>OY997588.1:7266637-8753275 GCA_963921825.1 Erodium maritimum | reverse complement strand
GGGTTTTATTTGTTGATTTTTGAATTAAAAATATATATATATATATAGCCGTTAGTGTGCAACGGTCGGGACACGTGGCAGCCCCACACGCTGCCAGCGCAGCAGACGGCGCGCAGGCGCGTCCAACGCGCCCGACCAGCGAGTGGGGAGCGGGGGCGTGTGCAGCGGGAGCGGGAGCGCGTGGAGGGGGAGCGGGGCCGTGCTTTTCGACGATTAGAGCGGAACGGCCAGCGCGCCCGGCCAGCGAACGGAACTGCGCGGGGAGCGGGGCCGTTCCGTTGTTCTTGCTCTTAATAGTTAATACCTTGGCAGCATGATCCCTAGTACAAGTGAACCCTGAAAAAAAGAACGACGCAATAGTCAAAAGAACGACCACACCCTATTACAGATTGCTAATATACCGCACAACATTAAGCTAGAGTACCTTGGGGTGACTGTACGAATTTCCATTGAAACCCGTTACCAAACTGGTATGAATGTCTAGCAAAATGAGGATGGGTCCTTGTTGATGATCACTGGAGGCTGAATAGATTATGTCGTAGAGGATGTGACAAGTAAACCCCTTTTCTATCCAGATTGTTCGGAATATAGTCTCTATCTCTGCCATGTCTTCCTCCCCATTTAGGATCGTACGTATTTCGTCTTCCTCATCATCCCAGAGAGAGAGACAGTCCCCATGAGGTCTATCGGGTTATGGACTAGAGTAGGGGTTGGATACAGCACCCGTGCATGAGGCAACAAGCCAGATCAGGGTGTGGCTCTCAGGGTCATAGAGACCACCAGAGCGAGGAGAGTCGAGACATGAGGTATTGGTAAAGTAGAGGAGACCATCGGAGGGAGGAGAGAAAGCTTGTTCGCCGTAGTCGTCATGCATGGTGTGAGAAAAATAAAAATTGCTTCCAAAAACCTTAACGTCGAGAGAGAAGCAAAGAATTGTTATATATTTTAAATATAACACCTCTTAAAATACAAAAGCGAACAATAATAATTATTAAAATTCTCTCAGGGCTCTCGTTTCCTTTCCCTCATAGTGATGAGTCATTTGGGGTTCCCAACGGAATCACAGTCGTCGTCACTGGTAAGAAACATCCCCCTCTCACTTCTCATCCTCGACTTTCTCCCCATTCATCACCTCCTCATGCAACTTGTTCGTTCATCTAGCCCGCACCGTCCTTCATTGTTCCTCATCCGTCATCGACACTAGCAAAGGTGGAGGATGGACTAACGACTGTTTATGGCCAAAAGAGGTCATTCTCATTGGAACAAGATGACGATAGTGCGGTGGTGGTCATCTTGGAAGGAACGGTCTTGACGATGGACGATACCTGGTACCAATACGCATTGGCAAGGCACATTCTCACCGAGATCTCCTATAACCCAAAGACCTTTTGTGGGGTTATGGCAACAATATGGAAGGCTAGGGGCTGTCAGGATCGTCTCTGATCCAGGTGGATCAGGAGGATAATGAGTGGTACCCTACCCAGGCGAGGGTTGCTAAGAAACCCCGCTAGGAGACATGATGCACTGGTAAATAGCCCCATTAAGAGACATGATACCCTGAGCGGGATGTGGGATAGTAGGATGGAAACATGTTTCTCATCATCTCGGGCTGATCTACCTCGACTTTTCTCCACATGGCGAAACACCCCCACCTGTTCCAATGGACATGGACACTCAATGGGCAATCGAGATGACCCTTTCTATGCCTTATAAGAGGTTGTTCTATAGGTCCTAGATGCAGCCTAGGCACACTCTAGTTGTTGGACATTTGTGTTCTCTGTTTTAAGTTTCAGATGTTTTGTCCATAATGTGTCTATGATACCAAGTAAATTAGTTCTACATGTCCAAAGCGCCAGTATATCTACTTGTTTGAGAGGGTCCCAGACTATAATTTGAAATCCAAGGGTTTGTCCCCTTTTGTATGTGATGATATTGTTTTGGAAGTATCTAATAAAATCATTATCATCGTGTTTCAAATAATAATAATAATTATACGTATATTGAATAATAATAAAATATTCTACATTATGATAAAAAAAATTACCCAAATAATCGGGACATAGTAGTCTGCATTATATACACGGTAGAAGAGTATTAACATGTCTTTTTTTTTAAATTAAAAATATGTTTATTTGAAGAATCAGAACGTTGGTCTAATAAAAAAAAATCATGTCTTGAGCCCTCCCCTCGCATGCTCTATGTCAAGCGTCTCTCACACTTCTTTTTTCTCTTCTTCCAAGGTCGATGCAGATGGCGTTCAACCATTCCTCTTCTCCAGTCTCTTCTCGACAGAGCTCTATGCTGCCCTTTTCCACCCCGACATCGTCACCGCCTTCATTCTCTCCACCTTTTCCTCCTCAGTATCCCCACCATAGAGTTTATCCCCACCGCACATTGCCTCATCGACCCTAAAATTTCAAACCCCATCTCCACCTACTCCTCAACTAACACCACTCCTCCTTTCTCCCCCACCTTGTTCCCAACCACAACCTCCCTTAACACATATACAACAATCGGTGTTTTTGGGACTCTAAAGCAACATGCAATGGGGTCTCTCTTGGGAGAAAGGCTAGAATTCCAGTTCCATGTTCCATCTCCACCCCTCCTATTTTTTTTTTGTCGAGAAGCTCAAACCGAACTCAATTGAGGATATTCAAGATAAGCTCACCAATGCGACCATTGGGGATGAAAAGGATGATGATCTTGAAGATGACATGGTTATTTACGTCCCTACCAATGCTGTCTCGGCCATAGACGATACTCGTTATCGGTTCGCCTTACGGGCCGACTACTCGTCGACAAACGGGTAAGACCAGGAACCCTGTGTGGTTTAATAGCAAATACCTGGAATGTACGGGGCCTTACAGTCCAACTCCTCACAGACAATTTTTTTTCATTTTTATTCCCATCCCAAGCTGTGTTGGAGGGTATTAGGGCCAGAGAACCATGGCCATTTCATGGGACCATCCTGTTCCTCACGCCACTCCCACCCCACACTCAATCAAAATATTTGATCTTCTGACATGTCCGCATATCAGTAAGAGTTTATGGTATACCGGGTGAGGCTGGGACATCCCAGATGAGGGGTTTTATCGCTCCAATATGGGAAAAAAGCGGAAACGGGCACCCGACGAAACATAGGGGGTAGGAAATTTTCCTATGGCTCCAGGTGGAATTAGATGCTATCCGTCTTCTTCAGCAACACCTTAGGCTCTGTTTCGAGGGGCTTGCCGAGCCTTATACAACCCGACTCCAGTATGAGAAGTTTCTGATTTTTTTTCCGGTGCGGTCGCCTTGGTCACATTAATTGGGACTACATGGCGGTCCTTCCAGGGGTAGATCAATATGAAACCAGATATGGGGACTCCCTCCGTTCACCACCAACCGTACGAGCGGGCGATTATTTTTTATCATATTGGGAAGCTGTGCCACCACCCGATCCGAAGTCTCTAATGGAAACCTCAGGGGTCCCGAATTTTATTTTGGTGCATGCAGGGGCATCACATCCAGCAGGGAGCTCCCATCCACATACCAATGTCGTGGGAGGTGTTGACCAAAGAGAAGAGGAAGCCCCGACACTGAGTCCAATGTTTTCCAGCATATAGTTTTTCCTAAAGATCAGAGTGGTAGGCGTGACCCACCATCGGTATTGGAGAAATGGGTGGAAATCGGGAAGGGGTAGTTAGTATCTAAACGAACCCCGATAATCATCCAACCTACATTTTTTCCTAACCTGGGCCAGTTGGAGATTGTACGTACCGCGAGAACTGAACCCAAACAGGTGGGTGGGGCTGCCCTGCCATGCGTAACACCCCTCTGGGTCCATAACTTGTTATTACTCTCCATCACCAGATTTAAGGGGAAAGTGAGTAGAAGGATGGATACTTCAAGACATACTTTAAAGAACAAGAAGGAAGATCATAGCTACAAATCAGTCAAAAGGGGCCCAAGAAGGGCAAAAAATGTGAAAGAACTAGCTCGGGAGAAAGCTTATCGGCCAGTTGCAATGAAGGACATAATCAAGAAGAGGTTTTTTTTGAGCTAATGGATGTTGACCCGGATGCCAAAGACGGGCATTTCTCCTCCTCATTGAGGCAATCGTTGAAGGCTGCAAAACAACCTCGTCGGGAGCCATGATAAGCAGTTATTGGGGTTGGGGGGATTTTGGAACTATCCTCCCAACCTAAATGTGGCCCCATCTGGAGGGGTCATGTTCTATGAAGTGATTCGGGTCACCACCTTGTAAGTCAAGACAACCACTCGAATGAGTATTTAAAACCTTGGTCTTGCGTAATCGAGCTAATCTCATGTTGTCGTGTAACTTGTATTTGTTGTAATAGAAGAATGTTGCGTCGTCTAAGACGCCGAAACACATGTAATTAATAAGGGTTTTCGGACTACAATCTTTGATGTAAGAGTTTTTTTTCAAATTATCGTTCAATATATTTTTGAAATGATTAATGAAACATAACATTTTCACAAAAAGAAGAAGTAAGAACGGTGGTGTGATTTTAAAAACTCAAGTAATGACAGTACATCAAAAATAATCTCCAAAGAACAAATTTGATAACCCTCTTTGATTTCTCCAAATCCCCAAATTAAAGTATGTAAAAAATTTCGGGACTCTAGACACCAAAAATATATACCTTTAAAACCAAATAAATGCTACAATAGGTAATGAGATGATACAAAACCTGTAATGAATAAAAATAATATCCAATCATTATGAAAATTTTGTAATTAGTATATATAATCATGCATTAAACATGTTCATGAATTTTAAAAGTAGTGTAGGGTATGAAACATATGATCATTGTCAATTATATTCTCCATGAGTGGCAAAGTTGAAAATATAATCAAAGTCAACGGGTATGGAAGTAATTTGGCTTCTCAATTATTCATGAAAAATAACATAAATACCATCCATTCACCAAGTGATTTATGTCTGCCTTTGCTTATAAATGTCCGCCCTTGCAAGATCCCATTAACCATTAATCCTTCACAATTCTTTATATCATTCTTAGTAATATAGCCATAATTAAATCATGGCTAAAATTGCTCTAGGAACCAGCCGAGAGGCCACTCAGCCAGATTGCATGAAAGCTCTAGTGGTCGAATTCGTCACCACCTTTCTCTTCGTCTTCGCCGGAGTCGGATCCGCCATGACCGCCGGTGAGTCACCATTACTTACACTCTCCCGGAACCAATCTTAAGCTTTTTTAGTTCAATCAATTTATATAAAAAACAAGTCGAATAAAAAAGGAAGATATAAATAAAAATTAGGTTCATATCATAATAATATGGTTAGTTTTTTAGTTGTATAACTTGACGTGATATATTTAAATTATATGTTCGTCTTTCTAGTTTGTTTTGGTTCATTCGTCCAGATCTAATTATGTTATAACCCACATGTAACCATCAATTTTTACACGCATAGATTTTTGTATATATTAAACCCGTTAAATAGAAATTGGAGAAATGTATTGATAATAAATATTAAAAGGGGAAATCCTGTTTCCTAACCTCTTTAACCTTTGTTTTTCCATTCCTAACTTGAGTTTATCTTTGGTGACACTTCCCAACTATCACCTTTCAGTTTTTTGCAGAAAGTATCGTTTACCATTTATTTTGACGATTCCGTTAGATTTTTTACCACATGTAACTTCACCCGTGCCGCCACGTGGGCAAAAAACTAACGGAATCGTCAGTTTTGATGATTTCTGATAGTTTTTGCAAAAAATGGAAATGAGATAGTTGGATCATCAAAGGTAAACTCAGATTAGGAATGAGAAAACAAAGATCAAAGGGGTTAGAAAACAGGGTTTCCCCGTATTAAAATCACATCCAACTAATAAGACAATAACATTAAATAATTCGATTTAAATAAAATATATATAGAGGTGATTAATGTTTTGCATGTATGTAACGGTGAATGCAGATAAGCTGGAGGCGAGTCCAATGCTGGGCCTGTTTGTGGTGGCGGTGGCGCATACCCTAGTTGTGGCGGTGATGATCTCCGCCGGCCACATTTCCGGCGGTCACTTGAACCCGGCGGTTACGCTCAGCCTGCTCGTCGGCGGGCACATAACCGTCTTCCGATCTGTTCTCTATTGGATCGATCAGTTGCTGGCTTCGGCGGCTGCTTGTTTCCTTCTCCAATATCTTACCGGCGGATTGGTAAGATCTCATATTTACTATTTATAGTATGTCGTTATTACCGTTACTATTATATACACAATATCATTAATAGTTCAATTTTCCTTTTTTGCAGAGTACTCCAGTACACACGCTAGCAACTGGAGTGAGCCACACACAAGGAGTGGTGTGGGAGATCATTTTGACCTTCTCCTTGATGTTCACAGTCTATGCCACCATTGTGGACCCTAAGAAGGGCTCTCTCGATGGGCTGGGCCCGTTGCTTACTGGGCTGGTTGTGGGTGCCAACATCTTAGCCGGTGGGGTCTTTTCGGGTGCATCGATGAACCCAGCTCGGTCCTTCGGGCCGGCCTTGGTTAGCTGGGACTGGACCGACCATTGGGTTTATTGGGTTGGGCCTCTTATTGGTGGTGGGCTTGCTGGGTTCATCTATGAGAATTGCTTCATTGTGAGGTCTCATGTTCCTCTTCCTAGAGAAGATGGGGACTTCTAGTTAGTTGAGCTGCCTCAACAATGGACCAAATGTGTCCTTTGTGTATTGAATAATGCTTGTGATGTATGTATTTTCTGTGTAAATTGTCAAATAGCCTGAGTATGTTCTGTAATATTATGGGAACATCTTTCGATTCGATGAAGTTTTAGAATTCATGCTGTCTATTTTTCCATGTTCAACACAACATATAATATAACATTTATTATAATAAAAGTCTAGAGAGAGGAACTCTCGATTCTCTCTAGACTTTCTCACGGAGAACCCTACTTCGCCGCCTCTCCGCCGCACCCGTTTACTGCCGGTGGCTTCCTTGGTTCCGGCCGTGGGAGTCACCGGTGGTTCTCCCCTCACCAGTCTTCATCTTTCTTCACTTTCCTTGTTTTCTTCCGTCCCGTTACCTCTCCTCTGTTGTTCTGACTGGTCTTCTTCCTCCTTGACCGACCTCTTCACCGATGGGTCGTTTAGATCTGCAGTGGGAGACCTTCCTCCTCATAGATCTGGGGAAGTTGGTCGCGGATCTAACCCCCATCTCTGTTTCCTTTCTCCTGATACTTTGGGTCTATCGATCCCTCTCCTCCCTTAGAAATCTCCGGCGATTTGGCATCTCAGGCCTTGTTGTAGCCCCGGTGAGGGGTTTGTTGTGATTCATGGACATTGGAGCTCTGGGGTTCGAGAGTGGAGGTGGGATTCTGTGGTTCTCAGATCTGAGTTCGGCGATGTGTCGACGCTCTGGCTCTTGCCTTCCCTCGTGTCCCTGCTTTTTCAAGGCTGTCTCTCCAGTGGTGGTCGGCGTCCGGGTGCTGGCCCGGTGTCGGGATCTGATTCTTCAGATCGGAGATGGGGTCGTCGATGGCTCTTGGCTTGGGTCGAGAAGGACAGTTTTGTAAGACCTTTTCCTAGTTTCTCTGCCTTTAATCCTGATTTCCTTTTCCTTTCATCTGATTTTGTAAATCTTCGGTGTTGGCCGGATTTGCTTATCGATGGGGGTTTTCGGAATATGGGTTCCGGGTTTGCTTGCTGTACTCTCCCCTGGTAGATAAATTCTGTCTGTTCTCAGTATCAAATTGGTACCGGCTCATCGCCTTTGGGGGATTCTCTCAGTGTTGGCTGGGGAATCTAGACTTTGGTCTCGATGAGCTGAGAACAACAGGTCCTCCAGGTGGGTGCTACAGCTTGCTTTGGAGTTGCTTTGGCTTAATGAGCTCTTTGGGGTGCGGCTTTGGAGGAAAATCGCTCCCTTCCCCCTCTGCTTGGTGACCGACCGGTGTTGATTTTGTTTTGTCTGCTTCCGAGGACTTCAAGGCTGGTTTTCAGAGTTCAAGACTCAGTTTTTACTCAGGGCTTCAAGGTTGTTTATTTGAGTTCCCAGACTCGTTCCATTTTGGTTTCTTTGTTTGTTTTATTGTTGTTTGCCTGTAATGGCTTAGTTGTGGTTTGGCCTTATCTGTGGTTTTAGGAACTTGTTAGAATCGTTTCAGTTCCTTTGTTGGTTAGATAGGCCTTTGTTTGTAACTGGTTTGAGATACCCTCGGGTAGTCTCTTGTTTGTACTTGTTTGGTTGGGTCCTGCCCATAGCCATGTTTTCATTTTGAAAACATGGTTTTTATAAAACAAAAAACTGCTGATCAAAAAAAAAAAAACACTA
The DNA here is from genome assembly GCA_963921825.1 of Erodium maritimum. NCBI lineage: Eukaryota > Viridiplantae > Streptophyta > Magnoliopsida > Geraniales > Geraniaceae > Erodium > Erodium maritimum. The sequence continues at coordinate 8,744,981 of OY997588.1, read as the reverse complement.
CATATATGGACTTCAGAAAGATACATGATTCAATCAATAAACACGAGTCTTCTATTAAAGACATATCTAATTTTATTGATCCGCATAAATGTGAGTGGAATACGGATCAGGGTAGATATATTAATAGGGTTTTGGTGATATTGGCACAAAAGCTCCATGAAATCCATAGGGTACCCTACATGGTAGGGTAATTTTGGCCACTGCTTCACTTGAAAAATTCTTGGTGTCAATTACATGAACCTGTGTAAAGACAAATACATAAATAATTAGACTAAATCGAAACAAAACATAATGAAGATAGTTCCTAAACTATATTGAAACATATATATCAGAAAATAATGAGCTCACTTGAGATATGTTTGTATCTTCATTGTGAACAAAAGTGATGATCCAACCATCTTCTTCTTCTTCTTCTTCAGAGCTTCCTTCTTTAGGGACAAAGGCTGTCCCAGAGCAGAAAGTATTGTCCCCAAAGTTATGGTACTCCACCTTTATCTCATCTTCATTTTGCTTCTCTCTCTGCCACATGATATCGAAGTTCCAAATAACCATTAATAAACTTGTGATTTGAACCTTAATCATGAAGCTTAAGATCAAAGTATTTGAACAATTAAACAATTAAAGCTTTAGTTGCTTACATGAGTAGAAGAGCTTGTGACATGCTCTTCAAAGTATAGCTTTGCTAGACTCCCATACTTGGCCAAACCTGAAATGGTCAAGTGGACAATTATATGTTTACACTAGTCACATAATTCAAGTTCAATAACTATAACTAAGAAATTCACTCGTAAAGCTGGACATGTATATGTGGACGGTAATAAGAATATATTTTGAGTCGGATAGTATACAAACACGTATACCAACCGAAGTTAAGGTTCACAGTCAAATAAAGTGTTAATCTGATTAACTATATATTTTAAAATCAAGGTATGCATATTTAATCCGTCCCCACAAATAAAAATTTAGTGTTATTAGTAAGCTCTTGTTTCCCTCGCCTTTGTACAATTGTACATAACACATGTTAAGTGGTAATAGATTTTACACTTCATCATTGACTCTTATGTGTATAAGATTCGACTTTACATGTGCATCATAGTAAAACTCGGTTTCATAACTGGAACTTTTACACTTATATGAATCAAGTTAAATTTTGTTAGATATAAAAATTGAAAATCAAATTATATATATATATATATATATAGATGTAATTTGACAAGTCATCAGTCAATTTCGTTTATTAGTAGACATACCTGCTTCGGAGCTCTTGATCGAATCCATAACTTGCGCGTAGCCATATTTGTTCTTGAGACCCACAAAGTGGCCATTGATCACAGGGAAGTCTATACAGAACTCGGTTCCGGTCAAGCTTTTCTCCTTAGTCTCTCCCGTGCGCATGTTCAGTCTCCACTCATAAGCTCGGCCGCGTAACAGCCCTTCCTCGTCCGATTCATCGTGCTCCTCGACCGATTTTGTATTCCTAAATCCTTTAGAGAACCACTCGAATTTATTCGTTCCCCCGTCGGGTCCTGGTATGATGGATTCAAGTGCTCTACAACCCCATACTACAACCTGTATATAGTGAGTTTATCAATTTATCGTGTATTAATTTATCGAGTTTTTACTGTATATCATATCATATGTGTGATTATTACTAACCTCATCTCCGTCCTCGAAACAGTTGAAAACGTGAAATGTACAACATGGTGTGACACTAAACCACTGGACCGAATCTGCTTGGCCGTAGCGTGGCATCACCCCGATCCTCGCATATTCATCCTTGTTATACTTTATCAATCTTCACCGAGCACAAAAAAAACGTCTTCATAACAAATAATGCTCCAAGCACAAAACAGACACATTTTTTCTTGAAGATTGTAACAATGTATATGTACTTACGATCCTCCACGAACTAATCTTTCAATATCTATTGTAAGTGGAAAATCCAGTATCACATTGAACCTGTACGTGAGGAGATATGAATAAGAATCAATGACTCAATACTAAATATATCGAGTTTTAGTCCTTTTTACTTCTACGAGACATGTTAGTAAAGTACCTTTGCGTAACTCCTATTTCATGAGAAAGTGCACACCTTTCGAGTTTTAAATCCGCTCTATGAACTAGTTTCTTTCCATCAGCTGGATAAAAAGAATTACAAGTATAATTTTAATTATGTCCCCAAATTAAGAAGCTGAATTTGTATAGGTTTTGCTCATGCAACATAGAGAGAGTACCGGAAATTATCCCAACTTCAAGGTATGGTTTGATCGCATCCACTCCCATGATAACTAGCTCTCCTGAATCCGGAGCAATCTTTAACATCATTGAAATAAGTGTCAACTTTCTCAGTTCTGAATGAATTATCGATAAAGTGAGATAATGAAAAAAGTCAACCACTGTCTATACCAAGCTTATTTTTAGCAATGATGGAGAGTTGATTTTATATGTAATGTTTTGTTTGCGACAAAGTTAATTAGGGGTACCTTAGGATGGGCCGTGCACGTTCGTTTCCAAGCTCCATTAGCATCCCAATTCCTTAACGTTCTTAGCGTTACAATGTCGATCTCTTGAGGCATGTGATTTTCCGCGATAGAATACAACTTCCCCGAATGCTCAAAAACGCTAGTATTACTAATGTACTTGTTCACTTTCCCGAATCTCAACTGAAATAACGTCAAAAACAAGCATTATATATGAGTTATGTATAGTCGAGCGATCATGTTTGTAGATCAATGTTGTGCGAATTTTGTACCACGTTGAAAAGATAAGCGGCAAGAACTGCCGGAGAGTCTCCTTCAATGGCCGGAAGAAACGATGGCCTATTTCTTTGTTTTTCGAGCTCGAAAGTTTCGGTTTCGACATACCGATTGTTGTACGAAATAGTCCATTTCGCATCACTTGTTTTGGTGAAATACAATGCATGGAGCATCCCTTCACCTTCGACCCAAATGTGACTTGACTTTCCAAAAAATGATTCCACAGACTTTAGTCCTCCAAATAGAGGGTTTGGTCCTGCAATTACAATTATAACATCAATGGTAAAAAAAATTGATGAATAAGTAGTTATGAATTTCAATACATTTAGGGATTTACCGATAAAATATTGTTTCGACTAACCAACATAAATTAAGTGGAGTGACAGGTATGACCACGACAGAAATCATTGCCAATATTAGCAAGCTGTTTTATTTAAAATAAAAAATTAAGACAACAATATTATATGATGCTAAACATGCAATTATACTTTTGGACTGACATGGAGGAGTATATAGTAATTAGATGCTCAGAACAATAATTATAGATAATAATTTTTCTTTTGTTACTAAATTAGGAAGTCCACTCAATATTAAATTCAACCACTAAGTTGACAATACCGATATGGTAAAGAATATCTCTGAAAATATAAGCTCTGCTAGGGCTAGCCGCACAGACCGTTAAGAGCCCTCTCTCTCGTGCAGTAATAGTTATGGCTTTTGTCATGGTATTGTTTTTCTCTTCCACGCTCTCTACTGGCCCCCTCACCTCGGCATCAGACCTTAACGTCGTCTTTTCCGTCGGCTTCTCTGAAGTCGTCGCAGCCGCACCGTCGTCGTCGCTCCAGGCTTATGTCAGGCACCACGGTGTTGGCTCCCCTCCGCCACCAACACCGTGTCTCCCGGCTTATGTCCGGCTCATCTCTCCCGCCACAGGCCCGGCCTAAGGCAAGGTGGAAGCGCAACCCTAGGCGTCGCGCCGCCCGGACGAGGATTATCCAGAGCACAATCGTGGAAAATTTGGGCCGACGAACTAGGGTTTGGAGAACGGAAGGCGGAATGGAAGGCAAAACACGACCTTGCTCTGGTCCTTGGTTCAGGGAGTGCGAGATCCAAGGATGCCGACGTTGCCGCCGATTTTGTCTGTGCAGACTCGCTAATCTCTGCACATGGAATCAAGGATTTCCCTTGGGAGGGGAGTATCGGGGACTTTCCCTGGGAGGGGTCCCTAGCTGATGCGTTGCCTCCCACCAGCACCACAACTGTTGAGATTCTCAGTATTCTCCAGTTTCCCATCCTCTTTCTCCGTATTCTGCTCTCGCCTCTAGGGCACCAAGTCAATACCGTCTGCGACGGTTATTTTATGAAAAGAATAGCAAACACTTTTACATGTTCTAGGTCTATTCTTAGTGGTCAGAGAGTCTCTGACGCACATCCAATGTATTGAAATACCATGATTAATAAAAAAAGTTTCTTTCGCCCAAAAATACCCACCGAGTTGACAACAAATCATGAATGAGAATGAATCAATCCATTCAACTAAATACAATTATGGTAGATTAATCAAAGTGAAACAAGAACGGTTATTTTTGATTGCGAGGTAAACTTTCATTTATATAAGATATCCGAATACAAATTTTATGGAGCAAACCCTAAGGTCGAGAATATGGTCTTGGATCCACCAAAGGTAGGTGTATCGGTGTTCTAAGTCACGGAACACAGGCTTATTAAGAAATACAAAAGATACTAGTTTAACACAACTGTCCGACACGATTAAACCAATACAACGAGCTAAAGACCCTATTAAACGATTGTTTTGACTGCTAGGACACAAAGAACAACTCCGCTTGCAAAGATTCATGAATTGTTAGAGATATTGTTATTATCAGAGTTGGAATACAATTAAACTCTTAGATAAACTTGTATAGGTTTTGAATATAATGCTCTTATCTGTAAGTGCATAATGAATATACGAAGTACGGTTTAAACTCCAAAATGGTAACAGAGGTTTACCTAAAACCTCTTTTACTTTTTTTTCCTTCTTTTCCCACTTCTCTCACGCATTCCGTCGCCCCTATTCCCCTCTGTTCTTCCCGCAACCATGAATGATCCTAGATTATACCCAATGCTGAAAATGCCCAAAATACGAAGCTCCATTCCAATAACGTTGGAAATAGACAAGGAACAATACTCATTTTGGGCTAAAATTATTCAAGATCCATTGCTGAGTGTTTCGTGTTCTTTATCATATTCTCCCTGAAGCAACTCCGACGACCAGCTCCAATTCTGGCTCCACCACTGTTGCTGCCCCGCTTGTGTTGGATTCTTCCTCTGTCGTGTCCACCGAAGCCATAGAGACATCTGCTACACTACCGACTACTGCCTCTCCATTGGTTCCGACTGATTCTCGATTAATTGTCCCAACTGACATATGGGATCGTCTTGACGTTACAGTCTTTTAATGGATTTACGGTACGATCTCTAATGACCTACTGCAAATGATCATTGCACCAGATAATACCGCTACCCGAGCTTGGGATGCTCTTTGGCTCAACTTTCAGGACAATAAGCATTCTCGCACTATTTATCTTGAACATCAATTTTCTTCTATTAAATTGGATGATTTTGTTAATGTGTCAAGTTTTTTCAAGAATTGAAAAATGTTGCAGATTAGTTATATGCCATGAGGGCTCTGGTGTCTAACAATCGATTCTTCCTTAGTTGGTTGTCGATTCTTCCTTAGTTGGTTGCAGGATTATCGGAGGCCTATAATAATGTGTCCATTATTATTCAACAGAGCGACCCACTCCCTCCCTTTTATGAAGCTCGTTCTAGGCTTGTTTTTGAGGAAACTCGCAAAATGAAGCAACCTTCTTCAGGCTCTGTTTCGTCCGCCTCTGCAATGTATGTTCACACCTTTGGATACTTTACTAAGGATGGTGTGGACAAAGCCCCCTCTCGTGGTGGTTCTCGAGGGCGTATTCCGTCTCGGGGTTGTAATTCTTCCAACAAAGGCCACCGTGGGGGTCCCCGGTTTGAACCTAAGCTGTAAAACACAGACTGACAATCTCAAGAGCGGGTCTGGTATGCTCCTTCCACGGCCTGGAATGGACAACAACTACTTTGGACTGGGCCGCCGACTTGGGCCCAACATCCATCTTCTCCATGGGCCGGCCAACAACCCGATTGGAACGGGTCAACACAACACCCGCCCTGTTCGTATCCTACTGTTCCTAGACAATGGGTTTATGGGCCAGCGTCCTAACAAGGACATTTCTGAATATAAATATTATTTAGTATTGCTTGATGACTACATCAATATTATCAGGACTTGTCCCCCGAACAAGAAATATAATGTTTTCAAGCTATTTAATTCATTCACCAATAATATCAATCCTCTAACCATTAACATTATGCCCCTCTTCAAACTAACTAACTATATACCCTAACATATTTTTCAAAAGGTTTCATAAGGTTTGTCCATCGAATTAAAACATAGAATCGTCATAAATCAGGCATATAATTAAGCAGAATATGCAGGGGATCAAAGAACCTAGATAAGGGCATAGACACAGAACCAGTGAAGTTTATGTCCTCTGTTATGGTTTCACGTAATACGTTAGTTTCCCTAGTATCCCGCGGCAAAAACAAAGTGCCAAATAGAGACACCCATATATATACAACGAAACTATAAATATCGGTTTTATTACTTTATACTAAAATTATATCATTTTATCAGGTTTGATGTGATCACACATGATTGTTATAGTCGATGGTTTATAGTTGTCCATAACTTATCTAGATTAGGTAAATCCGATTAATTAACTGTCTGAATTGTTTCAAGTAAAAGTAAAAAAATCAAAGATACAAATTAAAAAGTGAACAAACCATTTCTGATGTAGACTCCAACCGGAAAGCCTCGAGGAACATTTCCTTCAATCCTTGTGATAAGAACAGCTTCCCCCAACTCATCAATCGGTGCGAAATTTCTCTGCAAATATGCGATCGAGAAAAGTCGAAAATCAAAATCGAGATAGTGATACAAGTTATTCCGAATCAGGGGAACTGTTAGAAAACATGGAGCTGTTATTCTTGACTTTACACTACAACACCGACAGCTCTCCACCTCCCAAGAATAGCAGCTCCATGTTTTTTTAACAGGAACTTAAATTAAATTAGCACGAAATGTAGATTACTTGTGAGGGGAGCAACGGCTGATCAACGAACCGGAACGTGGAGTCAACAAAAGCATCAACCACTCCAAGTGAAGCAGTCTTGATGGCTTGAAAAGCCGCATCCATTTGTAATGGCACATGTTGGAAGTTTTTCAGACAAGGCTGATGGATCATGGGACATAACAAAAATACAAGTCAAAGAGAGACATGAATCCGAAGAGTCGGGCATGTCCTTGTTCTTACAAGAAGCTTAACTTGGGAGAGTCATTACCTTAAAAGCAGAGGAGAGAGAGAGCTTGAAATGATCCAAGTTGGGGGAGGTGGACGGCTTTTGGGCAGAGCAAGAGATGGATAGAAATGGCACGTGAAGGGCCATTTTTGGGTACGAGGAGTGAGAGCAACCACCTTAAAACGAGGACAGAACCGACCCAGTTGTCTCCAATGGAACAAAAGACTAGCCAACAAAGAAAGAACCGGCGCACACACATATATACAGGGAAAACGTCATTTCTTAGCCAAATTAGAAAAGTATTTGCACACACTAACCGTGTTCCACATTTTGTGACAAATCCTAACACAAGTGTGGTTTTTTGTTACAAAAACTAACATAAATGTGGTATTTTTTTACAAAAAATAGTATAAATGTGGTATTCTTTTTTACAAATCCTAGCCCCGTTTTCATAATTATTTTACACGTGAATGATACTTTTTGTAAACGTGTACCACTTTTGTTTTAGGATCTGTCACAAAATGTGGAGTAAAATTAGGAGGTGCAAATGACTTTTCTAATTGAGTATTCATGTTTGCAGAGTATTACTTACAGTGACATTACTAATGTTGTATAGTCACCATGTATCAAAGAATAGCAAGTTGATGTTTTCTTAGTCTTTAACAATTCTATCTCATTAATTTCCCCCAAGATAATTTTGACAGTTTTTGAAAGAGATCAAAATATTTTCATAGAAGGATCTTGCCTTGGGAGATGCTAATTTCATGTTTGTCTCTGTGTCCTTGTAATTAAGAGTGTATCAGGAGAGCAAGAAAAAACAACCACCCTAAAACGAGGGTATCTCGGTGAAAAAGAGAAAAGGCGTATCACCATAACCCTACATTTATCGTCCACTTTTTTTGACAAGAATACCAAAAGTGGTATGATTCTCGCTTAGGGTGGGAGAGGTCCCGAGTTCAATTCTCGAAATGCCCCATCTTTAAAAAACTCGCTATTTCTTGAACAAGCAAGACGAGATCTAGTTTCCTTTGTGCTCGATCCGGAACGTCTAGTCTCGTACCTCATCTGTTTCTTCACCGGGCTTCCCTCTTTTGTTGTCATGGAGATAGATCTGGTCCTTAAACACCATATCTAGATCGCCTCTTGCACGGTGACTGGTCGTTTGCTGGGGAAATCTTGGTGTTGGGCTACGTGGTTCATCAGAGTTCTCGGTCAGTGTTCATCGTGGGGTGGGGGTCAGATGCTACTGGTGATCTTGCTTCGACGGAGTATCAGAGTTTTTACCGGGGCTTTTGTTGGTGGTTCCAATGAGATCGGGTGTTGTCTACTTTTGTGTAAGTTGGGTTGTTTGGAGTGGTGGTCGGTTCTGGAGCTTTGGTTACTGTTGTCATAGAGAGGTTTGTTGTACTACATCGTCATTTCTTCTAGGTTATCGATTTTCTTTGGTTATTGTGTTTAGCCCTTTAGTGGGTGTTTTGTGTTGTAACCCTCGAGCTTCGTGATGGTAAAATCTAATACATCAAATTGTTTCAGTTTATCTGTGTTACTCTTGGTTGGGTTTGTCCTTGGTATGTTTCGGTTTGTTTCATGATTGAAATATCTGAGTATAGGATTGTTAGTCCCCTCCTTGGTTCTACCTAGGTTATTTATTTTGTAAGTTTATTTACTCTAAGCACCTCATTTACAGTTGTCTTTATTTGTAAATTTCCTTTCGTGAGGGATTTCCTCTGTCTTGTCATCTGATTTTAGAGGCTTACTAAAACACAAATTTACTGATAAAAAGGGAAAACTCTGTTTCCTAACCTTTACAAACGTTTCATTATCAGATCCTAACCCATGCCAACGTTTGGTCTCAATTCATAACATAATAGGTTTGAAATTTCTCAGAAACTATAAAAAGCCGTCCAAACTCACGATTCCGTCAACTCGTCGAGCATTGGGTTCGGTTGCTTGAGAACGGGGATAAGTTCAACGTCGAGAAAGGCACCATGGGTAATGTACGCCAACAACGACAACACTTGGATGAGTTGACGAAATCGTGAGTTTAGACGGCTTTTTATAGTTTCTGAGAAATTCCAAACCTATTATGTTAGGAATTGAGACCAAACGTTGCCCTGGGTTGCGATCTAATAATGAAACGTTTGCAAAGGTTAGAAACAAAGTTATCCCTAAAAAAATTGACATCGAATTAAAATCTTACCACATTTAACTATCTGTATTTTCATCAAACTATTCTTAGCAAGGTCCCCCGGAGGTCACATTTGAACCACGTTTTGAAGCGGTTGGAATGGATAGTATGATGCAATTTTTGTACCTCATTTGACATAAGTGTATAGTCGGTGAACAAGTAGGTATATATTTTTTTTTCGTTTAGCCGGTAGTTGAAAATATGTATAATTTTCTGAGAAGGATCTTTCCTCACGGAGATGCTAACTTGGTCTTTGTCTTTTACTGCATTTTAGCGGTGTTTAGAGGTGTGTGGAACGGATATTTTTCACTCATTAGCATCCCAAACACGAGACTTTCTGTATCAGTACAGCTTCGGCATTTTGTCTCAAAGGTGATGCTTACTCGTGTATTTGATACAAAAATAAAATTGTGTCCTTTTCCAGTGACAAGAGATTTATGGATGTGACACAAGAAAGTAAAACAAAAGCCTGTGATACAACTTAGAAAATGAGGATCCATCCGAAGACTAAAAACAAAATGAATAAAAAAAGAATTGTAAAACACAACAATCCTGGAGACTTGTCGTGCAAGCAACTCAACACTGGAGCTATAACACGCTCCACGGGCCAAACCTGCTAAAAGGCCGAGCCCGACACGCCTATGCTTCTAGCTTTCGGAAAACATCTGAGCCCTCCCCAAACCTTGATTCTAAAAAAATGCTAGACCTCCGGTTGAAAAAATGCTTTGCTCCTTTGAGCCTTCAACCTCTTTTACTGTCAGACGATTCTAGGCTCAAAGAACTAGCTGGTTTGAGTTGAGCAGTAAAGTAATCCCCTAAGAACTTGGGAGGCCGACTCTGACGATTCGAAACTCTATATGACACATACTTCAAACGTCGACCCTTATTCAGAGATTTAAAATTCGGAGGTTTAAGAAGAACCTCCTTCCACGGACTACTCTGTTGATCCCCGATAGGATAGCTAGTTGCCACCAATTGTGGCGACTGGACCGCTGAAAAGTCATGGATTACATAATCCGAAAAAGGCCTAACGACTTCAATACCCAAATCAACTATATTTGGACTTAGCCTGCCCACACAAGAATGCCTAGACCCAAACGCAAGCTGCGCAGACACACCTTGATTCGCGTCAGCATCCTTGGAACTAGATGGGCTCATAACGCCAGGCCCAACCACAAATTCATCTTCTTTGTCGCACGATTCACGTTCTTCTCCCACACACACGATGTGCTCGTCAAAAACGGAAACAGAATCGGCACAAACTGATTCAATAATCGAATCCCTGAAATCAAGCAAATCAGGATTTGAAATCGAATTTGGATGAGACCCGTGAATCCTGGGATCACGATTCGCTTCTGAATCCTGAGCACACGGAGGAGCCGTCACTAGTGAACCGACGAAATCTGCACCAACAGCTACTCCTTCGTCCACCTGAAGCTTCGGAGAACGACCAGCTCACGGCGACTCTTACCGTCATATTCAGTGCTCTGTTTCAGATTGTTCGTCATCGGCGAGTCTCTCTGGCGCTGAGTAATGGCTACAAGTAGACTACAACAATTGATCCTAAAACCATTTAAACTGTCGACGACCTTATTCGGCTCGACCTGAGAATTAAACCGAACTAAACCAAAGAAGTTTCCTGATGATTTGGTCGGATCACAACTGAGGACGTCATAATCATGCCAAATTCGCCAAAAACATTTCGAACCCATTCTGGCTGAGTGTCGGACGGTAGGTTGCAAATAAAGACTTCATCTCTTTGCAAGTACAACTTCGAATGGTGAGTACTCGTGAGAGATTTTCTCTTAACCTTGGGGTTAGAATTCCCTCGATTGTTGTCCTTCCTTTGTTTTGATTATGGCTCTGTCCTAAAGACAACCTTGCAGTAACCGCCATACAAAATCATCATTGTAGCGCAGAAAACAGAGAAAAAGAGCATCGGACCGAATCTCCTTTTTTAGGGGAAACTCCAGGAAACAACTATGTTTTGACTTTGTAGTACAAGATACAACGATTGACTTTGGTATCGATCAAAGTGGTGTTGGGTCGTTTCGGACAGGATGGTCTTCTTCTTTTGGTGTAGTTTGTTTTGCAATTGGTTAGGATCCTTGCTTCATTGTCTTAAGTTGTAGTTTGTACTGATTTCTATAGTAGATAGATCATATATGCCACTAGGACCGGTTAGGATCTTCCAAGGGGCTGAGTTGAGGTTTGAGCAAGCCGTTCTGAAAGTACTCCCTTAACCATGGTGAGCAATATAAGCCATGACTGACGAAAATACCTAACAATAAACACATCCTAGTTCTTACAACATCATACTAAAATTACATTTGATTTTTAAGAAACAAATTTGAGTGAAACATTGCTACCGATGCAAATCTCGTACAACCCATAACTACATTGTTGCCTAGTTTTTAGGTGATATTGGCACAAAAGCTCCATGAAATCCGTAGGGTACCCTACATGGTAGGGTAATTTTGGCCACTGCTTCACTTGAAAAATTCTTGGTGTCAATTACATGAACCTGCGTGAGGACAAATACATAAATAATTTAGATTAAATCGAAACAAAACATAATAAAGATAGTTTCGAAACTATACTGAAACATATGGATTAATTACCTTTAGTACCCATTTTCTATTAATTACCTTTAGTACCCATTTTCTATTGGTAATACTCTTTTAGTACCCTGATGTATTGGTAACGCTTTGGATAAAATTTTGGTTAAGTTTACGTCATTTTGACGATTTGTGACCAATTCATAAGGGATATTAAATATTCTGTTATCAATACATAAGGGGTATTAAATAATCTGTGACCAATTCATAAAGGGTACTAAATGACAGTTACCAAAACGGTATTGAACGTTATAAAACGCAGGGGTACAAGAGGTATGTTTCCAATAGAAAAAGGGTACAAAAAGTAATTAACCCGAAACATATAACGGAAGAGAATGAGCTCACTTGAGATATGTCTGTATCTTCAATGTGAACAAAAGTGACGATCCAACCATCTTCTTCTTCAGAGCTTCCTTCCTTAGGGACAAAGGCTGCCCCAGAGCAGAAGGTATTGTCCCCAAAGTTATGGTACTCAACGTTTATCACATCTTCATTTTGCTTCTCTATCTGATACATTATATCAAAGTTACAAATAACCATTAATAATTATGATTTGAACCTTAATCATCAAGTTTAAGTTCAAAGTATTTGAACAATTAATTTATCAATTAAAGCTTCAGTCGCTTACATGAGTAGATGAACTTGAGACATGCTCTTCAAAGTATAGCTTTGCTAGACTCCCATACTTGGCCAAACCTGAAATGGTCAAGTAAAGTTACATAATTATGTTTACACCAAACAACTAGTCATGTTTAACAACTATGGTACGGGTGAATTGATAAAAATTATACTAATATTAATTTCTCACAGACACGAGTTCAAATTCAACAGCTAAAAGTATTAATTTCTTTGTTCATCTAATTTATCCCTAATCGATCAGTCCACTCGAGACAGTGACATACCTGCTTCGGAGCTCTTGATGGAATTGGCAACTTGTGCGTACCCATATTTGTTCTTGAGACCTACAAATTGTCCATTGATCAGAGGCAACTCCATAGCGAACTCAGTTCCGGTCAAGTTCTTCTCCTTAACCTCTCCGGTGAGCATGTTTAATCTCCACTCATAAGCTCGGCCGCGTAACAGCCCTTCTTCGTCCACTACATTGTTCTCCTCGACCGATTTTATACTCCTAAATCCTCTAGAGAACCACTCGAATTTATTCGTACCATGGTCCGGTCCCGGTATGATGGAATCAAGTTCCCTAACACCCCACACTACAACCTGCATTTAGTGAGTCTTAGTCTTACGTTACATTATTGCATATTTTACTAAACTAGTGTCTGAAGACTATGATGCCGAATATACATGTAATAGGTGCGATGTTATTGACCTCATCTCCGTCCTCGAAACAGTTGAAAACGTGAAACGTACAACATGGCGTGACATTAAACCACTTGACTGAATCTGCATCGCCGTAGCGTGGCATCACCCCGATCCTTGCATATTCGTCTTTGTTATACTTCATCAATCTGCACCCAGTAAAATTAGAAATCTTCTTGACGAATAATGTTTGAAGCACGAAACAAATATATAATTTTTTGTATGTTAAAGCCCTATGCAATCCAAAAGTTCGAACTAATGGGTGGAACCATCAAGATGTATATCAAAATGGTCAATTTATCCACACACATTTTACGTGGTACTCACACTTCAACACCCCCTCACGTGTAGGACTGGAGATCTGCATATGAGTCGGAGACCACAGGGTGTATGTTACAAATAGGCTGTGGGCCGAACCAACTCTGATATCATGTTAAAGCTCTATTCAACCCAAAAGTTCGGACTAACGAGGGGAGCCATCGAGATATATATTGAAGTAGTCAATTTATCCATACATTTTTATGTGAGACTCACACTTTAACATTGTAAGAATATATGTACTTACGGTCCTCCTCGAACTAGTCTTTCAATATCCAAGGTAAGCGGGAAATCCAAAATCACATTGAACCTGCACGTGAGAAGATACGAATAAGAATCAATGCCTCGATACTAAATACATCGGGACATCCATTAATAACATACCTTTGCGTAACTCCTATTTCGTGAGAAAGGGTACACCTTTCGAGTTTTAGATCCACTCTATGAACTAGTTTCTTTCCATCAGCTGGATCAAAAAAATTACAAGGATCATTTTAATTATGCCCCCAAATTAAGAAGCTTAATCAGTAGAGGTTTTCATCATGCAACATTGAGAGAGTACCGGAGATTATCCCGACTTCAAGGTATGGTTTGATCGCATCCACTCCCATGATAACCAGCTCTCCCGAATCCGGAGCAATCTTTAACATTGTCCAAATAAGAATCAGCTTTCTCAGTTATTATGAATGTGTTGGACAACTGATTTTTCGACATTTATCCTATTTGGTTTGGTCATCGATTCTGACAACATATATATATATATATATATATATATATCATTTATGTTTACATCACTACAAACTCGAACATAAGATGTATACAAAGTTTGGGGAAAATATGAAATTAATGACATGCATTAATGGCGTTTAATGCAAATTCATATTGATCATGTTACAACGTACGTTTTATAAAGTTGAAAACGGGAGCCGAGGTCGTGGGCTTAAGTCATCACTAGGGTGTGATGAAGAGAGCCCAAATGACCGCCACCGTCTCTTTCAGGCCTGGGCTTTGGGCACCACTAATTCCTATGACAGAAACACTCAATTCATTTTCAATTCTTCTTCTCCTTTGACGTTCTACAATTTGAATATAAATCGGTCTCAAATCATCAAGAGTTGAATCACTCACTACTGTTTATGGCCGTCTTATCTTAGGAGACACTCGCCCATATCAAATTTTGTCTTATAGGAGCCTTCTGTTGGATCGGACTTCTACAATACCAAAAACCCTAACGATTTGTTCGTAAGTCTATTATCGTTATTTTTATTTTTATTGTTCTGGATTCAGTTGCCTATATAATTATCGATAATATTGATCAAGCGAGATAGTAGAAAAAGTCGATAACTACCTCTAATAATCTTAATTCTTATATGCAATGTTCTGTTCCCGAGAAAGTTCATTTCGAGTACCTTAGGATGGGCCGTGCACGGTCGTTTCCAAGCTCCATTTGCATCCCAATCCCTCAACGTTCGTAGCGTTAAAACGTCGATCTCTTGAGGCGTGTGATTTTCAGCGGTAGAATACAATTTCCCCGAATGCTCAAAAACGCTAGTGTTACTAAAGTACTTGTTCACCGCCCCGAATCTCAACTGTAACAAAAACATACATGTATAAAATAAAAAGTTGAAGGAAATAAGGCAATCATTTATATGTTGTGTAAATTTTGGTACCGCGTTGAAAAAATAAGCAGCAAGAACAGCCGGCGAGTCTCCTTCAATGGCCGGAAGAAAGGACGGCCTATTTTTCAGTTTTTCGAGCTTGGAAGTTTTGGTTTCGACGTGCCTGTTGTTGTAGGAAACAGTCCATTTGGCATCACTGGTCTTAGTGAAATACAAAGCATGGAGCATTCCCTCACCTTCAACCCAAACGTGACTTGACTTTCCAAAAAATGACTCCGCGGACTTATACCCTCCAAATACAGGGTTTGGTCCTGCAATTACCATTCTAACATGGGTTAATCGTCAAAAGTTACCGTTAAGTTATGATATCGTATTGAATAAAGGGAAAACTATCAATACCTATCCAAAATCATGCCCATTTAACTGATGTTTACTCTGAAGTATAAAGTTAGCTGATACATACCCTGAAGTTTCGAAAATGTAACTCAAAACCCCTCCGTCAGCAAAAATGACAAGAATACCCTCAACTACACTTCAATAATTATGTTTAAAAAATTATTTAAAAATTACTTTTGCTATATATATATATATATATATTTACTTATTAAATGACTTCATTTTTATTTAAAAAATCATTTCATTTATATTTTAAAAAAATTATTTAAAAAATCACTGAGGGTATTTTCGTCATTTCAGCTGACAGAAGGGGTTTTTAGTTACAAGTCATAACTTCAGGGTATGCATCAGTTAACTTTAAACTTCAGAGTAAACATCAGTTAAATGGGCATGGTTTTGAGTACGTATGGTTAGTTTTCCTTTGAATAAATTCAGAACAAATGCTTTACCTTTTCATCTTAATTATTGTTAAGTCCTAAAAGACAGTGTGACCAAAAGATATTGCACCTTATTGATCACTGTTAATTTTATAACAGTTTTCGGTACATGCCCCAAATATATAAGGGTAAGTTCTTACAACTAACCCACGAGTTGAGTGACGGGGCATGGACCACGACAGAAAGCATTAGCAGGCTGTTTATATTTATAATTAAAAATTATAACACAACATGTTATGATGTAAGTGTAACATTTTTATATGATGCTAAACATGCAATTATATTTTTGGACTGCCATTGACGAGTATCTAGCGAATCTTTTTTGAAAGGCACACAATAATAGAGATGAACAATAATTCTGTTGTAATTGCTTGAAGTAAAAATAAAAAGATCAAGATTAATAGGTTTAAATTGCATACTAAACTAACCATTTCTGATATAGACTCCAACCGGAAAGCCATGAGGAACCTCTCCTTCAACCCTCGTGATAAAAACGGCTTCTCCCAACTCATCGACCGGTGCGAAATTACTCTACGGTCGGGGAAAAGTCAAAAATCACAATCGGGATACTGATACAAGTTCTCCCGAATCAAGAAACAAATTCATTAAAATCAAATTAGCATGAAATGTAGATTTACTTGTGATGGGAGCAATGGCTGGTCAACGAACCGGAACGTGGAGTCAACAAAAGCATCAACCACTCCAACGGAAGCAATCTTGATGGCTTGAAAAGCCGCATCCATTTGCAACGGCACATGTTGGAAGTTTTTCAACCAAGGCTGATCGATCACGAGACATAACAAAAAAAAAACAAGTCAAAGAGAGACATCGGATCCGCTCATGAATCCGACCAAGATACTAAAGAATTAGGCATGTCCTGTTCTTACAACAACCTTTTCTTTATCAGCGAAAGCAAATTGAAATTATCTTTTGAGAAAAAAGATACACAGCAGCAACACTCATTCCAGCTACAGAACGAGCGCAGTTGAACAAAAAGAACAACAGAAGCCTAAAAACAACAACAGAACCCAACCCCAAGAAACGAAGTGAACAATTACAATGAAATCATTAACATCCCACGTTTCGGGAGAGTCGTTACCTTGAAAGCAGAAGAGAGAGAGGCCTTGAAATGATCCGAGCTCGGGGACGTGGAGGGCTTTTGGGAGGAGCAAGTGATGGATCGAAAGGGAGAGTAAGTTGAAGAAAGGGCCATTTCTGGGTACAAGGAGGGAGAGCAACGGGACAATTACCTTAAAACTTGTCTCCAATGAAACTTAAGGACTATACTTTAACACACCCCACAAACCAATCACATCGATGTATAGCACACCATTATTGACAAGAGCAAAATAGTTGAGTTGAATATTCTTGAATTTAAAGTAATTATATATAGTACGATGTATCTCTGATTGGGATCAAAATATTTTTTTAATTTGAACCCGTGATTTTGAAATAGAAAATAGTAACCCCTTGCCATTTAAAATTGACTCGATTGGATCGAAGAGCTTGTTATATGTTTCTTTTTTACTAAGTTGACACAAGTATCTAGTTGGTGAACAAGTACAAACAGAGAAAAAAATTGTTCTATAGGCAGTCCAAACGTGTCATTTTCTTCGAAGGGTTTTCTTTTTGAGTGATACTAACTTCATGTTTGTCTCTAAGTTCTTGTTAAGGGTGTTAGGCGTGATACGGAGTATAAATTTAAATTGAGTTTTTAACTTATTAATGAAACGTGGCGTGATGGTCATAACCAGTACGTCTAATTTGTAGTTGGCAGACGGATAGTATTCGTTGCTTAAGAGGATCTATCCGTCGGTGAAATACCTTGCCTACGGATGCATCGGTTGTCTAAGATCCGTCGGTGAAGTCTCGTAGGCCAGATTTTGACCAACAGAGCAAAATGTTCGTCGGGAAGGATGAACCTTTAGTCATGGATGCTATCTGTAACTGAAGAACTACACCTTTCCGACAGATGCTATCCGAACCTGAAAGCTACACCTTCCCGAAGGATGCTATCTGTAGCTGAAGACCTACACCTTCCCAATGGATGTTATCCGTAGATGAAGAACTACACTTTCCCCACGGATGCTATCCGTAGCTATTTTTATAAGGAGAGATGCACGTCATAATATGAAGAAAAATATCCGGGGAGGGAGAGACAAATAGATAGATTGGGGAAGAAAGTTTGTGAGTGCGAAAGAATAACATTTTAGAAGAGCAAGTTATTAGTTTTTTTAGATATATGAGGCGCAAAGGATAAATCCAATAGAAACCAACTCTTATCCTAAAAATTGTGATAATTCATCCAAGTCATCCATTTTATAAATATTGGCACAAGTTTGAAGCTAATCAGAGTTTAAACAAAGCGAAATAATTAAATTAGTGAATAGACCAAGAAAAAATGGACACTTGTCCACATCGCACCATGCTATTACAATTATGTCGTGGCATCATGTTGAATATTGGATCTTAGGAGTGTGACTAAAATGAGTTCTCATAATTCTTTTCAGAATAAGAGGAGTCTCTAGTTGATCCGTCATCTATGGATACAGGTTCAACTTTATTCCAATTGCCAAGCTGGCTGCTTAAATGGAATGGGCCGTCTGAGTAGATTAGTGAATGAGTGATCTCATAGCGTTTGTTAAGTACCGAAAATCCAGATTCATGGATCCGAACCTGGAGCTGAGAGAACTGATTATCCGGTTTTTGGTCAGGTTCTATCGTGTAATAATAAAAGAATTTGTAACAATGAATAACATAAAAGGTAATAAAATAATAATATTAAAATATTTATATCGTACAGTAAATGATTGTGTATAATAAATATGCTGAAAATTTATATTTTGAAAGTCTTGTGAAAATATTTTCATCATCAGTAATCGTACTATTATTCATCCATTGTCTCTCATTCGATTTTCCAACCGAGTATTGATGATACTCATGCTAAAAAAAATATATTTTCTCCAAAGTTGACAAGATTTCAACCGGTTTGAAAATGATTACAGAAGCTTAGTTTCGGTCCAACTAAGTCCGGCTCATTTTGTTTAGTTTTTTCCTCTGAATATTCGGTAAAAAGTTATTTTGATTGTATTGAAAAGCAATCTATTTTATTTAATGTTAAAGGAGGTGGTTCGTGTGTCTTAACAATTTAACACGAGTCTAATCTTAAATTTGAATTAGACTCGATTTTAATAACAAATTTAAATATTTAACGAATTAAACTCGAATCAATTCTTTGAAACTCGACTCAATCGTAATCCCTGTTATAAGTTCAATAAAAAATGATAAATTACAAATATCTACTCTAAACTTGTAGCATTTAACTGATACCTACCCTAAAGTTTTTTTAACTGATACCTACTCAGATGTTTAGTTATATAAAAAAAAGCCCAAGCTGTCAGATAAAATGACGAAAATGCCCTTCGTTATTTTTTAAATATTTAAAAAATAAATAAAACTGAAGTGATTTAATAAGTAAATATATATATATATATATATATATAACAAAAGTGATTTTTAAATAATTTTTTAAAAATAGTTATTAAAGTGTAGTTGAGGGTATTTTCGTCATTTTAGCTTACGGCTTGGACTATTTGTTACATAACTAAATATTTGAGTAGGTATCAATTAAAAAAAACTTTAGAATAGAGACCAGTTAAACGGTACAAGTTTAGGGTAGATATTTATAATTTTCCCTAAAAAAATCATAGTAAGGACGATTTTATTCTTAAATAATTGGAAAATTAAAAAGGTTACGAGGGAGAGACATGTCCTGACTCTCTTGTGACTCTCCCTAACCACAAACTTACAATTATAGCCTACCGTTATTGACAAGAAGCCATATGGTTGAATATTCGTACTTTGTGTTGTGTCACAACTCAAAATACTGTTTCTAAAGTTCTGAGTTAAACTTGTAAAATAAATTTACTCTATTTTTTCGAACTATTAAAGGCAGTGTTCAAGTCATTGCGGTGGATTTCTGGTACGACGAAAATCCTAAGTCTCGCGTTGTCTGAAGTATGGTTCCCGCTCCACAAGCGTATTCTTGATGCGAAGAAAAATGTCTCTCCTTATTATGAACCTGCACATGGATATATGGTCTCCATACACCGTAATGACTTGAAATGTTAGTCTTATGTTCCACGTTCTCTGAGAATGAGGGGGGTCACGACAACGCTTTGGATAACTGTTTGATGCACCCTTTTCCCTTTCTTCCACCTCGTTTGTGGTCTTCCATCATTTCCTCAAGCCATTCGGTCCATCTAAGTGTCTATTGTTGAATCTTCGTTCGACACTTGTCTTAAAAGTTTGAGGATGTTTATGGTGGTAGATTGAATTTTAGAGGAAGAGGTACTAAAAAACGAGGAAGTTGAAAAGAGAATGGATGTTCTTGTTTAATAGAAAAAAAAAGAGTCGTCGGAGACAAGAGAGACATGTCTTGCCAACGAACGCATTATGTGGCGCATAGTCGTTGGCTATCGAAGCCCAAATAATCGTAGTGTGCGCACGAATTCGCGATCGAGACATCATTTGGCCAAATTGACTAACGAGATGATATCCTTTCTTTTATAAGCTCGAAAAATTTTATTAGAAGAAAAAGATCAGGTCCAAGAATGATCAGACCAAAAGACGACCATTACATAGGAGCTCTCAAAAGAAACTGCGGGAATAAGACGCGGATAAAAACAACCAAAACAAATAAACCATAAAAGCAAACACTTAGCCTACATCGGTGGACCACTCTTCACCTTCCGAAGTCAAGTTTGGATCATCGAAAGCCTTTAGTCGAGAAGGCTGAGCTAGCTGAGCAGATCGAGCTTGTAAAATCTACTTCCCAACGTCCACAGGATTTACAAATCTCTCATTAACTCAAAGAACAAGATGGTTTTATTTCAACAGTAAAATAGTCCCTTAAGAACTTGGGAGGTCGACTCTAACGATTTGAAGCTCTAGACGGGGCTTGCTTCGATTGACGACCCTTATTCAAAGGTTTAGATTTCGAAGGTTTAAAGAGAACCTCATTCCACGAACTATTCTGTTTATCCCCCGGAGGATCACTATTTTCCACCTGTAGTGATGACTGATCCACTGTAATAAGTTGGAACAATCACGCTGAACACGATCCGAAGTAGGTATTGCCACAGCCGAACCAAGTCCGAGAAAGGTTACTAAATCCGATCGAACCAGTGGGTGTACCAGATCGGACAAAGTTAGGGTCAAACCATCCGGACCAACCCAAGAGAATCGACATTGCGACCCATATCCATCTTAACCGAAACCACAATACAAGTGGACTTTGTCAAATATTTCATCTCGTTCTGTCTAAACTCTTAAGATGTAGATGGTATGATTTTTATAATAGATAAATGCCACTAGGACCGATGGAGAGCAATATAAGACATGACTGATGAAAATACCCAACAATAATTACATCATCGTTCTTACATGATCACTTAAACCCTCAACATACTGAAATTACATTTGTTTTTTAAGAAACAAATTTGAGTGAAACATGGTACAACCCATAACTAATTGTTGCCTAGGTTTTAGGTGATATTGGCATAAAAGCTCCATGAAATCCATAGGGTACCCTACATGGTAGGGTAATTTTGGCCACTGCATCACTTGAAAAATTCTTGGTGTCAATTACATGAACCTGTGTAAGGACAAATACATAAATAATTAGACTAAATCGAAACAAAACATAATGAAGATAGTTCCTAAACTATATTGAAACATATATATATCAGAAAATAATGAGCTCACTTGAGATATGTCCGTATCTTCATTGTGAACAAAAGTGACGATCCAACCATCTTCTTCTTCTTCTTCTTCAGAGCTTCCTTCTTTAGGGACAAAGGCTGTCCCGGAGCAGAAAATATTGTCCCCAAAGTTATGGTACTCAACCCTTATCACATCTTCATTTTGCTTCTCTCTCTGCCACATGATATCAAAGTTCCAAATAATCATTAATAAACTTGTGATTTGAACCTTAATCATCAAGTTTAAGATCAAAATATTTGAACAAGGAACAAATTAAAGCTGCAGGGCTTCAACGTAAAACTGATAAGTGGAAGCATCAAGACATTTCATCCACACACTTGAACACTCCCCGCGTATAAATACAGGTTACGCGCGTGGTGTATTTAGGCATCGAGGGGGAGGTTATTAGCATAAACTCAAACTGGACTTGATACTATGTTAAAGTCCAATCCAACCGAAATACTCGAACGGATAAATAAAAACATCAAGATATATATCAAGCGATCAACTTATCACACACTTTAATAACTTACATGGGTAGATGAGCTTGTGACATGCTCTTCAAAGTATAGTTTTGCTAGACCCCCATACTTGGCCATACCTGAAATGGTCAAGTCCAGAATTATACATTGATCCACCTGTAAAGTAAAATTGGACATATATACATTGATCTTATTAAGATATGTCTGAGCTTTTAATTGAGTTGTCCTCTAATATGATACTAAGTATATACCTGCTTCGGAGCTCTTGATGGAATCGACAACTTGGACATACCCATATTTGTTCTTGAGACCCACAAAGCGGTCATTGATCACAGGGAAATCAACAGCGAACTCAGTTCCGGTCAAGTTTTTCTCCTTAGCCTCTCCGGTCTGCATGTTCAATCTCCACTCGTAAGCTCGGCCGCGTAAAAGCCCTTCCTCGGTTGATTCACCAACTACACCGAGCTGCTGATCAACTACTTTTGCGGCCCTAAATCCTCTTGAGAACCACTCAAGTTTGTTCCTACCCAGGTCTGGTCCTGGTACGATGGATTCAAGTGCCCTACAACCCCAGACTACAATCTGCATACATAGTAAGTCTTAGTTAGTTTGAGGTGAATATTCTCAGACAAAAGTTTTTTCCAAATCGGGAAGGCTATTTTCTAAAACTATATTTTTTCAAACTAAAACGTTATTTTCTCAAATTATTTTTCCTTCAAACTGGGATGTTTTTCTCAAACCATATTCGTTATTTTCTCAAACCAGATTTAAGGTTCACAGATTGACACTATTCACACTTATTGTCCCCTGTATATATAAAACTTATGGCAATATCAAGGGTTAATTACTAACCTCATCCCCGTCTTCAAAACAATTAAAAACATGAAATGTGCAACATGGTGTAACATTAAACCATTTGACCGAATCAAATTCGCCATAGCGTGGCATCACCCCGATCCTCGCATATCCGTCCTTGTTATATTTTAGTAATCTGCAACAAACCACAATTACAAATCTTCATAACGAATTATGTTTAAAGTACAAAATAAATATTTTTTATTAAGGATATATGTACTTACGATCCTCCTTGAAATAATCTTCCAATATCTATGGTAAGCGGAAAATCCAGTATCACATTGAACCTACACCGAGGAGATATGAATAAGGTACTAAATATATATGAATTTTGTCTTCCTAGACATCCCTAAGTAACGGACCTCTGCGTAACTCCTAATTCGTGAGAAAGTGTACACCTTTCGAGTTTTAGATCCGCTCTATGAACTAGTTTCTTTCCATCAGCTGGATCAAAAAAATATATTACAAAGATCATTTCAATTATGCCTCCAAGTTAAGAAGCAAAGGTCTTGAGAGGCTTAATTTAAATTTGTTTTGCTGATAAAAAAAGATAAGGACTAGTACCGGAGATTATCCCAACATCAAGGTAGGGTTTGACCGCATCCACTCCCATAATAACTAGCTCCCTCGAATCCGGAGCAATCTGAAACATCATTGTAATAAGTGTTCACTTTCTCAGATATCGATAATATTATGACTTTTTCTAGACAAACTAAGTTATTTACAAGCACCTTAGGATGGGTCGTGAACGGTCGTTTCCAAGCTCCATCAACATCCCAATTCCTCAACGTTCTTAGAGTTAAAAT
This sequence comes from Erodium maritimum, assembly GCA_963921825.1. Lineage (NCBI taxonomy): Eukaryota > Viridiplantae > Streptophyta > Magnoliopsida > Geraniales > Geraniaceae > Erodium > Erodium maritimum. Next base: position 8,721,022 of record OY997588.1, on the reverse strand, counting down.
GTCGATCTCTTGAGGCATGTGATTTTCTGCGATAGAGTAAAACTTCCCGGAATGCTCAAAAACGTTAGTGTTACTAACATACTTGTTCACCATCCCGAATCTCAACTGAAAAAACGTTTATAAACAAACGCATAAAACAAAAATAACGCTAAAACAAAACTAATATTTTAGAAAGGATTATATAAGAGTCACATATAGTCCAGCTATCATGTTTGTAGATCAATGTTGTGCAAATCTTGGTACCATGTTGAAAAGATAAGCGGCAAGAACTGCGGGCGAGTCTCCTTCGGCGGCAGGAAGAAACGACGGCCTATTTCTTCGTTTTTCGAGCTCGAGAGTGTCGGTTTCGACCTGGCGGTTGTTGTAGGAAACAGTCCATTTGGCATCACTGGTTTTAGTGAAATACAAAGCATGGAGCATCCCTTCACCTTCAACCCAAATGTGACTTGACTTTCCGAAAAATGACTCCGCTGACTTAAATCCTCCAAATAAAGGGTTTGGTCCTGAAATTATAATTATAACATCAAGGTTTTTACCGATAATATTGTTTCCTTTATAAGATTAGAACCCTTTTACAAGTTCCTACTTATAATTTTAGGGCTGTTCCATTAGCTACATATCCTAACATATTTTTCCAAAATGTGTCATAAGGTTCCTTCGTCAAATTAAAACACAAAATACGTGTTTTCGGATAACAAGGCATGTATGCACAAAGGTTGATTGCCTTTTATACTCCTTTTGAATGTGTAACATATTATAAGTACCCTTATATTTTGTTTTGTAACGTTCAATAAGAATTTTTACGTTTTGGTAACTATTGTTTGATACTTTTTTCGACGAAATCACTGTTTTACCCCTCAATATTTAAACAAACAATAATTTTACAATTAAAAATAAATTAAAATCACAATTAAATTAGATTTAGTATTAGTATTAGAAAATTTAATTTTAAAATTATTTTCTTATTTGTTAAATATTGCTTACTTTTATTTTTAAACTTTATTTTCTGAATTTATTTTATAGTTATTTTATTATTTATTTATAATTTAATTTATTATCACAAGGGTAATTTCTTCATTTAGATTTTTTTTAAAGTTCTTTCAATTTTAACATAGCATTTTGAAATATTCCATCAACTTTAACAAAATATTCCAAAATTTACCTGAAAACTTGTTATCGTAATACAGAGATTGTCCTCCAATATTACATAATATGCACCGGAATAGACAAGACAAAAAAACCTAGATAAGGGTATAAAGACAAATAACCCTGAAGGTCTATGTCCTTTGTTATGACTTATGATCTTACGTATATGTTTATTTACTACAAACCAATCTTACGTATAGGCAATTGTTAGACCCTGTTGTTTGTTGTGTTATGGTGTTTGTTTGGCTTTTCAACCCAGTTTGGTTTATAACCTGAGGGGATTATGATTTTAGAGTATATGTTTATCAATTAATTGGAATTACTTCAATTAAAAGTAAAAAAAATCAAGATTACGAGGTATATATTGCAAAGTGAACAAACCATTTCTGATGTACACTCCAACCGGAAAGCCATGAGGAATATCTCCTTCAACCCTCGTGATAAGAACGGGTTCTCCCAACTCATCGACGGGTGCAAAATTTCTCTGCAGTTGAGAAAAATCGAATATCAAAATCGGGATACTGATACAAGTTCTTCCGAATCGGGGGAACTTAAATTAAACTAGCATGATTGCTATATTACTTGTGATGGGAGCAACGGCTGGTCAACGAATCGGAACGTGGAGTCAACAAATGCATCAACCACTCCTAAAGAAGCCGTCTTGATGGCTTGAACAGCTGCATCCATTTGCAATGGCACATGTTGCAAGTTTTTCAACCAAGGCTGATCGATCATGGGGCATAACAAAAAAAAAGTTAAAGAGGGGCATTTTTTTATCAGCAAAATAAATTTAAATTAAATATCTTTTAAACATAAAGAAAAGTTATATGAAAAGGAGTACAAAATAGTCAACAAAGACAAAATCAGATACTAGAAACAAAACAAACAAAGAAGCCTGACCTAAAGAAGGAACCATCCCGTTCCACACAGGAAGACAACAAATATAAAAATATAGAAGAAATGAAATGAAACATAATTCGTTTTATGCAAGAAACCAACAAACATAAAAACATGATCTAATACCTAAATTTAACCACCAAGTTAAAAGAGAGACATTGGATATGCACAAAAACATGAATCCGAAGAATCGGACGTGTCCTTGTCCTTTTTTTTTATGGGCAAAGCAATATATTAAAACTCACCAATTCAAAGACTGAATTAGGCGCACCAATTACAGAACTCTAGCTACAGAGATCGAACCAATAACCAAACTAGCCCAACAAAGGGGGACAAAGGTCTCAGAACCAAATATGACAATCATCTAAGCGCAACACAAAAGGCTAACAAAAGAGTCTAGAACTCGGATTTAGCAACCATGAAGTCTGGATAAAAATGGGTCGACTACCCAGATTTTGCAACCATGAAGCACAAAAAAGCAGAGCCGCCCTTCACAGAAACCCCATAACTGTACCCGAGATTGAGGAAATAAATGTATCTCATCGGCAACCAGACTCAGCGAATACATGGACACCGACACGCCGGCGACCAACATCGAAAACGACAGAGATAATCTAGCGAAAAATCACCGGAACTCAAAACTCAGATAAACAGAACTCCTTTACAACAACCTTAACTTGCCATGTTTCGGGGGAGTCATTACCTTGAAAGAAGAAGAGAGAGAGGTCTTGAAATGATCCAAGTTCGGGGACGTGGAAGGTTTTTGGGAAGAGCAAGTGATGGATTGAAATGGGAAGTATGTGAACGAAAGGGCCATTTCTTGGTACGACGAGGGAGATCAACGAAACAATGAAACTGACTATACTTTTACACTTACCACAAACAAACATTTATAGCCTACGATTATTGATAAGAGCACCACATTGTTGATTGAATATTTTGATGTTTGTGAAGTTATTACACTGACGCTACTAATATTCCATGGTACGATAATTGTCAAGTTACTACACTGCTGACACTGCTAATATTTTATATCTTTTAATTTCAATCCATGATTTTGAAATTAAAATTTAAAATAATAACCACTTGCCATTTAAGATTGACTCGATTGAATCAGAGAGTGTTATTTTTTTCCCCTATTGACACATGCACCAAGTTGATGGACCAATACAAGAGTAAAAAAAATCTTCAGTTGTTATTTTCTGGAAAAGGATCTTTCCTTAGAAGATGCTAATTCCATGATTGTCTGTATGTTCTTGTTAAGGGTGTTACTAGTGATGCGGAGTACAGATTTATGACCGGGCATTTAAAAGCATCTACATAGTACGATTCACATGTGCGGTTTATGACTTACGATTTAGTGAGCCGCAAACCGCGAGTTTGTGATTGATTATTTAAGAGCACGGACACATACAAGGTTTATGATATAGTGAACCGCAAACCGCGAGTCGCACGATGTGATTTGCGTCTCTCGCGATCCCGATTCACTAAACCGTAAATCGGAACTGTAAACCGCGACTCACGGTTCACAGTCGTGAACCGCGATTCGTGAATCACGAGCTGGAGTACGGCTTTTTTAATTGAAAAAAATCTGAAATACATCAAAATTTTCATTTTTTTTTCCATCTATAAATACCCTTCATCTCATTCATCAATCCACTAACAATTTCTTTTCATCTTAAACGGTTCTCTCTCAAATTCCACTTCCCACAAAGTTTAAAGTCCGGACGTTTTTTTGTTCGAGCCATGGATGATTCAAAAGCCTACGTTCGTGAAATGGGAGAACGGATCCGGTGAAAGACTGAGAAAACGATACAGAGAATGCAACCAAAGTTTGACGTAATGAGGCGAAAGCTCTAAATTGGGGAACCTTCTAGAATACAAATTAACAGAGGTTGTGTCAAAGGCCACGAGCGACTAATGCAGGATTATTTTGTCGAAAACCCCACCTATGGGCCCGAGATGTTTAGGCATTGATACCATATAATCCGACCACTTTTTATTTGGGTGATGAAAAAGGTAGTGGAGCATGACGATTACTTTGTTCAGAAGTCGGACGCAATAGGACGCATGGGGTTATCAACGCACCAAAAATGCACCGCCGCGATATGAATGCTAGCGTACGGGTGCTCAGCCGATTCGTTGGACGAGTCCCTACGACTTAGGGTAACTACCATACTCAAATGTGTACGACGGTTTTGCAAGGCCGTTGTCGAGGTTTTTATGGAAGAGTATAATCATAATCCAACTGTAAAGGACTTGACCCGATTACTAGAATCAAGATACGGGTGAGGGTTCCCTATCATGACTGAGAGTCTCGATTGTATGCATTGAGGGTGGAAGAATTTCCCAACCGCGTTGCAAGGAGCCTTTGGCTGGAGAGATCGCCACGGGCATCAAACCGCAATGCTGGAAGTTGTAGCGTCCCGTGATTTGTGGATTTGGCATTCGTTTTTTGGAATATCTGGCTCGAACTATGATATCAACATCCTAAACGTCAGTCACTTATTCAAAGACGCTCATCGGGGCCACGACTATGTCGTGGAGTACAAGATCAACCGGAATCGATACAACCGACCTTATTACTTGATTGACGGTATTTACCCATCATGGAGTCGGTTTGTGAAGTCGATTCGCCATCCCACCCAAGACAAACACAAATTATTTGCTAAAGTCCAAGAAGATGCTCACAAAGATATTGAACGCTTTTTTAGAGTCCTCCAAGCCTGGTGACACATAATTTCCCGACAAGCTTGTATTTGGAGCAGATGGACTTTGGATGATATCATGCACACTTTTATCATTCTACACAACATGACTGTAGAGGATGAATGTGACCGGTACTAACAAAGAGCTGAAGAATGGCATTACAACGCCCCTTCGGACATACTTGATTGGACATTGATGTGGACGCAAAATGCATCAGTTTTCAATGTTTTAAAGCCCACATTTTGAGCTTTTCGGTCCCACGTTAGTATGTTTTAATGCATTTCTTTCTCCTTGCGTACAATTGGCCTTGATTAAAGGGTTTTCAAATATTCATATCAAAATGAGGACATATAAGGCTTAGGTGATCAGAAATGTAGAAGTGTCGGTTTTAGTGGCAATTAATGAATCCAAGAAGCACGAAGAAAAGACCCAACAATTGTCCATTCCCTGATAGAGGCACGCCCCGAGCTTCAAAACGGGCTATTAGGTCGCCCGTCCTATGCAACATAGCGAATGTCGAAGAGGAAAAAGAGTTGAGCTCTCTGTTCGTGCAGTTAGACCGGCCATGAACAGGCCCGCTCCGGGCCACGCTCCGGGCTGCGTGCATCAGTCTATTTCTAATTCCGTTTTTGAAGCCTTATTAAAAAGAAACTTAGGCATTATTTGGGGGAGAGGAGTTTGTAGAGCAAAGTCAGAGAGAGTGAAAGTTAAGGCTTGGGATTTAAGGAGAGAGAAGTGTTTTAAAAGCAAGGGGTTGAAGCAACTTTGGGATTTTCATCATTGAATCGATAGTTTATATTAACTTTACCTTTGAAATATGTTTTTCTCTTATTCATCTTCTTGTTTGTGTTCTTCCTTCATCTCCATGATCTCTATTGATCTAAGGCTAGGGGAATAAATATGAAAGTTTAATTAAATGAGTTCGTGTTTACTCCATGCAATTTGTGTTTAGCTTTATGTTTGTATGATTTACACTTGAAACTTTGTCAAATTGATCAATTGATGGACGATTAGGTTTTATCATTCAACAATTGTAAAACGAGAATTGCTAATAGGACTAAGGATTATGAAACTCGGGTTTAAATCTAATTTATGATAAAGTTAGGTTAACACGGGTGCGATAGCTATAAGATTGCAACCCCGAAAGCTAGAGAAGTTCACAAACCTTAATGCATTATGTCTCTGTTGGTGCGTGAGTACCGAAGGACTGACCGGGGAGCATGAGACCAAGAACTCCACCTCCTCCTCGTCCTCGAGGGAAAACGATGAGAGGTTGTCTTGGAGACACACCATAGATGCCAACAGATCTAACGAACTTGATGCCATGGGTGTTAGGGTTTTCGCTGGGGACATCACCGCTATCCGTCCAAGATCCAAATCGACAGGCACAGTGAGTAGGGATGGGAGTACCGGAATCCTTTCCGCATTAGGGAGGGAGAGCCTCACGCACAAAGTCTCTAAAGACGACCTCGGGTTGTCATCGATCGACGCTTTTCCACAAGGTCCCGTTATAGTGGAGGGATGGAAGGAGACCCGTCTGTGGAAGGAGGAAGAGGACAAGGCGGATTGCTTGCAATCCAAGCAACTCCTTTGGTCCTCATCGGTGTGCCTCTTGTGGTTTCCCCGATATTGATGTCGGTGTGGAGGATCCCAGGGCAAAGGGCACTAAGGTCGTGGAGGGCGATGGTAGTAATGGAGGCGCAGGTAGTGATGGAGGCACATCGAGGGTTTGCTTCGGCTTCTTCCTACGCCGAAATTTTAAAGGCAATTTGGAATCAGGAGAGGGAAGAGGAAACAGCATGGGTGAGGACTGCAAACGGGGGAGACATCAAGAGGACAGGGCCGGCATGAGCTACAACAACAGTGTTGACAGCGGTGTCAGCGACAGGTGCAGGAGTAGAGAACTCTATAGTCGCACGACTAGGGCTAGGGTTTTCTCTCAATAAACGAGAGAGAAAATTTATTAATTTTCATTTAACATATTAGTTATGATTACCGTTCAAAAAAATATATACCAAAGATTCAATTAACGCTTTTAACAAACTATTCTCGGTCTCTCTGGAACCGCAACCCTAGAGTCTCTCTCTAGCTCTACCGACATGACCACACCTTCCTCGGCTGTTGCGCAGATGTCCCTCCCCGGTGCCCTGTCTCCCTCCTCAGGTGCTTCATCTTCCCTTCCCCCCTCGTCATGCCCCCAAAACCACCCACAAGTTTCACCACCAAACACGTGAGAGAGAAGAAAAACACAAACTTAAATCCCTTCTAGCCGAAGCTCCTCTGTCGGAGATGGTTCCTTTTCCATATTTTGAGTTCTTTCAAGAACCGGTCCCCGAGGATCACCGCTTAGTTATTTTCTCGTCTAGAAGGACTACTCCGGCTCCTCCATCGGTGAAAATCAAACGGGGTCGGCCGATGAAGGCCATGACTCCTCCACCGCTTGTTCCGGCTTTGACTCCGCTTGCCCACTCCTCGGAGAAGACGACTCCCCTCTCGGAGTAGACGCCACGTCCATGCAACTAGTGGCGGCCATGCATGTAGTAGTCCTGACTCTCCCTGATCACTCCCTAACGATGAGGGACCTTTAAGCGGGCTTCTCGGCTTGTTGCCTCACTAAAGAAGAGGCGATGGAGGTGGTGGTGCCCTACACTCCGCCGGATCCACAAAACCCTAGATCGGCTCCAATTTGGCCTGGTGAGCGGATTGGCTTCTCCAAACCCTCCTCGGAAGGAGGTCCTCCTACCGTCATCACCCATGCTTGGGGGCATGCTGGTGTGGGGGTGGTCATCAAGGACCTCGAGCCGGGCACATTCGCTTTTTACTTTGTGTCTCTGAAAGCCTGGGTATGGGTACGTCAGAATGAACTGTGGTGCTTCCACGACCACCCTTTGGTGCTCGTGTAGATTGTAGACCTGATGTCCTGAGACCTTCATCGCTTGAATCGTCTTCAACTCTGGGTGTTTGCTCGGGGGATACCGCACCTCGTCCGTATGCGGGCAACCAGAGAGATTATTGGGGCGACCCTAGGGGAGCATGTTGATATCCCGTGTGACCAATGAGGTCTATGCTGAGGTGGTACGCTGAAGGTGCGCTTCTGGATGGCTATCCATCGACCCCTCCGACGGTTGATGATAATGCGTTTCCGAGAATACCAGGACCTGGTACGTGTTACCCTTACATATGCAAAGCTTCCTGCCTTCTGTTTCAATTATGACATGATTGGTCATAGGTCAAAGACTGCGAGTGGGAGGTGCCACAAATTCCTCGATATGATGACTCTATGCTGGAGTTCAAGATGACGAAGGAAGACAGGTCGTATGCTACTGATTGGGGACGGGACCTAATTCCTCCACCGTCGTCGGGGTTCGCATCGCTGACCTTGGATTCGATACCTAAGGTTGGATTGCCCCGAGGGAATGCTACCCTCATGACCATGGACTCGATATCTAACATGGGTCTGATGGCCCAGTTTCGGTTGGGTAAGGATCTTTCCCCTTGGGGCCTCGGCCAATCGTCTACGATAGGCCACCCTGGGTGCTCAGAGATAGGCCTTCTTGGTCTGGTCCATCAGGGACGCTACAAGGACCTTGGGCAAGAAGAGGAGCACGGCGGGGGAGCCGCGAGAAGATTAGGCGAGGGCTGGGAAACAACCGCGCCAAGAGGGATGAAAGGATTTCATGGCTCTAGGGATCTACTTCGGGAGGGGTCCTTGATGAGAGTCATTCCTCCCCGTCGTATTGCCGGGTTCAAGTTTAGTGGTTCAGTCGACCCACCAATCGACAAGACGAGTCTTTGGAGAATAGGGATCAAGCAGCGTTTAGGCCCCACCTTGAGTCGTCTTGGCAGATGGTACCCTTTGGTTTTCTTTTCAGTTCTAGCTTTGGTTCCCTTTCATGTATTGGTTTTCCTGTTTTAAATATGTTTCATGTATTGTCCTGATTGTTATAATCGTGTTCGTTTTGAAGCATTTCGTATATGAAAATTGTTGGATCACCGTCCTCTTAAAAACACTGACTGTTATAACGATTCTCCTGCATTACTAATGAAAGCTATTTCTTATTCTAAAAAATGACCAAGAGATTAAAAATCCTCTAATACGAATTCATACCCCGAAGTTATACTATTCCTTTTCGTAAAGGAAAAAGAAGGAAAAGGAGTTAAAAAGAAATCAAAATCATACACCCTTCTCGTTTACCTGATGAATGTAAACGATTTCATTTACCGGAAATACAAACATATGTATGGTTAATAAATCGAGAGCAAGAATATGATTGATGATTCATCAGATCAATATGGCAAGTTAAGGAACAAGAACATCGAATTCACATACATCTATGGCCTCAGACACCAAAAGCAGTGTGGTGAAGGTCAGACCTGGAAATCTGGATGCTTCTTCAAAGGGAAAGGTTAGTGGTTCGTTCATCAAGAAGAAGATCGAGAGCAGCTCAACCAGATCTGATTCCAAGCATGCTGTCACAAAGTATGAGGTACCCATCTTAGAATTCATATATCCTCTTTTTCTTATCTGTTGAATTTATGATCTCTGAGCAAATTATAGACTTGCATGTCTCTAGATTGGTTTCTCTGTCTGGTTTGGGTATTTGGGCATCTGGGTCAGTTTTGATTGTTTCCGATTTTCTGTGAATTTGTCTTGTTGTTTGGGTATTTGGGGGATTTTGAGGATACCCATCTCAGTATCCATAGATTTTCTTCTTCAGATTTGTTAAATTTGTGATCTTTTGAGGATTAAAGCTGAATTTCATTGGTTTCTCAGTCTGGTTTGTGTATTTGAGGATCTGGGCCATCATTGTTAGTTTCCAATTTTCAGTGAATTGGCTTTTGTTGTTTGGGTATATGAGGTTTTTGAGGCTACCCATCTAGAATCCATATCCTTCTGTCTTCAGATTTGTTAAATTTGTAATTTTTTTGGCTGTAAACTGACTTATATGCCTCTTGATTAGGTGAGTTTCAAGGTTACTTTGTTTATTGCTATGACCTGGGGTAAATTGGGATTCTTGTGTTTCTAATTGTTTACATGTTTTTTAGTTCATTATTTGGTTGGTTATGATGATTTATCTGTTAATTCATTGTATATGCATTGGAATTGGGCGATTTCAGTCGATCATATAGGCTGTGGTGGTTTAGAGTACAGTTTGATTCGGTTTTGTGTTTTATTTGAACGTGAAGGTAAAAGCAAAGACGGTATCTTCAAGTTCGTCAAAAACAACAGTAAAAACCTCAACTACTAAAGTTAAAGGGAAGAGGGAGAAGAAAGTGTACAATTTGGCTGGACAGAAATTTGATCCTCCAGAAGAGGTTCTGGCATTGTACATTTGTCATCCTCTCTCTTTGAAGAGTATTGTTGGCAATGACGTGCCTCTGATTCTTGCTTAGTTTTGTGTTTCCTATTCACAGAGAGAACCCTTGAGGATATTCTACGAGTCATTGTCAAAACAGATACCAACAAGTCAAATGGCAGAATTTTGGTGAGTTTCCCTTTAAATCTATGGATAATTTATCGAATCATTTCTTGGAAATTTTGAAACCGGTGGATTAGTTTCTGTTTTGTTGTTCAGATTGCAATCTGTAGGAAGTAAACTAGAATGGTCACATAACTGAGGACTCGGAAATCTACACTTTTCCAGATCATCATATGATATGTTGAGTTGACAAAATTGGGTGAAAAAAAAGTTTTCTAAACATCCTGATATCTCCCTGAGAGTTTTGAACGATTTCCACAGATAAGTTAAAATTGGTCAAAACATGGTCAATTAGTTTTCATATACTATTCTAAAGTGTATATGAAAACTTGTACTCGAAGATCTGTGCATAGCACGATTTCAAAAAGAGATTTGTGATGACAAGTTAAATTCACTTTTCAAATACAATTCATTTTCACATAACATGAATTAAAATGTGTTTGGAACTATCTTATTGTACTGAACTACTTTTTGTCTATATATATAACACAAAACGCATTTTGTGGATATCTCCCTAATGAATTAATAGATTAATTGGCACCTCGTCGAGTTTTAACCGTTAGCGAGTTTTAGAACCTTGGTAAAAAAAACACAATTGAAGTTAAGCTTAAGAAGTGAAAAGACATGATAGTATTTTGGTTTGACAAAATAGAAGTAGATAGATGGAGTGAGGGAGGAAAACTCGAGGCAAGAAGCCCAATAAGCTTATTGTCAGATGGTCTATATGTTGGATATGATGGGAGGAAACTGAGGCTAGCCCCAGAATGCATGAAACCCGGACGTGCCCATGTCTTTTAAGGTTGTTTTAATAGACTCTTGTAGGCTTTACCAAGGACTATCTTGATTAGGAGCATGTCCGGGAGTGGCCTTTTAATACGAATTAATCAACCATAATCTCTTTGGGCTTTGCGTAAACATAGAAAGTGCATAGCTGAGAAGAAAGCATATATATTTTACCCTCACCTCACGTTTTGGCCCAACACTTACTTTTCGCTTTCTTCTTATTGTTGAGGAAATTGTGAATAGGAAGGCCAACTCAATGGTTTGGTCAGATCAATGAAGGTTGTAGAGTTTAGTAGAGCCTCAAAATAACCTAGAGCCAATTCGTAGACGCAAGCTTCTCCAATTCTCTAGCCGTACTCATTTATTTGTTTAAGACTAGAATACCAATTTTTTTTCCGCATTGGCATAGCTTTTCATTGGATCCATCCAACCATCACCAAGCAGATTTTTATTTCTCATTCCTATATATGTTTATGTTTAAGGCTTTGTTCAATTTGGGCATGAAAGTGAAACAAACATACATTTGAACTTGTAGGATGATGGAACATGGGTTGTTGTCCCCCGAAAAATCCAGGAGGGCGCACGAGAAGAAGCAGAGGAACCTAAAGCAAGTTCGGATGGGAATTCCGGTGAAGCCATCCAAAACACCGAGCTATAGGCCCGAGAGTTCACAGAAGCAGCAACCATCATCAAAGAAAATTGACATAAAAGCCAAGAAAAGAATAGCGGATGATGACAGTGATAGCGACGATTTCATTCTGAGCCCGAAGAGAAGAAAGGCGTAGAGAAGATAAAAGGTATAATCCGTTACCTCTGTAGACATGTATTTGTAGAGACATTACTGTATTCGGATAGATCATGTGTGTTTGTGAACTAGCTTTGATTTCATAGACATTGTTTAGAGATGTTTGTATTGCTAACAAGAGAAACAATAAGCAAATAGAAGCTTCTGAATCAAATAGCTCGTCGGCTTCTAACCTGAAATTCTTGTAACCAGTAGTAGGTTGTAGAAAAAACCTTGGCAGAACTTGTTGTGAGGGGGAAAACCATTTCTCCACATATTATTTAGGGTTAAATATATATTGTTTTAGTAACGTACCTTTAGGTCTCATATGTTTCAAAATATTTAATAAACTATTTTATTTATTATCTACGAACTAATGAGGTTAAACGTGCAAAGTAAAATGTCGATTTTGTCTTTATTATTTATATTAAAATAACTTTTTTTACCTTGTGTTTCAAAAGTGGCTAAAGTATATATTCCCAGCAGATAATCAGTCATTCAAGCTTTTCACGTAGGATATAAATTGAAACCATGATCTTTGCGCTGCAGTGAGACTTACAATGTATTGATAGATCTTCATAACTTGACATAAATTCTCAGAACTATATGCATGTTAAGTCAAAGACCAAATGTATGACATGCAATCAATCTCATATCGTGTTTTAGCAGAGCACGAAAAGAATCAGAACTTGGACCTGGTCGAGAGCTACAATGGCAGATTTACATTCACAATAAGTTACATTATATGTATTGTTGTAAGAAGAAGAAGGGATTAGCATTTTGTGTTTAAGGTTTAGGGATTGAGAGGGTAAAAGGTTGAGATGAGGTATTTTGGTTGAGACTCTGCTTTTGATGTTAGTGCCCTTGTTTGCATTTGTTTTTAGACCTGTTTGATCCTTTGAATGAATCTAATCTTTTGGTTCGAGGTGCTTGTGGCATACTCGTGTTGGTTTGTTCTCTTAAGAGGTTTTTCCTCATGTCCTGCTATTATATTTCAATAGTTCAGGATTTATATAATTATTTTCTTATAAATAAATAAAATTGTAATAATTTACCCATTGATGATTTTTTGTGTACAAAATTGAATCGTCGTGACTTTTATTTTCACATACATACTTTTGTAGAAGGTCTAACCCTATGTGCTTACACCTTTAATATATTTTTGGAACGAAAAAACTTCGTTAAAGAGGATGGACCCCCCCCCCCCCCCCCCGACTCATTGGTTGTCCCTAAATGTGGATGAGGCGGTTTTTGCAGACACCTCCCAACCGGGGTGGGGTATGATATGTAGAGATGAGAAGACAATGATCGTGGAAGGTAGAAACGGGAATGAACATGTACCACCAGTCTGAAATGGAAGAAGCTATTGGTATATATCAGACGCTTATTGAAGAATGTAGGCCCCTTATTATGTCACTCTAGGATGTTAAACTCGAGCTTATTTCTAGAACTGCGAAAGGGAGTGCTCACTGGTTAGCACGAGAGTCCCATTCTATGTGTTCTGGCATGGTTTGGATTTCAAATACCATATGCATTTTCGTGTATTTTGAGGCACTTCAAGTAATATCATCAATACTTCTCTTTCAAAAAAAAATGGTGGTTATTTCAGGTACATATTCGATTCATTGATAGTTTTTGTTACAAAATAAATAAAACGCTAAATACATAGAGTTTGATTTTCTATCAGTATATACGTACGTAGGAACAAAGATAACATACGTAGGAACAAAGATACCGACGACGAACAAAACCAGGAATGCCCATACCTTATAGTTGTTCTGAAGCTCCAGTGGCTTTATCAGTGTTGACTGTTGAATACCTATAGATTGGTTTGTACAGATATTCAAAGAAATAAATGCTCTGAACAACGCAGGCCATGGCAGTGATTTCCCATGAACAGAAGCAACATAGTCATTCATGATCGGTTGAATCAGAAATTAATTATTACAGTGTACCAGGTTTCATTTTACATGTACATACTCTTTCATGGAGCTTCATTTGGTGCTTTTAAAGAACACTATACACCCATTACCATTTGCATGACCAAAGAAACTACATGATACTTATACCGAACTAATTTTGGCTTAAACAAATTACATCAGAGAGCTGAACAAAACCCAACCTCAAACCAAATAAGGTAACATATCTTAAAAGGATCGTACCAATGCAAAAAAAAACATTCATATCAAAAGAACCTCGACAACCCTTATAACCGGTATTCTTTTGTTTGTTCAACAATATATATAGTTGTTTTTATCTGTAATAGGCAGGTTCTTACGCGTTACACACCCGTCCGCCACTAGAAACACACCTCCCCGTTCGACTTGCATGTGTTAGGCATACCGCCAACGCTCATCCTGAGCCAGGATCAAACTCTATGTGAGATTCATAGTTGCATTACTTATAGCTTCCGACATCTTCTCAGCTTAATGTGTTCGACGTTTAGTAATGTTCCAAGAGATCAATTGCTCAGTAATCCTTCACGTCGACGACACGACACTACTAAAGGATGGACTACGAGTCCCGGTGTCCGATCCGAAAACCGGATCCTCTGCCTACGAGGCATGAACTCAACTAAAGAAGCCTTTTTCACAACTCGGTTGCTCCAATCAAAGTGTTCGTCTTTCTCCCGCTCGACTGCGGGGGAGCAATAGTAGTTATATTTAGTAGTTATATTTGTATTATGTAACTATCTGTAACCACTTATGTATCATGTATATATAGATGATAATATCACTTATTCATATAAGAAATTACAATATATAACAGTTTAAAATTACAGAAGACATTGGACGCGTTTGTTGATTTCATTTTAAAGCTGAAAAACAATTATCATTATTTTTTTAAATAAATGGTTTATATTGATTAATAGTCAACAACGTAATATAAAATTGATTAACAATAAAAAAAATGTTCATATATATAATAGTTTTCGGGTGCTAACTATCGGACAAAATATTCTAGACAAATATTATTGTCCCAAAGTATGTGTACAGATGCTAACATTCGTATTGATTCTTAGTCAAAATGATATGTTTCTAAAATATTAAATTTCGACTCACCAATTAAATAAGAAAAAAGAACTCTTTACCATCCCAATTGGGTAACAACTCTTTCCTATCTATTTCTGCTTATACCTACAAACATAACTAAAGACCTAAACAAATAATGTGGTTGGAGATTTTGGGTCCGCCGTAGCTCCACATATATATATATATATATATATATATATATATATATATTAAGCTACTTGCTTATGTTATGTATATATTTCTTGTCGCGCTATGTATTTCTGTACGTTTGTGTCACCACGATTATATATGAATTTCCAGTGTAAGAATGGTATATATATATATATATATATATATTAAGCTACTTGCTTATGTTATGTATATATTTCTTGTCGCGCTATGTATTTCTGTACGTTTGTGTCACCACGATTATATATGAATTTCCAGTGTAAGAATGGGTTTGGAATTGAATTAGGATTTAGGAGTGCTGAGTTGTTCCCTACTAATTTATTTGAATCATGAGACTGTTAGGTTTCTACAATCAAGCATTTTCAGTACAGCGACCTCTCGTGGCTCCACTTCAGTGATTATAAATATGAACATATTATCGGTCTATTTAATGGATACGACCATTCATTAGTAAATAAATTCATGATTATAAATATTGCTTCTAAAAAGGAGTTGATATCAAAATTTCAAAAAAAATCTAGTTACAGAAGCTGAACAGACTCGAGCACCGGCATGACAACACAGTCTTATGACAATCCAAACAATAGGAAACAACAATGAGAGGGTCCAACCAGACCTGTGAAACCAACAATTACAGAAAGCAGTCTAAGCTGGGTGCAAACAAGAAAAACAGGGTCTACTAATTAGATTTTACAAACTTGTGGAACATGAAAAAGGTGAAGAGAGGTCTAATATCCTAGTTTTTCAATCCTTACTATCATTCATGTACGGGCTCATTCACTTATAATTGATCAAGAAGTGAATTCATAAGTTCAACAAGATAATATTGAACGGCTCCTCATTCAAGTTGAAATAGTTATCCTAAAAAAATAAATTCAACTACTTCGGTGACATCTATCATTAAAATAGAGGAGAAATGATATTCCATACGATTATTTGTCTTGTTAAACTTATGAATTCACTTCTTGGAGGGTTTGGAGTCTGGTGATGGTTTTGGTGGTTTGTGAAGTGGGTTTTCTGTGGATGCCAAAACTATTTTCGTTTCTTGTGGCTCATGTGTGTATATGGTCCTGTTAGTTTTTCAAGTTGTAATGGTTTGTATTTTCATGGTTTCCTCCTCTTTGGGTGGAAGGCCTTGTATTATGCTATCTTACAGTTATTTCTTCCTCACTCCACTCTTGGGGTGTAGAAGTAGAAATACACACTGATTAAAAAAATGGGGATGAAATAATATAAGATGATTTAAACATAAAAAGTTACAATCTTCTAAAATGGATTGATGACATGCATGAAGAGAATTTGTCTCTTTATATGAAGATGTAAAATCAATCGGTTGTAAATGAATTTTTTTAACCAAAAAATATGCAAATGATAATGTGGAGGTGTATAACTGTATAAGGCACAAATTATGGTTAAATGTTATACTCAAATGGAAGACACTGACTATACGTTGATTTTTTTTTTCTTGTTTCACCGAAAGGTTAATTTTTGGGATAATTGTGGCACTTGCCGCTTGTATTGATCTTGAGTATCATCAGATAGATGTTAAAATCATGTTTCTCAACGGAGGCATTGAAAAAATCAATTTATATAGTACAACTAGAAAACTTTTGGTCAAAAGACCCAAAAAAAATATAGTTTGTTAATTAAAGAAACTATATATGGACTCAAGCAAACTTCTTGTTGACACACGTCAAATTTAATAAAGTTATTGTCTTGTTTGGGTTTGAGACAAATATTATTGATGATTGTATGTATCGCAAATGTAGTGGGAGTACGTACACGTTCCTGCTTCTTTATATCAATAACATATCGCTTACCACTAACAATATAGAACTATTGCACGAAACTAAGAGATTTGAATAAAATTATTGTCGTTGGAATCGGACTGTTGACCAACGGTCTGAATTTTTTTCTCCTCAGCAGCCATGTGTCGGTCTGTCATTGGGCGCCAAAGAACTGTGATACGCGCACCAGCGAACCATAGTAGTGGTTTGCAATGCAGACCACCACTCGTGACTCGCGAGATTGTGGTTCGAGAATCACGCACGCCACAGCGTGCAATTCGCGAACCATGAACCACAATCTCGCGAGTCGCGAATCGTGATCACACTGTGGCTCGACTGCAAAATGAACAAATATCAATATACCACATTAGGACAAACTATATGATAATGGATTTGTTAACAAAGGGTTTATCATCCACGGTCGTTCATGAGCACACTACTCATATGGTTGTTCATCATTTGACGATATTTTGGTCTAGTGGGAGTTTTCTCTTTGATTGATTTATGTTTACCTCTAAACCGTAAGTATTTGGACGCATACTAATCAGAAATGAAGTATTCCATTCATACGTTATATTCTCTCTCGTACCATTTGTCGAGAGTCTCTGCCCGAGGAAACCCTAGCCATATAGAGCTACCTACGTCTTCCTTTATCGCTGATAACTCTATCGGACTGGTCACATCGCCGCCTGCGCCCATGTACTTCTCGGTAGTCCTCCTTCATCGCCATTCTTCGGTGGTGGAGTCTCTATTAAATCCCCAATGTTGAAGGACATCCAAACAAACTATAACGGGAATCCCTTCGCATCCTCCTCCACCGCCACTCTCTACATCTACGCCGCCCCTCTCAACGATGATCGTTTCATTCTCTTTTGGTTTCTCCACACCACTTATGAAACCTAAGAGAGGTCGGCCGGTGAAGGGGTCATCGTTTGCTTCCTTGCCATGCAATCCACCACCATCATCTCCTTCATCGCCTCCTCTGCTTGCAAACCCTAAACATGTTGGCTTTCTACCTTCGAGCCCTAGACTTGATAACTCGTCGTCTCCTTTAAAGGTTATCCTACCCTTGGTGAGGTCCTGATACCCCCATTGTGTCAGGGTCCTCTCTGGGGAAAGGATCCGATGGTGGATCACGGAGGGGTGAAGGTGGAAGAGATGCTTGAAGGGAACGTAGCCCTTAACACGGCGATGATCCCTCTCATTCCAGCTCTTCTTACCATGCCATCGGGTATGATACGTCGAAGACGGGTGCTCAAACCTCGCGAGGCCAGCTCGGTTCTAGGGCCATCAACACCATCAGAATCCATCGAGTCCAGTCTTGCCAGTCTTTAGGACGACATCTCGTCTAGCTCGATGGATGAGGAGGAGGAGCTGGAGATCCTCGTTTTCGTACTCCCGGTGGATCCCATGGTCATCGCCTGCCAGTAATTTGCGATGATGGGTTCTCCTATGGATCATTACCAAGGCATGGTGTAAAGATTTAGAAGGCCTCTTGATCAAGGACATCGCCCTTGGAATCTTCGGGTTCTACTTCAAATCTGAGGAGGCGCGTGCATGGTGTTTTGACGGCCGTCCACTCCTCCTTGGGGAATTGGACCCGATGGCTAGGGAGCCTCCTGCTCTCGACTGGCTCTAACTATGGGTTCATGTCCACGGGCTTCCCTCATTCGTACGGACTCGGACGACGGGGAACACCATTGTTGCTACGTTTGGGATGTGTGTGGAGGTCCCATGTGATCAATGGGGTAGTTGTTGGGGAGGAACAGTGAAGGTCTGGTTCTGGCACCTTGTAGAGCGCCCCTCGCACCGACATATGTTTCTGCGGTTCAAGGAGTTTCCGGACCCAATCCGGGTCTCCCACACGTAAACCAAGTTGCCCTCCTTCTGCTATAATTGTGGGATAATTGGCCACACTATCCAGGATTGCGACCAGGAGATCGTGAACGTGTCCTCATTCAATTCCTCTATCTTGGAGCTCCAGAAGGATAGGGGAGAAAAGTTGCACACGACTGACTAGAATACCAAGGGACCTCGGTTGAAGACCGGGACTGTATCCCCGGGCACTGTACCTAAGGGCACCTTGCCTCGGGGTAGGGGCCCAATAGTATCCGCGGGCACTGTACCTAAGGGTCCATGGACTCGTGGCATTACCCAGGCCGGGGAGGTGGACCCGGGTTGGTGCAACTGGAGGACCGTCCATCTCTCTAGGAGCAAGAAAACTGAAGTTTCAGGTTTACCTAGACACATAGGTAGGGTTGGACTTGGGGCTGGAACTGGGTTGGAGCTGAAGTTGGTTCTAGAGCTACAACCGGTAACAGCGGAGTGAAGAAGGGTTCGGGTGGTGAACCCCGGGATGATCATGCGAGTGTTGGGAAGTAGTCCTGCTAAGAGGAATGTTAGGGCCTCGGGCTTCAGGGACTGACTCTGGTAGGGATTCCTGCCCCTGGTTCAAGTCTTGCCTCCTATTTCTGATGTAGTCCATACTAGGATTTTTCTACAGGACTTTCAGTTTCACTTTCTTAACCCCATTTTTTCTTTCCTGCCAATGTGCGTAACAATACCGTCTGTGACCGTTCTATCTTTAAAAGAATTGCGAACGATTTTTTCAATATTTGTTCTTGCTTTGATGGACAGAAATATTAGAAGATGATTAAAGTAAAATATTGAATATTCATTAATTTTCAACTGCATCAAATAAATAACAATTATGTTACCATTGATTACTGTTCTTTTTTATTCAACAAAAAAAACTTTCAAAACCGTGATTGAAGATTCGTATATCAATATCACGATTAAAGGTTTATTTGATCTATAAATCACATACAATCTTATCCTAATAATCAATGTAGCATTTATCATTTAGTTTGAACAAATATCCTTTCAAATTCAAAACAAGGTCCAGAAAACATTAAAGTTAAACACTTAAATGCACATTTTCTATATTTGCGCTGATACGTAACAAACGTCGTGGTAACATTACAGTCAATTAATTCGTTTTAAACGTTGAAGAAAACTAAATTACATGTGTATTTTGGGGACTATTAATGAAATAGGAACAGATATTAGACATGATGGTACTACAAAAATCTCTAGCTACCATTCAGATTGTCTCCATCACATCCATAAAGGTGAAAAGAGACAACAATACAAAACCGTACTAAAAAAAGACCCATCAAACTTTTTCTGGAACTTTAACCTGTCTAAGATCTATACGAAGTTTAGTTTGGAAGCATTATTGCACGTTTGGAAAAATCTATAACCACGGACCCATGGAACTTTTTCTGGAACTGTGACGCCTTTTTGGGACGTACTAAACTCTGTTCTGTCTTTATTGGTTAAAGTATTCTGGTCACCTTTGAAGTCTTTTCTGGAACTGATGTTTTTGGACGTATTATATGTGCGCTGTCTTATGATTTAAATCAGTTTAACTACCTTTGAAGTCTTTTCTGGAACTATAACGTCTATTTTGGACGTATTATGTTGTCGATTTTTTTGAATAATATTAGTTTAAAAAAAGGAAATTGTAGATCTTAGGCCTTCAATAATCAAATCCTAATGTTTCTGGCCTTTTGGTTTCATTTCCTACCTGTAATTTTTCATAAATTGATATTTTCTAACGTATGGGTGACAATAAATTTTTACAAACTAACGTAAAAAATGTTAGTTTTTAAAATGAAAAATTCTTCACCTTTACTATAGGAATTACCAATTTTTGAAAAGCCTCTTGTAGGAATTGAAATCAAATGTCAAATATGTTAGGATTTGACCTTTGGGGTATAATTAACAGTAACCTATTCCAAACCTGCCTTTATTCGATCCGACTATAATTGAGGCCAATGCGATTGTTGTTGTTCTGGCAACGGCCGGGACCATGACTAGAGTCGGATTGTTATTCGTAGCGATGCTCAAGGAGTTTTGAGACTCATGTCGGCCTCTAGTCTAACACTATCCCCAATCGGGACCATCTTGTAGGACGTCAAAGTACTTTATCTCTCATCACAGATGTCAAACTCGAATTTGTAAAAAATCAACGAACAAAATCTTTAATTTGTTATCCCAAAAAACTTGTTTTCAGTCTATTCTTATGAGGTCTGGAGTTTTCCTGGATACCCTATCTTGTCTTCTACATTCTTCATATTACAACTATAGTTCAAATCATAACTATTGAATCAAATATTGAGTAACTTCATCATCCATCCATTTTTATTATCAGGATATATTTTATTAAATAACTATTTGTCGATCTTTTCTTACATACCTTGAACTGTTTCGTGTCATAAGTAAATTTATATATTTAGCAATCAATTGAAATATTTTTATTTTATTTTTATTGTTGAATCACTAACTCATCATGATGACTAGTTAAAACTTAGTAGTTGTGGCATCAATTGTCATTTGGTTTTTGATTGAAAATGAGTTAGTGCATTAAAGGCTCCATTTATTTATCGGTGTTTGGGCTCATCTGTCAATAGCACTTTCATTACACGCGTAGACCATTTCGTACATGTTTTTGGCCCCATCTCACTGTCCTAAACTTACCTAGCTGACAGCTATTCAGCTCTCATTAGCCACATATTTATCTCCCAACTTGTATATAGTATTTTCTACTTTTAAAATAAGCTCATAATAATTATATGTAGATTATACATAATATTTTCATCAACAATATATTAGAATTGTTTTTACCAGACACAGACATGGTCTTTCATCCAAGTTTGATGTCTTTCAAATCATGGTTAATGAGGGAGTAGGGGAGGGTGTTAGATGCATTTTTTTTCTCCTTATTTTTTAGGATGATTTTATATCTGTCATATAAATATAGGATTCCAAAATTACTATAAGTTTTCTTTCGTTATCTAGAAATCTTATTTGTTTCAATTTATTATTCAGCATTAATTTCTCCGTCAAAACAAATAAAAGATCAATAATATCTCTTACTAACAATCAAATTTTCAAAATCGTATTGAAGAAGAAGAAGAGAGAGAGAGAGAGAAATAGAGATGGTATTAGGGTTTTACCGTCCAAAACTAGACTGAAGGTACTAACTTGAAAACTAAATCTATCTTATAAGATTACCTCTTATAGTTTGCAACTTGTTTCGATAAGGGGACCTCAGAACTTGAATGCTTTCGTGGACTTTGACATAGAGGTGTTTTCGAGTAAATCCATCCTCTGTAAATATCCACACAAACAAACTCTTCCAAAATCCAAGTCTATTATAACTTATTCTTTTTGTTTCTCTATTCCCGCTTGATGCGTTTAGAAATTTCTCTAGTGTATGTATTGACCGTTCATAAAAAAAAGTAATAAATCAAATGTACGTTTCAAAAAAACATTACCTAGGTTTATATATATGGATAGGGTATTTTATTTTAATAAAATGAACATCTATCTTTTGTTATTTTTAATTCAGTGTACTAAATAATTTGTAAGATGTAAATTAAAATGAAAAATCCAAACTATAAAAAAGTGTATTCAATTTCAAGATAAAAAATTTAGTGTTGTGTTAACATCATACAAAATCAAAACAATGTATTTTAATATATTATTACATATTACGTAACACTTTTTTTGAGCGAAAGGAACATTGTTTACTAATTATTATGCGGATAACATACAAGTGAGTGCATCGGGCAAAATCTAACTCGATAACGTATTGGATGAACGAACCTCCCAGGCTAGTCGGTGAGACGCCTGGTTCTTTGACCTTCCTAACAAAAACGAGTTTGGAAACTTCGTTTTGAAGGAGTAAAGTACGAATATCTTGAAGAATAGAGCCTAGTGGGGAAGTATGGTAGGCAATGGAATTGACCATCTAAGTAATTGTCTGGGAATCCGACCTAATAAGAATCCGAGTCCATTTCATATCTTTGAAAAATGCCAAAGTTTCCGCGATAGCATGAGCTTCAATCATTTTTGGCGGTGTGACCCATGTTGTCTCTGCCCTTCGAGTGGTATATGGTACCAAGATATGGGGTTGAAAG
This sequence comes from Erodium maritimum, assembly GCA_963921825.1. Taxonomy (NCBI): domain Eukaryota; kingdom Viridiplantae; phylum Streptophyta; class Magnoliopsida; order Geraniales; family Geraniaceae; genus Erodium; species Erodium maritimum. Next base: position 8,698,249 of record OY997588.1, on the reverse strand, counting down.
TTAACCTATTTCTAAGCTATTCAATTTTTTTAGTAGCGGATTTGACGCTTATTGACGTAGGGGTAAAATCGCTCCAGAATTTTGCATTCCGAGCTTTCCAGATCTCCTAAAGTCATCCTAGAACTCGAGCTATAATTTAGGGGTTTCCACAGCAATGATAATCTCCCAACATTCTGCAAATGATAGCTTAGGATGGAGGACATGGAGACTCCAAAACAACGTCGAACAACATATCTGAAGCCACAATAGAAAAGGATGTGTGTAGTCATTTCATGGTGACGACCACAAATCAGGCATGTAGGGGATACTAGGACAAATTGTTACAGAAGACGGCTTGCTGCCTGTGAAGACCTTGTAAGTACCAATCGAAGGAAGATATGGAGACAAGGATGTGTGGTGATATTCCATAAGTTGGATCATAATGATACAATAATTGGATGTCTGGATTGTGCCTTGATCTAATTTAGGATCTTATAACTTGTGCAGGTGATGTAAGAGCTTTATGTGCAGTAGTCGAGGATACTGGTATACGAGACTGCTGAGCGTCTTAATCTGTAGCATAAGCCTTGGGTTGGCGGTCCATTTGGAACTCTAGCAGCGATGAGTCGAACCTAGGGGTACCCATCACCTCCCAATCACACTCGGCCACCATGTGAGATATCATCCCACAATTATAACAAAACGAACGGAGCTTTACATAGGTAAGGGTGACACAAACCGGGTCGGGAAATTTTGTAAAGCGCAACAAGAGGTGGCGTCGAATGGGGCGCTCTACAAGATGCCAGAAGCGGACTTTGACTGATTCTCCCTAACATGTCCCCTATTTGTCCCACGGTATGTGCACATAGAGCCCCAGCGTTGCCCCAATTGTTTCCTAGTGGTTTTGGTACGAACCAAAAGGGGGAGGCCACGAGCGTGCACCTATATCTGGAGCCTATCCAGGGTGGGGGGCTCTCTAGCCATCAGGTTTAGGTCACCCAGCAGGAGAGTTCTTCCATCGAAGCACCATGGTTTGTTGTCTCGAACCCATGCCCGACTTTCTCAGTTTCGAAGTAAAAACTAAACACCCTCGGGCCGATATCTTTAATCACCAACCCCTCCGCTGATGTACTCCATGCCTTGGTGATGATCCGAAGAAGGACGTTTTTCTGGGGCGGCTTGGATAATCACAGCTTGCTCATCATGACAAATTGTTGCCTAGCCAATTTGGATGGGCTCACCGGGGTGTATGGTTCCATCACCTCAATCTCCTCCTCTTCCTCCAAGGAGAAAGTTGAGAGGTCATCCTGCAGTTTGAACAATCCGGTGTTCAGGCCTGTCGGAGGGGGAGGTGCCGGTGTAGTTGAGCCGACTTTCTTGGGCTTGAAGGAACGACGATGGTGATCCATCCCCGAAGGTGGTGTGAGGAGCACCGGGATCACGGTAATACAAGCTACGTTGGGAACCTTGATCACCTCATAGAGGGAAATCACGTTCGCCCTCCCTGGCTCCGGCATCCCCTGATCAAGCATGAGATATTTTCCTTTAAGAGAATCCCATACCATAGGGGGCAGTATGATGGTGGCAGGTTATGTCACAAGCGACGCTGTGACGGGAAGAGGCGAGGCGTCGACAGTCGGAGTAGTGGTCACGATGGGTGGAGTTGGTTCCACCGGTGGTCGGAGAGAGGGGACCTTCCTCTGAGGCATCAAAGGTTGCACATCATCGGGAGCGGTCGTTAGGGCTTTCAGCTCGACCGGAGGGGGCGACAGATTGAAATTCTCCCAAACCCTAGATTTGCTTGCAGAAAAAGCTAGGGTTTGGGTCTTCAAAGGTCGATCACGCCGGACTTTACCCATCGATTCAGATGAACCAAGGGAGAAGTACATGGTTGTTGTAGGCGGGGGAAGAAGAAGAGGTGGAGTGGATGAGGGTGAGAGAGAAACTGGGGATGTAGAAGAAGGTTTATGGTTTCTTTTACGCTCGGCTTATTAGGGGGTTTCACGTCTGACGAGATGCGAGGCGGTGGTGCACATGGGAGAGACTGCACCAGAGTTGACTGCGATGAGACAGAACCGGTAGTAGAACTAACGGCAGTCATGTCGGCGACAGAGGTAGGTAACTCTATAGAGGGTAGGGTTCTCTCGGGAAGGAAGAGCTCTCGACTTGCGAGAGAGATTTTTTTATCGGTTAGAATAAAATTTACTATTATTATACTATCTAATATTGTTTTTGAATGAAAGGAGGAAATTTCATTAAACCTTAATAACCATTACATCGATGTGCGTCAGGGAACAGGCTCCTTGACCACTTAAGAAGGACAGTACGGAACCGAAGTTCACCAACCCTTTTTCTACTATAACCACCACTGACGGTGTTTGGATGCCATAAGGGCCAACAAAAACGAGTGCGAAGATGGTATTGGACGTCCTGCTCCGAAAAACTGTCGCAGCTGTAAAGGCCAAGGATTTCTCCAGTAGTGATGGGAATATACGCGAATCAACCGCGACCGACGGTGTTTGGATGGCATAAGGGCCAATAAAAAAGCGAGTGCGAAGATGGTACTAGAGAACCTGCTCCGAAAAACTGTCAAGCAGTATTGGCCAAGGATTTCTCTAGTAGTGGTGGGAGGATATAAGCGAATCAGAGTTCCCTCCCCAGAAAAGTTCTGACTCTTTGCGCGCTAGTCTTTGACCATGCAAAGACAAAATTAGTGAATATAACAAAGACCCACTCGATTAGCTTGGTCCAAAATCGAGAGAGGGGTCGAGGATTGTTCGACGGTGGAGGCCAAGGAGATGGATGCGCTGGTGGTGGCTTCAGAGACGGCGAGGGTTGCTCAGGATCAAGCATCCGAGACGGATTGATCAAGTACCAGATCAATATGAAATAATGATAGAAAATAGGGTTGCGAAAGTGTACCCTGTTCGCATGCATTGGTGGAGGCCAAGGAGGTGGGGATATACGAGGAAGTGCCGGCGAAAAAGGCCGAGACATGACGCCCCGTAGAGAGGAAAACTCCTATAACCCAGCACGAACAACAACAGATAAAGCATAGGAATATGGAGAACGCCATGGCGGAAAAAAGGAGAGACTGAACCTACGCAGGAAGAGGTAAAGACTGCGCCGGAGTGACACGCGGAGAGGAGCTGAAAATTTAGGTTTATCCTCCATTAGAGGCGCAAACCCTAACAAAACCTTTATTTTGGTTTTATTATACTCTCTAATAATGTTATTTTTTTTACAACAAAAATCATATATTTTGTACAAATATAAACGGGTAGTTTTAATTTTATGTGGTTTAATATCTAATGTTACCTAAGAACTCTGAATTGTAAAGTATTCTAATTATGTCTGAAATTGTTCTGCTTCACTGTAGATTTCACTTCCGTTATCGTTACTTTGTACCTAAAATCCATAACTTGAATTGCCCTATCACTCAATAAAGTCGGATTCTCTTCCGACCAATAAAAAAGAACATTACTTAAAGCAGCAAAGTAAGTAACTACAGATATACGAACTCTCAGTCATTTTCTACCCTCTGTTTCTTTTTATAGACATGCAAAACAAGGACAGGTTCCCAAGTTTTAATGATCAGATAAAACAACCTAGTATCTTTCATACTTCTTCTAAATCAGATTTTGGGTTCAGAACATGCATATTTGACCCCTGTAAATTAATCTTCAATCTAAAAGTGAATTCAAGTCCCCATAAGTGTTCTTCTGATCATCAACTTCTTCAATTCCTCATTCCAAGAAGATCACAATATCATTTGTAAATTACAAATGGAAGATAGAAGGGTTATTTTCACCCAACTTGATCCCTTATAATTTTTCCATTAATTCTCCGGTTGGTAGTATAATTGATCGAGTCCATTTGATGCAAAACAAACACGATAAAACAGAGAACAACTCTGTCTGAATTCTTTTTAATTAGATTAATTAATTGGAAGAGGATTATACTCCTCGTCATCATAATAATTTTCTGAAATATCGTGGGGATGGCTCTATTAGAGTTTACAGCTAGTCGTCACCCTCTCTTCCTCCAACCTATGAAATTCTACTTTTTCGTCGTGTTTGATCTTCGCCTTCGAGCCTCCTCCCGTCCACCACTTCCACCAGTGCAGTAGCTCCCTCCATTCTCCCTGCTGCCCTCACTAATCTGCTATCCCACAACCACAAGAGATCGAGCCCCACCACTTCCTCATGTGCCACCGCCGCCCTCGTCCACCGTCGATCACGACGTTCCACCCTCACTTCATCCTCTATAGCCAACGCCACCAACGCTACTTCTTCTGTTACCATCGTCGCCTCCTCCACTTCCAATAGAGCCCCTGTCATCACTACCTCCTCCTCTACCACCAAAGCCGCTGCCACCTCTGCTCCCGCCACCAGAACCTCCGTCGCCACCAGCGCCTCCGCCACAAGTTCGTCTACTACCTACGCTGCCTCCGCCGCGAGCATGCCTAATTCCTCGTTGGAATCCACCCGGGCTACATCATGCGCCGCCTCCATCAATCTGTGCAAGGATGTGTCATTCCCATTTGTTGGATCAGGACCCATCCACCGGTACAAACTCGGTACACCAACCCTATCCGTTGGACTAGGATTCTGACACCCCCGAGGTGCGTGGGGGGATGCACAACTAGCCCTATAGAGGTCGGTATAAATACGACATGCTAATTCTCCTTTTTCTTGGTGTTCTCTCTAGATGCTCGCTACCCCTTCAATTACCCTATATCAGATACCCCGAACATTTTCAGATCGAGGCAGGACACATGACACTCACGTCTGCCACTGCAACCAGAGTCAACTAGAGCAATCTGAGGTGTCTTTGAGGAGGCACAACCCGACCCTTACGAATCAGAACCCTTCTGATTCCCAATCTCCTTCTTTTCCTGCCATACTACTTGACCGAATGTTATGACACAACATACCCGGTCAAGTCAAGACGACGAAAGTCTCATGGATGCATAGAGCTCAACAAAACTGGAATAGTGAACTACCCCTTGGTTTCTCCCTGATCTATATCAGGATTTCAGTTATGAGACCAATGTTTCGCCTATCACCGAAACTACCCCTGCATGTTCTTTCCAATTATAGATGGTCATTTTGACCCATCTTTTATTATATTAATAAAATCACTCTCATTTTCTTTTATAAAAATATTTCTAAAATTTATATTAAATAATAATAATAATTTATTATTTTTATGAATACTCCAATAAACCTGATGAAAAGGAACACACAGAAGGATGAGCTCTGCCCTAGCGCCGTAGCGGCGCACCAAGGTGCAGAAGCTGATCATGGCCTTGATCATGGCCATGATCCCAACCATGGTGTATGCACATGTGGCCGCCTCTCTGTTTTCTCTTGTGCGAACAGATCTAGGGCTTGGCAGATTGGAGGCTATGGCGATCTCGATGGCGAGTCTCTCCATCATCTCCGGTGCTCCTCCTCTGTGGGTCGATCCGGAGGTGGATGTGATGCTTGTGGGCGATGATGAAACAGGTACGGGCGTCAGGGACGCAGGCGGAATGCCGGGACGGGGGGACGACGTGGATCGTCCTGATCGTACTGATCGGACGATCGTGGTGGGATTGGCGGCGGTGACGGGTGTGATCCCGAGATCGTCCGATGGTGGGGGGAAGGCGGGGGACAATGGATCTCTATCGTCGGCGTTGCCGTTGAGGGATGGACTGGAGCCGGGACTGGTGTTCTCGTCGGTTCGGCGGCCGGAAGAGGAGGTCGGCGGCGGGGACGGGCGAACCAGGGCGGGGGACACGCTGGGACAAGCGCCGCGGGTGGCGGCGGTGTTGCCGGTGGTGGTGATCTCTTCGAAGACGGTTGTGACAGCGGAGGAGACGGCGGCGGCTCTTGCTTGGAGGCGAAGCAAGGGTAAGGGGTCGTGGCAAGAGGACTCTGCTGAAAACCCTACTGGGCCTGACCTGGGCCTAGGGGATGGGCTAGATCGCGTGGCGGGATCTGATGGGGAATCACAGGCAGCAGCGGCGGGGGGCTTCAAGCACCCCCCACCTGAAGGAATGAGTCTGAGGTGGCCCGGGGAGGGGTGGGTCAACTTTGGCCCCTTCCCGACGGATGGATGGAGACGACACCATCTTCAGTTGATGTTTATCTCCCCTGCCAGTCCGGTGTCAGCAATCCCTCGTTCAGGAGCCCTACCATTATCACTCAAGGGGGGACGACGCACGCTGACATACCGGGGGAGATGTAGGTCCACCAGTGTTTACCTATCGTCTGGTCTGCTCGATCAGTTCCTTTGGTTGGCGTACACTGTATCGGTATCTCCGGATGCTACCGCAGTCCCAAATCTCCGACCTAAAATTATGCTACAGAGCACATTTACTCTTTATGCACTTGTCTTTCCAGTTATTCCAGTTTTGTTTATGTACGGCGACTTCCCACTGTGTGGTCCCCGAGTTACTTTATAATTAATGAATATTACCATTTCCTCTCAAAAAAAAATAAACCTGACGAAAAAAAGGAAAAATGGTAAATAACAAAATAAAAACACGTAAATTACAAATCCATAACTTTTTGACACCTAATTATATAGCTTTGGGAGTGGAACAGATAGACAACAGCAAATATATGGAGATGAGATGAAAGAAAAAAAGAAGTGATGGAGAGGTGTGAGAGCAACCAAGGACAAAGATAGCAGATCTACTTTACTCTCTCTCTCTACATTGACTGGTTTGACGATAGCAATGGTACAAGGATGCCAATCAAAATCATTACAACCATGCTAAGACAAGACCACTCAAGATCATATTTATTTCATCAACTAAAGTAATTAACAAAACATATCTTCTTACTTTTTTTTCTTTATTCGTGTCCGTACGAATCTCTTCAGCCAAATTTGGGTCGAGTGACAAAAAATTGAATAAAGGAAAATTAGTAAATCTATTCTTCATTTTGTTTCAAGTGAAAGGTGTAATTTATTAATTTAAATTTAAATACATCTGAGTATATCAGAAATAAATCCCTAACCACGAAGAACAGACAAAAGACACAATAGTATCGCAGTTCATTTTTTTTATCGTATTTTAATTTTAGAATATATATATATATACCTTATTTATCATATATTCATTATTTATTTTAAAATAAATATATTTATAAATAATTCCTTAAATTAAAATTTGATAAGGAAAAATAAAATTAAAATCGGATTTAAAAATAAATTTATATATATATACATATATTTATTTATTTTGAAAAAAATAAACTTGTACATGCTCCAAAATCTCAATTTTCCAGTAGTTTTCACAATTTTTTAGCATGCAAAATAATGCATTGTAAGTATTTATAACAAAAACAGTACACCATAAATATTCTCAAAATTGTGTATAGTTTATCATGAGTTATTTCAATTATTCATATTTTTATTTTAAATTTTAGTATAGTACGAAAATTTAGTATATAATAAAGCACAGTGATATAAATAATAAAAATCTATAATACGTATAAATAATTTAATACAAGTGGTTAAATTAATACATTTTTTTTTGTTAAACAACCATGGCCCAATCTCTCGCATACAATTTTTTTAGTTTAAATTAATAATAGTGAGAGTATATTTGATCTGAATATTTTTAAAACATAAATTTCTAAATTTTAAATTATAGTGTTAGAGAAGAAATCAAATAGAACCCACATCTTAACGTAAAAATCGTGTGAACTAATCCAAACCATCCAATTTAAGAATGGATGGATGCGATACAATTGAGTTTTTGACGGAAAAAATAGCATTTTTTTGTAAGTTGTAGGGGCTTTTTGGTAAAACTATCATATATTTTTTTTACCAATTCACAAATTTAATTTTTCCCGCTTCGTTTGAAATCCGATTGGCTTCAAACTTGCGCCAATATTTTTGTTTTTTCAAGGGTTTTCTATCAAGATCAGACATGAATATATTTTTGAAGCACGAAAAAGAAAATTTACTTTTGAGCTGGTTTAAAAAAAATTATATCTGAGTAATTTTTATCAGCACTTTACACTGGTTTTATCAACACTTTACACTGATTTTATCAACAATGGACACTAGGTTTATCACCTCATTTTTCAAAACAAAACATGATTTAATTTTTCCCGCTTCGTTTTAACTCTGATTAGCCTTAAACTTGCTTCAATATCTTTTTTTTTCAAGGGCTTTCTATTAAGATTAGTCGTGAATATGTTTGAAAGCAAAAAAAAAATTCGGGGATGATTTAAAAATAAAATTATATTTGGTTAATTTTTATCAACACTTTACACTGGTTTTATCAACACTGAACACTAGTTTTATCACCTTATTTTCCAAAACCGAACATGATTTTTATTACCTCATCACATGTTTTTTTATGAACACTAAGCACTAGTTTTATCAACAATAAACACTATATTTATCACTAAATTACATGTGTTTTATCACCCCATCACATGTTTTTTTTATCAACAGTAAACTCTAGTTTATCACACTTAGTATCAAATTTGTACACGTTTTTTATCACCTTATTAATTATTTTTCATCACCTCAGTTCATGTTTTTTTTATCAACATTTAGCACTAGTTTGATATCCCGATATAAAACATTTATTAGTGTAGATTTATCAACATTCAACATTATTTTTATCACCCGATATAACCTTTTATTTTCGTGCTTCAAAATATATTCATGACTGATCTTTGATTTAAAGCCCTTGAAAAAAGAAAAATATGGTGCAACTTTGAAGCTAATCGGAGTTGAAACGAAGCATGAATGATTAAATTAGTGAATTGTTGAAGAAAAAATGGACATTTATCTACATGGCACATGCTATTACAATTATACCCTTTCTTGTGTGAGAAAGGAAAAAAAGTAGCGTGAGTTTTGGGTAGGATTGAGGTGATGATGTAACATTGTGGTGAATGTTAGATCGTAAAGATGTATCACTAGGATTGGTTCACATACTTTTTACGATAAGAGGAATTTATAGTAGTTTTCTCCGCTTCAGTGTCATACTAAAAATAAATGTACTATATTGTAAAATATAGACTTCCAAATTTTCTTTGAATAAATAGAGATTGACTTTTATTTTTTGAACCAACACAATATAAAGGTAAATTAATGGAGGTGGACAGATGGGTCCCACACAACTTGGTAGGACCCAGTGCGCTTGTTCCTTATGAGCCCCCACACCCACAAACCTGTCTTCTCCGTCACCGTCTCTTAACCCTTATAAGCAGTGGGTTGCGTCACTGAGAAATGATGGGTTCTTCACTATTTTGAGCTTTAAGCCATAGCTCTCTCTCCGTTTCCCAAAACTTTCTCTCCTAGAGAGCCTACATTTTCCATGATTCCAACCTACTATTTTCTCGGTACCCAAACACTCCCATCTTGAGAGGAACCTTATCTGAACTGGGTCACCTCCAAAATTGAAAATTTCCATGGAAGATACTCTAATCAGCTCGGAAACAGAGAGCGGTTCGTCCTCCCAATACTCGCACGGGTCGGGTCGGTGGGTCCGGAAGAACAGTGACTCGGGCTCCGACTCGGCCGATAAGATGAAGCGAATCCGAGATTCGGGGAAGCACCCGGTTTATCGGGGCGTACGGATGCGGAATTGGGGCAAGTGGGTCTCCGAAATCCGCGAGCCGCGAAAGAAATCTCGCATTTGGCTCGGAACCTTCCCGAGCCCCGAAATGGCGGCGCGTGCACACGACGCGGCCGCCCTGAGCCTGCGTGGCAACGCGGCGATCCTGAACTTCCCCGAACTCGCTGACTCGCTCCCCCGGCCCGCCTCCCTCTCTCCGCGCGACATCCAGGCCGCGGCGGCGAGGGCGGCGCAGATGGACGTTTTGGACCCCTCGACGGCGTCGATGTTGTCGGCGATGGATTTGTCCGGGGCCGGGTCGGTGGACGAGCTGAGCGTGATCGTGGAGTTGCCGAGCCTGGGGCCGAGCTACGAGTCGCCGGAGGATTTCGTGTTCATTGACTCGGTGGTGGACGGGTGGCTGTACCCGCCGTCGTGGGAGACTCCGGCGCCGGAGATGAATAGCTTCGAGAGTCTGCTGTGGAAGTACTGATGCTAGTTATGTTAGCTGGTTATGTTTTTGAGCCGCTTGTTGTGATCATGATGTGAGTTACTTTTTTTCTTCTTCTTTTCTGTATGTATGTAAGTAATGCAATTGTGGCATTGTTCTTTGAAATTCATTTTTGTTGTTTCAAGGGCTAAAACTTAAATTAATAAAAAAAAACCACTTTCCTCCTTCCTTGTTCTTCAACTTTGGAACCTTGAATCCAACCATGGAGACGGAAATATTATAGTTATCCTCGTATCGATATGTTTTTAAACGTGAGGCTCTAACATCACTACCGTGTATACACCGGCACGGAAAGAAGATAAATGAATAGATAGATGAGTTTCGATATTCATATATTTTTTACTACAAATGTACGGTGTTTCATTAAGCAAAAGATTTAAAAACAGTAGAGTGCATCAGAGACTCTAACCACGAAGAATAGACTTAGAATATTCATAATATTCGCTGATCTTTTTCCAATATCACCATCCAAAACCGTTTTGAATAAGATGTCACAAAAGTTACATAATAAAATTAAACAAAGTAGTGTATTTCTAGTGATTTTCATTGATTTGACTAGTAAACCCTAATCTAATTAGTGACTTTGCTTTTTTGGGATAATATTGTTATTGTATCATATCTTGTTTTAAGCGCATTCAACCAACAAATACTAAAGAGTTAATTAACAAATAATTGTTGGTTAACGTGACTCTTAAACTCCAATTTGATTAAGGACTATACTTCTAAAATATCCAATTGCATGAAGAACTTTAAACCTAGCTGGCTCTCTTTCCTCCACATGTACAAATGTTGGTGCCAATGATCATTCATGCATATGATACTAATTAGATTGTAGTGGCAATATATATAGTAGTAAGTGGTATGATATTGTGTGCCATTAGGCATTAGAGACTGAACTCTACTAAAGGCACTATTTAAATATTCCCATTGCTTGCCTTATTGGGGTTTGAAGATTGGTTGCCTTTCCTTCATGATGTTGACCTATGATGATCAATAATGGCCGGCATTGACTTTCACTAAATATTTCCCATGAAATGCAACATTTGTCTATCTTGCTCTATTCACCATCGGAGGTTCTAGTATTGGTAAATACTATGTACCACCCATGTTGGGTTTGGAATTTATGTTACTTGTTGGAGCATCTAACTAGACATCAAATATGAGGTCAATTAATCTAAATAATCTAAATAGTTGATGGAGATATACTTGATGTTGAAATCGTTCAATGTGTTTCAAACTTATGGGTTATAATTTTGTCGAACGATGTTTTATGGACAAATCCGCTTGTGTTGCAGCGAATGATCAATTGCATCAGTCAATCCATTTAGGTCATGTAAATGCTTCATCAGCAGAAACCAACCACCTTATCGCCCCTGTGTAGCTAATAAGGATTTTTTGTTTCTTTTCTTCCAATTTACTATCCACTTCTACGCCCAGAATAATTTCAACCCAGTTCATTTTCACGCCAAAATAAATTACGACTCCAACTCTCTTGTTTCCTATGATTGTGTAACACTAATTTTCCAATCTTTACGACACGTCTTACCACCTGCTATTTAGTACTTCCAATTTTGAGGTGACCCGTCTTTCTTCTTTTATAGTCTGCAGAGTTAGATATACCCATCGTGGATGACGAAGAAGAAACCGAGAATGAACCTGCACATCCGCCTTGATTGAGTCCTCAGACTTGTTTCCCTCGTTTTGTTCCAAGGTGCACTCCATCATGCATGTCGCAAGGTCTATCACGCACAACCCATTCCCCTCTCACCTCATCTCCCCCTCTCAATAATCTTGTCGTAAAATCCTATGGACCAATGAAAAAGAACATCAACTTGCAAGCAAATGACTGAAGAATTTGATGAACCTTGTAATTTGAATTGCAGGGAAATCCAAGGCGAAACACATGAAATACCTTTTATTATCGTGGAATAAAGAGATCATCCATTTAACTGTGCTTACTTAAAAGCTTATTGGGAACAATGAAGGGGTAAGTCTGGTGAACAAATGATCGAGAGGGTCGAAGTAGATTACAAGATGCCCACCAAAAGATATTTCACCAAGAAACAATGGTGAAAGCTTGTGAAAGACCACCCGACATGGAGTAGTTGGACAATCTTGCACCATAAAGATCCTCATACACTCATCAAGCGAACGAGCTGAACAAAGTCAGGTCATATACATCGCCCATCCTTATTTCACTCCATTACCTCTACGAGAATCCTTAATATCGGGAGTCTCACACCTTTTTTTCTTGGACAAGATCATCATCTACATCCACTTTTATCTGTCCCATAGGCCATTAAGCGGTTAAGAGGAAAAGAATTGTCTCACCTAACGAATCCAACCAAATTTTACTCCATGTCTCCAAAATAAAATTGGCATCAACGATAGTGAAGTATAAAAAACTATATTAATGAATGTTTCGGAATTGACAAGCAAGGACATGAGATATTAGTATTTTACTAGATATATACGTGAGAATAAATATGATAGAAAATCAATTTTTACTAGGAAAATGTTGGGCTTGTATGGAGACTTCCTATTTTATTTAGAAAAGGTTTAGACTTCCTAATATTTAGGTAAGAGATTTGAGGAGACAATTAGAAGAGATTTTCTATTAAGGTTAAGAAACTCAATTCCTACTTTATCTACTCATTGTATTCTCCTATAAATACCATGTACATGTAAAACCAAATCATTCATCCATTGTGAGAGCAATAAGAAGAGAGTAGTGAGACCGTGAACGTAAGTAAATTGTCGAACCACGTAAAATCTTGTGTTCTTGTGTGATTACTTTTTTTTCTCTAGGTTTATTCTTGCTTGAATATTGTTCCACGTTGTTATACCCCAACAGAAAAGTCATTAAATATAAATTCTTGCATTTGCCTCGTTATCTTGTGTGATTACTTTTTTTTTATAGGTTTCTTCTTACTTGAATATTGTTCCACGTTGTTATACTCCAACAGAAAAGTCATTAAATATAAATTCTTGCATTTGCCTAGTTAAAATAACTTCTCTCATTCATGCGGTACGAGTCACCCGAGCAAGAGAGTTAGTTTTGGGTTGATTTTACAACATGCCTGCACATCCTTGGACAACATTCAATTATACATGGCAGTTATACGTGTTAGGTGCATTTTCTGTCATTTGGAACTTGAACATATTTCAAGCGATGCTCGTAAAATAATCACTTCAATATAATCTTACGTATGACTTTTTGAATGGTGATGAGGAGGATCACGTGTTGCTATGCTAGCTGACGAGTACATGATTATGAAAGGATGGCGGAAAATCAAACTATATACTTTCTTATAATATACCCCATTCTTTTTTATTTGAGTTATTTGTTATTACAAAAAATATTAGTTTGAGAATTAGATATTCGTAACCCGTCACACACCGTTGTCGTAGTGGTCTGCAAAAAACTTCAAGAAATATTGGAGCGTCTCGAACCGGAAGGTGAAGATATTCCATGGGTGCTGGTCAAAGGTCGAGCACATCTACCAATCCGGTAGATTTGATGACCAGATCATGGAAAATGCGTAGAAGGAGTACACCGAGAAGTACGATCACGTGTTCGTATGAAAGTACTAGTGGGTCCTCATGCGGGACAAGCCTTGTTGGGTGCATCGTTTTGAGAACGAGTTCTTGGCGACCACCGAGGATTTCATCGGCATAAATGGTTGTCGCACACCGAGACCACCTAGCCCGAGCACCCCAATGCCCGAGATGGACATTTTCGTTACCGCTGAAAAGGCCTAGGGGGCTCGCCTAGGAATCGTCCCTTGTCGCCACCCTGAAGGCCAAAGGGCCGCAACGGCGATGAGGGTGAAGGAGAAGGGAAAGGCAAGTCGGAGACTTCTACCGATGCATCATTGGTCAAAAGCTTTTCGAACATCGAGAAGCATCGTCGGACTCAACTCGGGGCTTCAGAGTCACTTGCCCAGGAATTCTGCTTACTCTAGGAGATGGACACCTCACACACGGAGTCCGAGTATTGGCCACCATAAACTGTTTCTCCATGATATGACGAAGAGGATTTATGTATCGGTGTAATATGTTTTTCACTTGTTTTCTAGTAATCTCGCATATGCTAAGCTTGTAATCCCCTGGATTTTATTAATGAAGTGCATTTATGTTTTCAGGCGTTGGCTAGGTTTATCATTTTATCGCACAGTACTAACAATATTTCACCAAAGAATTACCGACAAACCACCACTAAATTAGACAAAAAAAAGGACTAAGTGAAACATTTAATTTTATCGGTTCATACTTTGTAATTTTAATTTCAATAAACAAAATAAAATTATTCAATATCGTTATTTTAATATAAAAAATGCTTCACTGATATTATGATAATTCTCACTAGTTTAGACCTACATTTGACAGATACGGTTTTTTTTTTTTACTGTAGTCACAGATTCAGATTAAACTCATTTTTGAGTAGGTAGTTGAATTGGTCTTGGAAAAAGACCGAATAAATGTTTTTTTTCAAAAGGTATGATTTAGCAAAAATTAAAGATTTTTTCCCAGATCCCAACTACAGCTAACATGGGAATAAACATCCTTTGCACATGTAAGTGCAGAGAAGACAAATATTATGTCATTAGCTTTCTCGAGAAACAAACAAACATTTGTGGGGGAAATCGACAAATTTCTCTTCTAAATTGCCTAGATGAAATCAACAACTCAATTTCTCTGATTTTTTAAAATCCAAATGTATAGTTGAAGTTTACAGCATCTAATATAGTATAGATTCCTTTGTTGGTTTCATTGAACTTGTTCCTGAATCATCAACTTTGCTATTATTTGCAACTTGTCACATGAGTAGACATATATGGCCAAAAAATTTGGGACATTTCTTTCTAAAAAGCGTTTTCTTAACCTAATCCCTTTCTCTTCTTGCTACTGTAGCCGATTGTGGCCTCTTGGTTTCGACCACGAAAATGACGGTCGAAACCTTCTCCTCTTTTCTCGCTTCTTCCCATTCTTCTCTTCTTCTGTCTCTGTGTTGGCTCTCTCCTCATTTATCGACCGACTTCAAGTTTCAGATCCGCCCGTGTGAAGCTCTTCTTCACCTTTTCAGGTATGGATGGTTGCAGATGTACACCTGATCCTCGACTTGGCGACTGTTTGATGGTCATCAGACGTCAATTAGCTTCGGATCTCATGTATATCTTTGCTGATTGATATATAATATAATGCATCACCCTTTAAAAAAAACACTCGCTGAAATCAAGATTTAAGACAAATCGCGTTGCTATTTGGATATTAATAATGTTGTATACTAAAAGTTCAATCTCTAGAAACTCTTTCGCTTCTCTATTTTCTTTACATAATGGCAATATCATACCTACTACTGCCATGTTCTCCAATCACGCCTTGTCTCTGTCTGTCACCACTTATGTAGGTTTGCGCTCTACATACACCCCATTGGTCATGCCCTTGCGCCCAACCACATACGTTATGAAACCGAGTCGTGCCTCCAAGGCTATTAAAGTGGTGCCTAATGTTCCTTTTCTGTCATCGTCTCCAATGTCACTGCTACTATCGGTGA
Source organism: Erodium maritimum (assembly GCA_963921825.1). Taxonomy (NCBI): domain Eukaryota; kingdom Viridiplantae; phylum Streptophyta; class Magnoliopsida; order Geraniales; family Geraniaceae; genus Erodium; species Erodium maritimum. The sequence continues at coordinate 8,682,628 of OY997588.1, read as the reverse complement.
TCAAGGAAACTACAGTTCCCCCACCTCAACCCTCCCATGAGGTCATCCGTTTTAAGCGAGCACCTAGAAAGGTGAAAGTGTGTATCAACGCTACCATACCTATGTCCAATGACCCTACTGCCTCCATCAACGAGGGTATATCTTATTTGGCCATGCCAACCTTCGTCCAGCATGGGGATATTCTAATCACCGCCCTGTTTGCCGATCATACCATATCCGTTCATGAGACTGCTTTGCCTGAGATCCATACAGTTAACAGTACGCCAAAAACACCCAATTTCAATTGCCTGTCTTTGTTTATTGATTACAAGTAGCTTCTTACCATTCTACTGAACTTTTTTGTATGCATGTTCTGGCATTGGAATGCGTGTCATCGTTTTCCACAGTTTGCAAAGTCGCGTGATACCGAAGCTTACCCTAGGATTTGTAGATGGGCGAAGAATTATACAAGAGGACCACCGTACCATAAAGTTAACCAAGCACTGGGTCTTTCCAAGGAGGTTGTAGATTTATTTACACGTACACTGTTTAATTAAAACCATATACATAAAGTCAACGTATATTTATTATTTATTTGGCGGTTTGTTGTTGTGGAAAAGCTCTCGTCACTAAAACAAGGAGGGCAGAGGTAGAGGCTCTCTGTGAGGGGGTTCGGGTTCCCAATATGGGTCGCGTCCATGTGATCCCTGCGCTGCTCACTCAACCACCGGCCCTGATCCATTGTCGCCGGGTCTTCAAAGCTAAAGAGGCCGGTTTAATTCGGGGGCACCACCTTTGTCGGCATCCTTGGATTCTCACTTAGATAGCCTTCAAGTTGGCATATCGGCATGTTCATTAAAAGAGGAGGAAGAGATCGAGGTAATGGTGCAGTATGCTCTGGTGAGCCATTCGGTTCTAGCTCGCCGACAATTTTTCATGATGGGCAAATTATGGGCCTCCAAGCCCCCCGGAAGGAGGTCCTCCTCCGGATCATCACCAAGGCGTGGGGGAAATCAGCTGTCGGATTGGTGATCAAGGATATTGGCCTCAGAGTCTTCGGGTTCTACTTTGAGACGAAAGAGGCCCGTGTATGGGTTCGAGGGAATGAACCATGGTGATTTAACAAGCGACCCCTCCTGCTTAGCGACTTGGATTTGATGGCTAGGTAGCCTCTCGCCCTGGATCGGCTCCAATTATGGGTACACGCCCATGATATTCCTCCTTTGGTACGAACCAGGGCCATGGGTGAGGCGATTGGCTTGGTGTTGGGGTTTTGTGTTGATGTCATGTGTGACCAATGGGGTACCTGTTGGGGGGAACAATGAAGGTCATGTCCTAGCACCTCGTGGAGCGTCCTTTGCGTCGTCACCTTCTACTCCGCTTTCGGGAATTTCCCGACCTGATTTGTATCCCAATCAATAATACAAAACTACCCGTGTTTTGTTTTAATTATGCTTTGATTGGACATGCTGTTAATGAGTGTGATCGAGAGGTGGTGGGAACCCCACGGTTCAACTCATCTCTGGTAGGGTACCAAAAGGATCGACATGCCAAGCCTTATGCAACACACTAGGATAGTCAGGCGTCCCATAAACCGGTATTCTCAACTACTACACCTAAGGGCATCTTGTCTCGATGAATGGACCCAATTGTATCCCCAATTACTACACCTAACGATGCGAGTCCTCGGGGTGCCACCCAGGCCCGTTCGGTGGACCCGAGTTGGAAGAAATTGGTGGTCGACCAGCTCTCTAGTAGCTGGAAACCCGACACTCGGGCCTGCTTGGGTACAGAGATAAAACTGGTCTTCGACCTGGAGCTATGGATGGAGCTGAAGCAAGAGCTGAGGGAGTGAAGCGGGGGCCCGTAAGGGAACCTCGAGATAATCAGGACATGATAGGGAAGCAGCCCTGCAGGGAGGAATGAAAGGAATTCAGTGCTCTAAGGACTAGCCCCAGGAGGGGTTTGGGAAGAGCTCTGCCTCCCTTTGAAACTGATGACTGCAGGTTCGGTCGCACTCTACAGAGTATGCAGCGTTTAGGCAATATGTTGAGCAGTAATAGTCAGTTTCGTCATAGTTTAGTTTTAGCTTGTCTATATGGCGCCTCATACAATACCGACATGGACAGTTATATTATGAAAAGAATAGCAAACAATTGTGTTCTTTGTCTGTTTTTCGTGGTTAGAGATTTTTTTTTATACATTCAGATGTATTTAAAAGTCTAAATTAATGAATCCGCATCTTTTAGTCCAAAAAAGGAGTAAAACACCCGACTTAAATGGCTAGAGTTTGGTTGGATTTAGAGACTGTGGGTCAAGGCTTCCAAGCTCCATACACGTAAACTCCCATGGATAAATGGCTAGGGTTTGGATATTTTTAGGACATGCCTTTGCTGCAACGTGCTCCTTGTCCTAGAGACGATATCCATTAATGCTTGGAATAGTCATACGTCAAATACTCTGCCTTTACTCTTTACTGTTTTATACGTATATGAGCCGTACGTGGACAAAACTGCAATGTATCCAATATAAGTTTGTACGCAAAAAATCTATGACTATGAGATGACAAACCATCATTTTTAGTAGTATGTTTCTCTATCAAGCCATCAATATATGAGGTACCACCCTAAAATTGTTGACATTGTACTCTTCTGTCAAGTAAACTTAGTTTATTTTCGTACATGCTGTTACTTTATACATTTGTTCCGGTTATACATTTGTTAACATGTTCCGGTTATTAATTACTTTATATATTTGTTCTGGTTGTATATTTTCGTACATGCCATTAGGTACGATATGATGATTTGAATTAACGTGTTCCGGTTACACATTTGTTAAACTAGTATTAGAATTTTGACTATCTAATTATGTTCTTATTGCTTTGTCGCCTTGATCACGTGATAATTGATTAAATCGTGTTAACCAACAATTGAGAAATGAGATTAATAGGAGGAAAATGAATTAGATAGCTCGGGTTTTAATCTATACTAGAATATGGTTAGACTGACACGAGTGCGATAGCTATAGGAGTAAAACCCGAAAGTTAGAGGAATTCATAAATTGTAATGCTATATACCGCTCTAGACCTAGATTAGAGATAATTAGGTGGACTGAATATGTTAGGGTTCTAATGCGATTGAGAGATGGTCAGGACTATATTGAGAGAATTCTCGTTTCCCTTAGAATAGTATTAGTTTCAAGGGAAAATTTCATTTTACCACCCTGGCAAACATTTAATTTCAGTTTAATACCCTTGCATAATTATTTTTCACTTTCATACCGTAACCAAACTTTTAATTTCACTTTCATACCCAACTGGGTAAAATGTCCATAATACCCCTAACTATTACTCAAATTTTCAAACTCATGCCATTGTTCAGAACTTGAAAATAAGAGAAATGACAATAATACTCTTCATTGTAAGGGTGTTAAACTGAAAATTTCACTATTTTTGACATAAAATCAGTTTTTTTTTTCATAAATTCAATTTTTATTTATAATTATTTTAATTTTCAAAAATTCATATTTTAATTTAAAAAATACATAAAAATCAGTTTTCATTTATAAAAATTATTTTTATTTTCATAAATTATGATTATTATTTAAAAATACAATTAAATCAGATTTTATTTTTAAAAATCCATAAAAATCAGTTTTTTTAACTTATATAATATTTAATTTTATATATAATTTTTTCATTTTCATTTTTTCATTTTTCATTTTTCATTTTTCTATTTTCTACCCTCTCTCTCCTCCTCTCTTCGTCTCTCTCTCTACCTTCCATATCGCCATTCTCGCTCTCCCCGGAACACGACGCCAACGGCAGCTTTCCACCGTGGCGCAACTCCCTCACCCACAACGTCCCCCACAGAACCGCCACACAGGATTGGATCCTATGGGACGTCGACATCGTCGAGATTCAGGTCCGATCTACGGCGGCTAAGGTTCCCCGATGATATTTTCTTTCAATTCGAGACCAAGCCTTTGAACATCGATCTCTCCACCCCAAAACCAGACATTTCCTGCTCCCTAACTCAGATCGATTCTGAATCTAGCGATTGCTTTAGTTTTGATCCCAAATCTCATCCCGCAGCTTTCGAGTTCGAATCCAAAGCTTAAATCACAACCCAATCAAGCCCTCAGATCTGATTCAAATTCCCAGTACCACTTCCAAATCCCCAGAAGTTGTGGATGGATGAGCTCGATTTCAAATGCAGAACCAATCTGAGGGCGGTGGATGAAAATGAGAGAGATGAAGAGAGTAAGAAATTAAGGGTTGGCTTCTTCGTGTGTTTGTGAAGTAGATTAGGTTTTATGTTTTTTGATTCAATAATTATGAATGTTAAATGAATAAATAATTATTTAGAAAAAACTGTATTTTATGTATTTTTAAATTAAAATCTTAATTTTTGAATATAAAAATAATTTTTATATAAAATTAAATATTATATAAATTAAAAAAACTGAATTTTATGGATTTTTAAAAATAAAATCTTATTTAATTGTATTTTTAAATAATAATCAGAATTTTTGAAAATAAAAATAATTTTTATAAATGAAAATTGATTTTTATGTATTTTTTAAATTAAAATATGAATTTTTGAAAATAAAAATAGAATTTATACAAAAAAAACTGATTTTATTTCAAAATAGTGAAATTTTCAATTTAACACCCTAACAATCAAGGGTATTATTGTCATTTCACTTATTTTCAAATTCTGAACCAATGGCATGATTTTGAAAATTTGAGTAATAGTTAGGGGTATTATGGACATTTTACCTGGCTGGGTATGAAAGTGAAATTAAAAGTTTGGTTAGGGTATGAAAGTGAAATTTTTTATGGCAGGGTATTAAACTGAAATTAAATGTTTGTCAGGGTGGTAAAATGAAATTTTCCCTAGTTTTAAATGTATATCGAATCTCGTTAAGTCATTCATCACATTCGAATCCCTTTAATATCCTAGATCGCATTTTATCTCTGATTCACAATCCACCTATGATTTTGTGCTTTGTTTTCGGATCATTTATATTCTCAATACTTGTATGAAATTACATTTTAAAAACAAAACAAAACAAATCATCATTTTAGGGCTAGCTTGACCATCAAATTAATTAATTAAAGTGCTTGATTAATTGCTTCTTTGGATACGATATCTCGGACTAAACTCTGAATACTACTTGACGACTAATTCGCTTGTCGTACCATTTTGAGGTGTACTTTATAGTATGTGTCTTTTAGTTTCCCTTTATGCTTTTCAACACCGTTTCTTATTGTCAAGATAACGGCAGGTGTCTCAGAATTTTTTGGTCAAAAACTTCTTTAAAGGTTTGACTGTTATAATGTTATAATGACGCTTTTATAATTTAGTAATATTTATCTTTTTCGATCAAAAAAACAAGAGCTGGCTTAAATGGACAGTTTTGACCACAGAGAGATTATGGTATTGGATTAAGGTTAAAGTCCATGTGAAGAGGGAGAGGGGCCCAACGGTAATCACCAATCTGTCACTTCTCTAGCTAAATATTATAATCTCATAAAGAGTATATTTAAATGGATCAAACTCCGAATAGAACTTAACCTAGCTATAATGGAAATATTTTAGAAGGATGGAGTTATTTTCCTTTCTATCATCTTATGCATATTATATTGTCATGTGCCCCCAAGACCTGAATATTTAATCAGAGAATCTAACAATTCTTATGTTTGGATGAAATGAAAGTGGAATAAAGATATATTTATGTGTATAGTATAAATTCGATGTAATTTAATCGTTGTCTAAGGTCATATCAGTCATAATTATTGTCATGGCTTCTGTCGTGACTGTTCTCCTTCTAATCGTACTCTATGGTTTTGTTTTCAAGAACAACTTTGCTTGGATGAAGGTCACAAACCGCTACTTCCTTGTGCCTCTCCCTGTAAGTTCGGCTAGGGTTTTTCCTACTATGCTCCCTTCGAGCCTCCTCTAGCCACCGCGACGTTGGCTCCCTCTCGCCACCAACAACGTGTCTCCCGATCCTGGTTTTTGTTTGGCTTACCTCGGCATCGATCACCCTCACCGCGTCGGAGTCCCGCTGTAAAGACCTGAGTTTTTATCTCGATATTTTATCATTGGGAACGTCCTTGAGTTGGGGAACGAGTCGAATTTTTGATCGACTTCAAAAAGGGGGGGGGGGGGAAGAAACAAAAGGAAAAAAAAGAGAAAGTGGTCTGGGCCAAGCTGACCATGCCCGGTAAGAGACCAGGCCTAAGCCAGCCAGGCCCGCTTACACGCGCAGCCCAAACCCTAGCAACAAAAGCGCGAACGCGCCGTTTCAGATCCTCACTTCACGCACAGTTGCCGAAGCTCGTCTTCTACCTCGCGTTCTTCTCTCTCGCGAACCCTCTCAAACCCGCCACCGCCTTCTTCTCCGACCACCAGATCTACTCTCTTCTCCTTCTTCTCTTCCTTCCTCTCCTTCTTCTGCCTCCACAGCGACAAAAACCCAACCCAGAGAAGCCCTTCGCCCGTCTCCTCCTTCGATTCGAAACCCTCACCACCGTCGCTGTCGTTTCGAGCTTCGTCGTGTCTTTCCAACAACGGTGAGCTCGATTCCTCACCAGTTTCACCTTCCCACCACCCTTTTCTCCGGAAAATCTCGAGCTCCGAGCTCGTTTGGGGTCGGGAGCGGTCGGAGAGCGTCGCCGGGACTCTCGAGTTCCACATCTGGAACTCTCGCGCCGGCGAGCCCTTTGGCCGTCAGATCTGGCCGGGAGAGCTCGGGTCTCGCCCCAACCACCCTTCCCATCGAGTTCCCGAGCTCCTGACACCTCCACCGCCGTTAAGAACCATCGTCGAGCTTCCCGCCGCCATCGCCATCGCCGAAGCTGAGCTGGAACCCTAGCGCCGACGGGCCTGGACCTAAACCGAGCCATAGACGGGCCTGGATCAGTCCAGAGCTGGGCTTCGGGCCTGGGCCTGGAACCAGACTTGGGCCAGAACCAAGTCTGGGCTCCAGCTCGAGTTTGGGCCTTAGGCCCGGACTTGGGTTTGGGTCAGGCTCGGGTCGGTCCGGGTCTGGACTCGGATCTAGGTCGGTTTCGGATCTGGGTTTCGAATTCGGGCCGGGTTCGGGTCGGACTTGGGTCGGGCAGAAAGAATTAATTAATTTAAGCACGGTTTGGACTAAAATCAGATAAATCTTGGACCTATCAGTTAAAATAAAAGACGACTTTGTTAAATCAGAGGACTTTGTACATTACCAGGACAGATATTGGACGTTTTACCTGTTAACCCAGACTTGGACTTCGCTCGAGACTTGGACTTCACCCAAGAAGACCGGAGTTAGACCCGGACGTCAGCAGCTAGGAGACGTAGCTGTTGTTATCTCCTTGAGGTAGGGAAAAGTACTAACTCATCGGATAAGTTAAATAACGCTAATAGCATGCCTATAGGATAATAATAACCGGAAAGGTCCTAGATTGCATATAGGATGCGATTAACTAGAATAACTGTTCTTCGATTACAATAATAACCGGACGAGTCTAGCATGCATGTAGGATGTGATTCACTAGTTTAGCCGCTTTCAATATTTGGGAAATTGTCGTGCTGGTAGAATGGTCATGTCGAGCCTTAGGACTTGCTTGTGGATTGTATGTATTGTTGTTGTTTGCCTTAAGGCCGATGCATGTTTCGTTCTTAGGATAAGATAAGAGTCAAACTAGATAAATTGAACTACATTAGTCGTGATGTGAATGAAATGAATGCTTGAATGATTGGTTGATTGAATGATTGATTGATTGAATGCCTGAATGATTGATTGATTGAATGAATGTCTGAATGTGATGTGATTGTGCCATGTGGTATGATCGGGTGAATGATAGACCGATGAACGTGGTTGGTAAGTCATACTGGTAAGCGTGATTATTGACATGAATTCTATGTGACGTGTTGTGGTAAACTTGGTCGACATTACGAGTCGTTATATTGTGTTTGCTATGCCATTGTGTGGTGTTGGTTATTTACCCCGAGGTAGACATGCCGGGAAGACATCTAGACCGAGGTGCGGTTCCAGTATGATGTGAGTGTGGACCCCGAGGTGGACATACCGGGAAGATGCCTAGTCCGATGTGCGGTTCTGGTATGGTATATGGTTATGGACCCCGATGTGCGTTACCGGGAAGACGTTTAGGCCGATGTGCGTTTCCGGTATGGCGTGAGACTGTTCGTCCCGAGGGGGTAGTCCGGGAAGATATCTAGGCCGATGTGCGTTTCTGGTACGATATGTTACTTGTTACTGGTTTCGTCCCGATGATCTATGGTCCTTTGGAGACATTTCCGGGATCTCCGACGATACGCATTCTGAGGGAATGCTTTGGGAAGTCCTGACGGCATGTGTATCCTCTGGACCGAGGGGCAATCTGATATGATGTACCAGTCAGTGTACAGATCAGAGACATGGATTCAATATTGATTATTTCGGTATTTGTGTGCCTTTTTAATTTATTTGGTTCTTCATTACACTTATAATTCCCGTTTTGACACCCTTGAGTGTTACCTTCTCTAAAATTATTATGATTCTGGTGCTCCTTTTGATTTCTACTGGTTAATTGTACTAATCGGTTTTATTGTTAAAATGAGGTTTCCATTATTTATTACTTTTTCCTACTGAGCGTAAGCTTACCCCCTTTCGTGTTTTCTGTTGTATTACAGGTTTCTTGTCGGGTAGGCTGTAGGACATCTCAGAGCTCGGGAGCTCACTGAGGGTCCGAGAGTTTATCTTATTAGAGGCGTACTTTCGCATTTATGTACTAAACCTACTCTTTTTTTTACATTTTGAGATTTGACTCGTTGATTGGTTTCGTATTATACACTTTTCGAGGTTTATCTATTTAAAGTTTAATTTAGTTTTGTTATTTATTTATCGTTTTCGGTTCACGTCTCGAGTCCGGTCAAAACTGGATTTGGGGCATGACACCCGCGGCCTCCCTGTATCGGGTCATCGATCCTGATCAACCCCCGATGTCGCTGAAGCCGCCACTGGCGCGTTCTCCTCTCTGACCTCCACCACCACACCCTTTGAAGCCACTGCCCCCGTCGTTGAAGCCATTGTCGTCTCTCAGACACCGCCTCTCCCCTGGCATCCACCTCCATACCTTCCTCAACCTCTCTCTCGATTATGGATTTGGCTAATCAAATGAGTATTTTTGTCTCCTCTTGAAATCAAAGATCATAGGTTCGACTTAATACAATAAATTGAACATGAAAACTACCCCTTGAACAACGATCATTAAAAGACTAGGGATGGTTAGAGGCGAGAGCTTTCGACCTTATAGTATTTCCTGCTCATACTTTCATATATTCAAGTTAAGTGATAGAACACTTCATTTTAAATAGACATTGAAATAATCGGTATTAATATTTGGTTTCAATAAACCGTTTATAGATAAATGAAATGCCTATTTTCTAGAGAAACTTGTACTATATATTATGTATCAACACAAAAATATACAATATATGAGTCGGCTAAGTAATTTTTTCTGTGTAATGTATACTTACAAATACTTAGACGTACAAGACAACAAACTAGTACTTATTAGACGTATTATATGTTAAAGCAAAAACGGCACAACATAATGCGTAGAAACAAGTGCAACATGTACATGGACACTAGCATTGAATGTGTAGTTATCGTCCCAAACAGAACCGAATTTAAGATCTCTTGCTCAAAAGCTTGAGTCTTGATCGTTTATAAAGTGTCAGGGACGATAAACAAAATGTCTTGAGATATTAAAATGAAAATCGATATTGATACTCTAAATGCAAAAGCTGAAGGTATTTAGAACGATAAATTTCAAAATTAATCATGAGTAAAGTAATTGTACGGATTGCTGCATTTGATTAACTGTATATAAGTAGCGGTGAGGACAGAAGAAGAAATAAAATAACATCTAGGGGTAGAAGTGTAGTTTGGAAGAGATAGGAGGACTTGGATGCAACTTATTGAGCTTTGTTTGGTCTCTTTCAGTGCCGGGCCAAGTACTTGAAAACGATTGTCGGCATTACCATAGGCCGCCACGTCACCACTACAAAACAACACAACAGCCAATACGTGTCCTGTCGTACTTATCTTTTTATTTGCATGATAATGTGATCTTCCTCATCGTCTCTTATAACTCTTTAGATCGTCTATGATGAAGGCGAATGTAAAGATTGATTAGGCGTTACAAGAATCCAAAAACTTAGGATCAGATTTAATGGATTTCCCGATAAAGAGTTGGATTTGGTGAGTCGGTGTTAAAATATAAATATAATTAGGTCTTCAACTATCAGTTTGAATTTTTAGTTGATTTGGTTCTCTAATATGATATTAGAGCTTAATTCCTCACGGACTCGGGTTCAAACCACACTCTCTATAAAAGAAAAGAGGATAATTTCACCCCAGTATTCTAAATTTTTCATATTTTAGAGTACCCTAATTTTTCTTTTTGTCACCTCAGTATCCTAAACTTTCATCAATTTTATTTTAGTAGTCACCATTAACTTTACGTTAAATTTGGTTGTTAGTGAATAGTATTATGGTCATTTTGTCTGTTTTGAATGAACAATTAGATGGAAAGTTAGCAACAGGCACTAAAATAGAATTAATGAAAGTTAAGGGTACTGAGGTGACACAAAAAAGATTTAGGATACTCTAAATGAATTAATGAAAACATGTAAAACAAAAAAAAAGATTTAGAATAATGTAAATGAAATATGAAAGATATAGGATGCTGAGGAGGAATTACCTCAAAAAAATATATTAATTTCTTCTCTATTTACTCAAAATGGGTCCGTTCTTATCTCTTTTCTCAATGGACTCATCTTCTCTTCTATATAGTTCACCTCCAACACTGTAAACGGACCTGTCCGTGAGAGAGCGTGTTAGAATATAAATATAATTGGGCCTTCAACTATCAGCTTGAGTTTTTGATTGAGTTGGTTCTCTAATAGTCGAATCTACACGTGTGAGGAGAAGATTCGTTGAGGGAGGAGAGAGTAGAAAAACGGAGAGAGAATCGATGAGGGAGGAGAGAGACAAAAAGAAGAACGAAGCGGAGGAGAGAGAATCGACGTCGATGAATATGCATGCTCAAAGGAGAGAGAATCGCCAGGAGAGAGAAAATCGGAGACGACACGTCAGTAAATCCCTTTTTTCTCCACTTTAGACAATTCTTTCGACGTCCACTGTAGAAGGTCTTAGAGTTAATTATTCAAGCATATCGTCATCGAGGTAAAAGGTAGAAAGAAAATACAGATAATTTCGTTCGTATTAGATCAGAAAATATCGATCGATTTACAAGAAATTTTAAGATTTAAAGTTTCAAATGTTTCACAACAATGAGTTATGAATGAGGAGGTCCTTCGTTCCAAAAACATCACAATTAATCTGATCAAATAATTAAAATTGGGATAATTGCTTAAAGTTATCTTATGAATTATTCATGTGCGAAAAAGCACTTTAAGTATTGTTTAACCCTTTGAACTATCACATCTTTTAACAATGATTATTTGTTGATAAATTCTAGAGTACTCAATTAAAATTGGGGATGTGAACAATACATAAGAACAGTTTTTGTACGTAAATAATATATAAGGGTTTAATTTCGTTAAAAAAACTAACAGACAACCATATTAATCAAAAGGTGAAGAAGTTTAAAAACGTGGAAGGTATACAGAATAAATTTTCACACATAAACAATAAATAAGATAATTTTTAGCCATTAGCCCATTAAAATTTTGATTTAGACAAAGAAAACATAAAACTTATATAAAAAAAAGTAATATAGTATATGATATCCAATGGGTGAAGAAAGAATATTCCCAATAATTGTGATATATAAGTAATAGTTCAAATGTTTCACAACAATGAGTTATGAATGAGGAGGTCCTTCGTTCCAAAAACATCACAATTAATCTGATCAAATAATTAAAATTGGGATAATTGCTTAAAGTTATCTTATGAATTATTCATGTGCGAAAAAGCACTTTAAGTATTGTTTAACCCTTTGAACTATCACATCTTTTAACAATGATTATTTGTTGATAAATTCTAGAGTACTCAATTAAAATTGGGGATGTGAACAATACATAAGAACAGTTTTTGTACGTAAATAATATATAAGGGTTTAATTTCGTTAAAAAAACTAACAGACAACCATATTAATCAAAAGGTGAAGAAGTTTAAAAACGTGGAAGGTATACAGAATAAATTTTCACACATAAACAATAAATAAGATAATTTTTAGCCATTAGCCCATTAAAATTTTGATTTAGACAAAGAAAACATAAAACTTATATAAAAAAAAGTAATATAGTATATGATATCCAATGGGTGAAGAAAGAATATTCCCAATAATTATGATATATAAGTAATAGTCGTCGAGATTCTTCAAGAAGCCATGATAAGTATTTAATTATTCTCCACTTGTTATGTATACCCCTTTAAGAGCAAAGTAGACAGATTTTGTTTATTTGAATGCCATTTTAAAGGACAAGATTCTTATATGAGTCATCATTTGTAGTGTTGTTTTATACTTTTACAGGTCTAGTTGCTAATAATGGAAACTTAAACCAATTAATTAAGAGATGCATGTGTGGATTAGCATTAGGCTTCGTGGCCTTCCATGCCACTTTAGTCATAAAATTAAACTCATGATTCATGTAATCATGTGTATGTATTTTATATTTTGTAGAGTGGTTGGTTCCTACCTCCTAGGAATAAACACATTGGCAAAATAAGGGAAAGTTTCACGTTAAGTGGTAACTAAGCGGAATGTTGGACGAAATCTGGCCTAAAGGTTCCTATGGAGACTACGGATATCAAAGGGTGGTTAAAGTCTACCCTCCAACTCAACCCCTAGCAAGTGGGGGGGATGGTGGGAAGGTTTTTGTGGGAAATTTGGAAAGCACGAAACAAATTGGTCTGGTAGAATACTCGACAGACAGCCGCCGCCATTTATCAAACGACATTCTTCCTACAAACAGGTTGGCTGGAGGCCAGAAGTAGGAAAGCGCAAGCAAGATCAATCCCTCGTCCAACACACACACAGAGGCGGACGCGACATGGATGTATCCAAAACATGGAGAATGAGCCATAAATACGGATGGAGCGTTATTTGCGGCGTCAGACAAAATGGGGACGGGCTGGATATGCAGGGATGATATGGGACGTCTTATACGGGCTCGATCATCATCGTTCCATGGACCACAAAATCCGGGATTGATAGAGGCATATGCCATTAGAGACGCCTTGACATGGTTGCTACAACAGCCAGGGCAACGGACCAGCGTTAGAAGTGATTGCAAGGTTATAGTGGATATGATCAAGAAATGAGCCAGATCGTTTTCTCCTCTAGGGATAGTCGTCACCGATTGTATTTCCTTATTAGCTAGACTCGAGTGCGTGCAGTTCGATTTTGTAAAACAGACAGTGAACAAAGCAGCTCATTGGCTTGCCAGGGCGGCTTGTTCTTCCTCTGTCTGGAATTGGCAAGGGGGTCATATCCCGGAGCCTCTTCAACATATCATTATTGTTGACATTTAAACAAAATCCATAGTTACTCAAAACAAATATACGATACAATTAACTGGAAAAAAAAAATATTTTACGACTGTTGACTAATTGTGAGATTCATTTGACCATGATAATATCAAGTTCTACTAATTTTGCGGTTAATGATTTCTAATTGACAAAATGACCATTATAATATCTAGCTCCCTCAATCTAGGTTTTAGCAGTACATCTTAATAGGATAGAAGTTATTATTACATGTTCAATTTATATCTTAACTTTCGTTGGTGAGACCGACCTTTAAAAAAAATTCAAATGGAAAACATTGTGTTACTAGTGAAGTAGTCGGACGTTGGTTATATAAACCAATCTTGTAATCCATAAGTTGTATATTGAGAAATCCAAAAAACATGATTAAAAAATAAACTGAATTTTGTTGCTAGTAAAAATCAGGAGATTAGCCCTTGGTACGAGTGTTGTTGGGGAGTGATTATCATTCTGAGGATATTCGTCGGTGATTTTAATTGAAGTTTGGCTTGTCAATACTCTGGTGAGGTACAATTCTATCGTCATGAATTGAAACGTATGACGTCTTCCCTCGGATGACTGGTTAGGGCCCTGAAAAGCAGTGTGTTGCAATCTGACCGTGCTGACGGAGTCGAAGAAATACTCGGTGAGGACAATCCCACCCTAGATGAGATGTTTGGGCTGTATACGCCGAAACATCCACTGCTTTTGTGATCAATTTAATAGGCGAGGGTGTTTTTCGACCCATAACAAGTTGTGAGCGAACAAGATCTCTTTTGAAGGTAGCAATGGATTAACCCGAGTTAGATCTAAATTTCTTATTGTTTTGATTCTGATCGTGTAAATTTATCTACTTCTTAATATATTAAGTTAATAAAACCACATGGTTGTATAGGTTTATTTGTTTTAATTGTTCAGCTGATCTAAATCTCAACAAAACAACATATAATTTTAGAGAATCCCCATTACACCCCATAATAAGGGAGCCTTATTGTCACCCCCAACAACTTATGCACACACTTGCTCACGTTAATGGCCGAAAGGAACAAGACGGAGGTAGTCTTTCAAGGACAAGACAACTATATATATATATATACATATATATATGTAGGACAACAATCAGGTACAAACTCTATATCTTCGTCAGAACGTAGAACTTTCAATCTGTACCCTTGGATCATAAAATTAAAGGCCTAGATTTAATGCATATCTTTTTAATTAATGTATATTTTGTAATTGATTTCGTAATCAATCACCCCACCCCCCTAAATTTCGGTGGCTATCCGATCTGAGTAATCAATGGTCCAGATTAGTTCTACGTTCTGACCTGAAATAAAGTTTGTACCCGAAAGTTCCCATATATATATATATATAGGGTAGCTATCCAGTAAAAACCATCCTTATTGTGCAAACTACGAACCAATCTAAGCCACAGGATGCAGTCAAAGTGACGTAAGCAGAGCGCGCGCGATGCTGACACGTGGCAGATTCGCGCGCGCCTCTGCCCGCGCGCGTGAGCGTGTTGACCACGCCGCACATGGTGCTAATAGTTTGGCGCGCACAGTGCTAATAGTTTAGCACAGTGCCAAACTATTAGCACTGTGCGCCCAAACTATTAGCACTATGCGCGCCACGTGTCAGCATTGTGCGCGCGCGACCACGTGTCAGCACCTGGTGAGTTCGTAGTTTGCACAATAAGGAGTGATTTGTATTTGATACCAACCCTATATATATAAGATTGGTATCAGGTACAACCCCCCCCCCCCCCCCCCCCCCCCCTTATTGTGCAAACTACGAACCCATGAAAGCCATAGGATCCCCCCAAAGTGATGTCAGCAGAGCGCAGCAGATGCTGACACGTGGACAATATATATATATAAAACACCGCACCTTATTGTGCAAACTACGAACTCATCAGGCGCTGACACGTGGCGCGCACAGTGCTAATAGTCCCAAACTATTAGCACCGTGTTGCGCAAACTATCAGCATTGTGCGCGCCACGTGTCAGCACCTGGTGAGTTCGTAGTTTGCACAATAAGGTGCGGTGTTTTATATATATATTGTCCACGTGTCAGCATCTGGTGCGCTCTGCTGACATCACTTTGGGGGGATCCTATGACTCTCATGGGTTCGTAGTTTGTACAATAAGGGGGGTTTGTACCTGATACCAATTATATATGTATATATATATATATATATATATATATATATATATATATATATATGAGAGCAATCAGGTGCGAACCACGAGTTACGGTGCGAACATGCGAATTCAACCAGATTGCGCCATGTGTCGCGCTCAGAAAATGCCCCACTTTTTTTATAATCAAGTTTATTAATTCGATTTTTCCCGTTTCGTTTCAACTCCGATTTCATTTTTTCTTGCGCCAATATTCTTATTTTTTCAAGAGCTTTCTAACAAGTAGTGAATTGCATATATTTTGATGTGTTTTTGAATAAGTGTGTGGATGTGTGAATATGAGTGCGAAAAGTGTGATGTGTTTTGCAAATTTAGTGTATATGGTTTGCGGATTTAGTGTATATGGTTTGCGGATTTGGTGTATATGGTTTGCGAATTTAGTGTGGTTTGCGAATTTAGTGTGTTTTGCGAATTTAGTGTATATGGTTTGCGGATTTAGTGTATATGGTTTGCGAATTTAGTGTATATCCTAAGTTATGAAAGAGAAGACACGAAAACTCAAGTGTTGGGTGTGTAATTCTTTTAGGCCTTAGATAGTTGTTCTTGTAACTTGTAGTAGTCACAGAAGTAGTCGATCTTTCCATGGCCTCTGTTTATAATTATCAAGTGTGCATTGTAGATACTCATCTTACATGCGACATGTTGATTAATGATCTGAGTTCTTTATGGTTTTAATTAACACTGAAGACAGACGATGCATGCACATATGTTAGATGATCTCTTCTGTTAGTTATATAATACACAGTACAATTGGTTATACAATACACATTACAATTGGTCTCAATTTCTTTATGGTTTTTTATGGTTTTGATGATCTATTTTGTTAGTTATACAATACACAGCACAATTGGTTATCAACTTTTTTGGCAAATCTATCTACTTTCTAATTGTAATATTCAAACCACATATACTACATTTGCAAATCATATACACTAAATTCGCAAACCATATACACTAAATCCGCAAACCATATACACTAAATCCGCAAACCATATACACTAGATTTTCAAAACACACTAAATTCGCAAACCATATACACTAAATCCGCAAACCATATACACTAAATCTGCAAACCATATACACTAAATTTGCAAAACACATCACACTTTTTCGCACTCATATTCACACATCCACACACGTATTCAAAAACATATCAAAATATATGCAATCCACTACTTGTTAGAAAGCTCTTGAAAAAATAAGAATATTGGTGCAAAAAATAAATAAATCGGAGTTGAAACGAAGCGGGAAAAATTAAATTAATAAACTTGGTAGGGAAAAAAAGATGAGCATTTCTAAGCGCGACACGTGTCATGTTGTTGTTGAGTTCGCAGATTCGCATTTTAAGAGGGGTTCGCACCTTATTGCTACCCTATATATATATAGGGGGGCTATCGAGTACAAACCTTGTTTCGGGTCAGAACGTAGAACTAATCCGGACTATTGATTATCCAAATCGGATGGCCACCCGAAATTCAGGGGGGTGGGGGTGATTGATTACGAAATCAATTACAAGATATGCATTAATTAAAAAGATATGCATTAAATCTGGGCCTTTAATTTTACGATCCAATGGCCCAGATTGAAAGTTCTACGTTCTGACGAAAGATACAAATTTGTACCTGATAGCTATCCTATATATATATATATATTTGTTTATCAGAAGACAACTATATATATACACCTACACGAGCCAGTTGAGGTACAAAAACATAAGTAGCATAAAATGTCAATAAACTGAGGATAGATTTAGGGTTTGACTGATGTGATACGCAGACCAACTATCCTACTTACACGTTACGTATATTTATGCATGCCGATTCACATAATTTTCGTCTTTTTCTTAAAACTAAACTTGTTACTTAATTGATCAAGAAAAAGTCTTAGAAACTTTAGGGTTATCTCTTCTCATTTTTTTCTCCCCAACCGCTATTTCCAACATCTCGTTTATGGTTTCAACTGGTTCTTTTTTTTTTTCTTCCTCGAACCACAAGACCGACAACCCCAAGGCCCCTATCTCATTGTGCCAGATGATCGATCACAGGAGAAAATCGTCGCTGTGATAGGGTGGATCCTTCGACGTCGAGCCTCCCCTACGTGAACCTCTACTTCTGTGTGTCGGGATATCCCACCAGGTATCGCCGCCACGGAGGGGATCCCATCTGCTCCTCGCATCCCGATGGAGCCCCCTCTAGGAGCCACCCAGACAGAACATGCAACCTTCTCCCCCCAACCGCCGCAGCCAGACCCAGATCCATGACAACCAACCGCATGCATGCCCCCCCGCTCTGCCTTTCGGCAACGCTTCCGACAGCACCCACCAAGTCGGGATAGTTGCTTTCTCCTATTCTCCCTTTGAGGGATCCCCTAGAGGTCATCTCATACCAGTTATGGGGTCTCATTGGATGACGGAGATGACGAGGACGTTGTGGTTATGGTCTCTATAGAGGCGATTCTTTCCATCTCTGACCGACATTACCGTCCGTCGTTGGTGGGAAAAATAATGGTCGAGGTCAACTGCAACCCCAAAATCATGTGTGGGGTTATGCTCAAGCTGTGGCAGGTCAACGACATGGAGATTGAGGTCCTCTCAAAGGACATTGTCTTGTTCCGCTTCCTCGTGGACTTTTAATGGGTACCCGCTGGTTTTACTCTCGTTCGTCTCGTGCATACAATCAGATGCAATCCCATTCCGTTTTATGGATATTCGTGTTTGAGCATATAACGTCTTGGGAGATGCCCGTAACGATCCCATCCAGTCCCTTCTAGCAAATACGCTAGGCAGGGAACTAGTCGAGGCCCTAATACCTACCCCAAAGGCATGAGATAATTTTCTCTAATTCTGAGTCAGCCTGGATGTGAACAGACCGCTCAGGCGAAGGATCCGGTTGTAATTATCGTGACACCGGTACTCCACCACGGTAGGACTACAATATGAACGTCTCCCGAGGTTCTGCACCCGATGTGGATGGCTAACTCACCGGATCCAGGCTTGTCAGGACCATATCCAGGGGGTTGGTAGAGAGAAGGTTCGTTCTAGCGTCTCGATCTGGGTCCAGATGGGAGTGGACACAAACAAACTGCTCTAGACACACTGGGTGTACCAAAGCATCGCCCGGGACCTCGGGCGGAGGATTTATTAACCTCCCTCACATTCTATCCGGAGAGACAGAGCAACCCACATGGGAGGCAGCGTCCACCCCCTTCGGTCTTTCCTACACTGCTGATTGATGGGAGGGAGAACGTACCAAAGACTGATGACTTGGCTAAATAGGGTCCCGAGAGGACACCTCTATTTTTTTCAGGAGGTGTATCTAAGATCGTCAGATGGGACAAGCGAGATTGCGAAAGCTCGTGACCTAGCTAACCTAGACCAGGAGGCCGTTCAAGTGGCTATGGAGGGGGGCCTCAGTTATGTCAAGGGAGCCCCACACATTCATTGTCGCCTTCTTTGGAGGGTCCCCAGCAGATGGTGAAAATATTCATTTGGGGCAGAAAGCAAAAGGAGCATCAGGAGATCGGGGTGGATTGGGTCTCAAGCGGATGAAGATGCTGAAGACCAGGAGCAGAAACAAGACATACTAGGTATACAGTTGGGTCGCCCAGGTGAAGAGGGCCCTAGAATTAACGGACGACCCACATACACGGTATCAGCTTCGTGATGAAAATGAAGCTGAGGAAAGTTCTGATCTGGCGCGGGCTGCAAAATAACCCCACCAGAGACCATGAAGATGATTAGGGCTTGGGAGGTAGGTAGATGGTAGCCTACCCTCACGACTCGGGACCAAGTTCATTGACCTTGGCTTGGGGGAGTGAGTCTACACCAAGGAGGTATAGTTGTTTTTACAGGTTATGTTTCTAATCTGGGTTTGGAGTACTTTGTTTGATTATTGTTTTACTTTTTGTATTCAATTATTTACTTTCTCATTCAAGGTAGGACGTAGGAATATATTTTGTTGTCTACGATGTAAGTTAGGCTTTTTCTATGGATTTATGAGCGTCAGGTGTCTTACGCTATGAGAGACTCGGACAATATTATATTCTCATGGCTTTTCGTCCTACTTGTAAAGTTTGACTGATATTAATAATACAATTCCTCATCGTTTGTTTTTAAAGAAAAACTTATTACATATTTCAAAATAAATAAATAAATAAACTTATTACTTGTTTAAAAAAAACTTATTACTATTTGTGTTTTTACTTGTTCTGCTTTATGAAACAATAATAATTAATGCCTTATTTCATCCATGTGACTCTGAAAATACGTACAATGTGATGTGATATATCGATATTATTGAGCCAACCGATTGTTTCTGGGTCAATCGAATCAAATTTCATTTATTAAATATATTTAACTAAATAATTGATAAAATATATTTAAAAGTATATATTTATACGTAAGTATAATTTAAAACTTGTATGTTTCTAAAAAAAAAAATATATATATATATATATATGTTTTCTAAATATCTAAGGATAAGACC
Organism: Erodium maritimum; assembly: GCA_963921825.1. NCBI lineage: Eukaryota > Viridiplantae > Streptophyta > Magnoliopsida > Geraniales > Geraniaceae > Erodium > Erodium maritimum. The sequence goes on along the minus strand of OY997588.1, from coordinate 8,662,407 downwards.
TCTTGGACTTAGACCCAACGTCTCTTATTATTATACGATTTGATGTTCAGGTCATGTTTAACATGATCAAGAGAAGGGACCCTTCAACGTTCTTTGTGGACTCCATTATTAGAGATATCCGGTATGTGCTGACTTAAAACGAGAGAATTTCTCTCCAACTGTAAAAAGGATTGCGAACAAACGATTCACTGATTAGTCAAGGAGACGCGTTTTATGTCAATCTTTCAATGGTCAGGAAACCTTCCTAATGCACTAAATTGTATTCTCCTTGCTGAAGCTTCCATAAACTTTTGCATCTATTGGTAAAAAAGAAAAAAGAAATTATTACTTGTGATTTAAACAATAAGAAAGTAAATTACACTCGAAATGATTCAAACTATGCTTATTTAAGACGAAACGCACTTATTTAACCGCTTATGCTTAATTATAGTCACTTATTATCAAACTCCTGAAAGAAAAATGTATCCCTATCATGTCATCATCTAATTTCTATGTAAATCACAGGCTATTTTACCATATATATTAACAAATTTCCAAAACTACATAATCAATTTCTCTACGCACATAGATATGATCGTGACTAAAGTTCTGTATCTTTGGCTTTCAACTAAAAATAAAGAAAAAAATAATCCACTTATTAGAGTTTTATTATTTATTTTAAATTTTGGTGTAGTGCATACGAAGTTTAGTTGAGCACCAATGAGTTTAGAATTTTAAGAAAGAATCATTCTCTAGCATGACAATTATTACGACGACAAGACTTGCCGACGGAAGAAAAGAATGAGGAGATGAAATTATCGGTAAATTATACAAAAAAATTGTTTGTCATGATTTCGAGTTTCAATAATAAGCTAAGGATACATTTTTCTTTCGGGATTAATAATGAACGAATATAATAAAATAAACTAATAAATAATACAGAGATAATTATGTTTATGTTTCTATTTTGGTCGACCGTGATTGGAGCAGGTCCCATCTTTTAAAAGAAGAGACGGAGAATTAATGGGAGGGCATGTGAGTTTCGGACCATCCTCCAATAAGTAACAAGTTAGGACCACAACTGGATTTACCCTTTTACTCCTTCCATTTCACGACACTGTTTTGCCATTCATTTCTTGTTTGATTGTGATTGTGATGTGAGTGATTAGGCAACATGTTATGGGAAATGTCAGACTGTCCAGGTTGTGTTTTTTTTCACATTTATTACAGCAACATATCAGGACAACAAGTAGGAGGATATTTTTAAGTCCAATTAAATAAAAATGTTGAATATATAACATTTATAAATTAAATAAATTAAAAATGTTAATGGTTCATATTTCCTTTTCATTGAGTTTTAGATTGAACACAGTATGCAAGGATGGTGGTAAAGAACTCCAGTATAACTCACACCAGCTAACAATATCCATAATATTACACTGCTAGACACTGTTTGGGCTTGAAATCAGAGTTGGGCTGATATTTAATATTTTCGATACAAGCCCGTACAGCCCATTAGGGAATCGAGAACCATTTGTTATTCCTCCAAGATGGCCCGTCCGAGGTTTGTACCAAGGGCTAGCCTGACAGAGCTCAAGGCCTCGGGTGGCAAATCTGGTTCGATGAAGCCCGGGCGCAGCTTTGCCATGGACAATTCTTGCAATTTGTTTAACAGAAGGTGGGTCTGGGAAACATTCAGCAGAGGATGCTCCTGCCAATTAAGCAGCTTAATCTGCAACCAAGCGTTATCAGGAAGGCGATTACTCGGTATGTATAGGTACAAATAACTTAAATTCCTCATCAATAAAATAGAAAAGCACATATATTATCATATTACTATATTATAAAGTACTGGACATTTTGCATTTAGTCTCAATTGGACGCGTTGAGTATACAAAAATAAGTAGGGATAATCTCACCAAAATACACAACTTGTCACATTTCTCACTTAACTACACTGACTCTTGAAATTTCTCACCCACCTATGCAGAAGTTCTATTTTTCTCACTTTGCTCTATTTTATTAAGGGTTAATTACTTTTTGTACCCCTTTTGAATTGGTAACATACCTTTAGTACCCCAAAGTTTTACAACGTTCAATAACAGACCTTACGTTTTGGTAACACATTTAGTACCCTTTATGAATTGGTCACAAATCATTTAATACCCCTTATGTATTGGTAACATGACATTTAATACCCATTATGAATTGGTCACAAATCATCAAAATGGCATAAACTTGACCAAAATTTTGTCCAAAGCATTACCAATACATCAGGGTACTAAAGGAGTGTTACCAATACATAAGGGGTACTAAAGGTAATTAACTCTTTTATTAATAAATGACATAAGTACCCATGCAACAATTTAGGGAACTCGAACAAGAATATCATTGTACTTTATCTATTACTAGAAAGAAAGTAATTAAAATTAATTTCTCAATAGGAACCTCTTGATAGAGTGGAAAACCAAGCCAAGATTCATTGTTGCAAGGATATTTATGTCATTTAGTAACAAATTAGAGAAAGTGAGAAAGATTAGAAGTTTAGTGTAGTTGGTGCAAAGATCTAGAAGTCAAAGTAGTTAAGTAAGAAACCTGACAAAGTTCAATGTACTTTTGTGAGATTATCCCAAAAAAGTATTTAAGATATGTATCAAAGAATCACCAGAGGAAGTGCTCACCGAATCATAAAGAAGAGGTAGCCAAAAACGCTGTGGTGTTGAGGGGCTTTTCATAAGCTGCAGAATAATGGAAGCCACAGTTAAAATCAACCCTTGTTCTAAATTATCCACATTATATTAAATGAACCTACAAAGCAAATTACATACTGATATAAGGGATTCTACACTCTGTCGAGCAGCATCAGTTATCTTTCCATCATGAACATAGTGCAGGGATTTCTTGAAATCCCTATACCTGTGGCACAGGTAATGAATTAGAGAATATGGATAGTATACCAACTGCCCACAAAAAGTCACAAGGAAAGAAATTCATACTTGTGCAGAAACTCAAGACCTGCAGCAGTTTTGGATTCAGACCCCAACAATTCAATGAGCCCCTCCCATTGCTGCAGTACAAAAAGTTTTAAAGAAATGTGAGTAATTTCTTAGAATATATATAACCCTTCAAATAAGGAATCCATAAGGAACGACACCATAGGGATGAAGTTTAATAGAAAAAACAAAAGACAGAATTTGATGATAATTACCTTGAAACTCTCGTCGGATATCGACTTTCCAACAGAATCAAACAATTGTTGAGCAATCCTGTTAAGGCGAACTTCATCCCGAGCTTGCTGAAGCCAGAACACTCCACTGCCTTTCCTACCATGCTTCCAGTGATGAACCCCAACAATCTACAAAATTTAAAGATAAAAATTTCTAGTTTTATAAATGTCTTGCAACTTCCAAATTAATTGAAGCTTAAGGTAACTTGCATAAGTAAACCAAGTGCAGGATAAATATCAAAGGGATGCACTGGGAATTTCCGACCAATTTTTAGAAACTGAAGATTATGTATTGCACATTAAAGAATAAGTGAAGCCTAACACGCATACCTTCAGAATGTTTGAGCTAACATCGTCAAGATCGTACATACGGCAAATCTCTATATTCTGCAAGAACTCGGAATATTTTTGCATCAGTCCAGAACTTAAATGTAAGACATGATCGACTGAACTCCAAAAGGCAAAAAGCATAATCAACAAAAACAAAACCCGGAAGAAAAAATTAACTTCACCTTAAGCAACGTTTCTTTATGCTGTACAGGTTGCTTGTACAACAAAATCTCTAGCAAACCCATTCCCTGCTTCATGCATGATGTCAAATAAATTGGAGCAATCTGTAGGTGTGAGAAAAATAAGTTAGATAAGAAAAGACTGCCATTATTTTCAGCCGTAGGTTAATATAATTATTTAACTTTAACGGTTGGCTCTTCAATGTACGTTCAAATGCTAAAACCGAAAGAGATGAAACTTACAAGAGAATAAGAAGTTAAATGTTAATATACATTTGGAGCAAGTGCAGGATCTAATAACTAGATATGCATAATGAATCTTTTCTTTTGCAGGGTATTGAGCTAGAAAATCATAACATTGAAATTTTGAAATCCATTGGCCAGCAAGCAATATAGTAATCTTAATATACTATTACCTAACAAGAAACTTACAAATGAAAGATAAAATCAGCTAACAATGGAGGTTCATGAAACAGCAGATAAAACAGAAAACTTTTGAACTTTGAAATCAATGCATCCAAAGCTGAGTTGCTATCAACATTTATATAAATGCTTGAACTAAGCATCTAAAGCATAAGCGACTAAGTATATGCTAAATGTTTCAGAGAAAACTTTTAAAAAACTGTCTTGTGAATAATACATTTATCTATCTTCTGTGAGGTAACAAAGATAGACGAATAGCAGCTTTTGCTTTCGCATTTGAAGATCCCCCATCTTTAACCTTTTAACACTAATCTAAGCACCAAACCAAAATAATCAATCTGATTCAAGTGATTTTGCACTCACTTGCCACGTCAATGGATGAGAAGATAAAACTTGAGCGTAGACAAGTCGATGAAGCTCCTCTAAGCTAATTCCACCTAAGTTTTGTCGCTCTTCACGTAATAGAATTTCTGCTTCGTCATTCCCAGCAGTTAATAGTTCTACGGCATGAGCAACCATCCTACGATTGACTCAAAAGGTTAATTTGAAATGAATATAAAAATGGTGATGATATACTTGAAGGGAACATCTTTGATGCATGGCTTCTATGAACCAAACAGATAATCTGTATAATTAAGAAGGAAAGGTTTTCACTGCTCACCAAGGGCCAAATGCTTTGGAGCATTCTGCTAACACAACCTGGACCATTCAGTAAAATCGAAGTGGTAAAAACGTAAATAAATGAAAGCTGAAGAACAATTTACATATACAGCAATTAATCCACATTTCTCACCTCTGTATTTTCTCCGAGAATTCCAATTATAAGTGACATTAACTTATGCTGGGTGGATATTGGTTTCAACTGAATGCATTTCAAGGCTAGATTGTACATGCTCTCAAAACCCTGATTCAAGTGAAACAATTAGATTTTAATTTAAAATCTACAGAATGGCATAGAAAATTAACACATAATTATTGAAAACACAAATAACATAAACTCGTGTAGTTTAAGTTCAAACACGTGGAAACCCAATGCATCAGTCACTTACAACTGTGAATGGCCTGATGTATAGCAAGTGTGAAATATACAGCTCCATCCAATGGCATGTTGCAGTGCAGAGACTACTTGTGTTACCCAACATGATTTGTAATATATTTTTTAAGCCCTCCCGAGTTTGTTGGTGATCACATTGCACCCAGTATGCACTACATTCCAGCTTAGTAATCCTTGCCCGCCACGTTTCCCATGCCTAGATAGTGTGTAGCCATTAACATAAATAAGTAGAGAGTAAATAAAGAAAAAAAATCAGATGAAAAAGCAAATATTAGAAGAAATTACATTTACCTTCATAAAATCAGGTTTGGCTTTGTAGCACTCACCAAGCTGGCCAGCATCCAAGTCAGGACGCATGCGAGGCATTTTTGAAATAAGAAAAGCAACTGCTTCTACCAGCCCATTCTCAGTCTGTTAAAATTATAGTAATTAAATTAGATCATAACAAAAGCAAGCCACAGTTATACCCTAACTTCTAAAGGTACATATAGATGGAACATAAATGTGCTTAGTACACAGAGTACAACTATTTGGTGGGCATGATTTCAATTTTAATTTGGGAATACAAAAATCTAAATTATAGCAGAATCCAAATTGTATGGACTTTTTCACCTTCCTGTTGTAGAGGAAACATTGGCCATGAATGGTTCATGAAATGCATTTGAATTAATTCCAAAGATCATTTCAGCCTTCTGGATTCTTAAACATGTGACATTTTTTCGTTGTGTTGAGACTCTAAAGTAATTAGCATTTTTAAATATACAAAAGTTTGGAATGATAAAGGTATTGGTAATCACTAGTCAATACATTTTTTAGTTAATTTTAGGCAAAACTGCAAAGATGCATGCTCAATGTCTTCCATACTCAATGCATATATGGATTCTTACCAACCTCGCGATTGCTTATCTGATCAAGTTGATATGAGCCGTGGAGACGGAGCAGTTTCACCTGTAAGAAACATAAACCTCTCAGCTGATCATGTATATTCTTACATCCACTATTTATTTTGAAATCTAACACTAAAAGTGAAAGGTGCCACCATCTCTCCGTCTTTTAAGAAGGAATGTTGACATGGCAGCATGTTGAAACTTCATTAAGGTGTACTATGTACACCTTGGTCAGTGACCACGTTGAGCACTACTACCAGGTAACAAAAGCCACCCAACAATCTAAGAGAGAGATATTGAATGCTAACAAAGAAAAAGGTCGGAATCCGAAATTACTAACCACGATATCTAGCCAACCAACTGCTAGTGCCGATGAGATAACCTCCCAGTATTTAGGCTCATTTTCAACTACCTGCATGGATTGAATGAAACAAATCATGTACAAAGGTAAAACATTCACTATTTAGAGAATCTTAACACTTTTCCAAAACAAATCTTCACAATCGTAGCACAAATATCTTCCTTACAGATTCCAATTAAAAGGTTGAGGGAAATATAAAACTCAGATGATATGGTCAAACCTGTAACCTAACGAGCTGTTTTTGAAACTCCAGAAGCTTAGAGTGGACAGTTGCCTGTGTCCCCGAGAAAAGGCTATCATGATCCTGCCATCAGCAACAACTATCATTAGTGTGAAATACCCAAGAAACAGGCGTAAGAAACATAACGCCAAACAACCTAGAAACATAGTAAAACCGAATGAAGATCATTACAGCCAACCAATCAACAAGTCGTTCAGGTAGCCACGATTGAGACTGTTTGTCTGCATAAAATATCTCCATCAGCTCCCACGCAGCTTTCAAACATGTTGGACTCTCAGTTTTCTACACAGATGTTCAGGATTTAGGATGCAAACATATAGCAAACTAAGCATTCATATAGTAGAGACTAGTTGTTTTATGCATAACAGCACTATTAAGCATTGGTAACAACTAACAACACAAAAGGAGAAGTCACCTTTAAAACTGTCTTTGGATCTTCAATCACTGGAGTGGGGGATGACTTTTCATTACCAAGGAGTGAACTTATGTCCTTGCTAAATTCTAGAACATACTCCCACCTATTATCACATAATTTAACAATTTTCAGCTTCATTTCAACAAAAACACTTGAATTCAACAATATGCCTAAGATGCAAACCCGAAAAGCTGTTTACTTGTTTACCAATCAATGTGATACGGGGAAGAAGTCATAGACATCTTCGCCAAGCTGGAAATGGAGTTTCTTCGACTCTGGAGAAGAGCATACGGAGAAACCGAACCGTACGCGATCCTCCGCATCTGCGCGTCGCTGATCTCTCCATCTCCGCTACCGAGCCTCACTTCCACCACCTCCCCACCGGCTTCGCCGTCACTGACGGTTCCAGGCTGCCGGAAAACTGACACGCGGAGGGAGTTGCCCCTAGACCAGGAGATGGACAGGCGAGAAATTGGTGGCTTGAGCCCGTGGTGGAGAGGGTACACTACAGGAGCTTCCGCGTCCGGATTGAACGGAACCAGAGCGCCGCCGGCGCCGGAATCTGACATTTTGCGGGAAGCTTCGAGAGGTCTGAGAATTGGGTGACTGGGTTTAGGGTTTTGGAGGAGTTCTGAAGCAGCACTAGTGGAGGGAGACAGTGGGTCAGCTAACGTACGCAGGGGATGTAACAGATCCGATTCTAAACAAATAAATGGGTTTATAATTCAAATTCGATTAAATTAAATACCCACAATGGGTTCGGTTCAGTCCCTATTTCAGCGTTGAAAGCAACTGGAAGCCTAATTGACTTTTCGAATTGTCAAATAGTGTTTTTTTCACGTCGAATTGATGGGGCTGTATGAGATCATCTACGATTCTACAGATGGTCGTAGTTGTTGTTTCTACGACAATGACTTTGACCAATTGTTTCAGCGGTGACACTTGAGACATTTATGCGTGAAGATTGTGATGAGGGTCGCAAAATCTGCCACATGTTGTTGAACCATCCAATTAAGCTTCAATTAAAATTAAAAAAAAAATTAACAACTTGAAACATTTTTTCGCTATAAAAACTCATTCAAGTTCCATTTTCCCACATCATCAACCATTTCATTTTCTTTACACAATTATCCCGAGAACGTAGATTTTTTCTCACTAGTTGATGGATTCTTCTAGTAGTGACGAGTTTGATCCGCAACAATCAAATACCCTTATGTATTGGTCGCGAACAATAATCTATCCAATGTTTAAAAATATAAATGAAGGACCTTATGTTTCAATCACATGTTATTTACATGCTTTAAGAATTTATCACAGATCATTTACATATGTTTATATATTGATCACATATACGTTACATGCCTTACGAATTGGCTACAAATCATTCATATGCTTCTAATAATGACCAATACTTGAGGGCATGTTTTTACATTTAACCCTTAAATTAAATACCATTGTTTAGTACATAAGATCACCTACCAATGGAGTAGACCGATTCAGTCTAATCCAAAATCCAGTTGACTGTACAAAAAATTCTTTTTTAGCGAAAGAGACTACCTTAAAAAAATAGTTAATAAATTGTTAACTTCAATTAGTACTGAAAACTTGAGAACTATCAGCCTCTTCCAACTCTAATGGCGTCTCCTCCTTCCTCCAACCACCAAACGTCGTTGTTGCTCGCCAATTCCCCGTCTTTGATGCCTGCGACAACTCCCCCACCTCTACTACCTATCAGATGACTATTGGTGATGAATCTGTAACCATCTAGTGAATTCACCAAACCCAAGCGACCTCGGAAGCCTACAAAACAACGAATCCTTACCCCTTCTCCTCTTTCCGTTTTTCCCACGACACTCATACCGACCATGATGCCTTCGTTGAGCACGAAAGACCCACCACTAGTGCCCCTACTGTCCCTCGAGAACCTCTAGCAAGGTTTCTTTACATGAACGATCGATACGGACGAAGACACGGTCATTGAAGTAATGTACACTATGACGGACCAAACTTATATGGCATGTTGCCTCTACGGCATTGCATGTCACCTCCTCACTGTTTGGCTCTACAACCGAAAGGCAATACTACATATCATCACTAAGGCATGAGGAGCATCTTCCGAACGGATCATGGTGAAGGATTTGGAGATAAGCGTCTTTCCATTCTTCTTTGATTCTCTAGATGCAAAGGATAAGGTGTGGCATGACGAGCCGTGGTGTTTTGATCGTGCTCCTCTTATCCTCTCAAATCTTCCGTGCATAGGGGGATGACGTCTCCTCGATTGGATCACATCTATATGTGGGCTCAAGCATGAGATATTCTCCCAGAAGTCATGTCGTAGGCTACAAGAACCCTTGTGGAAGACACTCTCGGGACTATGTGAAGGTCATTTGTGACCAATGGGGTCTCTGCTGGGGAAAAAAATTCGGATTCGGTTTTGGATGCATTTGGACTGCCTTCTCCGGCGATTTATGGTCCTTTAGTTCCGGGAGTTTTCACAACCAATCTGTATCAATATCAAGTACAAACGTCTTCTTCTTTTCTGTTTCCATTACGGTCGCTTGGGACATGCAGCCCATGAGTTCTAGATTGGCATACCCAGAATACCCTAGTACGACTATCCATGGTGGCTGAACATAATGAAGCCTTAGGTCAGCACTTCAGCACGGATTGGGCATCTCTAGATACCCCCTGCATCCAGGCAACACTTTAGACAGCTTGGCCTCGTTCTGACTTTTCCTCGGGGTTCGAACCGGTGAGGCCACAAGGCCCTACTCTATATATGACATCAAACATCCTGCTTGAGAACTCAGCATATTCCTAGGTCCAAACGGACACCTGGTAACCCTAAATCAAGGTAAAGAGAGAATGGTTTTTCTCGGGGAGTACCATGAGAATGACAACCAACATCCTACTAACCCACAATTGGAAGGGACAGGCAACACCAGAGTTCTACCCATACCATAACTAGGCGGGACAGGTCCTCGCTAGGGGCTAATCAGGGAATCTTCCTCTATCTGTTCATCAGCCCAAACCATATGGGGCATCTGGTGAAGAAGCTAGCACACGGGAATACCAAGAAAGAAAAGAAAGTGTCATTGCCACCAATTATCGAGCTGAAAAAGACCACAACGATCTAGAGGTGTATATTTCATGCTTCTAAAACGATGACGCCAGTATGGTCCTCACAAAAATAGCCCACAAGGGGTATATTCCGTTCGTCAAATAGTAAAGAGTGTTGTAATCGTGATAGTTCACCTGAAACGCAATAGGTGGTTGCAAGCCGACGTGTATGTGAGCAAACAACGAAGATTGGTTCAACACGTTGATGGCGTTGTTCGACCTGAGTATACCAAAATATGCGTGTCAAAACCAGGTGTCGGGTCAAGGTGTCGTAACAATGTAACATAGCTGGCAGATAGGGGTAGGATACTTTTGGTGAGAAGAGAACCCATGCCGACCACGACACTCGTCATTTTGTCAGAAGTAGTTGTCTAACTCGTCCATGCCTTCCAAAATTTTAATAAAAACGGTCTTCGACATACGAAACCTCCGGCAAAACATAGTATGGTCGTACAAGGTTTGTCACTTAAGTAGTCGTCTATAAGCCGCTCATGGGTTTCAGCATGATCGCGGAAAATGTACCTCCTACTTTGTTTCATCGGCATATGGTTCAACACCCACTCCTTGTCGTCCCACACAACAACCCTTAACAACTCGAACAACTCAGTTTCTGAATCCCGCCCCTGACGTCGCATAGTCCATGGTTGTCGAGTTAAACCAGTCAAAATTAAACGCATCAATCGCTGATTAGACAAATATATTGCGGGTGAGGAAGTATGACCGAGAGAGCAATGAAAGAGTTGCTTGTGTGAAAAAAATTGTAAGCTCAATGGCTATTTATAGCGAGAAAATGAGTTAAATTAAGATTACTGCTTAATTTTCATAAAATAAGTAAGCAAATTCATTGCCCACGTGGTCGAATCTCATTCACTCGTCAGGTTGGCAGCGTAAAAACGGAACACGTGGCAACATAAGATTCGATGGTCAAAGTCTTGTATGCAGAATCGTGTCTATATTGTTTTTGTCAACGTCAACACATTCGTAGACGGTCTACAACACACCTTCCGATTCGAACAGTGATAGACCTGGATGAATCTCTTGACTAAGTCAATGAACGGTCTTATTTGTTAATTGTTTGACGAAACCTATAAATACATGATAAAGAATCTTTAAGATGAATGAGGTAGCACATAAACAAGTTTTAGACCTCCTTATTAGTTGGGAGGAGGAATGATTGTGGACCGTACGTGTATTATTCACTTGGATGGTTTATGAGGTGGATAAGATTTTGACTGTTGGTTGAGCTCCCTTAGTCCTTACTTTCCACAAAAATAGACCTCTTGTCGTTCCTCCTCATCATCTTCATCACAAAAGCTCCACGTGAGAGTGTTGTACATGTCAAGCTTCTTCTTCTCCATCTCATGTATAATGGTGAGTTGCACAAGGTGTTGGCTGCACAAGGCAATGCGGATTGTGAACTCGGTCACCACTCTGCTCGGAATCGGACTCATTGCTTACTCCCTCTGGCTCCTCAGGATGTGGGATCTCGGTCTATCTCAGATTCCTCTTTTACCCTCCTCCTTCTCCTAAACCATGGTATGGTCGTACCTGAATATTATCCTATATATATATATATATATATATATATATATATATATCTTTGATTCTCAATTGTTGTTTCTCGAAGTTTAACGTGGTATTATTACATCTTTCCTTTGTCTTTGTTCTTAGTTCACACGATGATGCTAGTGTTTTTTTTTTATCATCAATAAGAGCACTCACAGTGGCATGATAGACTGAATCGCTTGCCACAATGGTATTAGTCTTAAATCCGTACATCTTTCCTTAATTTTTGAGTCTAACAATCAAGTCAAAATGTGTAAGAATATGTTTTTTATTTTACAAAATAAAACTTTGGTAAACATTTATTTACAATATAATACTCGAGACTGTTTTTTGTATAGTATAATATCCTGGCAAACATTTATTTATAGTTTAATACCTAACCGTTACTTTTCCCTCCAATTTTGGATGGAAAGTGGTCATATGTGAATCACATGAAATTAAAATTAAATAAATATTAATAATACCCTTTGATTTCTTAAAACCCTAACTCTCCCTTTTTTTTCTATTTTCTTCCTTTGTTTAATGTGATCCTTACTCTTTTATATATTATATGTATAACTGATTTAAAAAAAATTGTTTATAGATAAAAATTGATTTAAAACAAATAAATAATGATTTTTTATCTAAATAAAAACTGATACTTAAAAAAAGAATGATTTTGTGATGGCAAAATTTAAAAATTTGAAGATAAATGAAGGATAATTTTGATATTTTACAAATTGTATAGTTTGAAGAACCAATGACATGCTTTTGAAAACTTGATTGTTAGTGAGAGGTATTTTGGACTTTTTACACTCTTTGGATGAAAAAATAACAGCAAAGTAACGGTTAGGTACTAAACTGAAAATAAATGTTTGTCAGGGTATATTGCAAAAAAAAACAGTCTCGAGTATTATATTGAAAATAAATATTTGTCAGAATATTATATAGCAATAAAAAACAGTCTAATATTTTATATTACAAATAAATATTTGTCAGGGTATTAAATTGAAATTTTCCCAATAAATAATGATCATGTGATAGCCATTACTAACTAGACGTAATGATATGGTTACAATCTCAACAAATGTTATATACATTTGTGATGTATTTGTGATAATAATGATTTACAAGTGTATGGTTTTGATTCTTTTCAGGTTCATGTACACATGTTTATGCACGGGAATAGCTGTATGCTCCGTCGCAATATGCGGTCTAATGATCCGCAATTGTGCTCGAAACTCTACTCTCTCTATAGTATCCTTCCATTGACCTCTATCTCTCTCTCTCTCTCTCTCTCTCTCTCTCTCTCTCTCTCTATATATATATATATATATATATATATATATATATAGCTCCTGTTTTTTACCTTCGCATCATATCTATGTTGTGTCAAATGTCCAATTTCAAATATGTTACTCCTTATTTTGCTCATAGTACATTGTTTCTGTATCTTCCCTACTTCTACTTCAAGTAGCTGTGATCGTGGTAATCTTCTACAAATTGAACTGGTCCGAGGTATGCTTTTGAAGCTATTATGAAACACAAGTATTTCTCTAACGTTGTTGATGTTGTTACCGTTTCATGCCATGGTTATCACTCTTTGCTTCTTTTCGGGTTTGTGATAGAAAATCGCCGGGTTCATTGATGAAGAGCACCAACAGTTCAAGAGTTTTCTGAAGCTCCAACTGACGATAAGTCGACTGGTTTTGTTCATGATCCTGGTTCCCCAGGTAACAATTCATTGAATTCCTAACCAGTATGAAGTGGTTAATACATCCACATTCTTTCGATGAGGGACACATTTCAACACCCCTCATGACTCGTGCACATAAAGATAGACTCACGGGTTTAAACCAACTTTGACGTCATGTTAAAACTCAAGCTAATGGGTGTATGTATTATTATGTTTATTAAGTGGTCTCGATCATTTATCTTTTCGATGTTATGGTTGTAGATGAATGTTTTGATGATAGCTATCAGTCTATGGGGAATGGGAAGGGGGGCAAGCCATAGCCACAGTGAAGAACGGCGTCGTTTTACGCAGTCATTCTTGGAGGGATCTATTTCCGATTTGTCAGATTTGAACAATCAAACGTGTAGCAAATGTGAAAGTTCCTATGTAACCAATCCATGTGGAATATTTATGTCTTACAGTAGGAGGTTTTTTAGAATGCCGTTTAGGAGAAGAATCGATTTGAGCTAGTCTATGGACTTCTTTGAATATTATTTATAAAGAATTGGAATCGTCTATACAGACTAGGATGTGTATTTAGTGTTCAAAAAAATATAAATTCATATAAAAACCTATAAAGGATTAACGGTTAAAAATTATAATATGTATTGTTAATGTGCAAAGAATTACTTTTATGTATTGTTTTTTTATCAACAAAGTAATACTTAAATTAAAATCTCTCATGAGCTGAAAGAGGAGTGCAAAATGGTCTAGATATGGACCTGAAAATAAAACCAAAGAATAGACTCGAGTGTTGACATGACAGCTCAGCCTCAAGACAATCTCAACCATGGGAAACAACAATGAAATGGTCTAAACAGACATATGAATACAACAACCACAGATAGCAACCCGACATGGGTGCAACCAAGAAAAACAAGGTATACTAACCAGATTTTACAAACTTGAAGAATATGAAAAAGTTGTAACAAAAGTCTAATATCCTAATTTTCCAACCATAAAACTCATAACGAAAAAAGAGAATGTCTTCGTATCTAGATTTTCCAACCATTAAGAGATAAGAAAACGACGATCCAAACTGCAGCAGATCCAAAGAGAAACCAGGTCGTCGACAACATCCAAGGTCGGCTCAATTACGGACGGAAGAGCTCAAACTCAGTCCTCCAAAACCCAATTTCAATCTACACTGAGAAAAGACCTAAAGGGGGAGGACCGGTATTTCTACTGAGAACGAGCACAAACTTCCAAGTAGGCAGTAACAAGACATCACTTCCGAGGATCCGAGGCTAGATTCAAGCTAAGCGTTCCAAAACCGTGAACGGTAACCCTTCACCGGCCAACACCAAGCGAGGACCCCATGGGGAAGGCCTGTAATTATACCGAGCATGAACCAACCCGAACCTGGATAGATCTGACACCAAAGCCAACATAGAAGCGCAACGCTACGACCGAGCTTCCGACCAATACACTCCACCAAACAGGCAGCAGGAAGTCAACACTTCTAGGGATTTGAGATTGGACTCGAGCTGAGCATTCCAAAACCGAGACCGGTAACCCCTCACCGGCCAACACCAAGCGAGGACCTAAAGGGGAAGACCTGTAGTTGTACCAAGCACGAGCCAGCCTGCACCCGAACAGATCTGACACTTAAGTCTGCTGAGAAGCGGAACGCCACCACCGAGCTTCCAGCCATCCGCGACGACGAGGGACGAGACCAGATTCACAACGAATCAAAGATCCAAACAATCAAGAAACCCTTCCCACTGTAAATCTAAAACAAGCCGCTTGAGAACCATCACAAACGGGTCCAGAAAAAGAAACGCAACCCTGCTTCCACCACCACACCACAGACCGAAGACTGACCCCTCTACGATCTAGGGATCCGAGACTGAAACTCGAGATGAGCGTTCTAAAATCGGTAACCCCTCGTCGACCAACACCAAACGAGGAGCCGAAGGGAAAATCTTGTAATAATACCGAGCACGAGCGAAGCCAAACCTATAAAGAGTCCAAAACCATCTTTTGTGTGCGAGCTTGGACTCCCCCAAACTAAGGTACTGAGAAGCAGAAAAGGCAGCTCGACGAACCAAAAAGCTCTGGTGAGGATGAAGGAGAAGCTGATCCGGTCCGAATCCGACCCGGTTTGAACCCTACCTGATCTAAAACTTGTCATGTCCATACCCGTCCCGCCCCTGTTAGACAAACCCAACCACAGCCCCAAACATAGATTTGAAGTCGACACCGTCCGAACAGAACCACCACCACACGAACCCAACCCCCATCCAACCACAGCCAAAGTCTGAGTAAAGGAAACACGAACAACCTTTTAAAACTGACATTTTATTCTTTGTTTGTACGTGTTTTGCAATAATCTTTATGTACATGAAAAGTTACTTCCAACTTTTTACAAAAGAAGAAAATAGGACGTTTGGGATGTTTTGTACAACAAAAATATATTTGGGTGAGTTTTTCAAAATACGTATGATCCCATCACGAATTTTTATGATTACCTCACTTAATAATGGAATTTTAGATATCCAAGTATAAGATCAAAATGAAAGAAAAAATAAACAAATAAGGCCCCAATATTTTCAGTGCCAAATATTGCATTGGGAAAGTAAATAGGTTTGTCAGAGAAACCATATCATCCTACTTCGGGTGACGTGCCTTCAACCCATGAAATCTGATCTACATTTTATATACAGTAAAAGACAAGAGAGTTTCTTTTGCAGGACATTCTCCGGCATAACACTAAATTTGATGTAATGATGTCATAATTACATTAATATTGTTCTATTTTATTAATAATTTTAGCTATGATTGTCATTCAAATTAAGTAATACGGAGTTAGCATTAGAATTTTGAGGGTTAATATGTGACTGTAAAAAATTTGAGGGGGAAACAATTACGAAATTAGAAGAAATTAAGGGGTGTTTTCGAAAAAAGAGTCGAAAAACATACCAAAAAAGTTGAGGGGGGCACGCCCTCCTAGGCACCATGTGGCTCCGCCAACGGATACGGGTGTGTGCTAACGATTTGGTGAGGGATTACCACACCATGTCCAGATACGGGTGTGTGTTAACGATTTGGTTGTTTTGTACAATTTTATAGTAATATCTATCCAGGGAAAAGTTAGGGGAGTCGGCATCACTAGTGTTTTGCTCAGGCGAAAAAGAGGCTTTGTGTCATCGGGCACGGCGACCAGAAGAGAAGACAGGAAGTCCTTCGCGCGTACAAGAAACGATGGCCCTCTCCACACAAACATCTGATATGTTTTGTTCTGATAGGTGTTTATCATCGTTCTTCGTCTCATTCGAAGTACTATGCAGGACCGTCCTTGGAGAGGCTTGATCGTTGCTTCGTACACTGATCCCTCGGCTTCTCCTCGCGGGACAACGATGTTTAGTTCCTGTCCGATCAACAGGAACGACAAGGGATAACAGGGGAGCCACGAGGCTCAGTGACCTAACCGGGTAGTAGAGGGTTTGGCTCGACGGACCTTGGCTCGAGGTCCTTGACCCCAAACAGGTCGTGTGGAGGCGGAAAGGAGTGGTGCAACAAGGCTGGCTTCTCCACCAGAGGTGTGATTGTACATCACACCGTCGGGCTGGACTCGACGATGTGGTTCCATGACCGGGACGGAAGGCGAGAACTCGGGCGGGATTACCAGTCGGTGGGTCGGATCTGCAGACCGAACATCGGGACGAGAAACGACACCGAGTGGCGAAGGATCCGGTTGTTGGCGATGCCAAACCTCCTCAATCACCTTTAGGGTTCCTGACCCTATTATGGGGTCATAGGCTGCTTGCCCACCTGGGTGTAGGTCAGTTGCGAATGGAGGCCCATGGTGTCAAGGGCCTCGGTCACCGGTGGTCAAGAGATTGACTTGGAGCCGGAGGGCTCTACACGTTTCAAAGAGGCGTATCGTACAACGTTGGGGGCGTCAAGCACCCTCGCCTCGCTCAATGAGGAGTTCGTGGTCCACTAGGGGGTCATCCAACAACACCGCCCTAGTGAACTCGGATGACAGTGGTTGTACCAAGTTCTGGTACGATACTCTCATATTATCTCGGAGGCCAACACTCTCGTGTTTATGAACCTCTACTCAATCAATTCACGAAAGACGACGCACGTTGACAACCTGAAAGAGTCCTAAATCCACCCTAATATGTGTTCATTTTAAATTGGACGTTTTTCTACTCAATATATAACCCTCAAATTCCACTCAAAATAAAATAAATTCTACCAAACTATCCAAAATATATTATTCTTCTTCCTGTTCTTGATATAATATATATCCAAAATGTTCATGAGCCAACATTTTAGATAAAAGGATAGATTAAAAAAACTAAAATTATAAGAAAAATGTATTATTCTTTTTTAGATAAGTAATTAAATAGTCACAAGGAGACAGCAAATGAGAGGGGCCCACATAAGAGCTCCCATCACTCGCCGCGTATACATGTCGTGGAGGCCTTTCCAATCTCGCCGTATAAAAGCCAGATTCGTCAATAAAGCTAAGCTACCAATACACATCTCCGAGAAAAGGCGCAGAACAAATCCGATTTCGCGTATAAAATCGCTAAGATGCGCCAGCAGTCGCAGTTCCCGTTAACCTGCGCCCATTCCTCACCGGCTGACCGTCGGATCAACGCTCTGCTCAGACACCTCGACGCTCCGTCGACTCCGATGGACTCTCAGAGCCCGATCTCTGCTTCTCCGACCTCCTATGGAGCTTCCGTCTTCGCTCACATCGTCCGTGCTCCTGAAGATCCTATTCTCGGGGTACTGTTCTTCGTCTTCCTCCTCTTGTTCTCTAGATGTCGATAGTTTGTGCTTATGTTGGTCTTGATTGCTGAAAGCTGTGATTCCGAGGTTATGAATCTCTTTTTATAAGCAAGTGTATTTATGTTGTTTGATTGCCGAGAAAGCTGCGGAAAATAGAGGAGAATTTTGAGATGGTGAATCTTCTTTAGCTCGATTTTTCAAGTTTTGAGCTCTGTTTGGCTTGGAGAGAGTAGATGTTGGACTTTTCAGCTAAGATAGAGATATAATTGATGGGGGGAAATGAACTAGAGAGGTAATTGTGGCGGCTGCTAGCAACCTTTTGTGGTTTCTTGTTGTGTTGGGAAGCTGAATTTGATCTAAGGTTTCTTGAAGGACCAGAATTTGAATATGGAGTCGGTGGTGGTCCCAATTTTGTCTTGGTGTGTTATCCTTGCGTGTGTGTGTGACCCTTGCTCATTGTTCGATTAGGTTGCTGATAGAACATTAAGAATGAATCGAATTCATAGGCGATGATTGATTAATTCCTCTATTATGATCAAGTTATTGTATGTGTGGATTGATGAAAGGATGAGGAAATGAACTGATAATAGGGGAGGATCCTATTTGCTAATACTAGCAAACTGCAGTTCTATTATCATTTGTGTTTCCTGTGTACATTGATATGATTTGGGGTCTTAAGTTTATGTTCATATTTGTTAACTAATTCTGGTTTGGTGATTAAATGATTTAGGTGACTGTTGCTTATAACAAAGATACCAGCCCAGTGAAGCTGAATCTAGGTGTTGGTGCTTATCGAACTGAGGTAACTCCTTCTCATCCCGTTTAAGTAGGTATATTATACACGCATTGTTGTACAGACTTTTCTTTGTTACTGCTTGTACACATGGTCTTATACTGAGGCTTTTTAGATTGAGCTTCTGTAACTCACAGGGTTCCTTTGATGTGCCCACTGTGGAGTGTGAACTACTTGTTGGGTTGACTTAAATTTACAGCAATTTAAAAAAGGGGGGGGGGGGGGGGGGGGAATCTAGGTTGGCGAACTTGTGCACTTGGGTTTATACAAAATGCACGCCATCAACTTACGACTGGTGCATGTTATGGCCCTGGGTTTGGGATCTAGTAACCCTTCTTTGCATCCACTTAACTTATAGTAAACTAAGTAAACTAATTAGCTACTAAGAATCTCTTCATGATTTATTACTTCTGCCATAGGCTATATATATACATACACAACCTATGGAATATGCAAAGACCCTTATTGAAAGCTAAAATGAAGAGTTGCTACATAAATGATAGTAAATGCTGCCGTTTACTATCTTGTAACAGTTAGCCCTTATCAAAGGTCCTAACTTGCATAATTTCTGATTTTGTTTAACTGTTTGATTGACAGGAAGGAAAACCGCTGATTCTGAATGTAGTCAGAAAAGCAGAGCAGCAGCTTGTTAATGACAGGCAAGATTGTTAGCTTTCGAGAATCGACATTGTATGTTCAACTTAAGTGAAATAGTGATTGAGATTTATAGTGCATCATTTTCAGATCTCGTGTGAAGGAGTATCTTCCTATTGTCGGATTGGTAGAATTCAACAAATTGAGTGCTAAGCTCATTTTTGGTAGCGAAAGGTAAAATAAAATTGTGATGAAATGAGTCTAGTCCATCCTTTTTGTAATCAAATCCCCTTTTGCTACCTTCATATTTGGTTGTTGACTATTCGTTCTTTGAAATAGCCCTGCTATCCAAGAAAACAGAATTACTACTGTGCAATGCTTGTCTGGTACCGGCTCATTGAGGGTTGGAGCTGAATTTTTGGCAAAACACTATCATCAGGTAAATCACCTAAATCATCACCTTCCTTTTTTTAGTTCATGAGTGATTGCTATATTGGGTCATATTGATTTCATTATTGTATCATGCAGCGCACAATATACATTCCCCTGCCCACATGGGGAAACCACCCCAAAATTTTCAGCATGGCAGGTCTATCTGTTAAAACTTATCGCTACTATGACCCATCAACACGTGGACTGAACTTCCAAGGTTTGGGATTGCTTTCAAACCTTTTTTTTTATAGATCTCCTCATATTGCAAATCCATGTAATACTTCTTTGTGATGCTTAATAGGCCTGTTAGAAGACCTCGGTTCTGCTCCATCTGGAGCTATTGTGCTTCTTCATGCATGTGCTCATAACCCCACTGGTGTTGATCCAACACTACAGCAATGGGAACAGATAAGGCAATTGATGAGATCAAGAGGATTGATGCCTTTCTTTGACAGTGCCTATCAGGTAGGTCAAAGTGAACGCATGAAGGCACTTAATATTTCTACATCGACTATGCATGTGAATAAGCAGATCTGAATGTTATGCCTGTTACACAATTTCATGCCAGTGGTTTAAAACTATATCCTTTTCAATCATAGGGTTTTGCAAGTGGAAGTCTGGATGCAGATGCAAAGCCCGTTCGTATGTTTGTTGCTGATGGTGGTGAATGCTTAGCGGCTCAGAGTTATGCAAAGAACATGGGGCTCTATGGTGAACGTGTTGGTGCCCTGAGCATTGTAAGCTTCTTCACATATATAATTGTAGTTGTTTAAAACAATTTTTTTTTGGTTTTCTAGTGTCTTCCTTTGTGAATCTATATCAAGCTAAACTGCATATAAGGTATTCAATATTTGCCATAGTACTGTGGATACAGAAATGAATGAACAATTTACGGTTTGAAAAATAAGCAAACAAAATGTGAATCTACTGAAATTCCATCCCTACATCCAACTACTGATTATATACTTTTCTTCCATGTAGGTCTGTAAAACTGCTGATGTAGCGAGCAAAGTTGAGAGCCAGCTGAAACTGGTGATCAGACCCATGTATTCAAACCCACCCATCCATGGTGCATCTATTGTGGCTGCCATCCTCAGGGACAGGTAAACAGTTCGAAACAGTTTTTTTACCACCATGAGGCAACTAAGAGAAATGGTGAAGTGATTAAATTTAACATGATGTAACTTATTCTATAATCTATATCCTAGATAGTTAGCAACAAGAACTGCTTTTGGCTGTCACTGTCATGATGAAGGAAAATAAAATCATAGTGTTGAGATTCATCGGACTGTTAAGCAATTACTTTTGGTTGGTCTTGCTTTTTTCATTGTTCAGAAAATAATATTGTGGGTGATTTCCTTGCAGGGATTTGTATCACGAGTGGACCATTGAATTGAAG
The DNA here is from genome assembly GCA_963921825.1 of Erodium maritimum. NCBI lineage: Eukaryota > Viridiplantae > Streptophyta > Magnoliopsida > Geraniales > Geraniaceae > Erodium > Erodium maritimum. Next base: position 8,640,945 of record OY997588.1, on the reverse strand, counting down.
GCTATGGCCGATCGTATCATAAGCATGCGCCAGCAATTATTTGATGCTCTGCGTTCTAGAGGTTAGTCGTCATTATTGTACAGGGATAGATTGAGTACCCTGAGGTATTCACTTTTTGCAAGATGTAACCCCCTTTTTTGATAATTGCAAAAAAGTGCCATGAACTTGCCTCTTTCTTGCTTCTAGTGTAAATTTGTTTCAAATGACTATTTTGCCCTAATATAGTTTTTGCAAGTATCCCCCTCTTATATATGGCTCTCTCTATTTGAATTTTTTCCTGCACAAGTTAACATTATTTTGCATGTAACAGGCACACCTGGAGACTGGAGTCACATAATCAAGCAGATTGGAATGTTTACTTTCACAGGATTGAACTCTGAGCAAGTTGCCTTCATGACTAAAGAGTATCACATCTACATGACCTCTGACGGGTAATTGAGCTTTGCACCTCCGATTGATATCTAATATTTCAGCAAGTCTATTCCGTAGATCGAACAATTAGGCAGGCTAATAAATCAGATTGTTAAATCCCTGTTTATTACATGTCGGTGCAGGCGGATAAGCATGGCTGGTCTAAGTACAAGAACGGTGCCTCATCTTGCAGATGCTATACATGCAGCTGTTAAGCGGGCTGCTTAAATCTGTCACCACATGGTTCTCTATAAGCAGTCAGAGTCAATTAGCGCTCTGTTATAATTTCATTGTAATAATAATCATGGCCTCATTAATAAGAGGTAGAAATGAAGTGCCTGATTGAAATTATGAACTCTGTAATTGAGAGCTTACTTCTGGGTTTTATGGTAATGTCAATAGTTGTTGAATCCAGAACCTTTGAACCCTGGTTATCATGTCATGTAACTTAGACTCAGCTATGATCGTTAAACCCCAGTCAATAGGTCTAAAATCTTATAATTTTGAAATCGGCTAAATTGATAAGATTCTTAGGATTCAATACTAATTCTCAATTTGAACCAAGGATAGCAGTAAGAACCCAGAAATGGAGCTAAATTATGAGGAATGATTATAGAGAAGGCATCTCTACATAGCCATTTTTGTTATCACTATCTCTGCATAGCCATTTTTGTTATCACTATGCCTTAACTTGAGAATGTAATCGACCCTCAGTACGGGTTTAGAAAGATGTACGCACAGTTTAACTAAAACAATGACCGATTAGAGGAAGAGAAACCGACAAAGACCGTGTTCAAAAATCATTTTTTTGTAACTTGTAATCAGGTTAAAAAAATTAGAATTTAAAACAAATTTAGAAAGTGCAAAAAAGAAATGAGTCAACATCTATTTTTTAATCATTATTAAATAAATCATTATTTAATAATAATTTAAAAAAGTATGTTGTAATCAGATAAGAAAAATAGAATTTAAAAGAAATAAAGAAATGAGTCAACATATTTTTTTATTAAATAAAAATATAAAATCATCATTTTAAAACAAATTTAAGAGAAGTGTGACAAAAAGATGAGTTCATATCATTTGTTATAATTATTGAATAAAAAATATTTTAGAAAAAGTGTATAGCTTTTCATATTTTAGTTTTGTGTGGTCATCCTTTTTCCCTAAAGGTCTCCAAACAAAAATTATCGGAGTAAAGAAAATAAAACTAATTTCTCGGCCTGCTACTGAACATCAAAAACTTGTACACGCAAAAGAAAAAGGAAGACCAAAACTAACTCATATTTATCAACAAACGCATACGCGTATATATTTCTTTACGATTTTTGGAGCACAATTAAGGAAAATAAATAGAGCCATCTTAAAACAAAGATTCACGACATCCAACTTGATTTGCCTGTCTGATTTCAATATGTAAACAAAATCACCAGTGTCCCAGCCTCTATATAACAACAATTATATATAACTCAAAATGTTCAACAAATAAGAGAACACATACATACATAACACAATCTTCGGACATTGTCTGCAAATTAGGCTTCAGATGTGTTGAGCATTGCCTGCGACTCTGAAATTACTTCCCCTGCAAGTTTCTTGACCATGTTTGCAAGTCAAGGTGATGGTGTTAAACCACTACCGGCAGCTCTTCAGTAGATAGGATGATGAGCTCGGGAAGCTTAAGTCACTTGCAGGTTGCCCGGTCTCTTTACCTTTCCCAGGTGTCCCACATTCACTGAAGTCCAGAACACGGCGCTCTGTCTACAAAAGGATTCGAACAAATCAATCATTTAATGGATAATATAATATTTACAATAAACATGCCATATAATAAGTGTTCTAGATACATCTAGTTTCTTTCTTAGATATTTCTGCAGCACCTAGACTTTTTTCTAGTGCTCAATGGTAGCATTTTAGCTTCTGATATAGTCTCGTAATTACAGAATACTGTGTTATTTAATGATTTCCTAATAGTTAGATACCAATTCCATGCTGGTCATTAGAACTTGGGATAATGGCAAAAAAACACCTTGTACTACAATTTTTTGCAGGTTGGTACCTTCAAATTGTTCTAAAGTTGGCAATTTTGATAGTGGGATTTGAAGAAGAAAAATGATTGTTTATATTTTGTTTTTTACTTTTAAATTTTAATTTAAAACTTCAAGGGCAAAATAGTCTTTAGAATAAATTTGAATAATGTCTTATAATCATGGTAGTACCAAGTACATTTTTGCCATTATCGCTTAAAACTTTGAATAGTAAAAATAAAGTTTTCAGGAACTCGGGAAAAGTAATTCGTACCATAACACTTACAGCCACTTGAGAATCATGATTGTTGACTCGGTCGGGATCATCAAGTTGTATTCCCTTCAGTATTGATTCAGGAGTTTCATTACCCAAAACCTCCAAGGCATCAGCATATGCAGAAGCACTGTGCTCATCTAACTGTTTCATCAACCCAAGGGCGTCGTAGCTTCTATCTCCCGGGCTCATAAAATACCCAATATCCTGCAAAATAAATTTCAAGCATTTAAGAAAACAAACACCCCAAGAATGGGATTCAATCAAGGAAAGTAAATAGTCTAGTACCTCAACTGTTATTTCTGTATCAATCCTTGGGCCGGGTACGAAAGAGTTGATAAACCAGCAGGGTGACTTCCATGCTGAAGGGGACTCGAGACTTCTCTTAAACGGTGTGTCACTGAATCTAGGAAAAGAAGGCAATGTTAGAAACAGTCAGAAGAACATATACTTAAAGAATTTCAGAGACATATATATGTATAATAAAGACATTAGAGAAGGTCATTTGCTTATGCTTACAGGGGGGATACGAACTAATAGGAGGTATAGAGATGTATGGTTATTAAAGAATGATAGGTACAAGCATAAAAGAATCAGCTGAATCACTAATCCAAATGATAAATGGAAAAATAAAACATTAAGAAATGTACTCAGAAGAAGCAGCAGGATCTTACATGCTAAAGTTTTCATAACTGGTATGATTTACAGCCTCAGAAGTAGTCTCCATGGAAGCTGATGAAACTGGTACCGAGTTACCGAGTTTTTTTCTGCAAATACTAGGGGAGATAACAATAGATAGGCATGGATTTCCCGATGAACACTTTGGAGGGACGGAGAGTTTAGTTGCACTTCCCAAAATTTGATTAAGCTGGCTCTTTGGAGTTTTAGAACTTGAACACAATTTGCCTCCTTCTGAATCATGTTGATTAGGCAAAAATAATCGCTGATCATTTACATTATGTTCGGCTAGGACTCCAGAAGTTTGTTGTTCCTGAGTAGAAAACAACAAAGAAGCGAATATTGAAAGATAGCAACAGTTAGTCCTGCACACTTGGAGATAACAGATAGTAATAGAACAACCACAAATTACAATCACTGGAAGCTAAAAAAGAAAATTTCACAAATACGAAATTAGTCCTACAAGTACTCAGATCTTCAAACACAACAAAATAACTAGCATTCCATAATTATTTCAACCTTGATGCCAAAAAGAATACGTAGACAGGGAAACCTCACCATTTCAGTAGCAGCTGCAGAATCAACCTTAGTCTTGTTATCACCACATTCAACAACAATTGAGCCTTGGTTTCCCTGGGAACTGCACTTATCAGTATCTATTGTAGAGATCTTCTCATCTGGAAGTGTTGTGCAGCCTACTTGTCTCCCTTCAAAATCATGGACGGTATTTTCTTTATTTTCAGCTGAGGATCCTGAGATCCTTTTCTGGGTAGATGAAGGAGATACCAGTGATACTGTGTCATTCTCATCAAATATGACATCTAACCGAGAAAAATCTCTGGCTAAACGGGATGTCTCTTCGGTTTCCAATCTTTTCTCACGTCTCCTGTCTGATAAGGGTGATAATGGTGACATTAACTCACGATATCGTTTCTTCAAAATAGATGGTGTACCCGCAAAAGTTTTAGCAGCACTTTTAAGCACAGCATCTGGGCTATCATCTCCAGATGGTGAATCCCACAACCTGAATGGGCTAACACAATTCATAGATGATGACATCATCAACTGGCGGATACCAAGGGGGCTATATTCTTGCTGCATATCATTACCTGATTGGGCAAGCTCACAACTAAAAAACGGAACATCGAGACTTGGAAACCGAGGAGGCTCGTAATATAAAGCTCCTACATCCTCCTGTTTTGTATGCAGATCTGATCTGTGATCCAACGGACAGCTTTGCATTGTATCTGATCCTGAGCCAAAAGTATTCACGGGGACTAGCTTTGAAGAATCTTTCGTCAGATCTGGTTGTTCTTGTGAGCCACTATTATGAGTATCCTCACAAGGAGAATCAGGTGAGTCATTTGTATAGATAAAGCCATCAGGTACGGTTGAACCAAACTCTTGTTTAGTTGAAAAGGAGTGTTGACTTAAATGATTAGGTTCACCACCATATATGAGTGTATCACCAGCAGAAAGGAGAGGAGGAACAGGCATAAAAGGTTCAGATATTAAGAGGTTTGATGAAGAATCTGTGTGTCCACCTAAGTCAACCATGTTTGAACTATTTGTGAGGTCCACAGAGGCAAAACATCTGTCAGTGGCACCCTCTGAAAATAGAACCCTGCAGCATTCATCATCAGATATCAACATGTGCTCTGACTTAAGAGAATCCATGACCATATGTCTCATGGAAGTAGAAACATGCCCCACGGGAGTTTGATATTGAGTATTTGCAACTCCATGGCTTTGGTTAGCATCAATACATTGATTCTGGATGCTCGACGATTCCTGCTCTAGTCCCACTGAAGAAATATTATGCAAATCATGTAAAGTGAACTGGTAATCCCCATTTGCGGAAGTCCCAACATCATGTGAGAAATTCTGCTCCATGAACTTCGAAGAGCAAGGTATTTTACATGGCATATCAGGAATGGAGAAAGTACCATCTCCAAAGGAGGGATAATATTCTTCCGCACAAGACGATTGATTGCAATTTTCTTCCTTAACAAGTTTAGGTTCTCCAGTCAACTGGAATTCCGACCTTAGAAGTGAGGCAGGATTAGCAATTTCACTTGCAGGCTGTGAAAATCGGATGGCTGAATCTTGACTACATTCTGAAATTTCCTCAGCTTCAATCCCGCCTTTGGGACCACTATCATCTCCACTGCTCTGCATTCTAGATGATGAAGGCATAGGTTTATTTTGATGTCCGACATGAGGCAGGGATTGAAACTGTTGGAGTAAACCTGATGCTAAGTAAGAGTCTAACTTCTTTTTAACCGAACTGTTCCAGTGGTTTTTGATAGCATTGTCAGTCCTGTTCATCAGACAACCGATATGCATATATCACAACTTGTACAAAAGAAAGAACAAGTGTGTGCATTATCCTAGTTAATACACTAAATTTTACATATCCAAGCTAAACAAGAATATAAGAACAATAATGTCTAGAGGGAAAATTATGTGCTTGAAGCTGGTAACATAATGATGAATTAAGAGGATAAGGAAATCTCCAAATAGGAGTAAATTAATCAAAACTGTTTACTCTTCAAATAATGAATAGGTGTACCTTCCTGGCAAGAATTTTGTTAGCTCAGCCCATTTATTACCATAAATCTGGTGGGCATGAATCAAGGCCAACTCCTCCTCCTGAGTCCATGCCTCCTTGTTTATTGCCGGATTAAGATGATTATGCCACCTAAAATTAGTATAGTTTATCAGGATCCAGATCACCCTACAATTTCTAACAAAAATAAGACATGAACCTCAACAAACGGTAGAAATCTGTAACATTATTCACAGAAGATACTCATACACATAGTGCCCACTTTCCTTCTTTGGAAATTAATGCATGAATTATCAAGTATATCCAGGTCATTAGTTGGCTATCACCCATTGAATGGGTTAATACAGGGTAGGATATGAAGGGGTGTGTTTAAACAAGCCAAACTACTCTTACTCATCTTTAATTTTTTACGAAGAGCCACGTAGGACACTCATTGATAGATGCAGGGAGTAGCAATTACATCTTAGAAAAACAACCCATCATATAAGCCAGCCAACAAAGCTCTGTGAATACCTTTCCCGACATTGCTTCCCTATACGTCCAGGTAAATGTTGTGCAATAGTGGACCACTTTTTTGGCCCATATCTGCTTACTAATTCAACAATTTTTTCATCCTCCTGTTTACAGTAAACAGTAAGATAATAGTCTAATTCAGCAAAGATGATGGCCAAGGTAGCAACATAATGAAGGAACTGACACAGAATATAGTAAATTACCTCTTTGGACCATGGTCCTTTAACAAGCTCTGGATTTAAAACCTTCTGCCACCTATGCAGGCATTGTACATCAGTCCTATCCTTAAAGCACTCAGCTACAGCAAACCAATTTTATGATAAATCAATATGTAGTGTTGAAAATAAAAGGTCATGCCAACTAAATAAGAAACGTAAAAAGACATTTTGTTGAAAATCAGACTATATATGGAGAAGCATGTGTAAAAAGTAGGGCCCAGGCTGCAAAGCAGAAAATAGTCTATGCTCTGATCAATACAAGTAATACCACAAAACAGAGAAAACTAAAATAAGTTTTATCCTCAAGATTCATCACGAAAAAACACAGGGTGCTGGTAGACATAAATAAAACAGTTAGTCCCACACTCATACCTATCTTCTTCCAGTTTTTCCCCTTGAAACGCTGAACAGCCTTGCGTAGAATTTCATCCTGCAAAACTCAGCATATTAACACACATTACGCTGAAGGAAAGAAAGTGTATGGTTATGTATAGGATGGAATAGCACACATTACACTGAAGATAAAACTTAAATATTAGTTATGCAAATAAGTACAAACATTAAACAGCCAAAAGAACTAAACACATATGTAAGTATGAGGAGATAGTTAAGTCCAATGACATCAAGATAATTAACATGTAGACAAGATGATATGTTAAAGGAAGACATACAATAATTAAATGGTGTACTACATGCAGGAGTATGCACGAACAACACAATCGCTGGAAAAGAATATGTAGCTAAAACTTAAGAATTACAGACTACCTCTTCAGCTGTCCACTGTCCCTTTGTGGACCGCCTTGTGGGACCACTGGTCCTCCTACAAAAGGACATCATATTAAGCAAAGTTAGAGCTAGATATAAACATCATTCTCCATATGAAAGAACAAAAGAATGAACATAAAAATTAATCAAAGAGCTCCATGCACCAGTGGGTAATGAAACCAAGATTCATTTCAATGGGCAAAAGAACAGCAACATAATTATCAAGAGGTCATATTTGGTTCTCAAATCACAACTGAAAACAAGAAAAGTCAGAAAATCACCCATGTGGAGGACGCATATTCTGAACACTGTCGCTGACCCCATTTGAAGGAGAAGAAAATGCCCCGTCACCTTCCATAGTTGCTTGACAAAAAGGTAAAGTTGCATACCCCAATTTCAACAGGACTGCAACTCTCTCCGCAATTCGTTCTCCAAATCATTATCAACTCTACCCAAGAGTTTTCTTTCCACCGGAAAGACCTACATGCTAGGAATAGCAAGAGATGTCAGCATGGAAAGAGATCTCCTGTAGGCACTAGCATTTGTGAGACCCAATCAACAAGCTACCTTATCTGGTAACTTGAAACTTCTATAAGCACATATCTAAATTCAAATTGGGTTTCAAGTATCTGGAAATGTTGTAAGAAAATGTAGGCACTGGATCGACAACTGAAATTGAAGATACGATCAGTAAACACAAATTTCAAATAACTCACAATCGATCATCCACCTGAATACACCAACTTCCCAAACCAAGGAAAATCGGAAGTAGTTCAGCACAAATTTTGAATTCCGAACTTGGAAAGAACCAAGGCATCTAATTACACAGTTTTACAGAAAAAATTCAATCCAACGAGAAGATCGAATACACAAATTTCAAATTCCATCAGCATTAATCCTACCGAACCCAGAACTACAACAAGAAGGAAGAATTGGAACCCACGAGAAAATGCTCGACTGAAATCGAGAGATGGATCGCAGAAAAAAGAAAGTTCCAATTCAAAATCAAATTTGAATCAGATAGAAACAACTCACCGAGCTGAGCTTGAAGAAACAAATCGTCCTCGATGGTACGGTCAATGCCGGGCACATTTACAGATCCAAATAGAATGGGAGATCTGAGAACGCACAGTGATGAAGAAGAATCGAGAGAGGCAGTGAAGAAATGTTTTAGAGAGAGAGAGAGAGAGTGAAACGGTCCTGAAGGAGAGAGAGCTATTCAAAATTGAAGGGGCGGACAATAGGAGTATTCAAACCCTATGGGTTAAATGTCGATCACCTTTTCGGCCTATCGTCGGTCTCAATTTCAAATCTCAGCCGTTCATTTTTTAAAACTCCAACCAACGGACACATATTTTAAAAACAAATAACTTGTTTTTTCTTCTTCTTTTTCTTTATTCAATTTAGTTTCTCCAATTTACGAAGTGATCTTGCATTGTTATGCACAATTTTATTCTTATAGCCTTTTTATTTCACTTGAAAATAATGTTAAATTTTAATATCAACTTAAAAATACACATATATGTATACATATAAAAAACAGTATTGGATCGAATTCATGACATCACATATAAAAAGTTAAGACTTATCGTAGATTTTGAAATACATGTTTAATACATAAAAAATTCACAAATAGAAAAAAGAATACCCTATTTTGTCCTTGTATTTTTGTCCATTTAGTAGGTAGGTGTTGTGGTGCCATTTAAAAGTGTATATTTGGGTCTTGACTTTTGGAACTTGTGATATCATTAACTTGAGAATGTGGCAATCATAGATCCCCCAACTTCTGATTCAAAAATAAACTTCCCATTTTTGAATTTACTAAGGCTTCACTTTATGGGAATATCCTATCATTACAAAATAAAATAAAAATTGAATGCTCAATTTAATCCAATTAATCCTCTTTACTGAGTAGTTTTGAATTTTAATTGCAACAAACCAGCAAAAAAAAACTATTTTTTTGATTGTTATGATCTGTAATTACACCAAAAGATGTTTTGAAGGCTTCAACAAGCTAACCAGAAACGTTCATGCTATCATGCATTCCTATTTTCCAACAAATTAATGACTTAAATTCAACTCTAATTTTCATGAGAAAATTCAAAATGCATACCAGAGCATCCACATTCGCTATGCAGAAATAACTTTTCTATATATAAAACTAAGAGTTACAACAACCTAAACAGGATTACAAAATCTGAAATAAAAGTTAAATTTAGCATATAAAGACATAGTGTTGCATTGTATACTAGGCAGCGCAAAAATGAAGTCATAACTCTATAAGAGAAGATTTAAGTGCCAAGCACATAACCCAATTGAGTTAGGCCACTTTCTGGACCTTGTTAGAGCGACCCGAATCAGAATGGTTTTCTCTAGAGCGGCCACGTTTTCCATCAAAATGCCTCCCGCCTCTATTGAATCTTCCTCCCCTGAAATGAAGAATTAAAAATTGTAGTTCTCTGTTTCACAGAAAATGGTGGAAGTACTAGGAGGATATATTCATAATACACACCTTCCCCAGTTGTTGCCCTTGAAATTGTCTCTGTGCTTATCTTGATTGCCACGTAGTAGGGTCCAGTACTCACATTCTGCATCACCTGTTACAAAAAGCTTTCTTAGTATCGAATCTGATCATGTGAATAAGGAATGAAGAAGCCTACATAAATGGCCAACTTCCGGCCCTCTGTACATTTTTGCCGTTCCTATTTCCAAATATCCTCATAATGTACAGTACAGAGCCGATAACATGGCTATAACTCATTCATGATGCCTATCCACTTGAAAACACAATTGCCTAGAACCCGTCACATTCTTAATAAATATATATGAAATCTTTTTTTATGTTCTGCCGAAAAGAAAATGAAACAAATGACTTCTTTTAAACTAGTGAAGTCAACATTTTCAAGTTGCCAGCCACGCTTGGGCTTGCAAATGACACCTCATTTTCCTCGGGAGCTCTGATTCAATTTTACTGAGTAATGAAAACCTTAAAAAGGATGCTTAGTACAGCAAACTGAACCAAATCAATACTATTTTACATACCAGTTACTGGTTCCAAAGTAGCAACAAAATTCTTCACGATTAAACCTCCTTCCTCTGTAAGTACTGCAGCGGCACGAGCTTTCTGGGCTGCTTCTGGTTCTTCGAACCGAACGTATCCCGTTTCTTCTCCCATCTTGAAATCAATAAACTAGACAAAAAAAACACAAATGAGAACAACGCTTGTAAGGACAGACTAATAAAGCACAAGAACTGATAGTCAAAATCCAGACTAGCATTGCTTTGAAGAATGACAAAATACATTTCTACCAACAATATTAGATTAGCATCTTTCAGAATGTATGCATAGAAAACACTATATGATTTGACAAACAAAATCCTAATAACCAGTCATAATAGGAAGGAAAAAGGGTATACCGTTCACAAATAACATAGTTTCTTGGAAAATCTGTGGTTATAAGCACCAACTTAGAATCCATGAGATAAAGGTTAAGCTATAGACACACCACACATTGATGGAAACAAAGAATAGTACATATGATTCCATGTTAAATAAAGAATTATCAACCTAGGAATAGAAGAACAGAGTCAAGGTGTTACCATAACAGCACCGAATTTCCCGAAGAGAGTCTTCAGATCTTCACGCAATACAACATCCATGTTATTTATGTAAGAGGCAGCTGTAGGCCTTTCTTCTTTCTCGTCGCCCTTAGCGAGCTTTTCAGATGAATTTTCTTCTTTTTCGTCACCCTCAACAAGCTTCTCGGATGGCTTTTCTCCATCTTCAGTTTCTGTTCCTCCACTCTCCAATCCATTTTTCTCATCCACCTTTTCTACACTCTCTACAATATTTTCCTCAATTTTCTCTTCATTATCATGCTCTGTGGACTTTGGCTCTCCATCTGGTTTGCAAAGACTTGCACCATCAGTTTCTTTACCACTGTCTACTGCAGAATCTCCGGTTTTCGAGCTCTTTAACTTAAATGCAACAATCACACCCTTGGGATAGCTACCATAATTGTCAAAAAAACAATTAGATTGTTAAATGGTTATCAGGAATGATATGTATTGCATAGCTAAGGTAATTACTTACGTTGGTTCAGTATTAGAATTGTTTTTGCGATTGTTTGAGGGGCGGTAGTTCTGGAATTTTTCTGCCAATTTCACTCTTTCAGCATCGAAGTCCTTCCTGGATTGGAAAGTCCATGCATTAATGCTAAGGTGCAAGGCAATAGACTCATATACATACAGCACAAACCCTAGAAGAAACAATATTAAACATGAAAGGAACTACTAGTGGAGATTAAGATAATTAGCAATTCAAAGTGAATTAATCAATTTCAATAGAAAGCAGAAGGGAAAATCCATGACAAATAGACCCTTACCACTTGAAAACACATCTTTTTGGACATAGAAAACTAACCTCGTGCAAATTAGCCTTGCACAAGAAAATAAACCACGATGCAATATGTTTTGCATTAATTATTAAAATCATATAGAAATTAATCCATTTAGCAAAGAACAAAGCATTAAATTTACAAAACGCAATCGATCACATAATTAATCATCAATCAGCAATGTTTAAGTTAATACTATTATTTTAGATCCACAATACTCATACAAATATATATGATCAAAATCTCATAGCAATGCACAACAATTTCCAACTAAATTAATTCAAGTTTCAGGGTTAAAATAAATCTTACTTCGGAATTAGCTCTAAGTTAGCTCCAGCATACACCAACTTTTGCTTCAGAATCTTCTCAGCATCTTCTTCTGTTGAGAACTCAACCAAAGAAGATCCACAAAACAACTTATTATCAGCAACATGACGAGGCAACCTCACACTGTTTACCTGGAAATTATGGATAACAGATTAGGAAACCAGGAATTAAGAAGGCGACAAAATAATATTTAGAACAGCAACAGAACAAAAGGGGAACCCAATACCGTCCCATATTGACCAAAGAAAGACTGCACGTCTTCAAGCTTTACGTCATAGGGTAATGGTGATGCAGCAACGGTTTTGGCATCTAATTGCTCTATTACCTCTTCTGGCTTAGGAAGTTCTGTAACCCTGCCCACCTTCTTTCCTGAAAGGAAGGAACCACAAATTTCTTTAAACCCATCACCCAAAAGTTGTAGTCTCGCACTGAAGGGTAACAGTTGATCCGTAAAGGATGGATATAACAAAACCAGCTTCTAGCTGAAAATCATCAGTGAACTATTAAAAACAACTAAATTAGATTTAGTCCCTACACCGATGATATTGCCAAGTCTGTAAACTAGCAAGAGTTAGATTCCACCCAAATTTGTTAAAGTTACATTAAGATGGTCTAATATAGGGACTATTTTCGCAATTATCCCTCTGAAAACATGAATTCTACACCTTGGACATTAGCAAAAAAAATACCCAAATACATACAATGCAAAAGATCTATAACTTGATAATTTCCAGTAGTGACCGAGTATACTAACCATCCTCAGAAATTTTAAGGAAAGTGGACTTCCGCAGAGTATCAGCAACGGATTGGACTGTGTCTTCCGGCACCTCCTCAGGCTTGAGGTTCCCCAAATTGAGATGAGTTCTCATCCGAGAAAATGAGCATATCAAAGCCAAACTAACCACTATTGATCCACATAGTTAAGAACAACAATAACATACAATACGCAATAAGAATAGACCAAGTTACATTAAGAAATGTAAAAGGATACTGCCATCTTCGCTCTCACTGATGGTTTTTCTGAGAAAACCATCCCTCGGAAGATTGCTATCACTGAAGTAGAACTCTACCTGGAAATGTAAACGGAAACGACAATCAATATATACATATATGAGTGTGATGGATTTTATATGGAAAGCAAATTGGAACGAACAATACTGAATGAGATTTGAGAAAGAGAGGGAAGAAGAACCTGGCGGAGAACTTTCTTCACGGTTTCTTCACTCAGAGGAGAAGGAGAAGGCGTCGCCATTTTCGCGAGGTTGGGAAGAGACAGACGAAAAAGGGTTTGGGATTAGGGTTTTTCGGGGATGGCTCGAATCTGTTGAAAGAGTTGTGAAAGTGAGCAAGTAGCTTCAATTTATAGTGCGAATCCAGCAAGTGAAACTGTAGCACGCACGTCGCGAACATGTAGTTTATTCGGTTTCCACTCGCACTCGGGCCACTACCCTCTACGTTACCATAAATTAAAAAATCGATTAGGGCTTTCAGTGGATCGTAAATTATCCCAGGTCGAATACTTAGGGGGGAAATGAACTTTAAACCTGATAAAAATGGTTTCTGTATGTGTAATCGAAAATTTTACTAAAATTACTGATTGACATGAGATTGATGGGTATCGGAAGTTGAATAGAGCAAGGTGTTGCCCCCCGAACAGAAGCGGGGGTGCTTATCCTTTGACTTAAATACCCGGTTATTTCAAGTGTATATGGAGGGGTGGTTCCTTTTGACGATGGATGCGTGGTGCTTCTTGAGCTTCCGCTATTCCCGGCTCGACTCAGATCGGCCTATTTTGCCTACAGAACATGCTGATCCCTCGGTGGACACTCTTACGTAGAGGTGAGGATAATGTCAAATGTCCGAGGAGGTATCTAGAAAAAGGAGGAGAATTGGGGATCGAGTTGTGCCCGATCCATGTCGCTAAGGGTGTGCCTCCTCTCACTCACACGTCGTTCTCTCATTGGATTTGGCTAGGCATCTTCGTAGATCTCGTCTCATCCTCTTTTAAGCTCTCTGACACTATCTGGGGGTGGGAACCAGGTTGTCTTAGAGGTCTATGTCACCCCAACCTCTAATGTCCAAGGCCTCAATCCACCTAAGGTGGCGGGTCGGACCGAGGAGACACGAGCTCTCATCTCCACGGATGTGTCGGCACAATATGCAAGAGGTCTTGTATTAAGTTGGGGGTGTTGGGGTGCAACGCCTTGAAACCTGCCGGGTAGTCGAGGCAGAGCGGGGTTGTGAGGGGCTTCTTGGATCGGATGGGACCATCCAATCACGGCAGACACACATATGCAGGGCTATCGTCTCTTCCACCATCGAGAATAGGTCAAAACTCGATGGGAGGTGAGGGTCGTCCGTTGTCCTCGGGAGTAGTGAAGGTTGGTGTGGCTGACACATCCACAAGTGAAGCAAAAACACAAGAGGCGCTCGTATTGGATGCGAGACCTAGTCGACCTTGTGTGGCCCTAGATGTCCATGCAGATAGAGTGATAAAGTGGTGTGGTCAGATCCTTCCAGAAACGGGTCTGAAGGACCCCGCCCCATGCCTTGCTCGAGTTGTATGTCTGGGCAGCCACGAAGACCCTTAGTGCATCACCCACCTGAAAACCCATCGTAGTCGTGAGCCCATCTAGGGAGAAATCCAATAGTCATGCCTAAATCTGGAGGCAGGAGAGGAGGAATGTGGTCGGTTCATCCCTTGTTGGATATCTTCCAGGATAAGTTGTGCCTTATTGAACGACCATGGCTCCAACCTGCGAATCAAATCTTTCTCGCTTGAGAGGAGAGGTATAACTCCGAGATATCCCAATCAAGGTTTTTGATGACGAGAGCTCAATGGTTCCATACCTTCATCATTAGGCCCTCCATGACCGAAAGATCGTAGTGGCGAGATGTGAAGAGGCGATCGACAACATCAAACGCTGTTTGAGCCTCCGGTTTCTCTGCCAGAGGGTCCTGTGAGACAAGGATGACACAGTCTTCCTCCACCTACATGGGTTAGGGAATCAAAACCCTCTTATAGAGCAATAAGGGTCTCCATCGGAGGGAGGGGCATTGGCTCGGGTACCACGCTTGTCCCGATCGGAGACTAACATATTTGAAGGGGACGAAAAAAGATACGGTTGGAGGTGGAATTGGTGTGATTGAAGCCACCACGGACATGAGAGGATCCACCACGGGTAGTAGTGGGAGAAAGATCGATGAAGGACGGGTTGATTTCTTCTTTGGTATGATGGATTTTGTAAACCTTACCTGAGGCTTATGTGGATTGACTTGAGGGTATCGTGGCCACGTGGTTGGTGGACATTTACGACGACTACGACAAAGGAATGGGTAGGGACGACGTCATTGGGAAGGGAAGAAGGCGTGAGAATCGAGAGAGGCGTGGGAGAGAGAGAATCACAAAAACCCTAACAGAGATAGATTAATCAATTAATGCGGATAAAAATGATTTATTTTGCGGGAAAAGAAAAAACTAATTTTTATTAACTTATTGGAATAGACATGCATGAAAATATAAGGACTAGATTTTAGTATTGGGAAGTCTATCGCTCTAGTTTTGATAAACTAACAGGTCGTGTAAGGCTCGGTTGAAAGCTATTTAAGTACATGGAAAACTTGTGGGGTCTAATATCGACCAACCACGTCTCGACTCAGGCCTTGCTAGGATGCTAAAAGTGTGTCTAGATCTCGTGAGGGGGATTTTGTGGATTCTAAGAGGGGTGCGCTACCTACTTAAGGAGTAACTCGTGGATTGGCGGAGGAATATACTCAACCGAGACCGATCTAAGTGGGGACTGGATAGTCCTCCTCTCCAATGTCCTGCGGTCCTTTTATTGCCTCATTAAATCCGGCGAGATTGTTTAACATAACTCCCATGGACTTTTGTTGCCTCATTTCCTTGTTGTCCTCTTCCGACTCCGATGATAATTCAAATTTCGATTGAAGGGGTAGAAAAATGGATGAACTCTTAAATGAATGCATGCCAGAAAATTTACTCATCCATGTCGTCTCAGATTATCATTCAGAAGTGCAAAACATAGGTCCAAGTTCATACATTCTCAAAATAAGCTTAAGGTTGGAGTATTCGTAAAGGGATAGACCCTGATCCGGAGAGACTAAGTGGACCAATATGCTTAGAGCATGTACAACAGAACGGCCCTGCGTGAGGCCCTGGCCCTGAGGCCCTTGTGCTGACTGGACAAAGGTCAGGGAGTGGGAGTGCAGAAAAGTGGGTGTTCTACAACAGAAAGGACCTCTGAGGCCCTGGGAGTGCAGAACAGTGCTGACTAGATTATTATTTGATATTTTCCTGTTTTATTTAATTCGTTATCAGAAACCGTTTAAATTGTTGATAATTTAAACAATTTTGGAAATAAATAATTAATGACAATCAATAATTAATAAATAAATTCAACACGAATATAAATGAACTTCTAATTTTATTCAACCCCTTTGAATACAACCCAAAACAAAATAAAAGTTCAAGAATCATCGTCTGTTGGGCCGACATCCGATGGTGGGGGTTGTCGTCGAAGTTCTTCGATTTGGGCTTTAAAGGTGGCTATGAGTTGTCCCAGTTCAGACTTGAAAAACTTATGGTCTGCCATAGCCTCTTCGTCGTAGGAAGATGTATCCGCCCCCAGAACCTCCTTGTAGGTGGTGAGGTTTGATTCCCACTGTTGGGTTAATGTTTGTATCAGGCGATGCCTTTCTACATGTTGTTCACCACGTGAACGTTCAGCATCCACCCGTGAACGTTCCAGCTCGACGAAGACAGACATTTGGGCCGTGAGGACGGTCCCCTTCTTTGCGGCCTTCACTGCCTTCTTCCCTTGCGGTCGGCGAGGGGGACTTGGGTCGGCCTCAGGGGATGGCGGTGTGTCGCTGAGAGGGACTTAAGTCCCCTCGTAGTTCTCGCTTCCTCCCCATTCTGGTTGTTGAGACTCACCACTGATATGTGCGCCCTCCTCCCCTGTGCTTGTGGGTGGGGTTGAGTTGTAAGCCCCAGCCTCATCCAACCGCTGTCGTTGTTGGCGTACTTGACGGCGGACATCTCCCATTGTTCCCTCGTGGGCAGTGAACTTCGAGACGCCCTCGAGCCTCTCCACCCAATGATCCAGGTCGAACTTTAGTGGGTGGTCCATAATCACTTTCCCTGCCCCCTCCCACAGTTCCTTCGCACGTTTCATGTGCTCTGCCTGGTTGGCGCCGCTCGGTTTCTCGTCCTTGGACTTCTTCAAATAGCCGAGGAACCTCTTTGTCTGAGTGAAACATCTGCCCCAACGTTTCTTGATAGCTTCCCACCGTCGCACTGGGAAACCTCCCTTCGAGTTGTATTTCTTTGTAACTTCGCACCAGAATGTGGTGCCGGTTCGGGAGCTTCCCTTGATGGCGTCTTTCGAAGTACTCAACCAGCAAGTAATGAGGTGGTGGTCCTCCTGCTTGCTGAATGTCCGGCCATCCGGTTCTGGTTCTTGGGGTTGGGCTCGGGCAGTAGGGGCTCGGGCTCGTCGTTGGGAAGGTCCGGTAGTGGATGGTTGGGGGGTTTGTACGTCGGGTAGTGGGTGCCCCTCGTAGTTGTAAAATTGGGTTGGCATCGAGAACCCTTGCGGGGGCATTTGATACGGTGGGTACATATCATACTGTGATCGCACCTGAAACGCTGGCACCATTTGAGATTGTGGGGGACGATATTGGCCTATTACAATAAATTAATTAACAATGCATTAATAATATAATATATTACTAAAAAAATGAAAAGAATGCATTAATACAATAAATTAATTAACAAAATTACGTCACATAAATAATAAGTTTGCACTTACCTGAACTCGACCCCGGTTGCGAGTTTGGGGAGTAGTTGCGATTGCCCGTTAGAATGTCTCCGAAACCTCGTGCCAGTTCGTCCTCGGTGAATCCTACTTCGTCACCAGCTGAATGTACACGAGACCCAGCGTCGCCCGACATTTTTCACGCGAATATTTGAAACGAGAGAGGAGAATTTGGGAAGATGAGAGTGAAGTTGGAGAGTGAAAGTATAGAGTGGTGTGGAAAAAATGAGAGTGAAGATGGATATTTATAGGGTTAGTTTTTGTTGATTTTTGAATTAAAAAAAAATAGCCGTTAGAAATCAGACCGTTGCCAACGGTCGGGCCACGTGGCGTAGCCACAGGCTGCCACGCCAGCGACGGCGCGCAGGGAGCGGGACCGGCCAACGGCCAGCAATCGTGGCACGCGGCACGCACAGAGGGGAGCAGGGCCGTCTCTACACATTTGGTGGCCTTAGGCTACATTTCTAAAATGGGCCTCTTAATAACTAAAATGGTATTGATATTCCGATATTTTTTTAATATAAAAAATAAAATATATATTCATAACTAAACATATAATATTTTTTAAATATGAACATGTCATTTTTTATTTCTAAAAAAAATTGATTTTACTAGTATTCTTATTTCTTTTAATTAAGCATGAAAGAGCTTTTATTGTAAGCTATAAAATAATTAGTAAAAAAATATTAAACATTAATTAATTGATTAACACTATGATCCTTACATTTCAGATTGTTTTCGGTGTCTTTGTATTTCACAACCAAGATAAGGCGTATATATAACGATTAAAAAAATTTGTTTAGAAATGAAGTAGAATTTAAGAAAGAAATCACACTAAAACAATAGACAACTTTAAAAAAAACATTCAAAATATTTGGTAATGAATCTAGTCCTAAAACAATCCTTATATTTATATATGATTTGAAAGACCTGAAAGAGAAAAAATACAAAAAATTAAGAAGAATGAAAGTCAGGTTTTTCAAATAAAACTCAACTATGTTTTGAAAACAAATTTAATTAGGTTTAAAGCCCGGAACAAATAAAAGTTTTTTATTTATAAAATATAGAATTCAACTCAGTATTTTTATTAAAAAAATAGTTCTACCGAAGTTCTAAATGATGTGTTTGTGCAGTATATAATTAAGATTAAAATTATGTATTGGTTCATTAATTACGTTTAATTATACTATAATTATTATTTTTATTCTTAATTTGTGGCCTCCTCCTTGAGTGTGGCCTTAGGCCACCGCCTAAGAGGCCAAGGAGTAGGGCCGGGCCTGGAGGGGAGCGGGAGCGCGAAACGGGGGAGCGGGCGCGCGTTTTTCGGCCTCCACATCGGATCGGCCAGCGTGCCGCGTTCCTCGCGCGCGCGGAGTGGGGCGCGGGTCTGACCCGTTGTACATGCTCTTAGGGATGTAGAACCTATTAGACCAATAGTTCTTTGGTGATGCAGGTTATCATGAAAAAACGATTTCTATATGGGTGCAAACATCAATCACCTTTTTTTCACTATTCGAGAGTCGTGAGCTTCCGGTCAACCACTAGAAGAGAGTCGAGACACTCCTCAAAATGTACTTCCTTTGGATCGGGAATCACTACTTCAAATGCAAGTATGTCCTGTATTTGAGACATAGTTATATGCCTAGTCGTCCAAGATGACTAAGTTTACCTTATCTCATGTCCTATCAAGATTGTGGCTCTCGATCATTATGCTTATAATCTTGGTTGGGCAAGAAAAGCTCAGACAATCGGGAACATAAGATGGACATCAGAGACAAGCCAACAAGGCCACACCATTACCCAAAGTACGAGCCTTAATTCGCTAGAAGAAGCGAACCAAACCCAAACCAACGATGAATATGACTTCCCTGAGGAAGAGAACTGTTGACAATTAAATGAGTCGAATCAAGTCGAATTAGACCTACAAATTCTAAAATTAAGGCCTAAAAAGATCGAGATTAGACCGACTATGGAAGATGTAACTGTACAAACTCGATTATAGCCGATTCCGGGCTGAAATGAAGCGTGCACAGTTGCCGAACAAGGGGTTACGAATACAAAGTTTTTTAACATCTTGTTTTGGAGTTATTTACAAATATGCCATTTACCCAAAATTTCAGCATTCCCAAAGAACAAAAACCAAAACCTAGCGTGTCTCGTGTCCTCTCTCTCCCAAATTTCCAAACCCTAACTCGTCAATCTCTTCGTTTGCGTGGGTTTGGTGAAAATGGTTTTCTACTTCAAGGCCCGTCCGGAGGTAGGCGACTACACCATCTTTATGGGTCTCGACAAGTACGAGAACGAGGAGCTCATCAAATACGGCTTCCCGGAAGACATTTGGTAATCCATTTCTGCAAAAAATTAAACAAATTTTATTTGATTTTTTTTTCATCTGTTGTTGAGAAATTGGCGTGGAAGCAAAAGTTGTGATTTTTTTTATTGGGTGTTGTTTTACTCTGTGGGTTGGTTATTTATTCCTCATTCACGTTGGCTGGTTTTGAGTAGTGATTAGGAGAAATGTAGATTGTTTTGTTTTGATTTTCTGGTCATTTGGGTTGTCATTAATTTGATTCTTTGTTTTGTATTCACATTGTTTTGTATATAGCAGAGATAAGAAGTGTAGATCAATTTGGTTTGATCTTCTGTTCAATTGGGCTGTGGTTGTTTTGGTCGAAGAGTTGTTATCTGTAACTGTTGCATTATGCATATTATTTCGTTACTGTTCTGATATTAGTTTTCTCGTACTTATTTTTTTCCTTTGAAAACATGCATTGTACATGGTCATGGAGCTTGTTTGAATGGTAATTGATTATATTGAACAAGCCTATGTGATTAGATGTTACACAATGAGTAATTAGGGTAAGGATTTTATTAATGATCCAGCGTATTCTCCAGCTGTTAATTAGCTATTTCTTATTGGCTGAGAAGCTCTTTCTGTAATGCAATCACGAGAAAAGTTGATAATGATTCAGATTCTCGGGCACGAAGTTGAATCCACGGGGGATCAGATTGGTAATTAGTTTCTCATGTTTCCAATTAATGGACAGAGTCGGATTGAAAAAGAAAAGTAAGAACTCCAATTTTTTGTTGGTGATTTAATTTACTAAATCATTCTGGCATAAAAAGTAAACTAAATTAGGAACAATTTTTAAGGAATTGGGATAGAAATGTGTGGGAGGAATGACATCAGTTGTCTGGAGTTGTAGTGTCAGTATGAGATCGTCGTAGCAAGTGACACCTGCCAGCATTCCTCACATACATCCATTTCTATCCAAATCCCTTGAAAACCTGTTCCTAATTTAGTTTAGCTTTATGCAAATAGGGTTTAGTAAATCTCCAAATATGATTTTGAGTTCTTACTTTTTTTGATCCAACTATGTCAATAACTGGAAATATAAGATATTACCAACCTGACTACTTGTAGATTTGACACTGTGTTTTACTAGGAAAATATTGCTACACGATCACATGCCCTAGAGTTGACTTTTGTCAAAATTCCTGATTCAGTTGTTTGGAT
This sequence comes from Erodium maritimum, assembly GCA_963921825.1. Taxonomy (NCBI): domain Eukaryota; kingdom Viridiplantae; phylum Streptophyta; class Magnoliopsida; order Geraniales; family Geraniaceae; genus Erodium; species Erodium maritimum. Next base: position 8,619,415 of record OY997588.1, on the reverse strand, counting down.
CCACTTAAGTTTGAATTCTAGGGTTTATATTCTTGCTTTTGAACACATAGTTCTACAAAATTTAAGGTTATCGTTGTATTAATACCGTTGCTCCATACCACCCAACATGGGTACTGAAAGAACCTTCAAAGCTGAGGTTGGTGTGCACCTGATCTTCATTTTTAGTGATAAGGTGTTCTCATGGCTCTGTTCGACCTCTGTAATATTGGGGATGCCTCTTTTATTTGGATGTTCATGTTTGGTTAAGGGGGGATTTTGTTATGGATTTTTCCCCTATTATTTTAAAGTTGATGTGATTTGTGTTATTGTTGGGTATCTCCCTCAAACATATAATCTATTGTTGCTATCAAATACATGACGTGTTTATTTGCTTCCTTAGCTCAACAGCTTTTGCTGGGCTTTCCATTTTGCAGGTTCCATGTGGACAAAATGTCTTCTGCCCATGTTTATGTAAGACTGCACAAGGGTCAGACTATTGATGGTATTAGCGAGGGCTTATTAGAGGATTGTGCTCAGCTTGTCAAAGCAAATTCCATCCAAGGCAAAATCTAGAATGACTACATTTTAATTGATTTTTTAATGAAATTTATCATTGTATAGCAAGTTTCTTTCTTCTGCATACAGTTGAATGTGATGCTTTTTATTTGAGAAATGTGCTCAGCTTGTTTGGTGATGTTTGATTATGTGGCAGGCAACAAGGTGAACAATATCGATGTTGTCTACACTCCCTGGTCCAATCTGAAAAAAACTGCTTCCATGGATGTTGGGCAAGTCGGCTTTTACAACTCTAAGATGGTAACGTTTTTTAAATTTCTGAATGTATACTCTTTATGCTTTTGTTAGCTTGAGCTTTTAAGTGAGCCTTTTCTGACTATGATGCTTTATACAGGTTCGAACTGTGAGAGTGGAAAAGCGTATAAATGAGATAGTTAATAGATTGAACAAAACAAAAGTGGAAAGAACGGCTGATTTGAAAGGTAAGTACGTAATGCTTATTCTGCATGGTATTGAACATCTAAGTTATTGGTGTTTTAAATTTGTTTAATGTTGATGCAAATAGCTAACTTCATATATAACTAACTGCAGCTGAAAGAGAAGCGGCTAATGCAGCTGAAAGAGCAGAGAGGAAACTTCTGCTCAGAGATAAAGTAAGTCCTTTTTTTTTCATGAAACAGTCGGTTGCCTTTCCTACATAGATAATGAAAATATGGGCTGATCCAAAAGCACAAGAGATTGTATGCTTATTGTTCTGAAGAAGAAAAAATCATTTTTGTTGCGATACTTGGTTTGTGCATGATGATTTGTAATATAAGTTTCACATGTGTTTTTGTGTGCATTATTCAAGTGGTAGATTGCTCATAAAACCATGTCTTAGATATGTATTTCAATGATATTGTTCACAGAAACGGCGAGAGGAGATGGATAGGCTTGAGAAGGAGAGACAAGCAGAACTAAGGAGCTACAAGAACTTGATGGTTTCTGAAAAGATGACATCAAACAAAGAAATTGCATCAGCAAACAAGTCCCTGCAGGAACTGGAAGAGGACTTCATGTGAGCACCACAACGTACTTGCTTTCTGAGATGCATCTGCCTCAACTTTTCCTACCCTAAAAAAAGGGGGTGGTTTCTTATTCAGTTTATGATTCTAGACCTGAAGTCAATTCCCTCGTGAATAAAATAACCTAATCACGAGCATGGTCTACTCTACTGAGTAATACAAAATGTTGGCTCCTATAGGATATAGGATCGCGTGGTTGAACTTTGCATATACATACTATATACTGTGTTTTCATAATGATGAAAGGATTGATTTAAATCTCCTTTTTTTGTTGATAGCTTTATTTCATTAGATTAATCTTCATTTTTGTGCTTCGTTCGCTGAATTGGAATATGTGTATAGAAATCGATGTCTGAAACTGATGTTTTTCATAACGTTGAATTTTGTAGGGATGCTTGTCTGGTGTATGGATAATTAGTTTTGTTTGTGTGATCTTTTTTGATTAGTAAATAAAACATATTTGAACTAATGACATTAAATTAACCGAACAGTAATTAATAAATGTATTAATTCTAACAAATTAAACCTAAACACAAATCTATGCTTCATTATTAATTAATTTCAATAAAAACTAAACCTATAAAACTGTCTTTAATTAATAAAATCAATAAACATAAAAAATATATCTTTGTTGGAAATAATATTACAAATTAAAATAAAAAGCTTTTCAAAACCTAAGGTTTCTCTCCAATCTCTTCTCCTTCCTCTGGATTGGAGTCCTATCGCCACTGACTTTATCCCTTTCGTCGACTACTATTGTCGCCCTCCACCGTAACTTAAGATGGAACCCAGTGCACATGGCCCTTTGACCCCTACTGTCTCTCGCCTTATCAACTCGTTGTCTGTCCTCGATCAGCCGAACATGATGTGGACCTTGGATCCCACCGAGGGAAAACCCCAAAGCCATCACCAAATACTGCTCCACACCCCCGCATGAAATGGTGTACAACCATGATAGGGATCAATCAATCGTGATGGGTTCTCGTAGACTACCTCTACGTAAGCAACCAATTGAAGGTGATGAAATCGAACATGCCCTCCAATGGCAACGCATGATCTGTCGATGGGAGACAGTATCCGGGGACCCATTTGAGCACGACCGTCCGCATCTGATTCCCGTAGAGACCAGGAAATCAAGCGTCCAACATGGTCTAAGGAGGACCATCCTAACCCACAAGCGCGACCCACATCGGACCGATGGTCCATTTCCAATGAAGCCTATCCATGGACTTTGATCCATCACCACGAGTAGATCCTCCCTAATTCGTTTCTTACTGCCCCGCAAGAGGAGGAGAAGAAGCTCACTCGATCACCACAGAGGGCTGAAATACTACCGAGAATCTGTGTGGCAGTGGACACTTGTAAGACTACGGACCCCCTGGGAGAAGACCGATGCCATTCTTCTGGAATGCAGCGAGGCACGTTGGCTTGCCTCGCGAGTCACCATAAATTGGCTTGGGGCTCATAGGATGCCACTGAGGAGTTAAATCCCGGCCATCGTGAATCAGTATTCTACTGATTCCCAACCTCCTTCTTTCCTTGGCATACTTCTTGATCGTCTGTTAGGATATAACATGTTCGATCAAGCCGAGACGGAAAAGCCTCATGGATAAATTGCGCCAAGCACATTTGAAAAAGGGACCCCCCAGTATCTCCTTTGTCTTTACCAGGTAGTTAAGTGTATGATCAATGTTTCGGCTGTTACCGAAACTATATCTTATTCGGTTAGGTCATTTTCACTTTTGTACGGTCTTTGTGACTTTTCTATTTCTATATCCATAAAGTTAGTTTGTATGCTCAAAAAATTATATTATAAATTTAAAATTGTAAAATAATATTTTTAAGTTTTAAAATGAATTTCTTAAAAGAAATGAATATTACAAATATTTTAAAAAATAGAATTATAAATTAAAACAAGATTTTTATATAATGTAAAAGTATTTTTATTGATGTAAAATGAATCAAAAAATACAAAACTATTTTTCTGTAAAATAAATAAAAAAGAATATTAAATCATAATATGATATAGGTGTAAAAGAAAAAACAGAAAATAACTTATACTGTGCTTTTTTACCTCGCTCAAAACCAGTCCCTATCCCCACGCGTCAACTGACCTTTTGTTGATTGTCAACGGTTCCGAAACCAACCATCGCCGGTTCCTTCATAGGCAATAAACCCCATAATTTTGATGCTCGTTCATATTGATAGTATTCAATGCCGTCCGCTCCCTCCTCCACAACGTTTCTTCTTGCTGTCGTAAAACATGGGTATGAGTCAATGGCTCCAAGTCGTCTTAGGCTTTAAAAAGTTGTTAATGGGTATTGTCCTATTTGTCACATTCACCCATATTAACTTTTAAGTCTATAAGTAGAAGCACATTCCTGCTATGGCTCATATGCAGACGTTTATTCCTTGATGCACGTGTAGATGTTCAATCCTACATGTAAGGGTGAATGTTGAAAAAAAATAGTTTTTCGACAACAACAACACAATGGTGAAGCAAAAACATGAAGTTATAATTTGAAATTTATTCTTCATCCACATGCAAGACTCGTTAACCGACTTGTACGCGAGGGAGAGAGTTAGAGTTAAGTACATTTCAAGGTACAAATATTTTATATTCCTAGTTTAGTTTGATTTCCTTTATTATTTGATAATGTTGTTTCTTATTTTGTAGAGTTAATACCTATATAAAAAGATCTTTTATTATATTGAAAAACAAAAATATAAAAAAAATCATCGATAATATTTTAGTATTCTACCGGTTGTTTGGAAATCCTACATTTAGGTGGTAAATTTTGTAATATTTGTTTTACAGTTGATAATTTTATCATCACATTATGTATGACAATTGACAAGATTGCCTCATTATACCCAATTGTGAGCATGACACGTGCTATAAATAAAAGGATGTGATCACCTTCACAAATATCACGTTTAAATACTGGAGCCATTTTCAAGGCCACAACTCACAACCAGAAAATAAGCTGTAAAATTACATTTTCACTGTATCCATTATCATTGACTTATAAAAAAGCCAGTTACAAGACAGTCAATAAAACTAAAAAAATATCTGAAATATCTGCAAAATACATGTTATGCAGGTGAAAACTGCTTTTACAGTGAGCTTAACCAAAAGATCCTATGAAATACATCATGTCCTCTTGTTAAGATGGTAACAGATTCAAACAAAACAATAACTTGATTTAAACTAAATAAGTAAATCTGAAACATTTGTATCTATTGTGTTCAGACTGCTTGGCCCTCTTAATGAAATGAAGTTCAAACTTTCAAGCTTTTTAAAGCCGATGTAAGAAGAGGAAGCTTGTCTGAAGCTCTATGCTTGTAGTCTTTCTCCAATGCCGCCACTGCCAAAGATTGCAGCTCCGGGCTTTCCTTGTCTTCCTTGTTACGCCCTTTCGAGGCCTGTGCAATTGCAGATGTACACTGCATAGCAAATATGTAACTTGGTATCAGGGCCTTGTTCATATCCCTAGGTGTATCCTAGAGTTGTGAAAGGAAATATATATATTGACTATATGTACCCGTATGGGCTAAAGAGAGCTCTTACCAAGCATACACCAAAAAGAGCTCTGGTATTCTTGCCCCCAGTCAACTCTATAACAGATGCATAATATTTCTTAGCTGTCTGAAGGTTTTCTAATCCACCAAGAGTGTAAAGCACCTGTTTAAAAAGTTAGAAGCATGCATCAGTTGTCAGGTATTATCCTCAGGGTTTTAAGTTCATATTAAAAAATCATGGTGGGCTAAATAATATTAAGCAATCAATAGTCTCGAAAGTCTAATAACGTAGTATAATCTTGAATGTAATTTGATCATGTGCTTCAAAGGGACTCAAAGCACTTTAGCTTACTCGATTTCAATCAATTGCATAAGGGTACTTAGTGTTTTGGTCTTTAGAGGATGTATGCATAACATTATCCAACAAATCAGTAGTGCGTGGTCGAAAACAAATAAAACTCGACATAAGTATGTTTTGTATGGAACGGGAATAAAAGTCTAAAACACAGAAAAAGGCACTTACATCAGCATAGGCTAGATGATATAAAGAAATTGTGGGTTGAGATAATATTAGCTCTTCGTAGCAGAATGCTGCTTGCTTGTACCTATAATTTAAAGCAAAATATGAATTAGCAAGATAAAGCAAGGCATTTCTAGCCACAGAGATGAAAAATAAAAGCATCTCACATTTGCAAGGAAACATATATTTCAGCAAGTTCTCTCCATGCATCTTGATCCGCCATGAAACTGGACAAGGAAGAAAAGATAGTTCGTAGATATTTGTTTTGCTCAAGTACCATGGTGTTGCGATAAAAGGACTGATTTTGAGATATGCCTTACATTTCAAGATATTTATTCAAGCTTTCTATGGCCCCAGCACTGTCACCTTGAGCCTTTGCCATAGCTACTTTCCGCTTATGAATCACCTGTTTAAGAAACATAATTTAAGGATACGTTCAATTCATACTGCATAATACCAGAAAAAAAGTTACAGCACATAAATGTTCAGAGCTGCAGTCTATTACTTGATCAAGTGGATTATCCTCTAGAAGGCTTGCATAAGCCTTTTCTGCTTCTGCCCACGACCCCTTAGATTCGAGCAACATTGCTTCTAGCCTGCCTGTGGTTGGGAAAAAACAATATATCACCGGGCCATTACTTAATACTTACTAGTTGGTTCACAGTTGTGATCATCTTATCTACTCTGGAGGGCCCAAATATTTTGTTACTCTTGAGAATACAAACCGGTGTAACAAGATGTCTGTGTGCCCACACATAAAAAGTATCATGGACCATAGGTAGTCTATAAGGGCAATGCAACATCATTTCCATCTTTCTAATTAATAAAGTACCATACTTGATTGTGAAATAAATAAGAACGATACGGCTAAACATGTATGCCCATTGTGGCATCATACATTGTTCACACTAGCTAAGTAGATAAGAAGCATGCATTTCAAGACATTCTACACTACTGTGAATACACAAGGTTAGATACATTTTTCTCACTGATAGGTACAAGCATGAAAGTAACTCATCAATAAGTACAACTTACCAACCCTTTTGCTCTCTGGAAATTTCTTACGCAAAACATTCATGCAGTCCTGAATAAGATTGCAAATGTAAAATGCATCAACCTCAAGATAAGGAATTGCAGAATAATCATCCATCAAAATTAAGAACCAAAAAAGAGAGAGTATATCATGCATGATGATTTTGTAATTCTTAATCGGTTTGCTAACTGAAAAGTATCAACAACATTACCGAAGAAGAGAACTGAAAAAAGGTAAGACGGACAAGAAAGATTTCTACCTTCGCAACTTCAAGACATTGGCAATCCATAGCTGCAACTGCCACCTGCTCATATAGAGTCCATTCTACATTCAAGAAACCAGTATTTGTAGTCAGATTATTTATTTATTTTCTTGAAAATGAAAGTTGGAAGTATACAACGACAGAATGATTAGACTCGAATTAGCCACCTGAGGAAACCACTATTACGAATCACATATTGTTAGGACTCTCGAGGTTCACTCACTGATATAGTAATTAATATACCTAGTAATTTCATAGAAATCATATCTCCGTAGAGGTACTTTGGCTTAGGCATCCAAAGATGAAACTGATGCAAACACTCAAGATATGTTTCTATGTCAATGACCAAATCGATGTACATAAGAAGTTTTAAATTGCTGGTAACAGCAAGTTCTACAAACTAGATAGAACATCGCATAGAATCAGGGAGTTAATCGCAGAAGAGCAGGACACTTCAGATCAATGTTTTTTGTTTTTTTGCATTTTAGAGGATACTGAACAGAATGAACTATAATAACTTCTCAAGACACCCATTTCACCTAAAAAGCTTGAACCAAGCTCAAGAGCTTCAAGAATAATCCAATCAGTTAGGGTTTTTAACACTTCCGGCCCGGCTAGGTAAAAGTGAGGTGCAAGTGACACCATTCATATCAGAAACATCAAACCAGAGAAACAATCCGATCACTAACAGCAACCACACATCACCAACTAAAATCATCCATAAATCACCATACAAATCCAACCCAGAAGCATATCCACAGAATCCAAAGTGAAATTGAAACCTAATTCCAATTGAAACACGCATGCCGATTAACCCAAATCGTTAACACAGACCAAAAAGCCAATTGAAACCGATCTAAGAAACGAAAACCACTATTCTGAAAAACCCACCATCAGGGCCGAGACTGGATCGCTTTTTGGGATCGTTGAGGATGGACAAGCCGTGCTTGAGGACTTTGTCAGATCGACGAACCCTGAGCTTCCGGGCCAGGCACAGGTACTCCCACGCCCCTCCTCCGCCATTCTCGACCTGGTTCTCCAACCTGTTCAATTGGGTCTCCTCCGTCTTCGTCACCATCGTTTCTTTCCCGCTGTCGATACAGAAGAAGAGAGGAGATCCAAACTGCAATACAGCTTCACTTCAAGCTCTCCTAATTCTGCCGAGATTCAGAAAGTTGAAAATTTTATTTTCCAGACCGGATATACTATTTTTTTTTATAGATAATATGAGATTTTATTTAAATATCGGCAATGATGATATGGTGAAAAGGTTCGGGGATATGACCCCCTTGCCAATTCCAGACATGGTTAGAACAAGCCATCCTGACAAGCCATTAAGCTGCTTTGTTCGCTGTCCGTTTTACAAATTCGAGCTGCACGCACTCGAGTGTAGATAGAAGGGAAATACAATCTGTGACGATCGTTCCCAGAGGGGAGAACAGATTCCCACCTCGTCTGATCATATCCACTATGACCTTGCAGTCGCTCCGAACTACAGCCCTCTAGCGAGGATGATGTTGAAGCCACGTAAGCGCCTCCCGGATCGCATAGGCTTCCACCAGCCCCGGGTTTTGAGTACCATGGAAAGATGTGGACCGGGCGGCCCGGAGTTGGCCCCTATCGTCCCTACATATCCATCTTGTTCCTACTTTTTCTACCGCCGCAAACAATGCTCAATCTGTGTTTATGGCCCACCCACCCTGCGTAGGATGTTCCCACACTTCTGTCGCCTGTATGCCAGCCTAGCGGGGGGTAGCATGTGCTTGTAGTTTCCGCTTCCTGGCCTCCATCCACTCTGCCTGCAGGTGGAATGCTGTTTGAAAGATATTGGCTGCTGGTTGGGCTACCTTCTCCCACACCACCTTATTCCTAGCCTTCTACACCTCCCACAAGATACATCTTATCAGTCCCCCGCTCGCCGGGGGGTTGATAGTCAACGCTCCATGCACCCACTCTACTATTGTCTGGGCCTCTTGGGGAAGATTCAACCCCGAGTTCGCCCAGCACTCTGTTGCCACCGGGCATTGAACCAACAGATGGAGAGCCGATTCCTCCTCCCCAGAGCAGACCGGGCAGGTTGCCACCATATCCACATGCCGGCGCCTCAGATTAACTGCCACCTGCAAGCATCCAGAACAGGTACGCCACAAAAACGACTTAACCTTCGGCATCACTTCCCGTTTCCAAATGGGCCGATTTTCGCCGGCTTAATCAACAGTATTTGATTTTGACACAAATCAAATGTGACAAACAATATAAAGGCATAATTGGCCGAAAATACCCTAAAATTTCGTTCACAAATAAATTGATGTACAAAGTTTTGTCCACGCTGTGTTGCTATCTTGAAGTTTTGTCCACGCTTTTGTAGGTGCATTGAAGTTTTGTCCACGCTTCTATTCAATCCGGGAAGCACAATCCAGAGGCCCCAGACCATCATTTTGAACATCCCTATTACGTCAAAACTAAAAAAGTCGTAGACAAAATTTCAATGCATCCACAAAACGTGGACAAAACTGTGTGCATCAACTCGTTTGTGGACGAAACTTTAGGGTAGTTTTTGACAATTATCCCTTAAAAGTAATAAGTAAAAAATCGAGATCCTAAAAGTGACAAATTCTAGGTTCTTTGCTTCTTAATATTTTTTAGAAGGTAAAATCGTTATTTTTAAAAAAATACATGAAGGACAACAATTTTTTTTTTTTACAATTATCGAAAATGTTAAAAATGAATATTTTTATGATGGTGTTTTACAATTATATCCGTACAATGTACAGCTTTCCTTTGGACACACCTTTCAATCAACGAGGCCTTTTTATACTCTGTTTCGCCGCCAGCACTTATTGCTGGCCGGAGAAACTAACAAAAAGTTATGATTTTATAACCCTTTAATGGCAACTAAAGTCAGAGATCACAATGTTCCGATGCAACTAAAAACAAGTACTCCAATGACGAATCGAAGGGGCATAACAAGTAGGTACTGATCCCCATCATCCAGCTACGGGAAGAAGACAAACTCGTTCTATTCCTACGGATCATACAAGCACATGTTCTCGAATCCCATGTACTCGTCCTGTTTAATCTTCCAGATCATGTTCGATATCCCAACCCCGCCTACAGAATGCAAGAAAATTTGTGAGAATTTGTCATCTATAAGGGTTAAAACATTACTTACAGTTGCCTAAATTTTCCAAAAAATAAATAAGAGATAGCTCTTTTTGTTAAAATGACGAAAATGCCCTTGACCTAATCTCAAAAGGACTTAATAACAACTAAAAACAGTTTGATTAGATGTAGAAAACGGTTAAATAGATGTAAAAAGACAGAAAAAAAAATGATATTTTCTGAAAATAGAGTCAATGGTTTTATTTTCATCAGTTTTTGGCGAAAAATAATTATTTGTAATCTTTTGAAAGTTTAGGTAGTTGCATATAGCATTCTAGAGTTAGTAAATAGTTACATGTGTAAGATGTATGTGATACACAATAGCTATATGCGATTAACACTATGTCACTATCCATAATAATCGAATTTGATGGGAATGCCAGAGGATGCTTACCTAGCGAGATTGCACTGACAAATATCATAAAGGCTAAAATGAAGATGATCAGGGACGCTCTCCCAAATAAAATGATCAGCTTTCTTACCACATGCTGCCCTACAACGGCTGCAAAAGTTGCTACTGCAACAAAGTAGAGAGCTGCAACAGAAACAGTGAAATAGTTTAGTATGTAACTAGTAAAGCAAGAACCACGAACTACTGGGTCAGGTATGGGATTCACCGTAAGGAACTGGAAATCGTTTCAAGAGGTAGTACTCAACCACAGACATGGATGAGGAGAAGGTCATAGCGAAGGTGGCTGTGGCACTTGAAACCTGCACAAAGAGTTTTTTTTTTATATTTGAAACGTTAAGAGGCCATTCTATAAGTTGTAGCACAAATCTTTGTGATTCTATACAGATTTCGGGTTTCTAGGACGCGGGTTTTGAATTTCAGAACTTAAAGAATATTCCAAACATAACTAAACCAGATACTATGCAATTCATAAACTGTTTAACAAATACCAGAATAGGAAGAACATGGACTAGATATCAATGAACTCATTGACAGAGTATTATATTTAATCTGAGGTCATTTGAGTGTAAAGTTTTCTCTCCATTATCTTTATTCTTTCTCAGTTTGGCTTGATAATTTCAACATGAGGATACACCTTATCTCAAATTTATGATCCATGGTGTGCAACCCCAATTTACGCCAGCATTTGCTTTTTTGATAGTCTATAGTTATGTACCATGTTAATCTGGCCAAGGTAAATTTTAGGGATAATCTCACAAAAACAAAAGTACACTAACTTAGTCACCTTTCTCTCACTTAACTATACTGACCTTTATTTTTCTCTCTCAACTACACTAAACTTTCAAATATTCCCACTTTACTCTATTGTGGCAATAAATGACAAATTCCCTTCATTGATTTTCTTATTTTAAAAATATACCACTGCTACAGTAAATTTGCATCAGTTTTCTAAATTGTTGTAGGGGTATTTTACTCATTTACTACCAAAATAGAGTAAAGTGAGATTATTTGGAAGTTTAGTGTAGTGAGTGAGAAAAACTAGAAGTTCGTATAGTTAAGTTAGAAAGGTGACAGTGTTAGTGTACTTGTGTGAGATTCTTCCTAAATTATACTGGGTTTGATATAATGGTGACTTGAGGCTATTGTGGTCTAAGGTGATCCAATATAAAATGAACTGGACTGATCTATCGAAGGATTTTTTCTCGCTAATCTTAATGAAAAGTATTGACTTACCTGAGGAGGGATTCCTAGCTCCAAAAACAGTGGGCCCATAATAAACCCTCCACCAAGACCAAGCAATCCACCGACCAGTCCAGCAAGAACGCCAAATAAGCAATACACAAATAGTTGACCAACTCGTAAATTTGACCCATAATCTCCCTTGGAAGCTATCACTCGTCGCCCCTTGTATAGGCTAATGGCTTCATACCCAGATACACCAAGAGAAACTGGAACCTGAAAAGAGGATCATTATGTGAGGAACGGGTATGGTTGAAATAAGAACTAATTATATATGTGTTTGGATAGAGCTTACCTGCAACAAATTCAGCACCCAATACGGTATCGAGCATGTAGTTGTATTTGTCTGTGTGACAGGAAGGGATGGGTTTTACCAGTTAGCCTCTAGATTATACAAGGACTGGCACCAAGAACAATTTCAACATATAAAGTGGGTAAAAAGTAAAGAGTGAATTGCACATAACTACCTTCATGAATTGTCCTCAAACACATGAACCTATTAGACTATTAGTACAGTTTCCAGACACATGTTTCCGTCTATTTTGTCCGATGGTGACCCATGGAAATTCATAAGGGTAGTCATGTGTGCATGGAAAATTTAAAATTTACTATGGGGTCACGTGTTTGTGGGAAATTCATAAAGGTAGTTATGTGCAGTTAACCCAAAAGTAAAAAAGAAAACCTTGAGTATCTGCAGCACAAGAAACGCAACCCAAACAAAAACAAGAAGTCCAAGTTCCTTCCAACACACATTCTCAAGTACAGTCACCTGTAATGTTCACAGTACTTAGGCACTTAAGTTTTAATGTTACAGATAATAGCCAACCAGAGTATAGTATACTTACTTCACGATCCTCCACTAGTTCCTTTAGAGGGCCACTGGGAAGAGGCTTGTATTCTACTTCAGCACCAGAAGTACCTGACAAAACTGAAGCAGTTTAGCAATGATTTCAGAAGCATAATTAATGAGGCTGCTAATATTTATGACATGAATAAAGAAGCAATGATTCAACTCACCGTCTGATTCCACACGCTTAGCTGCCTCCTAAAATAAGAAATAACAATTATCCAAATGGTCAGAGTTAAAATTCAAATGCTACTCATTTACATTATGGGGGTCAAATAGGTTCCATAGATGAAGGCACGAATTCAGCTTTATAGTGGATGCACTTAAGAAGTTTTAAGCCATGCCTTGTAAATTCTTATACTGTTTTTATCTCATTGAATGGAATATTTTTTCTTCTCAAATGCTATTAAAGAACTCAAGGAATTTTATACACCATGTGTAGCACAATTAAATGGATTCAGGCTTCATCATATCAAGAACATATGGTCCTAAAATTAGTACATAACGTAGAATACTATATACCTTCTTCATTACGGTTTCCTTCTTCCACGTTTCAACACCCTTGAAGAAAGCCTTTGTAGAAGTGCCTGCAAAGCACAATAAACAATCAGAGTGCTTCCAGACACATAATGATAAGCAAAGTGGAGTGAAGTGCAAGTCTAGCAAAGTTGCTACCAAAAAAGAGAATTATGAGCAGAACCGTGACCATCCAGTCTGCAAAAATCACGTTGAAAGCAACTCCAATACTAATTCCCAGCATGAGCATCGGCTGGATGAGCAACGCCAAGTCATAATCAATGATGGGCATATTAATTGTAGGATGTCTTAGTTTGAGGTTATAGTACACAGTTGAGGCTGCTGCACCCATTATCATACCTGAAATAAACAGACAAGGGAGGTATGGGGTACGTAAAGTGAAAGTATATTCCACAGTAAAGAAGTTATATATAGTAGCTAATAAAGGTAATGCACCACTGTACTTTGAGAAATATGTTACCAAGAAACTAATTTGAGATTCACTGTATGATTAAAAGAAATGCCTCCAATCTCAAATATGAGCATATGCTAGGCTCGGAAATAAATTAAATTCTGCCCAAAATTAGACAACAGTTATCTTAGCTCAAACAAAAGAAACGGGTAAAAATATCCTCTATGCTTGAAAGTCAAGCCATTACATAAGCTAGTGAAAGTGGTCTCAACCTCAACATAAGCAATTTTCTGGGTGAAGAGTTACAGTAGAGTGTATTGATTCGGGCATGCATAAATCTTTAGGTCTTGGTTTCTACTAACTCCATTTTTTGTCAAAATACTCATCTTAGATCTTACATTTTGATATAGCAGTTGCTGATTTCGGATCAAACCCAATAATTAGACTAAGCATAGGAACAAAAATGCCTCCGCCTCCAACACCACCTACACTTCCAAATGCAGCTCCAAAGAATCCAACTATGCTACCAACAACAATTTTCCAACCAAATTTCATATCCTGCAGGACAAAATAGACAGCCAAAAAATAATTTAAAATACATCTAACTTGGAAAAAAACTCCAATTATGCACAACAGGACACAATGATTCATAGCATAAGCCAATAAGACCTTTCTTCATTTTAAATTCATATACAGTAATCCAGCCAAGTCGAGGCATTTCTTCTACTCCATCTACCAATAAACTACACAATAGAACAAAGTAATGGACAAATCAACATAGCCACTGCCATTTTTGTTCACAGTTTCTTAAGCAACGCGATCTGGGAAATCTCACTAGCTCACAATAATCACAGAAACAGCACGCCAAACGATAACACAGATAATCAATCCAAAACCGAAACATTTTTTTTTTCTAAATACAAAGAAGAAGCTCAAACGGCACAGAAGATGTAAACAAATTACCGGCCAAACATGCTCATAACCCGATTTCTCAGACTGCCAGAGGAAATTGGCAGCGGTGAGAAGGAAATTAGATTCAGAATCATCTTCTGGAGCAAATCTCGAAGATCCCATTTTCAGGCCTCTTTCGGCGGAGACGAAAACAAAAGCTAAGAGAAAATTGAACAGAACCATCGACACAGATCTCAGCAAATGCCATTTTGCTCCGAAACCAGCCATCGATCACAACCCCACTCAGGAATTGATCTGGAAGTTTCCCGAATCAGAGCCCAACCCAGTCCAGGAAACAGAATTGCTAGCAAACCCAGCAGCAGAAGGTGCGAAAATAGTCAAAATACAGTATCGACACAGGGTCTCGGTGCCTGTTTGGCTGCCGAGAAAGTCGGGGGGAAGGTATGGGGATGGGAAAATGAGGGTACTTGGAAAGATAAAAAGGGTAGGAAAGTGAGCGAAGATCGATAGAAAATGCAGGAAAATAAAAAAAAGGTAGATAAGATTAGAGATACATCGATGATGGGTGTGGCTAAGTAGCGTCAGAGAAATGGAGAGAGTTGGGAAAAAAAGCCTCTTCAAAAAGTCTCTCTCTTCCTGCAAATTATAGGCGCATTTGCAAGACAAGAGTTATGGTGGGAAAAAACATGGTGGGTCTCAGTCTCACTCACTTCATTCCTTTTAGCTACTTAAGTTATATCCATGTTTCATCAAATAAGATTAAAATGACAATAAAACTATATCATTCCAATATAGTTTTTTTTCTTATTCTAATCTAGTTTATCTTTTGTGGAACCAGTGTGTTACCTGTTACTTTAAAGGATGAGTCTGGGTGAGTATGTACATCGAGCGAATCGTGTCTATGCATAACACATCACGAATCATGTTTTTGTGACTCGCAGATCCGTAATGTGATTCGCAGTGCGTGACGCGAACCACGATTTACGTTTTTGTACACGTCGTACGGATCGCAAATCACGAATAATAAAAACATGATTCGTAATTTACAATTGGACTAAAAGGTTCGCAGGACGTTCTAAAATATCAGAAAAACTTCTCTATCAAGCTAATCCTTAAACTCGATTATTGCATTATTAGTGTAAAGGTTTTGTTAATGGAATGAGTTTTTCTTTAGGGTCTCAATTTGGTTGTTAAAAGGAGCCAAGTGAATGATCAAGATTATGCAAGAAGTAATGGTTGTGTGATCTGCAAAGTCTGTTGGTCAATGCTGATATAACCATGCAAGGGGCATTTATTTTGGGAGAATTTTCAACCTTCTGGTTTTGGCCATGGTCTCATCATTAAGTCTCATTTAATGTCAGAGAATGACAAGGCATATTTGATAATGAATATTCAATATTTCTTATTTGATGTATTCTCAGATATTAATGTAAATATAAATTGAATTGTTCAAGATTATTTTTTACTTTTTGGGGAAGGAACATTTTTTTTTATTAAATTAAGATAAGTGGGGTGAGATAATCCGGCCCGTATCTGAAATAGAGAGAAAAAAATGTTTAGTATAGAGGTAATCAACTTTAGATCATGATATCGGTCATCTTAAAGCATGTATATCAAGAGGGGCGTGAGAGCGAGGCTTGGGCGGTCATTGACGCGAGAGAGGGTTCGGGTTCGGGGTTCGGTCGGTGTGGGGTGCGAGGCGTGCGGGGCGTGAGGGGCCGAGGCTAGTGTGGGTTGGGTCCGGGTTCGGGGAGCCGAGGCTCGAGGCCTTTTTCAGCCCCACAACCCTGAGCCCCTCTGCCTCTCCTCTGGCCATTAGGTCGGTGACACCTGGCCTGGATGAAAAAAAAATTATTGTTGCTGAGAGCAACGGTCGGCAACGGCTCTATCCCCATTTTTTAAATTAAATTAAATACAATAAAAACACTTCTTCACCCACTATAAATACCCCTCTCATTTCATCAAATCCACACAACAATCTTCTACATTCTCTCAAACCTCACACTCTCAAATTCATGTCGTCTTTGTAAAATCCGATCGACAATGTTTGACGACGATTTCACTCAACCGCCGGAACACCAAGTTTTCAATATGGGGGAGGAGGACAACACCAATCAACAAGGTGCGAACACCAATCAACAAGGTGTGACCACCAATCAACCCGGGTCGACCTACCTACAGATGTTGCAAATCGGTTCCACCCCAACCGGTGGTTGGAACCCTGAGGCGTTCAACCAATACATGGCCTCTATTTGGAGCCAAGGTAATTTTATGAATTATAATTTTATTCATTTCATTAATTAAAATATTAATAATTTCATTAATTTAATTTTATGTATGTTCAATTGTCGTTAAATTATATGTTTAATTTTAATTATGTATGATCAAAGTTGAATTATCTATTTGTAATTATAATTAAAATTTATATATCAACGTAGGTGGAATAGGACAACCGGCCTACCCAACGGGACAACCGGCCAATCCAATGGGACAACCGCCCAATCCAATTGGACAACCGCTAAACATGACTGGGGTATTCAACCGCCCAATATTCGACCCTTACAACATGGGGGGCAACTATTTCGACCAACAACAATTCTCGATGTCGGCCACCACCTGAACCCGCCTTTCGTCTACTTCATCATCCGTGGGACCGAGGAACCGGGAGACAGTAGAAAGGCAAAACAAATGGCCCCCTGAAGTGGATGTGCTCCTGATCAACGCCTGGCTACGCACAACACACGACCCCGTCACCGGAACCTCTCAAGATGGGAACATGTTCTGGAGCACGGTGAAAAGACGATTTTGCAAAGCTGAGAATTACCCAAACAATCAATGGACGGTGCAAGCCGTCAAGACCCATTTCAACAAAAGTGATGCAAGAGTCAGGCGGTATATCACACTAATGAGGAAGGAGAGGGCCCATGAAGGTCATAGCGGCTGGAACGAAGAAAATGTTAGGGAGCAGGTGATGGAACTCTATCTAATCCACAGCATGCCTCTCAAACACGAGCCGAAGATTTTCAAGATCCACCATTGGATACTACCGTTGGAAAATGAAGACAAGTTCTGGGCAGATGAAGGCAACGCCGGGGTAATTCGACGACGATTGGACGAGTCCGGCAGTTATACCAGCACAACCCCGCCCACTTCACTCCCCACCGACGATTATAATGTCACACATTTAAGTGGTGACGAGCAACCAGACGGAGGGTCAAGTTCCCCAATCGGTCCAAGTTCCCAAATTGGCATGCCGCCTCAACAGGAGCGCCCAATTGGCAATAAGGCCGCGAAGAGGAAGGGGATGGGTGTGGCGGACAAAGCATCGTATCTCGTCCAAATGGATCAGGAGAGGTATGAGAAGGCGAAGCTTACCGTGACTCTTGACATGAAAATTGATAAATATATGCAGGAAGTTAAAGATATGAACGCTACGGACACGTCCAATTTTACCCCAAAACAGAAGGAGCATCACTTAGAAATGATGCAGGTATGGATGGCTCAAATTCGAAAACTTCAGAAACAAATCGACCACATTAATGGGGATGTCTAATTATGTAATTTTTTTAGAAATGTAATTTTTGAAGTTATGTAATTTTTAAATTTTGTATTTTATTAATAAACTTTTATTTCTATTTATGAATTTTATTTCTATTTTATTTAGTAGCTGTTGATTTAAAAATAACGTTAACAGATCAAGTTAAAACCTTAATTAATTACATAGTCTGCATTTCTGAAAACCTTGCCCCCATACTCGCCCCTCTGATGTGGAGCACACTCTGTTTTAAGAGAGCAGGGGCTGAACTCTGCCCAGTCAATAGAGGGTTCAGCCTCAGGCCTCAGGGTTTCAGCCCCCTAATGTACATGCTCTTAGCAACTTGAATACAAATGAATCTCATCACGAAGGACGACACAACGTCCATAAACCCAAAGACTTAGCTTATTATAAAACACTAAAAAAACCGAACAACATAAAGTTAGTGTGTCTTAAAAATGGTTGTTCACGTTTCCACTAAAACATGTATATCGAATAAGCATGTATGCCTATAAATATAATTAGGTCCTTGTTAGTAATAGGTTGGTTTGCAGAGGATGTGACAGGGTGACCATATCATGTCCAGGTCGAGTAAGTGTATCTTGACTCTTACGCGAACCTAGTCCAGAGACTCATGGTCCCGACAAGGTTGTTTCGTAACTTGCGTTTGATCAACGGTATAGAAAGAGTCACATGTACCTCGGTCGGGATCGAGACTCCCTTAGAGATGTCCCACTTCCTCATTTCCCGTAGAGCCATCTTCAAAGACGTTTTTTCCAGTGATCGGGCATTCCAACATTTGTGTACCCTAACTTGAGGTCTCACATACTTTTCCCGTGGGTCACTAGTGTTGCTGCTCCGAACCCTCACCTTTCAAAACTTATTGGAGCTCCACGGTTAGAGATAGAGAATACACAAGTGGAAGTTCCCCGGGAAAGGGTCGAACCTAGTCAATGACCCCTGTAATAGGGGTAGATTTTTCATTTGGTTGGACAGGAGCTGAGCCTCGGGCAAGGCCTCCTCAATCAAACCCAATCCCGAGTTATCCGTCGGGTCGTGATTTGGGCTAATATGAGTGGGTTTTTCATTAAAAACAAGTGATGTTGGTGATCCTCTAGTGGCAAACCTATGAGCCCAAATCTCAGTGGTGGGCCTTAGAGTCTTGAGGGGCCCGACCTCAATAGACCTAGGTTAGGCACTCTACCAAACCGTCCTCTATACTCTGCCACGAAGCGGGACAACTCCGTCTTAAGGTAAGGAATGGTCATCATTGTGCCTACGTGCATGCTCTCAT
Source organism: Erodium maritimum (assembly GCA_963921825.1). Taxonomy (NCBI): domain Eukaryota; kingdom Viridiplantae; phylum Streptophyta; class Magnoliopsida; order Geraniales; family Geraniaceae; genus Erodium; species Erodium maritimum. Next base: position 8,600,190 of record OY997588.1, on the reverse strand, counting down.
CTCCGTGGTAATCCTCTTCCCCCTCCTCGACAAATATCTCACGCAATTTGTGAGAGTGTGGCCTAGTCTTCCACACTGGTAGCAAATTGGGAGGATATTCTCGTGCTACAACATGGGTGCAGATGAAGCGGCGGAGAGGGCATCATACGTCCAACCGGACCTGATATTGAGTTGTGCATCGCAATTGTGTACTAGTGCATCGAACTCGACCCTTAAGCCTTCAACAACTTTTCTACCAATGAACTCCCTTGCACAAGCGAAATAGAAACCGACAAGCTCGAATCCACATTTGCATGTGGTGAAAAGACATGTCTTCCGCTTTCATGCGTGGTTGGAGTTCAATCAAGAGAAAGGGGTGTTGTGAAAGTTACATGGTTCTCTCCCTAAGAGTTGGTTTCTCTCCCCGTCGTTGCGAATAAGAAGGTCATGACCTCATAACCCTGGTAACGGACAATAAGACCCAAGCTCTTCCATGTGTTGGCCATGATAACGCTAAGGCGCTTTGGGTTATGCTGATTCTTGAGATAAATCGTTTGACGAGTACAAACCAAAATAGGGTCACCACCTCCGCCATTTCTCCTTATTCTTCTTCCTTGGGACCGAGTGGACTTTATCCTCTTCTTCCTCTTATAGGGAGAAGTTATGTATAAAGGTCTGTGAAGTTCGCCGGGGTTCGACCCAGAGTCGAGTGCATTTGTGCAAGGAGCGACATGATGTTTAGAGGTGTTATTCTTGGAATCAGAGAGACCACCGATGGCAAGAAGAAAGGTCGATCGGGACATAGGGTACATGTGGAGCAAGATGGGCTACTAGAGGGAAGGGAGAAGATGACTTCGTTATCACTATCATCATGTGAAATTGGAAATAGATTCCAATCGTATCGTTTTCGAGAGAGAAGCAAGACACGAGAAACTATGCTTCATGATTCGTTTTAAAAATGAGTGTATGAAATATATCATTATAATGTAAAAGAAATTATTATATAAATTTTAATTTAAAATCGTATGATATCATCAAATCAATCGAGACACATTATCAAATTCCAACATGATTATATTTTATAACCATTATAAGGTATTATATTTTTGTATAGTTTTAGCTTTCATAAATATACAAAATAAAATAAATAATACATCCGCCTACTTTGTGTTTTTTAGGCAATTGAGATTAGGGTTTTTCTCTCTCTCTCTCTCTTTCTACAAGATTGTGACCGTGTTCCCAGAGCCTCCATATCTATTAGGGGAGGACACTATAAGTTGTAAGTCAGGATATGAGACAGTTTATTTGTGCCAAAACAATTATACAAAGACAGACGAGCCAAGCCTTCTACTCGTTCCTCCATAGAATATTTTCAAATTAGTTGTCACTCCTCCAACATTATTCGTCTTGTAGAAGAATTTTTGGATTTCTATTAAAATCTGAGCTGTTGGAATTTTTTCTTTCAGCTTTTTAAGTTGTTCACGCTTATATTGTTTCTTGCTTTATTTCGAAGGATTTATATATAATTTATGATTTCAGATGAATGTAGTCTTTGAAAATTTATTTTATATTAATCTACCATTCTACCTTAAAAACATGTACAAAAATAATATGAATTTATATTTTTGTTGTATTTTGTATGGATTATTTTGGAAATAAATATTTATCTTTTAAAGAACATCGATCAAAAATACGAAGTTCATAATTTTTGACTTTTTACATTTATACATTTAGAAAGAGAGAAAAAAGATAATTTGGGAATTTTTGTTTTGACGTGTGAGCTGAAAGTTCTTATATTTTTATTCTTATTGTATTTAAAATAATAAGGATAAAACAAATTACAGGTTCATAACAAATAAAAAATTCAATATATTTTTTACAAGTATGAAAAAAAATTAGGGAAAATTTCAATTTAATACCCTGGCAAACATTTATTTGCAGTATAATACCCTAGTTTGTTTTTTTTGCATTTTAATACCCTGGCAAACATTTATTTTCACTTTCATACCCAACCGTTAACTTTCCATCCAAAATGGATGGAAAGTAGTCATGTGCTTTGCACATGACCTTGTTTTTTCAAAAAAAATACCAAAAACACCCTTCAATCTTTGATTTTTTAAATATATAAAAACTGATTTTTTTAAAATATTTTTTGAAATAAAATATAATTTTTTGAAATATATAAAAATCTGTTTTTTTTTGTAATATAAACAAAACTGATTTTAATTTTTTTTAAAATAAATCTGATTTTTTGAATTACATAAAAATATGATTTTTGAAATATATAAAAATTTATTTTTTATATATATAAAAACTGATTTTTTTAAATATATTTTGAAATAAAGTCTAATTTTTAAAAATATATAAAAAAACCTGTTTCTTATAATATAAAAAACTGATTTAAAATTTTTTTTTTGAAATAAATCTGTTTTTTTAAATTATATAAAAATATTATTATGAAATATATAAAAATTTATTTTTTAAATATATAAAAACTGCTTTTTTTTAAATATTTTTTTTGAAATAAAATCTATTTTTGAAAACATATAAAAAAATTAATATATAAAAACTGATTTTTTAAAATATTTTTTGAAATAAATCTGATTTTTTAAATTATATAAAAATATGATTTTTGAAATATATAAAAACTGATTTTTAAAATATTTTTTGAAATAAAATATAGTTTTTTGAAATATATTAAAAATCTGATTTTTTGTGGTAGGTTTTGAAAATATGATTGATCTCAAGGGGTATTTTGGACTTTTCATCCATTTTGGATGGAAAGTTAACGGTTGGGTATGAAAGTGAAAGTAAATGTTTGCCAGGGTATTAAATTGCAAAAAAATAAGCTAGGGTATTATATTGCAAATAAATATTTGTCAGGGTATTAAATTGAAATTTTCCAAAAAAATTATTGCAACCAACCGAAAAATGAATATTTTAGTATTATAGATATAATAATAAGTATCCGTAGTCCATATCCTGTGCGCGTGAGACATGGCGTCATCCGATGAGTGAAATGACAACATTGCCCCTGCCGATATTCAGTTCCCACAAGGTGTGAGAATGGACCTACTTTATTTGGCAGTCCGAGTGGGATTGACAACAGACAACAACAGTGGTTGAACTGGTCCCACGTACGAGGGACACGTGCCGTCATGTTCATTAATATGATTCGATACACACTAATTGTGTATGTCATTATTGCATTATCTCTTATCCATCCCTTTTGCATGGTTGATGATGATGATGATGGCACACAATCCCAATAAGATGCTTTATCCAAAATGAACCAATACATCGAACACTATGTTGTTTACGTCCTCATCATGTTTTAATCAAACACTTTCAAAAGTCAATTGAAATAATTATAATTATTTTGGAAAATAAGTATTTTTCTCATCCTTTCAAATAGAACCACTTTCAATTAAAAACGATAAAAAAAGAAGTGAAAATTGAAGAGACGCATGATCTAGAGTATCTATAACTGTTACGTGAATAGTGAGTCGCGATAAGCGGTGAGTTACGAGTCGCGAATCATTATTTTAATGAACTGTGAATCGTATACAACGTTATAGATATTTTTATATCATATTTGTTGTGTGTGCGTAGAATGATAAACGTGTCTCTTATTATATGAATTAATTGTGCTAGATTTATCGTTTATTATATGAACTAATGATAACGTATCCTCCTTTTTCCGTGATAACGCCTGTCGTCGTATCACCATATAACTCTACTATTTCATAACCGCTCGTGATCACGCCCCACCACCTCCCCTCTGTCTCCCATGACGTTCCATCGGCCACCACCACCTCTTCCTCTACCACCAGAGCCGCTACCTTCGCCTCTTGCGCCGCCTCCACCCCATGCGCTACCTCCGTCTCGAACCTGCCTATTATTGCGTCGCCTTCACCCTTGCCACCAACGTCGTCACCACCACCACCCTTCTGCCATCGGAGCCGCCACTGACATGCCCTCCTCTACCACCAAAGTCGTTGCAACCTCCTTTCGATGCACGGTCCATCCATCCTCATCCGCTAGATCGGGACCCTAACACCTTCGCTCAGGGGTCAAGGAGACTAGAATCAACAATTGATGAGACTGATAAGGCATCACGAGCTGTCCTAAAGGAGCCCCAACATGTCCAAACCCCATCAGCTGGATCAGGACTTTAACACCTCTGAAGTGTATGTAGGGACGCACACCTCATCCTGCCAAGATTGGTACAAACCCGACATCCTGGTTCACCGGTTTCCTGGTGTTCTCCTTGAATGCATGTTATCCCTTCAAACGCCTAATATCAATTGTCATCGGCAGTTTCAGGTCGAGTCAGGAAATGATTAATGTGAGCTACAACTGAGTAGCCACCATGTGAAGTTTTTCCACCATTAGTTTTCCTTGGAATAGCCAGGTATCTATTCATACGGTCAATGTCTGGTACCTACAGGTCATGACTTATGTCTCACCCATTTACTTTCCATTTTATTCTCGGTATTGTTTTCGGTCTTACGGTCCTGTTTGTGTCTGTATCGTTTTATTTTTAATTAATAAAGGTTCTCTTATATGCTAAAAAACAATTAACATTATTTATTCTTGAGACTGATCTTCTTCATCAATACATGGTGTCCATCAATCTATCGGCCAGTCAATTGGAGTTGAAGAATGAAACGATTGGTCGATAGACATCTGGTAAGGCATGGTGAGCCAACAAATAATCCATGTGTGCGAAAAATAAATTGAAATTTAAGGCAAGTTTAGCTTGCTTATGATTGCCGAGGTCACCAATCAACTTCAACACATCCATAATGTCAGCAAGAGTATCTGTTCCACCATAACCAAGAAAAATAGGGAAATCTGTAGGAATGTCTTTAATGACGTATGGTGGAGGTCTGGCTTGTTTGTAACGTATCATGTTTTCGACAAGACCGTAATCAAATTTTCGAAAACCTCCACCCCTGATATCTGCATATATTATCAAGATTTTTACATTCCATTACTCATTAGAATGGTTGACAAGTATAATTTCAATAATTAGGTGGACTTAAAACAGGAAGAGACAAAAATGTTACAACTCACTTTGAGATAAGTGTCGTAGGACTCTACTTGAAGTAGATTGAGGCTCGTGTTCAAGAAACCTGCTGAAACTATTTGTATCGATACAACAATTTGGACCTGGATGCATATATATCATGACAATCATAGTCAAATATTAAATAATTATTTATGAAGGTAAAAAGTAAAATATATGAACTTATTAGTTTTCCTAAATGATAACCTGTTGCAAACCATAAGGAAATAGCACACTCGAGGTGGAACATTTTACATGTCTCTGCAGCAAAAGTTGCTGCTATTCTTCTGCAAAAACGATACTTGAATTTTTCTTTATTTTGTGTACAATATTATAGGGAATGCTATAGCAAAATACTATTATTTTCTTACCCGACTGGATTGTATTCGGGGAACTTGAACATATCTCTCAACTGGGGAAATAAAATACAAAATAGCTTTCAATACCAACTATTTTAAAAGATACACTTACTCAACAATTAACTTTAAAAAAATTGGTTTCCTATTATATAAATTTTTCGTTTTCACACCTACATACCTCAGCCATAAAGAGCTCAGCACTAACTCTTCCAAATGGGGAGGTGAGTAAGCCCATATAACCGATTGGACAAAGTAATGCAACTGATCTCATTTTCTTAATTGTAGGTTGGTTAGAGGCGAGTGCAGCCAAAGCAACCGTAGTTCCCTTCAAAATTAAAGTAATAACAATTATCGAATTAAGTATATATATGTTGAACAACTCTTAATCCAGTCCAAATGTATATAATTGATACCATGGAATGACCAACATAGTGTGTTTTTTGTCCAGTTTTTTTGTAAATATAGTTGACGGTAGCATCAAGATCAATTTCTGACAATTCTTGCCATGAAAAATCCCAAAACCCCTAGGAAAAAAAAAGAAAATATTTCATATTATTAAAGGACATAATTAATAACTCAATAGAAGGCTAGTAGTGAAGAAACAATTACCGGCTCCAATGCATTACGCCATTTATGACAACGACTATATTGGGTTCCCCTATTGTTGTTAATCCAAACATCGAATCCCTGATTAGCCAAATAAAAAGGTAAAGAGTCTTTTTCTAATGCCATCCATGCAACTCCATCCTACAAGTATAAAAGATACATGCCAATGTTAATAGAACACACTTGAATTTGTTTGATTTATAATAGCGACAAATAATTTATCTATTATAAAACTGTTATTGCGAACTATTTATCAGATCATACTAAGAAAAAAGTTGTAGTTCAAGAAAAAATAGTTTATACACAAAAGAGGCCGTGTTGTAAAAGAACTGGTGGAGCGCTCGTAGTTGTTTTCGATGAATTTGATAAGACTGAAACTTTTTTCGGGGGTATTCTTTGCATTCCAAGAAGTTGCCCATCTCTGGCCGCCACCTAAAAAATCATGCAGTTTCATAAATAAATGAATGATACACAACATTAATAGACGGGTAGGATTAACATGCAATTGTGTGAGTGTGACTATCTAAACTCGTGCATGTAAGATACATTTATGTGGTTTTAAGTACCGTATGTTCTTCGCATGGGTAACCATATTTCTCGACCACATCTTTACAAGCACCGCCAGTCTTGCACGGAAGTGGGATGTTGGTATTGTTTGCGGGCGCTGGAGCGGGTGCAAACGCATTGGCACGTGCAAATGCTAATTCAAATTCTTTTATTTGTTCACGAGATAATATATTGGTGTTCCCAAAGATGGGGTTTATCCAACAGAAAAGAAACAAAGAAACTGTGAATATTAGATTGATTATCATCACTATTCTTTTCTCAAACAAGCATGTGTTAAAGAAGATGGATTTCTAGTACTTTTTTTCTCTCTCTGTTTTCTTTTTATGATGTTTTATCTGGTAGCATATTTTTCTTTTATACTTGTGCATGTGGGTGACACATGTTTTGTTTAGCAAGCTTTTAAAGTTCTAGCTACATTATAGGATCGATGGTTTGAAATATTAATCACTTGCTATCAATAACTACTAGTACTAATTCCCTAACAACTTATACTAATAAACAGTTATAAGTAATCAAAATAAATATGAACATTGACTAAGTTGAGTTTAAAGTAATAATACTAAGTTCTACCCGTATTTTTAAATGGATGTAATAGTTACTCCATGTCCTAACGACCGACTTTTCGAAATTGTTAAATCCAAACCCTATACTATTGAAATTGTCATGTAGTAACGGTCAATTAACTGAAATTGCCAACTGTTTCTAACTTTAAACGGACGTTAACTTGGCCAAATGAAAAGTTGAATTTACCCTCAAATATGTTATTCATTCGGACATTAACTTGGCCTAACTTCATCTCTTCGTGACCTCATCTCTTCATCTCATCTCTTCGAACTTCATCTCTTTGTGTCCGAGCTTCGAATTTCATCTCTTCGTGACCTCAACTCGCCCAAGCTCCATTATAAAACGAGTCACGTGAGACGCATGTGATTCACTGTTCACGGAAACAATCAATTTAAACGGTACTTTTTGGTTTTTAATAATTCAGTTTTGAAATTCGTTACTATTTGACAATTCAAATTGCTTGGGCTCTTCACATCTTTCGACAATACTTTTACGTCCCTCTACACATTGAGCAAACACTAAAATCAATAATATTACAAAACATTAAGGGTAAATTATGTTGACTTACCTCGTACTATACTCGTTTAACGGATAAATACCCTAAAGTTATTTCGTAACGAAAACATACCCCGAACTAACACTTAGTAACAACATCCCCTATTTCATCCATTTTCCCGTTCATTTATTGTTCATTTTTTCAGAAACTCAGAAACTCCGTAGTGCTACAATCCTAAAACCAACTTCAACCCTAAATCTCTATCCAAACCTAAATCTAACCCCAAAAATGTATGGAAAATGGATGGAAGGGGGGATGTTGTTACTAAGTGTTAGTTCAGGTATGTTTTCGTTACGAAATAGCTTTAGGGTATTTATCCATTAAACGCGTATAATAATACGAGGAATGTCAACGTAATTTACCCAAAAATTAACTAATAAAACACTTAATCTGCAATATACTATTTATATTATGAACCATTTAATTTGAAAGTTCAAGTTTCGTGAAAAATTACCGTTTTTGTTGAACATTAAACTTTATTATAGTTCATGTCAATCTTTGTTATAGTTTTTGTCAAACATTATTACAGTTTCTGTAACATTATGTTACAATTTTTGACAATCATTATTACAGTTTTTGCCTAACATTATTATAGTTTCTATAACATTATGTTATAGTTTTTTACAACCATTATTACAGTTTTTATCTAACATTATGTTACAGTTTCTAACATGTCCTCCCACTTATGTGCAACTTGTGTTTCTCTATCGCTAACTTGTGATGCAAAACAAGTTCGGTTACTTCGGGGGGTCCAGACTATAATTTAGTTCTTATGGGTTATCTCCACCTTCATGTACTTCTTGTACCCCAATTTATTAATAAAATTCTTCGTTTCGATAAAAAAAAAGCAGTAACACGGTTCATATTAAATTATAATAATTAACGGGCAAGAAAATGGATAAGTACAAAACTATACCCGGTAAAAGGTCAATAAGTCAAAACTAGGAAAAAACTGCCTTTTTCTCTCTAGTCTCAAACGCTCTCGTCCTTGCGAAACCCTAGTCGCCGTGCCGAGCTTCACCACTGGTGATACCGGGCTCTCTGGCCTTGGTAGTTGCCGGTGGTGAACGCCTTCTCCCTTCCTTTCTCTTCCCCCTTCGTCTTCTCCTCTTGCCCCCTTTTTCCAGTTTGATTCCGACGTTTTTCTTCCCTCAGACTCGTCGTTCCGACCCAGATCTGGCTGTGAGACTACCTTTCCTTCCGTCTCTGGCATGGATTGTTGCAGATCGGAGTTAGTTGACGAGGTTGTGGGGTCGATTGCGTCTTCTCGGCTTCATCGGTGGGTGTGGTCGACTAAGATCTCGGCTTCTCTTTCCCCACGTGGGAGTGGGACGCGTTTCCATCCTGGATCGTGGCGTTTGGGGCAGATCTAGTCGCGGTGGAGGTTGCCAGCTCGCGCCAGGTGCTCCGTTTGTATTTCTGGCCCTCTAGGGTCAGATCTACTTCTTTTCTTTGTTGTGGTGGTCCCTGTGGTGTCGAGGAGGAAGAGCCCTTTTCAGGTCCTGACGTCTGCAACTGAAGCTGGATGTGGGACGCGCTTCCGTCAGAAGGATCGCCGCGGCTTCTGTTTGTGGACGTTGCTGTTGAGGGAGCGCCTTCTTGGTGGTGCCGGCTGTAGCTTCTCAGATCCGCAGCTTCTGGTTCGTCCTGTTTAAGGTTGGATCTTCAGCTCTTTTCTGATCGTTTTTGGGTTTTCCCTTCCCTACCTTGTCCTTCTACTTGTTGATTGGGCTGCTTGTTTCCCATCCACGGTGTGGTTTGGGCTCACCGGCCTTGGTGTTGGCCGCCGGTGAGTTTTCAGGCTTTTAAGCCATCAAAAGCCTGTCAATGTATGTAGTTAGGACTAGTGGGTTCCGCACCAGAAAGTCTCTGCCATTCCTTGGTGTTGGCCGGAGGCATTATAAAGACATTGGTTTCCATTTCTGGACCAATGATTCTTTGAGCTGGGATTGGAATTCTCATATTTGATTAGTTTTAAGTTGTTGTTAGAGGCTCCGGTTTTGTGTGCTACGTGGTGGTCCTTCCTGATTGTTGTTATTGTTGTTTGGTGATTCTGGTTTCTTCTCCCCTGCGCGGGTTGTGTTTGGTTGTTCTTATTGTTGTGTTTTTTCTTCTGTTGTTGTTGTTGTAATCTTTCCTCTGGTTGGTGTCAGTGTGTTGTTGTTTTCAGTTTCAACCCCAGTTGTGGGGAGTTGTGTTGGAGGTTCCTAGCGGAATGCTCTTAAGTTGTAACTTGTTCCATACTCTATTCTTCCCCAAAGAACAGTTTATTTTAAATATGCTTTGCCGATCAAAAAAAAAAGTCAAAACTATATTTGTCGTGACCTTTTCTCCCACATACATACCCACTAAAAGGTAAAACACCCATGTATTTATCCGTTTAATTTATTTCGGGACAACAAAATACCGAAAAACGGATATGTACATGAGATAACCACCAATTTAACGGGGGTTATATATTGTCCCAAAAAAATAAATCAAAGTAGTGAGTACGTGGGAACATTGGTCATTGTAAGTTGTTTTTTTACAAAAAAAAAAATGTCATTAGGGGTTAGTTTTTGTAATTATCCTAATTAAATAGGAGAGATTGGACAAATATAAAAATTCCTTGAAATATAAATATGAACAATGATAATTATATGTAAGTCAAATGATAATTACAATATTAGCATTTTTAAATTGAGTGACTATAGTTATGAATTATTTTCTTTTTTAATTATCATACAATGTTTTTTTTTAGAGAAACGATATTGTATTAATTTTCGGCAACAATGATATGTTGAAGAGGTTCGGGGACATGACCCCCTTGCCAATTTCAGACAGGATTAGAACAAGCCGCCCTGGCAAGCCAGTGAGCTGCTTTGTTCGCTGTCCTCTTTACAAATTCGAGCTGCACGCACTCGAGTTTAGATAAAAGGGAAAAACAATCTGTAACAATCGTCCCGAGAGGTGATAACTGCCCCCACCTCTTTTGATCATATCCACTATGACCTTACAATCACTTCAAACCACCGCCCTCTGGGACGGGTATTGATGAAGCCACATCAGCGCCTCTCGTATCGCAAACGCTTCCACCAGCCCCGGGTTCTGGGCCCCGTGGAACGAGGTAGACCGAGCTCCCCTGAGATGCCCCATGTCGTCTCTACATATCCAGCCTGTTCCCACTTTGTTTTCTGCTGCGAACAGAGCCCCGTCAATATTAATTGCCCAGGATCCCCGACTAGGGCGTTCCCATACCTCCGCTCCCCGAGTCTGAGTGTGTCTTGGGCTCACCTGGGCCTGCAGCTTCCTCCGTCGTGCTTCTAACCAACCTAGTTGAAGGTGGAAAGCTGTCTGGAAGATTCCAGCCGCTGGTTGTGCTATACTCTCTCATACTACCTTATTTCGTGCCTTCCACACTTCCCATAGAAGACATCCAATCAAACCTCCTTTCTCCGCAGGGTTTAGATTAAGCATCTGTAGCAGCCACTCCGTTATCGTCTAGGTCCCCTGAGGAAGAATTAGGCCTGACTTCGTCCAACATTCTTCTGCCACAGGACATTTGACCAGTAGATGAAAGGTCGACTCCTCTCCTCCCAGGCATACCGGACATGTCGCCGCCATCTCCACATGTCTACGTCTTAGGTTCTCCGCCACTGGTAGGCAGCCCGAGCACATACGCCATAAGAATGATCTGATCTTTGGCATCACTTCAAGCTTCCAGATTACCGGCCAGATTTCGGGATGTGCCTGGATAAAGATCTGATCCTGTTGGCATCTGTCGTATGCCGATTTCACCGTGTATTAGCCCAAGTAGTCCCCCGCCCAATACCAGGAATCCCTGACCGCTGTTCGACTTATCGGGACCGCCAAGATCGCCTGTTGATCCTCCCCTCCTACTAGGGACCGAATCTTTCCCTCATCTCATGTCCTCCCTTGTGGCGTCATCAAGTCCGCCACCAACATCCCCTCAAGCCCAGGGCCTACCAACTACACCCTCGCTTCCACTCCTGTCAACCAGGGGTGTCCCAGGACTAAAGTTTCCGAACCTGGCCCGACAGACCTTCGCGCCCCGCTTTGAATCAACTCCTGTACCGATAATAAACTCTTCCAGATATAGCTTTGGTTTGGTTTCCTACCCGCCTCCAGAACCGAAGTCCTCGGATAATATCTAGCTTTGAGTACCTTGGCCACTAAGCTGGATTCCTCCGTGACTAATTTCCACAACTGCTTCCCTAGTAAGGTCGAGTTAAAGTCGTATAGATTCTTGAAACCCATACCCCCTTCCTCCTTCGGCCTTGACATATTTGCCCAGGACTGCCAGATCACTCCTTTACCATCCGGACCTGCCGATTTCCACCAGAACCTTGCGAGGGCCACATTCATCTTCTCCAACATCCCCTTTGGGATCCGCATTACACTCATCGTATAAGTGGGAATAGCTTGTAACACTAATTTGGCGAGCACCTCTTTACCTGCCCCATTGAGTAGCTTACCATCCCACCTCCTGATCCGCCGAAGGACTTTATCCATAACATACTGCAGACTCTGCTTCCGACTCCGACCCATCATGTTTGGTATACCCAAGTAGGTGGAGGGGGTACCGACCTCAGGTATCCCCAAGATCTGCACGCCACTCAGACGTCGATGCTCCGGAGTATTATGACTGAAGAAAAGAGACGACTTAGCCTGATTCACCACCTGCCCTGAAGCCTCCTCAAACATTCCCAAATAGTTGCGCACATTCGTCATCTCCTCCGGGATCGCTTTGCAGTACACATAGCAATCATCCGCGAAGAACAAGTGGGATAACGCCGGGGCACCCTTCGCTATCCTGACTCCATGGATATCCCCCCTGCCCTCCGCCCCTTGTAGTAGTCGAGAGAAGCCCTCCATACAGAAGAGGAACAAATATGGGGATAGCGGGTCCCCCTGCCTTATCCCCCTTTCAGGTTGAATAAACCCCGCCTGCTGCCCCCCCGCCACTATGTTGTACGTGACCGAGTACGTGCACCGACGGACCAGGGATATCCACTCCTCGCTCAGCCCAAACCCTCTCATAATGTCCCATAGAAAGCCCCATTCCACCCTGTCATAGGCTTTGCTCATATCCAGTTTCAGCGCCACCCAGCCTTCTTGACCTTGCCTCTTATTCTTTAGATGATGCAGAGTCTCATATGACAGGATAATATTGTCCTGTATAGATCTGCCCGGAACGAACGCACCCTGGGTATCAGAAATAAGTCCCCCCAACAAGCCCTTAATTCTGTTTGCAGCCACTTTGGACACCACCTTGAACACCACATTACACAGAGCTATCGATCGTAGGTCCTTGAGCGACATTGGACACTCCACTTTTGGAATCAACACCAACGTAGTCCTATTCATCTCCCGTGGAATGTCCTCCCCTGCAAAGATCCTTCTCACCCACCTAGTGACATCCTCCCCGACTGTCCCCCAGTACTTCTGGTAGAAAAACGGGTTGAGACCGTCCGACCCTGGCGATTTATTCGGCCCCATGGAAAAGGTCGCATCCCGCACTTCTTCCGAAGTTACCTCCCCCATGAGTGCCCTGTTCTGCTCCTCCGTCACCTGCTGACGGAACTTCGGGAAGTTTACTCCGTCCCCCCTCGTCCTCTTAGACATGTCCTTATAGAAATCCAGGATATGGTCCCCCAATCTCGAGTCCCAGGTCAGGATGTTACCATCCTCATCCCGTAGCTCAGATACCTTGTTTATGTTTTTCCGCTGCGAAGTCGAGGCCTGAAAAAACTTGGTGTTCTGATCACTGTCCGTGAGCCAATGCTGCTTGGCTCGCTGCCTCCAAAACTCCCCTTTCTGCTCAAGGGCCGTGATATACAGCTTTTGCAAAGCTCTCCAACGCCGAATACTCGGGCGGTCCTCCTTCCCATTCAGCCACAACATGTCCTTCTCATAACGTGCGATCTTCCGGGCGAGTGTATTATACACCTCCTTGCCCCAGGTATCTAATGCCGAGCCTGTTTCCTGAATCTTGCACCCGACCTCTCGATCCCCCGGGGCACCCCAGCTAGACTGGATCAGCAACCCACATTCCGGGTCCTCCGCCCAGATGTTCTCAAATCTGAAGTGTCGCGAGCCCACCGGGTCCACTCGTTTTTCTGAGTCAATCAGAATGGGTAGATGATCCGATGTCGATATGCCCAGATTGGCTAGATGAGCCTCCGGCCACATCGCCTGCAGCTCCCGAGACATTAGAGCTCTATCCAGCTGGACTGCCATACGTGTCTCAGGTTCACTTCCGCTGTGCCACGTGAAACCATACCCTTGAATTGGGACATCGTAGACCCCTACGTCCCTCATTGCGGTCCTGAATCCCGAAATCAGTCGTTCCGGGTACCGCTGACTGCCCCGCTTCTCCTTATTATGTAGGATGCCATTGAAGTCTCCCATCAACAGCCACTTCCGTGTAGCCCCTGTCCTCGCACCCAGGGCTCGGATCAAATCCCACGTTTGCAACCGAAGTTCCCTGTTTGCCTCCCCGTACACGCTTGTGAACCGAAAACTACCTCCGTTCGGCCCTTCGATCTCCACATCGATATACCGCTCGCCACTGGGATACTGCGTAACCTTCATCTCCGAAGTCCATAGCAGAATCAGACCCCCCCTTTTGCCCCACCGCCGGCACTTCACAACCACCCGGAAAGCCCGTCTTCAGCTTCAGGATATTGACTTCCCCCTTCCGAGCCATTGTCTCGCTAAGAAAGATTACTTGCGGCTTTCTGCGACGTATCACTCCCTTTAGGTACTCCACCGTCGCCAGCTTGCCCAAGCCCCTACAGTTTCAGGATAAGAATTTCATTCCCACCTCCGGCGTTGCCCGTAGACCAGTCCGGCGATCCTTGCCAGAAGCCAATTCCCCACAGAGCCAGTCCTCGACAGACCCCGCCGCTGCCCACCTCGTCGGTGCACACCAGCCCCGCGACCAGACTGTTTTTCCACCGATCCTGCAACCCGGCGTTGTCCGAATCGAACCCCGTCCCACAGCAAGAACTCCCGTCCCCTTTACCACCAATCACGCCGGCGGCGAGGCACCAAAGCGTAGGGTAACACACCCACGAAGATCTCGCTTCCGGCCGAAAACGGAATCGAAATCCCCACTCCAGTGATCACACAGAAAACCAGACAAAATGGAAAAGGTAAAGCCCCGTACCTCTCTCTGGCCGTGCTCCCTTCCGTACTCGAAGCCTGACGCTTCCGTCGCCGCCGTTCCTTAGCACACGCCGCCGATCAACACCCGATCTCCCGATCGCCTCTCTAGGGCCGGCTGGGGTTTTATTTTTTTTTCATACAGTGTCTTCGGTAACTAAAATCTAATGCATATGTAATGATAATGCGTTCATTTTTCAAGACATTCATATTTTAAAAGGTATTTGCATATGAGTTTATAAAATAAAACATCACATAACTTAATATCATTCCAATCTTTACCCCACTTGAAACAAAATAAAATTCATAATATTATTCTTGAGGCAGATCTCATACATCAATAAATAATGTCTAGAATCATTCAATTAGAATTGAAGAACGAAACGATTGGTCGATAGACATCTTTTAGGGCATGGTGAGCCAACAGATAGTCCATATGTGCGTAAAATAAATTGAAATTTAAGGAGAGTTTCTTTTGGTCATGATTGCCAAGGTCACCGATCAATTTCAACACATCCATTATGTCCGCAAGAGAATCTGTTCCACCGTAGCCAAGAAAAATAGGGAAGTCTGTTGGAATATCTTTAATGACGTATGCTGGAGGTTTAGCCTTTTTATAGTGCTTCATGTTCCCAATAAGACCGTAATCGAATTTTCGGAAACCTCCACCCCTGATATCTGCATAAATTATGAAGGTTTTAAACTCCATTAGCCATCATATTTGTTTATAAACATAATTTTAATTGTTAAGTTGACTCAAAACAAGAATATATATATAAGAAAGGGTTACAACACACTTTGAGACAAATGTTGTAGAACTTTGCTTGAAGTGGATTGAGGCTCGTGTTCAAGAAACCTAACGAAACTTTTTCCGTCGATACAACAATTTGGACCTGGATGCAATCATAGTTAAATATAAAGCAGTTATTTATCAAAGGTAAAAACAAACATATACTAAGTTAATATCGTTCCCAAAAGATAACCTGTTGCAAGCCATAAGGACATAGCACAATTAAGATGAAACATTTCACACGTCTTTGCACAAAATGTTGCTGTTAATCTCCTGCAAAACCGATATGTGAGTGTTTCTTTATTTTTTTCTCTATAGTATCATAGGATATATTGTACCAAAATTTATTTTCTTACCCGACTGGGTTGCATTCGGGGAATTTGACCAAATCTCTCAACTGTAGAAATAAAATACACAATATTTTTCAATGCTTGCCTAACTTAAATGATACACTTACTCGTAAGACAATTATTGTTTTTATTTTATTTTTTAATTAGTACTTTTTTTGTTTTGTTTTGCACTTACATACCTCCGCCAAGAAAAGATCAGCACTAACTCTTCCAAAGGGGGAGGTGAGTAAACCCATATAACCAACTGGACAAAGCAGTGCCATTGATCTCATTTTCTTAATTGTAGGTTGTTTTGAGGCGAGTGCAGCCATAGCAACTGTAGTTCCCTTCAAAATCGAAGCAATAACAATTATCTAGTTAAGTATGTATGTGTTTAACTACTCTTAAATTCTTAATACATTCCAAGTGCATGAAAATGATACCATGGAATGACCAACATAATGCGTTTTTTGCCCGGTTTTTTTGTGAATATAGTTGACGGTAGCATCAAGATCAATTTCAGACAATTCTTGCCATGAAAAATCCCAAAACGCCTGAAAAATTACCATCCGACAACATTACGCACTATTGAAGAATTTAACTCAGAACTTAATAGAAGATTAGTAGTTAACAAACAATTACCGCATCCCCTGCATTAAGCTTTTTATGACAACGACTATACTTGGTTCCCCTATTATTGTTAACCCAAACATCAAACCCGTGGTCGGCCAAATAAAAAGGTAAAGAGTCCCTTTCTAATGCCATCCATGCAACTCCGTCCTACAAGAATAAAACATACATGTCATTTGTTAATAGAACACACGTAAATTTGTAATCCAAACTAATCATTCGATCTTACTATAAAAAATTGTAATTCAAGAAAGATATTTTATACACAAAAGAGGCCGTGTTGTAAAAGAACTGGTGGAGTGCTAGCAGCTGTTTTCGATGAATTAAACAAGGCTGAAACTTTTGTCGAAGGTATTCTTTGCATTCCAAGAAGATGTCCATCTTTGGTCTCCACCTAAAAAAACGCGCACTTTCGTAAACAACTGAATGACACAGAACATTAATAGACGAGTAGGAGTACCATGCAATTCAATGAATTTTTAAATCCGTGCATGTAAGTTACAAAATGTGATTCAAAATACCGTATGTTCTTCGCATGCGTAACCATATTTCTCCACCACGTCTTTACAAGCACCGCCCGTCTTGCAATTGAGTGGAAAGTTGTTGGTATTGTTTGTGGGCGCTGGAGCGGGGGCAAACGCATTGGCACGTGCAAATGCTAATTCAAATTCTTTTATTTGTTCACGAGATAACACACTGGTGCTCCCAAAGATGGGGTTTACCCAACATAAAAGAAACAAACAAACTGTAGATATAAGATTGGTTATCATCATCATTATTTTCTCAAACAAACATGTGTTGGAGAAGATGAATTATACTGTTATCTTTCTCTTTGTTTTCCTTCTTGATGTTTCATATGGATGCATGATTTTCTTTTATACGTGTGACTCTAGGGACACGTGTCTTGTTTGGCAAGCTTTTCAAGTTTTACCAACAATATAGGATCCATGGTTTGAAATATTAATCACTTGTTATCGATATTTTTGGTGTGTTGAATAACTACTATTGTTAATCCCCTAACCGCATATACGAAGAATCGATTACAACTACTCAAAGTAAATAGTATCACTTACTAAATACTTACAATGTTTAAATGACATAAAAATTTCATTTTGACAAAAGAAAACTAAATAATACGTCTATCAAAATTTCTAGAATATGTAACCAATGTGTCAAAATTTTACACGTGCCTTGCGTCGAATAGTCTGGAAACATAGTTAACAAATTCCTCCTAAGATGTAAGAGCACCTCGGTAGGGTTTCATCGTATCGTCGATTCGATCGAAATCCCCGAAAAAATGGGTCTTATCGCTGAAACGCGATTGTTTGTCAGTTCGATTATGAGTCTTGAATGTATTGTTAGTGAATCTAGCGACGCTGACACTCTGCAAAATCGACGCACAAGGGCCTAATCAGAGAGTGACAGGTGGCTAGACGGGGAAATTTAATGAAAGTCGAAAGTTAGTTTCGACTATAAATAAAAACCAACGGTTTCATTTTTCTTCACCAACATTCTGAATAAGTACTAGTGCTATTCTCTAATTAGCTAATACGAAGAATCGATCACAACTACTCAAAGTAAATAGTATTTCTTACTAATTCAAAAAAATAGTACTACTTACTAATTAATTTTTGAAGTATTTGTTTGGGTCACTCAACTGGCCTTTAGGGTTCTTCTCCATCTTTTCGTCGCGTCACTTTTTTTCCTCCTTCTCCTTATTTAGTTGTCATGGCCTCCATGGCTTGTGTCCTCATCCCACCAGTAGTACCGCCTCCATGCCTTACCAGGAAGTTCATCAAACATGTGCGAGAGGGAAGACCCCGGGTAGTCTCTACAATTATCTCTCCATCACCAGCTCTACCCTCGCCGCCAATAGCTCCACCGTCGCCGCTAACAGCTCCTCTCGCCTCCACTACCACCTTCGCCCTCACTTTCGTCTCCGCCCTCACTACCACCTCCGCCTCCACTATCGCCTCCACCTTTACAGTTGTCTCCACTACCGCCTCTGCATCCACTTCCATCTCCGCCCTCATTGTCACCTCTGTCTTTACTGCCGCCCCGCCTCGATCGTCTCCTCCTCCGATCACAACTCAGCAGAGGCATGATCCTGGGTCAGGTGATTAGTTTGTGACGCACCCGACCGCTCGCATTGATAACATACCAATAACGAAATTGCACAATTGGGGGACGGGAATTACACTACTGGTGTGGATGCCCTTTCTGGCCCAATAATCTTCCAAACGAGGACTACCCAAAGGCCTCGCCTATGAACATGTGTGGGTCATCGAGCATCGAGGTGTGTATGGGGATGCAAACTTCCCTTTCCACCATCGGTGCAAGTCTGATGATCCCTTCCCCCCATTGTCTGAAGTTCTCCCTGAATGCCCATTATCCCCTCAACCGCCCTAGATCTCTCGGCGCAGGCAACATCATGTCGAGTCAGATAATGAGTCTTATGAGCTACAGTTGAGTAGCCTACCGTGTGGAAATGGTCCACTAATAGATCGTCCCTGGATTAGTCGAGTATTTTGTTATAGGATTAGCGTCGGGTACCTACAGTTTATGATTCCAGTCTCACCCTTTTTCCTTCATTTTGTAAACCGTTTTTTCATTTGTGGCATTGTCTTGTAGGTCTCGTGTCTGTAACTTTTCAGTTTTATCAATAAAATATCCTCGTATACTAACAAAATACTTTTTATAAGTTTAAAAGATTAAATTTTCATTTCGACACAAACCAGAGGAATAAAGTACATCAAAATCTCTAGAATATGTAACCCTAAGTCTCAAAATTTGACATGCGCTTTCGTCTAATAATATCAAAACATAGTTGACGAATTCTCCTCCATATATGTATGGGGTAGAAACATGACATTTTAGAGACAAGGCTTTTGACACCCTAAGTCTCAAAATTTGACATGCGCTTTCGTCTAATAATATCAAAACATTTTCAGGCTTCAGATTTGGTTTAAATGGCCCCATGGTCTCACACCTTCAATTTACTGACGACACTATTCTCTTCATCAATGGAGGCCTCACAGAATTAAGCAATCTGAAATTAGCCCTCATTAGCTTTGAGCTTTGTTCAGGCCTGAAGATAAATTTCAACAAATCAAGCTCCTGTGTTCTAAACCCTGATGAACTCTCGGATGATCTTGTCTCAGACATTCTTGGCTGTTCTACTTGTTCCCTCCCAACTTTGATCAAATCCACCCTTAATGCCCTCCCACTCTTTTACATGTCCCTCATGAAAGCCCCTATTGGTGTTATCAACAAATTGGAGAAGTGGCAGAGATCCTTTCTCTGGGGGAGCTCTGATTCTAAAAGGGCTATTCATAAGATCAAATGGGCCACAGTCTGCTTATCAAAAGAGGATGGGGGACTTGGTGTTAGATCTCTATCTAAAATGAATGATGCCCTTCTATCCAAATGGTGGTGGAGGTTTTGTGAGGAGACTGATTCATTATGGAAGATGGTCCTTTGTGCAAAATATGGGTGGAATCATCAGGATTGGGATCTCCTAAATGTTGGTTGCATTGATAGCTCATCCTGGCTTGGTCATATCCAGCATTTGTCCAAGGATGATAAATTCATCAACCTGTTTGGCCATTCTGGCATTAGCTGGTGTGTGGGGAATGGTAGAAGAATCAGTTTTTGGCATGATATCTGGATTGGGACTTGTCCTCTGAAGAATGTCTTTGCCCGACTCTTTTCTCTCTCAAGCAATAAGAATGAGAAAGTAATCGAATTTTGGAGCCTCACTGGTTGGAGAATTGATCTCCCTGATACACCATCCGAGTGGGAGCTCTCTCAAAGGTCCCTCCTGCTTTCAACCATTGCAGCCTTCTCTCCAAACCTGGATCTCATTGACAGGCCTAAATGGATCATTTGTTCGGATGGTTACTCTGTCAGCAACTCATTTCAATACCTTCAGACGCAAGGCACCGAGCAACCATGGGGTTCTGTGTTATGGGACTTCGGATTACCTCCTAAAATTGCCTCTTTTGCCTGGTTATGTTGTTTGCAAGCAATCCCCACGCGTTGCTTCCTTGAAGAAAAGGGAGTAAGGATTCCAATCCAACAATGCTTATGTGCCTTCTGTTCCTCAATTTTTGAAGAAGCGACGCACCTCCTCCTTCATTGCCGTCCTGTTTGGCTTCTCTGGTGCAGAATCATGTGTTGGTGGTCGATAATCTGGGTCATCCCTGCTGATTTCGGCTCCTTAATCAGTTCATGGATGGGTCTTGTTCATCGGGCCGCGGCTCGTTTTTAGAAGATAGTTGCAGGGTTTACTCTATGGACTGTTTGGCTTGCAAGAAATGACCTGCTTTTTAATCAAGTTGCGGTGGATTGGAATGCTCTCTTCAGAAAAGTTCAATTGTGCTCCTTTGAATTCATAAAAGCAAGGGATGTCTCAAAATTGCTCTTCTCAGTAACCGAATGGATCCATGATCCCCAAGCCTGCGCAAGGAAATCATCTCTCAGGAAGAATGCTCGGCCTCTGGTTCTCTGATTTTTGTAACTGTTGGCTTGTTTTTCCTCATAAGCACTCTATGTACTTGATCTCCATGATCTCTCATCTGTACCTCTCTAATTTGGCTGCTGTTGCAGCATCCTCAGATCCCTTACTTTGGGACTGATGGATTATAAAAACCTCGTCGATCAAAAAAAAAACATGACATTTTAGATATGCTCCCATTATGATGCCAAATATTATTTATTTTCTTCCAACCAATTTCAGATTATTAATTCTCCATCCGTTTGAATAAATTCACCATTCTTGTTCTCATTTTGCAGTGCTTAATTCAACTATCTATTAGTTTCTTTGGGCCAGAATCTCGGCCTTGAGGGATATTGAATTTCCCTAATGGCCGACGAGGAGTGGTGGAAGGGTAGTTTGGGACGGTCGGGACGACTTCCGTTTGGGCATTTCCGGCTTCATGAACTCAGACGATGGTGGACTCGAGGGCATCAAACATGATGCATCAGCCAGGTGACTCATGAGTCATGACCACGTGGGTGGTGGAGGTAATGCCATAGGAAAATAGGAGGAACGTGTGAGATGGAGAGGGAGAAAAGAGAGGAAGTCCTAATCGAGTGATGGTAGAAAAGTTCACCCGAATGGAATTAAGTAATGAAGTGTTCTTATAAAAAAATACTCGACTAATCCAGGGTGAATACCTCTTCACATCTCACCTCTTCTTGAGGTCACAGGTTCGAAACCCGGTGAGTACACTTACTTGGGAGTAAGTGTAGGTGTTAGGTGGTGGGTTAGATTAGACTAAGATAGGATTTCCCTGTAATTCTCTCTGATAAAAAAAGAAGTAATGAAGCGTTCTTATAAAAAAATGATTATTTTTTTTTACAAAAATCAATATGAATGTTATAATAGAAGTAGAATTGATTTTTATAAAATAAAAAATAATTTTTTATTTATTTTTATAAAAAATGATTTTTTTTATAAATAAAACTGATTTTTTAAAATAAAAACTGAATTTAAAAAATAAACTAATTTTTAAAATTAAAATATGATTTTTAATTAAATTTGGTTTTTTATAAAATAAAAATAATTTTTGAAAATCAATGGCATGAGTTTGAAAATTTGAGCGATTATTAAGGGTATTATGAACATTTTACATATTTTGGATGAAAAGTTAACGGAATTTAACAGTTGGGTATGCAAGTGTTAGTAAATATATGGTTTAGGTATGAAACTGCAAAAAATGTATGTCAGTGTATGATTTTGAAATTAAATGTTTGATAGGGTGTTAAAATGAAATTTCCCTTTTTATTTTTTAAAAACCAGTTTTATATTTTTAAAATATAAAAAAAACAGCTGCTACAGCATACTTTTGAGGCCCTTCTCGTCCTTGTCGAGCTGAACCAGCTGTTGCAGTGCCTCTTCAACTGTGGAGGAGCACATGGTGGTTCTCTGGCGGCCAAAGTCATCTTTGAGATGAAGTAGCGGCGACCAGAGAAATAGGAGATGTGGTCGGACCTTTGAGCGGGAAACTGTGCCAGAGGAGGGAAGGCCGAGTTCTGATTGTGAAGAATATGGAGCGTGAAGGAGAGAGGTTAATGAAATGAAATGGGAAAGGGGATAAAATTATGGTTTTAAAGTACTCAAGGGGAACTTTGGTATTTTTTAAAAGCTGAAATTTAAAAAAATAAACTCATTATTTAAATTAAAATACATTTAAAAAAACTTATTATTTAAAAAAAAACTGTTTTTTATAAAACTGAATTTTAACAAAATAAAAATGATTGTTAAAAATAAAATAAAATATATTTTAAAAAAAATTACCTGTTTTTTAAAATTCAAATAATTTTTGAAAAAAAACTATTTTTGTATAAAAAATATATTTTAAATAAAAATTGAATTTTAAAAAAATCAATATGAACTGGAACAAAGCTTCGGGCCAAAGATGGGAGGAGCTGGGTCGGCATCCATTTGGCCAGACATGCCTTCCAAGGACGACACCCATATCCACAGGACGACCTCCCGAGGAACCTGGAGAACGTCCATGAAAAGGCCATTATCTTTGTGTCCACCGGGAGAAAGCGTCCTGAGCGAGAGGAAGGGGAGGCGGAGTCGAAAGGATCCACACGATCATAAGAGGATTCACTTACAACAACGGGGTTATAAGCACCCTCGCCTCGCCAAATGAGTACAAGTGGTTCAGTGGGGGGTCGGTCAGCATCACTGTCCCACTGGACGTAAGGTGGCAGAGGTTCCACCAAGATCTGGTATGGTACTTCCCTACCTTCTCGGAGGCCAGCAACCCTGCGTTTCGGAGCCCTACTTTTATCATTCCCGGAAGGACGACGCACGCTGGCAACCTAGGGAAGTATTCTCCGCAACAGTACTTTTCCAAAAATGGGTCCGCTGTATCACAGCTTCCAGTTCGGATTCGCTGTATCGGAATCGACAGACGCTACCGCAGTATCCCCTTCCGAACATTCTCAATGAAGCGGTTTGATGCCTTGAGCTCTTTTATTTCGTGTTAAGGTCCATTATCCTAGGACTTTGTTTTCGGTACTTTCATTTTTATAATGAGTGGTTTATCTGTTTTGATCATTTTTAATCTATAATATTAACTCGTTTTCTATAAATGAAAAAAAACTTATGAATTCACTCGTTTATAGGCTATTTCTGGATAACACAATTTAATTACCTCTCCGGAATTTAGGTTCTAATTAGTAATTAGCATCTGTAAGAGAGTGATTAGTTAGTCATAACGTCAACGTATATAGAGGCTGTTTGGGATTTGTGTTGACCAGTAATGTGTAAGGTTAGTTTATGTGACATGTGACTTTGGAAATAGGATAGAGCCAAACAAGGAATTGTGAATCGGTGTGCCAATACAATACCATACCATAGAACGTGACTCTTACCTGGTTTTGCACTTTGAGGCACCACACCACCACTTGATTTTGCTTCTTCTTCACCGTATAGACCTACCTGGCTTGCCCTATTGACCCAACCACTACACTAACATTGGGACCCACTAACAACGGCTAGGGTTTGCTTCTTAGGTTAATTTATAATAGAGGTTAAAGCATTAGTTGTCATTTAACCTCATCTAACCTAAATAATAAAATAATAATAAATATCGAGACATCAAAATCGTGCATGTGCCGCACACACGTCTCTTCTACTAGGTCATCAGGTGTAAAATATAAATTGAAATGCGTTGGATAATTTTATTGAAGAATCACTACTCCTATTTATAGGATTACAAGACTATTATAAGGAAACTAATATTACATAATATTATAATTAAATATCGTAATTGTTATAAAAGTAAGAATGATACTTGTGAATGGAAGAACAAAAACTAGAGAGAACAAGAGAATATGGAGAGAGTAGAGAATCGAATATTATTGATGAATTCATCCTTTACAATGACCTCTATTTATAGGCTCATAACCATAGAGTCATAACCTTAATAAACTACATAAATGATAGAATCCAAAATACAAAAGTCTTCTAACTCCCACTCCTATCTAGAATATTCCATGTGGACATCAAATCAAATATTCATAACACTCCCCCTTTGGATGACATGTACAAATATTATTATGCCTCATTAAAACTTTTCTAGAAAAAACCCAGTGGGAAAAACCCTAGAAGGAAAAAGAGTACATAATTTGTACAATACGTATATAAGTTACCTCATTAAAAACCTTGTTAGGAAAACCCAATGGGATAAAACCTAAAGCAAGGGAAAAAGAGTGTAACACGTATTTCTCCCCCTGACTACAACATCTCCTCATAAATCAAGGAGTTTTCTCATTCCGATCTTGTACACCAACTTTTCAAAGGAAGTTGTAGGAAGCGCCTTAGTGAACAAATCTGCAAGATTGTCACAGGAACGAATTTGACAAACATTGATATCTCCCTTTTTCTGAAGTTCATGAGTAAAGTAGAACTTAGGAGAAATGTGTTTCGTTCTATCTTCTTTGATGTAGCCTCCTTTGATCTGAGCTATACAAGCTGTGTTATCTTCGTATAGGACAGTTGGACTTCCTTTATTTATTGAAAGATCGCATGATTCTCGGATATGATGGATTAAGGACCTTAGCCATATACATTCACGACTTGTTTCATGAAGAGCTATCAATTCAGCGTGATTTGAAGAAGTGGCTGTAAGTGTCTGTTTTGTTGAGCGCCAAGATATAGCGGTGTCACCATATGTAAACACATATCCAGTTTGTGATCGCGCTTTGTGGGGATCAGATAAATATCCGGCATCAGCATATCCAATCAATTCAGACTTCGAGTCTTTTGAGTAAAATAACCCCATATCTAATGTTCCTCGAAGATATCTAAAAATTTGTTTAACACCAGTCCAGTGTCTTCGAGTCGGAGAGGAACTAAATCTTTCTAGCAAATTAACAGAGAATGCTGTATCAGGACGGGTGCAATTAGCAAGATACATTAGTGCCCCAATGACACTAAGATATGGTACTTCTGGACCAAGGAGTTCTTCTCCTTCTTCTTGGGGGCGAAATGGATCTTTTTTCACATCAAGTGATCGAACAACCACGGGGGAACTCAAAGGATGTGAATTATCCATATTGAATCTTTTAAGAATCTTTTCAATGTATGATGACTGGTGAACAAAAATCCCCTTCGACAAATGTTCAATCTGAAGGCCGAGACAAAATTTTGTTTTCCCCAAGTCTTTCATTTCGAATTCTCTTTTCAAGTATTCCATCGTCTCTACAAGTTCATCATGTGTTCCAATGATGTTCAGATCATCAACATAGACCGCGATGATAGAAAATCCGGTTTTCGTCCGTTTAATAAAAACACATGGACATATTTTATTGTTGATGTATCCTTCTTTCAAAAGGTATTCACTGAGACGATTATACCACATTCGACCAGATTGTTTTAGCCCATACAAAGATCTCTGGAGCTTTATTGAGTACATTTCTTGAGGTTTTGAGATGAATGCTTCTGGCATTTTTAGTCCTTCGGGGACTTTCATGTAAATGTCATTATCAAGCGACCCATACAAATATGCGGTCACGACATCCATCAAGTTCATTTGGAGTCCTTCTAAAATTGACATGCTAAGTAAAAATCTGAATGTGATTGCATCCATGACCGGTGAATACGTCTCTTCATAATCAATTCCTGGTCGTTGTGAAAATCCTTGTGCGACGAGTCGAGCTTTGTATCTTACGACCTCGTTTTTCTCATTTCTTTTGCGCACAAATCCCCATTTATATCCTACTGGTTTGACACCTTCAGGTGTCTGGACTACAGGTCCGAATACTTGGCGTTTATTGAGTGAGTTCAATTCTGTCTCAATGGCATTTTTCCATTTCGGCCAATCATTTCTTCGTCGGCATTCACTGACCGATCTTGGTTCATGATCCTCATTTTCTTTTGAAATATCTAATGCAACTGTATGTGCAAATACATCATCCACTACAATTTCTTTTCTATTCCATCTTTCACCTGGAATGACATAGTTAAACGAGATCTCTTCATTGTCATCTTTCTCAGGTGTTTCATTATCTTTTGAAGACGTCTCTTCATTTTTATCACATTTATTTCTTTGGGAATTGTAATATAATTTGATGTAACAACTTGCCGAACTTGTTCCTTTCCTTTTCTTGGGTTTTATAATTGGATCCAATAGGTCTGCCACGCTTCTTGCGTGCTTTAGACTCATTTGCTAGCGCTAGCATATTTCTCATTTCTTCATCAAGAAGATTAATTCTACAAGGAACATTAGCAACTGGTATCTGTGATTTTATCACAGTCTTAACATCCGTAAATGCATCAGGCAGTGTATTTTCAACCTTTTGTAAGTGGATAATTTTCTGAACTTCTAGTTCATATTGATTCGTACGAGGATCAAAATGAGACAATGTCAATGCATTCCATGAAATTTCTCGTCTTTCTTTTTCAGACGTTTCTTTATCTCCCCCTAATGCAGGGAAATTGTCTCATCAAATTGATAGTCGGCAAATCGTGCCGTAAACATATCACGTGTCATGAATTCCAATATATCTATGTGAATTCTTTCTAAAAATGTTGGACATTCAGTCTCAACTTTCATTGGAGATGGTCTTGTAATAAGTTTTCCTTAAAAACAAGCAACACATGAGTAATCTTTTGACAAAAATGACATTTTTACTCTTCAGGGTATGTCCATGTGAATTTTCTATAATTCTTTGTATCATTATGTAACCCATATGGCCTAAACGGTCATGCCGTATCATAAAATTTGATGGGTCCATTGGGTTTTGGTTAATCACCATATTGGATTTAATTGGAATAATGAAAGTATAATATAATCCAAAACTATATAAATGGAGTTTTTCAACAATTTCTTTTCTCCCCGAGACCACGGATGTGATGTATAAACATTCAACATCATTTTCATTTGTTGTCTCAATGTGATAATCATTTCAGCGAATATCTTTGAAACTTAACAAGTTTCTTTTTGATCTGGTTGTGAATATTGCATCATTGATAATAAAATTCTATAACATTACACTGGCTCTTCCGGAGGCTTCAATAAGATCTGATGCACCAGATATTTTCCCGTTGCCTTTAACATAATTAGAGAAACTTTTGTCCATAGTTTGTCATAAGACAAATAAATAAAATTAGAAACAAGACACTCAAAATATTTTATTTTGCAATAACAAGGTAGCTTTTCCGGAGCCCTCTATTATATTTGCAGCACCCATAATGGTGTTCATGTTTGCCTCGACCATGGTCAGACATGAAAAATATTTCTTGTCTATCAGAATTGTATGTGTAGTGACACTATCAACCATATTCATATCGTTATCCTTTTCTGTAAATAGATAGACCACTTCTGGGATCCATATCCTTTAATATGAGAAAATTAATGTATTGGTTTACTACAAAAGGATATAACAGAAATATTAATACAAATCATCCAAAAATTGGCTCATATGCATGATACTTGTTTTCTCGTCATCAATTACAAATGAGTTAAAGACATTCGATTAGATCTTCAGGATCTAGGTTATCAATAAAGTTTCTCTCTACGATTTCTTATTTGCCTTCAATCAAATCTTGGATCATACTTTTAGGTACGCAATCAACTACATTTACAAAATAACTTTCACCATGTTCATGAGTTTTCATTTGATGGGCCATATTCTTTTTTTTTTGCGCCTTTCATACTCGTTCCACTTCTGGTCGTACACATTATTTTTCATGGAACTGGAAATTATCACGCCATAACCATGACCACGACCACGTTTGGGGCATGGGCCTTTCTTGGGTCTGGATCTACCCATGTTCTATCACATTCACTTCAAGGAATGTAGTGTTGTCAACAGGACGAGCTTGATGGTTTTCAACAATAATTTATTGTTTCAACAATAAATATATTAAATATGATTCTTTTCGTATTCTCGGTAACGCTACTTCAGGAGCATACTAGATGGAAGAAATGTAGATGAAAACACCTTTCATCAATTATAAATAATATGATGACGCGTGGAAATATTTTCTTTGATCCATATGCAGGGATTATCAATTTGGAACTTCATGTCTTTATTTAAGCTTCAGGTTACAATTTTCATTAGTTTCACGCATCTTGAACAATTGGTTCAAGAAACTCGTTTTCTTGGTGATTATAGAACTTCATGTTTAAAAAATCATGTCTTGTGTAAACTTCAGGCTACACATATCGAATATATATAATGTCTACACAAATATGAATAAGTATATATTATGATTAAACAATGAACGAACGCATTATAATGCATGAAATAAACATAACCACACACTAAGTAATTTGTGGGGTGAATATAAGAATTAGATAAAAACATGACCACACATCGAGCGAACTCATGAGGTAAACAATATATAAATAAGTGCATAGAAAAATTTGAGGCTTCAAGCCTTGGACACAAATTACAAGCTTCGGGCTTAACTTTCAAGTTTATACGTTGAACCAAAACTTCAGGTTTTGTCATCATTAGGTACATGTGAGCTTCGGGTCACACTAATTTCAGTAAGTTATAAGACCCATGGTCTTAAATCAAAACTTCAGGTTCTGTAAATCTTTTCTCGTTAATATTTGAACTTCGGGTTCAAAATGGTTCGACATTGTAAAACTATAAAATCAATATAATCAACTAAGTAAAAATACAAGTAAAGAACGTGTCATTCGTCACACTAACCATCAATTGTAATACTCTTATTCATATATGTGAGAGAATACACAACATTTGTTGTACCATGTATTTGGAACTTCTAGTCCAACATACATCAAATCGATGGAACTATGTATTTGAAATTTTTGATACAACATGCCATCATATTTGTAAACTTCAGGATACAAATATACGACCACAAATTTATTCGCAAAATGACCATGCGACGAGAGAATACACGGAGTAGCCAAACTACCCATGTAATTTTTTTTCAAGTTTCATGCCTTTAAGCCAAGTTGCATGTTATAAGAAAAACGGTTCGTATCTTGGAACTTCGGGTCCAAATGATTTGATTTCAATAAATCTCACATTCGAGTATCAACAACAAGAACACAAGTATATAATAAACATCAAATTTCTGATGTGAAAGATCCAATGTATATTGGCAATCACAGAGCATACTTATCGAAAAACATAAATGAACTTGTATAAATAAACATGAATCGAATTAAAATAAATTCACGATAATGCAAAACTTTGATACCTGGATAGTAGAGCAATTTGTGCTGATAACGTGTTATAAAAGTAAGAACGATACTTGTGAACGGAAGAACAAAAACTAGAGAGAACAAGAGAATATGGAGAGAGTAGAGAATCGAATATTATTGATGAATTCATCCTTTACAATGACCTCTATTTATAGGCTCATAACCATAGAGTCATAACCTTAATAAACTACATAAATGATAGAATCCAAAATACAAAAGTCTTCTAACTCCCACTCCTATCTAGAATATTCCATGTGGTCATCCAATCAAATATTCATAACAGTAATCAAATTAAATCAAATCAGAACAAATTAATTTTGTCACGCCCCAAATCCGATTTTGACCGGATTTGAGACGTGCACTTAAAATAATAAATAAACACGGTAAAATTAAGAAGGATAAAATTTCAAAAGTGAAAATAAATCAATTGACAAAGTTAACAGCTCACAAAACCCAGTATACAAAAATTTGGTTCAAAATAGACGCACGTCACTAGACCGACTAGACAAGACCCGCGCAAGCTCCCATGCTCAGCTATGTCCTGCTAGTACAAATCCCGCTCAACACCTGAAAAACAACAAGTTAAGGGGTGAGCTTTCGCTCAGTAGGAAAAGTAGTTAAGGTTATAAGCAAGTGCTCACCACCACGGGTAACCGTCCAATTAGGGCATACTAGTACAACACACAACTAAATTCCAACGAAACTCGTAACCACACTCCTCAAGTCAAGACTACTAACCCACGCTCACAACCACCCAAACAGCACAACTATTAACAGTCAAACTAACCACGGGACGCTCTCAAATAGTCATACCAGAATCTCTAACGGCCTAAATCTCTTTCCCGGAACTCCTTCGGGCAAAGGATAGATAATAAAATAGCCTTCCCGGAACTCCTTCGGGCAAGACAAAGGATAGGTGAAACAAGGTGAGACAATTTCCCCGGAACTCCTTCGGGCGAAGCAAAGGATAGAAGAAAAACGGCTTTCCCGGAACTCCTTCGGGCAAAGCAAAGGTGAAACAACCTTCCCGGAACTCCTTCGGGCAAGGCAAAGGTGAAACTACTTCCCCGGAACTCCTTCGGGCGAAGCAAAGGTGAGACAACTTTCCCGAAACTCCTTCGGGCAAAGCGTCAAGAATAATAAAACAAAAGTCCTAATTAAACACGGCTTACCCAGCCCTATAATCTTACCACAACCAGTCACGTCGATCTATCACTCACCGGACCATCACAAAACCAAGGGTTTCACATCAACACAACCACGGCACACTCGCTCACACACATCAACAATAAGCTCAACGGTTATACTAATCTTGTCTATTAACCCTAACGACACCGACTCACACGGAAGGCACCTCAAACAACAACGACAATTCAATCAATCACGCAACCTACGGCTCGACAAGGCCGATCTACCAGCACGACAATTCCCAAGTATCGAAACGTAAAGGTTCGCAGTTCAATCGACTACTCTAGTTGTTCGCATCCTACATGTTACTACGACTCGTCCGGTTATTATCTTATATAAACGTCTTTCCAGTTTTATTGATCCTAGCATGCATACTATTAACTTTCCACAATTAAACCGGTATCCGCTACTTCCCTACCTCAACCGAAGTACAACCGCTACGCCTCCTAGCTGCTGACGTCCTAGCTCACTACCTCAGGTCTTCTCTTCGATCGAAGCCGGACTCTACTTTACACAGAAAACTACAATTAAAACCGGTTTCACAAAAAGATATAAAAGGTTACTACGGTCTCGATTTAGTTCAAAAGTTGTCTTTTAGACTCGAGCGGGCTAAAAGCAGGATTACGACGAATCGGGTTCAAGCACCCGAGCACCGAAACCGGTGCACGTTTCCCGAGGCGCAGTCCCAATGCACGGATCTCGAGGTACGGTTTCGTGGCACGTTTCCCGATGTCCGATTCAACATTCCGCTTTTGTTCCGTTCTAAGTCCGTTTTAAACGTCCAATTTATTCGTTCAGTTTCCAACTCGCTCCAGTTTCAATCTAACGTTCAAAAGCAAGTCTTTTTTAAAATAAAACTGATTTTTCCCGTTAAATTAATTTCTTAAATTTTCTGTTCAAAATCAAAACCACACGACCGGATCTACGAGAGAGAATTCGCTTTCCTTTATGTTTTAAAACCGAATCAAAAGTATAAGTTTCTTTTCTGTTTTAACCAAAACTCTTGAATCAAGCCAGAATCGCCAGATCCGCAAGAAAGGCTCAGGAATAAAAACAAAGTAAAAGGAAAGGAGAAGTTGCACGGTTTTGGGTCCGGCCGACCACCGGCGAAGGCATCGCCGGCGACCGAGCCTCGAGGTGAGAATCTCACCGTAGGAAACAGAGGACGACGGCGGCGGTTTAGGGCTCGGGTTACGCGCGGTGGAGCGACGAAGGGAGGTGAGGGAGAGGAAGAGCTCGGCGGTCTCTTCGCTCGCCGGCGAAACCAGACGAGTACGGCGGGGCGGTGGCTAGATCTCGCTGAGAGAGGAGGGCGGCGGCGAGAGTTCGGTCTCGGAGATGGGGAAGGACGGAGAGGGAGAGAGAGAAGGTGATGCCGGTCGTGGGATGGACGGAGAGGGAGACGTGGCCGGAGTTGGGGGTGCGGGCGGCGAGGGTTTGATGGAGAGGAAGAAGAAGGCGTAAATCGAAGGGAGAGAGGGTCGGCTGTAGAAGGTGGAGGATGAAGGCGTGAATGTGCGCGACAACGAAGAGGGAGGATCAGATAATGGTCTGAAACCCTAGAGAAAGGCTTATAAAGCTGGGCTCGGTAAAAGGGCCTCTAACGGGCCTGGACTCACGGCCCGAAGCGAGGAAGAGGGCCAGGTTACGTCCGGCCTGGCCGGGTCTGCAGCTTGGGCCAGGTCTGGCCCGCCCGGTCCAGCCTTTCCTTCTTCTTCTTTTTTTTTAACTGATTTAAAAACCATTTTTTTAACGAATTAAATAATAAACGTAAATTCAACCTCGACGTTCCGATCGAACGAAAATAAAATAAATTAACTCTTTTTATTGAACCAGTCTTCACAAATTTGATTTATTTGTTTGATTTGATTACCTTCAATATCAGGCTTTCCAACATGGACGACCACCACCAGTATCATGGTTGTGCTCGACCTAAACACGGGGATAAGGATTAGGGTTGGACGGAATAGGATTTGCCTTCATACTGGACTGATTCTTTTGATTCCTTCTCGGACGATGATGAGCTTGAGAGGTTGGACATCTTTGGGAGGCTGTGGGACGATCGACATTGGTGGGGGTGATCCTGTCGGAGAAGACGTTGGTCTGACTTTGGCACTCATCCACATTCAAGAAGTTTCAGTTGGAAAGCGGTTTGTTGCGACTAGTGGACCGAATTTTAGTTCTGACATGCTTCTTGTGCCTACCCTCATGGATTCCACCCTTTATCTTCCCTAGTATGGGATGATTGCGTTGTGGTCCAAGACTAGAGGGAGGAGTAGTCCTCTGGATCTTGCTCTCCGAGCAAGTCCTAACACCCTTCGCCTTCATATTAAGGTAGTTGTTCGTACCTCTTCCCCGATTGAGCTCATCGCTCCAGGGCCAGTTCATATTGGCGTTGTTAGTAGGTCTCTGGGTTCTCCGGGAAACAAGAAGGCTAGGTGGGCTGACATGGTTTTGGATGGACCTAAGGCGGGCACGACTTCTGTTACTGACCTTTATGAAGGTTAGATTAGACCCTTGTCTCTTTTGACGACCAGTCACCTTCGCCTCTTTAGGTTTGGTCGACGAGCATATATGGGAAAGCATTACCCACATTGTGACGAGATTTACTAAAGATTTCGGGTGGGGTTCGATACATGGGGTCGGTTAAAGAGGGTTTCAAGAAAATAAAGGTAATCCTGAGCACTCACTATAATAATAACGGGGTTTTAATCTCATTTGGGTCACATGATCTTATTTCTTTAGTTTTGTTTTCTTGTGCTGTGTGGCCTGCTCATTTTTGAGTTGATGGGAGTTTCTCCTTTTTACTCGTTGCTCCGTTAACACTTTTATTTCTCTCTAATAAAAAAAGAAACACTTGGTTAAGACAAAATATGTGCAATCCAAGAGGCTAAACGCCGACTAAATAGAAGGTGTTTTAGATTTATTTCTCAAAATTTGAAATAGACGGCTAAAAATGTCGACAGTTACAATAACACCGGATGGAAAAAAGTTGTCCCAAATTGTCGAGTAAACAACGCAATGCAGACTGTTTGGTCTGTGTTTTCAAAATGTCGATAGATCGCTCTCGACAACGGATGCTCTTAGTACAGAACTATACCCAGTAAAAAATCAATAATTCAAAAGTTGACATGTCATGATCTTTGTTTACACGTAAACCCTATCTGAATCTTAGGGGATATATCCTAATTATGTATTCGGTTCTTTTTTTAGCACAAGAAAATTTCATTAGATCTCTCAAATGTATAAGACAAACAAGGGCATTCGGTAAAACTCTAAACCCCATAAGAACAAGTATAGAACGAGCGGTTTTGGCTAACCAATGAGAAGCTTCGTACCCTAATCTTTTCACGACTCGAGTTTGACATCCTCGATAAGAGATATAAGGACTATTCAAGGTGTATGCTTATCTATCGCTTCTCCCGGCTCGACTCGGATGGATCTGTGGTGCCTCAGATGCTTGTCGACCCCGCTATAGAGACCCCATTGGACGAAATGCGTCAAGTACTCGAGGAGATATCCAAGAGAAGGAGAAATGGAATCGGAGAGCGGGACATTCCTCCTCAATCGCGTCCCGTGAATTTTCGTATGATTAGACCTTACAAAAAGGAAAAAAAACAGACAAAATAAAAAAGACCCTAATAATCATCACGATCCGAAATCGGGAGAAAGATCAAAGAGACATCGGTGAAGACCACATAGGTGGATATGTCGATGGTAGAGTTAGAGGCAGTAGAGGCTAATCGGGGGAAAGGATCCGAGATGGAAGGGGTAGAGACGACAGATCCAGAGGAGGAAGGATGATCGTTGGAATTGTACTAATAAAAATACAAATACTTATGACGTCACTTCTAAGCAACAGTGTCCTACCATTGTCTTACTATATTATAAGGGGAAAAGAGACCCGCCAATCTCGCTTGTTCAGTTAGGACAACATAAAATTAAACAAATGTAATAGAGATAATTTAATGTTTACCTTTTCAGTGCCTTTTGACGATAATGCTGTTCACGAGCACACATACCTACCATCACTTCCTCCCCCCACCACCGGAAATGTTACTGTCTCCGGCAGCTTCACCGCCGGAAGTCCAACAAATGTCAGTTTCTCCGGTGGCTTCTCCACCTGCACCACCACTTCCCATCACCACTCCACCACCAATTTTCAGCCCAATCTCGCCGGAAGTTTCTCCCCCACCACCACATCCTCTGCCTCATTCCCCTGCATTGCCCCCGGAGCTCCCGCCTCCAATTGTCCCGGCCATCTCCCCCCCTGCACCACCACCATTGCCAATAACCTTATCTCCACCGGAGGTTGCTCCACCTACTTTCACACTTCCAATAACTTCTCCACCATTACCACCACCTATCCCATTACCAATCCCCTCTTCTCAGCCGCCTCCGGCAGCATCATTTCCACTTACCCCTTCTCCTCCACAACCTTCCAATCCACCGGAGCTCTCACAGCCACCACCATGGAAGCCAAAGCATTTGCCTTCACCGGAGCTCTCACAGCCACCGCCATGGATGCCAAAGCATTTACCTTCTCCAGAGCTAAAAACCCATTTGCCGATATCCCCTCAAAACTCACCAGATCCAAAATTCCTTTCAGCTCCTCCAACCATGACACCACATTTTTTCCCACTCACCAACGGTCCACCACCACCAGCATTGGGAGCATCTTCTCCACCTTCTGTTACATCTCCAACGTTGTCGAGTTCAGACTTCACTGCAGTTAGGAACCAAACAACATTAGACTCAGAACAGTCTCATCACGTGTCGCCAGGGATTGTTCTTGGATGTGTCCTTGGTGGTGTTCTTCTGATAGCAGTGGTTGCTGTTCTGTATCTCTGTTGCAGAAATAGAAAACGGGCGAAAAAGACCGATAATGGCAAGCCGTGGTTGGGCCTCAAAGGTACTTGTTGCTTTGACTGAACATTCATTAACCAATTTTCAATCTTTTAAGAAACTT
Organism: Erodium maritimum; assembly: GCA_963921825.1. Classification (NCBI taxonomy): domain Eukaryota; kingdom Viridiplantae; phylum Streptophyta; class Magnoliopsida; order Geraniales; family Geraniaceae; genus Erodium; species Erodium maritimum. Next base: position 8,564,207 of record OY997588.1, on the reverse strand, counting down.
CACAACAATGTAACATGCTTTCTGGGTGACATGTCTTCAGATACCTCTTCTGCTCTTCTCCCAGAACAACCTGTACAATCTGTGGAGGGTCATATTGTCACATTCCAACCAAAGTCTCAATCTTCACCCCATATCACAACCTGCAACAACTCAGGTTCTCGGCATCAATTTCAACCCCAAAATCTTCCTATTGCCTTGAGTTTGACTTCAGGGACTTTCACATATGATGAACTAGAGGTGGCCACTAATGGGTTCTCACAAGTCAACCTTCTCGGAGAGGGTGGCTTTGGGTATGTCCACAAAGGAGTCCTTTCCAATGGCAGAGAGATAGCAGTGAAGAAACTGAGGACAAGCAGCAAGCAAGGCGAGCGTGAGTTTCAGGCTGAGGTTGAAACTTTCAGTCAGGTTCATCACAAGCATCTTGTTACTTTGGTCGGGTACTGCATCACTGGTTCAGAGAGACTGCTTGTGTATGAGTTCATCCCCAACAAAACCTTGGAGTTCCATTTACACGGTAAGACTCTTTAGCTTCATCGGTAACCTCAATGTCACATCACAAGGTAGCAACATTACTTCATCACCGTTGTGTTGCCAGGAAAAGAGCAGCCTACCGTGGAGTGGGCAACAAGACTGAAAATTGCTGTAGGATCTGCCAAAGGACTAGCATATCTTCACGAGGACTGTGAGCACAATTCATTTATCTCTTCCTTAATTACATCAAATTCTCGGCTGCTTGAAGACTGTTATCAGTTACAATCTAGGAGTAGTTGACTTTTGCCTCTTCAGGATTGAATCCATGTTTAGCTCTCACTGAATATACCACTCTGCTGACAGGTAACCCAACAATCATTCATCGAGACATCAAGGCAGCTAATATTCTTCTTGATTTCAAGTTCGATGCAAAGGTAGCCTTATAACTTGTTTCTTGCTACTGTTACTTCCAATAAATTCTAAGTTTAATTCTGCTCTCTTCAGGTTTCAGACTTTGGACTTGCCAAGTTTTTCTCTGATAATACTAAATCTTATTGCATTACTCACATCTCTACCAGAGTGGTTGGAACTTTTGGGTAAGTTCGTGTATTTTGCTTGAAAACTTATATGCGTGTTCATGCTAACCAAGTTAAATTCTCAGGTATTTAGCTCCAGAGTATGCATCCAGTGGTAAAGTGACAGAAAAATCTGATGTCTATTCATTTGGGGTCATGCTTCTTGAGCTCATAACAGGATCTCCTCCCATCTGTACGTCACAAGAACCAGTCATGAATGAGGGTTTGGTTGGCTGGGTGAGTGAGTTCACTTTCATTTTGCCTAAACTTATCAATGTTCCTTCACAAACACGGACTCAATGTTTCACATAACACCCCTAATGTTTTAAATATTGAATCTAGATCATGAGTATAAGCAGGGAATTTAGTAACAATACCTGCTTTGATGCCATTACAGGCCAGGCCTCTGCTCACTCAAGCACTGGAAGATGGCAATTACAACAATCTTGCTGATCCAAACTTGCAAGGAAACTACAATACCAGTGAAATGGCCAGCATGGTTGCTTGTGCAGCTGCTTGTGTGCGCCATTCAGCTTGGTTAAGGCCTAGAATGAGTCAGGTCAGTGACCAGAAATAACCAGTTTTGCACCTTTTTTGGAATAATTACCAAAATGGTCTATGAACTTATATGCACTTGCTGATAACAAACCAGATAGTTAGGACTTTACAAGGAGATGTTTCTCCAGCTCATCTGAATGATGGACCGAGGCCTGGACACAGCATGATATTTGGAGCTTCAGAGTGTTCAAATAGTTACGATGCTAACCAATACAAGGAGGACCTGAAGAAGTACAACAGGGCATTGGTGAGTCTGGAGCATGGCATTACCAGGTACAGTGGAAGCACCAGTGAGTTTGGCCTGAACCAATCTGAATCCGGTTCAAGTTGTGAAATGCAGAGATCAACCTGAAATGAGTATGGCAAGAGAAAAGTACATGAGCTACATACATCGATGGAAACTATACAGTTTCCTGTACATATGCTCTCTATATATCAATGCAAAGATGTGAACTATGTGGTTTATTTGAAGTTTTTTTATCAAGAAGTTTCGAATTTATTACTCACCCGTTTCCTGCATTACCAATGCTGAATTGTGGATCATGTTTTTGAAGGCCTGGAAATGATAATGAGAGACAACTGCAGATGGAAATGATGAGCCAAAAATAATAATTCTGTGACGAACTTCATTACTTTTTGCATGCTTATATACTTCCGGAAAAATGTCAACAAGGTATTTATTGCAAAATGAAGTGAAGAGTTCAAGACTAATTATCTACGTAAATTTCCTTCAATGCGGAGTAAGGATCCAATGTAATTACATTCTGGTTGCCAACTTAAGAAACCAAGTTGGTAATTCTATGTGTGACTTCTTTTCAGACACATGAGTCCTATGATTAGAAAAGAAACAATGATCATTGACCTTCATTGTTTTATTCACTTAAAGGTAGAAAAGATTTCAACCATTGCTTCCAAGCGGCGTCTTCTTGTTGCTCGAGCCAGGAAAGGAAACAGCTGTCTAACAAGCAGAAGGTGTTGACATAGAGAAGTTGGTATCTTACAGGAACAAACCGGAAGTTACCAACTTGAAGAAGTGGCCATATACCTCCTTCCACCATCAAGGCGGGCAAAAGGTCCCTTTTCACGTCTTCCTTGATTTGAGGAATGCTCTTACCGGTTGCAAAGCCCATGTAAGTGAAGAATACAAATAAATCCAAGGGCCCGAATACGAGCCCATCAATGGCCACTTTAGAAGCAACAAACCGGAAGGACTTTGGTTGCAGAAGGAGTCTTGATTTCATAAACCGGTCCAAACCTTCGTACCTACAAAAGTTTTACTGTGAATTACCACACTTCAAAGCCGGGACATTAACTTACATGTTATGATGAAATACCAGAAGTGCCCAATAGGTCCAACGAATCCAAGTCCAAACAAGCTTGTTGTAGCCACTCGCTTCCAGTTGATCTTAAATTCTTTATCTTTATCCTGGTAAACAAAGAGAGATGAAATAATCAGTAATATACATAAAAGTTTATGGAAACTTAGTCGAGACCAAGATACATTGCGATTACATCATACGATAAATAGAAAATAAAACACTTGGTATCCTCAAAACCAAGAAAAGTCTTTGCAGTTAATCAACTCAACAAGGGAAAACAACAGTAGCATTTTGACTATGTAAAGGATGTCATCAACCAACTATTTATATACATGATACAGTCTCAGAAACAAATATAATGTAGGTCTTGACTCTTGAGTCAAAATCCAAATCCATGGCATTGTTATTAGTATGGCATAACATTCAGAAAATAAAGGAGTAAATATCATCATAAACCATGAGAGCAGTAAAGTAATTTGAGCTGAAATTGAACTTCTTTATGATCATCATTAACCAAGACTTCTTTTAAACCCATATTGGGTTTCACAAAAACATATAGCAGAAATTGAACTTCTTTATGATCATCCAAAAACTAATTAGATCAAAAAGTACCAAAATGATACCGATTCAGTCAAGGCCAACGATAGTGACCCTACCTGAGCATGTATGTAGTCTTAAGGGCAGGAAAATAGTCGAAATCACGATCTTTCAGAAAATGTGATTGGAAAATTTTCCATTTAAACAGAAATCATTCGACTTGTTTGTGTGGTTAACTTGTAAACTAATTCAGGTCAAAACACATCACAATATGACAAGCTTGATAGTATGTTAAAGCATTTACACAGATGTCGACAAATATAAAACTCCTGAAACTACAAGTTCAATCGTTACATAGAACTACAAACACAAATCCATTTTTTCAGCAAAGAGTAACAAATCGATCACCTCCCTATTCAAAAACACTAGTGGCAGTTTAGAAATTATTTCAACAACAAACATCCATCCTCTACACAAGTTTTTCCAGAGAAAAAAAAAACATTTGGCCAACAAATAACAATAGGCTTATTTGTATCAGTAAATAAAATCTAAAGAACACTATGGTATTGTCTCTGTAACCTTAAGCAAGCCCACAAACAAGACTCAAGAATATAACCAAACAAACAAAATAATTTGTAAATAGAAACATACCCATTAGTCTCATTTGGTCAAAAATTGGAAGAAACCTCCAAAGTAGTGTACTTTACCTCAGTTTGGCGATGAACCTTGGCTGTGGAGTGAGTAATTTTCTGTGCAGCAATGTCACCAAAACCCCATATCAATCCAGAGCTGATGACCTGAGTCTTCACTGGATGGGTCACCAAGCAACTCTGGTACAATCTCCACAGCTTGTACATCGTATCCCAGAAATTTTCTAGCAAAGAGAGAGAGAGAAAGAGGGACTCTAGAGAGAGAAAGCGATTGTGGGTCAAGGGATCTTCACACCCTTCTTCAACAATTTGCTTCCTTTTTTGCGTAATCTATGAGTTCCTATTGAGCTTGATGAACAAGTAAGCTGCAACCCTAGTATCAACTGTCAACACTCGAAGCTTCTTCGCACTTCAAGTCTCAGGTCGGTCTTGTGTAGCGGCTCTGTGCCATGTCAGCTTTGCTTACTTGGCATGATCAGCCGCCACCAATTGCCCACGTGTACAGCTGTGCCAGGCCCGGTCTAACCAAAGTCCGACGAGATAGCACAAACCGGTCTCTGGTCCGGTCTGTTTTGTATTGGGATAACTTTGGTTCCTAATCTTTTTGAACGCTTCGTTTTCACGTCCTAACCCAGACCTAACGTTTCGTTACAGTTCCATACACGAACGAAGGTTGGAACTTTTACAAAACCTGATATGAACCGTTTAAATTAACGATTTCGTTAACATGGGAAATGAAGACTCGAAACTACAACTCCATTCACGTTAACCGTTCAACATGCAATTTAAACACTTAGTATACATATCCAACAATTTTTCAATACTGAATTTCAAAATAATGTATTATTTTGGGAAAATGAGCTGAAAGGTTAACATGAATGAAGTTGTAGTTTCTAATCTTCACTTCCCATGTTAACGAAATCGTTAATTTAAACGGTTCATATCAGGTTTTGTAAAAGTTCCAACCTTTCGTGTATGGAACTGTAACAAAACGAAACGTTGGTCTGGGTTAGGACGTGAAAACGAAACGTTCAAGAAGATTAGTAACCAGAATTATCCCTTTTGTATTTGTCTTTGTCTACCGTGAAATGAACACTCGTTGAGTTGCACTTTGCGATGACTCATTGTCTCCGCCACCGCTTCACGGCTCTCTCTCGCAGCATCTCAACCTCCGCCGCCGGAGCCTCCAAAGCTCCGATTTTGTTGAATCCCCTAGAGGCCAATGTGGACGATGGAGCCGCTACCGTCCAGCTTCTCTCTTGGGGCAAAGGTTACTCCGGCCAACTCGGCGACGGCACCGAGAAGTGCCGACACCGTCCCACGCCCGTCGCCAACATACTCATCGACCCTTCCTCCTTCGCTCTCTCTCCGACCCCAGGTCGTCTCGTGAACCAAAATGATTTCACCGTTACCAGTCCCGATACTGGTTCGGATGGGTCCTCCGATCAGTCCCGGCGTCGAGTGGATGTGGGAATTTCTTGCGGTCTCTTCCATTCTTCTCTGATCGTAGATGGAAAAGTATGGATTTGGGGCAGAGGTGATGGTGGTCGGCTTGGGTTGGGAGATGAGGACCCGATTTTTGTTCCTACCTTGAACCCTAATTTGGACTCTGTTCGGTGCCTTGCGCTTGGGTTGCATTCTGTTGGTCTTACCAACCGGGGTCAAGTCTTCACCTGGTTAGTACAGTACTCACTATTTCTATATATGTGTGTCTGTAGTTGCTATGAAGTGGGGTACACTTGCAAATTGTGGTTTTGAATTTCATATTTAGCTGCATCAATGTGTGAAAGGCCATATTGGGATTGCTTTGGTATTGTGATACTCTTGACAATTGAGTGCTTGCTTGCTCCTGATAATCATGGAAGGCTTGTTTTGGATGATTGATTATGTAGGAAAAATCTGCTTTCATGTGGGATTTTAGAGAAATGGAAGAAAAAGAGAGAGAGAGAGAGACCATTTTCTGACCGATCATCACATTGTTTTGTTGATGTTAGGAACATGTGTGCTTTGGTCAATTTTGATGCACTATTTTTTCTTTGTTATGATGTTCTTGCTGAAATGTGTGCCAATCATGTTGGCATGTTTGACTTGAGATTGTGTAATTTAGGCTGTGTAACTTGAAGTTGTGCGGTCTCTGGTTTTTGAATTTGATGTTAGCTGCATCAACGTGTGAAAACCCCTGTTGATATAGTTTAGGACTTGTTATTTTCTTGACAACTGTGTGCTTCTTTTGCTACTGCCTATCAAGATGGAAGCCTTGTTTTGGAAAATAATGTGGGAAAGGGATGTGTTTTCATGTGGGGTGTTTGACAAATGCTAGAGAAAGGGAGACAATTCTGCAATCAAATTATGACTTTATTTTATTGATGTATAGAACATGGTGGGTGCTATGATTAATCTTAAATGTGCTGTTCTTGCTAAAATTTGTGTTGATCATGTTCATATGTTTGAACTTGTAACTGGAAGTCGTGTAATCAAAATGAAGCTTGCAGGGGCTATGGTGGCTTTGGTGCGCTTGGACATTCTGTTTATCATAGAGAATTACTTCCTAGATTGGTTGAAGGACCTTGGAGTCAGAAAATATGCCATATTGCAACCAGTGGGACGCATACAGCTGCCATCACTGAGTCAGGTATGTTTATTATCTTTGTGTTGCAACGTGTAATTTATGGATTTGAATGGCTCTAATTGCAATTTATGCACATGACAACACAAAGAAGAAACTCTTAAGAATGATGTAGATGACATGCTCTTTTAATATTTGCTAGTATTTTCTCATAGACATACGGTTTTCTCTTTCTAAGACAAATAAGATTTTGCGGATTTTCATGTTTGACTTGTTTGACACATGTTTGGGTATGATTTGTGTCTGAATTAGGGGATATTTATACTTGGGGTCGAGATCAAGGCGATGGTAGATTAGGCCTCGGTCCTGGCCCGGGTCCAAATGAGGGTGGTGGATATAGTATCCCTACGAAAGTAAAAGCATTACCTGTGCCAGCTGCTGCTGTTTCCTGTGGGGCATTTTTCACACTGGTGCTGACAGAAGAGGGGCAAGTTTGGAATTGGGGAGGTATAGTTTCCATGTGTATAACTTGTCGCTATGCCCTATCTGCCTGTATGAGGAACATGCTGCAGTTCTATATTGATTTTGTTAAGACATTTGTTCATTTCTAATAGTACCGAAGTTAGATTATATGTTGAATTTTCAGTTTATTTGAACTATCTAAAATGTACTAAGTAGTATTTGAAGAAAAGGGGCAAGTAAGATTTTAATTGTTGTAAAGAAACATGTAAAATTGGACTAGCACTCACTTATGACTTATCAACCTCCACGAACCTTTATGAGTTTACTCGGGTTGACAAAGCATTGTTACCTCTGTTTCTTATAGTTTCTTTACAGCTTTGATAGTCTCTTCTTACATAGTTGTGATATCATCTTTTTGCTGTTTGACTCAGCCAACTCCAACTTTGAACTTGGGAGAGGTAATAAAGTTGGTGGATGGAAACCAAATCCAATCCCTAGTCTTAAAGATGTCAGTATCATCCAGGTAGCCGGAGGTGGATATCATTCTCTTGCATTAACCAGTAAGAGGATCGAAAATCTTTGCGTTGCTGCAGCAATAATGTCTTTTTCAGAAGTTAAATATGCATTTTTAGTGTTTGATTGTTGATGTATAATTTCAGATGAAGGTAGAGTATTTTCGTGGGGCCATGGCGGGCATGGTCAGTTGGGTCATTCCTCAAACAAAAGTCAGAAAGTACCTACTGTCATAGAGGCTTTGGCTAATGAGCGTATTATCCATATTGCTTGTGGAGCTTCAACATCAGCAGCTGTAACTGGTAACATAATTCATATATTATTTAATTTTTCTTCTGTTCCAAAATAAGTGTCATACTTTTTAGATTTGGATGTTCCAGAGTAAGTGCCGACATTCTTGTTAAGGAGCATGCCGTGAATGAATCATCAAAAACATCCTTCACGCTACTTAGTTACAAACTTACAAGCACATGGGAGTAAACGAGGGCATATGCAGAAAGTCAAGCACACACTTCTCTAATTCTTACCAATTCTGGTTGGCCCAGTTGTGGGTTAATTGCAAGTACGCAATATACGTCTTTTACACAGCTCTTTTTCGCCAGAAACTGTCAAAATGTCCTTGACACTAATCTAAAAAAAGATTTCATAATTACCAAAAATGTTGTAGAAAATGGTTTAGTAGATGTGAAAAGACTCCTTAGAAGATAAAACTATTAGAAAGAATGGTATTTTTTGAGATAAGGGTCAAGGGTGTTTTCATTATTTCCTGGCGAAAAGAAGCCATATGTAAATCTTTTGAAAGTTTAGGTAGCTTGATTTTAAAGTTTAAAGTTGGAGATAATTATGTGCAAAAGATGTATAGTACACATAAGTTATTTGCAGTTAATCCTAAAGTTGTTAGACAACTTCGAAGTTCATTGACACTGACTAATCACAATCCATGACCAAAGGCCGTTGCTAAACTTGTGAAGTTCAAAGAGGATCGAATGGTTTAACTAAGAATTCATGTCTCGCCTTATGTTGGAGCATAGTGTACACTACTAGAGAACAGCTTATACATATAGGACTTGAACTAAAAATATGTCAGTATAGTCCCCGAACTAGCAAATATTTACTGATGTAGTCCTCCAGTGGACAAAACTAGTCGTTATTTGATAGTTGTGTGACCCTTATAGGCAATACTATATTTGTGCAGATGAAGGGAAGCTGTACATGTGGGGAAATTCCAAGGACTCTCAGCTGGGAGCTCCTGGGCTGCCAGAGTATCAACTTTGCCCTGTGGAAGTCGAGTTTCTTACTGAAGATGATGGAATGGGACCGTGCAAAGTGCTTTCTGTTGCAGTTGGTGCCTCTCATGCCATGTGCTTGGTGTCAAAGTCTAGTAGTTAACAAAACGTCCTCGCAGTTGCCCAGGAAGGGATATGGAGTTTTGATTCATTTATTTTCCGGATTTGGACAAGAAACGTCATGTATTACAAGTGGAGGAAGTGATAGATTACAAGTGGAGGAAATGATAGATTAGTTTAGACCCGAGTTGTGTAATTTATTTATCGGATTAAACCGAATGCAAATAATTATGAAAATGATTCTACTCGTTGTATGGCCCTAAACGCAGTAACATGTACATGGATTCAAATAATCCCAATTCAGTTTACTAGCCCTTTACAAATAAAAGGAGGATCTTGAGATCGGGTTGAGTCATATCTCATTGGGATGAGACATCTCTCTTTAATAGTGTGTCGTTCTCCCGTCTGGTATTCATCAGAGTTGACGAGGTTACGTAGCAGGTTTCACCTGGTTGTTGGGACCAACAAAGGTCCTTGTTCATATTCACGACAGCACAATGTCGTCGTCGATTTTCCACCGGCTATTGTCGACGCTTCGGAGGGGACTCCACTGTCCTCCATCGTCGATCGCTCCCAATCTCAATGATTCAGGTCGGAGGCTGAAAGGACCCCGTGCAGATATCCATAGTGCTCGGAACCGGCCCTCAATTGGGGGCATTACCGTCCTGATCCCAGAAAAGAGCGAGCCCCCACATGTATCCATGAAAGTCCAGGTTGTGGTGGAGTACGACGGTGCAGTCATCCGCTTGTATCTTTTCGAAAAAGAAGATGATTTAATGGGAGTGCGTACGGAAAAGGGTCTTCATGTGCTGATCATGGCGAGGAGCGACGACCCCCTAACAGTTTTGAGCGGGGAGTCGAGGAAGGGTCAGGGTGGTGGCGGTAGGGTGATCGGAGATGGTCGAAACGGTACCATCAGAGAAAAACGTTGATTACAACCTGAAGGACCGAGAGAGAAGCCATGTTTTTCCCTGTGTCCCCTTTTTTTATATATAACAGATAATAAACGTTAGACTATGGCTCTGAGAACAGCGGTGGCTAGGGTTGATAGTGTCGCCGCCGCTGCTGGGTATTATCAAAGAGGGTGGCTTTTTTGGTTTGATCCAGTCGTGGGTTCATGGAGGCGAGGTATTTTCATGGGGTTTTTACTAATAAGGATAGTTTTGCTCTCAAACAGTTGGATTCGGTCCGAGTTGAAGAGAGAGGCAACTCACATACGTTTTCTGAGGCTGAGTGACGGCTTGAGCACAGCGGGGGAAGCGACGATGGTGGGCCTCTTCCTCTTGTGGACGTCGACGATGTCAGGGTAAGTCGTTGGAGACTTTCTCTTGGTTCTCGATTGTTTAGGGTCAGATTTTTCTCGATCGATAGCGGGTCTCGTACTCCAGAAGCGATCAGATGGTAGGCTAGATCGCTGACTGTGGGTACAGTCTGGGGGTGGCGCTGACGCCGGCGATCACGGCGTGGGGGCAGGAGGCACGTGAACCGGGGCCACCGCCGGTGATGGCGCTCTTGGTGGTGTGTGCGATGTCTGAGGCCAGAGGACGGTTGGAGACGAAGGCGGCGCTGCCGGGAATGGAAGCACGGGAGGCTAGGGTTCCGAGAGAATTATCTTGGGCCGAGATGGGTGGACCGGGACCCGGTTGGGTCGGGTCTGGACAGGCCCGAGTCGCAGGCAACCTGGGTTGCGGATCGGCCAGGGGCAGGGTCCCGGGTTGGGTTTCAAGGCGAATTCGGGGACCGGGAAATGGAGGAACACTACAAACGACGAGGGGCGGAATGCTCCCTCACCTAGATCAATGAGTCCTTTGTGGTCCAGTAGGGGGTTTGCAGGTAATACCGCCTCACTGGACGTAGGGTGACATCGATTCCACCAAATACCGGCGCGACATTCTTCAATTAGATCGGGAACCAACAATTATACGTTTTTAAAGGCCCTCATTATCATCCGAGGGGGGGCGACGTCTGCTGATTCCTAGGGAGAATGCAAAGTCCATCTGAGCCATTTCAGTTCCTTGTTATAGGACTGTCCGGGACGTCACTCTAAGGACTCAGTATTCTACTGGAGCGCACCTCAGAGTCGATTTATGTCCAATCGGAATCCCTTTTCACTCGGCTTGCTCGCCTAGTGCCATTTGGTAGAAGTATGCTATATCGGTATCCATGGCTTCCCTGGATGCTACCACAGATTTCTCCTTCAACCGCCCCTATGCATCGAGCAACTTTTAGATTTATGTTATTGCTTTATGTTCTTTAGTTGGATTCTATCCTGCACGATGAGTACAATTATGTGCTCATCATCCTATTTCCTTTTCCAGTAATAATAGTACCTGTTCTTCTAAAAAATATATATAACAGATAATTTTATTAAAGGAAAATTATGCTATAATTTAACCATCCATAATTTCCCTCGGAAAAAAAAACATCCATAATTTCAATCTAATTGTATAGAGTTGTTTATTATTTTAACAAAAGTCTGTGGTTATCTAATATTTTTGTTTATTTTAAAATTAAATATATTTTTTAGCAAGCGGGTAATTTTTTTTTGTAGTTTTTAACGATTACCCCTGAACAAAATATAAACAACGAAACATAATTTTTCTCAAATTTTTACCGTATTAATAAAAATAATTTTTTAGCATACAGGTAGTTTATTGATTCTGATAAAAAAAAGGTAGTTTATTGATTAGAAAAAGACGATACAGACGCAGACATAATTGTAAAAACTAAGGTAATCCTGAAAGGAAAATGGTAAGATAGAAGTCCTGACCCGCATGTATCAGACGCTAACCCTATAATATAGTTCCCGGTTAATCCAAGGAAAATATTTGTAAGGGATTTCTTATGACGATGGTTGATCAGACACATGTGGTGGTGACCATTTTCTGACTCGGTCTGAAAATGTTCGTGGTATGAGATAAGGCACATTTGAGGAGAAAGCGGGCATCAACGGAGAACACTAGAAAAAGGAGGAATCAGGAGGTTCGGTTGATACCGAACTTGGCAGGGCGAGGTATGTGTTCTCACGCACACCTCGTTGTTTGAGGGCTCTCGATCCAACAGATGGGGTTAAGACGCCAAGTTGGCACCCGCTTCTATCGATAGGATCAATAGCTGGTTCCACCTTCTCTAACTCTTATCAAGGGTGGCAGAGTCCCGAACTAGCGGATGGGATGAGGTGTCTTTGTACAAAGACCTCGACTAGTCGGATGCGTCATAGTCATGACGCTTGATCAAAGGTCGGGGCTCCGATGATCGTGAATGATCGGCAGGCGGCTGAGGAATAAAACATGCGATAGAGGCGGTATAAGAGGTGTAGGCGACAGTTCTAGTGGCAAAGGAGGAGGCAGCGATGACGGTTATGGTGGCAAAGGAGGAGGTAGCGGTGGTGGCTCTAACAGAATAGGAAGAGCTGGTGGCGGTGGTGGCCATAACAAAATAGGAAGAGGTGGTGGCGGTGGTGGCTCTGACATAATAGGAAGAGGGGTGGCGGCTCTGGTGGAAGGGGATGCGAGGACGACAATGGTGGTTCAGGAGTCGGAAGCGACGGTGCTGGTGGTGGCATGTGGATCGTCGGGGGGGGGGGGGGGGGGGGGGATGACGATTTCGCTTGGGGAGGTAGGGCCGGATGCGGAGAGAGTCATGACCACTGCTGCAATTGAGTCTCGTAGGCTCATAAGTTGCAGTGGGGGAAATAGAGAGGATGAGATTGTTAGGCTATTTTATAATCCAACGTATGGGCTTACAAATTGGACAAGTATATTTTGGGTCAATGATTCGTATTGGGCTTGGGAAGCCCAATTTAAAACATTATAATGAGTATGGACTTTGTAATGTGTGATACTCAATATAAATCTGAATTATAGTAATGAACTTTATTCAGATTCTATATATAAAGACATATTAAAGTTTGGTCCCCAAATTCAATCAGTCATCTCTCTTTTCTACTTCATCCCCATCTGTAGAGTTATAGCATATTAAGAGAGCATAAGGGATTGATCTGTGGAAGGCCAAAACCAATCTCGTTCTCGAACCAACAATGGAGTCAGGTACGCTTTCTATATTGTTTTATATTTAAATCCTGATTATTTGACTAAGCGTTGGATTCTCAAGGGATTCGATTAGGGTTCTAACAGAGATGACCTATATACGGTGTTGGTGACGGAAAAGACGATGACTTTGAGGACTATGGCGTTGGGAGCAGCGACGTGGGAGACAAAGGCGGCACCAGTGGCGGAGTAAAGGGCTGAGTTGCCTTCTTCCTAGGTTGTTTGGGTCTTATAAACTCCGTTGATGGGGGCGGGAGCATGACTCGAGGTCTATTCGTCGGTGGGATCACATGAGGCAAATCAGACGTGGCCGAGAGAGTTGGTACCTGAGTGGGATTCAGCAATGGCGACGACGGTTTCGGGGGTGGTGGCGATGATGGCGCCGTGCTGGCAAGGTCGGATTTGTAGTATTTCATTTGCCTTCTAATCATACGTTCCATCTCAAGAAGGATAGATGATGATAGGTCAAATCGTGGTTGGAATCAGAAGCGACGACGACATCAATAAATGGTGTTAGATGAAAGGAAGGAGCCATGGACAAAACGGAGACAAAGGATCGAGAAAAACAGAAAACGTTACAGGCTAAATATTAAATAACTAAATATATCAATTGAATCCTAATCGTGTATATCAGATGTGTAAAATCCTAATCTATCAATGAAAATGATTAAAATGTAGTTATTGGAATATGAATACTGAAATAAATGAGACACGTTTACGGAAACTCCAAAATGCCTTCAGTTCAATACACCTCTCTCTCCTCCTTCCTCCTCTTGCTCGGCACAGATACGTGAGTTTACACCCAATTCCAGATCCATCTACCACTTCCTCATCAACATCCTCCGTCGCCGATGATCATCCCCGTCACGATCTCCACATTCCGCCAAGTCTTTGGGTCTCTCTGCCCGTTCTGTTGAAGGAGAATCTTCATCGAGAGCACCGGTTTGATCACCAGATAGATTCCCCTAGATCCGAACCGCTATTCTCTTCTAATCGAAGAAATGGTGCTGGTGTCGGCTGTGCGCGATTACGTTAACCGGATGTTGCAGGGTATCTCCGGAATGAAGGTTCTCATCCTCGATTCTCAGACGGTACTCGACCCATTGGCTCATTTGTCCATTTCTAGGATCCAAATCTTCTTTCTTAAATCACTGTTTCGTATATTTGTTTTTGTTCAGATTTTGTAATGTCAAACCTATGTAATTTTTGTTGATACATCATGCATTGTTGAATGTTTTGCAGGTTAGCGTTGTAAGTGTTGTGTATTCACAGTCAGACCTTCTTCAGAAAGAAGTGTTTTTGGTTGAATTGGTGGATTCTGTGTCCATGTCAAGAGAATCTATGTCTCATCTCAAGGCTGTTTACTTCCTTCGCCCCACGTCCGAGAACATTCAGCTTCTGCGGCGGCAGCTGGCTAATCCTAGATTTGGAGAGTCTCACCTATGTAAGTTATTAGAATTACGGAGGGGCAGTAACATTTTTGTTGAGGCTGTTCCTTAGATTTACAAAATGTGTTGATTATTGGGTTTTACAGTTTTCTCGAATATAATGAAGGATACCCAGATTCACGTTCTAGCTGATTCGGATGAAAAGGAAGCTGTTCTGCAGCTTCAGGTAACTATTTGATTTCTTTATTCTGAGAAAATTAAATTTCAGTTTGAGGATCTTTTGCGGAAACTGAGCTTATACATTTGAGTATTGGTAGCTGTCGATGCAAAATAATTATTAATGAACTGTTAGTTAAGAGTCTGATTGTAATTCCCAGAAAAATATCATGGAATAAGAATAATTTGTCTGACTTGATGCATATGTTAGGTGTCACTTCTGTTTTGATACCCCAGCCATTCCAAAATAAGTGTACATTTTCCTCATTTTTGTTAAAAGTAATGATAAGTTAATTAGTGATGGATTTCCCCCATTTACCCTCTTGAGCTGTAGTAAATTAGAGGGAGTTAACTTATCTTAGGGGTGTTATTGACACTCCATGCATAACAAAGTTATCAATAAGGAAAGAGGCAGCTCAAGTTGTAACAATATTTTATAGAGCAAGTGGGCACTGTTTTGGGTATTGAGGGAGTATTTGTTTTAGATTTGAATTGGCACCCTAACTTTCGGGTGTGTGACCAGATGCTTCGCATGCTGTATGTATTCATTTTGATAAGTCATGATATGATTTTAGCTTTATGATCATAGTTGTAATGGCATATTATGGGTTTAAGTTAGGTTTTATAATTGCTATTTTGGCCAAACAGGAGTTTTATGCAGATTTTACTGCAGTCGATCCTTACCATTTCACGTTGAATGTGCCGTCAAACCACAGTTATTTGATCCCGGCTGTTGTAGATCCTTCGAGTGTGCAAAACCTCTGTGATCGAGTTGTTGATGGTATTGCGGCAATTTTCTTGGCATTAAAAAGAAGACCTGTTATTAGATTCCAAAGGACATCTGATATTGCAAAAAGGATAGCGCAGGAAGCATCAGTAAGTGAGATTAACGGCAATAACTTACGTTAATGCTGCTTGGATGAGCAAGTATAAAATTGGTTTTATAGTTGGGTCTACTGACTATAAAAAATCTACTTCTTACCTGATAATTTGGAATGTTTTCTGTGAATAAATTCAACCTATCCAGATCAGTTCTGAACTGATTTTTTTGTCAAACAACCCTTCAATTTGTGCTCATGGGGCTTTATCCTTCCCTCTAAGTCTATTACCTGGAATCCCTTTTTCGATGTGTGTGTGTGCATGATTTTAATGTGAATCTCCTTTTAGTTTTGGATTAGTAGCTGTGTAGTTTTCTCTTCTTTGGCTTAGTTCTGAACTGATTTTTACCATTGGGTGTACAACAGAAGCTGATGTACCAGCATGAAAGTGGTCTTTTTGATTTCAGACGAATGGAAGTATCTCCATTATTGCTGATAGTTGATAGGAGAGATGACCCTGTCACTCCATTGCTGAATCAGTGGACCTATCAGGTAATTGATAGTTCATTTTTTAGATGATTTTGTTGTTTCAATATTTCGTCCAATACATCCGGGCATCATTGTTTATATTATCTGTCACAGGCAATGGTTCATGAATTGATAGGTATTCAAGATAATAAAGTAGACCTGATAACCATTGGACAGTTTCCAAAGGATCAACAGGTTAAGCTGCATTCCTCCTCAAACTGCGCCCTTTTAGTTTTATCATTGCAGTGTCTGAAACTATATCCTTGTTAACAATACTTGCAGGAGGTTGTGCTATCATCGGAGCAAGATGCATTTTTCAAAGCTAACATGTACGAGAATTTTGGAGATATTGGAATGAATATCAAGCAAATGGTGGATGACTTTCAGCAAATTGCAAAAAGTAACCAGAACATACAGACCATAGGTTTGTGTGATCCAAGATCTCATTGGGAGAGAAATTAAATGAGAAGAAAACTTGCTATTTTCATAGTTGGTCATATTATACATTTTAATAGCCGACTGGTTTGGTTTCTGCAGAAGACATGGCCAAGTTTGTTGATAATTACCCTGAGTATAGAAAAATGCATGGCAATGTTTCAAAGCATGTGACATTGGTTACAGAAATGAGCAAGATAGTTGAAGAGCGCAAGCTTATGACAGTTTCACAAACAGAGCAGGAGCTAGCCTGCAATAATGGTCAAGTGGCAGCTTTTGAGGTACGACAATGGTTTAGTTTCTAAAGTGTGATGCGAGTATTTCTTTTGTGTTGTTTTCACATGGAGTGATTAACTTTTAATTTAATATTTGGGGAATGTATGAAAATGAAATAAATAAAAAACATTGCTTTTGTAACATGTCAGATTGTGTAATCAATGGCTAATCTAAATACGACTGTAAACTTATGATATACCAGATAGATATTTATGGTACTGGCAGAGGCATCATGTCTGAAGATCATGTTGCAAGATAAATGTGAATTGTGAGATGCTAATTGGGGGTTGTGCAAATGTTTAGATGTAGTATAGAGACCATATGAATGGCCAAAGCATGTATGGTGCTAAAATTGTTCCACATAACTCTAAATCTGTATGCAGTATTTATGTATTGGCTATTTGTAGTATAGCAGTGTGATCACTTTGAACTCTGAAGAAGCCTAACGAGGTCAAAATGGATTTTAGACAATATTTTGTTATGAAAATGTTGGAGATTTCTAAGACAATGATTTACTATGTGGTAGGACAACAGGGGTCAAGATGGATTTAGTTTTTGACTCGATGATTTGCTATGTGGTTTGTCTGGGACACTTCAATCTTTGTGCAATATTTCTTCCTCTTCTTGATTGGTGCCTGGATAAATGAAATGTCACATTATTCTCCCTTTTGGGGGGTTCATGTTACCCTCACTTACTTTTTTATTCTAGTTCATATTTCAACTGATTATCATTCATTTGTTTATAGCAATAGAGGGAATCCAGAAGTACTTGTCTCTAGGTAGGAATTAAATTTGATAACATATGTGCATAAATGTAAAAAGAAGGATAACACACATTTCCATATTTTACATTGATGGAGCAAGTTTGATACATCTATCATTTGAATCATCCTTGCCGATTGCTGAAATGAAGAAAGTCAGAAAAGTTGCCACACCATGACCTACTTCCTTATGTTCTTGCAGGCAGTGGTAAATCTTTTGTACAATGATAGTGTATCTGATATTGATCGTCTACGCCTAGTCATGCTGTATGCTTTGCGCTATGAGAAGGAGAGCCCTGTTCAACTAATGCAGCTTGTCAACAAACTAGCTTCTCGGTCCCCGAAATACAAGCAAGGGGTAAAATTACCGAACCAGCATTCCTTTCCTAAATAACTTGATTTGCCTCTACTGTTTTCTTGTCATGGTTTATTTGGATATGCACATAGGCAGCTTTTAAAAAAGTTACATAGCGATGAATATATGTAAAAGTGGATGAGTTTAGTTCTTATATGAAATCTGTAGCTCAGTTTTCCGGATCATTACCTATGAAGCACCAATTTGAATGTTTAGCTCGTTCATGTAATGATATCCTAATAAACTTATTGGAACCAAATAATATATTAAGTGCTTTTTTGTGCCTACTTGGTAGGAAGATATAAAATAAAACTAACTACTTGCAAATAACAGCTTGTACAGTTCCTTCTGAAGCAAGCCGGTGTTGAGAAGCGAACTGGTGATCTGTATGGGAATCGAGATTTCATGAGTATTGCTCGCAACATGGCTCGTGGTCTGAAGGTTTGTCCTGAAGACTTATACGTTCTGGTTGGGACATATTTTCCACATACTTAAACACTCTGTCTGCCTTTGTTTTAGGGGGTTGAGAATGTCTACACCCAACATCAGCCTCTTTTAGTCCAAACAATGGAAAACATCCTTAAAGGACGGTTGAAAGATGTGGACTACCCATTTATTGGAAATCACTTTCAGCAGGCCAGGTCCATTGATTCATCTATTCTTTCTTTTCACTGCGTGTGTACCCATGTGCTTAGTTTCTTTTAAATAGTTATGTTGTTATTTTGAATCATTATGTTGGAGATATTTTGTAGTAAAACAACCCTTTCTTTTAGTTGCTAAAATTATACTATGACATAGATATGTGGATAGATGGAGTAGTGACGAAACAGAAGATAATAGGGTTTAGCATGCAAAGATTTTATTTGTTCAGAGATAAGTGGTGTGGAATTTGGTCCCTCTTGTCATGTGTCAAGATTCTGTTGAGGGCTCACAAACAAAGAAAACTCTTTGAAAGTTCTTAATGTGCTTGGTCTACTCAATTATGTGATTCAATCTGATGTTGAACCCTGTCAACCAAAGTGCTAATTTTTCAATACAATGTTGTGAAAGTACTATACCTAACACCTTTTTCATCTTTGACAGACCACAGGAGGTGGTTATTTTTGTTGTTGGTGGCACTACATATGAGGAATCACGCGCTGTTGCTTTACAAAACACTACCAATGCTGGAATTCGTTTTATACTAGGTGGCTCTACAGTTCTCAGCTCTAAGAGGTATGTCTCGGTTGTGCCATCGTGCTTCTCATAGAGACAGATGGTCTTAACAGAGTGGTGAAAAAAAACTTACTGCTGCATGCTGCATGTGGTCTACTCATGGCATGATTTCATCATTATCATGACTTGCTTATGTGTACAGTACATTTCTTCTGCATTGGTTATAGAATGAAGAATTTTAGGTTCTGGATCCTAAGCTAATAGTATCACCTGGCTTCTGCCATATTTTCCTCTGGGTTATGGGTGCACGATAAATTATTATTTTCTTAACATGATAGTTACAATATATCTCAGCAATTGTCACATTCATTTCCCTACCTTTCAAAACCTGAGTGAGCATACAAAATGTGTTGTGCTTGTGCGTTAGATAGTGTTTGGTAAACATAGGCCATTATCACCAACACATATTGACCCGAGTAGTAAAGAACTTGTTCTTAAGTATGTCTTAGGTTCAAGTCTTGATGCGGGCACAGAAACACACATAAGTTGCATATCAAAAGAAGAAACATATGACCATCATATCTTATTTGCATTAGCACCGAGCATAAAGGATATAGGGTTAAATGTTGAAACTTACCCTTATGTATTGGTCACGAACACTATGCTACCCTCCTTTTCAAAATCACATTTGCGGTACCTTATCTATTGGTCACACGATCCCGTTAGGAAAATGGACGGTAAAATGCCGTTTTTTCCATTCCGTTAGTCATATGACCTCAAGTGACATAATGGATGGTAAAATGACGTTTTTTCCCTTAAGTATTTGACCTCTATATATTTTATAAGGAACAACAACGAAGGTGCAATGGTAATGTTCTTTATAAAATGTATAAAAGTCAAATAAGTAAGGAAAAACGGCATTTTACCATCCATTATATGACACTTGAGGTCATATGACTAACGAAATGGAAAAAACGGCATTTTACCGTCTATTTTTCCTAACGGAATCGCGTGACCAATACATAAGGTACCGCAAATGTCGTTTTGAAAAGGAGGGTAGCATAGTGTTCGTGACCAATACATAAGGATAAGTTTCAACATTTAACCCAAGGATATATTGACCAATTCTGGGTTTATGCGATGGACAGCTTTATCAATCCTAACCAACTTTAAACTTCCCTATTGGTATTGCAATGTTATCAAATCTTAATGGCTGGACCTTGACATATATATTCTTTTGTCTTTCGGTTCTCAAAGCTATAATTTTAGGTTTACCCCTTTGCGTGTTGTTCTTGTAATGGGCTTTATTTCGAAACAGGTTTCTGAAAGACCTAGAAGAAGCCCAGCGGGTATCTCGTTCCAGCTCTGCCGTCGTCTGAATTTTGAGTTCCTAGCTTTGGAGAAGCATGTAAATATCTTTTTGCAGCTTGCAGAGGAGTAAAGTGTCCAACATAAAATCCCATCCTTTACAAGGCTGCTGATATTTGGCCAGACTGCATAGGTGTATAGTGCGAACACGCTTGAGGAGACCTAAACAAATCATATGCCATGCTACATTGCTACTCCTTTCAAGTACTCGGTTCTCATCTTACCATGAATGGTGATTGAGAAAAGGGCAAAACTGTAAACTTAAAATGCCATTTGTTGCATTTTTCATCTGTATAATTCAATTTGTGTATCATCATTGTAGTTGTAATAGTGAGGTTTTGCAGAAACTGAGGTAAATGAACATTGCCTCAGAGAATTTTGATTGACACATTTGTTTCTACAACCCTCAATGTGGCCGATTTAAATTTGACCGAAATGTGTGATTTTAAGATTAGATTTGAAAAAAATAACATACATAAACCATAACAATCTAGACAGTAAAAGAGAATGTTGTGAAACATATTCCAAATCCGAATAACATAATGGTGTCATGAAACCACACAAATCATGACTGTATCTACTACTGTAACTGAACCATCATGAAAAAAGTTGCAATTTAATTGACAATCACTTCAAGAAGATGGGCAAAATTAAAATTCCCCTAACCCACACAATCTTTATCTACCTGCCTCATTTGGCTATTTCTCTTATCTGATGCACCTAGTGTGTGAGCCAGGGGCAGTTCAGTAATTATTGGACATACTTGCAAAACTTGTATATATACTCCTATCTTCATCCCTACTAAAACCATATATACTTTTCATGTTCCTCAACACTCTTGAATACCTTCCATGGCCTCCTCCAAGCTCCTATTGGCCATCCTAGTTTCTCACATTGTAAGTTTCTTCTAATGTAGTCACAAAGTTCGATACGTTTCGGTTAAAATGCGGATAAAACTGTTTCGTTTAGAACTGGGTCGATACAAAACGTTAAGACTCGAATCCATTTTGGTTTAATATTGTTTTGATGGAGTTGCAGCTAAGCTTGGTTGGAAGCCATGCCGCTTTGCCTTCCCAGCTCTACTGGGAATCCAAGCTGCCAAACACTCCCATGCCCCAATCCATCAAAGACTCGTTACAATCTGGTTAGTCTAACTAAAATCTCGCGTTATTACATCATCGTATCATTATTCCAACAACTAACCAACCCATGAAACACGTGACTTTTCAGACAACAACAAAAACAACTCATGGACCGAGTCCGAGGATGTCGGGGAAACCAACGACATAGAAACCACCAAAGGACTCGGCAAGGCCTACGCAACAAGACCTACGAGAGGGAACGGAGTGACGGTGTCCCACAAAGGAGGAGGGAGACCCGTATACGTGGGGGTCTCCCCTGGTGGGACACCGTTCAACTACCTATACGCCGCGGAGCTGCCCCAGCTTCGCGGCGCAGCCAACCAAGCAGTAGTTTTTTTCCTCCAGAAAGACCTCCACAACGGCACCACCATGACCCTCCACTTCCCCAAGCACCCCCACGACCCGCCCTTCCTCCCCAAAAGGCTGGCGGAGAGAATACCCTTCTCCTCAGCCTACCTCCCCCAGATCCTGGCCTACTTCCGGGTCAAACCCGGGTCGATCCAGGCCCAGATCATAAAAAACACGGTGGAGGAGTGCGAGGAGGAGGGCATCAAGGGGGAGGAGAAGTGCTGCTCGACCACGGTGGAGTCGATGGTGGACTTCGTGGTGAAGAAGCTGGGGAGGGACGTTCAGGTGGCGGCGACGAGGGTGGCGGAGACGGAGGCGGCGGTGAGGCGGTACACGATCGGGGCGGCGGTGAGGATGCTGAGGGGGAGGAGCAATGTGGTGTGCCACAAGAAAAGCTTCCCTTGCGCGCTCTTTTACTGCCACACAACGAAGTCAACGAGGACGTATAAGGTTCCGTTGGAGTCGGCGGAGGGGACCAAAGTCAACGCGGTGGCCGTGTGCCATACGGACACTTCCGGGTGGAATCCGAAGCATTTGGCGTTCCGGATGCTTAAAGTCAACCCCGGGACGCTGCCGATTTGCCATTTCTTGCCGGAGAGTCACATTGTTTGGGTTCTCAAGTAGACGGAACTATATGTTACCTTGTAAGGCTCGTTCTCTTCGTTTTAAATAATACTAGATATTTCTATCTGTTTCAAAAAACAAATCTTTCTACTTTTTTTTTATTTGAGGAGAAATCACATGTTATAAGAGAAAAATGTTCTTTTTTTTCTTGTATATGATTAAAGTATGGTGTAGTCCATAAGGTTGAACACATGTAATTTTCTCAAACATCGTTTTTTTTTACTAAAGGTTGTAGGTGAACTATTTCCGTTTAGTCATGTGACTATAACAATTTTATTCTTTGCATTATATGTAGTTCATTATTTATGTCCCTCTTTTGCAATTTAGAACTCTCATGTTTTCACTCTTAGGAAGATACTTTCGATTTTTTGCAAAAATACATAACCCCGTTAATGGATTTGGATACGCAAAATAAGTTCTTACGACAAAAAAAGTAGTTCACATTAAATCTGAACAAATTCAAGAAATTGAAGATGAACTTCAATCGACATAATGATGGATGTTTTTCTAATAAGAAATAAGGACATTGAAAGACCAAATCCAAGTTAACTCTGCTCTGATCTTCGTCCCCGTCCACTTCGCTACTAACATCTTTGTTTTCCGTATGGAGCACCCGACACCATTTATGATGAAACGCCTAGGGTTCCACATCACTGCACGAGACGGAATCCGATCAGTGAGCCTACGAGTAATTTTTGGCTCAAACAATTAGGTGAGGTATGCCAAACAACCTTATCAAATCCAATGAGACACATGTGGGGAAGCGGGACATTAGTGAAGAGAAACGTCCCATACGAGATTGGTTTCGACCAATCATACTCCTCCACCACACTACCTGCACCTTCTTGAGCAACTATCGTACGCTCTCACATGATTGAAGGTCCAAGACGCACAATTGGCAATCCAGACTAACTCGAATCAAGACATGGGTGGTAGAAACCAGACCTCAGTGCATCACCAGGATTTTGATTTTTAACTATTCGAAACTGGATCAGTCGGGCATTTTATATAAACCAGAGCCCTAGATCTACCTAAACCATACGCAATAGTACTTTAGAAAATTAATAAAATTACTTTTGCTAAAAAACTACAAGGTATTGTACAATCATATGAGCTCTACACTATATACCATAACAAAGCCAAATATATCATTTGGTCAGGATCAGTTGAGTTGGTTATAAGTACACAAGTGTCGATGAGTATAACATTACAATTCACCCGAAAAAACACGGACCAAACAAAACAAAAACAGCATAAAGAGTTTAAATGAATCCAAATGTCCTAGGAAACCAGATAGAGGAATTAAATCAAAAAAACATGGCATCCAATTTCAACAAAACCCAACATCCATAGAAGTATTCTATAGCTCATTCATAGAGTTTATAAGAACAGACAATTAGAACCCTAGCTCATTATGTATTTTGGGACTCATTCCATCCCACAGAGAACAAATGTCATTATTGCTGATCATGTCATGAAACAGTCTGCCTGAGTTTCTATTATGATTTACAGTTATGTACCCTTTGGGGCCTTATTTCTTTAATTGTTCTAAGTTCTAACCACTATAAACAAATACTTGAGCAAATTAATGTAATTGAAAACTATTGTTTGCATCAGCAAAGCAAACATTACATGCATCAAATAGTAGAACCCTATAAATATCCATCCTTTATAGCTACAACTATATGAAAATACTACACAACTTTGGAGAAAGATTAGTCCAGGTTCAGATGATAACCTTAAAGCATTGAACATGGACAATTTACTTGCGAATTTTGGGGGGAGCTTTAGGGAAATGAAGTTTGATCAGTGCGGGAAGTTCGGCTAACTCAACTTGTGACTTTCCCAACAAAATACCCTTTAACTTTTCATCACAGTTGACCACATTCCTGTTCTCTGGATCCTACAAAAATAAAAATAAAAACATCTCTTCTCAGGACCAGTTTAGATATATCATATATGCATGTTGACTCAATAACAGTTATAAAAATTATCAAGCATGCATGAATCCTCGTGTGAGATATGGCTACAGTATAAGTAGATTGCATATATAAAAGAGAGAAATGAGTTACAACTGCTACAAGTGAGTTAAGACTCGTGGACTTATTCTTCCAAATTCCAGAAGCTGCTTTTGGAAGCTGAAAGCACCAACTACTGTTATTCATACTACCCAATGTTTGAGGGCAACCAAACCCGTCAATGTGGCCAGGTAAATAACAAGGGACAGTGAAAGGAATTCATTATAGTATTATAGATAGACCATAACTAAAGAGCATGCGTTCAATTTAATACATAGTACACAATTTTCCTTTGCAGCTTATTTTCCACTTTCTATTACCTTCCATTTAGTAGTATACACTTAAACACAATAGTATGGCAATATTTTATACATTTCTTCAATCCAACTAAGCATAAAATCAAATCTTATCATATTATCAGACTATTTTATCCGTCCAACCAAACATAGCTAAGAGATTAAGAATAGCTGGTTAGAGTATTCAATTACATTGATGATGGGTATATAAGATGCTATTTAATTCACAAAGATATGTCCCCTCCAATATTTATCAGTAATATTTCTGAATTCTATAAAAAAGATTACATGGCCAGAAATGTATACCACAGAGCATGATGGGTAAGCATCTACAGCACTCTATGAGCATATCTAATGAAGTTTAACACTAGTAATTAGAAAAGAATAAGATTAAATATTAGAAAACAACAAACCTGGAGTTTATTGGTTTTGATGTAGGACCAGACACGCATGAAACAGCCCAGACGAGATGTCTGTGACTGACCCACAAACTCTCGTAGCTTAGAGGGGAGATTTACAAGATCAATCAAATCGGCAAGCTTCTTTGGATCATCTGTTATGACCATTTTCATCCGCGGAGGAAACATTGTCCTTGATGTATTCTGTTTTTTTTTCCAACATAGCAACCAGAAACCATATTACTACTCGTTGTGCATGTGTCAACACTCCCACCATATAAAAACTAAGTAATGAAGTGACATGTTATGATCGTGCAGTGATTCAAACATAAAGCAAGAGATTAAACTTGAAGATGTACATAAATTTATCTAACCAAACAACACACGAAAATTATTAGATGATTGAAATTACAATGTTTCAAATAGGGGTGGGCACGGCCGGTTAACCGGCACCGGAGCCCTTCCCGACCACTGGAACCAGGCCTCTCGGTTGTCCATAAGACACCACCGGAGCCGGCACCAAAAACTGGCGAAATGGTAAAAAAACGATCGGCGTATTTCACCGGTGTCATCGAGCCCAATGGGCCTTTTCCTGGGCTTCTGAAATTTGGCCAAATACCGGCCCAAGTCCAACCAAACTTAGTTTTCTTCCTATTGTCCTCTTTTAGTTTGAAGGATTTTATACTCTCTTGTTCATATTATTATGTTAATTTAACAAATTCAAATATAACTTTTCGCATTTGTTTTAAAATTGGTTATACTTGACATGTTAATCCAATCATTTAGTAGTACATTAAAAAATACTATTCCATATCAGTAAATACTTACAATTACACAAAAATAATATCTACAATTAAATGAACAAGTACAACATTAACATTATTTACAAATATGCAACATTAACAAATTCAATAAAATCACACATTCAAATCTAAATATTCAAACCAGTAGATAAACAAACAATTACACAAATTGAAAATACAATAAAACTTACTAGAGAGCCAAAAAACAAAATATTGAAACGGATCTGAGAGTGAGACATAGGGTTTCTCTAAAAAAATATCCTCTCTATTCTTATAAGGGTTTTAGATCCTACACTAAATAATTTTAGATCTCAGTTTAGTTTGGATTATAGATCCGGAACCCCAAACTTAAAGAAAGTCGGATCTCAGTAGGAATGCCAAATGGGCGGGTACAGGGCGGGGATCATGATCCCCGTTTCCTCCCCATTTACCATCCTTGTCCCCATACCCGTTTTTTCCCCGCCCCATTTTAGCCCCATACCCAAACGGGTATCCACGGATCCCCATTTTCGCCCCAATCAATCATCACTTTTCATCCATATCTATCATGCAGTCATACAACACAGTACCAAAAGTATCCAAAAGATACAAGCTTTTTTACATTTAACCCATATTTATACTCACACCTAACAGGTACGTGACATAGAAAGGAATTTCCCTATGCAATTACTGCAAATGTAGCATCATCTTTTGTTCCAACCATGAATGTCCTTGAAAGCAAGTGATCTTATAATATATCACCTGCAATGCTGCACATCAACAATAAAATCCAGCAAGTATAAATTTACAGCATATATCCAAACATTTTTATGATTTGTTGTTTAAAGTAAGTGTAACCCCCATTAATATCCAAGTTCACATTCTTCGCTGTTTCTGATTAAGCAGCATGGTCAGGTTTGACATGAAAGCTCAGCATGCACCCACCTCAGGTTGTAAATAAAATTCACCAAAACCAGTGGGGGAATCTTAATTTCACTCAGTCAAACCGTTTACATTGGTGTTTTGTTGGGGCTGAGAGTTGTTAGTTCGAAAGGAACTCTGTATATTTCATTTGACTACAACTACAAGAATCTTCCATTGTTCATGAAGTGCTGAGGAATAAAGCAGATTCTAAGATAAGCAGTTTTAAAGGTTTTGTATATATTAAAAGACTGATTCGACCTAAAAAGTCTGAATGTTTATCGGTTCTGCAATGTATCTCTAACCAAACCACACACAAACCCATCAATAAAATTCAAACCCTTAACCATCAATCAATCCAAATCAACATAAAGTTCTGATTTTCATGCCTATAAATCCTTACCCATATAGAAATTTCGAATTTCCAAGAAATTTAAGCATAAAAACAGCTCTCCAGATTGAGTAAAGGGCAAGGGAATGCCAGAAAATAAAACGAAAAATCGGAGAATAAAATCGAAATGGTGAAGAACCCAAAAGCATTTGATTACCTTCTGCAGATTGTGAAGAACCCAGAAGCAGAAGAGAGAGATCTCTGAGGTGCGTGTAGATCACTTCTTCTCTGAAACTCGATGTTTTGAATGGTGTATGCCTCTGCGCGATACACACAGACAAGTTAAGGGTTTGGATAGTAAGGTGGTACCCATACCCGCCCTGAACCCAACCCGCACCCGAAGTCTCTCTATTTAAAACCCGAACATGACCCAAAGTCTACCCGAATGTCAAATTTTACCCACACGACTCGATCGGATACAAAAACGGGTACCCAATGGGTCCGGGATTTTTACCATCCCTATTCAAAAGCCTCTATTCTTCGAAGCAAATGCTTAGTTTGTAAGAGCATATACAATGAGGGGATTACATATGAGGATCATGATGTGCGAATTATATGGTGACTGGACTTAATTGTGATGCACGTTTTTTAAATTGAGCTGAGTTCCATAGCGATGTGATCACATATGAGATCATGATTTGTAGGGGTATTGAGTGGATGCTGACTGGATAACTAAATATTCTTTTGTTGAGTTTATTAAATTCAAATTCAAAACAGTAAATAGTAAATAAAATTGATAAAATCAATTAATAAAAAAATTAACTACATCAAAAAAATCAATTAATGATTTTTTTATAACTAAAATGGATAGATAAACTTTAAATTTTGTTACTCCCCAAATAGTACATCAAACTACATTGCTTTTGGTACGTCAAATTAATTAACTCATCTTACTCCTCGTCGTATATTGGTAAGTCGCTCCAAACAAACCCCATATGTTCTCAACAAGGTCATCTTGGAGTTACCAGTGGGTCAGATCATTTGTGACACTAAGTCGAGCACCCAACCGTTCTTGATAGGCTGGGGGCCCTCCTTGATGCCATCGTTCAGGTGGTGTCCAACCTGGTTTTTTCAGAGGGGGTTCGTAATACAAGTCGTCATCTTCTGCTTCGTATTGGTCGCGTTCATCCCTTACAATAATGTTGTGTAGAATGATACAAATGTGCATCATATCAGCCAAAGTATACTTGCTCCAAATACGAGCGAGCAAGTATACTTGGGTAGAAACTCTAAATTTTCGCTCACTAATCATTAACCTTGCAAAAAGGAACGAAACAAGTAAAGTAAAACAAAACCAGATGGGTCAAAGAGGGTGCCACGGTGGAGGCCAAGGAGAAGGATGTGTGGCGGTTGCTCAGGAAAAATGATTCGATACAAGGAGGTCGAGGGGTTCCGAGGCGGCGAGAACGATTGATGTCGAGGTGAGCCAGACGATAACTACCGAGGTTGCAGATGGGGGACCGAATAAGGCCAGGAGACACGTCGTTGGTGGCTGGAAAAAGAAAACGTTACGGTGACTAGAAATGATTTGAAAAAAAAACCTAACAAAAAGGAAGAAAAAAAACCCTAATATAGTTCTTAAGGAAAACCCTAAAAGAGCTTATAGGAGAGAAATCAAGGTTTATGCGTTGGTCCTTTTAAACATTACAACTTATCCAAAATATCTTTAGCCCGATCCAGCCGGATCAAGTAGTTACTATGGGTTGCAGCTACCTCTGCGTGTAGAAGCCCCTTTGAAGTTTGTACTTGTATATAAGCGCACACTGAAATAAAACGATACAAATTCAGTTCAGGAAGGAGACAAACCGTAACGGGGAGAGACACAGAGCCCTCGCTCGCGTTCCCACATTTCTAGGGTTTCTGGACGAGAAGAAGAAGAAGAACAAAGTAGCAGAACCCGAGGAGGAGGACGACGACGAAGAAGAAGAAACAAACACTTTGCGCTTTGCGTTCGCATCTACACTCGCGGAGCACCCGTCACTATCTTCTTCGAAATCGTGAGTTTTCCCGCCAAATTGCTTCTCGCCATTTGCCTTCTATGCTCTCTGTTCGCTGCTTCGTGTTCTGTCTCTCCCGCTGTCCGATTTAGGGTTCCGCTAGCTCCGAGTTTGTCTTCTCCGAAAATCTGTTGCCTGAAGTTTTTGCTCTTCGTGATTCGGTGGATGTGTGGTTTATGATACGGTGGTTTCTGATGGAATTCGGGGAAGGTTTATCGAATCGTATTGGTTAATTTTTATGGAGGATTAGATAATTGAGGTTTTGAACCAAGTTGATTCTGGCCTTTTGTCTACTCCGCTCCTCTTTTGTTGCTCCTCTTCACCGGCATTGTGTCTTTGACGATTCATTTTAGGGTTCCTATAGTTACGTGTTTGGAAAATCGTTTGATTGTTCTGTGGGATTCAGGGAAGTGTATTGAAGTTATTAGTCAAATTACCTGATAAATAGCTTATGGAGACTGTCTAATGCGACTTTGTTTTTTTCCTTGTGGTATAGAATGCAAATTTTAGTTGTTCATAATGCTAATTCTTATGTATTTGCTGTGATAATCTTATCTTGGTAATCTGTGGGAAGAAATCCCCCCCTAGAGAATGGTTAACTGAATTCATGGTTATGGTCTTAATGAAGCGTCCTTTTTATATTCTCCACATTGTCTCAGCTTTTCTCTTTCACTAATTTTCTTGCAGATAGGCCTCTATGATAGGATGGTAGAAGAGGGTGGAGTTGATGAACTTGAATTTACATGGGGTAAGAAGAGAGGTCGTGGTGGTAAAAAGAAAGACGTTCAGTTTTATGAGTCCTTTAGTTATGATGGCACAGAGTATGCGCTCTTTGATAGTGTTTACCTGTACAAGGAAGGTGAGCCTGAGCCTTATGTTGGTAAAATTGTAAAAATATGGGAGCAAGCGGATAAGATAAAGAGAGTGAAGATTCTATGGTTTTTCCGCCCTTGCGAGATTCTCAATTATCTTGGGGTTGAGGAGCCACCTAGGAATGAATTGTTTCTGGCATCAGGTGATGGAGATGGGCTTGCAAATATTAATCCCTTGGTAATTCACTATTTATAAAATGTATAGCATTTTGTTTGTTTCGCTTTATTGGGTCAAGGATTAGCATCTAAGTTATTCCCAGTGTAGTTACATATAATGTTATTATTAGATCGAATTCTGGAAATCTATGCATAGTTTAATTACATCTGTTGCTTAGAATCTATTAACTTTGTTACTAAAAACATTCATTCATCAGATGTGTCAGTGTTCAATCATTTGGTAAAGCTTTCCAGATGTTACTTTTCCTTTATATATACTTTCCCGTGTTGTGTAAATGGACTCTTAACTAAACATGTGGGAATGCTGGTAGAATCGAGAATGTAAAGTTATTGAACTGGTGGCTGATTTTTTAACAATCGAATCAGGAAGCTATAGCTGGAAAATGCAATGTAGTTTGCACTTCAAGTGACAGCAGAAATCGACAACCTACAGATGAAGAACTACGTATGGCTGACTTTGTTTTTTACCGCGTTTTTGATGTCGGGAAATGCGCAATACTGGACAGCATAGATGAAAAGATTGCTGGGGTTGAGGGTATGTTTTCTTTTGACCTTTGAGTATACATATAACTCCCATCTTCTTTTGTTGTCTATTGTTGTAACAAGTATTTGTCTTGCATATATTTTGTGGCTGCAGTAAATTTTTTATTGAACAGTGTGGAAAAGTATATTGATGAGAAAGTTCTTGTAAGCAATGAAAAGATTGCTGAGCAAGACATATCTGTTGATACCTCAGCAAAAGAAAACAAACACACCAAAGATCGATTTGGTGAAAAGAAAAATTCACTCGGGGGAAATCTTGTATCTGTTGCAACTGCAGAGCTGGATAAATTAGCTGACACCATCTTGGTGGACAATACAACTTCTAGGTGTCGAGCTGATCCTCCTGATGGGGATGAAGTTAGGGGTGGTAAGGATCCTGTTGATCAGGTTGATATTGAAAGGAATGTTAAATCTGAAAAGCGTTCTGATGGACTGGACAGCAGGCCGTTAAAAAAAGTGAAACTGGATAGTTCCGTCAATCAATCTGAGGACAAGAAGATTAATACTGTGGAGAAGTTAAACC
Source organism: Erodium maritimum (assembly GCA_963921825.1). Taxonomy (NCBI): domain Eukaryota; kingdom Viridiplantae; phylum Streptophyta; class Magnoliopsida; order Geraniales; family Geraniaceae; genus Erodium; species Erodium maritimum. Next base: position 8,532,829 of record OY997588.1, on the reverse strand, counting down.
TTGATTCTGACGTCAATGATCCTAACACTAAGGTGCCTAGAGTTTCTGCTTCTGAAGATGTCTATAAACACAAGCTTGCTAGGGATTCTCATGGTGGAGAAGAAGTCCTTTCCAAGAGGTTTAAACCTAACGGCGAACTCCCTGCAGCGCTTTCGAGAGACTCTTCTAAGGAGGACAAGACTGATGGCCATGTATTAGTCACCCGAAGACCAGATGCTGTAAGTTGTCTTTTTAGTGATGTAATTCAAATTATTCAATGCAATTTATATATTTCCTTGTGGGGTAATATACTGTTTAACAGCGTAGGTGATGTTATGAATAGATTTACATTTTCTTAGCATCCCCTTTGAATTGTGTAAATATATTTGAGTTGGATGTGTTCACTTCTGAGCATTATTGTACCTTGAACATGTTTGCCTAGCTTATAGAATGAGATTACTCATATTTTGGGGCTGTGGGTGTTTATCTTGTCAAATAATCAACCCAGTCAGAACCAAAATGTGTCCCATGCTTGAATAAAATCATAGTGACCCCCAATAAACTCTACCATGTTTGCCAGTAAATACTCTTGAGCTGCCTGGCGATTCTTTTGTACTGGCTTGCAGGAGTATGTGTTTCACCAAGTCATGTAATGACTTTACCTCTGAATTGTACCTGCCAGTCAATTATTACATAACTAACCTGCATAAAGTTTAAAGATGGAGAGAAGTTTTTTTGCTACTGTTTAATGCTTCCCTTAATTTTTTGTTGTATCTAGAAAATATTTATGTTGTATTTTTAAGTTTCTTCTTGTTATGCTAATATGTTGCATGTTACACAGTTTATAATTTGACTTACAAACTATTAGAACTGTAATGTTAGGTTGACTCACTGAGGACACATCTTAACAGTTCAGTTTCATTCTTAGATTATACTTGTTTTGGCATTTTCTAGATGAAGCTGTTTTATTTTATAAATAGTTTTTAAGGGCAATCTCCCTCAACTTCCCCTGAAGTGTTCAAACTGTGCATTGATAACCTCTCCTGTTTTGGTAATTATATATTTTTTCCAAATGTGAATGATTGGGTATTTGCTTGAAAGTTATTTGCTACAAGCGATAAGGAGTATGGAATCTGAATTTCATGTAAACAAGTAATCAGATTTCCTGTGTTGGATTCACGAGTTATTGTACATCTATGTGCTTGTTTCTAGTTGTACACATTAATTTATGTTATGAACCAAATGCAGATTCTGGTTTTCTAGTAGTTATTCAGATTCTGGTTTTCTGATAAAGATGAATTTGGTTCTAATATATTCCTATGCTCGATATGGTGCAGGATCGAAGTAAATGGTTTAATGGACTTGTAAGTACTTTCACACACCTTTTCCATATTCTTAATCTTCACTAATATCGTACCTATGCTCGTGAATCTAAATGTAAGTGGATACTATTGATATTTGAGTTGATGGTCTCGAGTCTTCAAAATCAGAAGATGGATTTCCATCAAGTGATTAAATTTGCATCTAAGTTTTGTTTATAAGTTATCTTGTTTTATTTTATTAGCCTTGGGAACAAAGAATGCAATCTGCGAACGAGGAAGGGACACTTGTCTTGCTTCAAAATTTGGATCCAACTTACACATCGGCCGAAGTGGAGGTGATATTCCTGAAATTCTGGATTTCCAATTTTGAAGCTGTTTTCGCCCTCCTTTTCTTTATAATATTACTGTAAAAATTTCTTAATATTGCTAACCTTCTATGATGTTTCCTTGGAATGCTGTTGACAACTGTTTCTTTACGGTTAAGTATCGTGCTTTGAATAATGACTTATATGTTGTCATGACAGCTTGTTTGTTGTTTTTCCTTTTACTTATATCTTTCTTATGTGCTTCTCCCTATGTTCATATTAAAATTTCAGGATATAGTTTGGCATGGCTTTAAAGAAAGGTGCACAGCTAAGATGATTCAGAGGACTGCATTTTCTAGCCCTCTATCTGGTATGAGAAACAGAATACAATGAAGGTCTACTAAAAATACTTTTGGACTGATAAATTGGTTATGGCTCAAGCTTTTATTGATAATTGCTATGTCTCATAGGTCAAGCTCTTATTATATTTAAAACAAGGGAAGCAGCCAGAACGGTTGTCAGAAAATTGGATGGAGGGTGTTTGATGCTACCAAATGGAAGGTGTGCATGTAGCTCTAATCGGTCCTGCAATGAATTAATATTGATATGCTGGCTTACATAGTATAATTGTGCTAAAGATGACTTGTTTATAATTGTTGAAGTGTGTCCTACGTTGGAAGAATGTGAATGAATGGACCGCTTGATAAGCATATCGAGGCCTCCACCCATCAGCTTGTGCTTCTGGATTGGGTTGGGCTTTAGCATGATATCAGGGTTGGTTTGATATTGGGCATGTGCCCCGTTTGTGTTTCTTTCCCCATTAATGGTCCACGTGCAAGGTCCGTGCTGTTGTCCGGCATGCATGTGAGGGGGAATGTTGAAGTGTTTATCCCACATTGGAAGAATGTGAATGAGTGGACTGCTTGATAAACATATTGATTCCTCCACCCATCAGCTCGAGCTTTTGGGTTGATCGGGCTTTAACGATAATAAACTAATAGATTTTATTTTTATCATGGTCACTACAAAAGAGTCCTACATTTAGTCATGCTTAGTTATGTGCTATATGATCTTTTCCTCTGACTTTGGTTTGTGGTAATCTTGCTTTAAAGGCAGCTCATGTGCATTAGGGATGGTGTTTATGTACTTATGCTTGCACTGCAGGTTCCTTGTTGGCAGCATTGCAACTCCTTGTGTACAAGAGAAGCTACCGTTTTTTGGCCATATTGTCATTGACAAACTTAAACTTCAGATGCAACGTGAAATGGTGATTATTAATCTATCTTCTTTTTATGGTGGCCCATTGTTTATAATTTGCTCCTAAACACATACTTATTTGAGATGATTTGTTGCTATCTTACTACTTATGCAATTTTGGGCGTTTTTACTCAGAAACAAGCTGTATCGACGTCACATTGTTCTCAGCCAAATACAATTGAGTATGAAATGGCCATGGATTGGTGCTTACTACAAGAGAGATCTGACCATTCATGGAAAAAATTGTTCAAGGTTTCTTCAACTCTGATCTTATTCAAACAGTTACTGAGTATTAAGACTTTATATTCGATGTCTGCCTCTTTTTATTCTCTTTGCTGTTGAGCTGATGTGTGTTTCGACATCTCCAGATACAGGGGGATGAGTTTAGAAAACTCAAGGCTAACCTCAAGTCCAAATGAGAGCGTCTCTGCTGTTGTGTATACTGCTGTGAGTACTCGGCACAAAAGATTAGTATGTCAGGATTTTGGCTGATTTTGTAACATTTTGTGCGTTGAATATGTGATAGGTGCTGTACAGGTTACTAAGTCTCCTCAAACAGGCTTTTGAAGCAGTGTGTACTTTTCACAGTTGACAAAATCTAGGCAAAGGGTTCCTAGTTTTCGGATCAGTCTTTTATGGTGACCATCTCAATCCTTAAATTTTAATTCTTCTTTTTTGCCAATGTTCTAAGAACACACCAGATCAGATGGTTTGACTTGTTCAGCTTGGTAGTTGTTACTAGCTGTAGTCTGGTTCTTCAATTATAATATTCCAAACTTTTGACAAAATCAGTCTTGGCTGGTAAAAAAAAGATGTGGCAAGGTACCTACTGTAGTGAACTGGTCAGACCAATACCAATGAACCAGTGGTCATAGTTGCCCCATTTTTGGTTTCAAACTTTATTAATCATCAAAAAAGTAGTTTAGTGTTTTGTCTAGTAAACCTCCGTGCTCTTGCATAGTCCAAACCTCAAACCGAATGGAAATCATCCTTATGTTCATTTGCTATACAAATGAACATTGTCTAAATCAGCAACGAATTACTGTTTCCTTGCTGGAAACATATCATCTTAGAAGTGCAGTAGTTGAGTGCACAATGTTTCAAAATATTACTCTCACTATACGTTTTGTTCTAATTGGGTACCCCAAAAGAAGTGTATTTTAATTTAGTAACCATACTGTGCATGTTCCAATTTAGTGATTCTTGTCATGGAGTGAGATAAAAGTGACCCAAATGGAACATGATGAATACTGATTGGAGCAAAAAGGATTACAAAGGACAGTTTCCTAGTTGAACTGATGATAAAAATTTCACCTTGCAGATGAAACCATGGGACTTACTGTTGGGTTCAAGTCAGTTTTGGGATGGGCATATGTCCAAATGCATTCTGAGGTAATCCTTTTTACGGTATTGAAACCACATTTTCAAGTACACAAGAGTGGTTTCTCATTTGATGGCGTTAGAACTATCTTGGCCTGATTTTTCATGTTATGACCATGGATAAGATCATATTTTTCTTTTAATCTAGTTTATTTTGTTATTGATTTGAAATTCCCTTTGGCATGATTCTAGTTGGTGTGTTTAATTCTATTCTCCGATATCCTATTGGGAAGAGAATTTATATTTCAAAGCTTAAGTATATACCAAAATGATATATGGTTTGTAAGTTTAAGAAGAGGGTTGAATAGAACGACAGATAAGAAATGTCTGACCAAGGGGGGATCAAGCGTGGGATCTAAAATGAGAAAGTAAATCTGCAATTTCAAGTGTCAATATGATATTTGAATGAAATTACAGGGACCAGAGTTACATGATGATCAAAATGGTGAGATAAAGGTACTTAGATACACAACCATGCACCTGAAAATTCTTACCTTAGGCTTTATACGATATCTATCGTCATCAAGTTGACAAGATTTTAGCCTGAATTGAGGTCACTAAACCCATATTTCATCAGGAATATTGTATTGGGCTGATTTTTGGAATTAGCCCCTTTTTATATTGAAAAAACAGTTTTAGATTAGCTGTATTGATAAATGGGTTGTGTGGTTTAGACTGGAATCGAATTAATAAATAATCCCGCGCCATGGTAGGATGTTTTGGGTCAGGCACATCAAAATTCAATCAATTATTGTTCATATACTATTTTATAGCGTAATTGACAAAGATCTGTGTATATCTTAGCCATTTCCCATTAATTGAGGTGAGTTCTAATCACAAACCAATAACAGAGCACACTGAAGTATTCACATGAGCACTTTGTTTACATGATCTGTGATCTACTATTAGATCATTGGTATTCTGAAAATCCCGATATCGAGCATTGATCGCTTTCATTGAGATTGATAAGTTGAAACTGGTTGATTGACAAAGATTTGTTATATCATGATCACGATACAAGTTATTGATATTAAATTTAGTTCACCTTTTGAGCACAATTCAATTTGACAGAATTTGAGTTCTCATAATGTTCGTGTCGACCCCATCCTAGCCTGTCTTTCCTCAAATCTGATCCTTGCTATCGAAAGTTAGCTTTCATTGTTGAAGGCTTCCACTGACTATGCCTAGCCCTTGCTCCTCCCTGCACCAATGAGCACCTGCCATGCTGCCAAAAGTTCGGAAAAAAATGACCGTTGATAAAGCCAATATATTTATTAAAAGAAACCAACGGTCAAGAGGATATTTTAGTTAAATATTTATTATTTTGCTCTGCAAGTACTCTACTCCATTGATTCTCCTCATACTGTTGGTTCTCTCGTAGTCCGCTTTCAAATATTTCTTTCTGTACTCGCAAATCCTCTTCCAACGATTGTAACTTGGCTTGAATGCTCAGTGTTTACCTTTGGAGTGTATTTGGCTTAAACGTGGGTTCAAGAGCAAACGATCCAAGTGTCTGATTTGTGACTACACACCAATCCCAGTCATGCCTCATCCCGGTCCTGCCCACACACACCGTCACCCGTTATTACTCCATCCACTAGACAAATATGCTTTAATGGATTGAAGAAGACTTGAGACTAGTCTGGCTTCATTACTCGTTTGATTCGTACAAAGACAACAATAAGAATAGAGATAGTTTTGGATGACTATTCAACTACAGTTCAAATCGGTGCACGATTTTGCTTCACACGGAGAGTCAACGGTGGACCACGTTGAAGGAGTTTCATCCATAACTTCCAAGTGCATCCCCAATACCAGAAGAATAGGGAAAACAAAGTTCTGGACAACACCACACATTTAATTTTCATGATGGAGATGGAGAAAATTAAGCAGAGAAAATACTCAAGAAACGTGAAGACTAGACTAATATCCAATATCGTCAAAACAACTATGAATTAATTATATAAAAATTACATTCGAGTAACAGTTACCAATACTGTTTTATTTTGATACGGTGACGATCCAATTGTTTCTTAAAGACTCTTGAATCCACGCTATCCGCTGTTGTATCGGTGCCTCATAGTCTTAAACTACACATGATTGAACTATCATAACCAATGTTTTTCTATCTCTTTGTTTGAAGGCGCAACACCTACCTTCTTTTATGTGACTTCGTTGAGGACTTTGTTCATCCTTGTACTCACACATCCAATGTATCATACTCATCTTGATCATTTTTATTTTAAGGGTGATCAAATTTATGTTAGAACCGGGCGGATTGCCTGTAGCAGGTCGGTATGGGTAGTAGCGGAGCCACATAGGTCCCAAGAGGATACGTGCCCCCTCAATTTTATTTTTGAAACCTTCTTATATGCTTTTAGATTTTTTTTCTTTCTAAAATACCTCTTAATTCCTTCTAATTTCGTAGTTATGTCCCCCTCAAATTTTTTTACAACCATGTGTTTGTCACCGAAAAATTTCGGTGCCTCCTCACTAAAAAAGCTAGTTCCATCACTTTATCGGTACCCCTAGTAGGTTTATCGTTGGGCGTGAGTTAGCCACAGTAACATCATTGGTCCAATAAGGTATAAGGGGTGGTCCGATTAATTAGCCGGTGATCATCCTTAAGTACAATAACACTCAGCTAGGAGCAATTCAATAAAAAAAACCTCTCAACACATGAAAAAAATAAATATATAAAGGAGAGGAAATACAAATGTGTCACCATATGTGTACCATCAGCATCGATGCTCTGCTTTGATAGTATTAAAAATGATTTTCATGGTCCATTTTAATTGTACTAGGGTTGAACATTTTTTTCAATTGTTAATAGGGAGATATAAACGACTCCGGCCGAGGAAGAATCTTCTAGCCGCCTTTTCCTTACTCCCAAGTTTTTAAACATTTCACAATTTCTATGAAGGCAAATATGATATTATCATCAAACTTAAAACTTGAGTACAAACCAATCATAACCCGGCGTTTTATAGAGTCGTCAACTCGTTTTCGTCCCCATGTGTATCACAAATATCTCGTGTAGCAATGGAGCAGTCACTAGAATTAGGGGAGAGAAAATCACGATTGCCATAATCACACATTCCTATCTCATCCGTAACAACCGGAGTTTTTGAAATCGCATGAAACACGGAAACACAATTTACCATCGCAACCTATGGATCCGAATCACTACGAGAATCACCACCGTGGACCATCTCCGGCGAGTCTACGGTAAGGCCTATAACCGCTCCATCAGTCCCCTGCACCAATTTCTCTCCCAAGGCAATCTCTGAAGAGCTCTGTACGTCCTCACCTTCTTCGTTTTGCTTCGCCGACGAAATGGGATCTTTCGACGTCTACTTAAGGATGCTCTGTTTCTGAACCCTAGAAACGGAGTAAACCCTTTGAAGTGCAGAACTTCGTACCTGCTCCATTTAGAATCAATGGGTACTACCCTCTTTTTGTTTACCCTTCGTTGCATCTCTAGAGAAGCATAACTAAGTATGTATGAGGTTCTTGTCCACATCAACGGTCCATAATTTTCTAGCGCTTCTAGATTTGGAAGGCCCTACAAAGGACGACTAAGAAGATATTCGGGTGTCGCTGTTGGCGCCATAATCAGCGGGGTAGCTGTAGTATCGAGGACCGAGGTTGGGACTAGGGTTGGGGTTCATGAAAATGGTGGGGTTGAAACCAGGTTGGATGTAATAGTGGGAAAAAACCTGGTGCATGTACGAGTTTTAGTTCGTGGGTTGATTAATGTGCAACATGCATTGGAAGTCACTGACCTGTTTTGCATTGAACTTGTGTTGCTCCAAATTAAACTCTGGTTGAGTAAGATTCTGAGTATCGTCCAAACATTATTTTGATCGGAATGCGAGTTCTGTGGGAACAACCATTTGAGAGAGATTTTTTAAATGAAGAGAAATTGTTGGTGGATTGATGAAAATGATTGGTTGGTATTTATAGATGGTAACTTATTACTTTTAATGTTAAAATTAATAATTTTAATTGAAAAAGAAAACTTACCGTTGGCAGAGCCAGCGATTCTTTATTGCCACGGCAACGCCAAGAGGCACCTTGCGATTGGCTGACCGCGACTCGTGAATCGCGCACATCCGATTCCATGTGTGTGAATCGTGAACAGCGGTTCACGTATCCGATTCACTAAATAGTGAATCGCACACATCCGATTCCACGTGTGTGAAACGTGAACATCGGTTCACGTATCCGATTCACTAAATAGTGAATCGGAATCGAACGAACCACGTTTCACATCGTGCGACTCGCAGTTTGCGATTCACTATTTTACGAACCGGAACCGTGAATCACGTACGACGTAGGTGCTCTATAAAAGATGTCGTTCATCGAGTTTAACGGTATCAACATTTGCCTCGTTGTACGTGCTCTTATAACACGTTCAACATTCGCATGCTCTAACGAGCAAATGTTTGACCTGAAAATTTTGAGATTGAGATTGAGTCACAATAGTAATACTTATCATAATCATAGAAGTCAAGATGGTGATTTAAACATTAATCACCAATAAAACATGTCCAACATTTTCTAAGCAAATACACACCAAACCATCCAGTCTTCGTTTAAATAGACAGTTGAATATTGAGAATGGTCAGGTTGAGCCTTACCTCGCAGGTAGCTAGAGGCTTCATAAATCATAAGTTGAGTCAAAAGTCAAACCTTGCACACCTGCCTCTACCCATTATATAATAACCCTTCTCATATCTGGCTCTTACCGGTACTTGGCCATGGGGATCATAAAGTTCACCAAGTCCCGTTCAAAGGTTGAGACGGTCCGGTTGGGCCACCGGAGCTCCGGTCATGACGAGTCGCGGCCGCAGTGGCAATTGTTCTTGCGAAGATTCAGAAGAGATAAGAAGATGGACAGAAAAGCTTTCGATACCGTTACATTGCAGGCATCGTCCTATGATCATGAAAATTACTCGCAGAACTTCGACCAGGGGACCGGTTGGGCCGACCCGGACAATCTCCCCCGGTCTTTCTCGGCCCGGTTCGCGGTTTCTCGGTCCGGTGTCTTTGGGAACCATTTGCTTGATTGATCTCGTTTCAGAATTGCTCTAGTTTTGTTTGTCAACCTTCCGGGATTGGATTTTTCATTTGGTCTTTCCCCAAATGATGTAAAGTTCAATTCATGTTTGTTGATTTAGTTTTTGTCTTTTAGAATACATTGAATCATGTCGACTTTTATTGTTTGAACTATAATTAAGAATCGATAGCATATTTTTGTTGTCGTAACCAAATATAGATTGATCGTAACGAATTCTGATGTAGAACCTTGTAAATCGACATCCACATTATGCATGTGCAACTCCACACGTGTACAACAAGAGTGTACAGTAAGATGGGATGCAGTGTAGTGATAAAATGTAATGTACTCAATATGTGTCTTAGCATAAGAGTATCCACAATCCTTCGGGGCATCCATAGTAGTTGGCTGAGAGTTGGCGGGGAGGCGCTGGCGGGGAGCGATCGTCGACGAGAAGCTGGCTGGGAGGTCGCTGGCGAGGAAGGTTGGCTGGGAGCTCCTAGCCTCTTCTCACCGCCGGCTGGGAACAAAAATGTGAACAAAAAGGATTACAATAAGCATTTTAACCACCTAGCATCGTAGGGTACTGGCTGAGAGAGCTGATTATATGATTGTGGATGCCCTCAGTTTGATTGAGGCTGAAAGGAAAAAAAAACTCTTTTTTTCGCCTCTTTAACCCAACTGAAACAATTTTATTTGTAGTCCAATAGATTGGTGCAATCTCAAAAATTAGACCAATTAAAAAAGTAACAACAACTAATTTCAAATCCAAATACATGAAAGGGATAGACTACTATATCATAAAACCGAAAAACATTATATTGACAACCTACCACGGCAATTTGAAAAAATAAGAAACTAGAAATAAAGAGCAAGCAACGAATATGAATCACTCAAGGCCGTGAAAACGATTCCAAATATACTCGATGAGGTCTACTTTCAATACATTATGAGCATGTTGATTATAGATCTTCATTTCGTTGCTTGCTAATACGACATGAGCGGAGACGAAGGTTCCCTGCATGAATCTTGGTTCATATGACTCATCTTCATATATTTGTTCAATATCTTTTATACGTATGACGTTCTGTCTCGATAATCATATTTTGCATGATAACACACATTCATTGCATTGCTCTCTGATGAACAAGAGGAACTTCTTCGTGAAGAACAAAAGGGGGAAGGAACTTTTATCCTTCTCCTCCTTTTGTTCGATCCTGCTCAAGTCGTATGCAACTTGTTGTCAGATTGTAACGCCAGCAGGTCGTGCCAAGGAAGTAGCTCCAGGTGGTTCTCGTCGAACTCAACGGCATGCTCGGAGCGGTCCAGTTCCGGAGGCAGAGGTTGTTCCGTCTAAGGTCTCTCTAACAACTCCAGTTGTGGAGAACGCAAAGGAGAAACTGATCTCTGATTTGGTGCAGCAGGACCATGTTGCTTCAAAGTTAGGGAAGCTTAAACCTGGGAATCGAAGCCGTCCTAGGAAGGTGAGGAAGGTGACACTCGTCGAAGAAGAGATTTTCATCTGTAACTTACCTTACGGAACGACGGAAGAGTGGTTGTGTAATACCTTCGGACCTTTTAGAGAGGTGGTGTCCTCGTCTGCATTGAGTAGACCAAATCGTATTAATCAGTTATTTGGTTTCGTTCGTTTCCGATCGAAGGAGTCGGCTGCCCAAGCAGTTGCGAGCATGAACGGGTTGAAGATGAACGGCCACATTCTATTCGTAGCTGTGGCCAGGCGTCGGAAAGCAGGCCTTCCCACCGGAGTTTCAAAACAGGACATGGCTCATACGATCGCTTCGGGTTCGGTGCAGGACCATACTTTGATGTTCTCTGGAAATAAGGATGCAGGTGATCGGTCAGCGGAGGCGAACCGAAGTCCGAGAGACACCGGTGTGAACCGGTTCGTGGAACAGAGCATGAGGCTTACGCCATTAGAGCACGGTGGTGTTCCGATCGTGGCGGGTCCGGTGATGACCAGTGGCAACCAGCTTGCTCGGAACGATGATTATCCGGCCGGTAGTTCTGCGATGCCAGTAGCTACTCCGTCAAAGGCTTCCAATGGAGATCGGGTTTCGATTCCATCTCCAACAAACATGGGTTTGAATCGCGCTAAATCAGGGATTGAAATCTCTGGGGATTCACCTTCCAATTTTGCGTTATTCTCGTCCCAATTAGTTGCCCCGAATCGTGCAGCAGAAGTCGTAACACCAGAGTCAATTGCGGCGCTCGAAGACGAGCCGTCTTTTTTGGCGCATGGAGAAGATGATCAAGCTGGACTGAGGACAACTGGGCCGGTCTTAAGCCCAAATGAAATAGGTGGCCCGTTTGGCTTTGTTGCTGCACCTGAAGATACACGGAAGGAGTCTCAGCCAACTGGACTTGGTTTGGGCCAAGACCAGCTACAGGTAGCACCTACCGATCTTGTCCAGCGGATCAACCCGTGGAAGGAGGCTCTACTCAAACCTTCTGATAAGGGCCGTCAGTCGAAGCTACCTTCTAGAGCTTCGAATCGGCAGAGCCGACCTCTTAAGTTCTTTGGGGATTATTACACTGTCCAAATCAAGCCAACCCATTCCCGGAGTCGGGACCGATACGTTAATCCAGTGGACATTGGGAAGCAGGTGCAAGATGCTCGGCTAGCTCATGCAGTTAAAGCTTTCGACAATCCGACCCTGACTTCGGAAGGTGAAGAGTGGGTCATCGATGGTTGATTTTGTGGTTTTTTCGGGTTTGTTCCCGCAGCTCCCTCTGAGAGCTCCTTTGTAATGGTCTCTTTTGGTTAGATCCTTCTTGGATATAACTTTTCTCTTAATAAAATTTTCGAGCTTATCCAAAAAAAAAACACACACATTCATGATTACACCAAGTGATGAGGGCTTCCACATTCGATTCGGTCGAGTGGTAATGTAAAACCAAGCTTGGAGAACCCCAATGCTTGTTCAGCATCTTTCTTGTAGACTTCTTAGAGTTGAACAAATTTCTTGTGCTTTGGAAGTTAATGTTAGTCTTAGTGCCCGTAGTTCAATCATAAATGTCCAAATGTATATATCATCATTAGCGATAAGATTAAAGCGGCTTTCTATTACTTATGTGTTGGAGTAATATATCGATGTGATTTCTGATCTATGCCCACCATGCGAATAGAACCATAGATCGAGATGGATCACACTCGATGGGTCCCTAGTCAATAAAGCTTCAATAGAAGCGACTAGTATGAAAGATGGCTCTTCATGGCTTACGTTCTGTTAGTCATTGGAATGGGATTCCGGAGTCTGATCATAGATATCATGTGGGACATGATATTGGGCGACCCGCCCTGAATATGTGCCATAGATTGAGTCATGAACATATTCAGTGTCGTAGCTTGTCATGTATCCTTAGACCAAGGAGTCTTTGTGATCACTATGCAGTCAACAACTAAGTTTGACCTGAGCTTAACGTTGTCCGTAACAGGGCTTCCATAACGGCCATGATTGGCTTGGGGACGGGTTGCATGAGTGACACGAAAGACGGCTAAGGGATTTATCCCTCATACTGAGGTATGGGAAAGATATCGGTTCCCGGCCGCTTGATCGAGAGTGACTGAAAGAATAGCATGACCATGCACATGATACTAGTTATCATATATTCAGTCATCTCACATATCAAGGAACAGTGATTGAGAATAATAAGGATGACGGCTCTATGCCTTATCTCAATCAGGATATCGGAGATAAAAGGATAATGACAGGGACGACGGAAAGGTTAGAATCGATTGGTTCGATTCGCTATGTAGTGTCAGACAATACTAAAGTCTCGTTAGTTGCCACTTATATAGGATCAAGTAAAATGGGATTTTACGTTGATCTATCGACATGCATAGACCTAAGGGTCACACCGAAGGATGAAACTCATTGACACATTTATGGAGAATGGCCAAAAGAGAGTTGTCTCGGGACATGACCAAAACTGGGTTTTGGGTCATGTGCCCGTAAGTGAATAGGACATTACGGATCAAGACAAGGCTTGGAGTCTTGGGATTGATCGCGTTGGATAATGTTGGACATTTCCGGTATGGAAGGCTTGGAGGCGATGAGCACGTCACGGGACCTCGTTGGGAATGGTCATGGGCCATGTTCCAAGAGGCCCATGAAAGGCCCATGCAACCAAGGCCCATGGAACTAATTAATCAAGTCTTGATTAATTAGTACTAAGTAAGCAAGACAAGGATTAAGGTGTTGGTGATTCACCACCTAACCTATCTTGTCTTGCCATACTTAGCACCATACTTGTCTTACTTCACACCATGTTTCACACCTTACTTGTCCTTGATGGTTGTTGATGGTTTAAGTCATCTTTTTCCTACAACAAATCACAAGACAAGAATAGAAACACAACTTCTCTCCCTCTCACACTACAATTTCGAGTTTGACACTTTTCCTCCCTCTTGTTGTGTTCTTGAGTCATCTAAAGAAGAACTACGTGGCTTTGATTCCAATTGGATACGTAGGCGTCTTGGAGACTTAAGCCGATCATCGTTTCTTTGGTGTTCTCTTCCTTTTCTTGAACTAGTTGGTAAGGAAACATCCATATTGTTTATTCTCTTGTGTATCTAATATTTGGTAGTGTTCTATGACATGGTCTCGAGTTATTTCCGCTGTAAGTATGTGTTCATACCCTCCATCGAGACCCAACAGTGGTATCAGAGCCGTGCTACCTTCGGGATTCACAAGAGAACTTTCGGTTTTGCTTGCTAGTTTCGGTTTTGCATGTTAATTTGCTAAATTGTTTGATAACATGTTTTAAATTCTTGTTTATGGGTTTAATGCATGAAAAATGAATTTTTGAAAAGTTTATCAAATCTGGAATTTTTGAATTTTTTTTTTATTTTTCGGGTCTCGGGAGCGGGACTCTCGGGGAGCCGAAACCGGGACCGAACGGGGCTCCGTTGGACGGAGCTAGGCCAAGCATGACCATTGGATGGTCAATATGCCGAGATAAACCGTTTTGTTAGTCATGACGAGTTTGGAACCGTCTTGATGAACTCAAAAATCAAATGTTCAAAAGTTTCAATTTTGAACGGTTTCGATAAACCGAGTATAAAATTTGTTCGAAACTTGGAAATTAATTAAAACTGGAAAATCACATGATGTTTGATAACATGCTTGTTTGATAACACGATGTGTGATGTGATGTTGGCATGGTGTACATAATAGCCCCGAGTTTGATTTAATTATTTATCGTTTTTCACGGCCTGCGAGCCGTTAGAGTTAGCGTGTAATTTTTTTTTCGAGGTGTGGTCGTCGTACCACTTATTTGTAATATTTATTAATTCCCGACCTGCGAGTCGTGTATTAAATTGTAATATTTTACTCAAGACGAAGAAAGGGCGAAAAGGTCATTTGGTGGCTTCTCGGGTTTTGACATCGGCTTGGAGTCGGTGGAGCTCAAGAAGCTAGTGGGAGTTAGTTTAGTGGGCTATTATGTACATATTTAACGCTTTATGCTTGGTTTAGTTTTTGCATGATCATTTCTATGTGTTTTAGAATTGCATGCGTAACTTAATTTACCGAGCATATCACCTCACATGCAAAGATAAAATTGGTTTTAATCATTGTCTGTGAGCCCTTAGAATCGTCATTACATTGGATGTAGTTGACGGGTTCGAAGGAAGAATTACATTGGATGTAATTGGAGGCATCATTACATTTGGAATGTAGTTGATGTGCTCATCGCATCTAGGATGTGCCAAAAGTTTAAAACACAACCGGACAAGTAAAAACAGGTCATGTCCGATACCTCCCAATTATCAACACCTTACTACCTCCCCGTCCTATGGGTGTCGTGCGCATTAGCGGAGCATCCATGGGAAAGCGGGGTAGTGGGTTTGGACGACATGTGTAGGTGTCGTGCGCATTAGCGGAGCACCCACATAGTGACGGGCCATAGTTGAAAATTGGTGGACCCGACTACGATTCTCAGCCTGAGGTTGAGCTAGGGTATTAGATAGGGTAAGCCGTGTACATGAGTACATACTCTAGCCAAGATTCACATTGGATGTGATTGGATGGAGTCCTACCTACATAGCTCAATTAAGTGGTGAGCATTAGTTCAGCTTAATCGGGTGAATCAAGGATCTTGGTTTTAGATTCTAAAGGTTTAGAATCAAATGGTTGGTGTTTGAACTTGATCTTCATAAAATTTATTCAGTTTACTGATTATATTTTGTTTGTCGTATAGATCAAATGGCAAGTACTTCAGCGAACAATAGTAGTTTGTCACTAAAAACCATTCTTGATAGGATCAAGCTAAGTGGGACAAACTACTTGGACTGGGACAGAAACTTGAGGATAGTCCTCAAATTCGAGCGCAAAGAATATGTCCTAGACCAGGCTATCCCTAAGGAGCCAGCTAATAATGTCATTAGGGCCGTTAAGGATGCATACCAAAAGCACCTTAGCGATTCTATAGATGTGGCATGTATTATGCTGGGCTGCATGGAGTCTGATCTCCAAGACCAGTTCATGGAGTACTCTGATGACCCCTATACTATGATGGGGATCATGAAGGGTATGTTCAAGGAAAGGGCACGTATCGTGAGATACAATGTCCTTAATGAACTTCTCTCCTGCAAAATGTCAGCAGGAGTCTCCGTGGGTCCTCATGTCCTAAAGATGAAGGGGCATCTCGAACATCTTAATCGACTGGGTCTTAAGATAGAGAACGAGATGGCAGCGGATGTGGTTCTGTGTTCTCTTCCTCGTTCATATGCTACGTTCGTCATGAACTATCATATGCACGATATGGACAAGACCATTTCAGAGTTGCATGGAATGTTGGTAACTGCTGAAAAGAACGTCAAGGATCAGGGATCCAAGGATGTTCTGATGGTCAGACAGGGAAACAGTTTCAAGAATAAGGGAACTGTTAGTGGTAAGGGAAAGGCCCCTATGCACTTGGCAGGAAAGATGAGGCATCCGAAGCGTCCTAACCCTCCTAGGACCGGGGAGTCCTCAAGGAAGGGGAAGGAGGTCGAGAATGCCTGCTTCTACTGTCAACAGCCTGGTCACTGGAAGAAAGATTGCAGGAAGTTTCTGGATGATCTGAAGAAGGGCGGTGGGACTGCGCCTTCATCAGGTATTTTCTTTATAGAGCTAAATCTCACTACTTCCAAAGATTCATGGGTATTGGATACCGGGGCTGAATCTCACATTTGTACTAATGTGCAGTGGATGGAAGGTAGGAGAAGCTTGAAGAAGGACGAGGTGGACCTCAGAGTGGGCAACAAGACTAGAGTTGTGGCGACTGCTGTAGGATCCATAAGTCTTCTTTTGCCAACTGGGCTAGTTTTTGTTTTGAACAATGTATATTGTGTACCTACTTTCAGTAGGAATATTGTATCTATTTCTTTGTTGGACAAGGAAGGATACAATTTTGATGTTGGAAATGAGATTTTCAATATTTTATGCAATGATATATTTTATGCTAGCGCCAAAATGGTTGGAGGATTGTACATATTGGATATGGATAACAATGCCTCAAGCTCTATATATAATGTAAATACCAAGAGGTCTAAGTCCAATGATTTAGACCAAACTCTTTTATGGCACTGTCGTTTAGGCCACATAAACGAGAAACGCATATCAACACTTCACAAGTGTGGACTTCTTAGTCCATTCGAATTTCATTCGATTGATAGATGCGAATCTTGTTTGATGGGAAAACTGACTAAAGCGCCCTTCATCGGTCGCGGTGAAAGGGCGGGTGACTTATTGGGGCTAATACACTCGGATGTGTGTGGACCAATGAGCACACTTTCCAGGAGGGGTTTTAGCTACTTTATCACATTTACTGATGACTTCAGTAGATATGGTTATGTCTATTTGATGAGACATAAGTCTGAAGCTTTTGATAAATTCAAAGAGTTTAAGACTGAAGTAGAAAACCAGCTCGGGAAAAGTATTAAAGCACTTCGATCAGATCGAGGTGGAGAATACTTGACCATAGAGTTTTTAGATCATCTAGCAGAAAGTGGGATCCTTTCAGAATGGACTCCTCCCGGAACACCACAATTGAATGGTGTGTCCGAACGGAGAAATCGGACTTTATTGGATATGGTCCGGTCCATGATTAGTGGGACTGATCTCCCAATCTCTTTCTGGGGTTATGCTCTGGAGACGGCCGCATTCATTTTGAATCGGGCTCCGATGAAGGCTGTGGAAGGGACACCATTTGAGAAATGGCGCGGGAGAAAGCCCGTTTTGTCCTTCCTGAAGATTTGGGGTTGCGAGGCTTATGTGAAACATTTAGTTCCGACTAAGCTCGAACCAAGATCTGATAAATGCACCTTCGTTGGGTATCCCAAAGAAACAATGGGGTACTACTTCTACAAACCCAGCGACAACACGGTGTTCGTCGCTCGGGGTGGGGTCTTTATGGAAAGGGAGTTTATTTCCAAAGACGTCAGTGGGAGGGCTGTACATCTAGAAGAAATTCAGGGTGGTACAGATCCAACTGATCCACTGGACAACCCTGTAGAAGAGCCTGAGATGGTCGTAGAGCAAGGACCAGTTCCTGCAACAATTCCAGAAGGTGCAAGGCGATCTGAAAGGGTTAGTCGTCCAGCTCCGAGATATGGTTACTTTGTGTCTGGAGGTGACGGTGAGCTTGTGGTGGATCATGATGATCCAGCTACATTTCAGGAAGCTGTGGACGGACCCGACTCTGAGTTATGGACTCGACTCTGAGTTTAATCGTTGTCCAGCCAAATACTGATCCCTCGCGAATGGAAAAGGAGCCCCATGAATGTGAAATGCCCCTCTACCCCCTCCCTGCCGAGCCAACTGCAGATCAGATGGAGTCTTCCGAGGATGATGAAGAGTCCGAGGATGAACTGCCTGATCTGATGGATGAAGGGAGCATCAAGCCAGCTACTGATCTGATGGATGGAGCCATTATAAGGCAGGAGTCCAAGGATCCTCTATAGCAAGTGAGGTGAGTTTAGCAACTTAATTCTCTTTCAAATGTCTTGATGTATCAATTATGCAACTACTTACTTTTTTCAGAATGCCTCTATTTGATCATTTCTAGGCTTTTCCATAACTCTCTCATCTGTGTCCCAACTAAGCATATTCCCCCGCATCTATTATCTATCATTGATGGATGATCAATTACTGTGTGCCGATATATGTACTCTATTTGATTTCGTTGTTTGTCCATGAGGGTACTGATTGGTTTAGCGGTTGAAGGTCTTAATTGCGCTTCAGTTCAAGTTCATCTTTTTTAGGTGCGCTGTTTAAGTGTATGGTTAATGTGATGGAATTTGTATGAACTGTGTGCCCATGTATGAATGCTACTTCGGGGTTTTATGTGCTTTTTGGTGTGTGTTGGCTGTGAGCTTGTGAGACTGATTATGAACTATGAATTTTGTTATACCTTTTGGACGAGTTAATGTTATTGGGTTTTTGTTGTTATGTGTTGATTATGTGCTTTTAAGCTGTATTTTGGACTTCGAAATTGATTGTTAGCATTTATTTATCGATTTACAACTTTGATAGTTAAAGTATTCCTCCTCTAGACTTGAACCTGCAACCTCCAGCTCACAAGGCTACAACCTAACCTTGTGCCTAGGCTCACCTTCCTCTTGTTTTATTACTATTTTTCGTTTACTCCTGCCATATTGCAACTACATTCACTTATTATATGAATTGTTCTTGTTTGGTTCAGACCCATTTCATGAGGTGAAAAGCAGGAAGGACAAGCAGAAAGAGGTACTTACTTGCTTGTTTTTGTGTCTTTTATATATATAAACATACATGCATATTTAGCATTAACAACAAATGAATACTCTTATGTCTCAGGGTAAGGATTCTGCAGATTCAAAAAAGTATGTTGAGGGCTGACTCTGGAATGAAATATAATAAGTAACTTGATTGAATGTTAAGAAGGAGAAAACATGTGAACATTTAGGCCTTGTTTTACTTACTTTGGAGTGAATATATAGTCTAAAAGTGGTATAGTCACTACTCACATCCATATGGTGTAGGAGCCATCTTCATAATATAGGTAGTTGTGATTCACTAAATCGTTGTAGTCTTCCTTTCACGCTCGGTTTCGTCAACTAGTACATATTTAGCAGAAAGGTGCAGTACGTGGTCATGGACTTGTTTTTGTTTCACTTTCATTTTCTGCGAATGGTCATTTTTCTAATACTACATGAATGTTAGTTGAATTCAAAACACGATAGCGCAACCTGAAACACAATGTTGAAAGTTAAAATAGATATTCTATTTTCATCACAGAAAAGACCTATTTCAATCAAATGAAACAAGTTACATAATTACAAGTAGCACTCACCTCCAAGCAAGTATATCGTATAATTTTAGAGATGACACTGTATCCATGAAACACGATCATATAAATACAGCCACTAATTGACAGAGGACTGTACAAGGAAAAAAGTACATCTCGTTTTTTTTTTATCAGCAAAACATATTTAAATTAAACATCTCTTGAATTTAAATCTTGTTAAGAATGATCGGAGTATAAATAAAAGGAAATAGGAGTGAAAATTGCCAAATAATAAACATACAGGATGAGAGATGTAAAAATTGCTGAATAATAAACATACAGGATGAGAGATGATACTGAAAATGCAAAGGCACTCTAATTGTTTAACATCTTAGTGTACGATTTTTGTCCAGAAGGAGGATATATTCAAGTGTCAGAAGAGAATGAGTTGAGGAGTCGGGAGCATGCTGGCCTCGGGGGCCCGAAAGGGGAGGCGTTGTTCCATCAACGTGCACCTTGGCCGACCGTCATATGGTGTTCATCATGGTGGACATGATCTTCTCAATGGAAACCTACTGAACAACACTGAAGAGAAACCCCGGAAATACAAAGAAACGCACAAAATCCACTCGCCACCAAAACCCATACTCTGGAGCACATGAGTTAGATAAGACCAGTCAACCTTGTCGAACGCCTTGTCGAAGTCTAACTGAATGTATTTTCAATTCATTCATATACTATGGTTTGTGTGGGAAATGTCATTGTACAGGAGTTGTATCAAAACTAACCAAACCAGACATGAAAAACCAATTACCAAACATAGGTGAGATGGGACATTGATGTTTACATGGTCTAAGACACCTAATAGATATTGTTTTGGATCATTGGCTCCCCTTACATCATATATGAACTCAATTGCCTGCATCAGTACTGGCACAGGAAGTGATAGTGCTAGAGAAATCAATCAAGATCCTTCCAATGAACCAATAGGCTCAAACAATCATTAACCATTCTTTGGGATGGACTCAACTTGTGCAGGTGAATAAAAGACACTTAATTGGTCAATCCGTGAAACTTAAGCTAAGGCCTACAAAAATTACTAAAAATCAATCCGTGAAACAATCACACTAAATGTAAACAACAATGTGGGGGTAGATAACAGAAAAGAACGTACCTTGAACCAACGAATATTAGAAGAGGAGATAAATAGTTGTAGTTGACAAAAGGAGACACAATTAGTATCTCATATCTAGAATATATATATACGATTCATTAGACACTTTCAACAACATTAGAGGCCCTGGGTTCTTACCCCCTTTTACTCTTAGGAATCTCGGGATTGGTTGGGCTGCAGCAACCATTTAGTCGAAAACATGATTGAAAATTTCTTCAGTTTTGGCCTCAGATACCACAACACTTACCTAATAACAGTACTTACAGAAAATGCAGGAAGAAATGCGGACCATTTCAACTAACTCCAAATGTCTTACCTTGCGAGCAAAAAAATGAGCACAGTTCTTTCTCTATATCTTATTCTCTTACCCACGTAACACTCTTTCTCCCTCATTTAACCATTTATTGACTTAAATGAAATAATGACAGCAATAAGATACTCGAAAAATAAACTAAAACTCAAAGATGTCAAAAATAAGAACTGAAATACTGCACATTCGGACAATAAAATGGATTGACATATCCCTTTAAAGCTTGAAAGTTAAGTGCTGGTGAAGGTGGTCCAACCTCAACAAAAGCACAACGTTTGAGTCGAATGACAGTAGCATGTACCATATATGAACTTTGGAGCATCCACACTCATCTCGCCGGCTGCCGGCGAGATGGCGCCGACAAGATGGAATAAAGTAATTGGATTAAATCATCTCGCCAGCTCCCCGCCAGCGAGCTCTACAGTGGGCTGGCGAGGAGGCGCCGGCGAGATGCAAAGAATTTTAGGTTTTTAATGTTTTTTTATTTAAAAAACCAGATTTTGAATAAAATACTAAACATCGATAAGATGGAACGCCCGATAACATAAAAGGATAGAGGTACTCATTAAGAAACCAAAACAAAGGAAAATAAAAACCAAGCAACGTAATACAAAGGAAACTACACCAACTAACATCTACGCGTCTCCAAATTTATTCCAGAGATGTTCGACAAGATCGTCCTTCAAACGGAAATGCATACGTTCACTTTGCATCCTCTCAGTGTTTCCAAGTATGACATTGGTCGGGACGAAGCCTCCTCGTGAAATATGTGGTTGACTTGTACTACCTTCTTTTGTTTGTTCACGATACCCGTCGTACGTATGACGTTCAGCCTCAACTATCATATTGTGCAGTATAATGCACGCATTCATGACCAAACCGATCGACTTGGGAGCCCACAAGCGGGTCGGTTGTTTGATAATGTGAAACCGAGCTTCTAGTACGCCGAAAGCTCGTTCCACATCCTTCCTGCACGCTTCTTGGATTTCAGCGTACTTCTTCTGCTTCGGCGTTGACGGTAACGGAATTGTTTTTACGAACACTGGCCACGAAGGGTAAATACCGTCAGCAAGATAATAAGGAAGTGTGTAATCATTACCATTTATCGTGTAAGCAACCGGTGGTTGCCAACCGTTGATAACGTCCGCGAACAGCTTCGAATGATTCAGGACCGTCAAATCGTTGTTTGACCCCGCCATGCCGAAGAAAGAGTGTCAAATCCATAAGTCACGAGTTGCAACCGCCTCAAGGACAACGGTTGGTCGATTACCGTGGTCCCTTCGGGAATGTGACCCTCGAAGGGCCTTTGGGCAGTTCTTCCATTCCCAGTGCATGCAGTCAAGACTTCCAAGCATGCCCGGGAATCCGCGCGCTTCATTAACCGCCAAAATGTGGTCCATATCAGATTGTGTAGGCTTCCGCCGGTATGTAGCACCAAAGACTTTATTCAGTGCACTGAAAAATGTGCATGAACATTCCAAAGCTGTTGTTTCCCCTATCTTCACATACTCGTCCAATGCATCAGCTGCAATTCCGTAACATAATTGCCTAATGGCTGCAATACATTTCTGGTAAGGAGATAATGAAACTTGACCCAATGCATCAAACCTTTCCTTGAAGTAATCGTCGCGCTGCTCCAATGCATGAACGATACGGAGGAACACCGACTTTGGCATTCTAAACCGACGCCAAAACTGCACCTCGGTGTACACAGGGTTGGTGTTGAAGTAGTCATTCATTAACCGTTCGTTTGCGGCTACCCGGTCACGTCGAATGTATTTGCGCTTCTTTGGTGGAGAATCCACCAAAGCGTCGTCCAACATCTCCTCGGTTGACAGACAGTCTTCGAGCATGTCATTCAACATAGAATCGAATTCCATATCCTCGGGATCGAATTCCATGATGACGGACAAACAAGGATGACTGTCGGGACGATTCTAAGATGAGAAGGATGAATAGTAGAGAGTGTGTGCATTTTTAGTTTGGGAGGGTGGGTTTATATAAGGTTTTGGTTAGGTTTATTATAAATTTTGTAGTTATGGTGAGCGACGATCAAGGTTATTCGATTGGACGTACAGATATTTGTTGGATAATATAGGTGAGGTTTAATTTTCAAAACAAATAGCATTGAAACCAAGCATTTTTTTATTGGACAAAAAATATTTATGAGATCTTCATCTCATCTCGCCGGCGTGAACTGCCAGCGAGAAGCACGTCGCCAGCGGACCTCGCCAACGCTGATCTCGCCTACTTCTCGCCAGCTCCCCGCCTCCTCCTCGCCGGCGAAGTCATCTCGTCAGCTGCTCCTCGCCCACGACTATGGGTGCTCTAAAGACTTCTAACATACAGGAGAAACATTGAAATACAAAAAAAGAAACAAGTTCAAAGTTTCTCAAGGGATTTGGAGATCTTCAGCAATACAATGCATTGCAAGTCCCAATTCACTCTTGGCAACTTCAAGCTCTTGCAACTGCTTCCTCTCATCCGCCGGGTCCTCAAGCTTTGTTGTCCTATGCAATTTCTTTGAATACTTCTTTCGTTCGTTTTCTTTGTCTCGCAATTTTGTTCCCACTTTTTTGGCATATTTGCCAGTAGCACTTTTACTCACCCATGCCATATTCTCCACCAACTTCTAGTTTTCATTCCCATCTTCGGCCTCATCGCCAAGGTTTGCATGTTGTTGCAACATATTATCAACCTCCTTAAGGAAGATCAACTTGAGTCATAACCTCCCATGTTCCGTCATATCGTAATCATTGGTGTCTCCACTAGATGTAGTTGGAAGGCTGGTAGGTAGATCCTCGTCATTCTCATTGCTGGACTCCCCCTTCTCAAATGTCTTCCCCTATTTAGATTTAGATTGCTCATGGTAAAGCTTCTCAACAGTCTTCCCCTCTTGCTTCTCACCAGTATTCTCCTCTTGCTTCTCACCAGGAGGACGTCCAATCTTGAGCTTGGGGGGAGAAACCATTAGTGATGGGTTTTCCTCAGTGCTTTGAGATATTTTGTATTCTCACACACTAATTGTATCATGAAGACCATAGCCTCCCTACATTTCGTTTCCTGGTGAGGTAAGCCTTGATAATCGAGCAGATAGGTGAGATACATGATGGCAGCCTGTCGACACATGATCAACTTGTCACGTTCAAATAGAAGGTCACCGTAACTAGCACCAAACGATAGGCGTTCTGACTGTGGAATCCGCGTCTTCCCGTCGACCTTTTTCTTCTTCTTATTGCTTTTTTAGGGTCAGCAACTTCCACCTTTTCTGGATTGAATTCCCACCACTTCCCGTGCTTCTCCGACTTGAAACCGAGCAAATACAAGAACACTCATTCTACTCGAACTCTGACAGATTTGATTTCCTACGGAAATTTCACAGTCTTCCCAGTCGTAATATTATAGGTTGAAGTACCCCTAACTTTCCAACGGAAGCATACATCAAGATATATGTCGTGATTTTCCTTCACATCTTTGTAGGGTCGGCCCAATGATTATGATTATCGGGGCCTAAAGCAAGAATTTGATCGATAACTTTTTTTCTTATAAAAATATAATAGGAAAATAAGTAAACTTTCTCATGTAAAAAGACTATACTAGATGATATTGATAAAATGAGCTTCAACATCTATTTGTAACACTAAAAATATCTAAAATAGATGATGGATATTAGTTTCTAACTAGACACATTTGATGGATAAGATTTACCGTCTATAATTTTATACAAAAATCCAAATATTTAAGGATTCACGTTTATCCATAAATAAGTTATACTCATTTCATGTTTGCATAAGATAGGTTCAAGATAATTACAGATTATATGTGACGTCGTGTATGACTAGATGTTGTCATTATCTTCTAGAAATTTCAACACTTAAAATAATTTTTAAATACTAAATATGAGTCTAAACTATGATCAATCAAATATAACCAAAAATAAGAAACCTGTTATGACTTAGAATAATGGTGCAAGATAGTAGGTAGGTAGGAATTTTAAAGAACTAAGGGTATTCGATACTGAAACCCACCGTTTAATCGGCAAAAACAAAACAAGACAAGCCCAACACATTCTCCTGGTTACCTCAAGATATATGTCCAACTTCATGTAATTGTTGTTGTTCTCCAAAAATTAAAGACGTTTATAAACAAGTTCATGTTTATTGATCCTTTTGATTCTGGACTAAGTAACTAAAAATTAATTATCATTCATGTTCATGGCCTCTAATATTTGTTCTTCGTTGGGCATCTTCATGTCAACAATTGGTAAGCATCTCCATCTCCAATGAGTGAATCATTATCCTAGAGTCTGAACAATACAATTTCATGTTTTATTGTAATAATTTTGGAAGAGTTTCTCTTTCTCTTGACAACTTACTTTCTCATATTATTTTTTTTAAGCATTTTTGTAATGAAGTTGATAAATTTCTTGTCATTCTTCAAACAAATACTATAGTGTGCGTATATACATATTTAAACTTTTTTTCTTTGATGTTCCATTTTTTTGTTTGATCCCTATTTTTAGTTCACTAATCAATGGTAAATTAAACTTACATGTTTTGTTTCGTTAACAATAGTTTTTACTGTTAAATAAATATTCATAGAGTTGTTAGATAGTTCAACAATCAAGAAAATTGTCTTCCTTTTGGATGAGAATATTGACACAACTAATGATAAAATTTAGGAAAAATTTCAGTATAATACCCTGTCAAACATTTAATTTCAGTAAACCAAACATTTATTTTCAGTTTCATACCTAACCGTTAACTTTTTGTTAGTTTGGATGGAAAAAGTTAAAAAGACCATAATACCCCTAACTATTACTCAAATTTTCAAATTCATGCCATTGAACTCAGAACTTAAAAATAAGTGAAATGACAATAATACCCTCCATTGTTAAGGTATTAAAATGAAATTTTCACTATTTTTAAATAAAATCAGTTTTTTTTATAAATTCAGT
Organism: Erodium maritimum; assembly: GCA_963921825.1. Lineage (NCBI taxonomy): Eukaryota > Viridiplantae > Streptophyta > Magnoliopsida > Geraniales > Geraniaceae > Erodium > Erodium maritimum. The sequence goes on along the minus strand of OY997588.1, from coordinate 8,506,811 downwards.
TTTTATTTATGAAAATTATTTTTATTTTCAAAAATTCAGTTTTTATTTTTATAAATTCAGTTTTTATTTATGAAAATTATTTTTATCTTCAAAAATTCAAATTTTAATTTAAAAAATACATAAAAATCAGAATTTATTTTTAAAAATACATAAAAATAAGTTTTTTCTTAATTTAATTAATATTTTATTATATTTGTTTTTTTTCATTTTTCTACCCAATCTTCCCCCTCTCTCCTCTCTCTCTCTCTTTACCCAATCTTCCCCCTCTCTCTCCTCCATTTTCAATCCCATATCTTGAATCAACACACCAAAGCAACCTCCATTTGCTTCTCTGTCTCCAAGCCCCTCTCCCACCGCCACACCAACCTCCTCATCAACACTACACCGAAAGCAGGTCCAAGCCCTCCACTCCCTCGACTTTGTCCTTCACCGCCCTCAAGTCCCTCTCCACTTCCTCAACTGAATTAAAATTTGAATTTTTGAAAAAAAAATCATAAATAAAAACTGAATTTATAAAAATAAAAACTGAATTTTTGAAAATAAAAGTAATTTTCATAAATAAAAACATAATTTATAAAAAAAACTGATTTTATTTTAAAAATAGTGAAATTTTCATTTTAATACCCTAACAATGGAGGGTATTATTGTCATTTCACTTATTTTTAAGTTCTGAGTTCAATGGCATGAGTTTGAAAATTTGAGTAATAGTTAGGGGTATTATGGTCTTTTTAACCTTTTCCATCTAAACTAACAGATTGTTAACGGTTGGCTATGAAACTGAAAATAAATGTTTGGTTTAGGTATGAAAGTGCAAAAATTTTATGTCAGAGTATTATACTGAAATTAAATGTTTGGCAGGGTATTATACTGAAATTTCCCTGAAATTTAACTTCAAAATTAGAAGTCTAAAATGTTCGTTTGATTAGATTTGATCTAACAGTAACAAATCCTTAATATTTGGGGTATTTTTCGATTCAAAGCCTTAAAAGGCTAATTATTTAATTTTATGAGGCTTTTTTGATCTGAGGCCTTAAGCGGTTGCCTAACTCGCTTAAACTTGAGACGGCCCTGCATTTTTGGATCTGAGTACAGGTACTCATGATATGTCGCCTACCTTCAAAGTTGCTATTATTTGGCTGGCAATGGACCCAGGGAGCATACCTGGGTCACAATCCTCCTCGTCTTCACACCCCAAATCGATATAAAGTGTCATTTTCAAACACTGTTGAAGCTGGGACAACGTTGCTACTGGAAGACAAGTAGGGCACTAGAGGATCGAGGGCACTAAAGGATCGGAGACAAGTAGGGCACCAAGGAAACAAGATTTTGTTTATCATGTAAATGGGCTTGTGGGCACTTGGGCCACTTCACCACTACTGAGACAAAAGTATCTTTTTCATCTCTTATATATCAGTGTGACTGGTACATTGTAGTTATTTGCAGGGTTAATTACGCCGTATTATACACGTTTAACGGATAGATTTCTAAAGTTATTTCGTAATGAAGACGGGGCTGGCAAGCTAGAGGATTTGATTCGTGGGTTAGGGATTTGGTGATTCCCGGGAAGACGAAGACGGGGTCGGTGATCTAAAAGGAGACTTTGTTCTAATCCGTATGTGTGGAACGCTCAGCCCTTTTAAAAAGTACTCGGTTACACCATGGGTTAAAGAAAGGAGGCATGCTACTACTGTTGGGACATTACTGAGAAACTTTAGCACATTTCCTAACTCAACTTGACATCCGTGGAGGTACATTAGGGGAAGTCGTGGGTCACACGGGTAGTCAGGGAGAACATCAGGAAGTGGGGGGGATCAGGGCTTCGGTCTTGCACCGAACATAGTAGGGTGTAATGTGCATCCCACGCACATTCTGTTGCACGGAGGGTCATTCATTTTCCTCGGCGAGACTGCTTAGCAGACCTCGTCTGATCCTCCTATGGGAGAGCTTGTGCCTTGACCTTCATGTGGGGTCCCAATCCCTTAGAATTCAATTCTAGTATTCCACTCTCCTTCTCTCTAAACGAGAGCTTCTCTCTCCTAATCTCTAACCCTTCAACCTCTCGCCGTTCTCGTTTCTTCCCTCGTCGGCGGCCCTCGGGTCTTCATGACCGAGGTGCTGCTGGCGGTGGTTCACCTCTCTCCCTTCTTCTTTTCCTTTTTCCTCCCTCTGTTCGTTTCCCGGTCTGGTCTGTTTCACGTCAGATTTGCGAGCGTGGGGTGAAGAGTGTCACCCCTCCGGTCTCTTACATCGCCAGAGGACGATGGATCTGGTGTTGGCCACCATCGTTGTGTTGTGTCACATTGTGATTTGGTCGCCGGAAATGGTGGCCGTCACCGTAGCTGACCCTACTCCTTTCAGATCTGAGGTTGAAATCGATGGATCTTGGCTTCTACCCTACTTTTCTTCCTCTCTCCTTTATTCTCTGTCCTTCCTTCCCCTCCCCTCTTAATTTTTTTGAACTTCTCCACTTCTCCGTCCGTTTCCTCTCCTCGATTTGGACTTTTGGTTCCTTGCTCGTGGGGCGTTTCGGACCGGTGGGGTTGTCTTCTTATTTGTGGTGTTTCCTCCTTTTATCTGAAGAGTTGCTCATGTTCCAGTTGTGGGACACGATTCTCCACCGTTGTGGGGATCGTCGTGGTTCGTGGGTGATTTCAGCGCTGGGATTGGTTGGCCGGTCGTGTAGTCGGTGGCTTCGAAGCCCTCCTCCAGGCCAGATCTGAGGTTCTCTCCTTCCTTCCTCTCTTTTCCCTCTTGTTTTCTTCTTTCCGGTCCCTATTCACGTGTTGTGATGGGATGCGGGGCTCGTCGCCGGTGTTGGCCGGACGAGTCTGTTTAGGTCTTGTTGACCCTGTTCGGAGTAACTTTTGGGAAAGGGAGTGGGTTGGGTGAGTTACTTCTCAGGTTTGAGTGCACGGCCGCTCTCGGTGTTGGCCGGCAACAGAGACCTTTGTGTTTCCGGTGGTACTGGTAAGGATCGTCTTTGTTGCTTCGTCTCTGATCGTGTCTTGGTGGTGCTCGGAGGGGTGGCCGATTGTTGACTACTGGTTCATTGTCGGTGGTGGCGTGGGTACAGGGTGTACTGCCCGAGGAACACGCGAGTTTCCCTGCCCGAGGAGCACGTGGGTTCGCTACCCGAGGAGCACGCATCTTCTTCTGTTCGTGGGCTGGTTTGTGTTGGTTTGGGCCTTGGGCCTGTCGTTTAGTTAGATCATGGCTTTTTTCTGGTTTTATTTTTGTACCCTGTTATGCTCTGTTTGTGTTGTCTGTTTGCCATTGAAGGCTGTGGTTGTTTGTTCTTTACTTGTGTTTTCACCCCTTGTTGGGTTTCTGGTTGTGCTTAAGATTAGATGAATCTGGGTATTAGACTCGTTGTTTGTACTGGTTTGAGCTGTCTAGAAGGCAGGATCCTGTTTGTAATCTGTACTAGAGGGTTCACCCTTGACCTCGTTTTCGAGCTTTTTGAAAACTTGGTTTTTATAAATAAATAAAAACTTGGTGATCAAAAAAAGATTCAGTATTCCAGCTTTACAATTACATTATATGTTGTTGTGACTCATCATTTTCGGCTCAAGTCGACCAAACCCGCACGACTCGACACTGCTTCCATTCCCAAGGAGCCCATCCTAAGAGTTGGTGGGTAGTCACCGCAAGGGAAACCACGGAGCGGGTTCCAAGAGGGTTCGGCGTAGTGTTTGGAGGGACCCCACTTGTTAACGGACTCAAGTGAACCGTGGGTCATAAAAAATCAGCTACATCAGAGGCATTTGTGTTTATTATAACGACCTATTAGCACAATATAGATTATTGTATGAACCCATTTGAAAAAAGAAATTACAGATCAAGCTACTGCAAGAAGATAGGTAATATAACAATATGGGATAGTGTTTTCAGTTGGACATGCTGTAAGGGCAAGGGTATCGAGGAACAGGAGCTTGAACTATTCCTTCAAGCATCAGCATAACCTTCTTCATGGTTGGCCTCAGAGACGGATCTTCTTGGATGCACCAAATAGCAATCATCACAAACCTCTCCAGTTTCTTAATGTCACTCAATACCTCTTCATCGCCTTCAACCAGAACCTCTAGCATACCTCTGCCCAACACTGAGAATCACCTCCTCTTTGTTCCTGAACCATTCAGGTGCTACATACCCTTTAGTCCCTTGAATGGCTGTGTGAGTCTGGCTTAGGTTCAACATCAAAAGCTTGGCCAGCCCGAAATCAGCAATCCTGGCGTTATAGGACTCATCAAGAAGTATATTCTGAGGCTTTATATTGCAGTGTATTACCTGAGTGCTGCATTCTTCATGTAGATACACGAGTCCTCTTCCAATCCTCAAGGCAACTTGGGTTCTCTGGTTCCAACTGGGCTTCAAGTGCCCAAAGAGCAAGCTTGCTGAAGTGTCATTGCTCAAGAACTCGTATACCAGAAGATGTTGCTGTCCCTCCTTGCAGAAGACAAGCAAGCATATCAGGTTCTTGTGATGTGTTTGGTACATCGCATCCACTTCAGCTCTGAATTCCTTATTGTTGTCTTCAACAATTCTGTCTAGTTTCTTGACTGCAATAGGAATCTTGGTACGTCCATGAAGCATTTCCCCTATATAGACAATGGCAAAAGAGCCCCTTCCCAGTTCTTCCTTGTTACCATCAGTAGCTTCCACAAGCTCTGTGTAAGCAAAGCATTTCAAGTTGCTCTCCACAATACCCTCTCCGTGATAAAAGCTAGGGAGCTTCTTGTTGTACAAGAAGAAAATCCCCATACATATCACAAAGAGAAACAAGTTAACAAGAGCAGAGCTCCCCAAAAGAGCTGATATAACAATAACCAAAGAATCTTGGTTCTTCCCTTCATCCGGAAAAGGAAGACCAGGACTTTGAGGGCTTGGATTCTTCACCACCTTTATAAAAACCCTCCCCTTCGAGCTTCTTCTTCCAACAACTATCGCCTCTAAACACATATACAGTCTCCTAAGCAAGATTTCTTGCACATCCCCATGTTAATAGGACTGAGGTGCTCGTAATCACAGATGTTGGCCAGTCTGAATTGGTCAGAATATCGAATTCATAAACTTCAGAGAGAATTTACAGAGCACCTACAAAGTGGCCTGTCATTGCTAAAGATGCACACACTGTTGTATCCACAGGGACCAGTCCCAACCCATCCAAGAAATGCTGTGCAAATGTTGCCTGGTTAAGTCCACAAAGCAGACCAGTTCCTATTGCCAGTACATAGCGAAAACCCCATCAAAAGTTAGAGTTGCTCTGAGATAATTCTCTGATGCCGGATAGTCCACCACGTCATTGAGCCGTTTTGTCACATTGTTCTCTCTCAGCACATACTAGCTGCCCGATACATTGAACACCATTAGCTTTCCTGAATTGGACTCATTAATGGTATCCACAGTCACTCCAGAACTACACATCATGGGGAAGCTCAGTGAGTATGTTTATAGTGTTGAGCACCAGATTCCCATCTGGTATCAAGCGTAGCTGATACTTCCCCAAGGAGAAGTTGACGCTTAGAAGAGAGAGTTTTCCCTCCTTTTCTCAGTACCTATCTTAGAAGCACTATATCACAAGGATTCTCAAAGCTCTTCTACAAATACTCTGAGCTCTTATTTTCTGAATCACCAGGTTCCCTAAGTCATTCAGAAAGCCTGTGGTGGCAGTTTGGCCATCACCGACACCTGATTTCGATAACTCCACAGCAGCTGTGGGGTCATGTAGAACAAAGCCCCTGCCAGCAGTTAGCTCCACCTGCAAAATTTGAATTAGCTTAGATCTTATTTCGAAATCAACAAACGATTTGGAAGAGATATGTGAATCTTGAATGATTATGGACAAATAAAGTGAGGTATGCAATTACAATGCAGTGCAAGGACTTGTACATGTTCGAATACTCGTACTTAGGTACATGCACACACATTTGACCCTCTAGGCATAGGGTTGTTTTTTTAGGACACCATTCTATGTTTTGATATGGCAAGCACAAAGAGATCTTGATTGCCATCGAGTTGTTGAAACACGAAGGAAAAATCTTGATTAGGTGAGGCCCTGGGATCACCTGCAGTTAACGTTTACTGTACCAGTTGTGGCTTGTGCCATAGAGAAGAAGAAGCCATTGGTAGATGAGTTATAGGTCTGATGAGAATTGAATATGTAGATGAGTCAAGTCAATAAGACTTGAAAAACTGGACTGATGGAAGATGGTGGTTACAAGTCAAGGTAGGCATTTATTTGTAACAAAATGTAACTAGTCAAGAGTTGGACTAGATCCTTGTCACAGTGGTTCTAACATAACATTAATAAAGACTCTAGAAGAAAGGTGTTCCATGGCAACATTAGCAGAGTCTTTGCTTCTGCTATCACACGACATACAACCATTGCCGTAGAAAAGCAAAGTGCAATAACTTTAGTTTACGCCAACAGGTTTTACCTTTTATTTGGACCCTAAATCTGTGTGTGCGCTTGTTTATACTTTATAGCTTAGCTTAATCATCATTTCACACAATTTGGAACAATGGTGTGAAAGATGGAAAAGAAAATAGAGCGCAGATTGTCTTACATTTCAGACAATTAAGACGATTGAACATACATAACTACTGCTTCTGCTTGTGTGTATTCAAAGACCTATTCATCTTAAACAAGTAAAAGGTAGCACAATTTAAATTTTTCAAGTGAACCATTCCAAAACATTCTTTTTACAGGTGCCTGAAAAATGACCAATACCTGCCCAGTGAGAGAGATCTCTTTGTTCAGGACACACACTTGAAGCACAAACCAAGCTGGTTTCAATTGGAGATTATATATGGGAAGAGAAACTTGAAGTATACTTTCAAGCATCAGCTTAACTTGGCTTTGGTTCATTACTAAAAGCTTCAGTAGGGTAGCCCAAAATCACAATTCCAAGCACTGTAATAGTCATCAAGAAGTACATGTTTTGAGGGTGTATATCGTAAGAAAGTAAATGTGCTAGAGTGCATTGCTCAAATACGATCATATACCATTAAGTATTAAATCATTTATTTCAAAGGCATACTCGGTGAACCTATATACACTTGGATTAAGATTATTGAACTGAAAAAAGATTCAAATACGAAATCAAGAAACTAGGGATCCTGAAAACTATGATGATTGAAGATATCTAACTTGCCTCATACAGAAAGGAAAAGCTAGCAAAAGTTACAAATTCGAAGCAGACCATCTCAAAAGCAATCTTTTGTGGCCATGGGAATGAGATGAAAAATGACGGGTAATTTGACGCTGCAAGCAACAGTCTGGAATACAAGTAAAGTTTCCAAAATACATAGAATGAGAATACGCTGGAAGAAAGTATAGCTCCTCTTTGAGAAAGTCACATCCTTGAGACGGTTAAGATCAATCAATTTGCAGCCTCCAGATAATTCAAGTTAAAGCTTAACATGTAAGGGGACGCTACATATTGCTCATTTGAAGCCTACTTCTTATACTTTAAGGAAAAGTGTAACTTCTCAACATGATAAGATCTACTTCACTGTAAATCATCTAAAGCATTCTGAGACAAAGCTATTGAATTTAGACTCCATTGGTTTCAATTACAAGGAGGAAAAGAAATGCACAGTTGAAAAGAGATTCTGAAATACAATAATCCCATGAAACTGACAAACAAATTTGAGATTTTGGGGATTTTCAGGATGGAAGAAATCAAGTTGGTGTCATCAAACAAGCATTAAAGTGAGCCTTCACTATAAACAAGCATAAAATCAAACCATATGCATGAATTTGAGTAGTCTAAATGCAGAAAAAAAACACTGAAGATAAAAAAACAACAACAAAAATAGTGAATCACGATCCCTAACTCAAAACCAATATGATGATGATTCTATGAAAGGTAACAACAAAGCAGGATCTTCACTAGGCTTAGGAATAGAAGAAGAACTGAATGCAGAAGAAAAAAACCATCGAATCGGTACCATTACCTCGAGTAAATCCACGAGAAAGCAGGGAGGTTGAAACCCTAGTTTGCAGAGAAAAGGAAGTAAAAAAAATTGGACCATTTCTCGATTTGTGCGTGTCATCCTTGCGCAGGGGCCATGCTAATCTTCTCTGTATCGTTCCAATTTTGGGGGGTGTCCCGGAAGGGACGAACTATGGAGCTCGTCTATGGCTATATTAACGTAGAAACACAACACTGCTTGAGCAATGTGGGACGGAAAAGAAGAACACACACAACTCAACAATCAACATGCGCTGGTGGAGTCACGTGTGGGGCACGGATTTAGCTTTTACCATCATCATTTTGTGTTCAATATTTTTCTTTTGGACATTATATTTAGATGAAAATCTCTTGACCCGCGTTGTGGATTTAAAATTATCTCATGACTCACGTTGTGGATGCTCTTACCATTCATTTCATAACTTTCAATGGAATTTGATGTAATATAATACGTGCATTTGTCAATTCTGGATTGCAAATTAAGAAGATAGGATAGTCTTTCGATGGCATGAAAGAGGTAAACCAAAACAATGCACTAGAACTAAGGATTAGATAGAGTTTGATGTCAAATTAAGAGAAGATTGATAAATGTAAAATGTTATATAGCAACCACCAATGTTACTGTTACACTGCAGCTGATAATTAACTAATTTCCTATAAAATCAGGGGGCAAACAATGATTTTCTCCAATCGCTATTGAAAATGTTAAGATGCCGCTGGTTTGCTGGTTGCATGCTTGCACGAATCCTGCTGGTGTTGATGCTTCAACTCGTCTCCAGCCACAAGAAAGAACGCAGTGTGCCTGAAACACCAAGGACAGGTTCGATCAGAGACATGAAAAATGATTATACAAGGAATGCTTTGAAGCAAATTAGCTGGAAATTTTTGCACCTGAAGAAATTCATCATTCTGGTTTTGGAGTCTGCATCAATGTCTGGTGTGCTATCCAGTGCTTGTTGCATGTGATGTAGCCACCTCTCCGCAGCCTCATGTGTAACGGGGAATGGCCGGTGACGTCCAATCAGTGCAGGATGACCTGCCAGAATTACTGTCAGCAAATAGTCTAGCTTACACATTGACGAATGACCATTGACAACCCTGTAGAATTCATTATAAAACTAGTATTTGATTTGAAATTCATTAACTCAATCATCAACCCTTTGATGACAACCCTGTAGAGTTCATTTTAAAACTAGTATTTGATTTGAAATTCATCAACTCAATCATATGATTTGAGATGTATAGGAATTCCAATCCACTTCAGTGTTTGGGAAACTGTCATCTTTCTTGGTACATGGAGCTTCTCATGCAAATACCATATTTTGTTATGAGTACATTTTTAATGAAAACTATTTTCATAGATGTGAACTAATCTTAGCTAGTAAATGATGATCCATCCACACAAGTGACCTCCTAACAAATCTAAACCTGAAGTAAGACGCATGGCCCAAGACTAACAGTTGGTTTGGCAGTTTTTTACCATTTTAAAATCCGTAAGTTCTGTTTTTGGACAAAAAAAATACTCCCAGGAAAAGAAAACGACCAAAAACCGCCAGTCCTTTTCCAGATAAAAACCCCCAAAATATATTTTTTCAAATACGTTGGAAAAAAAAACATGCCACACAACTTAAGTAAGCTCTAAACAAATTAAATCAGTAATATTGAACTTAAAAACATGGGCTTAACACAAGAAATGGGCTTAACTCAAATTTAGGTCCAAATTAGAGGACTGTTGGTTTTCAGGTTTGGCTGTTTATTTGCTCACTCATAGGAATAACAGCTGGAAGGTATTACATATAATGCTAAAGGAGAACTGATATGTACAACTTGGACCTGGACTGACTGATAACCTATTAGGATAGTCGGGGACCGGGGTGGTGTCCAATATGTATACCATGAGCTTCACTTGTTGCTCATCCTCGCTAAGCCTGATATGCCCAAAAGCAGCCCCATTGTTCATTGAACTTTCTTGTCTAACTAATTACTGCTCTCAAAATTCGATGCACTGGATAGAATGTTATGCTGAAACCTTAACACTTGAGGAAGCATAGAACAGTCCAAGGAATTGCAGTAAATTTGTTGCAACAGAGAAACCACAGAACTAACAATCAGAAAGATATAACATGATGGGAGGAGATCACACCTTTTCTCTGAGAATACAGAGGTGGGCCTCCCATTCTCTGCACAAAGAATTCGTACTGATTTTGAATTGCTTCCTCTTTCTTCGAATTGGCAAAGATGGAATGGAACCATTCATCGTCATCATCATAAACCCTAATTCCATTTTCAAAAAGAGGAGAAAAAAAATCCTTACAAATTTGCCTGAAATGAAATCAGAAACAGGACAAATCCATACCAAAAACTAAGCAACTCGTTACTAGTTCAACCACTTCATTCAATTCAGATTAAACTCAACAGCATATAAAATCCACTAAAATGAAACAGATTTTCTGATTCTGACCCTTGGGGGCTACTTTCCCAGTAACCAAACATAAGAAATACAGACCTTCAGATATTTATTTAAATTGGAAAGAAAAACCTTACATTCTGCCTGAAAATAAGAACTCAGCGGACCGGACAGTTCAAAACATGAAGGTACAGAATTGAAAGAACAGTAATAATAGTATATAACTAAAATAAAATTCATGTATAAACCAGACATCAAATAGAACATATTATTTTTCCCTCTTGACTGCATTTTCTGAGGAAACAAACACCTACAGTGCATATATATACATTCAATACTTCCAACAATTGATATCGAATAGAAAAAAAGAATGAAATTAGGCTCGAAATGACTGTAAAATAACAGTAAAACGAACTAACCACGTTTTCTGCGGAAACAAACAGGTTCAGTATACATGTATATATTCAATACTTGCTCAGATTCAAATCGAGCCAAAAGAATTGAAAATTAAGCTCGGCGTGGACTAAAAAAGAAGAGCAAATCATTTTCTAAGGAAACAAACAGAAAAGGAGAGAGGACCTGGTGTAGAAATTGGTGGAGAGGTTGATGAAGGTCTGGAGACCTAATTTGTCGAAGAGATTGGTGTCGTCGATGGCGAAAGCTTGAGCTCGTTCGACTCCGCTCCACTCCGATGCCTTCTCCTGAAGCGTCTGCATTTTTTCTACGCAACCTCTCTGATTCGGGATTGAATGGATGCGATATTTATAGATGAAGGAGGGCGTGTGTTGGACGCGCGCTCCGATGCCTTTTACGCCCCTTTATTGGCCGCGAACGGAAACGGAAACAGAAACAGTGGGCCGGTTCGATTGAAGCTGTGGACTTGTGGGCCCATCTCATTTTCCGTTATGGAGTCATTGTGGACTCAATCTGTTGTTCACTTGCCATTCACCTGTTGCCATGTGTACCGCAACTGTACGTGCAAATTCTGAACATAGGTTTTCATCAGCTTTAGGACATTTTGGCAAAATCTAAATTAAGGTTCATATTCAAATTGTTTTTTTAATCGAAAAACATATTTAATTGAAACCCCTTATGAGATGAAAAATGAGTTACAAGGTTCAGTTACAGATTCATAAGAAAAAAAGCCTCAATACGATTATATGTGAATTTTTAAAGGAATACAAGTGAAGAAAGAAACAAAACAACAACCAAGATAGGGTATGTAAATTCAGAAGAACACAAACTGCACCCTGAAAGAAATACAACAACAAGGGGTAAACCAAATAAAAAGAACAACAACAACCAGAAAACACAGAAGAAGCACTCCGAAGACGCTAAAATTCACAACAAGTTTGAAACCTAGGTCCACCATTAAGCTCAAAGTTTCTAAAAACGGGTCTAAAATACCCATATCTGACCACCATGAAGCACTTTGAGTAGATACCTTCTTATTGCCCGAGCCAAGACGCAAAGAAAAACTAGATCCCAACCTTGAAAGAAAAGGACTCCCCCGACCCAAATGACCAAACAAACCCTAGCAATTGTCTTCTGAAGAGGGCAAACAACGCTTAAGAACCTCGTCGGCGATCAACACCTTTAACCAACGAGCTCGAACCACGTCATGTCGAGAAGAAGCGAAACCAAGAAGCACATTGATGAAAGGAAAAGGGAGAAGATAACTAGTCAAACAAGGAAGGAGAAAAGCTTTAGCCTCAGAAAAGCAGACCCTCAATGCAGAAGCCCCAAGAGTTGAACTCGCGCTCGGTCCTCCCTACGTATCCGGCCAAGACCGAGAAACGCTCAAACAAAAAGGACCGGTATTTCTACCGGGCACGAGTCATGCCCTAGGAGCAGCGGAGGTTGGAGTCCACAATTCTGACCTCGTCCCAACAAACCACCGATCTGAGGGAAGTGAGCTACTCCATACCAAACCGGCACCAGCAAGATCGAGCTGAGGCCACCACCAACAACCACCACGAACGGTGAATCTCAACCTTAACCCCACGATCTTGAAGCTGAAGCCAAGAAGCACGTCCCACTACAGGACAAGAAAAGACACTGAAACTCCGCAAAGATCCATTGAGCCGGAATCGAGTCCCGAACAAGGTAGCCCCCCAACACAAAGAGGCTCTGACGAGGCTAGGAGAAAATAATAGAAAAAGGAAAGAAATAAGGACCCTTACCCGATTGTACCCATCTGAGCCCGACCCAGCCCAAATCAAACAACCAAAGTCGGACGGATCGAGAATGGCCGACGCGAACGACACTCCAGAACTCCGGCCGGAGCAGGCAGAATCTTACTCAGACAAGCAACCACCTAACACTCTCATCTTCCGACGAGGTCCAGACTTGGATTGAATCTTCTTGCAGATGCTCCAACTTCCAGATCTACAAACAAACGAGCAAGACTCCACCGAGGATGTATAGTTCCACGACGCATGAGCACCGAACGAAACCCCAAAACCACACGCAAGGTGGACCTGCAAACCCATAAGAGGCAGATCTAAGCGTGCGGGGAGAAGCAAAGAGAACGAGGCTAGTTGGGCTTGAGCGAACTCTGGCACAGACACTGGACAGCGAATGGCCAGAACTACAGGAAGTCCGGCCAACCACAACGAAGATCTCCAAACCCGAGCAGCTGCACCTGGAGAGCAAAGGACGAGGGCCAAGAAGGGGGGGAAGAAGAAGTGGGGAGGGGAAGAAAGAACTGGGAATCAGAGGTCACCATTGACGACGTCGTTGACTGGATGCCAAGACGTCGCCGATGAGGAGAGGGGCAAAAGGAGAGAGCTTACTGTAGAGCAACGCCTAGGGTTAACAGAAGAAGTTGAGAAAGAACTCATATTCAAACTGTTATTTCTTATATAATCAAAACAATATAGTAGAAGACGAAAATCAACATTCTTATTTAAATCACCTCCAGAGGGTTACAGAGTTCATGATTGTATTATTTTGTACTCAATTCTTATCAAATTTCGTAATGTGCATATCGATAATAAACCAAAAGCTTAAGAAGAAGTAAAAAAAATACAGCATACGCTGTTGCTACTAATACAAGTATTTGACTTGAATCTTTTTGGGAAAATTTCAGTTTAACACCCGCCAAACATTTAATTTCATTTTGATACCATAACATAAATTTTTAACACTTTCATACATAAACCAAACATTTAATAACACTTTCATACCTAGCCGTCAGATTCTGTTAACTTTCCATCCAAAATAGGTAAAATGTCCATAATACCCCTCACTATTACTCAAATTTTCAAACTCATGTCACTGATTCAGAACTTAAAAATAAGTTAAATTACAATAATACCCTCCATTGTCATGGTGTTAAAATCAAAAATATCTTTCAAAAATTTTAAATTTTATAAAATCACTTTTTGTTTTTATTAATTCAGTTTTTATTTATGAAAAATATTTTTTATTTTTAAAAATTCAGTTTTTATTTATAAAAATTATTTTTATCTTGAAAAATTCAATTTTTATTTTTATAAATTCATATTTTTCAAGAACATTTAATTCTCAAACCAGACATGGATCACATTTTGACCTTGCGGATGGATCCATGCGGCTCTCAACCAATTCCAAATACTTTAGGACTTGCATTAAGATCGGTCATTCTCTAATTAAACTAGGAGACCAGGGAGCTTGCTGAGTCAACGCTGAAACTCGCGGTTGATCCACATTCGATATTTCGGTGAGTTACAATAAGGCTGAAAAATGTTGACATTTACTAAGTGATCACTGTGCTCCATCACATTTTTTTCGAACTAGACAAAGATAAATTACAATACATATAGTTCTAGCCATCATCGCCGACTAAGGAACAACAATCTTAAGAAGTTGTGACACAATGCTCCGAGGTCATTCATTCAATTAAATAAACAATACTCCTCTCATCTCTCTCTTTCCGACCATTTAACCTGGTCTAGGATCATCGGAGATCGACCAATATCTTAGACTTTGTTTCTAAATTACATGTCAAAGTCATCGCCACTACGGTTTCTCCGCCGGAGCCGATCCTTGTCAGTTTGTTCAAGCAGCGGTCTCTTGCCGTCTCTTGGTGACCAACAACGTTGCTCTCCCCTAAAACAACATGTCATCTCTCCGCATGATCCTGCTTATAGGTTCGTTTCTCTAAAGTGTATTAAAATAGTTTTTACGGTTTTGGGTACATTTTTAAATATATATATAAAGGGAAACTCTTGTTCCTAATCTTTTTGAACGTTTCATTATCACGTCATAACCCAAGCCAACGTTTCGTTCCAGTTCCCCTGTTAACGAAATCGTTAATTTAAACAGTTCATATCAGATTTTGTAAAAGTTCCAACCTTTCGTGTATGGAACGAAACGTTGGCTTGGGTTAGGACATGATAATGAAACGTTCAAGAAGGTTAGGAAACAGAGTTTCCCCTATATATAATGAGAACAGGAGGTGGAAAACATGGTTGGCGGTGCTGGTGGTGTACTCGGCCTGGGCATCGCCTTTTGAACTGGCGTTCCGAAAGGCGGCAACGGGCTGCCTCATGCACGTGGATTTGTATGTCGATGCCTTCTTTGCCGTTGATATCGTCCTCACCTTTTTTGTGGCTTACTTGGATAAATCCACTTATCTTCTCGTTGATGATCGCAAAAAGATCGCCACTAGGTATATACATATGTCATATGGAATGAGTAAGAATATATATCATACTCTCTACGTTAATTTTGTAGTTGGAATCTAAAATTATAACTAAACTTTCTGGTTAAATTGATTATCAAAAATTCTCTTTCCATATGTCATACTCATTCCATATGTCATATGGAATGAGTAAGAATATATATCATACTCAATTAATTGGTTCATTCCTTAAAAATTCTCTTTCTATATCCAAAATCGTGAATATATTTGTTGGTAAAAACACGTATTAGAATATAAAGTTACATCAAATTGGTTCCTCTGTATCAGGTATATAAGAAAATTGTGGTTCTTTATGGACGTAGCCTCAACTCTTCCATTCGAGGTGATATACATTGTAGTTATGAACAAAACCCACAACGGTGAAGCCTTGGGATTACTCAACTTGCTCCGACTTTGGCGACTCAAACATGTCAAGCAACTCTTCAAAAGGTACACATATATGCGGCACATATATCTGCATTTAACTTCCCCGTTCATTTTACCTATATTTTTTCCTCCAGGCTAGAGAAAGACACGCGGTTCAGCTACTTCTGGATACGAACCTTAAAACTAGTTTGCGTAAGTATTTCCAATGTATATTCAAAATCAATTCTGATACCATATAACCAACTTAACTTAAAGTTCAAGTTGATAATTGAAGGTCCAATTATAATTATAGTTTAACACTATCGAATGATATGGTGCAGGTGACACTGTTCACGGTGCACGCTGCGGGGTGTTTTTTCTACTGGCTGGCCGTGCATCATAGAGACGCGGGGGAGACGTGGATCGGCAAGGTCGTTGACGACTTCAAGGAGAAGAGCATATGGATGGGGTACACCTATGCCATGTACTGGTCGGTGGTCACCCTCACCTCTGTTGGTTACGGAGACTTGCATCCGATAAGCACCGAAGAGAAGGTCTTTACTATAGTTTACATGCTATTCAATATGGCACTCACCGCTTACGTCATTGGCAACATGACCATTCTCATTGTCGATAGCGCCAACAGAACCTTCGCCATGGTAATACTACATATCCTTTAACTTTAGCATCTAAATATTTAGACAATAATCTTTTTTAAGTGAAGATGACATGCATCCACACATATACATCATTGGCTCGTTTTCTGTTTCCTATATAAATAAAGTCTTGTATAATGTTGGTCTCTCTTTTCAATGGGCTCACATTTCTTCTAATAATTCGTCTCTAAATCAGTAAGACGGATTTGTCTGTAAGAGCGCGTGTTAGAACAGATTCAATACATCAAAACGGATGATCAAACTGTATGCTGACTGTGCAAAATTGTAGTTTGCATGCCTTGAAATAAACTGTGTTCCACAGTGGTACAAACTGGATAGGGGTACGGATTGTGAGTGGATGCTGAATTAATATGTTGCTGATTTAATTAAATGTTTTATTAAGACGGTACACGTTTTATAAAATTGAAATAAACTTTGGTAAAAATAATTAATAATAAAATAAATAAATTATAAACAATCTTAACACAAGAAAATAATTAATAATTGCATTACATGTTTAATTGCATTGCCCGAGAGTCCGATTCGATCCGAAAAATACTAGATTTCGTCGAAAACGGCCCCGACAAGTTTTATATTTAAAAAAAAATATTCGGTCCATTTTAAACGGAAGTCCCTATATGTTTTCAAGTGTTATCCATATGTCAGGCCTCTCACTTCCGTCAATGTCCACGTAAGCAAAAATTCTAAGGGTGAAATGCACCGTTTTCGAAGAAGAACTTCTCGTGGATGCACGAATAATAACACTACCAACTGATCTTTGGAAGGACAAGAAGACTAAGTAAGAGCACCTCGAGCGGGTCGTGTCAGGGAGGCGTTGCAGGCGTTGGCACGGTGCTGGCACGACTAGCTGACACGGCTGGTCGTGTCAAGAGGTCGTGTCAGGGACGGCGTGTCAAGGTGTCGTTGCAGAATCCTGCAACGACCCCGACGCCGTGGTATGGAGTAATTTAGAGGAGAGAGAAATGATACTTTGCTTGAAAATAACTACAAACTATGGTTCCTCGACACTCGTAGTGTCAGACCATCGGAGATGCTCTAACATCAAACACACGCAAACTCTTAATCTATGTGGTGGTATTTGCAGAGAAGCTCCATTAACAAGATATTGGAGTTCGGGAGCAAGAACGGAGTTCCAAAAGAGCTCAAGGAGCAAATGGTGGCGAACATGCAACTTAAGTTCAGGGCCGAAGAGGTGAAGCAGGACCAAGTCCTCGAGCACCTACCCAAAGCCATCAAATCCACCATTGCCCAACATCTTTTCCGAGGAACCGTCGCCACCACCTACCTACTCAACGGAGTATCCAACCAGCTCATCGACCAGTTGGTACACGCATATTAACTTTATTCATCCTTTTGTCATTGCTGTTAGATATTGTAATCCCTTGTCATATAATGACAAGAGGATGTACTGTATATTTATATATATGTGAATAGGTACAATGCTTCAACATGACTACATCATAACTACAATTCTAATTTATTATAACTATAATATCAGTGCTAATAATTGCTTCTAATTAATCTTCATTCGATCGGTAGCTTAACGGTGCATGTGCATGGCTTCTCGCAGGTGTCGGAGATGAAAGCAGAATATTTCCCGCCTAATGTTGAGGTGATTCTGCAGAACGAGATTCCGACAGATATGTACTTCATCGTATCTGGAGCAATGGTATGCCGTACCGTACACTATCTTTCTATCCCAGGTTTGAGTACCATGTGTATTATGTCTTAAATCAATCAAAATAATGTGCAGGAGATGATAACATGCAAAAATGGAGTGGAGCAGGTATATCCGATGATGAAAGTTATAATTCGAAATGACAAATAATCCTTATCGAATCATTTAGTTTACAAATTAAGGATTAAAGAAACCTGATGTTTTTTCTAGGCATGATAATTTAGTTTTTTTAAGACGCTTATTATCTCGTATAGACGACGGTCTCCCAGGATGTAACAATTGATCGATGGCAAAATCAAACATGTTGAGAAGGTGAAGGTCACCCGAGTACAAAGAATTACAAGAAAATAAAATGTTTTTGAGTTGGATAACACTACGGTGGGATCAGTCTTGGGCAACAAATCTTATCCGTAGCTTAAGAGTTTATATTTGTAGGTCAAGTATTTGGCCAACGGATGCATGCGTCAGGTAAGATCCGTGTTCCAAGATACGTAGTCCAAGTACTTGACCCACATATTCTATCTGTCGGTGAAGTTTACCACATGGACCAAAGATAACATTCGCAGCTTAGTTTTTTCACCTCAACAACAGATCGATTGGATCCGTTTATAAAGTTTACCACATAGCCTGCGTATAGTATCCGTAACCCAAATAAAATTCTGCAGCAGTGTAAAATGAGACTAAAGATCTCACTCTTTGCCATGTTGAACCAAGTATAAATGACTTTCCAATTCCAGGTTGTGGCGAAACTAGAAGGTGCGGGCATAGCCGGAGAAGTTGGGGTAATCTTCAACATCCCTCAACCCTTTACCGTAAGAACCAAGAGGCTTTCTCAGGTCATCCGGATCAGCCACACCCATTTCAACCAAATCACTAAGCAACACCATGCAGATGGAAACAAAATCATGTCCAATTTCATTCAGGTTTATATTAATTATATATGCTTAACTATTTCTCTACATGAACTGTTGCTGATCACTTGTATATATATATATATATATATATATATATATACTCGGTATTTGAAGGGCTTAAATCATGAGATGATAGAACAATTGCCATTCCTGGCTATGTTGCTGGATGACCCAAATAAAGAGGTAACTCTCCAAACTTCACCTAAGACAAACTCATTATATATTGGTATACAAATTTTTTACATGTTTGATTGATAACACGATACCAAAATTTCATGTGTTAAAAGTACTAGTACCGTTATTATGTGATAAACATTATAAGATTGTCTCTTATCATGGAAGTGTGTGTCCCACATCTTGATAACATATTAATACTTATGCCCTCTAGGTTGGATTCAACTTTAATATGGTATCAGACTTGGTATACTACACTATGACTATGGTTTCGTGTATAGAAACCTTCGATGCTTTAGTGTGCCAACACGGGCAGAAGACCCTACATCAACTTGAATTGTTAGGTTGGTCCATATTAACACCACTATCCACCAACTTGAATTTTTTTGGTTGGATCTACTTATCAAACCCCTGTTAAATAGTGTATGATAAAGAACTCTGGATATTCAGAGTTGACATGATATTGAAGTTTAATTTGTGTTGGGTGTGTGATGCATCCTTTTATGATTCATGCCTACGGATTTGAGTCTCATCAATCATTTATGTCACGTATTTATTAAACCTTTATATATATCAACTTGAACATATGATCGATTTAAAGTTTCTTTTTGTGGATATGTAGTTGGGTCTTGTACTCTTTTTTCATCTCGTTGGAGGTTTCAGTTAAATTTGCATTGCCGATAAAAAAACATATATGATATTAGAATTTAATCATTGTGATCCGTTACTTTCATTCATTGTTTGATTGTAATCTTTATCGTTCATGCCTTTTTACAGCAAACAACACCAAACGAGGAACTACGAGGAACACCAGAAACTATAGCTAGTCGATCACGGGACAAACTTCCCACAAGGGTGATAATTCACGGCCATCATCCAGATGAAAGTGACAAAGAAGGAAAGAACATAAGAGGGAAGCTTATACTTTTGCCGGAGTCAATAGAAGAGCTCTTTAGAGTATCAGGTATACTACCACATTGACATTGTTACATAAGGTGTTTATAAAACTAAAACACTATCATAGACCGATGTGAAATGTTGATCATTCCCTTTAACCTTTTGGTGGTTGCAGAAGAAAAGTTTAGCAAAAGGGGAAGCACGATTCTCATGGCCGATGGCTCACAAGTGGAAGAGTTGAATGTTTTAAGACAAAATGATCATTTATTTATCATTTAAACCAACATAATACAAAGATAATACTTTTTTGAAGGAAACAACCACGTAACCTATTCAAGCTTTGATAATTTGCTGGTTTGGAAAAACTTATTACCAGTCTAGAGGATCATATGGACCACTTATCAAAAGTTTAAATCAGACATTCAAAAGATATTAACTTTTTTTGAAACGAGTAATTGAGGAAGTGACATTACTGTCAATCAAACTTCACAATATAGGGCCAAAGACTCTGACTTCAGAATAATGTTCAGTGCATCGTAACGGATCTGACGCTCATGGACGTCGCGTAGAAATAGTCTACTTTGTTTTGTAAACACAACCTGAGGACTTACTCGTACCGACATTTCAAATAACCTAAGAACAGTACTAAAAATCCAACTAGCAAAACAGCAAAAAAATATCCAACTAAAACAATTCAAACTTAAAGGTAAGACTAAATCAAAATGCATCAAATTAAAACAGGAAAAACGAGTTGCTTTCTTGCTCCTCCCGGGACGGCCAAGCAACGTCGGTCCCGGATTATGTTGGGTAGTCCCCGGATCCTAACTCCACTGACTGTATCGCTCCAAAACTTTCTTCAAGCGGCTCGTGCGGGTGTTCGGTTGGTAAATCTTTATCAAAACCAAGCCTTGACAAATCGAAGCCATAAACT
The DNA here is from genome assembly GCA_963921825.1 of Erodium maritimum. Taxonomy (NCBI): domain Eukaryota; kingdom Viridiplantae; phylum Streptophyta; class Magnoliopsida; order Geraniales; family Geraniaceae; genus Erodium; species Erodium maritimum. Next base: position 8,486,125 of record OY997588.1, on the reverse strand, counting down.
GTGGAGATCGATTTTGGAATAGCCCTGATGGCTCGTGATAGTCTCTTAGACTCGGTATTACCTCGATCGAAGACGATGAGGAGAGTAACCATTGGCGGCTGGCATGACTGAAACGGAGATCCGACAACGGTGGAAGGACACGACATGAGCGGCAGCGGTTGTGCTTGGGCGAAGGAAAGTTGTAGATGATGTGAATACGAGCACGACTGCTAAAAGAGAGGCTCGAGAGGAGGAAAAGGAGAGAGAGCTCCACCGCCAACCTCCATGATCAAAACACCGGAGACCACCGACAACAACTAAGGTTTGAGGATATGTAAGTTCTCACAGACTTAAGAGACTTAAAAATTAGTATTAATTTTCTCCCCAAAAGATATCAACATACTCGATAGAGTAAAATCTAGTTAATAGAGCATCCACAACCATCTCGTCGGCTGCCGGCGAGATGATTTAAAATATACTTTTTTAATCATCTCTGTGAAGACCGCTTCGGTTAAAAGATTTATTTGAGCTAATTTTATTCAATCGGAGCATCGTGGTTAAAAATCAGATCGAGAACTTTAATCGAGCGCAAAAAAAAAGGTCATAGGGTCGGACCGGGTCGGGCCAGACCCCATCAGCAACCCAAGTCAGGCCAGGCCTGACCCATCTGAAATGACTTTTGGGCCGAGAAGCCCATTTAGGCTAGGCCTGCGTTATATATGCATTAGGGTTTTGGAACCCCATTCGCTCCCTCGGACGCGCAGCCCTCACCTTCCTCTCTCCCGAACCTCACCCCTTCCTCTCTCCCGATCTCGCCTCTCATCCCCTCCGGCCAATGCACAACGTCACCGTCTCCGGCCAGTGACCTCCCTCCCGCCCCTCGTCCCGATCTCTCTTCTTCTTCTCCGAGTCAGCCCAAAACCCGCCATCGAACCGCTTCTCCTCTTCTCCGTTCATGCATCCCTCTTTCCCGACCTCTCCTTTTCGCCGGGCTCGTTTCGGACTCGCCGTGGAAGGTCCGAGAGGAACGTCGCCGGAAGTCCGAGGGACGACGTCCTAGACTTCATCAAACCGTCGTCGTCGTTTTCTGTGTCCTAAGGTGAGAATCTCACCCACGGGTTGGTCACCGGCGACGTCTTCGCCGGCGGTCGAAAACTTTTCCGAACCGCTTCCTTCCTCTCTTTTCTTTGTTTTGCCTGTGTTGTCCTGGATCTGTTCGTCCGAGTTGAAACGTGTTGATTGAGGAATTTAACAGAAACGTTTTAAAATCAAAACTGAGCCAAGTAAAGAGAAAAGGATTCAAAACCAGATCTAAATCATTTTGGTTTTAACTGGGCTGAGGATTTAATCCGAACCGGAGAAGTGAACGGGATGAATAAAAAAACAGACCTTGGGACTGTTGAACGGAATCGGGTCAATCAGACGTTTAAATAAGACTTAGAACGGGATAAAAGAGGAACCCTGAATCGGGTACCTCGGGAATTATGCCACGAAACCCGTACCTCGGGAATCGTGCCACGAAATCCATGCCTCGAAACCCGTGCATCGGAACCGAGCCTCAGTAATCGTGCACCGGGTTCTGTGCTCGGGTGCTCGAGCCCGACTCGTCGGTTAATCCTGCTTTTGACCCGTTCAAGTTTAAAGGGGAAAAGTTTTGAATTTACTTTGGACCGTACTTGATCTGATCGTAAGTTTGAACTGTTGTAAACCCAGACACCGGCTTGGACTTGCCTGAGAACTTGGACTTCGCCCGAGAAGACGAAGACCACTCCGGAACCCGTGTGAAGAACGGAGGAGGGGCAAATCGACTTTACAGCAGAGTTTTATTAGAGGGAGACCTCAAGGTAGGGAAAGTCTTAATTTCTTAATTAATGCTTAGTATGCATGTTAGGTTAATAAAATCGGAAATGTCCTAGAATGACATATAGGATGTGAATAACTAGAATAATCGTCTTTCAATTATTTAACAACCGGAATGTCTAGAATGCATGCTTAGGATGATAATAACTAGTGTAACTCGCTTTAAATACTTGGGAATTGATTTACTGGTAGAGAGGCTATGTTGAGCTCTCGGATTAGTTGTGTGTTAGGTTAACATGCTTGGTTGCTAGATATTAGGATAATCAAGAGTCTAATGGAACTAGTTTACTTTACTGTTGATTAGTTGAATGTTTATTTGATTGGCTGAATGATTGTGTTGATATAATTGTTGATTGAACGGATGATCGAGTATGACTGGTTGTGCCAAGGGGGTACAATCAGGTGATCGATGTACCGATGGTTCGTGACATGTAAGTATACGGAAAGTGTGGAACGGTATTGGATGTCTTCGCTGTGATGAAAGTGTGTTTCGATGAGTGTTGATTGATGGATGAATGTTTATGCTTGTTCCTTTTATGCTTATTCTTGAAAGGTATGTTTGTTTGTTTGTGTGTTTGGTTCGGTACTACACCGGGGGTAATCTGGTGTCGTTGTGGTGGTTGGAGTTTGACAGAGGCAGTGGTTATTGAGTGGTTATTGAGTGATGTGAGGGGCCTAAGGGCTCGGCAGATCCTACGGGATATTGAGTGATGTGAGGGGCCTAAGGGCTCGGCAGATCCTACGGGATATCGAGTGGTTATTGAGTGATTATTGGAGCCTGAGAGCTCGGCAGATCCTGCGGAATATTGAGTGATGTGAGGGGCCTAAGGGCTCGGCAGATCCTGCGGGATATTCAGTGAATTACTTCATGAGAGATGGTTACAACGGTTTCACCCAAGTGTGTGTGTTCTACGGGAGCACTACTTGGTTCCATATGACTTATGGTTCTTTGGAGGCATTTCTGGGAATCCCGACGATAAGCGCCCATTTGGGATTGTTTCCGGTGCCCCGACGCATGTGCCTCCTCTAGACCGAGGGAAAATCTGATGTGATATGAATACTCTAGTGGATCGGAATATGGGAACCGAGGTGACACTAGAACCTATTCATGAATCGGAGGCTTGAGAAAGCAAGTGGTTGACGTGATATCAATTACTCCCATTTAATCGTTGTGATACTTTATATTAATTCTTTTATGGAACCTTCCAAGTTAATGTTATTTTCAAGAGTACGAGCTTATCTTATTCTATCTTACTTATATGGTATTTCATCGTACTTATCTTATTCTATCTTGTTACACATTATTTCATTGTTGATCGTATTTGTTGAGTTATTTGTTTACACAGTACAATATTGATCTAAGGGTTGAATTGTTAAGGTTTTTCCTACTGAGCGTAAGCTCACCCCCTTTAGTTTTCTTACTGTTTTACAGGTGTAGCTGATGTCTAGTGAGTTCGAGGCTCGGGAGCTTTTGGACATCTTGGGGTTTATCTTAGAGTTATGTCGGTCATGTGTTTTAAACTTTATTTATTTGACTCTTTATGTTGAGCTGTGACTCATTGACAATTTTGAAACTATTTATAGTTGTTGCTTTGAGCGAGTTTACTTTGTTATTATAAAGGTGTCTGTATTTAATTATTGCTTTTCTACTTTTAATTCCGGTCATGTCTCGAGTCTGGTCAAATCCGGATTTGGGGCGTGACAATCTCACCAGCGAGCTCTGCAGTGGGTGGCGAGGAGCCGCCGGCGAGATGAGGAAAAAGCAAGTATAAAACAAAAAAAAAAATTGCAACTCAAACCCACAACTTCTCCTCGCCAGCGAGATCTGCCGGCGAGATCGTTAACGTCTCTCTATCTCGTCGGCGCCCTTCTCGCCTGCTCCTCGCCAGCTCCCCGCCTCCTCCTCGCGACGACTTCTCCTCGCCAGCGCCATCTCGCCCACGACTGTGGGTGCTCTTATAATGAAAAATAGGATCCAAATATAAATAACACAAAAATTAATTGTTGTCTTACCCAAATAAATCCTATCGTTTAATCTAAGATCTAATAATACTTACATTTTTCGTTCAAAAAAAAATAGATCCTATTGTTTGTAATTTTATACTAACGTGCTGCATTATTAGTATACATGTAATACTTGTGTTATGTTATAAGACAAGGTATGTTACAGGTGTATTTTAATATGTAAGAAAATTCTATATATTATTTATAAAAATGAGGTTGTCAGATTCAATATAATATATTATGGAATATGTCACAATCTATTGTGGGTTTGTCGTGTAGTGATCTTCTGTACGAAATGATTATTTTACCCCTGTGCTGTGCTCCCCTTTTCTCACTCTAATAATTACTGACTAATGTTCCTTTTTCTTTTCTTTTTTACTTTTCAAGTTAGCTTTAAAGTTTAACCAATTAAGTTTTGCATGGCTAGTGGGTCCCTCTTCTTTTTGGTGGGGCCAAACGTGAAGCAACCTTAAATGAACATTTAGTTCACTAGTATAAAATACTCACGACCAAGTCAAACATATTTATTAATATAGTTTGGTCTGAAATTGATTAGTTTTGATAAATAACTATCTCAAATAAATAAAATATATATTTATAAATAAGTATCATATACTTCTTATTAGGAGACAACTTTGTTAGAGATTAGTTTTATAAAATTTATAAAATAATAAAAATTAGTCAACATAATCAATTTGGGACAAAAATAATATTTATCACCAGATGCTTGTATAAGTTAAATGATTATTTCCATTAAAATTTTATATTTTTTATCCTGAATAGTGAATAATATGTGATGATTGTGTACAAATGAATATACACGGTACATTTCTACAGAGAGAAAGTACATTTCATTTTATTTTCTTTTTTGGTTTAATGGGAGAAAAAAAATGTGAGTGGGGTGAGGAGTATTTCAGAAGCTTACTGGTTTGCTGATTTTGAGGCATGAAAGAGAAAGAGAGATGAGTACTGCCTAAGCTTCACACTCTCTTTCTGAGTATTTTTACTCATCTTCGTGTGAGGTTTCCACAGAGGGAACAATCAAAGGTCCGGTCTTTCACTCTTCTTCTTTGCTCATTCTCTCTTTACTTTCAAACCCATGATTTGATTTTTGGATTTGATGTTTTTCCCCCAGAACATGAAGCTATGAGCCTGTGTTTCTTTCTGGGTTTTGGGCATTTTATGAATGTGCCTTTGTTTGCCATTTCATATCTGGGTGTTATTGTATCTCATTCTGGTGTGATATACAGGATTAAGAAATTTATCAAAGGGGTTTTCTAAAAATTTCTTCTTGAGGGTTTTGGAACTTTCCTGGTAAACAAGAGGTCATATTGAAATGTGGGTTTTGATTAATTTCATGGTTTCTTTCCTCTGGAGCTCATAAGCTGTTATGTAAGTATTGTGTGAATTAGACTTGAAATTTCTCTCTATTTCAATGTTTTGGAGTTTAGATCTCATTTTAGGGGTTATTGCTCTCTTTTGATTCAGTTGGGTGTTTTGTGATTGTGACATCAAGTTTTCTTTTTGCTTTGTTATTGATTTAGTTTTTCAACTGTATGAGTTGGGATAATCTTTTGGATATTCCCTTGTTCATTTGACATGATGCAGATTATTCATTGATGATAAAATTTTGGTGTGGTCATCATTTTTTATCGGATCGTGATACTAAATTTATTGAGTTCTTGATATATGTATTGCTTCCATCTGATGATTTTGATACTGATTAGGGGTTATTGGTGTTTATTAGAGAAGAGATTATGGAGATAATGCTGAGGAAGAGGATCAGGTCAGTTGAGAAAGATCTGCCTATGGGGCATCTAAAAGTGTGTGATGTTGGTTCTTCGTCTGAAGTTTTGGGGAATGATCAGAAACTCAACAACATTTTCAATATCCCGGGTCTGTTTGTAGGGTTTAGCCCAAAGGGATTATCAGATTCTGATTCAGTTAAGAGCCCTACTTCGCCTTTAGATTATATGGTCTTTTCAAACCTATGCAACTCCCCTAGGTCCCCAAGATCTCCATCTGATAGGCACCAAAAGATTTGGGATAAAAGTAAGGTAGGCTTAAGCATAGTAGATTCTCTTGGTGATGACTTGGTAGTGACCAAGAATTCTCTCAAGTCATCGGGGAGTAAGAACATTCTTTTTGGACCTCAAATGAGGATCATGCCCTCTAATTGTCGCAACCACGTCAATTCTTTTGAAGCACCTAAATCTCTGCCTGCCAATTTTACAGTTTTCCCTCAAACCCTCACCAAATCTCGCCTCCAAAAAGGTAACGACAGTGATGTTGTTTTTGAAATTGGGGACACAGCATTAGGATATGAGCCTACCCGGACGGCCATCTCTTGTTCACTTGATTCCAAAAACATCCATCTTCAAACCCAACTGAGTTCAATGCCAAGTGAGATTGAGCTCTCCGAGGACTATACTTGTGTAACTTTGCACGGGTCCAACCCCAAAACCACTCGTATATACGGGGATTGCATTCTGGACTGTAAAGTCAATAATGCAGGTGATTCTGAGATCACCGAGGAGCTGGAGGTGAAAGTTCCTCTGAGAGTTCAGTGCTTGGAAAATTTTACTCCCTGTCTATCAGACAATTTCTTGAGCTTCTGTTATTCTTGCAACAAGAAACTTGAAGAGGGCAAAGATATTTACATATACAGGTTCGGTTCACTAAATCCATCTGTTCCAATCCAAGAGCTTCTTTATGTAGTAAATTGCCGAATATATTCATCTAATACAACTGTGTTTTGATATCTTGCAGAGGGGAAAAGGCATTTTGCACTTCAGAATGTCGCTTGAGAGAGATCTTGATCGAGGAGGAGCTAGAGAAAGGCTTCGAGGAATATTCCATGAATACCCCCGAGCTTGACAAAGATGATCAACTGTTTGAAGCGGGTTTTTTCATCCCGTAGTAGAAGTGCCATAAATGCCATCCCCGTGATTGATGAGAATAACATCGGTAGATGCTAACGATCGCTTGTTCTAGCAAGAGCTGTTTCGTGCTTGACAGCCATGGGCGATCATTTTGTACATTTTTTCCCATCTGCTGAATTGTGTTTCCGCTTTGATGGGTTCTATCCGGGTAGTTTTGCTTTCCATGTTTGGGACATTATAGTCTCAAATGTGTATAAAACTCTATGGCATTGACTATCAAGTGAGGACTACTTATGTGAAAACCTGGTGTATTTTTGTTGTGGCAATGATGTAATTGTTTGGTATCTTCTTTTCTTATTATGCCATCATGCAATTACTTTTTTATGGTGATATATCTTATATCTTTGTATGGTTATTGTGAATTAAATCCTAACCGCCCCCTTAAATGTGATTTTATAAGATCAGAGTTTGGAGGTGGAAATTTTGTTTGTTTCCCTTGGAGTCAGAATTTTATCACTCAAATTCAGATTTATAATTACGGGGTGTTTAAATTGGTTTACAAGTCGTTCAAATTAATTTCTAAGGTTCACTAGAAATTAAGGGGTTCTTTAAAAATTGTGGCAAGGTAATGTTACTGGGGAATATAAAACTCAATTTTATGGTTGATGTTGTTTGCATGAACTATGTCTATTCACCTTTTCAAGTTGTTCTATTAACTTGAAAATGGGCCAAAATTCATCAAAAGTTTACTGTTTAACTTTAATTTCTTTATAATTTGCACAAGACTGAAGTTAGTCCACCGTCTCGTTCACCGGTTGGTACCCTAAGCCTTGGCAAGGTTGGGTCATCGCCCAACCATTGTGATGTCCCGCAGGCTGGTAGCATCAGGGTTGACTTTTTTCTGTTTAAAAATAATAATAAATTAATTAATACCGATAAAATTTTAGTGCTTATACTTCACACCACTTTTTGGGTTGGATTAGGATTTAACATGGCAACAGAGCTGATTTGGTCATAGTCCACCCTATAGTCTCTGGTCCATATACAGATGTCAATCCTGCTATGGCCTACATTTAGATGTCCAATCCTACACATGAGGGGGAGTGTTGAAGTATAAGTCTCATATTGAAAGTATATGGATAAATTGAACATTTGATAAGCATATTGATGCCTCCACTCACTAGTTCGAGCTTTTGGGTTGAATATGGCTTTAATAGGCTATAGTACAAGCGACTGTTGGAGTCTTACCAATTTGTTCCTTGGTCTTCAGCTTCGACTTGATCGGAGCATTGACCTGGCGACGTTTTGGTGACCGGAAAACTGGATCAGCCCCTCCATCCTTGACGTACCCACCAGCTACAACCATGGACCGTGACACAGTCTTGCAGTAGGTATCAAAAGACGAAAGGAGAATCGAACAAAAGGAGGAGAATGGCAACTCCTTCTCTTTCATCGGACATTCTTATTATTGGTTTCTTCATCGATAAAAAAAAACGGATAGATAACATCGAAATACGCATACCAAGAACATGAATCCATATCTCTGTAAAATCTCTCAATTAAATTCATCTTATTATTTACTCAAAAAATAATTAAGTCGAAACAACTTAAAAACTAATCTAAAATAATAAGCAGCTAACGCGAATTTCATTTCTGTACTTACATTTTCTCACAAACCTATACGCTCACACCACATCTTCCACCTTATTACGCGGCTCGGATCAGCCTCGACCGGATCAATACAATGGCGGCGGCGGCGGAGAAGCGTAAGGCACAGAAACGACCGGTGGCAACGGACCCTCATAATCCGGCGGCGGCGCCAAGTTCGGCCCACACGGCGGCGGAGGCGGGTTTTTGCACGGAGACGGTGACGATGAGTTTTGACTAGGTGGAGGGGGCCCTGGCGGCGGCGGTTTCACGCAAGACGGCGGCGGCGACGGCTGAGGCGGAGGCGGAGGCCGATGCGGAGGCGAGCCAGAGCATCCGAAGGCGCTGCAATTGACGGGCTTGGACAGAAACGATTGACACTGCAAATTCGATCTCTGTTGGGATCTGTCTTGTAGACAATTGTTCTTATCGTCGGTTTCGAGCCAATTCAGGCACCGAGGGGTCTCTGCGCCGGAGAAGAAATTGTTATCGTAGCTGAACCTTTGCAAAATCGGAAGCTCACACAAGCTCTCCGGGATGTCTCCGGTGAGCATATTGTGTCCGACATTCAATTGCTCCAGATTCGCCATCCCCTTCATCGTCTCCGGCAACGGACCGGTGAATTTATTGTAGCTCAGATCGAGAACAGAGAGGTTCGACAACAGCCCGATCTCCTCCGGCAAGCAAGCCCCAAATCCGTTGTCGGTGAGTATCAGCTCGTCCAGAGTCCCTGACATTTTCCCGAAACTCGCCGGCAAGCACCCGTGGAACTTGTTGCTCGAGAACACGAGGACGGAGGCGCGTGAGTTTCCGATGTTCTCCGGAAGCTTGGATGCGAACCGGTTGTGGTTGAGAAAGACCGCGTCGAGATCCTTATCGAAGAGTTCTTTCGGGATCTCCCCTTCGAATTCGTTGTACCGGAGGTCGAGGAAGTGTAGAGCCGGCATGTTGAGGACGATGCGCGGGAATTCCCCGGCGAATCGGTTGTTGCTGAGGTCGAGCTCGTAGAGGAATTTTAGATCCTTGAAGCTTTTCGGGATCGACCCGCAGAAGCGGTTCGAGTTGATGTGGAACACCGCTAGGTCGGTTAGGAGACCGAGGTTTTCCGGTAGGCGTCCGGCCATGTCGCCGTGGTTGAGGTCGATGACGGCGACGGTTTGGGTGGAAGGATCTGCTGGGGACGCGTGGCAGAAGACGCCGGTGTAGTTGCATACGTGGGGTCCGACCCAGTCGGATGTCATGTTGAATGGGTCGGATATGATGGCTTGCTTCCAGGACTGGAGCGCTATGTAGGCTGTCGAGAGTCTTACGCTGTCGAAAACATAGTTCGTTGGAATGGTCACGAAGTCGCCTGTAGAATCATATTGCTTCCTGACGTGCCTCAATAGTCTACGTACTTTAAAATTATCTCTCGTATTTTTGATATCGATAACGTCATTATATGATGAAACGATGATTGTACGAAAAACAAGTGTTACAAAGATAACGAAGAGAATGAGATTTCGAACAATCTGATTCATCACACACAGTGAACATCAAGAGGAACAAAATGGAAATTTTTTGGATGGTAAAAATTATAATTGTATTGGGTAAGACAAGAAATTTGACGATTTTTTGTGAAACGAAAGAACGATAGAACGTTAGCAATTTTATTGTATGAACTCAAAAGAAAATGAGGATCAGTAGTGGTTTTGTTCTTATTTCTCTTGTTGAGGTGATAAGGAGATTTAGGTTATAATGATTATTTGAAGATCTTGCATCTTTGATTTAGGACAGATTCATAGATCACATCTATTGCCGTTTTTAACTCTCTCACCACCAGCAACCGAGTTTAACGGCTACTTCTCTCCCTTGACTCCTCTAGCAAGTAACTACTACTTCATGTTTATGGCTTGTAGAGTTGACCGTTTAATAAGTAGATGTAGATTGGTATGGTTTTTAATAGGGAAGATTTAGAGAAATTGGCACTTGTGGGTTGTTTGATTTGGTCTAATTTTAAGGATCTTATTAATAAAGATTTAATTTTGCTTCGTTAATTCGTGATATGAAAGTTTAACTTTTTTTATTTTAGTATTATGTCCAAAAATCTGCAAATTTTGTTACAATGTAACAATAATTTTAGATGATTTTTGTTGTATTTCGTCAGGAATTGTCGCAGTACATTCAATCAATCCTCACTCGACAACAACAAAACCGAGAGATACAAAAACAGTACGGTCAATCAATCCTCACTCGACAACAACAAAACTGAGAGATACAAAGACACTATAAGCATTCCTTCTTATGATCTTAGTTCCAAGGTCATTGGCTCAATGCCCTCAGCTTGAGCAGCAAATGCACCACCATCCCGCAGACGAAACCGAGAGACGCGCCGGAGCCGACGAGCGAGACGGCCGTGCAGAGAAGCATGACGAAGGCCTCTTCCTTAGAGTTCATGTCCCTGCAGGCCATGGCCAGCTCAAGTCCGGCGAAGAGAAGCAGAACCCCCAAGACCCCGACCGGAAACTGCCTCAAAACCATCACCAAAGAGCTCCCCAAAACCAAACCCAACACCAACTTGGCCGCACCGAGAAGCGCCACACACGCTCCACTCCTCCCCCCGAACCGGTACTGCCCGGCCAGCCCCCCGGCGCCGTGGCAGCAAGGCATAGCCCCGAACCAGCACCCTACAATGTTCATCATCCCAACGCTCACGGACACCGAAGTGGCCGAAAAGTCCTTCCCCGGGAAAAGATCCGCCGACAACTTACACACCGCGATCACCGAGTTCAGCACCGATAAGGGCAGCTGAGGGATTGTCCCCTTGATGAAACCTTCCTTCCACGAATGCTTACTTATCCTGACGACCTCGAACAACGAGGGTCCGAACTTAACCATTCTGGCTATTTCGGGTTTTCGAATAAAGGCCAGAACCACACCCAACAGAAATATCATAAAGGCCGAGGGAAGGGTGGATATGACCCTACTCAATCTCCTCCTCCGTGTCATCTCCCTCCGGCCATGGCCATGGCCATCATCTCCGACGATGAGATCACGATTCGAGCTTTCCTCCCCCGACCCATTAACCAAAACGATGAAACAAGCACAAACAAGAGCCAAAACCAGACCATCCAAGCCAAGCCAGTGCCTATGACCACCTGAGGACTTGCTAGACTTGGAAAAGTCCTGAACATTCCTAATGTACTTAACAGCACTCATAGCAAAGTTCAAGCCTTGAGACAATTGAATCCCCCTAACCACAGATAAAGGTATGAGCTTGTAAGCAAGCTGCATCAACCCAGTAACGCCTAAAAGAAGCAAAACCCCTCCGGTGCAAATCCCAGCCGCCATCATCTCCGGGATGCCGAAATCGGAGCCGCCGGAGATTGCGGCGGCGGCAATCGACTTCATGGGCTGGACCGGCATGGGGACGCCGTAGATGGCGCCGGTGACAATATTGTATATGCCGGTGAAAATCAAGGTTGTGCCGAGGTTGAGGTCCTTGGCCAGGGTCAAGGCGAGGACTATGGGGATGTATGTCCCCAAATCGCCCATTGCGCCGTTGAGCTCACCCCATTTTGACCGGAAATGGAGATTGGAAGCAACTTGGCGGATGATTCCCGCGGTGAAGCCGGTTTTGGGATCTGGGTTTTGGGTATCGATGGATTGGGCATGTGGGTCTTGCTGGTTTTGGGACTCCATGGACATGGAACAACGAACAAGCAATCAAAACAATGAGCTATGGTGACATTGGTGCAGAGGATTTAAATAGAGAGATTCAAATTGGCTTTTTGATCGGTTGAGAAGTCGTGAACGGGATTGGGAAATTTGAAGGGGAGGCTCTTTCTCAGTCTCTATCACCGGAGTGGCGTTGACCCGCTTCACCAGCTAGAGTTGTTACCTTATCATCACTTTGAATTTTAATTTGTTTTTTTTTTTTTCAGAGTTACATAGTTATTCGAATATACGGTTCATTGCTTTTAGTCTACCCATAGTATCGTCTGTCCATATGTTAAAAAAATGTAATTGTCAACCAACTATTTAATGCATTATTGGGAAACAACGGTGAAAGATACCGACGGATGAGAATAACATGATAGTTACGGTCTTGAAAGCTAAGTATTTTTCAAATTTTTCGGTTTTAGAAGTTCCGAACGGAAACAATCAATTATGTTTGGAGGAGTATCCTCTCCGCTCAAGACCTCGCCAAGCAAGGAGCAAGAAGATCCATAAGATCGGGGACGGCCACCTCGGTGAGACCCCACCCGTGGTGTTTGGGAACGGATCCATGGATCTCCTCAGAATCACCGGATCTGGATCATCTCAACCAAGATTCTAAAAATTGTTAGGCGCTAGTTGGACGGCTAGGATCTTCAAGGATTAATCGGGGATTAATCGGATTTGTATTTTTTATTTTTAATAGATATATTAGAAACAAAATATGAATTTCATTATATTAAAAATGGTAACACATATTTAAAATACCTAAAAAAATAACACCAAACAATTCATAAGCACAACTCCTAATATCACCAACACCAAACAATTCTACATGACCATCTAATTATTTTAACTTAGTGAGTATAATATGTAAAATTGTTCTTGGCGGCTGGACGGGTCGGCTAGGTCTAGGCGACACCCAATCGGAATTTTTAGAACACTGATTTCAACGTAGCAAGCCTTCTGATACCAGGAACTAGAAAATTGGGATAAGGAGCTTATTGATAAATCTTTTAATGATAGATATAGGGTGGCTATTATGGAGATCCCAACCACCTCCTCGGGAGAACGATTAGGTCAATACTCGATTCAATCGACTTATGGTATTCTTAATCATTCGCAATTTGGATCCGTCACATCAACGGACGTTTGACCGACTATTTGGGGACTAGATGTCCTTCTAAAGATTCGTAATTTTTTTGGAGAACGTATGCAGGATGCCTACAGGTCGCCACTAAACAGAGGACTAGACGAGTGGATGTGGTAGACTCGTGTCCGATGTGCCAGGTTGGAGTGGAATCAGAAATACATCTTCTGGTCAATTGCCTAGTGACGGCAGAGTATTGGAAACTCAATGGTCTAGAGTTGTCCAATAAACCTCTTGACATAGGCATTTGGTTAAGCAACACCCTTAATCTTAATCATCAATCCAAAGGAGGTGAAGTGGGTTGTCTACTATGGAAAATATGGAAAGCCAAAAACAAAAAAGTTTGGGATAATGTAACTACAATTGTTTCAGCCATCAAACATATGGCATACACCCCGCATACAGGTTGGATGGAAGCAAAGACTCGTACCTTAAAGAGACGTCAGTCAGCAATTCAGAATGGGGTGGGAACTCCAGACATATGGACCTATCCTACGGAGGGATCGGTGACTTTAAAGTTTAAACATAGACAGAGCCCTTTTTTGCGGCATCTGGACAAGCATGCATTGGTTTGGGCTTGTAGAGACAACACGTGACAGCTACTCCGAGCAAGATTGAAATCCTTTTGGGCTCCTCAGAACCAAAGATTGATAGAAACCTATGACATTAGGGATGCTCTGCGATGAGTAGATCAAGAAACAAGACGGAAGGTCTTCATCAGGAGTGACTGCAAGGTCATATTGGATTGATCAACAAATGGAGGAATTCACCCTTCTCATTAGGGATAGTCGTCAACGATTGTATTTCCCTTTTATCAAAATTCAAGGACGTGCACCTCAATTATGTTAAACGGACAACAAACAAAACAACTCATTGGCTAGTCAGGGCGGCTTGTGCATCCCCTGTCTAGAACTTGCAAGGGGTTTTTATCCCCAAACCTTTTTACCATGTGTTGATTACCGATCTTTAATAATATTATCTCGTTTACTCTAAAAAAATGCATTATGAATTACCAGTAAAACTATAGAATGCATCTTGAGTTGCCATAAATTTATTGCATAATGACAAATATTATTGGAAATATAAGTCAAAGTTGTAATCTGTTCTCTCACAAAACAAGGTGGACATTAAATTGTATATCTTAAAAGCGTAAACAAATGATAAAGTCTTTTTTAATTGTGGACAATACTTTAATTTAGGATAGGTTTTAACCATTAACCCAATATACAATATAACAACAATACTAACAACGGTCGACTCATTTCAGTATTGATACCTGAAAATGGTAGGAATAACTACGGTTTACATTCCTCTATTATGCTCTCTTTTTTATCTAAACTTTCTACTTTTATTTTTTTCATTTTACAACTGTATATTTTATAATCGTCTTTAATTTGAATCATAAAAAAACACATTTTTAAGGGTCATGTGATGCAATATATTTTTATAAAATATCTAAACTACCCTTCATTGAATATTTCATTTTTAATTTTTTTAATACATCACATAAATTTCACATGACCTCCCTACATAAATTTTTTAACATTCTCTATATGGCAATACATGCAAATTTGTATCCACATTGATGAACAATGCCCGGGAAAAATGAAGCCACACAAAACTTGTAATGGTGTGAAGAATTTTAGTCTAAACAGCACAAAAATTTCCTGATGAACGTAGGAAAAATAGAGCGATGAAGATGTTCACCAAAACCTCCATGAATCCTTGTAAGGAGGAACGTAGCTTACGGTTGACGGGAGGAGACGGAAAGAAGCTATCGTCTTTTCCAGAACAGGCCCCATCTGCAATACATTTCCCTATGATCAAGCATTGCATGAAAAAACGATAGAAGTCCATATATCAGAGCAAGAGATACTCACTTGGTCCCATTGCTTGCTTAGCGTTGAAGCGTTCAGTGTGTACAAGAAACCTGCATTCCACAATTAAAAGGCCAGCCTTCTTACTTGGGTATGTCTTTAGCATCTATAAGTAGTTCTTTTCTACTCTATACTTCAACACAACAACGGACTCAAGAATTAGTGCATTACCATCCCGCTCAAATGTGGAAGCAACGTAGTGCCGGTAAAGGTTTGATTCTTGAGCCTATAAGAAAAGGTTTGATTATGTCATGTGTGTTCATGTAACTAAATTACAGTTGAATGAATAAAGAACTTACAGATTTGGTAGGTGATTTGCGAACAAGATACTCATAATACCAGTATGGCTCGCCATCAATCTGAGAATCACACAAATATAGTCAAGCTTTGCAACTTATATCATTTATAGGGATTGAAAAGTTACAAAACAAGGTCTGGAATCTTACTGCATCAGAATGTGTGTCAAGAACTGAACTCTCGGCCTTGCGCTGAGTCGAAGTGACTCGCTGGAAGAAAAATAGTTAGTTCAGGTCATTATCGACTTCCTCAATCTAAGTCCTTGGAAGATATAAATTTTAGGGATAATTACAAAATAAGTACCATGAGATATTCAGTTTTTCCAAATTGTAACCCTCTTATTTGATAATTGCAAAATGCCTTGAACTTTTTTTTGCACTTTGTGTAAAGTTGTTTCAAAATGACGATTTTACCATTTCAAAAAAATCCCCAATTTTCATCTCCCTTTTTTTTGTACAAGGAAGAACAAAATTAAGAGGGTGAAAATTATGGATTTTTTTTACTTATTATTATAAATTTGGAAGGGTAAAGTAATTATTTCGAAACAAAATTACACACGATGCAACAAAAAAAAACAAGCTCAGCGCACTTTTTTGCATTCATCGAAGAAGATGGCTACAATTTACAAAAAGTAAATACCTCTGGGTACTTTTTTGCAAGCATCCCAAAATTTTAACAAAATCTTATAAGCATTACCAATGCAGATTTGTCAGCCAACACAGAATCTGCAACATCTTTTGCTGTCCATGTACTCTTGTCCATAGATTTTAGGATCTGAAAATTTGGGGGACCTATCTGATCCGAGGAAGAAGAAAAAAACATGAACTTCAGGAACAAAAGTAGATAGTGTCACTAAGGATATGGTATTAGGAGAATTTACCGAAACAGAAAGTATGAGGTTATCAATGATGTCAACGCGCTCAGACACAATGCGTAGGCGTGCATCAGCTGTGTCGCATATGAAACAACACACAGTTAATGCATATACAAGAAATAGTCATAATATACGTTATCAAGGAATTGACATTAGATACTCCAAAACCCAAAAAAGTTTGAGTGAACTTACGGGATAGTGGAGCAGCTGAGGAATAACGTTCCGGCTTCCTGGATTCCACCCTTTACATAGATGAAAAGAGTCAGGCTCCTATAATTGAAGTTGCAGGTCTTTAATGAAGAAAAAATTCTACCAACTTATATGGGAAGGTAAATTTTCTGAAGCGTCTGAAAATCATACACCCATTACTCATTGCAGATATGATATGGGAATATTAATTTTTTCTTGATACCATAGTATGATTAATGCATGTATATTGTATACACACATATGCAGCCTTGACATAACGCAAAGGGTATGGATGTCATGCATACATAAACAATCATGGTGGGCGGCCCTATAATCCAAGAGTTAATCCCAAACCACTTACTCTAGTGGTTAAAATGTCCATACCATTTCAAGACAACCTTCGGAGATGGAAGCTCCAGTGGATACATATAAGTGTAAGCATTTATTTCATCCACAACTGATGCCATTTTTGGTTCTTCTCCAGCATGACAGCCTGCAACATGAATATTATTACATACGATATTGGCTCAGGCGGTACGAGTTCAAGTTCCCTTAAATAAAGTCTTCAGTGTTTGAGCCTTGTGGATGAATAAAATAGAGTTTTGGTCCATAAGTTAGTCTTCCAAGCTCAATTGGGATTGAAGCAAGGTTCATAGACCAAACATCATATGATATAACTCTTTACTATAAAATAGGCAAAATAATAAAACCCTTCTCCTCAAATTGATAAGCAACCACAATGAATGTTTCATAACAAACCACCAGAGTCTGCTCAATCATCAATTGTTACTGGTATTATAGCTAGAAATAAACAAATACCATACAAATTTGAGAGAAAATTAATGAAGGTGACCTGGAGATGGGAGCACCAGAGGCAGAGAAGAAGAAAGACCCAAAAGAATCAAAACCCCTCTTCTGCAAAACCCATTTGAGGATAGAGAAAGATAAGGTTTTTGAGGCATAGATGAGGAAGAAGAGCATGAAACCATCCTCTCCTGAGCTCTGCATTTTCTGGGTAGCACCTGGTTTCTGGAGCAAAGAACACCAACACGATTTCTTAGCAAAATAGCCAGTTTCAGAGAGGGTCCAGAGGGGGAGAGAGTAGAGTACCTGTGAGTGTTGGGAAGGAGAGGGAGGGTCTGTAGAGAGAGAAAAGCCATTGCAATCGGTGGCTCTAGTGTGTACTTGGCTGAAATTAGCAGCTTGTTTCGGGCTTCATCATCGTCAACTCTGATTTTTGGTGGTGGTGATGTGGGAACGGAACAAAGTTTACTGTATTGATGCCATATCTTCTGCCAATGAGAGAGATAAGATATCACCAGTAGCTTTATAAATCCATAAATTTGTCTATTATATAGACAATTTTCGTTTCAAAAATCATTTTTTGAATTTTTTTCTACTTTCAAAATTTTGAAATTCACTTCCGACGTACATTTCAATTCGTAAATTCACTTACAACATACCTTTTCAATTTATATATATGAAGGGTACGCCACGGTTAGTGTTACTCTAAATTTATAAGGTTAGGTTTATAGTAGGGGTGGGTACCGGTCATTAATCGGTCCAAAAATCTTTTTTCACTATTCAGACTAAGACTATTGGTTCCCTAAGATTTGTTATCGGCATTAGAACCCGATGACCGATGACAATATGAAATCCGGTTAGTGACAAAGACGGCCGATCACGATTTTTAACCAACTCACAGAACTTATAAGGTTTTTTGCTGGACTTTCACTTTAAGCCTAGATACAATTAAAAAGACAAGCTGCTAGTTTTCTAAGCCCATTTTTCAATTTAACACCATTAAAATTCCTATAATGGTCAAATTGTGACAATGCTGGTTGGGTTGGTCACTACCGGTTTTTGGTATAAAGACCGGTCATCACGGTTCAAAAACCGGTTTTGACGATATTTGTTCTTGGTTTTTTGAGAACGACCAGTGAAGGATAAAATTTTGGGATAATTGTCCAAAACTACCCTGTGCACAACGTTTCGTCCTCGTTGTGTGGCTACCCTAAAGTTTCGTCCACAAAATGAAATAGTGCACAACGTTTTGTCCACACTGTGTGGCTACCCTAAAGTTTCGTCTACAAATGAAATAGTGCACAACGTTTTGTCCATGTGTGGCTACCCTAAAGTAATTTGTTGATTTAGGTTTCATAAGTAATTTTATTAACAGATGTTCGTGGACGAAACTTTAGGGTAGCCACACAACGTGGACGAAACGTTGTGCACTATTTCATTTGTGGACGAAACTTTAGGATAGTTTTGGACAATTAACCCTAAAATTTTGCCCTCCCCTAGTTTTCAGTTTGTTCTACATGATCAGACTATAAATAACAACTAATCATTGACAGGGCCATCCCAGTCCAGGCGGGGATAACGTAGTCCCATACCCAAGCACAAGGAGTCCACGACCGTACCCACGCATAAAACAGGTCCTTTAATATTCATCAAAACCAGAAGAAATTATTAGCGCGACTTCATAGCTTCTCTTGGACAAAGCTTTCATCTTTTCCCCCAAATCGCTCTCTTCTCTCCAACTGGTACGACCCTTCATTAGGGTTTCGGTGCTTTCAATTTTCGAGCTGACTTTTCTCATTTCGCTGCCGAGACACTTTGATCATCGTGTATGTACGTGCATGAATCTTTGTGTTCGTCTCTATGTGTTGTGTTCTTTTGTTCAATACGGTTATTGTGAGATCTTTGAAGTGTTGTTCATCTATTCAAATCATTTCCTTTGTTGTTAGTGTGTATGTGTTTGATTGCTCTTTTTGTTGTACCAGATTGGGTTGATCTGTATGATGTGATTGGGTTTGGGTGATGATTTAATGGTGATCTTCTTTGGAGTGTTCTAGTTTTTCTGGTTTCAACACTAGATGGAGATTTTGTGATGGATTTAGAGCAGGAGAGATAGATTTTTTTGATATGTTGTTTTACATTTTTTAGGAACCAAGTTGAGGCCTAAGAAGATTTATGCCTTCATTCTGATACTGTTGTGTGCAATTCTATGAAGATATGATCAATCACTTAGAATGTGTGTAGTATTTTGATTTCAAGAACCAAATAGAGACTCAAGTTCCCACCTTGTTATCTGATATGTAACTTGTCATACAATGGAGGAACAGTGGTTGAAGATGATCCTTAAGAAACCGGGATTGGGTCTTTACGAGATTGAAACGTGATAAGTATTGTTCCGTTATGTAACATTTCCTAGAATGGATATTTAGTGGTTTCAGATGATTCTTAAGAAATGGGATTGGGGTGTGTACTTAGTTGTAAGAGCATGTTTTTTTTGTTTTAGTGTAAGTGTTTAAGCTTTGATATAAAGATTTGAAAGTTACCTATCTGCTACTGGTATTTTATAATTGAACATTGCATAAGTTCTTACATTTTGAACAGAACGGTGACCTCTTGATTGAACTTGAAACAATGAAGTCTGGAGTCTCTACTTTGAATCCGTATGCAGCATCGTATATCCCTCTTGCCAAGAGGGTGGCGGATGACAAATCTGAAGTTCAAAAAGTGACTGTAAAAGATTCAAGTAATGCCATGGGCACCGAAAGGCTCCTTGTTCCTGTGAATAGCCAGCCTATCTGTGATTCATATGGCTCATCATCTCAGCATTCAAATGAACAAACAGATAAGCAGATGTTGGATGACGAGTTTGATATGGACTTGGAATATATTCAGATGCAATTCCCTGATGTATCCGTTCAGTCCATTACTGATGTATATATGACAAATAAGGGTGACTTGGAAGCCACTATTGACATGCTGGACCAACTTGAGGTAAAAATTGTAAACCTGTTGGATTTTTACATATTCTTCACCAAGTAACTTTTTTTTATAGTGACTTAGAATGTGATATAGTTTTTTTGGCAGTGCTGACATTTACCAGTTCTCCAGGATTTGAACACCATATTTTCAACTGAAGTTATTAACTATTTTGAACTGTGAGCTTGCTCTGTTCTGCCAATAAAAAACAGCATGGAATGCATTTCATATGCCATTAATGTCTACCAAGTATTATGATATCTTCAAATGCAACTTATGTATGTGTTTTTAAGTCATCTTAGTTATTAACAAAGAGGCGTATCTTCTTCCTGCAGTCCCACACTTTTGACTGTGCTGAAAGCCTTCCAGAAACTTTGGACATCGGTGATATATCAGTATCAGGGCCCGCAACTGAGAGCGCTACCTTGAAACTTAAAGAGGTGGTTGGGGGAGCAAGTTCATCGTCCGGCACCTTGGATGTAGCTCTCAACAGCTAATTGGGAGCAGAACAGCAATCTGCATGGTTTTGGTTAGGCCTTTTCCAACTTTGTTGATAACATAGTATCATATAGTTTAGTTGAAAATTTCAGGGGTTTGATGATTGATACAACAAAACACACCTAGTATTCATTTTGGTTGTATAGGTCTCTGAAACAGAAGTGATCTAAGATCTTTGTTTGTTGATGTTTCTTTGGGTTTGTTGTGCTTCAGTTACTACCTTGAGATTATCCTCTCCATGTAATGGTTCAAGTTTCCAGTGGAATTTCAACAGTCTTACAAGTGTCTGGTACTGATAGTGATGCTATGTAATCTGGTGTTTGAGATGTACAAGTGTGTTGTTTAAGTCTTCTTAATTTTTTATTACTGTCAACTCAAGTGTTTAAGGATAACTGTCTGGTTTTTTTAGCATTCAGTGAAACAGTTGAACTGTTTGTTGTGTTATGGGCTTATATGGGCCATTACTTGACCTTGGCCTGGCATACAGAAAATGCCCAAATGAGTTATACTTTTACATCTCTATACTTAAGCAACAGAAGTCCCACATTGCCGACCAATAAACAAAAACATAGTTTATAAGTATGGCTGGTACGAATGAAGAGCACGACCTTACTTGAACAGGAGCCCCAACTTTGATGAATCAGGTCCGCCTGATCATAGTATGATCGTGCGGTTATCTTACAAGTTTCTCTCTTCTTTTTTCGCCTATCCTTACCAGAAAATGCATATCAGGGTTAAGTTAGAGTTCAATCAAAACTGGCTAAATTCCCTGTCACTGTATATCCAAGAAAATGCATGCAATATTGCTGTTCTGCATGAATAATTCCTGTGACATAATTACATAAAAAAGTGATTTCATATTATCACTGAGAATCATCCAATATTTTCTCTGCTAATTGCGTCTCTATAGCTCTTGTATCTACAAACATCTCACCACCAAAACAGAAACAAAAATTAAAAACAAGACGTCAGGGAATTTTAGAGTTTGGTCGATCATGTCTGTATCCTTTAAATCTCACACAAGTGTACTGTGGAGTCATTTTCCTCGGTTTAGATCACATTACCGCTCAATCCGTTACCAACAATACCATCTTCGCGCCGCTGACTAGGATTTGATCTGTTGGAGAGTGATCCTGTCACGCTCTCACCAACCTCACTCTTGCAAAGCGGGCATAAGGCATTGATTTTCAGCCACTTGTCCACACACTCTTTGTGGAAAAAGTGAACACATGGCAACTCCCTCAGTTCGTCATTGTTTGCGTACTTTGCCAAACATATACAACAAACCTGTACAGTCAAGAACATCAGTAACGAAACGAAAACAGGGAATTGCAAACAGCTCCCAATTGCAATAAGACATAAGAACCCAAGCTTTAAGTTTATACTAGAAGACAATCAGAAATTGGTCATCATAATGCAGTTTCCATTGCCTACTCAACTAACAAAGAGGACTATGTCCAACCTTACTTGGCCAGTTGGTTATTTACTTAAGGTCAATGGCCCAAGGTCATGAAAAAAATTCCAATTGATGGGACAGGCTTATTCATCACGGAAAAAACTTCAACCAAATTATAGTATTCTACCTAATGACACCTAGTATACGGTATACCACATAAATTGAGATGTACAGAATACACTATTTTCACAGAATTTTGTTTATCAGAAATCAATAAACCTGCCCGTGTAAACAATAGTACACAATTGGAAGGATTACAATCATAATGTACACTACACACACAATCCTTTTTATTTAATGACCAAAGGTATTAGAACTAACCCAAGTCCAAAGTTTTTGCAATATCTAGGTTTTAAAGTAAGGTGTAAGTGAAGATGATATTCATCTTTACTTCATTGTGTGTGATTCAAAGCTTATTCTGCATTGAACAAGCAGATGAGGGAAATTAAAGGTGCATCTCAAGATACTTGGTAGTAACTAGGGACGAAGCTTTGTTTTTATAATAGAAAGCACTTCTTAGTCCATTGGGGTTGGTGTGACGGTCAAGTGGGTTTCCTCACCTCTTTCAGGTCAAAGGTTTGAACCCCAGTAGGTCACCTGCTTAGGGTTGGAGTTATATCAGAGGTTAACCATGGCTAGGGTTAGGTTAGAATTTACAGCTTTATTGTCAATACAAAAGAACAGAAAGCACTTCCTTGTTCTTCACTTTGTTTTGTGCTCGAACAATAGTTCAGTTTCAAAGATCTAAGAACACTTTTAATACCAATATGGATGGCCTATAACCAATTATATGGTAGAACAAAAACATGCACCATCAGCAAGACGGACACCAGACAAACTAAGCCCATGAATAAAATCGGGGAAGACTCACCGCATCTTCTCCTGAGATCACACGTTCCTTTTCTGTTCCTGCTGCCACAACCCCACCTTCGCCTGCACCTGACATGTTTTCTCTATCACCACCATTTCTGGTTTTCTTCACCTTGAACTTGTATGTTGGTAGAGCATCTATTGATTCTGTCGTGGCCCCTCGGGTCTGTGTTTGATCCTCTCTAAATCCAAGGATGGAAATTATACAGGGCAGGCAGCAACAGATTGTTGCACACAAAATGAAGGGCATAGCATATCCGATACAGCTAAAGGTAAGAAACACTATACATAACCTGTACGGCACAAATAGTATGAGAGTCCATAACAGGCTTCAAAGGGAACTGACTAGAGATAATGACCACTGGGTAGTATGGCAGTACCTGTACAAGTTAGGGGCTTCAGAGGCAGATGAGTGCCCTCCAAAGATCCACACATTGCCAACCACAAACCAGATTGCAAAGAAGCAATCTAAAGCCATTTTGACGTATTCGATAAGAACTTTCAGCCTGCCAGGCAAAAATGGAGAAATGAACTCTTCAATAATAATCTAATTTTCAAGTATATCTATAACCTTAGTGAACAGTACAGGAAACAAGACATGCTTCTTATAGAGCACAAATTTGAAAATATCATAGGCTAACCAAGATATGTATCACTCTACAATATATATGCACAATCATCCAAGTGTCAACTTCACATCGGATGGACCAAGTAGTAGAGAACTTGATTCCCCTTACACAAGGTCTCAGGCTGAAGTCTCAGAACATGGGAACAGAGACACATGTTGCCCATAAAAGAAAGAATCTTAAATCCTAATGTCTGTGACTTCTATTTGTCATGCGTTATATCACACTTTCGAGGTTGACTAAAAGAATACCAACTGGTCATGTATTGGCCCACCTTTTCCAACAATGTAATAGACATAACTCTCTTATCGAATGGGAAAGTGGAATCTTAAATTAGCACTTTCATTTTCGGCTAAATTCAGGCAGGAGTATAAATTATGATTTCCATTACTTTATGGGAAGGAGTACAAACATAAAAAATACTCCATAATTAAAAGATGACGTGTTCAACAAGAGAAAAAAGTAAACCATACCTTGCATTTAATACTGAATTTTGACCATTTATAGCGGATGTAAGAGAACTTCGTCGATCTTCACCCTCTGAATTCCTGGTGACTGAAAGAGAAAATGGTCCTGCAGGAACATTAATTTGAGAAGAACTCTGACGAGGTTGAGCTGACTCTTGCTCTGGCACTTGGTTGCGATGCCGATAACGCCAATACAGAAGAGGAAGGGTAGCGACACATCCAGATGCATAACCCACAATCCATTCAAACAATGGTGCACGTGGATGCTCATCCCTTGACAATGACAACACAACAATGGATGCTACAATTTGACTCACTGTAAGGACTAATTCAATGGAAATCCATAAACCGGAATTCAAAGGACTCCTGCGACGACGGGCCTCTCCCCTTC
The DNA here is from genome assembly GCA_963921825.1 of Erodium maritimum. Classification (NCBI taxonomy): domain Eukaryota; kingdom Viridiplantae; phylum Streptophyta; class Magnoliopsida; order Geraniales; family Geraniaceae; genus Erodium; species Erodium maritimum. Next base: position 8,461,585 of record OY997588.1, on the reverse strand, counting down.
TTGTGATAGATGAGTTCCTGGAATTTGATCCATTATTAGAAGAAACTGAAGGTTGAGAAATAGGCACTCTTGCACTACTTGAAGGTCTGTCTTCTTGCCCTGATAAACCTGGTCCATTAGAAGGTCTATCATGAGAAATGTAAGATGATGATGCATCACCAGTCCTGGCTATGTCAATAACGTGCTCACTACTGCTACTGTTCTCCGGCCGCTCCATTAATAATGGGGATGTATCAGTTTGACTTTGAAAACATAGTTCCACTGAGGGAACATCCATCTAAGTCCACCAACACACTAGGATGCAAAGGAAGCATAGAACTGCCACAGGAAGTGTACCTCCTTTGCGCTACTCCTCACCACTGTATTGCAATAAATATGAAACTTGGTTTATGAGGTCACTGGCTTGTACTGACCAGATTAATTTGCCCAGCACTACAGCACACAGAGATATTAATGACTCACAATCTGTTTGGGAAGCAAAATGAAACGGTATCAGTCAGTGCTGAATCCAAAGTCACCTACCTATGTTTTCTCATAAGAGATATAGAAGAATGAAAATCATAATCTTAATCAAATATAAATGTATATTTGGGCATGTTGGATAAAAACAAATACTTTGAATCATTTGGCTCAATTGAGATGAAATTTCCATTTATTTGGAACTGAACATAAAACCAAACAAATACATTGCCATAAAAACCTCTCGTGGAACACTACAAGTGAAAATTGAACAATATCCTAAACTAAAACATCCTAAATTGATTCAAAACTACAAAATTATAGATAGAAATATACAGATCACAATTTCAGTTTATACAGGTGTGAACATAAGTCATCCTTTTAGATACTCAAAAACCAACAATTCAAGCATCAGCTCAACCTTTCTCTGCAATACACACACAATATCAGAAGGTTACAGAATCACGCCCCAAATAACAATGCACAGATACCTATTATGCACAACCAACATGAATCCAAGCCTCAAACATATTTATGCATAACCAACATGAATCCAAGTCTCAAACATACATAGTTCCCTCAATTTTCAGCAGAAACATCATAAAAAGTTAGAAAATACCATCATTTCATCAACAAAAAAAAATTGATGAGAAATGACACATAAATGGGTATCTTCAAATAAGATTTCTCAGGAACCGAACAGCCACAGAATCAGTACAATTCCCTAAATAAACCAATAAAAATCATTACCCTTAACAAACAAAAAAATACATAAAAACAGTTCATCGATCAGTAACATAACCCTAAAACCGAAACGTTGACCGATCGAGATTCAGATAAACCGAAATCCACAACAACAACAACAACAACAACAACAAAAACCTCTGATAAATCCAAACCCCACAAAAAAACACCGATCAATTCGATGTCACCACACATACCCACGAAATGCTACTTCCCATCAATCCATACACACCGCTATACATACACGTACGCACAATTGCACATACCCGATCGAAACGGCGTCGTCAGAGACGATAGGGAGCTTGTGTTGGTCGACAGATTAGATTCGAGAGAAGGAGGAGGAGTGGTGGTGAAGATGAAAAACGGCGTCGTTTCCGAAGAGAGCGATCTGGTTCCGTCGCTTTCTACAGAGATAAGAGAGGGAGCGCGTCAGCTTTCGACCTCCATTGCTTCAGTGCTTCGTCTATTTTTGTTGTTGGGCTTCAAATGTTGATATTTATCTAGAGGCGCCCGAAGTTTTCAATTATACCGTTTTGGCCCCTCTGAATAGTTATCACGTCTGAGTCACTTCACGTCAGCACGGCAACATCACATTTTGGAAACTAAACCGGACGATACGGTTTGACTAACTGAACTTGGACTTAGCCGTTAATATACAACACGTTGTTAGACCCTCCAGTGGGATTAGACTGGGTGGGTCAAAATTTAACTCTTTTTTAATTGTTTTTCATAAAAATCTGGGTTTAATATTTTTTGCCCTGCAATGATTGGTAATAGTCCATCTAATGGTTTTGCCCTGCAATGATTGGTAATAGTCCATCTAATGGGTGAGATTGGGGCATCGAATTTTCACTCGTTTATGGGGATATGATCATGTGCCGCTTCCATTCTCCCTGATTTCGAACGATCCAACAGATGGCGATAGAACATTCCTACAACTAGTCCCCGACTGAGGGGATACGAAATCTCAATAGATCAACGACATAGGCGTATTAAGCAGACATGCGACAGATGCGGCTCTAGAGGCGAAGGCTGTAACTTTGGTGGCAGAGAAGAAGGTGGCGGTGGCGGTTCTGGTAAGAGGTTGCAGTGGCGACTATGGTGACAGCGGAGGAGGCAGCGTTGGTGGGAGAGGGGATGTGGTGGTGCTATAACGTGAGCGATGGTGGTGGGGGGGGGGGGGGGGCGTTACGGACGATTTCATGGAGGGGACTCGCATACATGGCGAGAGACATGTCTAGGCGGGGAAATAGAACGAAACCCAGGAGAAATGATAGTAGTGTCGGTTAGGCCGGGCGCCATCGATGACAAGGTGCATGACAACGATTGGGTTGTGGCGCAGCCACCAGTGCACTAGGGTCGACTAGAGGTTCTCAAGAAAACTTTATCTCTCTCTTAACCCTATCGTTCCATCCCATCACTTTTCTAAAGGGCGGGGGATGGAGACTGTGATGGTGAGAACGGAAAACGAAAACAATGATGATAAGGAAAACAGGCGGAGGTTAAAATAATAGAAAGAGATATCACATAACCCTAAATAGATTAAAATATATAATTTAAAAGTGATACTTAAATAAAGACACAATATTATGTGAGAATGAAAATTAAAATACATTACTTTTTAAGATGAGAAAAATAAAAGATTAAAAATCGTCCAATTCTATTTTTAGTGCTCCACAAAACCTCTCTGAGGTTCTCTCATACCCTATTAGGGTCGCCGCCGCCGCCGTCTTCCACTGCCCCTGTCGTCCGTCCGCTTCCATCACCACCACCACCTCCATACCCACAGTCTTCCTCTCTACAACCCGACGCTCCCCAGCCGTGTATCTGGCCTTCTTCGCCACGAGTTCAGAGCTTGGCCACCTGCACCTGCGACTTCACCACCGCCACAGACGTTAATCCGACATCGCCCTCGACCATTTTTGCTCTTCAGATGTTGGATCTCCCTATCCACCGCCCCCACGAGCCGGAAATGGTCATCCCCGACCAGATCCACCCACATGCAAAGGTCACTCGTGACCTCGAGGTCTCCGCCCAGCAAGATGAAGGTCGCGCCGTCGTCCCTCTGTCGTTGCTCGGTCCGGATCCTGATTCTCCTCGGGTGCCGCCGCACCCTGTAGATCTGAACGACAAGCTGGGCGCGTCCTTGTCTATCGGAGTGCCCCTGGCCGTCGGCGTGCCCCCAGACCCACCGGTGCCCTTTCCGCCTTATACCGGACACTCATCCACGACGAGGGAGGTCCATCGAGATCTAACCACTCTCCCCCGGCCAACCCCTTCTCCGATGCTAACTCGCCGCCTCCCTCCGGCGGAGCGGGTGTAGGCTTCTAGCCCTAACTGTCCGAGTGCTAGCAGGCCATCGGGGTCGTTTTCTGAGATCCAAGCAAGCCGTATATCCCCGGTCCCGGACTGGGAGGATGAGGACGACGAACTGGTGGTGTCGGATTACGGAGTTCCACTTTTTACGTCCGGGTCGTACCAGTTCTCCCTTGCAACAAAGGTCGCAGGGGATCGAAGCCATAACCAGCACATCGTCTGTGCGATGATGCTGAGGAAATGGAAGGTTACGGGGATTCGGGTGGAATTCATGTCTCCCGAGTCACGGGCTACCATTTCCCGTCAGCCAAGGCCATGGAAGACATCTGCCATAGGGGTCCCTGGAGCTTTAAAGGATACCCCCTTCTCCTCGAACCGCTTCGGCGATTCGATCGGGCGGAAGAGATCAGTTTCAATCATGTGAAACTCGGGGTCCGGGCGCTGAATATCCTGGGAGGAGCCAAAAATCAATACATCTGGGGTCTCGTTGCGAGCAGCATAGGCACGCAAATCATGTCGGCCCCAATTCTGACGGCCAGACAGGAGGACATGCATCTCTGGCTGAGGGTTCGGATGGAACTGTCTCGACCCTTACGGCGCAGAACCCGCCTCCGCTTCCCAGGTACTGATTCCTCTGTTGTGATTGATTTACAGCACGAGAGAGTGGTGGATTTTTGTCGCAGGTGCGGCATGCTGACACACAGGTTACCGAGCTGCCAGACCCTGTTACCGGGGATTGGCCGGGAGGAGATTCGGTATGATACTTCTATTCTGGTCCCAAGGGACCAGGATGTGGACCGGTTACTGCGAATGGTCTGGAATGTACCCCCCCCCCCCCCAGCATCACACCCGGCGATCACGTACCTCCTGAGTGACCTAACCCTGAACTCTATGGTCCGGACTAGGGAAATCACCATGGGCGCTGAATCGTCCACTGCAGGCACTCCGAAGCTTGACTACCTGGCTAAGGTTAACCGAGAAGGGTTGACCAATTTACTGCAGGGGGTGGCCATGGAGCACCCACACCGCCACCCAAGTCCACAAAGCCTGACTACCTGGCTAACATCCACCCTGCTGTTGTCCCTGTGATCCGAGCTGCCCCCGGATACTATGCGATGATGAGGGAGGGGAAGGAGACATATCCACTGGGCTATCTAACAGACCCCCAGGAGAGCCTAGGGAAAGGTGGGCCCAGTAGAGGCAAAGGCAAGATGACCACTCTGAAGACTAGAAGTGGTTCGATGTATGCACGCCCACCGGAGACAAAGAAGTAGAGGGGAGATCCGACTACCCAACAGCAACCCTAGTATCCGACCTTTCAGGGGGAGGATCGAGTAGACGGAGCGGAGGTCCAGAGGCCTCCGATGGAGGAATGATCTGTCCCAGCAGGGGTGGGTGGAGTCGGCCCCAGACTATACCTACAGACCCGGGACAGCCATTGCTGGGAGGTGCCGGGCAGCCTGCATTATCAGCACCTTTTATTTATGTTTTTTACTATTATTTATTTTCGTTTTGGGATATTTTACTTTTTGAGGATTTTGGAACTTGATTTGTTTTGCCTCGTTATGTTGGAACGATGGTAGGGAGTTGTCTTGAGTTGTTGCCCACGATTTCAAGTGGGCTATTATTATGGGTCCATGAGCGTCGGGCTTGCTACGGTCGGCCCGGACAAATATCTGGAACCCGAGGCGGTCACGTCTCATCATGTCTGATTACCTTTTGGTAGTAATGAAAGTCTACGGTTACCCGTTTCAAAAAAAAAAGATGAGAAAAATAAACCAGTGGTTTATTTTGGTAGCAAGTTCGAGTAAAATCAATTCACGACTTTCGAGCTGTGAAAGAAGTTATTTTGCATTAGTCTATACTTGTTAGACCGTCCACAGTATATTCTTTTCCGTGCCGAATCGGGTGCTGAATCATCCCAAAATGGAGAATTGGCCCAAAATGTGGGATTAGACCGAAAAACCAACCAGATGATTCATCGACGTCCATTCGGATCCAATCTTCATTTATGGCCTATATAGAATCTCTATGTGACGACGATTTAATATTACTTATTTAATAATTTCCTTAACTAATAACATGTTTAATGATTCATTAACTAATAACTATTCGATAATTTCCTTGATAATAAAAATTTACATATAAAATTGTACCTTTAGGGTTCGTTTCGCCCTCCCGTTTCTTCTCCAACCCTCTTTGTCAACGACGACGTCTTCTGATCCCAATCGGTGCTGGCCTTATCAAGACTCCACTATCACTCTCCCTATTCCCTCCCACCACTATTATGACATAATTGTATTCGTGCACCCTGTCCATCATGTCAAGTTTTACTGCTCCCCCAACCACCATTGTAACATCGGCGTCGTCTCCCACACGATATCTACCACCGCCTCACGTGTCATGTCGTCGGCTCCTTCTCGAGTATTCGTCAAACGGATCAGGCTAAAGAAAAAGAGGGACCGTCCACCTTGCCCCCGATTGTATAGTGACCACGACCGTCATCCCCTGCGCCTCCCCAAGCCTTGTCGATGCAGAACCAATCGATCTCCGTCTTGTCGATGTTGGGGGGTTCCTGCTAGATTCTCGGTGACCTCCACCACTATTGTTTCCATGGAGCACCGATCCGAGATTGATATGCACCCCACCGTGAAGGATATATACCCATCTGATGGTTCCCCGATCCATCCCATCCAAAACTGCTTCGATCGACGGGAACCATCACACGATCTATTCTACCTGACTAAAAGGAGAGGAAGTACTGAAACACCGCCCTGGACCTTAGCCTTATGACAATGATCTCCTCTGTAGGCGCCTCAGATTGGCCACCTTCCACAATCAACCATCTGATTACGCGACCTGACTACCCAAGAATCTCACGACGTAGGGAATCGGACTACCAAAGAATCCCCCAGGCGAGGGCTGCTCAACGGCCTCGCTTAGGCACATGAGTGGACTACCAAACATCGAGGCGTGTATGAGGATGCACGTCTCGCCCTGCCACCATCGGTGCAAATCCGATGGACCCTTTTCCCTTTCGTTTGGTGTTCTCCCTGATTGTCCATTCCCCTTTCAACCGCTTCAGATCTTTCGGTGCGGGCTGCATCAGGTCGAATAAGACAATGAATCATATGTGCTATAGCCTATAGCTGAATAGCCAAGCATGTGGAATCAGTCCAACTTTAGATTGTTCCTGGAATAGCCGGGTCTCTTCAAATAAAAAAAAGCTACAAATCAAAAGATATACAGTAGACAATAACAGTGACAGTTTTGATGAATCAGTCCAGGCTCCACTCCAATCGTATAGTTCCGTTACAGATGATATCCACACTAATGAAATTTTTCTAGGCATCCAAACACCCTCCTACACATTTTCGTGGAAAATAAAAACCCAAAATCAGAAACCGGAAAAAGGAGCAGACTTAGAAAAGTCAGGACAAACCCATCTTCCAATGGGGACATCTTGCCTCATGTGTCACATCGTCGGGGTCGGCGACATGAATCGTTCCGTTCCGGCGACCGGTCTCTCGCCCTCCTCGCATTGCTCGCATAAAGTTTATCGGCTTTCGGGTGGAGCTAAGGTACTCGGGTTTGGGCTCGGGTACAAGTTGCTTAGGAAGGAGCGACCCAGAAGACGGCTCAATGTTGCTGTCAGTGCAGAGATTTCGGAATCCTCTGCTTACAATCTTGGTTTGGATTCTCAGGTTGTATGTTCTTGCAACTGCCAGTGACTGACTGAGTTTTTTTTGTTGTTGCTCAATTTGATTGTTTTTATTGGGAAATGAAGTAGAAGATGTTGTTTGAAAAAATGTTTGCTGGATAAGGTATTTGATTGTATAGATGTTGGTTTGTTTGTGTGCATTTTGTGGAATATGAATGGGTTTGATTAGGAGTCTTGTTTTGCGCTGATAGAAAAGCAGTAGGGTTGTTTGACAAATTTCAGAATGTTGAGAAAAATCTTACCCTGACTGAGATATTTGATTGTGTATATAATGTGGGTTCGTTTGTGTGCATTTTGTGGAATTTAAATGGGTTTGGTTCGGATTCTTGTTTTGATGAGTGTGGGCTAATAGAATTGTGGTATAGTTGTTCGACAACTATCAGAATTTTCTCAAGGAAATTATAATCTGGTTGAGGTATTTAGTTGCCCTGATGTGGATTGTTTGTGTGCATTTTGTGGAATACTAGTGGGTTCTTGTTTAGGTTGAAATGGGCGAAAAGAAATGAGGTATGAGAATGTTTTGACATAGTAGTTTGAATCCATGGTGATGAGTTCAAATTTGCTTTCTGCGTATTCGTTCAAGTAGCTGTCTAAGTTATTGCGTAGTTATATTCTTCTGAATCTCTTTTTCTTGATTTATGTCGATAGCATTTATATTGTTGTGGTTTTAGGCATCGTTTTCTTCCTCCCAGTCATGGGATGTTATTGTCTTCATTTTAGCTGTTTTATAATCATTTTGCTGCTTTGTTTGTTTCTTAAACCGATGCTGCTCTCTTTCTTTTTGCAGACTTTCCAGTCTCATGATTTATCTAAACTACATTGGGTTGGTCCAGTTCCTGGGGATATTGCAGAAGTCGAGGCTTATTGTAGAATATTTAGAGCTGCCGAGCAGCTTCATACTGCATTAATGGACAAATTATGCAGTCCATTGACTGGAGAGTGCAGTGTTTCCTATGGATTCCCATCTGAGGAAAAACCTATGTTGGAAGATAAAATAGTATCAGTTCTTGGTTGCATGTTATCTCTTCTAAACAAAGGAAGGGAGGATGTTCTTTCTGGAAGATCACCGATCATAAATTCCTTTCGCATCGAAGATGTAAATGCATTGGAAGATAAGCTGCCACCATTGGCTATCTTCAGGAGAGAGATGAAAAGGTGCAGTGAGAGCTTGCATGTAGCTCTTGAATACTATTTGACACCAGAAGATGATCGGTGTTTAAGTGTATGGAGGAAACTACAGAGGCTGCAAAACATTTGCTATGATACTGGCTTTCCTCGCGGTGATGGTGATCCCTGTCATACATTGTTTGCTAACTGGAATCAAGTTCATCAGTCTGTTTCTAAAGATGATGTTATAGACAAAGATTCTGAGGTAGCTTTCTGGAGAGGTGGTCAGGTGACAGAAGAAGGTCTGATGTGGTTATTGGAGAAAGGATTTAAAACTATTGTAGATCTTAGAGCTGAGATGGTGAAAGATGATTTTTATCAAGCAGCTATTGATGATGCTATTTTGTCGGGAAAAGTTGAAGTGCTCAAACTTCCGGTTGAAGTAGGGATGGCGCCTTCAAAGGAACAGGTTGAGAAGTTTGCTTCATTGTTATCAGATTGTAGCAAGAAACCCATTTATCTACACAGTAAGGAAGGTGTTTGGAGAACTTCTGCTATGATATCCAGATGGAAGCAGTGCATGACTCGCCGTGCATCACTGTTTGTCTCCAACCAACCCATTAATGGAAGGCCACTCATGGAAGAGGAAAATAAATCTCAAGGAAGTTTGGACTTGATATATAGTTCATATGGTGAATCCCATCATGAATCGTCTCAAGATGCTTATAACAAATATCAAGGCACTAATGGGGCTTATAATAACACTGTTTCTATGCAAGGCACAGGATTGGCACAACCAGATGATAATGGGGTTGAGGTTGCAGCAAGCTTCTGCCATGACATAGATCCTTTAAAGGCACAATTTCCTCCTCGTAATGTTTTCTCCAGAAAGGAGATGGGCCGGTTTTTCAAAAGTAAAAAGGTTTCTCCTCCTGTTTATTTTAGCAATCAACTACCAAAAGATACCTATAATGTAAAAACACAGAGAGGTGATCATATCGGTAATGGTCCTGTTTCAAGGCTTGAAGAGGTTGTCAATATGAATAGCTCTACCAACGGCCAGGTAGGTATGTATCTACCTCCAAGGTCTCTGCAACCTCAAGCTTACAATAGAGTGTATTTGGGTGGTGATAATTGTATTTCTGTTAGTCGTATTGTTAATGGGCTTGGTAAAGGAGAGACTATGCCTGAAAATGGTCTCTCTACGAGGGCAAGTTATAGCTCAGGTGAACATGCCGTGTCTAAAAGAGTCCTGGAGGGTCAAAAGGCCAATGTTGGAGCAACTAACAAGGACTCGGTAACTGTTGAAGGAAATATGCGTGCATCTACAACTGGTGTCGTGAGGGTACAGTCAAGAAAAAAAGCAGAGATGTTTTTAGTGCGAACCGATGGATTCTCTTGTACCCGCGAAAAGGTAACTGAATCCTCTTTGGCCTTCACTCATCCTACTACCCAGCAGCAGATGCTTATGTGGAAATCTACACCGAAGACGGTTTTATTGCTAAAAAAGTTGGGACAAGAACTCATGGAAGAAGCTAAAGAGGTACTTGCAACCCTTTCATTTCTTGTGCATTAACATTCTCATTTCAAGGCACTGGAAGTTGAGACTTCCATACATCAAATGATTTGCAAAGTGTGTGTTTTCTTGTATTCAAGTTCTATCAATTTCATGCCCATTACAGTTCCCGCTTTGCGTGTTATTAAATGCAATAATGCGCGTTGATTTACTTTAAAGGTATCTATGCTGAAATTGTTAACCTCTTATAGTTCATACAGAATACGTGATGTTTCCATGTTAGTCCTATGAAGTATGCTCTATTATTTGTAGTAGTTTAGAGCAATATAATTATCGACATTTTGAAGAGGACGTGCTTTTGTAGATTTATAGCTTTATAAAGTAAGGAATAAAACTTGTTCATTACATGGTCATCTGTGGACAATTGTAGCTGATGATGGCTCAATGTGCAAGCTTATGCATCCTAATTCTCAAACACAGGAACCATATGGCTCTGGTCCCTTTCATAGTTCATTGGTGCAGGTTCCTTATGATTTTACACTGTATTTGGACTTGGTCATGATTGATTGTAGTTAGACCACTACCTTTTGAATTTGAAATGTACAGTTTTCATATCCTTACCAAAGTCGTCTTATGTTGGTATGGTTAGGTAGGATGAGTGTAGGTTGGTATGAATTTTTATTTTTTAGTAGGACCTTCTTGTTTTAGTTAAGGGATAGTTAATCAAGAAAAATGGTATTTAGGGTGATATATTGTGACTTTCTACTGGTATATCGTAAGATAATGACTTAATCGACTAAAGCAAGTCATTGGTTTGATTTTTGTGCATTCATCTCAACTATATTTTATGCATCTATTTTTGTAGGTTGCCACCTTTTTGTATTACCAAGAGAAAATGAATGTTCTTGTTGAACCTGATGTGCACGACATATTTGCCCGAATCCCAGGGTTCGGATTTGTTCAAACCTTTTATAGTCAAGACACCAGGTACTAGATCCTTTGATTTTTTTATCAGCTTTCAAATGTATCAGGATTTTGGGCTCAAGACCTCCCAAAGGTAGAAAATAGCATTTTTGCCACTTGACCCACTAGATCATGTGATTGAAAGTTGAAATGTTTTTTTATCTGCAATAACTGCAGGTATGGTATGGGGATTAAAACTAGCGACCTCATGCTTATTACATGAGATCTTTTGTCACTTCCCCTACAACCCTTGGTTTCTAAAGCTGAAATGTTGAAGTATATTTCGGAATTCTACATGTCTATATACTTTATTGAGAATGTGCTCACCTCCATGGATTCCCTATAAATGCAGTGATCTTCATGAACGGGTTGATTTTGTGGCATGCTTAGGTGGAGATGGGGTCATACTCCATGCATCAAATTTATTTAGAGGACCTGTTCCCCCTGTTGTATCCTTTAATCTTGGATCTCTCGGTTTTCTCACATCCCACACTGTAAGCTCCTTGGCTTAACTTAAATTTTTTTACAAGGAGAATGTGCATTTTCTTACATGAACTTTAAGGAGATGTAAAGATGTTTGGAGAGGAAAATATATCTATATATTAGCTATCAAGGAAGTGTAAGAAAATTTACAAAACAATCATTAGACACAAAGTTCATATATGAAATTTGTCAATTTTAAAGTTCATATATGATACTTGACTTGTGGCGAAGTTCATGTCTCAAAATGTACCTTTCCCTTACATTAATCAGTGTGTTTCTTCATTTACTCATAAAATCTAGTATTTACCAGTAAAATCTTTTGTTGATATAGTTTCAAGGCTACAGGCAGGACCTAAGGCATGTCATCCAAGGGAACGAAACACAAGATGGTGTTTATATTACACTTAGAATGCGTCTCCGGTGTGAAATCTTCAGAAATGGTAAAGCAATGCCTGGAAAAGTATTTGATGTCCTGAATGAGGTTGTCGTTGATCGTGGCTCTAATCCTTACCTTTCCAAGATTGAATGTTATGAACATGATCGTCTTATAACCAAGGTGAGAATGAATTCATTGCAATTATGCATGCTTATAGGCCCATGTATAGTATTTAAAACTTTCAGATGTTGCTACAGCATGTCAATGCTATATTTGATCCATACATACAGTAACATGTCCCTCTAGGTTCAAGGTGATGGAGTCATAGTAGCCACACCTACCGGAAGTACAGCTTACTCTACAGCAGCCGGAGGTTCCATGGTCAGTAATGTTTTCCTTGCCTTTCAAATTCTCAATTCTATAAATTTATGTAGAAATAGTGCTTCCAAATTTTGAGTTTCTTGGTTTCTACTTTCTGTAAGTTTTGAACTTTCAATTTTCATATTTTCTAGGGAAAATCTTACTTAGCTACCCTGAAGTATGCACCTTTTTTAACCGACTACCCGAGTTTAATTTTCTTTTTTTGGCAACCCCCTAAGTTTTTGTTGGTCCCAATCTACCCTAATTCCGTCAACTTTTTGGGTGTGAAATGATGAAAGTAACCTTATTATTTATTTGTTTATTTTATTTTTACATGAGGGTATTCCTGTCATTCCCTGCCCCCAAATTTACTGTGTTGGGTAACATGAGACTAAAAAAACTTGAGGGGGTCGTCAAAAAAATCTTTACATTTCGGGGTAGCCTGGCAGTTAGTTGAAAATGGTGCGAACTTAGGGGTAGCTGAATGAGATTATCCCTATTTTTCTTGTTTATTATGATTCACACAGTTAAGCTGGCCTTTTCTTTCTTTACTCATTTTTTTGGGGATAATGGTCAAAACATGCACTAAAGTTTCGTCCACAAATGAAATAGTGCACAATGTTTCGTCCACGTTGTGTGGCTACCCTAAAGTTTCGTCCACGAACGTTTGTTACTAAAATTACTTATGAAACCTAAATCAGCAAATTACTTTAGGGTAGCCTCATTTTTGGACGAAACTTTAGGGTAGCCACACAGCATGGACGAAACGTTGTGCACTATTTCATTTTGTGGACGAAACTTTAGGGTAGCCACACAACGTGGACGAAACGTTGTGCACTATTTCATTTGTGGACGAAACTTTAGTGCATGTTTTGACAATTATCCCTTTTTTTTTGTCTTGGGTTAAGAAAAGGCAAGGTTTTCATGCCGTTAAATTGATTCTTTTTTGTCCTCAAATTGTTTGTGGCTTATATTGGGCTCTTGATTGTTGTTTCTACTGCAGAAACTTATATTAATTGACCATAACTAATCTGAAAATCAGGTACATCCAAATGTTCCCTGTATGCTCTTCACTCCAATCTGTCCACATTCCCTCTCATTTAGACCAGTTATTCTTCCAGATTCTGCAAGACTTGAATTGAAGGTGAAACTTATCTCGTATACATATAAAGATGGGATGGTTGCAAAAGAAAAGCCATGTGGTTGACACCTTTGCAAATTGGTACCCTGTACTGAAAAGTGTTGCAAGTTGGTACCGTGAGGTTTAATTTTTTGCACCCGTGGCATCAGGTATGGTTAACGAAAAAGGGATGAGTTTGGTCACATGACTTCCCAATTTTTTGAAAACACCAATTTTACTCTTCAACCAAAAGTTTTAAAAAATCTTCTTAAAAATACCATTTTCCCACTTGAATAAGAAAATGAAAAGTCCAAAATAAATCTGTTTATTTTTAATTCTGAAGTATTAGATTCTGTTATTTTATAGGGGTAAAATTGTCTTTTCCTTCATTTTTAACGCTGTCACTAATGGTTTCAAAATCGCACACCACACGGTAGCAACCTGCAACACCTTTCAGTACATGATAACCAACTTGCCAAAGGTGTCAACCACACTGCCTTTTTTTAGCAATTACCCTATCAAGATCACTGTTTGAGTGTGCTATAGTTTCTTTGATGATTAAGATTGAAATTGTTCTGTTGGAGCAGATACCAAAGGACGCCCGAAGCAATGCTTGGGTTTCTTTTGATGGAAAGAGGAGGCAGCAACTGTCTAGGGGAGATTCTGTGAGAATATCTATGAGTCAGCACCCGCTCCCAACCGTCAACAAATATGACCAAACTGGTGATTGGTTTCACAGCTTGATCAGGTGCCTCAACTGGAATGAGAGGCTTGATCAAAAGGCTCTTTGAAGTATTTCCTAGAGCTTTGTTCATCATCATCATCATCATTGGCAAGGTTGGTGTGTATTACTGTACAGATTGTTAACTAAGCAAAGCTACAGAAAATGTAAATGCCATTGATCTACGAGATTGGCTTCCATACAAAACCATGTACATTGTAATTTTTTCATATGGAAATAAAGATATGATGCTGCAATTTTGGTGTATTAATGGAGTATATTGGATTACAGTGGCAGATTATTGAAAATTTGGAATAGGATTGAGGGCAAACGTGTAACTTTATTGATCAAGAACTCAACTTTATGAAAGGGAGCAACTTGCTTTTTATATTGGCACAGTGCTTTGAACCATGGACCTGAAATGGCCTTATTGCGATGATGGCGCAGCACAGTAGCAGCACCCACAACTAAAGTGGTAATGAGGTACCAGAGGTCCAGTACTCATTATTATATATCAGTGACTAATCCGACGAGAAGGTCTTGTCGATGTACTAGTTCATGAAAATATTAATGGGAAGTGGTTGGGAAGGAGTCCAAATGGATCGGGGATTACGATTACCAACGTGCTAAGAACTAAAATAGAAAACATAAAAACACATGAAACAAAAAATCGTCCTAGGATCAAAGTTGTCCTAGGAACCTTGAGAAGACCTGCATTGGTGACTATTCGACCGCATCCTGATAGATCATGTTTTCCAGAACAAACTAGGATGTTCCGCTCGGAGGGGACCGATCAACCCTTCGTCTTGATTCGTCGGGGATACACCATCTTACCGTCCCACTCCCCGAATCCCAAATCCACTGACCGAGTAGCTTCGATGCCTTCTGCAGTCGTTGCCATCTGGTGACCACCGTGTAAAAAACGATGACGAAAAAGAAAGACGAGACTCATACCTAACATTCACTGGAGAGGAGGCGCCCAAAACCTAGTCCTCAATAGATGCCTATTGTTCTCTCGAACCCTAAACGGATGTGTTTAGTTTTTACCATAAGAAAAATATACTTGACGATACCGACGATTAAAAGGTCATCCATAAAAGAAAAAACCCTAAGATCGATCAATCTAACTCTCTTTAACCTTCTAGACATCCCTTGATATGCAGCACCCCAAACTTTGTTTCAATTTTTTTTTAATTTCCGGCATTTCTATAAAATTATTTTATTTAACCCTATGCTTCTCTTATTAACTAGAGCTATTTGTATATGAGATGCTAACCAGAGAATCGGCAGCTGAGCAACTGCAATATTTGGATCTCCAATCTGGTTCATCTTCTTCCTCTTCTCTCTGGTTCTGACCATTATACCTTTCAAAGGCCACCAACGAAGGAAAGAAGAGCGATCGACGGATTTCTAGCCGGCGGTGGGACACGAGGCAGCAGTTCGGGTCCCGACGACTGCTAACCAAATCAGTTCCAGTTTCTTTCAGTAAAAAGCTGATTAATTTCCAAATCACCCATCAAAACCGATTTCTCTATGACGGTGATGATGTCCTTAGACTGCATTGCAGAGTCGATGGAGGAGATTGGAACATCAAATTGCAGAGAACCCAGATGGAGTTATGGTGTGTAGCAACGAATTGGGGTGTAGAGCTCAAGATGGATTGGATCTGCCATGGTTGATGAAGAAGGAAAGTGTGCAGTGAGGAAGCAGATGATGATGGAACGAAGAAGAGGGTGAAAATGATTAACCGATAAAACTGCAAGGGCATAATTGTCAAAAATAATTACGACCCATTTACACTTTCAATGGATAATTACAAAATGGTGTTTTGAGATATTTTAAATTTTTTTAATAAATAAAAAATTATGAATTTATTTAACAATGTTACTTTTAAAATTTAAAATTTAAATATTAGTATTTTTGATAGGAAAGTTAAAAGATAGAACCCATGTGACTATATAAATAAAATTTAAGGGACTCTTGATGTAAATTTCCAAAAGTTTGTAATGGGTCATGTCTTTAATTAAATAAAATTAAATAATAATATTACTTATAGATTTGCAATTGCTAAAATTAGTTTCTCTTTCTCTTCTAATTCCTCTACCAGCTTCCTCTGAAACTTTCTCTTTCCACACTGTTCCTTCCAAGTATATCCTGTGTTTCGAACTCGTTCACAACACTGTTTCGCGGACTTCCTCCCCTCTTTCTGGTTCCAGAGTCGTTGAGCCTTCGCTCAGAGTCTAATTCCATGACCCGACGACATTGACCTCAGCTGATTTCGAGTCCTGAGCCCCAGGATTCAGCAAATATGTCTCAGACCAACTGGGAAGCTGATAAAATGTGAGCCTTTTTCTCGTCGTTTTGCTTCGATATCTCATCTGGGTCTCCGTTTATAGCTTCAATTCGGAGATCTTTCTGTTCAATTTGCTTGTTCCCGTTTGTTATGCGTTCTGGGTAGTATTTTCTATCTCTAGCTCTGCTTTGGGTGTTTTAGGGTTTTGCTTTTTCTGGGTTCTGTTGTTTGGTTGATTTGAAAGTTCTTGTCTTTTTATTGCTGTTTTTAGGTTGGGTTGGGTTGTATTTTAGCATTTGGGTTTGAAATTCCTGTGGCTAATATCATATTATATGTCCAATTTTAGCTTTCTGCTACTGTGGTTCAAAAAGTGTAACATGTTTCATACATGTATTTTGGAATAGTTTTGTTTCTATTAGTTACTGGATTCTGTCTTTGGTACAACAAAATTGTTTTTTTTATCCTTTTCCCAATTTTATTTGTGTTGTACTATGTTAGTCTGAAATATGGTCCCTTTCTATTCAAGCAATCATTAACCAGGAGGCTGTCATGTATCTATGATGTATTTAACTTTTAGGGTTTTTTGTTTGAAGTACTGTATGTTCTCTTACTTGTGAAACTTGTTATTGTTCATAAACAATCATGTGTTCATTTTTGTGCTTTTACATTCTTGTATGTTGATATATAACAGGTTAGATGTCTACATTCATGATTATCTAGTGAAGAGAGATTTAAAAGCATCTGCAGAGGCTTTTCAAGCTGAAGGAAAAGTATCCTCTGATCCTGTTGGTAAGACTGATATATAAGGGTATCGAAACCCATCTCAGTTATGTACGTGTTTATCTCCTTACTCAATAACTCAACTTTTTGATTGGATTTGCTTTTTGGAACTCAT
The DNA here is from genome assembly GCA_963921825.1 of Erodium maritimum. NCBI lineage: Eukaryota > Viridiplantae > Streptophyta > Magnoliopsida > Geraniales > Geraniaceae > Erodium > Erodium maritimum. Next base: position 8,444,511 of record OY997588.1, on the reverse strand, counting down.
GTTCCCAGCTATCGATGCCCCTGGGGGTTTTCTCTTCGAATGGTGGTCAGTTTTCTGGGATATTTTTATTGCTAGGACCAATGAGAAGCACTCAGAAGTTGCTGCATCTTACATAGAGGTGGGTTTGCTATTCTTTCCTAGTTGCGTTTTGGCCATATGAGTAATTTTTTACTTACTGACTAATGGTCAGGTTGGGATTGATGGAGGGTCAATTCTAGTATATAACTTTACTGGAGTTACTATAATATACACTATATGTTGGAATTTCCAAGAAAACATTTATCTGCTTATTAAGAAAAAAATGGAGTATTTACCTACTTTTGGTTGTTCGTCTGAAATAAGAATTACATGTAGACCATTGCTGATGAGCTTTGGTATTAGAATAGCTTACATCTTATACGAGGTCAGACTTACATCTAGTTGGATGAAGAACTCCTCCGTGACAGCAAAATGGAGTATCTGAGATACCTATTTTAATCTCGAACTAGTTTAGGCTGTCCTTGTTTGGCTATGTGAATCCTCAATGTGGCCATTATAAAAAAATGAGTTTCTTTTCACTGAAAATTAACTAATCTGGTGAGAATATTTAATTTTCCATGTCTTTTGAGCTATAAATGATGGTTCTGATATCAAATAGCTTGGATAGATAATGTGCTTGGAACTCTAATGTTGTACTGACTGTGGAAGTTAGTATCTTTCAAATAGATTGTTAATAATCAGAAATGAGATGCTGAAAGTGCAGACACAGATGATCAAAGCTAGGGAGCAACAACAACAACAACAACAGCAACAGCAGCAGCAGCCACAACAATCACAGCATCAACAGCAGCAGCAATTACAGATGCAGCAGCTTATGCTGCAAAGGCATGCTCAACAGCAACAACAACAGCAGCAGCAGCAACAACAACAACAGCAGCAGCAGCAGCCACAACAACAGCAGCAGCAAATGCAACAACAGCCACAGTCACAACAGCAACAACAGCGAAGAGATGGAGCCCACCTCCTAAATGGCTCTTCAAATGGACTTGTTGGGAATGACCCTCTCATCCGACAGAACCCTGGAACTGCAAATGCTTTAGCTACAAAGATGTACGAAGAAAGGTTAAAATTACCTCATCAACGAGATTCTATGGATGATGGAGCTATGAAGGTGGGTAGTTTGTTACTGTTTATACTAGCTTTACCGATTTCCTGTTTCTAATTATTGAGAATTTCTTCCAGCAAAGATTTGGTGAAAATGTGGGTCAGCTATTGGATCCAAATCATGCTTCAATATTAAAGTCTGCAGCAGCAACTGGACAACCTTCAGGGTACTTATCTATAGTAACTTCTACTTGATGTATGCACTTCAAGAGTGTATGGAAAATAAGATGATTCAGATTGTTCGTTGATAACATTTGAGCCAAATTTATATCTCATGTTATGTTAAGTGTTGTTTCTGAAAGAAAAAAAAACAGTTTTAAGTTTTGTTTTGTCCTTCTAAATAATCGTTTATAGGTTCAGTCCAAATTGTGCATATTTTTTTTATAGATCTAGTTACGCCCATATGATGCTGTAGTAACTGCTTCAATAAGAGCTCTAGGTATGCATGGCATGATATGTACTTCTATTAGCATTTCATATTCTAATACTGGCCCATTTTCTTTCAGCCAAGTATTGCATGGTTCGGCTGGTGGGATGTCCCCACAAGTTCAAGCTAGGAATCAGCAACTACCAGGGTCCTCCCCGGTATGGTAGCTTCTTTGAAGTGATGATATTTTGTCCTTTTTTTTTATTGTTCTGACTTAATTTTGGAATCAGGACATAAAGACTGAAATGAATCCAGTGTTAAACCCCAGAGGAGGCCCTGAGGGATCATTGCTTGGAATTCCTGGTAATATGCACTCAAATTTCTTGTTTAGCCTGAGGAGCTGGCCCTGTTTGTTTATGCATGATAAGGAAACTTAAATATTTTGAGGAAATTTCAATTCTGTGTTTTTGCTCTCTTTTTCACCCATCAATGCACACTGTAGTTCTGTGAATCAAGTTTGCAGATTCTTGGATTACCCGGTTGACTAATGTTTCATGGACAAGTTTGTTGCTAACAAAGGTCCTGTTATTTCAGGATCAAATCAAGGTGGTAACAATTTGACTTTAAAAGGATGGCCGCTCACAGTAAGTTATTCTGTTTAATTATTTAGTTTTTTGTAAAAAAAATTATATAATTGTTCAGTGGTTGGTGATGTTTTCATTCTTGTATCATATTTGGTGTTCTGTAGGGTCTGGATCACCAGCTTCGCTCTGGTCTTCTTCAGCAGCAAAAGCCTTTTATACAGGCACCACAACCCTTTCATCAACTTCAGATGTTGACACCACAGCACCAGCAGCAACTAATGCTTGCACAGCAAAATCTAACATCACCATCTGCTAGTGAGGAAAGCAGAAGACTAAGAATGCTTCTGAATAATCGGAACATGGGTCTTGGGAAGAACGACATGACAAATTCTGTTGGTGATGTAGTTCCCAACATTGGATCACCCCTACAAGCTGGCTGCCCTGTGTTGCCTCGTGGAGATACAGACACACTAATTAAGGTTCTTTTCCATGCTAATCTCACTTGTGATACCTGTATCTGCATTCTCAAACCATTTGGTTACTGTCTTATTGTTATGTGTAGGTGAAAATGGCTCAATTACAACAGCAGCAGCAACAACAACAGCAAAGTACTAATTCACAGCAGCATCAGCAGCTTCAGCAACATGCTCTGTCTAATCAGCAATCTCAGAGTTCAAATCACAATCTTCATCAGCAAGATAAAATGGGGGGAGCCAGTGGTGTTGCCGTTGATGGTAGCATGTCAAATTCTTTCAGAGGAAATGACCAGGTATGTCATTTTATGTTTGTATTTCATATATATTTCATTTTGAAGTGAACTATAGGTACTTTTGCTTTGTCTTCCCTTCTGTGGCTCACATATACTTTGTTGTGTTATCTATGAGGTGTGCATTAGAGTTCACTGTTACTCTGTAAAAAAATGCTGGTTTATTGTTTACCCACATTCTGTGTACTAACACATAATTGTATTTGTTCTCAAAAGAGGACATGAGGGGACTAGTATTCTTCTAATTTATCGTACTTGCTTTTTTTTAGAGCTTAGAACACTAGAGGAAATAATATTGAAGGACAGTGAAGTGGCAATGCCATCATAATCTTATCCTTTTGGGTCCGTATGGTTTCATCAATTACAATTTAAAAAGCTGAGCTGGTGGATAAGTTTTATACATATTCTTAACATAATATTCCTTGATGCATTTAAAGATTTCAAAAAACCAGGGTGGGAGGAAGAGGAAGCAACCGGGGTCATCTTCAGGCCCTGCCAATAGTTCAGGAACTGCAAATACAGCTGGACCTTCCCCAAGTTCAGCACCATCAACACCCTCGACTCATACACCGGGGGATGTAATCTCAATGCCCGCTTTGCCACACAATGGTAGTTCTTCTAAACCTTTAATGATGTTTGGCACTGATGGCACTGGAACTCTTACGTCTCCATCAAATCAATTGGTGAGTGATTCTTCTTCTTCATCTATTTGTACAAGGAATTAAAATTTCCTTGGACAAGTTCTCATTGGCACTGCATTTTGGCAGTGGGATGATAAAGATCTTGACTTGCAGGCTGATATGGGTGGGTTCGTAGAGGATGGATCCCTTGATGATAATGTGGAGTCTTTTTTATCCCATGATGATACAGACCCTCGTGACAGTCGTATGGATGTCAGCAAAGGTGGGGTTGTAAAATTTTTTGGCCTTCCAAATTCCAATTTTCATGTTATCTTTAAGGGTTTGGTATTTCCAGTGTGGTGTTAATATTTTTTTCTCATGATCTCCACAACATCCTTGACATTCATTATGTATTAGTTTGTATGTTATTTTTCAGTCATTGGAGTATTATGTGTGCATAATCTTTCAGTGTATTTTTCTGTATCTATGCATTTTCCAAATCCTTTTTTTCTTAGCCGGCATGGCTTTTCTTCTGACAACTGATTTTCAAATGTCATTATTGCAATAGCTTATAAAGTTGGAGTTGCATATAAAGAATGGATAATAACACCTAGCTATACCTACACTGTCACAGGTTTCACCTATATAGAGCTAAGGATTTATTTATTTATTTTGCAAGTACCCTAGGTACCAAAAAAATATACTGTACCTTTCTCTGTTTCCGTTAATGTCAAATGACCAAAATACCCTTATTTCGTTCTCAAGTTTTCATAATGGTTAATTGTCCAAGTTTACATTAAAGTTTTGTCCACAAATGGATGCATGCATAAAGTTTTGTCCACGCTTTGTGGGTGCACTGAAGTTTTGTCCACCGACTTTTTTAGAAAAACGTAACAGGGATGTTCAGAATGAATGGTCTGGGCAGTTCTTCGCGGACTCAATTGATTTGTGGGAAATACATAATGCATTCTAAAGTTGAGTGGGCAATTCATAATGCATTCTATAGTTGTGTGGGCAATACGTTTTTTCTAAAAAAGTCGGTGGACAAAACATCAGTGCACCCACAAAGTGTGGACAAAACTTTACGCATGCATCCGTTTGTGGACAACTTTAATGTAGTTTTGGACAATTAGCCTTTTTCATAAACATGTCATGCACAGTATTTAAAAAATATGTATATTTAAATTTCTCTCCAATTTAGGGTTTATGGGTATTTTTGTCATTTTTGGTTTACTCAAGCATGCGACAGGCACTTGTACTTTTTGTTCAAGGTAGGTGACTAGGTGTTATTATCCCTACAAAAAGTACAAGTTGAAATTTAGTGTATTATTTTTTTTTAGGAAATTTGATCTATCTGTTATTATATGACATATCCTGCACGGATTTTGATTCCAGGGTTCACATTCACTGAGGTTAGTGCAGTTCGGGCAAGCACAAGCAAAGTTATCTGCTGTCACTTTTCTTCAGATGGAAAATTGCTTGCAAGTGGTGGACATGATAAAAAGGTGAGTGCTTGCTATCTATGAAAGTCACTCAATAGCTCTCTTCTCTGCATGGCATTCTTGTTATTATTGAACACTGAGGTGGTGTTCTTGTGATGCAGGCTGTATTGTGGTCTACAGACACTTTCAAACCAAAAACTACTCTGGAAGAACACTCATCCATGATCACTGATGTTCGTTTTAGTCCTAGCATGCCACGCCTTGCTACATCTTCCTTTGACAAAACTGTTAGGGTCTGGGATGCTGACAATGTTAGTGGATTTTATTTTTCTGTCTTGATTAATTATAGGAATAAATGTTAAAATGTACCCTGGGTATTCACTGTTTGCAACTTGTAGCCCTCTTCTTTGGTAATTGCAAAAAAGTACCCTGAAATTCTCTTTTTGTTGCATTTTGTATAATAATGACAATTTTGCCCTTACAATCTAGATTTTAAAAATATCAAGTAAACATCCAAATTCTCATATCCCTTAATTTTCTTCCTCTTTGTACCATACAAATAGTACAAAATTTAAGGGATATGAGAATTTGGACTTTTTGTTCTTTAATTATTATTTTTTAAATCTAAATTGAAAGGATAAAGTTGTCATTTTGTACAAAGTGCAACAAATAGACAAGTTCATGGTACTTTCTGTAATTATCAAAGAAAAGGGCTCCAAACTGTAAAAAGTGAATACCCCAAGGTACTTTTTTGCAATCATCCCTTAATTATGTTTTCTTTCTTTATTAATGATGTCTATAAAATTCCCTCAAAAAAATGATGTCTATAATATGATTGTGCAGCCTGGTTATTCACTGCGCACATTCACGGGTCATTCTGCATCAGTCATGTCACTGGATTTCCACCCTAATAAAGATGACCTCATCTGCTCCTGTGATGGGGACGGTGAAATAAGATATTGGAGTATTAAGAACGGTAGCTGTGCAAGAGTGTTCAAGGTAGAATCTCATGCTATTGAGTTAAAATCTAAAAAGTAGGGATAGTTGCAAAAAAGTACCTTGAGGTATTATTTCTTGCGAATCGCCTCCCTCTTCTTTGGTAATTGCTAAAAAAGTGCCCTGAACTTCCCTTTTTCATTGCACTCTATGTAAATTTGTTTCAAGATGATGATTTTAGCCTTTAAATTTTTAAAAACTAATGAGAAAAAAATCTATAATTTTCACCTACCATAATTTTCTTCCTCTTTGGAAAGATTGCTCAAGGTAGAATCTCATGCTATCGAGTTAAAATCTAAAAAATAGGGATAGGTGCAAAAAAGTACCTTGATGTATTATTTCTTGCAAATCGTCACCTTCTTCTTTGGTAATTGCCAAAAAAGTTCCCTGGACTTTCCTTCTTAATGCACTTTATGTAAATTTGTTTCAAGATTATTTTAGCCTTGAAATTTAAGAAGTAATAAGTAAAAAAACAAAGAAAAAATTCTAGAATTTTCATCTCCCTTAATTCTTCTTCCTGTTTGGACGTACAAAGAGGAAGCAAATTAAGGGAGTTGAAAATTCTGGATTTTTGTTTTTTATTTATTACTTTCAAAATTTCAAGGCTCAAAATCATCTTGAAACAAATTTACACTAAGTGCATTAAAAAAGCAAAGTCCTGGGTACTTTCTTCGCAATAACAAAAGAAGAAGGCGACGATTTGCAAGAAATGAAGAATACCTTAGGTACTTATTTTTGCAATTATCTCTAAAAATGTCTGAAACGTATTGTGTTTTCAAGTAGTTCTAGGTTTGGTGATGCTGAACCTAACAGTTGTCATTAACTTCAGGGTGGTACGGCTCAGATGAGGTTTCAACCTCGCCATGGAAGATATCTGGCTGCAGCGGCCGAGAACGTTGTTTCTATACTGGATGTGGAGACTCAAGCTTGTCGCCATTCACTTCAGGTGAGTTGTGTTCGTAAATTAGAGTTTCACAAACTTGTATACGAAAGATGACTACTTCGATGAGTATTAAAACATGGGTTTGTGGTGTTAGGGACATACAAAACCGATCCATTCAGTGTGTTGGGATCCTTCTGGGGAATTTCTAGCATCTGTGAGTGAGGACTCAGTGAGAGTGTGGACAGTGGGATCAGGTAGTGAAGGGGAATGCGTACACGAGCTCAGCTGTAATGGAAACAAGTTCCACTCTTGTGCTTTCCACCCTACTTACTCTTCCTTGCTCGTCATCGGCTGTTACCAGGCAAGTTACTCCTATTCATCTTTTTGTGTTCAATGCAAAAAACTACCCCCACAAACAAACAATAATGAAAAAACACAACAATAAGATACATTATGAATTGGAACACGACCACCAACCACATTATAAATTGTCCACACTACAAATAGCAACATTATATTGTCTGCATTACACTATGATACAAAATGGATGGAAAAAAGCTTCTATATGAGCATGTGTGATGGTGGTTGAGGTGGAGGCTTTAACATCTCCATTGAAGCATAAACTTCCTTTGTGTTCATTAAACCCTTCAATTTATATTGTTAGAAGCAAGTTTGAGTATATGGCCTTGACTTACTTCGTACTTGCATTATTTGGTTCAGTCGATGGAGCTATGGAACATGACCGAGAATAAAACCATGACTCTGTCTGCACATGAAGGACTCATCGCTTCCTTGGCCGCTTCAACTGTTACTGGTCTCGTTGCGTCAGCAAGTCACGATAAATTCGTCAAGCTCTGGAAGTGATTCCTTCAATTTAAACTCTTCCTAGCCAAAGGTTTTAGTTCGTTTGTTGTTTGTTTTCGTTGCTCCCTACGCTCTCAGCTTCTGTTTTTGTAACATTTCCCATGGTTGCATATTTTATGTTCTTATATATGCTCTGTGCTTTGGTACTATTCCAAGTCTCTTAATCCATCTGTTAATCTCAGCCGTAAATCTGACTCAATCCAGATTCCAGAAACAAATTTTTATTATTTATTTTTAAATTTGTGAGCTGGGCACATGATGGTAGTGTGCGTTGCATGTACAAGATCTCCCTAATATATGCGTTGACTTTCTGGTGCAATCTTCACCGCTGATTCTGTTTACCGTCCGTCCACCGGTTTTCCCAATTTTTATTTGTTTTTAAAATGATGTTGATTTGACCTTCAACAATTAAATAAAACTAAAACTTGCTACCAAATCCATTCATATCTTTCTTTTCATATTTACAACAGAACAAATAAGATATTTTTATTTATGAATTGACCTCACTATCTGATTCACCAAATAATGAATTTCTAATAGGCTTTGGATATTAAAGACTATACACGTTCTCTTTCAAAATTCGTGGAATAATTTGCGAAGACCAATTTTTATTTGAGAGTGATTGAACCATTTATGTATTAATATTATTTTGTTTATTCAGACGTTCTAGAAAAAAAACAAAATCTTATAATAATTAGATGTTCTATAAAATTGATGTTATTCAAAAACATATTAATATTGAGTCTATTTGTTTATATATTATTCCTTAATTTTACTTATGTATGTATTTCAAACATTCAAAATCTATTATTAGGTCAAATTGGGGTTAAATGTAATGTATTGTTCATCCATCACGAGCCAATCTCATGATATCTTGAAGCGGCGACTATGAGAGGGACAATTATAATCTAGGCGTCATTATCAACATTCAACCCGGTTAACTAGACAATGGCCCATGCTAACCTCGAGTACGAACAAACTTTTTATTATTTGACTCTTATAATCAATTAAGTTAATATTAAATGGTAAAGGTCAAATGGATGACATATTATGGCATTGAACAACAAGTTATACATACGCGTGTATCATTCTGTTTTGTACTTTTTTTCAGTGTAAGAAATGGTCGATTAGACGACTTTTTTTTTGTAAAAATAAATTAATTGAACAAAACATGTCGGGTCTTTAAGTCTTAAGTTATGTAAGAGCATATAGTTACGGGATACGTCATAAATATTTTTTTTTTGATAATCTTTGTAATATACTAACTACCTAGGGGTTAAAGAACCAAAATGTACAAGCTGGGAGAAGACTGGTTTGTAACGGATAGATGATTAGGCAACCCACAGTGAAGTCGAAAAGGTGTCTTATGGACACGTCGAATCGTATGAATTTATAGACTTTGTTTCAGGTCGAATTGATGGATTCGCGCCCAGCCGAATCCAGACCCACTGAATCCTGACCTGACGTGTGGACAACGTTTCGGCTTTAAAATTTGCCCCCAACGCCTCGTCTTCTTCAAGCTCCAGCGTTTCTCCCATAAGCAGTATCACAAGCTACCGTGTCTCCCACCACTGTATCTCCACCAGCATTATCTCCGGCCGCCGTTTCTCCACCAATCGCCGTTTCTACACCAGCCGTCGTCTGTCCACCAATCGTCGTTTCCCCACCAGTCGTGTCTTCGGCCGCCGTTTCTCTACCAATGGCCGACAACTCTTGCTTCAAAGGGTCGTGCACGGAGCCAGGCTCGAGTTCAACACCCCCATATCGCAGATAGCCCGTACCGGGAACGTAAATTCCATCAATGGTCTTGTATGCACGACTAAACTTCAACCCGCCAAGGATGCTATGCATTTATCGTAAGTGGAGTCGGCCTGAGAAGGTCACACTGGTGTGTGCGTGGCTCAAAATGGCAGAGTAAGAAGGTGACCAATCCGGCGATGCCTTTTGGGATAACATACAGGGGGAGCTCGCCTATGTGCCCATCAAACCCCAATGACTGAGTGGTCTGCCGAGAACTATAAATATCATTGGACTGTCATCAACCGAAATGTGAAGTGGTTCAATGTGTGCTGGGCGGAGTTGAAGTTGATTTACCAACCTGGTTGGTCCGACGCCCAACTCCTAGCTCTTGCGGAGGAGGTGTATGCCGAGAAATATGAACACTCCTTCGTATGAATCCTCGTGCGGGACCATCCCTACTGGATGGAGTCGTAGGTTGTCTAGCATAATCAAATATCGCAAGTGATGTGTTTTGTAACCAATACAGGAAGGTCCGCTACGGGTGGCCAACAACTTGTAATGGATTTTGGAGGTGTAATGTGACGACACGACTTCAAATTGTACATTAGTTTTCCATAATCAAAGATGGCAAGTGTCGTGGAAGCGGTAGTGTCATTGCTATAATAACATAGCAGCAACTGTCACATTACCGGCTCTTCGACACGGTCACATGACAATACTTGATATGTTCTTGTAGCAATGACACTACCGCTTCCACGTCACTTGTCATATTTGATTATGCAATACCGAGAATAAAATTTGAAATCGTGTCTACATATTACACCCCCTGTCACGCCCCAATTTCAACGAACCAAACTCGGGACGCGAATGTTTGAAATAAAGAACACTTGAAACCTTTTCCATTAAAACACTTTAAAATACTAGTTTAGTTCAACAAAAATAATAATTACACCTCAAACATAAGTCCCAACAATTGGACAAAACGAGGTACACGTCACTAGACTCAAAAACTCCCAGAACCCGCTTCAAGCTCTTCAAGCTTCAGAAGCTCACCTAATCCAGCCTGCGAACAGTACCTGTAGGAAAAGCAGCTAGGGGTGAGCGTTCGCTCACCACCACAGATAACAGACTGACTACGGCATACTTAGTAGACAAAGCCGGTGACACCAACAACGACTCAAAAGACACACACACAACCAAAACTTTTCTCAACTGACTCAACATTCGGACACGTGATGTAGACCCCACACTACGATCGACGACCTCCTCCAAGACACGACTGGCCACACAATACCAAACAAGATCACAAAGGATCGCAAACCGGCTGCTCAGTAACCAAACTCTGTATCTCTCGCCCTTTACCGATCATAGACGTGGTCAGGCGGTCGACCTGTCGCGCAACTTCTCCCGATCCCAGTCAGGAGGCTAACCCACAACCTCTCCGCTTCACCCGATCCCAATCGGGTGGTTAGCCACACCCGCGCGTCCTTCCCCCGATCCCAGTCGGGGAGCTAACCCACAACCCCTCCGCTTCTCCCGATCCCAGTCGGGAGGCTAGCTACACCACACAACCTCCACCAGTAACCAGTAACCAATCACAATCACAAACAAGTTCAAACAGACAGTAACGACACCGGTGACAACTCCACAGGCACTCAAGGCCAACAAAACACTGACAACCAAACACAGGTTCAACAACCCTACGGGCCCTCATGGCCACCCAAGACACCAACGATAAAGTACGGGTTCACAACCCTACGGGCACTCACGGCCACCCAAAACACCGAAACGACAACACGGGCTCTCATGGCCACCCAAGACTCAGCAATAATTAACACGGGCTCTCAAGGCCACCCAAACTTGACAATAAATAACACGGCTCTCAAGGCCACCCAACTCAACAATAAATAACACGGGCTCTCAAGGCCACCCAAACTCAACAACAAATAACGCACAACAACCTCCAGCATAATCGATGCCTCCGACAGTCCTAAGATCACTAGTTTCACAACAACCTCCGGGCATGGTCATATGCCTCCAGTAAAACAATTATCGATAAGTTCTCTTCTCCTACGACACTACTAAGTGTCACATGCATTTCCCGTATTCGCTACGTTCCCGTATCATGCATTTCTAAATATTCGATAACCTAAATAACCCACGACACCCCGGTGTCACATGCAATTCTACAGTTAACTTTCCCTAGTCAGGGACGAGATCCGGCTACTTTTCCCTACCTCACGACGATACCGCAGCAGCGTCTCCTAGCTACTGACGACCGGGCCAACGCCGCCTTCCAGGGCGAAGTCCGCGTCTAGGTCTGACTCCGGTCTCCTCTTTGATCGAAGCCGGAACTCTAATTTAACAAGAAAGCCACAAATTAGAACGGTAGCGATTTTAAATTAGTGGTTACGGTTTATCCAAATTAAAACCGATAGTTGTCCTTTAAACTCGGACGGGCTAAAAGAGGGGTTACGACGAATCGGGTTCGAGTACTCGAGCCCCGAGCACAAAACCCGGTGCATGGATTTCGAGACACGGTTCCCAAGGCACCGATTCCGCGTTCCGCTGTTAAACCCATCCTAAGTCCGTTTCAACAACCCGATTATTCGTTCCACGCTCGACAACTCAAGGTCCATTTTAAATCAAATTTGATTGTTCCTTTTAATCCTTTTTACCAAGGTCGTTTTAGTTCATTTTCCTAACAAATTTGTTTCTCAAAACTCCTCGATTCAAAACCATTATTAAAACCAAATTGATTTCAATTCTGTTTTATTTTAAAACTGATTCTCCTTTTTAATCACAAAACCGAAATCGTTTATGTTTTCCTTTTTGGGACTGATTTTTGTTTCACAAAAATTTCCCTTTTTACCAAATTAAATCCTTTACCTTTCTGATTCAACCAAACAACAGTTCCAAAAAAAACGTCTTAATAATTCAACTGATTTTAATTTCTTATAAAAAAAAAGATCCATTTCCACTTAAATATGATTTTCCATTGTTTTACAACCCTTTTTCTTTTCCAGTTGTTCCTCCCTAAACGGTATCAAAAAAAAGAACTCGGAAACGAAATACAAGGAAGGGAAGGAGCTCGGGTTGAGAAACCTGACCGGCCAAAACCTCACGGTTTTGCGCTCACCGTGGGAAAAGACGGCGACGGAGGGTGGTCGCGGTGCCGGGCGTGGCGGCGGAGCGGAGGTGAGAACGGCGGAGCACGGAAGCTCCCCGCAACGGATCTGGACGGCGAGCTTCGTCTCAGATCCGGCGAGTGAACGAGAAGAGGGCGGCGGGACAGGTCTGAGGGAGAGAGTTCGGAGGTGTTGCGCGGCGGCGGTGGTCGGAGACGTGGGTGAGAGGGCGGCCGAGAACTCGGGACGAAGAAGGTGGACGAAAGGGGCCATGGCCGTGGCTGGTGGAGGAGGAAGAGATGGCGATGGGGTCGTGGACGGCGACGGAGTGAACGAAGAAGAAGAAGAAGAAGGGGAGAGGGCGGTGGCTGGCTGCCGTGGTTGAACGGAGGTCGGAGATGGAGGTCGGGGACGGTCGGCCGTGGGTTGAGAGGGTGAAGGTTTGACGAAGAAGAAGAGAAACGGGAGAGGGTCGGCGATCCCAGAAGAAACGAAGGAGGAGGGGAAAGTGGAATTAGGGTTTCTGAACCCTAATTCCCCCTTTAAGTAGTGCGGGCCAGATGCCCCTTTGGGCCTCAGAAGATGGAGCGGGCCTCACGGCCCAAGTGAAGAGGTGCTGGGTCTGCTTGTCAGGCCTGGTCCGACTCTTACTCTTTTTTTTTTGCTCTCCTTTTATTATTATTATTTTTTTTAAAACGAATTAAAAATTTGATCGAATTTCAACCTCGTCTTCAGATCGAATAAAATTAAATAAAATAACTCTTTTTACTTAAGCGGTCTTCACACCCCAGACCAATTAATCAATGTCCAAAAAGATGGCAAGTAGATCGTATTGCGTTGTACTTCCATTCAAACGTTTTAAGAAATAATAATATGCGTCGAGTCGGGTCGGGTCGTCTTTAGTTTTTGTAACAACATCATATTCAGTTACAACGTTAGGAAATAATAATATTAACCTTTCCTTAAATACGTTCGATTTTTCCACGAAATTAGACTCAAAATATACCAAATCAGTCTATTCCCACTGTGGTATCAAAACGACTAGAACCACGAATCGGGTCTAGTCTCCTCCAATTTCCCCCAAAGTCAACCTATTTAGACCAAGATTAGACCAATTCGGTCTGATCATATTGTGGAAGGTCTTAGGGTTATGTTGATGCATTTGTGACTTAGCTATGGTTGTCGCCCATCTCTATTTATCTTCCTCGGTTGTCCCACCCACAATGCTCATTCTCGAGAACCTTTAGTCATGTAACCATCTTACCTCCTCTCAGCAATCTCACTTGCGCCTATACCAACGATGGCTCCGTGATCGATGACCTGATTGCCCTCTAGACGGGTCTCGACACCATCACCCTTGCTACTGATGAGAACCCGATCATTGAAGTCCCACTCAAACCTACCGATGAGAATTGAGCCTCCCGTCGATTTTACTTAATGGGACACCTCCTCACCTCCCGACCGTTCAACCGCAAGACTCTCCTTGTCCTCATTACGAAGCCTGACATTCGGACGACTTGGTAGTCAAGGATTTGGGCCACAAAGTGACAGACTTTTACTTCTCACCGCATGTGGAGAAAGATTGTATCCCCGAGGGTGAACTTTGGTGCTTTGTGGGCGTCACTCCTTCTAACGGATCTTACTCCACGGACGGTGGTCTCCTCCCTGCATTTTAGTAAGATCCAGTTGTGGGCGTATGTCTCCAATCTATCGTTGTACGTCGTGATTGTGGCCACATGGACCATTGTTGGGTCAACATTGGGGGATGCATCTCGGTGGTCAGTGATGAATTGGGAGCCTGCTTAAACATCCAAGCTTACTGCTACAAATAATTAATAACGATCAGTTTTTTTAAACGTTAGAGAGGATATATTGCATTACTGCCAAACTTCGGTTACAAAAAAAAGGCTTTGGGCTCCAGAATATGTCCCCCCTGCAAGTGACTTAACGTTCATGGACCCGTAGAAATAGTCTAATGTGCATCTTAGACAAGGAAAAAGAAACCTCGTTCTACCATCCCACCAAATAGACGTAAAGCAAACAACGCCCAAACTAAATTTAATAAACTGAAAAAAGAACAAAACTAATAAAGCTGCATTTCTTCCAAACTCCTTCCGGGACGATCAAGCAAAACCCATCCCGGGTCTTGGGGGATAGGACACCCGGGCCCCATCGCCCCAACCTGGGGTCTGATCATGGATCTTGGTAGGGCAGTTTGGTAGCCCTCGCCGCCTGATCATCGATTTCCTCCTTGTCCCCTAGCGGATTTAATCAGGCCATTACCCACCTTTTCCTTGTCATCCGGTTCTTCCTCGAGGGAGAGCGCCATGTGTGGTGTTGGATCTCCGCAATGGAGCCTGGTGCAGAGATAGGGCCTCCCGCATGGATTTGGTCGGTTGGGGGTACCTGGATCCAAGGGGATAGAGTAGTGGCCCCCGGCAAGGCACTCAGAAGACGGACGAGATGGATGGAAAGCCCTCCCAGTGAAGGTTCCCCGATTGGTGGCCCTATGACAGTCGACCCCGATGGTGGTTCCACCGGGTTCTCTTTCAAGGTCCGAGCAGTGATGATCGTACCCAACATGAGAAAAACCAAGTCAACGTTTGGTGTGGCCGGTAGGAGGGTCGATAGAAAACTGAACAAAAGATCCATAATGGAAAGCGACGATGGCGACAACATTTTGTGGGAAGAGGAGGAGAAAAAATAAAAATGATTTAACCCTAAACAGACTGTCTCTGACACTTTTTTTTTTCTTTCTGATAGAAGACAAAACACTTAAAACCTATTAATAACTATCTAAACCATCTCAACTGTACCCCTAAAGATTACCGGTACATATGTATACATTGTTAACAACAGTCCACAACAAAACGTTTACAAAAATATGCGACGAATAGCATTTATGATAAATAAATAGTGAATAAAAGAATATAAAGATATAATAATCATAGAAATTTACCAATATAATCTCTTGGGATATTTACATTGATTGAGATTAGAGAATTAAAATATAGTAAACAACCATCGCTCTGGCAACGCATAGTCGTGCGATTCAAGGAACACTAATTAACAAGACATGAGTTTGTTTGATTGTTATTCATCTTTCCAAATAATTAATAATATCGATTGCACCAATAGTTAATTAAGTCAGGCTTTGATTTTCCCAATACTTTGAACAAAACACACGAATCTTAATTGCATTTATTTTAAATAATTAATCTCAACCAATTATTTCTTATTCAATTATGTCCATGAGTTATTTTTGTTAGGCTTCAAGCAACATATAGATGCTTGAGAATCTTCTGCTAGTTTTGGACATACACATACTCACATTCCAAAAAAAAAAATCAACAAAGGAGTATAATATAAAATTATAAATGATATTTCATCTTCATAAAATATAGTAAAGATTAATGTTAGATTAAAAAATAATTAATATATAACTCATTATTTCTAAATTAATTTTATTAAAAATACATGTAAAATGAGAAATGTTGATATCATGGATATTAAAATAAAACTTAAAAAGGGGAGTGGTGAGGCATGAACACCTCATTCCTGACGTTTATATATTAATTAAGTTATTAATAATTTGATTATGGTCCCCTCTTTCCACATTCCTACTTATTCCCTACGTTTGCAAAACCCGATCATTGAGTGATGCGTGTTTTTGTAAATCAAGTTTATATTTTTACGTTACTACATTTAGCAATTGCTAATGACTTATGGAGACCATATTTAGATTTGCTTTTGAAACTCCAAAGCTAAACTAGCTATATAAAATGTCAGAAACTTTGAATGTCTTGTCTCAAGTAAATACATATTTTTATATGTAAATATTAAATTTTATATTTAACAAAAATATACACATAAAAATACACATATAGTAAAAACGATGATTTTAACTATGTAACACACCTATTTAAAGATCAAACTCAAGACTTCTCATATAAAAAATTGAGTCTTTTGATCTCTGCGATGACCTTAAAGACCAATAAATACACACATTACATTACACATCCGATTGAGAATTTACTGGTCGAATATCAACTAATACATGAATTTTGAAGATAATAACCTTAAAGACCAATAAATACACGCATTACATTACACATCCGATTGAGAATTTACTGATCGAATATCAACTAATACATGAATTTTGAAGATAATAATGAGAGATATTCATGTTAGCTTTTGAGAATGGTGTAGTCAAGTTATATGTAAATATTATATTAAAAAATGTCAGTCTATAAATAGAAAAATGGTGCTTCTTCTCTGTTTCATACACGAACACAGCATAACACAGCCAGGCACAAGGCACCCGCAACAGAGGAGGAGGAGGAGGCGGAGAAGAAATTTATATAAAGAAACCCATTATTGTTCTTTATTAAAACCTCCATTACCTTGCATGGAGGTTTGAAAAATACAGGAAAGCTTCAAGCTTTACATACATCGAGCTCTCTCCGGTGTTGGGTCGCTGAGTTTTCCATAAATGGAAAGCGGCGACGGTATAGTGAGAGTGAGCAGTGCACGTTTAGGAGCTGGAGGAGGAGGAGGAGGTTCTGGAAGCTTCTGGAGGAACAGTGGCAGGGAAGCTTTCTCGAGGTCTTCTCGGGACGAAGACGACGAGGAAGCTCTCAAATGGGCTGCTCTCGAGAGGCTCCCAACTTATTTGCGCATTCGCAGAGGCATTCTCACTGAATCGGAAGGTCAAGCCAGAGAGATTGATGTTAAAAGCCTTGGGTTTTTGGAGAGGAAAAATTTGATTGAGAGGTTGATCAGGATTGCTGAGGAAGATAACGAGAAGTTCTTGTTGAAGTTCAAGGATCGAATCAACCGGTTTGTGATTATTATTATTTTTTCTGAAATTGTGAAACTTGTTTTTGTTTTTATTTGGGTGTTTTGGGCAATAATCAACTGATGTGGGTTTTTGATGATTTTGAAATTCTTGTTCTGGGTTTTATTCAGAACCCATATGAGATTGATTGCTGGTTGTTTTTGTGATTTGAGGACAGTGTTGGACTTGATATGCCAACTATTGAAGTTCGATTCGAGCATTTGAATATTGAAGCAGAAGCTTATGAAGGAGGAAGAGCTTTGCCTAGCATTTTCAATTTCTTTGCTAATGTGGTAGAGGTACTACTCATATACATGTATGCATATTTCAGTTTTATATTAAATTTATTCTACAATTTGTTATTGATTAGTACTCATTTCAATGTCTGGAATGAAGGGGCTATTGAACCAACTTCATATACTTCCAAATAGAAAGAGGAAATTACCAATCCTTGAAGATGTTAGTGGAATCATCAAACCTTGTAGGTGAGAGCTCGAGCTTTTGTAGGGATGGAAATTAAACTCTGTGACTGAATTTATTTTCTGATAAGGGTTTTGTTGATTGGATTTTCGCAGGATGACGTTGCTCTTAGGCCCTCCAAGCTCAGGGAAGACAACTCTACTCTTGGCTTTGGCAGGGAAACTCGACAGAGATCTGAAAGTAACAAATTTATACCATCTCCATTTGCATATCAACAATTGTGTTTATGTTCAGGACTTATCTGATACGAGGACTTGTTAATCATGATTGTAGTTTTCTGGGAGAGTCACTTATAACGGGCATGAAATGAATGAGTTTGTGCCTCACCGTACATCAGCTTACATAAGTCAAAATGATCTTCACATAGGAGAAATGACTGTTAGAGAGACACTGGCTTTCTCAGCAAGATGCCAAGGAGTTGGAGCCCGTTATGGTGAGTCTAATTTGGCATTTTTTTTTTTGTGTAATCTGAATTAAACCATTGTGTGATCTGGAAATGCAGATATGTTGTCTGAGCTGTCAAGAAGAGAGAAGGAAGCTAACATAAAGCCAGACCCGGATTTGGATATCTATATGAAGGTGAGGGAGATAGAAACAAGTACTATTAAATTCAAATGATTATGTTTACAAGTCTTATCTACAATAGTAGCATGTGCCATCCCCTTAAAATATTCCCTATTCTTCAGGCATCATCTCTGGAAGGGCAGGAGACCAATGTAGTTACAGATTATATCATAAAGGTACTTTAATAGAACTTGTGCAATAAGATGGATTAGGAACAGCAATATGGTTAGATTATAATAAGGTTTTGTGTTCCACATTTGACAGATATTGGGTCTTGATGTCTGTGCTGATACTATGGTTGGAGATGAAATGATACGAGGTATCTCTGGTGGACAAAGAAAGAGAGTCACAACAGGTTAAAAATGGAATTATCTGAAGTTTAAATTCATTTTCATTTGCAACTTTGTACTAAACTTGAGTTATATATGTATATGATGCAGGAGAGATGCTTGTTGGACCAGCTAGAGCACTGTTCATGGATGAGATATCTACAGGTCTAGACAGTTCAACAACATTTCAAATTGTAAATTCACTAAGACAGTCCATTCACATTCTCAATGGGACTGCAGTCATCTCCCTCCTTCAACCTGCACCAGAAACTTACAGCCTATTTGATGATATAATTCTTCTCTCTGATGGGAAAATTGTGTATCAAGGCCCTCGTGAAAATGTCCTTGAGTTCTTCGAGTACATGGGCTTCAAATGTCCCGAAAGAAAAGGAGTTGCAGACTTCCTACAAGAAGTAATCAATCTATATCTTTGAATGTGATGTATTGTTCTCCTTTTTCATGGCTAATGACATTATGATTGTTGCAAAACAGGTAACATCAAGAAAAGATCAAGAACAGTATTGGAGACGTAAAGATGATCCTTATAGATTTATAACTGCCACGGAATTTGCTGAGGCATTTCAGTCATTTCATATTGGTGGAAAGCTAGGGGATGAGCTTGCCATTCCATTTGACAAGTCCAAAAGTCACCCGGCTGCTTTAACCACAGAGAAATATGGTGTCAGCAAGAAGGAGCTGTTGAAAGCTTGCATATCTAGAGAAGTATTGCTTATGAAGAGAAACTCATTTGTCTACATATTCAAAATGACCCAGGTAAAAACAACATTGAACCACCTGTTTACAATTTATTAGGATACTAAAAGATTCTATTTTTGAGGAAACTTATGTGTTCTTGATAACTGATAGCTTTTCCTTTTATGGGTACAGCTTGTTCTCATGGCTTTCATAACAATGACATTGTTCCTACGAACTGAGATGCACAGGGACTCATTAGCTGATGGTGGGATCTACCTGGGTGCTTTGTTCTTTAGTCTCATCATGATCATGTTTAATGGATTTTCAGAACTTGCCATGACCATAATGAAGCTTCCCGTGTTCTACAAACAAAGAGACCTTCTTTTCTATCCTTCATGGGCATACTCTCTACCCACTTGGATCCTTAAGATACCATTCACCTTTGTAGAGGTTGCCGTTTGGGTATTCTTAACTTATTATGTCATCGGCTTTGATCCAAACATCGAAAGGTAAAAATACTAAAAATCAGAACTCAAATATGAGCTTTTTAATTTGGGGACTAGAATTTTGACAGGAGTTCTCGATTGCAGGTTTTTCAGACAGTATCTGCTACTCCTATGTGTCAACCAGATGGCTTCTGGTCTGTTCCGTTTGACTGGGGCTTTAGGAAGAAACATGATTGTTGCAAGCACTTTTGGGTCTTTTGCATTACTTCTGGTACTGGTTATGGGTGGATTCATTATTTCCAGAGGTATGCTTCTTGGTTATGATATCTTCTCTATACAATAACAATGTGGTCTGAGTTCTGACTATAAAATGTTGATTTGCAACAGAGGATGTAAGGAAATGGTGGTTATGGGGTTATTATATCTCACCTATGATGTATGGACAGAATGCTATTGCAGTGAATGAATTCCTCGGAAGCAAGTGGAGCCATGTAAGCATTTTTCATTGTCATTAAGAAAGAAAGAAAAAAAATTCAATCTAATATGGTAAATAACTAAACTATGTTATAATGTTTGTATTATAGGTTCCTCCTAATTCTTCAGAAGCTTTAGGAATCCAAATCTTGAAATCCCGTGGACTTTATCCGGGACCTCATTGGTACTGGATTGGTATTGGAGCTTTGATTGGATATGTCTTTCTTTTCAATTTCCTTTTCACATTGGCTCTTAAGTACCTTGACCGTAAGCACTCTCTTAATGATGCTTTGTTCTTAGTCTCAAACTTGAAGATTGTGTTTTAAGTAGCTGATTGATTTGCTGCAGCATTCGGCAAGCATCAGGCAGTCATATCCAAAGAGTCAACTGCTGAGAAAAGTTCTCATGGAAATGAGGGTATCATTGAGCTATCTGGTATGTCCACAAAATCATAGATCAGTGTCTCTTATCTTTGTCACCCAAGTTAACATGTAATCACTATAATTACAACGCAGAAAGAGGGGATGCGAATCAAGGAAGTGTATCAGTAAGAACAGGCAGTTCCAATGGAGCCAATCAGAACAAGAAGTCTGGGATGATTCTTCCTTTTGAACCCCTTTCCCTAGCCTTCGATGACATCAGATATGCAGTGGACATGCCACAGGTATATATGTATATATTTGAATTCAATCTAAACTGCAGAACAAGAGTGACTAAACTGTCAACCATTTCCTTCCCGCTTTCACTGTCCCAAATTTTGTTCTCAATCATTTCTTGATTTTTCTTTTACTTGCATCTTAGGAAATGAAAGCCCAAGGTGTACCTGAGGATAGATTAGAACTTCTGAAGGGCGTGAGCGGATCGTTTAGGCCAGGAGTCTTGACTGCTCTGATGGGTGTGAGTGGTGCTGGCAAAACTACACTGATGGATGTTTTGGCTGGAAGAAAAACTGGTGGATACATTGAAGGAAGCATTACAATATCTGGGTACCCCAAAAGGCAAGAAACCTTTGCCCGTATAGCGGGTTACTGTGAACAAAATGATATCCACTCACCACATGTTACTATCTATGAGTCCTTGGTCTATTCTGCTTGGCTTCGGTTACCTCCTGAGGTTGATTCTGAAACAAGAAAGGTGATGTTTGTATCTTTTCTGCATATATTGTTTCATTTCTGCCAGCTACTGAGATTTGACATATAGATTGAAATGGACAACCTTTATGTGGGTACCTTAGGATCCACATGTGAGTCTGAGTCCCACTTAAGATAAATGTAGGATAAAGGAAGAGCTGATATACACCTTGAGCTCATATCATATGTGATAATTGGGTTGCAGATGTTCATTGAGGAAGTTATGGAGCTAGTGGAGCTGACAACATTAAGGGGGGCACTTGTTGGATTGCCTGGAGTTAATGGTCTCTCAACTGAGCAACGCAAGAGGCTCACCATAGCAGTTGAGCTTGTGGCGAACCCATCTATAATATTCATGGATGAGCCTACCTCTGGCCTTGATGCCAGAGCTGCAGCAATTGTCATGAGAACAGTGAGGAACACTGTGGACACAGGAAGGACTGTTGTGTGCACTATCCATCAGCCGAGCATTGACATTTTTGATGCTTTTGATGAGGTTTGTGTGATTTTGTTCTGAACATGTCTATAATTTTTCAAGTTCTGTGTGTTAACTTGGTACTCAAATATCAATTTTCAGTTATTTCTTTTAAAACGAGGAGGGGAAGAGATTTATGTTGGCCCACTAGGCCGCCTTTCTTGCCATTTGATTGACTACTTTCAGGTAAAAACACTTCTGCTATAATCAACTTGTTGTGCAACCAAAATATTCAGTTGTGGTCTGCAAGCTGATGTCAGCAAGACTACGATAATAAATAAATTCGACAAAATGCTGAAACTGATAGGTGTTGCTTGTTTATTATTCGGATTGATTGCAGACGACTATCACGTAATAGATGTAAATTTTCAAAAAATCACAGATAGCTATTTTCTGCCAGAAAACGACAAAAATATCCATGACCCTAATCTAAAAGAAAGACTCCATAACTACCAAAAATATTTGGATTAAATGTAGAAAAGAGTTGAGTAGATGTAAAAAGATTTGTTTAAATAAAAATGTTAAAGAGACGAACAAAAATACTATTTTTCGAGATTAAGGTAAGGGCATTTTTGGCATTTTTGGCGAAAAGGAGTTATCTGTCCTTTTTTTGAAAGTTTAGGTATCTGTAAATAAAGTTCCAAAGTAAAGTTGGGTACACAATAGCCATCTGCAATAAACCGTTATCATTGTGCACTCTAATAGAATGCGATGGTTATAATACTATATCAGCATTTGTTGCTTATTGATATGATTATATGTTTGTTCATGAAGAAAACTAGCGAAGTTCCTGAAATTAAAGATGGATATAATCCGGCAACGTGGATGCTTGAGGTGACTTCAGAAGTACAAGAAGCAGTTCTTGGGGTCGATTTTGCTGTTGTGTACAAGAACTCAGAATTATATCAGTATGACTCTCATCTCAGTACATATTTACACACAGATTTTTAGATTTTGAAATTGTTCTACAATCGCATTGCCAAGATGTTATGTGTTCTAATAGTGAACTCTCTATGATCAACTTAGGAGAAACAAGGCTCTGATAAAGGAACTAAGTACACCAGCACCAGGCTCAGAAGACTTATACTTCCATACTCAGTACTCACAGCCTTTCTTCACTCAATGCATGGCTTGCCTATGGAAACAGTACTTGTCCTACTGGAGAAACCCGTCCTACACTGCAGTGAGATTCTTGTTCACAACATTCATCGCCTTAATGTTTGGGACGATATTCTGGGATCTGGGCTCCAAAAGGTATGATCAAAAATGAAAAAGGCTGTAACAGAAATGATTGTTTTCTCCTCTAACATGTTTTGATTGAATGCAGGAGAAGACGGCAAGATCTGTTCAATGCTATGGGTTCCATGTATGCTGCTGTTCTTTTCACTGGTGTCCAAAACACCTCATCAGTGCAACCAGTTGTGGCCATTGAGAGAACTGTCTTTTACAGAGAAAGAGCTGCAGGCATGTATTCTGCTCTGCCCTATGCCTTTGGACAGGTAAGTCATCACATAAAGCATAGTTTGCTCAAGTAAATGGTAATTGACCAAAATACCCCTAGACATGAAAATGCCCCTACAAGGGTTTTTGGATCAAGATTTGGAATTATAGGGATATGACATGGGTATATTTTTAGATGAAAACTTGTTAGTCTTGATCTCACATCGGGTGATTAAGAGGTTAAGAAAGAGTGATATATACGTCTTTTGGGTCAGCGTCCAATATGTAAATGACCAAAACGTCCCTCGAACGTATCTGCTTCAACCAAACTTGTTACTATCAGTTTCTTACCGAGTAGCCTTGCGTCAATCTAATCACATCCAAGAGAAGCAAATGCAATCTAACTAGTGGAGGCTTTTCCTAAGATTCAAGAAAGTAATTCGTATATCTTATACAACCTCCTCTTCACTCAAAACCTCATTGTTTTTCAGGTTTGCATTGAGCTCCCATACATACTAGTTCAGACACTTGTATATGGAGTTATAGTGTATGCAATGATTGGATTCGAATGGACAGTAGCCAAGTTCTTCTGGTATCTGTTCTTCATGTACTTCACCTTGCTATACTTCACATTCTATGGCATGATGACTGTGGCTGTCACTCCCAACCACAACATTGCTGCCATAATCTCCTCAGCCTTCTACGCTATATGGAACGTTTTCTCCGGATTCATCATCCCCAGAACAGTAAGTGTTCCTAGTAACATATATATGTATCATATGATCCTGTCCTCAAACAAACAAAAAAACTGACCAGGACTAAACCTTGCAGAGAATTCCCATATGGTGGAGATGGTACTGCTGGATATGCCCTGTCTGGTGGACATTGTATGGATTGGTTGTGACACAGTTTGGAGACATTGAGGACAAGTTTGAGGATACAGGTGTATCAATAGAAGACTTTGTGAAAGACTATTTCGGATATAGACAGGACTTCGTAGGAGTCGTTGCAGTGGTTATAGTTGGGTTTACTGTGCTGTTTGGATTCATTTTCGCCTTCTCCATTCGGACATTTAACTTTCAGAAGAGATGATCATCATTTTTCCCAGCAGAAGAAGATTTTATTGGAAGGCAAAGAAGAACATTCGTTTACTCTTGTTTTTATTTGTATATTGCAAATGTTGCTATTGGGGTTTGTATAGGAACCATATATATAGTTTACTGATAGTGAGTAGGCTTTCCGTCAGAGTAGGAGCAAAGAAATCTTGCTTCATTTTAATTTGTCTCATTTACTATACCTTTGAATTCTATAGCAGAAAAGAAATTGTAAATTCTCCTCATTTAAACAAAAAGATGTGGAAAGTTTTACGTAGGTCATGTTTTCAATAATAATAAAAAAAGATCTTAAAAAGCAAAAGGTTCCTAACTTTGAAATCTAATATCCAAAATTCAACTCAATTTATGTAACTAAAATTATTCAACTTGTGTATTCATCCCAAAACTTAGAAAAAGTACAGCCTTATACTTGAAAGCCCGAAACTGATGAATGATGCTCCGTATTTTAGCCGGTTTGGTAGATGAAGTGACATACATCCAACTTGAAATTTTCACTATACTATACGAGAGAAAGAGCATATTTCAACCTGTAACAGAGGAAAGATTGATCAAGAATGCAACACCTTAATTTAGGGAAGATTTGTAAAAAAGAATATCAAAATTCATTCTCTCACATCATTCTATTTCTCTCGCTTTACTAATAGAATCAGCATACACCTCTTAAAAAGTTAGGGTACAAAGAATCAGAATGAAAATAAATTACACAAACTACTATGATTCGCATTCACGAACTCTTATTCAAACAAAACCTAAGAGTAAAAAAATGTAACTGGAGAGGTACTGCTCGAGCGAAGCTTTTAGCTCTCCTCAAATATCTTGAGTCCAAAGCATACCAGTACCGAGCTTTTCACAATTGATCTTTTTTTACGAACACCAGTTCAGAAGCCAAGGCAATATGATCACTGCCCCATTTCTGTAATTTCATGAATTAGAGAAACAATTAACAAGAATTGTCTACATAACACCAAATACCCCATTCCAAAATAATTGACAGCTACATTATGCTACTTTTCACAATCACATTTATCTTTGCGAATTCTCGAAGGCCTTAATTATATTTTATCAGCTCATAAGCCTTATTAGTAACTCATTTAACAAGGGAAGGTCTTCTTATATAACTCAGGAAGGTCAGCAATGAATATACAGATGCACACTCAAATTTAAAGTACTCATACCTTTGTTGGGTATCCTGGAGTCTGCTGCATAGCTTGTTTAGGTATCGGAGCAAGAACTCGAACAGTCTGGAGACCCTCAGAGCACCTGGATATCACCATTAGTATATATCTGTTTGTTCCATGTAATGTATTATGTACCTCGAGAACATATTGGGGAAGCTACTGAAGTTAAATTTTGTTATATAAAATGAAAGAAGTTTATTTTTCTCTTTATTCCCAGTGTCAGCAGATTATAACATTGGAAAATATTCCAAATCAGTCAATTTATGTGCTTTGTTCAATATTAGTCATAAACTTGAGTTTCGTTCCAATTTAGTCCTGAAGTTTGGACAAGTTGTTCCAATTAAGTCCCGGCCATCTAAATAGGGGACTTAATCGGAACAATTTGTCTAAACTTTGGGACTTAATTGAATTGAAAGCACAACTTTAGGACTATTTTAGAACATGTTCCTAGATCATTCATAGTTACACTAGATGGAATTGGGGTGGATGATTAGTGTACCTACCATATGTAATCAACTGTTCCCAAAAAGCACCTGTTATAACTGGTCGCCAAGGGCTCTCCACTTGAGTCTCTTGTCCCCGAACAGTCCTAAGTTTAAGAAACATTCAAATTCAGATCTTTCTGCTAAAAGAAACAGGGGGTTTACTACAAATGAACTATGCATCTACCTCAACTTCTGTATATGTGCTTCTGAGCTTTACAGGGTGTTCCAGAACCATGCAGTCTGGCTTTCCCGTTGCAGTCGCTATTTCCACCCGAGTCCACATGGATGGATCATAAGAAGTTCTATAACCAGTGGCCTCAGAATCCAAGCCAGAAGAAAAACCATTCAGAACTTCATAACCTGGGGATTGCAATTGAGCATCCTCATTTTCATGTAAAGCAGATAAAAAGGTTTCGCCGTCTTCTCCTATACTTCCACCTTCGATCTCATCCCCATACTGCTCATGTAGAGATGAACTCTCTGCAGTTTCATTAAAAACATCAACTTCGTACGAAATGGAAGAGCAACCCTGCTCACTATCACAGTTTGACCGAGGTGAAAGGTTTTCTAAGCTACTATGAGAATTTATTTCAGTTGAATCAAAAACTTCAGACTTGCACAACTGATCAGATGAGTTGATCGAAGAGTTCAAGGAGTCCTTGATACTGGTATAGTCAGGGCTACACTCAGATATATTTGGTGATCCATGATTCAAATGGGATGCAAGAACATCTTCAGTGTGAGGAGATGATGCTGGTGGTATGAATTTCGGAACCTCCTTGTTCGATTGATCAACTGAAAACACAGCAACTGCCAGAACTATTAGAAGTTATCTTACAGCTATCGACTAAACAAACATAGCAGATCAATTTCACCTTTATCTATGCCAACTTCCCTGCCCTCCGATGCTGATGGAGGTTGATTCCTGTAATATTTTATAAACTCTCAGCTTTAACATTAAGAATTTCACATGAGATCCAACTATGCTGACACACATAGCATCTGATCTTAGGACCTCTTACCTAGAATTATGATTATATTGTCGTTGTGGACCAATTTCAGCAGAAGCTTGTCCTGACACTTTGTCCCTATCCACTTCTGACAAATCTATCTGTAACAAAAGAACGAAACAAGCTTGAGGATGAACCAAATATATATGTAATAATGTAAAGTTGGTAAGTTGACCGAGAAAGGAATTTTACTGCCAAAGCAATTAAATATTTACTGATATAAGACTAGATCATCCTACTATTATTTCGTTTTTCAAAAAGATAGTTTATGTCCATGTGGAAATAGGGAAAAGGAATAAACTATTTCTCTTAAAAATATACTATTTAATTTTAAACAGACCACATGTATCGGGTCAGACTCCACAACTAAAAGGTCGACCTTAATAAGTTGGGTGTGACCTTAGCCCTTTTTTAGGAGGTTACATACAGAATGTAAAATTAAGAGTTGCAAATTTCCAACCTTACACTCCGCAACTAAAACTTACCAACTACCAAAACAAAAATAATGGTTCAAAAAAATATTTGTCAGGAAATTTCAAATGTGTGAGAGCAATGTGTACCTTTTGTTCTGAAATGTAGTTGTACAATGGACTCTGATAAAAGCAAAAAAAAACACAGAAAAGAATGCTACTGTCAGTGTACACTAGAACATAATTCTCTTCAAATGTTATGTACTGCCAGAGCAGATCAAACTCATGCCATGTAAGTAGATCTTAATTGAGTAAAGAGGGAAAGGGAATGGAAACCTTTGGGGTACAATTAAAATCCCCACAAAATACAAGTGGAGCATCATCCCAGAGTTTGGAAACAGCATGAGCCCTATCCAGAAGCTCCCTCACCTGTTTAGATGAAACATTGACATTTACTATGGTCTAAACAAACATAAACATGAAGTAGTTTCTTCTTTAACCAGAGCACAAAACTACACATTAATGTACCAGGACACAACCATAGCCCTCAAGCAGGATTTAGTTTGCCAAAACCGTAACAGGACACATCCAAGTTTGCTGAGATACTGTCACAATAACTATCTATATATATACATCTTAAGTCAAATGATTCAGTTTCAGGCATTTCTTACTGTTCTAATATTTTACGTTTACTGGTTACTTTGTGAATTTTCCACCAAAATAATAAACGAGTACACAATGACACATATGTTACAGGTGTTATGTTCCTCATATACATGGGAATTAAATGACTAGTCATTGATACATCTAGTTCTAGCAGAAATTTTTAGCTCATTAGAGAAATTGTACAAATCTGGAAACAAATTTGAAATGCAGTTAATGATCATACATACAAGATTAATTAAGTGTATATGGAGAAACCTGCATGCGCTACTCCGTACACAGTAAGTACCTGGCCAAGCTTAATTTCTCCTCTTCTAGGATTGTAGAGCACATGGATGTTACATATGACCACTTTATTGGCATTTTTTGAGCTGCACATACAGAATAGTATATTTTTTCTTAATGACAAATTGTAGACAAGGTAGTAAATGGTTTTACAGTTGTGAAGAGAAACCGATGTGATTGTATTGCTATCATCATTATTATTGTAATTACTCTGCACGTGACACATTCAAAAGGGATAATTTTGGCAACTCCCCCAGTTATTATTGTATACCCAAACTTGGGTCATCCTAACGTTCTTTCTTCTTCTTCTTTAGAGTGTGCAAATAACAGTCACCCATATTTACTTTTGTATTGTTAACATTGATAGCAATACTCTAACAGACTATGAGATATAGATGAAACCACTCATTTATATGTATCAAAAGCCAGATTACAAGCATTGCAAGTGTATAAAATCAAACTTCACTGTAGCAGTACCTTGTCAGTGATTGGGCTGCTGAATTTTTGGTGTTTATTCCACTCGTTAACTGTTCCAGACAGGAAAAAATGTGTCATGGCCTAGGATCAAGCGACAACGAGAAAAAACAAAGGAAAAATGAAATCAAGCTTATTGTATCACAAAGGTGTATCCATGTAATTCAACTGACTTACCTCCAACACACATATCTGAGCAACATTATCTCGAAGTCCAAGCTTATTGAATTCAATGGATTCCTCATGGACCAACTTGAATCTGATACAAGGGTTAACCAATGAAGTTCCAGACAATATTATGGACATTGCTTAAAACTAAGTTAATAATGAAGTCCAAGCTTATTAAATTTAATGGATTCTTCGTAGACCAAAACCTACTAGGAAAAATTAAGACGCTCTAAAATGGCACAGCTTACCTTCATTAAGTTATACAGCACTACAAGCAAAGATGGTACCAAGGAAGCAAACAAAACATAAGATTGTTTAAGTATAAAGTCTCATGTTGTATACTAATAAAGGTAGAAATAGATGGCTACATGAAAAGGGAAATGGAAAATCAAACTATATAAGAGACCTTCTAGTTGTGAAGGCCTACCAATTATGGGTAGCTCAGTTTACAATTATTCATGGTATTAAACAAGGTGATTTAGGCATGTGGCCACATGTAGAATTCCAGCCTTATACTTGAGGTGAGTGTTCAATTATAATATATCACATTAAAGAAAAACAGAAATGTGAGACAAAATTAACTATAAGACTGTGACCTTTTCATTATGGAGTCTGATCCATTATATGCAGCCTACTTTAAATTCTTCGATAATGTGTGAAAGTATCCTCAATCACAAATATGTGATGTTTGAGACTGCTTTATATAGATGTTTATGCAACCTAATAGTTTAGGCTTTGGGGTTGGAAACTTATCCTTCAACTGTTTGTGTTGTCTCTCAGGCAGTTTTTGGTTGCAAACTTGTATATATATGTGTGTGTGTGTGTGTGTGTGTGTGTGTGTGTTGTGTGTGTGGTTCATATCATCTATAGCTTAGGCCTTTGGGTTGGAAACTTACCCACAATCAAAATCAAATAAATGATGCAGCTCCAAACTAGACCCACCAGGGGTCCTACTTCTCAAAATTAGAATATTTACAATACAACTCCAATCATTAGTTCACAAGTAGTACTGTGAACATGCATCAAAGCATGCAAGTCAAGGAGATACCCTAACAGGAAAGACAAGTCACCTTGATGTCCGCCAAAAGATTGCACATCCATCAACTGGATTTCCCGTACGCATCTAGATTGATTAAAAATATTTCAATATCAGTTAATTCACCATATAGGTACTTGGTAATCAAGGTAAAAGGCAGAAGCACATTTTCGTATATAAGAACTGATTAACACTTAACACACCTTCCAAATGCCCAAGTATCCCCTGCGCTTCAACTCCTCCTCCAAATCGTTAAATCTATCCACCTCCTGAGAAATCAGAAGGTACATCTATCAGAGAATCATTGAAACCCTCCAAAAAGTAAGATTAGTGAATCATAAAAAAAACTGAGGCACACAGCCCATGGCAAGTTTTATTTTGTTCAGAGGATATGAAACATACACACGGAAAAATATCCTGAAAAAAAAACAAGATAAGAATTGCAATTTCCAGACTACCCATGCAAACGAAGACCAAGACCAATATACTGTGATATGATTGCTCTTAATCAAGTTGTCCGCAATAGCATAAAATCCATTCACAAACATCTTAACTTATTTAAGAAAACTAATGCAGATTAATTTAAGTGACATAGTTAGTGAGAAACTGGAAATAGAATATGCATGTACCAGAAGTGACATGTGAAATATCCATCCAGCTTAGGCTGGAAGTGCACTCAATCCATTCACTTCTGATGACAGTAAAATGACTTTCCACAGAATGTTTATAAGTGTACATGCTGCATTAATGGAAAGTAAACCAGTTCTCAAACAAGTTGCGAACATGGTATAATACTCAAGAAATGGTATAAATTGAGGGAAGTATTGGGATAACCTGAAAGCACATTATATCAGCAGACCAAAGTCCAAGCTCAAAAATAATATTTTTCTTTCTCCACTGCCAGTCCAACATGTAGCGGGGTATGTGAAAATAAAGTTTGCTCCGATGGTCAAAAGCAAGGGAGTCAGCCAGTATGTTATATGAAAGAACAACAAACCGTTCTGCACAGGATATAACCAAATAGGCAGACTAAACAGATGGAAACAGCATCACTACTTGAAACAAAATGTTACAATGAAATAAAGAATGAATTTCTGGAAGAAGATATAGTAAAACACTTGGCAACCTCAAACGGACCCAACATTGTTTGCTACTTCCTAGTTGGAATATGATACATTGATACAGCAACAACGAAGCCATATTCCAAACAAAGATGGGATCGCTGCATGAATCGTCTAGCAAAACTCCTTGGGTTCCTTGGTCATCCTATCTAAAGTTATTTGCTCCATTAACCGAAGTGTTATCATGTATTTTTTTATACTTATTACTGTGTTAGCTTCATCCTTTCAGTACCTCCTAATTGAATTCTCCCACCCTCCTTTAGAGCCTCACTACTTTCCTTACCAATCTTTAAAAAAGTCTTCCGCCTTTTCCTCAATGGAGGCTTCCTCAACTCTTGCTCTAATAACATCATGCCTTGTGTTACCACAAACCCACCTATGCATTCTACTGTTCATTCAACTATTGGCTTAAACTTTAAGTTCAGCTGATCTTCCATATGGTTTTAGCAATGTTTTAAACAGGTGGTAAGGTTGTATAAATAGCCTCTGAGTTCATGACAACTACTTCCCCCATCAAAGAACAGATGACATATTTGACTTTTAGCAAAAAAAAAGATAGTAATAGAGTTAGTGTTGAACATTCTATCACGTGCCCTTACAATATCCCAAATGCTATCTCATTAAAAGGGGTTATAACTCACTAAACAAAGTATATAAAGGGCACTTCACACATAAGTAGCTTCCTAGATACGAACACCGCCACTGACATACCCTTCATTTGGGACCGAGGGTGAGGGAGTATAAATAACCTCTGCGCTCATGACAACTACTCCCTCCATCAAAG
Source organism: Erodium maritimum (assembly GCA_963921825.1). Lineage (NCBI taxonomy): Eukaryota > Viridiplantae > Streptophyta > Magnoliopsida > Geraniales > Geraniaceae > Erodium > Erodium maritimum. The sequence continues at coordinate 8,412,378 of OY997588.1, read as the reverse complement.
AACAATCGTCAGATTTGACTTTTACCAAAAAAAATGGGTATTAATAGAGTGAGTATTTAACTTTCTATCATGTGCCCTTATAATCTCCCAAATGCTATCTCGATAAAAGGGGTTATAAGTTATAACTCACTAAACAAAGTATATAATGGGCACTTCCCACATAAGTAACTTCCTAGATAAGAACGTCGCCACTGACATGCTCTTCATTTGGGACCGAGGGTGAGGGAGTAATGAGCTTCTGCAATTGAAAAATATACCTTCTAAAGTGTATTCATTGATACTAATTTTCAATATGAGTACAGCCCACAACACCAAAATTGTGATGGGAAATATAAACAGCATTACTTCCTGATTCATGATCTCTCATCCATATGCAATACTCAAACAAACGTTTTAAAATCAAATCCAGCAACTGGGTTGTCTGAATTTTCTTACAGAGATTGGCTTAGCCACAAAATCAGTAAGCCATACCAGAGTTAGGAGGTGCCTTGGCCTTTTTCGAATACTCCCAGTTCCGAAAGTCTAAGGGCTTCTTGGGGCGGGACCGGTGTTGAGGTACTTGAAAAGCTTGACGGATTTGGGCATCCGGCGGAGGATACCGGAACTGGGTGTGTTGATTGTGAGGCGCGGTTCTCGGATTGAATGGGCGGGAATGGAACCCAGCTCGATTGTCGAAGTGAGCGTCGCCGCCGGTCACAATCTGGCGGCCTCTTCCTCTTCCTCTCCCCCTGTTTTGCAGAAGATCTGAATCTCCGGAACGGTTGCTCCGGCCGCCGCCTCGGAACTGCAAAAGACAACAATCGCCGAGCGTCAAAGTACTGTAGAGTTCTATCAAAACGGAAACTGGGTTCTTCGATTAACAGAGAATTTCGTAAATTGGAATGAAGAGAACGGAGGGGAGAGAGAGAGAGAGTTACGTGGGGACGAGAAGACATGGCGGTGTTGGGCGCGAAGGAGAGGAGCGAAAAGCGACAGAGAGAAGAAGACCGCATTGAGAGAGAGCCGTTCCAGTGACTGCGGGTTGGGCGCGATCTCTAACCAACACGTAATAAGCTCAACGAGATGGATGGGCTTCACACGATCGGGCATTCGGTCCGAACCGGACTGGACCACATCGGGTTCGTAAACTTAGAGTATGTGCAATGATCCTAATAAAAAACCGAACCGCGACTATGATCTGCGATTTAGCGGTTCTCAGGTTGCGTGTTGTGAAATGCGTTTTCTGTTAACCGCGAACCGGTAAATTGCGGCCGCGTTCGCGTACCACTGATGCGGGTCATCGGTCTGCGGGTCGCCATTCGTACGCCAGCCAATGACCGAGCGACACGTGTCCTTGTCGAGACAAAAAAAAAAACTAATCATTGGCAATTGTCGATTGACGGTAATTTTTTGAATTCATTAAATCCGAATTTTTCACCCTATAAATACCTCGACTCCATTCTCAAACAGACAACCACTCTCCAACTTCTCTCTACAATTTTCTCCACTTTCACACTCTCATTCCCAACTTCCTATCTTTCAAAAACCGATCGAAAATGTCCGATGATGAAACTCAGCGTTCTCATTCATCGGATGACGAACAATGTAGGTCGGAAGATTTCAAATTCACTGTTGGGGACTTAGGCAACTTCCAGGGCTTATTGACGTAACCTAGTGAGAACTCCGCGAACCCCAGTGTTTTCACCCTTATATGCAACCGGGTTCCAACTCAGCTACTTTCAAAATCTCGATTGCTTTTTCTTCAATTTTTTAATTTATTTGAAGTAACAATGATGTGAATCTTGGAAAATGAAATTCAACACAGGTCAATTCAACCCCTTTTCAGGTCAAAGCTACCATTTTTCACCTCAGTTCAACCCATTTCCAAGTCAAAGTTACTCGGTTCCACCACATTTCAACTTCGATCCAGGGCAATTCAACCCCGGACTAGGGAAATTCCACCTCGATCCCAACTACTATGGGTACCTTGATTATCAACCATGACAACAATACGTCGGCGGCAGCAACGGCACACGTATGTCATCGTAGTCATCCTCTACCGGCCCTTCCCAACAACGACCAACAAGGGTGACACAACCTTGGAGAAAATGGAGTGTCGAGGCACCTCATGCAAAGATGGCTCGAGACATCAAAAGACCCGATTAAGGGAAACTCCTAACTAGGTAACACATTCTGGTGCACAGTTACGAAGCGATACAACGAGGGTGGGCATTTCCCGCATTTAGAGTGGAGAGTCATCCAAAACCCTTGGAACACCCTTAGGGCGCGGACCAAGAGGTTCCTCGGTATTCTGAAGGCCTCGAAGGCCGATGTGCGGAGAGGATGGATCCATAAAGACAATATGAGGGAGGTGAAGCAGTGTTGGAGAGGCATACAAGATGAGGAAAGGATGAAGGGCGACCCGAATTTTTTTGACCTCGATCATTGGGTCGAAATGCTTGAGAACGAGGACAAGTTCACCGTCGGGGAAGGCACGGTCGCTCATGTACAACGACAATAGTTGGATGAGGCTGGGACTTACAGCTCAACCCCACCAACAAGTACCAGTGAAGATTACATACCTCTCGGTGGTGAGTCCCAACAAGAATGAGTATCTTCCGATCCGACCGAGGGAAGTCATCAGCAAAGACCCCCTTCCCCTACACCTCAACGTGTAGAAGAGCGGTCGTTGGGCAAGAAGTCTATGAAGAGGAAGGGGAAGACCCTCCAATATCAAATAAGTGTCATGACGGACATGGAACAAGCAAGGCCCGAGTCTCAACGAATAAATATAGAAAAGGACTAACTAAAGCTTGAGAAGACAGTGCAACATATGCAGTTCAACAAGCAATGACAACAACTCTTCAACCATTACAATGCCATGTAGAAGAAGGACATCTCCAACTTCACCGAGGAGCAGACAACCCGACACAGATTAATGATGTCCCGATTGTGGGCTCGAATGGAAGACCTTGAAGTTCAAATGGCCAAGCGTCAACAAAAATGATGTGTATGTTGGATTGTATGCTTCAACTTGTATTTTTTTAGGGGTTGTATTATTAAGGGGATGAATAAAAATTGAAATTCATTTTTAATAACTTGTGTTAATATTATTTATACTTATTTTATTTTATTATTAATTAATTTTTTTCAAATTTATAAACATTTACTGTTCTAATAAAGAATTTAATAAATTCAACAAAATATCCAGTCGGCATACAATCAGCATCTACTCACAATTCAATCCCCTGCCTGGTTCTCACCACTGTGGAACATAGTTAAATTCAAGGGCTGGGAACCACTATTTTGCACAGTCAACATACAGTTCCCTTATACGAGCATTTCCATTATACATGCTCTTATATTGGTTGAATATCTGATAAAAATGACTGGGTATAGTTCAAATTGAACTTGAACCGAACTAAATCGAGGATTATGGATTGGAAGGAAAAAATGCCATGTTTCTATGAGAACCTCTCATCAAACTAGGGTTAGAAGAGGGTCATTGATGGAATTTATTTTAGAGACGATGACTAGACTGAGAGGCTTGTAGAAAGAAATCGTCGAGGAAGAACAACGTGTTATGGCGCTCAACACCCTTTTTCCGTCTCTCAATGCAGTGAAGAATAAAATGGGAGCAACGCAACAGTTAAGACCTAGAGGGACGACGATAATTAGGGTTCAAATCATTGTTCTAAATAACTGTCGCGATGAGATAACGATGAGATCACCTTTAAGGTTGTTCCAATTTAATATGAGATCTCGACAAATCACGTTTTGTATTAAATACATATATAACTAAAACTATATAATATATATTCATATATTCTCATATTTTTAATTTTAAATATTAATAGTCAAAATATATTAAAAAATATATAATAATATGTATTATATTAAATTACATTAACTATAGTCCTTGCCTAATTAATTCATACCCAATCAAATTGCTCAGTCCAACAATTGCTGAAACCCAGTCCATTGAGTAACTAAACTAAAGTAACTTGAATTTTAAAACTCTTATACCCCTAGCGGTCGTATCTTCTTCTTTCTCTCTCACTTACTCATTTCTTCTTCTTTTTTGTTGTCCATCTGGTTTGGGACAACACGATCTGGTCCTCAGTCGTTGTCCTTCGCCATGACTCGTCGACCGCTCGTTGTGACTCAGCGCGTTTTCATCTCATTGACCGTATTGACCGAGTTTTTCAACCGATGCCACTTCTCAATAACATTGATCCTATTTTGTCGTGATCTCACATTATTTAGAACCTTGGTTTAGACTTTTGGAGATTGCGAGTCTGATTTGCGACTTTCTTTTTGTTGTGACGGTGGAAATGTGATTTTTTTCTATTTGAAAATAGAGTTACTTAAGGTTTCTTGAGTTTCAGTTTGAGTTCACGTCACCAATCTCCTAAGCGGTGAACGGAACTGTCAGGTGGGTTTCTATATTGGACACGCCTTGAGGGTTTGCCAGGGATTGAAATATGTATGTCCAGATTATTTATGGTAATGTAGCAACAAACGACGGGCTAAATACACTCTCGCTTATTCCATCGGGATCACTTGACCGTATTTTTCTACTTTTGTTGTTTTTGTTGTTTGTGCTTTACGCCCTTTTTTGTTGTTGAGTTTTTTGGGTCATCACTTAGTTCCGTCAGCTTCGTTAATAAATTATTTCTCTCTGATAAAAAAGCATTCTCGGTTATCAAAATGATTACTATTGTGGGTGATTGGGTGGATACTGCTCAATCACCCTACCTAGGGTGTGGCCAATACCACCAAGTATCTCATCGGCTCCCGTCAAGTCGGTCTGATTTTAGTAAACCACTTTTCAACAAGACCCACATCAATCATCCAAGAGAGTATTAACAGTTATATAGTAGTTATAATTAGTTATAATTGTAGTTATGATTTAGTTATGTTGAACTATTGTATCTCTTCACATATATATATAAATATACACCCTCTACGTTAATATATGACAAGGGATTACACTATCTGACGATAGACACTGCAATCCAGGATGCGAGTACACTCCAACTACACCTCACTTTAATCAAGCCAAACTTCCGATAACATCACTTTTAAGTATCCTTAGAGTAAACGTCACTCCCTCGTATAGTTTGTACCAATGATGATCTCTTGATTTAGATTGGCGATTTTTTTTATGTTATATTTTTTTCAATTACACAGTCTTGATTAAAGATTTCAATTTTATTAATAGGGTAAATTCTATTTCACTATCCTAAATTTTTTCGATTCTATTTCCACTATCTTTTTTTTTTCTCACCCACTACCCTAAAATTAAGATTGTGTCACTTTTACACCCGTTGTCAACTTTTCATCCATTCTCTCGTCCAAGACACTTAAAAAAATCCATAATATAAATTCCGGCTTTTATAAAAAAAATAGTTGGTCCGGTTTGAACCGGAACGAATTAAGAGCGGTCCTAAACCGTAGGCAACTTTGGAAACCGGTAAAAGCTTTGAAGTTACCGAAAACAAAATCAAATTTCGATCTTTTTGACATGAACAATCAAATTTCTCACCCTAGCTTCTAGTATCCTCTATAAATCCCCTTCTGATTTACTGTCCGTACGAGCCATCCACAGCCTGCGCGCCTTCGTCTCCGAGCGACGTCTCTGGGCATTTTTCTCTGTGAATCATTGCGCAAAACAAACCATCAAAATGGGGATTGGGCGTGAAGTGCCAATCTCGCTGGATGGAGTGAGGGACAAGAATCTGATGCAGCTCAAGAAGCTCAATACCGCCCTCTTCCCTGTTCGCTACAATGATAAATACTACGCCGATGCTCTCGCTTCCGGCGATTTCACTAAGCTAGGTCTGTTTTCCTATTTACTTTTTTTATGGGCTTCGCTTATTTTGCCAAAATTTCAAGTCTTTCTGTTTTGTTGCATGTAGTTGCGTTGCATGTTTTGTGGGTTTTGTTTACTGTGTTGATTATGCATTTGGGTTCTGTTCTGTTGGTGTTGTGGTTATTGAAATGCAATTCCTTTTTATTGGGTATTTAGAGGCTATTGCTTATAGTGAGAATTTCTTGGAGTTGTTTGGTTCACTGCAGTGATAAATGCTGGTCTTGTATTTGATGTGATGGTTCCATTGCAGTCTTGAGGTTGTTTTGTCTCACCAAGTGAATGTACATTGGGTAATGAAATAGATACCAACATATATGGAGATAAATAAAGGATTTGAGTTTTTTTCCTGGCTTGAAATGCGGCCTCTCTGGTCCTTTGATAGGGTTATCATGGCGATTCGGAGTTGTCACTTTGCACTATGGAAGCTGGTTTTTGTAATGTGAACCTTTGTTAGGTGTTGTTGTTGTAGGTTCTTTTCTCGTATGTATAGATCCTGTTATCCTCGCGCAAAGATATGAAGCCCAAATATTTGAAATATGGGGTCTGTGTTATCATTGTTTATGTCAAAGCTGTTTGATATTACGATTATTAGGACCCCTAGTTCTCTCAAAATTCAAATGTTCCTGAAATTATAGTTTGAAATATGTCTTGGTGATCTTCCTACAGTCTGGAAAGCAATATTTGTCACGGGGTTTTCTTTTTTTCTCTTTTCGTGTTACTCTTACTTAAGGGAACCCCCCATGTGATTTGCTACATATCTTGACGTGACTGTTGCTCACACGTTCCATTGTTGGGATTGAAGAGTACAAAACATGATATTGACAGTTTTATTGAAGTAGCATGTGTTCCATTCTGTACCAGATTATGTTTGATTTTGAAGTTCTGTTTGACCCATGCTAGCTTCTTAATGTGCATTGTCTTCAGTCTAACTCTAATTTACACACACACACACACACACCCAAAAAACTACTCACTATTCGTTATGTCATCTTCTACAGATTTATTTAATATCTTCAAAACATTTTAATTCATTGAGTGTAGGAGTCCACATTTTGTAAGCAATAGAAAGAGAAAATGATTGTGAAACTCAACTAAGAAGTTGATGTTGCATATGCATGATTGATACTATAAGCCTTCCAGCCAATGTATGCCTACCTGGTGCTATCTACTATTTCTCAGTCCCTATAACGTATATAGTTTGCATTCATGGATAATCTCATAATCATTATTATTTTTATGTTTATTTTTATTTTTAGCAGCATTTAGGATTCTATCTATATGCCTTTGTAACTCAGTGTACCTATTGATCGTAATGTCTAACTTTTCATGTATGTCATGAACTATTCCTGAATATCATAGATGATAAAATTATGACTTACATACCTAAGACTTAAGACATCGATATTCTCAACTCTTCAACGCATTTCAATCGCAAGTTCTCAAAATCTTGTGAAAGGTCTAGTAGGCTTAGTCATTGTAGGAGGGTGGAGAAGTACATATAAGCAAAGGGTTATAAGAAAATTAAGATGATAAAAACAGATAGTCAATTGTGCCATCATCATGAAACTTGTGCTGTTTTTTTCTTGCAGCATACTACAGTGACATATGTGTTGGTTCCATCGCATGCCGGCTTGAGAAGAAGGAAGGTGGGCTAGTCCGCGTCTACATCATGACACTTGGCGTTTTAGCACCATATCGCGGGCTAGGCATTGGTGAGTAAACCTCATACCATCCCGTTTGAAGTTTTTTTTTTGTTATCTGCGAGGGCTTTCTCAAGGATCAATAAAATCATATTTGTTGAATAGTTAGTTACTTAGTTCTAATCTCCTTGAAACTCTATACCTTGCCTAGTTAAAGCCGAGTATAGTTTCATAGAGAACCAAGCTGAGGTTTGGACCATTAGTTGGTTTAATTTATTCAACATCTTGGGTTTCTTGCAGGTACGAAGCTTTTAAACCATGTTCTTGACCTCTCCTGCAAGCAAAACATTTCAGAAATCTACTTGCATGTGCAGACGAACAATGAAGACGCGATCAACTTCTACAAGAAATTTGGATTTGAAATCACAGACACCATCCAGAACTATTACACAAACATTACTCCACCCGATTGCTATGTGGTCACCAAGGTCATAAGCCAATCTCAGGCCAAGAAATAAAATTTCTGAAGCTCGTTCTTCGCTACCTTGTTTCTCAATTTGTTTCATTAGAAGAATCCATGTTTAGTTTTCCAGTTTTGAGATTTTAAGAAGGTTTGAAGTGTTAAGGATGAACTTACATGTCTGTTGAACTTGATAGCTAATGATTCATTTCAACTTAATCCATCTATTTTTGTGGTTGAAGTATAATTCGGAACACAGTTTATATAATATGTTAGGCGCATTTGATCCCGAATTATTAATCGGTTAATCCATTGGCATCACAAATCCAAGTGATCATGAATTGAAAAGAACCAAAATAGTTAGATGGACATTTGAGATGAAAATAACATCCCATGAGAAAATCATTATAAGTTGGGTCAGCTTATAATTTTTTTTGAGCACACGAATTGAACTTTTTATTGAGATGAATTAAAAAGACCGTACATAAATGGCGTCACAGAAACAACACTTTTACTTCTGCAACGTCAAAATACGGTATCACACCGATTTTCATCAAAACACACTTCTACAACGTCATATAATATCGTCGTAGTATATTGTCTGTTCTATGACGCCTTGGTTTCCAGATTTTAAAAAAAATGTGAAACTTTCATCCAAACATGCAAAACCTGACAATTACAATAACCAAATAGTAGTGATATATATGCACAGAAATTGATAGTTTTGACATCCATACTATAATACTGTAAACAACGTCATTTGTTACTCGGCCATGTTTCATTTTTGTCACGTTGGAAAAACATGGAGTTGCAAAAAAAAAACAGGAAATCGTTGACCTTTTTAGTTTCTCTTCTAAAACCGCTTTGTTAGCCGCATCTTGTGCCGCCTGCGCTTCCATCCGTTCCCCATAGTTCTTCATACGACACTCCACCCCCTCCTTCACTTGCTCCTAGATCTGCACCAACACTTTCTCCTGTATTTGCACACTCCCCTTCTTATGTTTGTCCGACTTGGCAGCTAGAGCTTCAACCAAAACCAACTCTGGCACAACGTTAGGGGATGAGACCTCGCACGACCCTTGGCCTTCCTCGATTGCAGTTACGATGTCTCGCTAAACATAAACAAAGGAGAATTAGACAAATGATTAAACTGAAAAATAAATGTAGACGTTATTGGAATGAAATGTATTTACCCCTATTTTGTGGTTGGGCTTGTTCTTGTCATTTGGAGCAAGACCTAGCCCACGCCTCAACGACCTACAAAAAACATCATACCAATTTTATTATTTTTGCTCACTTTAAAAAAATTAGTTTTTATTTTAAAAAATCAACTTTTTTTTATACAAATCAATTTTATTATTTTTGCTCACTTTACACTAAACCTCTGGGACACCATAGTATGTACAATCTGGGATGTCATAAATTGACGTCGTAGAGGCACCAAACTTCTGTGACGCCGTGCAATATGGTAACAATAGGTTGGTAATCTCTGCAACGCCATGCAATGTCGTCGTAGAGGCACTAACTACTACGATACCATAAAATAATGTAGTGTTAAACTTTTACGATGTCATAAATAAGACTCGTCGTGTTAAAACCTAGTGTAGTGTCAAATAGACAATCAAACGAAGTCTCCCACTTGATCTTTTATCGAATATTTTTTAAGTGATCGTCTCTTATCCGATACTATTCGTCTCACAGAGAAACCTTTTCGATTTCTATTAACACCTTATCTGTTAGCTATTCTTCTTTTTTTGTTTACGTTGTCTCTTATTTTGTTTCTTGCTTCTGGCCTCAGATCAAATTTCCGGTAACATAATGCAAAGCTCCAGCTAGTGACAAAGACCAGAACGAACCGACTAGTGTTCGAGTGAGGTCGAATCAGGTGCATTTAACCCCACTGTATCGAAACGAAAGAACACATCACGAGGAGCGTGGGACCGTCGGATGATAAATAGGGGTGGGGCCAGCAAGGGAGTGAAAAGCCTAGCCGACCTAATGTGAGAAGGATCGACGATCGTGGGCTGTGTCCTGCTCCGACTACAGAGCCTTTAAATATTTGTATTATTTACCATTATTGTCTCTTACTCTGTGGTTCCATCTCGGCCTCATCTTCTCCTTATCCACTTGTGCCCACCCGAGGATTGGCCGCATCTTTAGGACTCTTGTCTTTTTCATTTTTCTTTTATTTCCTCGATAAAGTCTCTGTTTAGATGTAATTGCTCAAATAATTGTATCTTTTGGATGAGTACGGATGAATTATTGATACTGATTCTCAAAAGATATGATTCTCGTATGAGTACGGGAGAGTGAGATGTCATCGTATTTGAGATTTTAATATATTCTGATTTTTTTAATTATTTTTAATGTCCTGACTCTACCTTCATCGAGTAAGTTCCATTTCCATTTTGTTGGGGGTGTGAATGAAAATGAAAATAAGTTTCATATATTTAATAAACATACAAATAAAGCTTGATACAACTAATATTGGTTAGGAACGCCGCTTTTTCTCTCTCGCCCAAACCCTAGAAAAAGCTTTTCTCTAGCCGCCCCCTTTGTGCTATCACCGGCGACGGCCATGGCTGTCGTCGGTGATAGCTTGCTCCTCCTCCCATAGTCCTCTCCCCCCTTGTCCACCTCCCCCCCCCCCCCACATCACCACCCGTATCCCATACCCTTTTTTTCCCTTCACTCTCAAGGTCGGCGTCGATTTATTGTCGTCTTTGTTGGCCGGCGTCCGTGCCCATCTCAAGCTGATGCTGTTTTGGTTCCTACGGTCACGTCAAGGTGGGTTTGAGCAGTGGTGGGCAGCTCCGGCGACTCGTCACGCTGCAGATCCGGCCTGAACGGTTACCTTTAGCGGGGATCTGGAGTTCGCGCCTTCTGAATTCCTTGGGTCAAGGTCCCTTGTCGGACGACGGCGATTCTGAAGATGGATAGGTTTTCTTTTTCCTTTTGTTTTACAGCTTTCAATAACTGCACTTGGTGCAGATTGAGTGTGCACTAGTTGCACGGTTTGTGTGCGCTAGTTGCACGGTTGGTGTGCATTTGTTGCACGGTTTGGTGTGCCCGTTATGTGGCACGGTTTGGTGTGCACATTGTTGCACTTTTGACGTGCACGTGTTTGCACGTTCTAGGGCGTCCTATGTGCGTTCTAGTAGGGAGTTCGGTAATATTATATTATAGGCTTGTTAGTTTGGAGTCTGTAATTTTATCGCTTGCTTGTGCGCTTTCATCAGATTGTACGTATGTCACTTTGATTGATATATAAAATTGATGCCTCCTGTTTTTCGTCAAAAAAAAACATACAGATTAAGACTTAACAATTTTAAAAGCGTTTTTATGTCACATGAGATATTTACTCCGACCTAATAAAATCCGGTTAGGTTTCGATCTTCTATCGTTCCAACCTGGGGTGTAGACACTTCCCATGAAATGTGAAATCAATTGAAAGCCTACTTTCGATCAGAAACTATAGTTTCTAACAATGTGTGCTCCTAAAATGGGTTTTTGAAAATACTCATTGTATTTGGTTTAAAGGACCACCGTACTTGAAAAAGATTGCAAATGAGGTGAAAAGATAGAAGTCGATAGAACAGTTCTAACTTTTACTACAGAAATTATTCTTAAAATGTCTTAAATAAATGTTATTATGATGGGTGAAATATAGTTTAATTAAGTTTTTACCCCCTTCTTCAAGTTAGTTTGTCCCACTAAATAATTGAAAATAAGGTAAAATCTCATTGGGTGAAATATATATTTTTCTACACTTCAAAAATTTGTCATTTTCTCTTCCTATTAAAAAGTTGTTAGTAATGCCAACTATAACTAAATGTGATTTATGGAGCTAATTACAGCTGGAAAAAAAGAGTACGTGGACGGCGACAATAACATATCATAACAAGTCCCCATCGGAAATCTAGAGAGGTCCACATCAAAATGAAGCATCAATTAGGCACACAAGTGTGGTAATTAAGAGTGGAACCATGCATGTGGCCAATAATTTGGTCAATTAAGATACCATTTTTGTCCCTAGCTTCCGCAATCCCTAATTTCCAACACACACGAACCGTCGTATGATAATCACATTACTATAATTAGGTACGACCAAGACAAGTCAAACTCATGTTTCTGTTAACAAAGGAATTATAAGGTTATAATTGATTTTAAGATAAATGTTTTGATTTTTTTATTAAAAAATACAATTTAACTAATTTAGATTTTAATCTGACATAGGACGTGTATTAGGGAAACTCTTGATCATAAAAGAAGAATGTATCGAGCACTTAAGGTCTTCTTATTCATAACTCTATGATAAAAAAATCGACACAACCGGTATGTTGGGGCGCCATAAAAGGGAACAAAAAGTAAATAACAATAAAACTGGTGTCTGTTGTTCAAGGTCATGACTAACTGCTGGATATTCTGTTGAATGCTACCGAACCTGCTGACATTAGTTTCTAAGGGAGGCATAGATCTTCTCAAGGACCCCTCCCAAGGCTAGTCCCTACAGCACTGAATCCCCTTCATTCCTCCATTCGGGGCATCTTTCTGTCCCGGTCTTGGTCATCTGGGGATTCCCCAGAAGAACCCCATTTCACTACCCCCACCTCCCGCTCCACTACTAGATCATCGACTTGCGGTTGGGAGACTCGTCGAATACAATTGGTCTCCTGCCCCAAGACAAGGGACCCTGAGGTGCAGAAGTCAAGGACACTGGTCGACGAGGAGTCTAATCGTTCCAGTCCAACGCATACATCTTCGGGTGACGGTCCTTTTGATACTCCAAGACGGATGAGTCCAGTTTTGGATTACCCACCAACTACCGATCACGGTCAGCCACCATGTGACCAATCAGACCATAGTTAAAGAAAGAACATGGAAAGGATCGTATAAGTAAGAGTGACACAAACCGATGCGGGAAATTCCCAGAATCGAAGCCAGAGCTGGCGATTGATTGGGCGTTCCACGAGGTTCCAAAAATAGACTTTCACTACGCCGCCCCAACACATACCCCACTGGTCACATGGGAACTCGACACATAACCCTAGTGTCGATCCGATTGTCTCTCCCGTGGTCTTTGTGCGCCCTATCGGAAGGAGGCTATGGGCGTGCACCCATAGTTGTAGGCGGTCCAGGGCCGGATACTCCATAGCCATGAGATCCCAGATTAGCCAGTAGGAGGGGCCAATCGTCAAAACACCATGGCTCGTTCTGCCAAACCCATAATCGTGCCGCCGCCGTGTCGAAATTGAACCCTAACACCCCCGACCCGATGTCCTTGATGACCAACCCCTCAGCCGATTTCCCCCAAGCCCTAGAAATTATCCGGAGGAGGGTCTCCTTGCGGGGTGGCTTGGCAGTCCATAGTTTGCCCAACATGGCAAAATGTTGTCGGGCGAGCACCGACGAGCTCATCGGAAGGTACGAGACCTCAACCACCTCCTCTTCCACCTCGTCCAGCGAGCATGCCGATAGTCCATCCTGAATGTTGATTGAAGTAGGCTCAAGTGACACCGGTGTCTTCGGGGCGGTCCCGGTGCCCTTGGGTTCGAAAGCTCTATAGCAGTGGACCATGCCCGGTGGAGGAGAGAGGAGTTCCGGAATCACTGGCACCCGATCCCCATTGGGAACGATGAGCCCATCACATAGGGCTTCCAGCTCCTTCCGTCCCAGTTCCTCCCTCTTCGTGTCTACCATGAGAGCCTTCCCTCGAGCTAGATCACTTATTAGTGGAGGCGGCTGGATGAAGGCGGTAACTTCCAATACCCTAGCGTAACTTGGGACGGAATCTAGGGTTGGGGACTAGAGTTGACGACTGTCTACCAGATAGGAGACTCAGGCAGAACGACCGACCCCAAAGCCCCCGGTTCCACCATGTTAGTCAAAATAATGCATGACAATATAGGGAAGGGAGGGAAGTACCTAAGAAGGTACGTGGTGCCTTTGAGAAGGTAGGGAAGTATCGTATATACTAATCTTGGTGGAACCTCTGCCACCTTATGTCCAGTGGGGTGATGGTACTGGCCGACCTCAAACTAGACCGCTTCTTACTCATTTTGTGAGGCGAGGGTGCTTGTAGCCCCCCGTTGCTGCAAGTGAGACGTCCCCAAGACGTATAGAACCGTCCCATTCTTGGGCCCACCTCTTAATTGGATCTTCGTGATGTCGCTCTTGGGTTCGGCCCATACAATAGTGTTCCGAGACAGGCTCATGATTCAAACCAGATTCATAACCACTATATTTAAGCCCAGACCCGCTATCATCATGGATCTGGGCTTGTCGGGTCGAGTCACATGCCTCCATAGATCGGGGTTGTTCATGTGTGGGTCTCCCCCTTCTTGGTGCACCTCGGTCTTCCCGGACCATAAACCCTACTTCCAATGGACCCCGGCCCAATAACGTATGTTGCCATCCCAGCCCGTCCGACCTTCCATACTGAAACCTAACAATCACTTTGTCTTTTCGCCGCCACCAGGTCCCTTCCTCCCTCTGGCTGCTTGGAATCTCTTCCTCATCATCATGAGGGTCCAACATTAGCAATATAGATCCTGTCCAAATCCGACCCCCATAGACCACAATGCCGTCCATGTCTTGTTCCTCCGACCCCAACCCCTCCTTCGCGATGACCCCCAAAATGGTCGACCCCCCTGCTATGATCCGGCGAGATCGGACCACATGGACTTCCTTTTGACTTCTTCAGGAGAAAATCTTGAAGTCGACCGCCTCCCTTCACCCAAAATTACGTGGGGGAGACTCGTTCCATCTCTGAAATAAAGAGAAACACAAGTTCTCGCCCCGCCACACCTGCAACTATTCCAATCGTCGAACACGTTGAGTAGGGGAAGGAGGCCTTTCCGTGTGAAGGTGAGAGTACCAGATGAAGATCTTCTATCAACCGTGACCCTGATCCTTCCATCGCGTTATCATGATCGGTGAGGAAAAAAACTTTGTCGTCACTGCCATGAAATCACAAAAACCTCGGAGGAGAAAGGGTTTGCGTTTTCATCCTACCACCCCCATTAGTTTGAATCAATTAACATTTTTCTTCATTTAATAAGACAATCACGTTTAATGTTCAAAACAATATGATGTGACTAGTTTACATAAAAAAAAGATCTTATGTTTAAACATGATTCGAATTTGATCATAGTATTTACCAATTAAACTCGTAATGCTAGTTACAAATCCAACTGAAGGGCATTTTAGATATTCCATGGAAAGTCCAAGGGCTCTTTTGCATGTGGGCATGCATAAAAGCTCCCACTTTTTCTCACAAACATGCATATCTGATATCTCTTATCTCCTCTGTCCCATAAAATAATAATAACCCTACTATATATTTCTCAGTTTTCTCTCTCTCGAGAAAAGAAAAAGAAGGAACAGAGAATAATTACAGAAATGCCACGCTCAGCAAGGGCCACCTTGTTGTCGGTGCTACTTCTCGCCGCCTTCCACCTCGCCGTTTCCACCGCCGCCGCCGGTGCTATTATCTCCGATGGTAAGTAACCAAAGCTCCCCTTTTGTGTTTCTCTCGGTAATTCGAAGACTTGATTTCGTGGCATTGCAATTTAACGTACTTCTTCTATGATTTATTATCTGAAATTGGATATTAACTCTATTGACGAGTCAATTTACTTGTTTGGGTTTATCTTTGATTGTCTCGGAATGGGCTTTTTACTCTACTAAACTGATTATCTTAATCCAAATGATTATAACTATAAGCATGATTACTTAGTATGAGCAGTGATTTATTACCCATAGGTCAACTTTATCAATTGACTTATTATAATTCATTCGGTTAAACACCTTAATCACATGTATGATTAAAATTTTATACGAGCATCCACGATATGTAAATCGGGTTATACGTGATTTTCTTTATCAAAATCTTATATTTATCAAGGTTTTAAAAATTGTTAGACGTTAACTGGATGATTAAGGCGCTTTGGGTATTTATCAGGTCGACCAACAAAAAAATGACGTCTAGACCTAGTCGGAATTTTTAAAACTGATATTTATCATTCAAATCTTCAAAATTACTCGCTCAAATTGTCATTCAATAACACGACCGTAAATGCACACAAAATTAAATGAATTTGAATTTACAAACATGATATTGTGTAAATTTAATACTGAAACGAAGATACAATAAATATTAAAAAAAACTAAAACGAAATTATAATTTTTTTACTGAACATCCGAAGTGTGACGTCATAATTTTGGGTTATTTTTGACTAGCATCTGTCAACGTTATTTTAGAATGATGTTCCAGGTCATTGAATGCGTCTATAACCTGATCGTTACCGTCCGTGTACTAGGGGTCCGATTTCGTCATATTGTTTAATATGTTATGTAAATTTCTTACTTTCATGGTAGTCTTCAAACCACAAATTTTCACTTGTAACCGTTGCGTCTTCAATGACAAATCTTTGAAACAGTCATTATACGTGGTGAAAATTGTTGAGAGAAGGAACTCAAATCGTCGAGGCAAACGGGCTATGATCGATCGAAGCATTAATCGGCTAAATTTGACCATGATTTAGTTCACATTTATTTGAGAAACAACTGACACGCCAAACCGACAAGCAAATCGATGATGGATGATCCATACATTAGTCTCATATGCTTGCAAAGTATTTATAACAAAAACTAAAACAAATAAAATTAAATGATTAAACAGCTACAATTCATGAATCAAATAAATCATAAATGGATCTTTATCCATGGACCACACTCAACCGCAAACTATATATAAATATAGTTCATTATATTGTTACCATATTAGTTTGGTATCTATGGCGGTGCTCTATTGCCAGTCGCTGTCAAGCATCTTTAGTGTCAGCTAAATCACAGCACATTCACATGGCAGTCAATTCTCACAAAATCCCCTTTATATTTATAGTATATCCCATATATACGTAATAATTCTATATCTCCCAATTCAATTACTCACACATGACATAGTCGTTCGGACACTTTAACTCACTCTTTGTCGTAACATGACACAGTCCGAGGATGTCCGAAATCACAACTTTCTTCTGCTTCATCAAAAACTAACACATGCCACATGTCACATGTGTACATGAATATGTGTGTGCAGGGTTGTTACCGAATGGGGACTTCGAGCTGGGGCCAAAACCATCGGACATGAAGGGCACGGAGGTGAAAGGGCGGTACGCGATACCGAAATGGGAGGTCTCCGGATTCGTGGAGTACATAAAATCGGGGCAAAAACAGGGCGACATGTTGCTCGTGGTGCCCGAAGGGGCCTTCGCGGTGCGCCTAGGCAACGAGGCGTCTATAAAGCAGAGCATCAAAGTGACTAAGGGAATGTACTATTCGATCACGTTCAGCGCGGCCAGGACTTGCGCGCAAGAGGAGTCTTTGAACGTTTCGGTGGCGCCCGATTGGGGGGTGCTCCCGATGCAGACCTTGTATAGTAGCAATGGTTGGGACTCGTATGCGTGGGCGTTTCAGGCAGAGTACGGTCAGGTCGAGATTTTGATACACAATCCGGGAGTCGAGGAAGATCCCGCTTGTGGTCCGCTTATCGATGCCATCGCTGTCAAGTCTTTGTACCCTCCTCGAGCTACTAATAGTAAGTCTTCTATCTTTTGGCTTTGTCCTAACTCCTAAGTAATAGTAGAATTTAGGAAGTGTTGGCATATATTTGAAGCTTGAACAAGTTACATGAATTAGACACAACTTGTAACTTCAAAAGAGTAAGATACATGAATATTCTTTTATTCACATATATAAAACATGGCTTAAAATTGTAATTGAGCATCCAAAATTCAGACCTGAGAAACATTAAAAAATATGTTGGTTCACCATGATAATTTGAAGAAGAAACCTCAATAATATGCGCTCGAACGAACTTTTTTTAGTACAAAAGTGATGTCCTCATTTTTGTTTTCTTACAAAAACCTTTAGTTTATCATGAGAAAATCACTACTTCAGTCGATTTTTTGAAAATATTTGTTACTTTGAATGGATAATCCCCAAAAACCCTAAATTACACTCGGATGGAAGAACGATTTAGTGGGGTTTAAGGTTTTTTCAGCTAGGTTTTTTAGGGTTTGGAGCAGAGATATTTCAGGGATTTCAATTTTTATATATCTAAATTAAGGATTTTTTAAAGGTAACGAAAACCGTCGTTTTATAATAATAAACGCATAAGCACATTAAAAAAAAGTGAGGACAATATATTTGTGATAAAAAAATCATCCCAACACACATTATCGGGTTTCTTATTCCTGTATTTAAACCAAAAATCATGTCTATCCTTGATTTTTGTTTCCTCAATCATAGATCAGATTGTAATTAACAATTCTGTTTACGATCACACTAAAATCATCATAATCGATTCAGCTCGTATTCGTATTAATCATTATATGCAACCATTTGATTATAGGAAACCTGATAAAGAACGAGGGATTCGAAGAAGGCCCATACGTATTCCCCAACACATCATGGGGAGTCCTAATCCCTCCGAACATCGAAGACGACCACTCCCCCCTCCCGGGATGGATGGTAGAGTCCCTCAAAGCCGTAAAATACATAGACTCCGACCACTTCTCCGTCCCACAAGGCAAGAGGGCCGTCGAGCTAGTCGCCGGGAAAGAGAGCGCCATCGCCCAAGTCGTCCGCACCATCCCGGGCAAGACCTACGTCCTCTCCTTCTCCGTCGGCGACGCCAGCAACGCCTGCGAGGGCTCCATGATCATCGAGGCCTTCGCCGGCAAGAACACCCTCAAAGTGCCCTACCAGTCCAAGGGTAAGGGCGGCTTCAAGCGGGCGGCGCTCAGGTTCGTGGCGGCGGCGCCGAGGACTCGCGTAATGTTCTATAGCACGTTCTACACTATGAGGAGCGACGACTTCTCTTCCCTTTGTGGGCCCGTGCTTGACGATGTTAAGTTGGTGAGTCTGCGTAACCCGAGACGTGAGTGATTTATAAGTGTGTTCGTTTATGTATGTATGTGCTTGTAACGTTAACGTTTAAGGTTTGTTGTTAATCATCTTGAGTTCGAACGTGAATTTGTCCGAAAATAATTGAATATATATGTAGTGAGTGATAAATATCATACATGCTATATCGTGAGGTCGTGTAATATATATATTTCTTTGGCGGTTGCTTATGCTTTTTTTATTACATGATAATAAGAAATAATTCAGCACGACCTTGCAAGCTAAAGATAGTAATAAAACCTGGGCATAGGTTGTGTTAGACTTTTTTTTATATCAACAATGTATATATTAAAAGTTTTCTTTTTCAAGATTGAAAGAAAAGAATCAAGGGCAAAGCTCTTACAAATACGAGCATTGAAGAAACACTCAACCTTAAATCACAAATCGAACACTAAGAAACCTCTCGGTCTCAAACCCGAACAACCAACTACAACACCAGAATACAAACACCAGGTTGTAAGTTCGTTTGGTTGGTATGTGGCCCTAGTTCTTTTGAGGGGATTTAATCTCATTGTCCTGTTGTTACTTTGCATCAAAGTATAAGATATGAAAAAAGATGCTTCATTTAGTCCCCCGTAATTATATGTTTTTGTCGTCGTTACACAAAGAACATAATAAAGCTCGATTTTATATATAGGTCATCATGGAACCGATACACCTTAGCACACAATAGTACATAAGAAGAGTGATAATTAATAGAAAATACGATAACCGGACCAATGATCCTCAAGTCATGGTGTTGAAACGAACTAGGGTCATGCAAGATATATGTTTATTGGGCATGATGATAATACATAGTATATATATGGTACGGACAATTTGTTAGGCATTGTCTCGAGCACACCTCGTAAGGACAGTGCAACCTCGGGAGTAGGGAGTAGCCTCGGACTGGGCACCACACTCGTAGTAGGACTTACCCTTTAGGAAGCACGGCACGTGTTCGGCCACGAGCGCCGCGTAACTGGCGTACTTGTTCAACCCACTCGACGACTTGAGTACACGTCGCTCCATCGTCTTGATCCTTTCGCCACCGTCGTTGGCGACGATGCACTCCCCTGACGAGCACGAACGGTCCTCCCCTCCGGACCCGCCGACGAAACCCCAGGTCTCAGCGGGTTGGGTGACGTGGACTGGAGACGATTCCGCCACCGCTACGGCCGCCGCCAGGGCGAGGATCAGCCAGAAGTTGCGCCACATGTTGGAAACTAAATGCAGAGATCTCAACTACTTTGTTTTTTTTTTAATTCTCTTCGGGGACTCCTAGGTTGTGGGATTTTAAGGTTGGGGGTGGCAAGTGTTATATACGATCATGCGGGTTGTGACTTTCCGTCCAATTAATGAAGGCCCATACCGTGTTTTGGGGACAAAAGCGTCGTGTGTTGTTTGGATCAAGGACAAGTTTTTCAATGGTAAAAGAAGAATAAGATTAGGCAAAGCGCATGTGTTGTTTTGTTCCTCGGTGGGACGAACTGGCTTTACGATTATATTTTCAACTTATTGCTGTTTAGGACGCATCTAAATCTGTTATGATCCTTGTTTTTGATAACCATGTTGGTTCTTTATTACTTGTAATCGCAACTGATTACATTATCAAAATTATGGACACTACTTGTTTGAGGTCACTAGTAGTGTTCATGTAGTTCCAACTCCCAACCTTGGAACATTCAAGAATAATAGTGCAAATCAATGAAGTGCTTCCTGTGGTTTTGTCAAAGATCTGATTGCAGATTTGAAATTTGCATGACAATGGCATGCAAAAGATCTCCCTTTAACAAGCAAAACTCATTTCGATCGCCACTGATACAAGGTAGAATAGGCCGGAAAAAGGCCAGGTGAATATAAAATATATCCCAGTCTCGTAGCAAATCAAATCACCTATGTAAAACATGAAAACAATTTTTTTTTTGTTACATATGAGATTCAGAAATTCTAAAGACATGCTTTCAGAACATTCTGGTACAGTGGTCAAAGGTAACCAGCTTCTCTCCTCTCTACCAGCAGCAGTTCTTTGCTCCCATGAAATGAAGTTCAGAGCCGAGGCTCCACAGCGGAAAGGGGAGCTGCAAAACTACTTCTAAGAGTGTTTTGGATACGTGTTTATGAACCTCTGGGCTGCATTAGTGCTCAGTCCTTCACAAACCTAGAAACAACATACACATTTAAATAAAATAAAATGATAAGGGTCTCATTTGACCCTTTGCAAAGATTAAGAAATATATATTATGCACCCAACTTTTCACTCTTTACCCCCAAGTGCTCCCATATTTCCACTACATAAGTTGTTATAACTAAGTGATATTATCAGTAATCCATGGCTAATTGACTAACTATAATGGAAATAGAGACTTAATTTGGGACGGAGGGAGTGCATACTTCGGAATGAAAATGAGGTTTGATAATTCTACAAGTAAAACATGCATACCAATTTCTTATGAATTTGCTGAAAAGCCTTGCAAAAACTTTCCGCTTCTGCTGAGCTCACCTATAGCACATCAAAGATTCATTAGAATGATAAAAATAAAGAGTAACATTCCAATTGGATTTATCATGAGACTACTAAGCTGAAACCATGCATACAAATTGGAAAATAATACAATCAATAGTTCCTCCTAGAGTATAGAGCTGTTTGTTATAAAAAATCAAAATAAGAACATACCTTGTTTATCATTCCAAAAGCTTAACAAGGCACAATGAGAGCTATAAAATTAATTTCCTATAACCGTTACAATCATGTTGTTATGTTACAATTCCTTCTTAAAACTACTAACGAATTCTAAGGAACCCAAGGGGGATGAAATCTAGCTAAGATGGCTGTTTCACTAAGATTCATATTAACTATCAGAACACCCACATACTTACCAGTTAACTACAGAAGTAAAATACACAATTTACTAAGGGTCTTTTATCAATGTCATGCAAAGTTGACAAAACAAACAAGCATACCTTCTTCTCAGCAGCAAGCTTTAACTTCACCCAAAAAGCATCTGCCAAATACAACTACATTAGCTTGGTATATTTAATTTCACATTTATTTGCTTAGAAAAAGATACACATCTAACGCCATATCTATTCTATATTAGTCCAGTTTCACAAACTGGCTCAATCATGGATTCAACATAGATAAAAGAAAACAAGAATAATGATTGAGATGCATCATTCAAAGTCAAATAACAAGGGAATGTGTGGCTATTCTTCCTTATAAGACCCCTACACATGCATAAGAAACTGCACTACATGAACAAATCTTATTAGTGGCACTGCACCTTGCTCATCAAATCCTTTATTTTGAACGTCGTTTTTATCCTTGTCATCCCATGCATCTTGCCATTCCTTTACCTCTGCCTGTAACGCCCGAATATGTCAAGCTAGCTAAGACCAGAGAGAAAAATATATAACAAACTAAAGCAGTTCATGTATTAATACCTCATTCTGTGTCAACTGAGAAGTTGGTCGTCTTGGTGCATTTAAGTCAAGCTGAGACAACAAAAAAAGCAATGAAAAGGAGCCAGCCAAAATATAAGCAGCTTGCAAGGTTGCATAACATTTTAACATAAATTTTAAGATGTTAATCTGTAGTAAACCCCAAGCGAGATCAACAAGTGGGATTATGGGTGATGATGATGTGCATAACTTCACCGGTTTCAGGAAGATCCATGGAACACAAAGTTTCCAATTTTCATGCAAGCAAGTCATATCATATAATCATCTCTTTGTCGTATATTATAACAAAGGCTCCCATCTATTTGAAGTACCCATTGCACTTTGCATTTCTCCATTCCCAAATAAGTCTCACTTTCCATTTGAGGGGGTGAACTACGCATGAAGTACCACTAACATCCTTAAATGTGTTAGTTACTATGTCCTGAGTATCTTAGCAAATGGTAAATGATCACACAGTGGGAAGGCCTAGCACTAACTAACTCTACTAATCCTTGAGGTTTGCCAAACATCCAATAGGACACTTAATTCAGAAGAGAAGAACTGAAACAACCCAATATCATAACACATTCAAATTTCCTAATTTGCAATTATCCCAGATTTACAAGAGTGAAACTTTGGCCATCAAATCAACCAATTTCACATACATACTGTGATGAAGTTAATTAAGGTCCACCAAGCCCATTTCATGTTCTTACAAAATGTGATTAACCCATTAAATTTTTTAGATTCCTACTATCTAAATTCTCAAAATTAAAGATGAAATTTACCAATCAGGGAAAAATATCAGTAACACAGTCGATATTCTAAAGTGAAAGGATAGAGGGTAATGAGAAATTCCCAGTAATAAGGGATTAATGTGGATCAAATCAATAGAGAAAAAAGGCTGATTGAAAAAGTATACAAAACCCTAATTCAGAAGGTTAAGCGAGAGAGAGAGAGAGAGAAGTGAAAGCAAAAGTAACCTGGAAATCGCGAGAGCGAACGACTGGAAAGAGATTGAGAAGGCGTTGAAACTCTTGCTCGTCCATGTCTTGCTTCCTCCTCGGCTTCTGCTTCTGCTTCTCGATCAATCAATCTGCTCTGTACAATACTGTAACTTATTATAAGAGGATTCAGAACTCAAACGGTGTCGTTTCAACCAGATTTCGTAAATGTTCCTGCTGGAAACACACTGTTACTCTTTTAATCAATATACACCAATATTTTTTTTTAGGAAACTTAAATTAGTTTTTTTTTGAAATGAGTAATCTGTGAAGTACATTTGTGCAAGAAATAAACCGTATAAGATAGGGCGTAAAGGTCTTGAGTTTCAAATATGTATCATGGTTGCCCGGAGTCTACCCAGCGCTCATGAACCCGTAGAAAAATACTGTTTTGCCTCGCAGATACTAACTTAGGACACCTCCTTACCGACATTTCAAAGGTACGAAACGAGAAATTTAAACGACCTAAAAACAAATCCTAAAACAGTACATGAATCGAAATCAAACTAACCAACCTAACGAATCATACAGGTCCTTATTGAAGCAGAAAGCGCCAAAACAGGGGATCCTACTATGGTGCCCTCATTTCTTCCTCCATGTGCTAGGATGTCGTGGAGAATTGCACTCCTTTAGCGTCCCTCCCCACGGATCCCAAACCCACCTGTCGGTTATCTGATATTCATCCGAAATGGGGAGCATCTGAGGGACGGAATGGAAGCCTCGTCGCTTGAGAGGATGACGGCCCGAAGAAGGTGATCAACGGAAACGACGACGAAGACTACCATGACGGCGAGTGAGAAGAAGAGAGGCGGAGTAGGGTTTTCCCCTTATTTTGTTTCGTTTAGAACGATTTTCACTCCGACGAGAGGCCTTTCATGACATGCATGGAAGGATTGGGGCAAACGGATCTGAACCGGCCAGAGCGAGTAAAGCTCCTCCCGGAGGGAAAGGCTCGATTCCGACAACCCATAGATCTCTGGCAGGGCTGGAAGATCGAAAGACGAGGCGACTTGTAAGTAGTCGAGACGGGACGACGAGGTTCGACGTAGGGGTCATTCTGACTTGATGTTGAAGATGAACGGAGGAAGGTGAGGGAGAGATTCGTTGGTGGCGGCCGGATAAACATGAGCGAGGGGGAGAAAGGTGCCGATAGAGAGGCCGACATGACTAAGACCACGGAGGGTCAAGACGACGCAGCATCAGACACAGTAACCAGCGACCTCCAACCGGTGAAGGAGACCGTCGATGTTGACAAAAACTCAGGGGGACGGCGCCTGTTGTAAAGAGAGTTTAAAGACGTTTTTTTGTTCTCAGTTCTTAGCGCATCGATAGTGGTAAGAAACTGATTTGATTTCATTGGTGTCTACCTTACCTTTCCGTTAATTAAGGGGTCTCATGTATTTGATGGTACAACGATAATAGTCGCCTCGGTCTATTACAGGTTTTAAGTATTGATAATTTATCAAAATGTTATCGAATAAGAAAACTATTATTTAATTAGAAAACACATGAATTAAACGAAAACAATTAAATTTTCGACTTTCTTCTTTTACGCTTTCCTAAATTCGTGGTAGATTCGACGATAATAATGAGGTGGGAGGTTGTTAGTATTGTGGGACAAAATGATAAACCTAGCCAAACCTGAAACATGGAAATATACTTTATTAATTAAAAGTCGAGAACCATAAACAACACATCACACCAACGCAATAATCATCTTAGTCATGTCGTGGAGAAAGAGCTTATCGATGGTTAAATCCTCGGCGTCCATTTTAGAGGTATCCATGTATTGGAGTAAGTGAAACTCGCGGATGAGAGACTTCAACGCTCTGATTGAGTCTCGACGGTGCTTCTCAATGTTGGTCAAATTTTTGGTCAACTTTAGGTTTAGCGTAACGTTAGCATGTCCCCTGCCATTATCCTTAGCCCACCTCGCTTTTGTCCCCTTTTAGCCCTCAGGGCATCGACCGCATACGGGTCCGAGAAAGGCCCTCTCGGCCTCTTTAGCAGTGAAAACGAGAATGTCCATCTCATACATTGGCGTCACCACGAAGATGTTCTTAGGGTGCGACGTCCGTCGGTGTTAATGAACTCGCTGGTGGTTGTGGAGTTGTCGTTCTCATAATAGTGCTTCCAGCAAGACTTCTCTCTCACTATGTTCCACCAGTATTTTCATGCTGAGACATGTTTGTAAATACTTTTGTTTAACGTCGGTCATGATCTAGTCATCGGACCGACCACTAGATGTTACACAATTGAGTCGGCTTATACAGTGAACCGGTGTTGGACGCGACTATTTCCTTTCACTGATCAATTGAGTCGGTTTATGTAGTGAACCGGAGTTGGATCATTTCCCTTAAACGTCGTCGTACAAACTGCAAGTTTTCGAACTTGCCTCTAGGTCTGGACCTCTGCAACTGCAAAGCTCGCTCCTTTCTCCTCCGAATACAACCATGGACAGCTCACGCGCCTGCAAACGGTGCAGAAAACGCGCCCTCGTCCGCGACGACGTCACCGACGACACGGTGTGCTCGTCATGCGGCGTGATCCAGGAATTCGACAACTTCGAGTCTCAGATCGGCGGCATGAACGGCCCGGTCGGAACATTCGTCCGACTCGGCACCTTGTCAGGCTCTTGCTCGAACTCGAAGTGAAAGCTTTATTGATGAATCGAAGAAGAAGGATTACAGACGGCTCTGGCTCTCTCCCTCAACCAAGCTCGCTCTCTAATCTCGCTCTCTGCAACTCAAAATGCAACAATGAAGAAGATGAAGACAGTATTGAAGACTCGGAGCTTTATATCTCAGCTCAGGACTTGCCACGTAGGCATAACAGACTTCGACCCCTAACTAACTGACACGACTCGTAACGACTTTGGTCGTTGCTTCCAGCTGGCGCGTTGACTGACGCGTGGCTCTCAGAGACGCTGCGTTCCATTACGTGCAACGACACCGTTTGGGTCGTCTTCCTCGCGCGGTCCTGACAATGCCCCTCCCTCAGAAGAGGCTTGTCCCCAAGCCTCGTTATCGAATGTCCGACCCGGAAAGTTCGCCCGGAGTCATGTGATGTCTTCCCAAGTAGCATCCTCTGGCAGTGCATCTGACCATTGCACCAATTTCTGGACCATTGCTTGATTGTTCCGTTTGACTGAGCGAGTCTGCAAAATTCGCACGGGTTCGACCTTGAGTTGGCCTGTGGTGGTGGTCTCCGGTAGAGAAGTGGCCACGGCGTGGCGGGGTCCCACTTGCTTCTTGAGGAGGGAGACATGGAACGTTGGGTGAATTCGTGACGACTCCGGCAACCGTAAAGTGTAAGCTACAGCACCGACCTTGGCTATGATCTCGAATGGCCCGAAGTACCTGGCTGCCAGTTTCAGGTTCCGGCGGAGAGCCACGGTTGTTTGACGGTATGGTTGGAGCCGGAGGAACACCCAGTCGCCCACCTCAAAGTTCCTCTCCGTCCGGTGCTTGTCTGCCTGAGCCTTCGCGCGGTCTCGCGCCACCGCCAAATTATCTCGCACTAAGGCCCAGACGGCGTGGTGGTTAGTGGCAAAGGACTCGACGGCGGCCACATTGGTGGAGAACCCAGAGGCGGCCGGCGACGGTGGTTCGTGCTCGTACAGAACTTCGAAGGGTGTCGCTCGAATAGCCATGTGGTACGATGTGTTGTACCAGTACTCAACCAAGCTCAGCCAACGGGACCATTGCTGAGGCAGCTGATGCGTCGTGAGCCGAAGGAAATTCTCAAGACACTGGCTCATGCGCTCAGTTTGCCCGTCCGTTTGTGGATGATACGTCGTGGAGAGGTGCAGCTTCGACCCGAGCAACCTGAAGAGTTCTCGCCAAAAATTGCTGAGGAAGATACGGTCTCGGTCGGAGACCATGGTGCGAGGAGCACCGTGTAGCTTGTACACGTTGTCCAGGAAGGCTTTGGCCACTTGCTCGACGCTGTATGGGTGCTTCAGGCCGATGAAATGACTGAACTTGGAGAAACGATCCACAACTACCAGAATTGAGTCGAAGCCGCCGGACTTCGGAAGGCCGTCAATAAAATCGAGACCGATATCGTGCCATGGTCGTGTGGGAAGCGGTAGTGGCTGCAGGAGTCCTGGGTAAGCAACCCCCTCTGTTTTGCAGCGTTGGCATGTATCACAGTCTCCGAAAAAGGTCTTAACATCACGGTGCAGGTGAGGCCACCAAAAGTACAGGCTTATCCGTTTGGTCGTCGCTCGCACGCCGGAGTGGCCACCCAGGGGCGAGTCGTGCAGGGCTCTGAGGACCTTGGTGCGTACGGCCCCGTTCCTCCCGACGTACAGTTTGCCGTTGACGGAGATCACGCCATGCCTCAGCTCGTATTCTGGCATTGACTGGGGTGCTATGGTGAGTCTCTGCAACAACCCTTGAGCTTCCTCGTCTCCCTCATAGCTCGCGACCAGCTCAGCCATCCACGAGGGGACCACTACGGCTAGTTCCTTGTGTTCCTCTGTTGGCCGGCGTGACAGTGCGTCGGCGACTCTGTTCTTGGCTCCGGGCTTATACTCAATTCGATACCGCAGCCCGAGCATCTTCGCGAGCCACTTGTGCTGGAAGCTCGTGACAAGCCTTTGCTCCATGAGGAACTTGAGGCTCTGCTGATCGGTGCGTAGGATGAATTCTCCCTGTTGGAGATATTGACGCCATTTCTGTACCGCCAGAATCATCGCGAGCATCTCCTTCTCGTAAGTGGAGAGTCCGGCTGCTCGAGGGCCCAAGGCCTTGCTTATAAATGCCAGTGGCCTTCCTTCTTGCATCAGCACCGCCCCCACGCCGGCGTCTGAAGCATCCGTCTCGACAACGAACGGTTTGGTGAAGTCCGGCAAGGCCAACATTGGAGCCGTGCTCAGAGCATGTTTAAGGCGCTGGAAGCTCTTCTCCTCTGTTTCCGTCCACCGGAACCTGATTGATTTTTTTAGAAGCTCTGTCATTGGCCGTGCCATGGGCCCGTACCCTTCCACGAATCGACGGTAATACCCATATAGTCCTAGGAAGCCCCTTACCTCTCTGACGCACTTCAGCGTTGGCCAGTCCACGACCGCCTGTACCTTAGCAGGGTCCGTCGCCACTCCCTCACCGGAAATGAGGTGGCCCAGGTACTCGACGGTGGACACTCCAAAGGAGCACTTCGAAAGCTTGGCGTACAGCTTTTCCCGTCGAATAATATCGAACACGATCCTCAGATGCTCCCGATGTTCTTCCTGGCTCCTGCTGTACACCAGGATATCATCGAAGAACACTAGCACGAACTTGCGGAGCTGTGCCTTAAAGACGCTGTTCATGAGGCTCTGGAAGCTCGCCGGAGCGTTGGTCAGCCCAAAGGGCATTACTCGGAATTCGTAGTGACCGTCATGAGTGCGAAACACTGTCTTGTGTTCATCCTCCTCCGCCATGCGGATTTGGTGGTAGCCGGCTCTTAGGTCGATTTTCGAAAACACTGAGCTTTCGGCGAGTTCATACAATAACTCGTCGACGGTAGGAATCGAAAATCGATCCTTGATCGTGATATCGTTCAGTGCTCTGTAGTCAATGCAGAAACGCCATGACCCATCTTTCTTTTTCACGAGCAGGACTGGGAATGAGTATGGACTGGAGCTCTTGGTGATAATGCCTGCGTCGAGCATCTCACGCACCATCGCTTCTAATGTATCCTTCTGCTCTCTGTTGTACCTGTAAGGTCGGACGGCCGGTGGTGACGCCCCGGTGACGATGGGGATGTGGTGGTCATGATCGCGATGGGGAGGTAGCTCTGTTGGAACCTGGAACACATCCTGGTTATCTCGGAGGCACTGTCTCAGCACTGGATCATCGACCTTCCCCATGCTCTGTTCTTCGTTCAACTTGCAGAGCTGACCCAAATACACAGTCTGGCCCTTCTTAGTTTCTTTGAACAAGCTTTTTGGGCTCACTCCCCTTCCGGCCTTGAGTTCCTTCTGTTCCTCGAGCACTCTCAACCGGTCGCCCACCTTGATTGTAATGGTTCGGTTGATGAAGTTAAAGGTGACCGGGTTAACGGACTCCATCCAGTCAATTCCCAATACCAGCTCACACTCTCCCATTGGCATGACGAGGCATTTCCATGTGAATGAGCAATTGCCCAGAGTCCAGGTCAACACACTGTGGCTCGTGCAGGCGAATTTCTTTCCGTTACCCAATCGGATGTGCGTCTCTGGCGTGGGTTGCACTGCGATGGCTAGCTTGCGCGCTGTGTGTTCGTCCAGGAAGCAAGTTGTGGCGCCCGTGTCAACCAGGGTCGAGAGGTTGCCCTTTGCTACCCTGGCTGTAACTCGTAGAGCCTGGCTGTGGCTTCCGTCCAGAGCTCGTAAGGTTTCTTCTCGGACAGCTGGTGCCGGCACGTCTGTGAGGTACAGGCTTGCCGACTGTTCCGCTGCCCAATCCATGGCTTCTTCCTCATCAACGGTTTCCTCCTCTCGTTCCTCAATGATCGGCTCCTCGTCTCTGGACAGCATGAACAATTGTTGTCGATTGGGGCAGACATGAGCTCGTGTGTACCTTGCTGGGCATGTGTAGCACAGTCCTTGCCGGCGTCGCTCCTCACAGTATTCTGAATTGATATTTCGGACTGGCAATGGTCCTCTGTTGTTGCTCGGAACTGGTGCCGGTCCCCGTTGTTGGGGCGCAGGCGCGTTGACGGTCCGATTTCCATCTCTGGTTGGGCCGTTGATCATGGTTGGCCTTGCTCTGGCGCTCGGATCCGGTGGCCGGACCGCTCCGTTTCCCCAACGTGCCCCTGCTCTCTGTTCTTCCATTCTTGCGAGGAACATCGCTCTTCCCAGGGAATCTGGTTCGAGCATGGTAGCCCCGGCTCTCAGGTGAGTCTTGAGACCACTGATGAAATTGGCCACGAAGAACTCTTCCGTTAGCCAGGGATTTCGTGCGATCATTGTTCCCCGCGCTGCATCGAAGCGTTCCTCATACTCCGCCACCGAGCCTTCCTGCTGCAAGTGTTTGAAGATGGCGAAGATGTCTTCGGAGCGTCCGTCTTCGAACTTCCAGGTGAGGTCCTGCAGCAGTTGCTCCCATGCGATATGGCGTTGGCTACGCTGGTAATCTTGGAACCAGACCTCTGCTCTGCCGGCGAAGTGCATTCCGGCCAGTCGCACCTTGAACTCCTCTGGTACTGCACATAAGAAGAAATAGTTTGTGCACTTTCTGATCCAAGATTGAACACCGTTACCGTCAAATACACGAAACTGGATCTAAGGCAACCTGAATTGAAGCGTGCTGTTCTCCCGCCTCAGATCACCGCCTCCTCGGTGTCTATCCTCATCGTCCCGGGGACGGAACTCCTGTTCGTCGTATCGCCGGTGGTAGTGTTGGTGATCCCGGCGTTCATGTCCGATCTCGTCTTTGAACTGGAGATCGTCCCGTGTGCGAGCGTCGCCGTGCCTTGAGGCTCGGTCCCGTGCCGGTGGAAGTGTGTCTCTGGGATCTTGTGTCGGAGCCCGTCGTGATGGCTCCTGGGACGGCGCCCTGCGTGGTGGTGCTGCCCTGGCTGGTTCTCTGAGCTCCGGCGGTGTGGTTCACCGTGGAGGCTCGTCTGACCGTTCTCGCGTGACCGGAGGTGGTGATCGGCGTGGTGTCTCTGCGAGGGGCGGCTCTGTGTCTTCCCGGCGGTCAATGCTCTCCCGTGGCGTTGGTGTGGTTCGCTGCTCCATGCTCTCCACGCGTCCGTTCAGGTTGAGCAGCATCGTGTTCATCGTTCTCAGCATGGTGGAGATTTCGCCGAGCTGTCCCTCAGTCCGGTCTGCTATGCCCGCCGCTGCTGCCATCTGTGGCCGGAGTGTCTCAAGCTGCTCCGTGAGGTTCTGCACCGGAGCGATGCTCGCCTCCGCCGCTCGCCGTGCAACTTCGCTCAGATCTGTAGCTCGGTCATCGTTCCGTGGTCGGTGGCTCTGATACCACTTTGTCAGGCTCTTGCTCGAACTCGAAGTGAAAGCTTTATTGATGAATCGAAGAAGAAGGATTACAAACGGCTCTGGCTCTCTCTCTCAACCAAGCTCGCTCTCTAATCTCGCTCTCTGCAACTCAAAATGCAACAATGAAGAAGATGAAGACAGTATTGAAGACTCGGAGCTTTATATCTCAGCTCAGGACTTGCCACGTAGGCGTAACAGACTTCGACCCCTAACTAACTGACACGACTCGTAACGGCTTCGGTCGTTGCCTCCAGCTGGCGCGTTGACTGACGCGTGGCTCTCAGAGACGCTGCGTTCCATTACGTGCAACGACACCGTTTGGGTCGTCTTCCTCGCGCGGTCCTGACACACCTCAGGTACGGGCACTCTATACAATTACAAAGAAAAGAAAATTTTCGAAGCCCAGAATCTAATCGATGAATTGATGTATAGGCTCGGCTTGTCTGCTCCCAAATCCAACCATGTTAAGAACATGATCAGTAAAATCACAGAAGGCGAATTCGGCCTCGGTGATTGGTTCCCAATTTTGGTCGGTGCTTGCGCTTATGTTGTAATGAGGAGTGATAACAAATCATTGCCCATTGCAGAGATAGTTTCTGTGATTGGTAGCGACGAGCACGAGCTAGGTCGGATGATTGCTAGGGTTGTTGCTTTTTTGGAGTTGGAATTGCCTGGATTTGACATTGTGGGTATGTTTGAGAGGACATTGAAGAACTCCCCTAGCTTGGAGGGTGTGGGTAAAGACAAGGTGGAGAGGATGTTGAAGCAAGGCGTGTTCTTGGTTCAATGCTCCATAAAATGGTTTTTAACTACAGGTCGGAGGCCACTTCCAGTCGTAGCAGCTGTGTTAGTCTTAGTTGCCCAAATCAACCAAATTGATGTACATATTAAGGATGTGGCTAAGGAAGTTCATGCCAAGGTTGTCACGTGTAAATCGCGATATAAGGAGATTTTGGAACATCTAGTGATGGTTGCTCAGGTGTTGCCTTGGGGGAAGGATATCACGATGAAGAACGTTGTTAAAAATGCTCCATTTGTGATTCAATACATGGAGAAGAAGGCAGTGTTGAAGCCCGAAAAGGAAAGGGATGGTTTGGATGATGTGGGTTTTGACTTGGATGACTCCCTTAGCTGAGTGTTTGAGTAAATATGTTGTGTATGGTACAGAGAACAATTTGGGGTATTCTGAGGCAGGAGATTTGAGTATAGTTGCAAGAGAACAAGTTCATAATACAAATGAGTTCAAGCTTTCACATGAATCCCTGTCTTTAATGTACAGCGAGTTCTTGGACAAGGTTGGTGGCGTGAATTCCTTGAGAGATAGTGAAACTGTTAATGGTCAGAAAAGGAAGAGAGTGTTTGAGGTAGAATCGTATACAGATTGGTGGGATGGGAATTCTGAGTTAAGCAAGAAACTTTTGCTTGAGCAAGTATTGGAGAAAGATGTAGGATTAGATCCTCCACCTCCATCTTTTGTCACTGGTTGCTTGGCTTATAAGAGGAGGAGAGAAAAGATAAAGACTGCCAAGATTCGGGTTGATAAAATCATGAATCCATCGAATGTGGTCTTGGAGGACAGTGCTGAACTTCATATTTTGGACAATGTACATGCTCAGAAGAAGAAGAAAGGAAAACAATTTTGTGATATTGATTGGGAAGACTTTATTATTGAAACCCTTCTCCTTCACGGGGTGAAAGAGGAAGAAATAGAGAAGGGCCATTACAATTCTTTGTTGGGAACTTATGTGTTTAGCTCTGGGACTGTGTGAGTGGTTCCAGCTATGGAGGCACGGAGATCTTATTTTACATAACATCTATGCAGATTGCTAGTAATTCATTGTCTACCCTTTGATAGATTTCCTTACATATATATGGAAATCCTTACATCATATATAATACGAAATATGGTTGTTCATTTTATCTCTTGTATTTGTGTGTTTCATTGCCTCTTTTGCTTGGTTCTTGTTACTATCAGTAGTACTGATCCTTATAGATGTTGGCTTCCTTTACCCGTCTATAACATATAGCTTCACTTCCATGGTTGTTTGTGTTAAGACCATTCCATCTTTTCTGTAATCTTGGTTGATGTGCAAATGTTGCATCTTCAGTGAAATGAAGCTCCCAATAAGAGGAAGCTCCATTTTCAAACGAAAGTGATGTTGTCCAATAAGAGGAATCTGCTTACGAGGAAAATACCATTTGACACTCTCAGGTTTACACTATAAATCTACGTCTTTGAAGGTGTTTTGTATAAATTGTGACCTGGTTGCTCCCATAACCACCAATTGGTTAGTCGAAATCATATGGATTTGTAGTTTTGGTGTTGAGTTTCATACATTATTACAACCTTCAGGCACATCATGGGCAAAAGACAGCCTCTGGCTCTGAGGGAGCTCAGTAGATCTTTGTAGGAAGCAGTCTTGGAATGATGATACTTTCTGTGTAGTCTGAGAAGCTAAGGAACAGTAATTAGCTTCTCAGAGTAGACAAAAAGCATCATCATTTCAAGACTGCTAATTTCAAAACGGATCGGTTCTGAATGCTTGGCTTGTGTTGTATTTAAGCGGAATGGAGCTGCTTGTTTCTTCCATGCTAATGGAGTAATAATGGCTAGCACATTCTGTACTGGGCGGATGATTATATGTGAGGAAACATTTTTGTTTGACTTACCTTTTCTTTTCAGCATACGGATGAAGAGGTTGAGTGATGTTTTGAAGAATTTTATCAAGACGTGCACTCAGAGTTTTTGGAATTTGGTGAAATTGTGAATTTTAAGGTAGTTGCCTGCTACCCATGGTCTTCCCTATATCTATTGTTTATAGAAGTGTTTTGACCTCATTTTTGAAACATTGCAAATTGACAATGCCAAGGAATCTTATGAAGTAAAATTTAAAATGTATAAAAGCTGTGTAATTTGATAAATATTTGTGCTTTGTGCTCCTTGATACTGAGTGGCAAAGATGTTTTGAGTTAGTATTGAATATTATTCATGTTTATGTGTTGAAATTGTCAACTAAATGTCTTCACTACAACCTGTTCTCATTCTTATCTACGAACAACCTATTCCCCCTTGCATTCAATCTTTTTTACTACAACTGTATTTGAGGTTATATAGTAATTAGTAAACCTCATGTGTGGTTAACCTTTCTCCAACTATTATTCAGTTCATGAAAATTAATATACTTGTTTACAGCTAAACAAAATCATTTTGAACCCTGAGTCTTAGGCTTGTCTTGGTTGTCTGTAATATTGAAGTAACTATTTAGTGTCTGTCTCAGGTGTGTAGGAATGGCACGTTCATGTTTATGTACACTACAAGTCATTGGATTCCGCTGTACTTGCTTATCAATCTATCAATGCCGGCTATTTTGCCGGCAAGCAGGTATTTGCATTTCTTTTAAGTTGCAATGAACCTTCACTTGCCATTAAAAAGATTGTGTTTTGAGTCATAATTTATGTTTCATGTGAATTTGGTAACCTACTCTCATAATGTTGCATAAAATTTAAGTATTCATATTCACCTTAGTTGCATTTAAACACAAATCTGGTAGTTCTCTTTCAGCTCTATTAACTTGCAGACATTGCCTGCCTATTTATATTACACTCATGGGTATTTAATTGAGTTGTGGTTCATGACAGATAAGTTGTGAATTTGTTAATGTGACCAAATGGAAGGCTGGGGATTATATGAAGTCAAGGTTCAAGGTACAATGGCGTCAATCATCTTGCTTAGATACACAATGGTATTGCAAAATATATTTAATTGATGCATGCCTTTCTTTTCCATCACATATGAACAGACATGGAACTGCTTGCAATTTTATCCTCTGCTTTGGACTATGAATGGGCAGATTGGGATAAACATCCCCCAAGATATTGGATCAAAAAGATGGTCGCTTTATTTGGTTAGTCTAGGTATGAGAACCAGACGGAGCAAGAACATCCGAGGCAACCAAGTTGTAGAAGGATGATGACACCAGATGTTGATAGGTATGACTTTTACTTCCAATAGATGTAGAATTATGTATCAAGTGTTCTGTGAATCATGATTCCTAGATCAATGGTGTATTCAAAAAGGTCTAGATACCAGGAGATGGGTAGGTCAAAGAATGTTTCTTCTGGTGGTAAAGAGAACGACACCAAAACTAGCAGCGATGTCAGAAGAAGGATAAAAGACAATGATGAGAAGATATATTCTGATGGAGATTGGTCCGACAGACAAAGATAGAGTCAGAAACCAAGACATGCACCATAGTCGTGATAGGAAGAGCTCAAGACACAGGCACATAGTATCAAGATCTCCAAACGTGGACGAGCACAGTAAGAAGGAAACATATGAAAATGATTCCCATGGCCGCACCAGAAAAGGCTTGAGAAAGAGGAGCAGAACTCATCAGACTGATTATGATGAAGATCGGTCTGATAGGGACAGGGATAGAAGCAGAGATACAGACAACGACAAAGACATACGCCGTGCTCATGGTAGGAAGAGGTCAAGGAAAAGGAAAGAAATCTCAAATGATTGTAACTAGAGCAAGAAAAGAACTGAAGAAAGTGATTCCAGTGGAGAAGATTGGTCGGGTAGGGATGGAGACAGGGAAACAAATCATGGTCACACCCGAAAAGGCTCTACCTAGTGGGATCAGTCGATGACACTAATTTTACTCAAGAGTGATAGAAATGCATCATAGTGAATTGTAAGTGTGGCTCATGATTCACTTTTACATTAGCAGCCGTGTTGTGTACATTGGAATTACTTATCAGTTTTGTTCTTATGTAGTTCCTTATTTTCATCATATCATGTCTCTGAATTTTGGTAAATATAATCAGGAAAATCCCCAATAACGCACATCCTTTCAACCTTTAAGACAAAATCACATTTCATTTATTTACCCCAAACAATTGTTTCTCTCCATGCAAGTCTTTTTTTATTATTAAAACAATGGTTTTTCGTGCTCTTTTTGAGGGGGTATTTATAAAAACCCCATTGGACAAGTTGTAGTAATAAAAAACATAGCAAATGTTTCCAATTCAAAAGAATTCTCTATGAAAAAAACTATATTTCTAATCTAAAAGCAGTTTTAATTGACTAAATTTGCAAGGAAGCAAAAAAAAGGCAATATTCATATATAGCTTTGTCATTGAGCAACAAATTGTAACAATCATATCCCCCAAAAGCCAAACAGGGATCTAAAATAAAAGAATGAGAAAAGCACTTATACTTTTAATGGAGATCATATTAGCAATATGATCCCACATTGCCAAATTACAAATATATCTTCAGCAATATGACCTTTTATCACCTAACAGCCACCTATAATATTCAACCCTCCAACACCATCTTCTTCATCATCATCATGAATGATGATCCTTAAACCACAAGGCTCTTGGCTGGTGCAACAAGAGCAACAGCACCACGATCCGTGCTTGAGAATTTCCTATACACTGCCTTGAGCTTACTTTCTGCACATGCAGTGTGCAACCCAACCAGCAACTTTGCACAATCCCTGTTTATTGAAAATCATCAGCATTGTCTGAAACTTCAGATCATGTCTTGAAAAAAACATTCCATGACTGAGGACTGATTTTTTTTTTTTTACCTTAGCTGATCTTCTTTGTAACCAGTGTGGTGCTCCAAAGTAGTGGTCCAAAAGGGGCTCTTGTCAAGTGTACACCTTGCAGCATAAACAGCTGATGCAGCAATCATCGAGGGACAGTACATAATCGATGCCTGATAATCCATCATACCGAGCTCAGCAAGAAAGAACACCATGTTCTCCATCTGAAAACATTCAAATTTAACATAAGCACTTGACACTATTTGAATCACATAGCAGGTTACAACAACACACTAGTACAAAGTACAATACCTCCTTCTCCGAGGGAAGAGAGGCTTTGATGAAACGAATTAGGAACACATAAGGTGTTGGCACAGTCAAGTACCAATCCAGCTTCCCCAATATGGCTTTCTCCATAACAAGTACCTGCTCTCTGACATAAGCCTTATCTGATATGCGCACAAAGTCATTGACCTGCACAAGTTCAAGAACATGGTATTGTAATTAGCAACATTTAAAGCCAAAAATGGTAGATTTTGATTCAGTCATGATCAAATTAGAGACTATCATAGTACCTCAGGTGCCCAAATCTCCTCATACTTGCAAGCAATGAGCATTGAGCTTATGCCTACCAACTGAAGCTCCCTCCTTGGCACCACCTTCACTGAAAGGTATCTGTCAACTATGTTGAGGGTAAGATAGAGGGTCTCGGGCATGAGCTCGAATTTCCTATGGACATCTATAAGCCAGTCTATGAGAATTGATCTCATCTTCACAGTGATTTCAGGTTGTGAATCCATGTAGTCTTGTACTTTACACTCATCCTATATCACCAAAATCAAAATCCATTATCAGAGGCACACAGACTTACATGGACAAGAAATGGAACAATTGTATGAACTAGTACTACCTCGGTGAGCTTGTAATACTTGTAGATGTCATCAATGTACTCAACCATGGCCAGTTCATTGTCCACATCTGCTGCATCAATGTCTTGTATTGGATCCTTGGCCTTGTTGGCGATTCCACAAGCAGCCTTCAATGGAGTCAGAACCCAGAATTAGTACACTAAACAGCACATGAAGAAGACTAAAACCAAAAGGGTATAAATTGTTACTGACTTTGCTTCGAGCAGTGAGGACTGAGGTAAAGGTGTTGGTTTTAGTCCTGGAGGGCACTTTCTTTGACAATGTTGCAGCAGCAGGCTTAGCACCATTTGGTCTTCCCTCTTCTTCTTCATCAGAGCTAATCACAATCACTGTGTCCTCAGGTTTTGGCTTGCTACATACCTTCTTCTGAGCAACAGCAGCTCTTTGTTTGTTCTTCTCTGCAATTGCTTGTGCCTGTGCCTTTGCCAACAGTTCAGCCCCAAACCTTGTTGTGGGTCTAGCAATTTGAGCCTGAGGCTTCCCCTCGGCCTTCCCTTCTCCGGCTCTGCGGGTCACCCGATTCCCAATATCTTGAAGAACTCTCCTGTTTCTTCCTTCTGCTTCTGGTTTCTTCAGCTTGTCTTCTCCAGCAAGTTCTGGAGAAAGTTTGGGAAGATCCATCAAAAATTGAATCAAAACCCATCACATAGGTACAAAAATTGGGGCCAAATTGGAGCAAAATGATATGCAACCCCAGAACGATAAAAGAAACCTAAAAATGTCAACTTTACACCTCAGACCAATTAATCAACCGAACCCACAAATGTTGTTGAACGAATCGACAATCCAAACGAAAACCCAGAACCAGATCGACGAAAATACTCGAAGTGAAACCTAAATCGAAATCAATTTCACAAAGAAAAAAATTTGATCCTACCTCCTCTGGGATGTCGCTGCGAAACAACAGCTCTGGAAGCCATCTCCGGTTCTGGTTCGTCCACGGAACTCCCAAAAACTCCTCCGATGCTCGAAATCAGCGACGACAGAAACTCTTGGAGACGACCGTTGCGCGTCTCTCCAGGACCACCGTCTTCGGTCGCCACTCTCGCCGACAGCCGAAGATCTCAACCGCCGGTGAACTTTCTCTCTCTAGAAAAATATATGCTCTCCAGTTCCTCTCTCTAGAGAAATCTTGTTTGGTTTTTGGGTTACACTGTGGACATGGATTCACAGAGGGTTGGGGTACGAATTGGGGGTGAATTTATATGGAAAGGGTGGTGTGCTTGTTTGTGAAGCAGAAGAAGAAAGCCCCAACGGTCGAATTTTTTCGTAATTGCGTACCGTTGGATGTCCTGATAGAAGATTAACGGCTATAAATGGCCGTTATGGAAACTATATAGCCGTTGGGTCGAACGTGTGCTGTGGCTTAGTTGGACTAGGACGCTCCCAAACACTAAAGCTCCCAAGTATTCTTACATATTATTATTTGGGTAAAGGTAAATGCAAATAATTATACACATGCTGACATACATTCCCCCACAATCAAATAAATGCATTAATAATAAGCTATTATCATCGGCTTCTCTAACTCTTTCAGAACCCACGCTCCCTCAAATCTTAGCCGTTGTTGGTGGCCTCAATGGTTTTGACTTTGGAGGTTTCCGATGATGCTTTCTCTCCCTTTTCTTCCTTTTCGACCTTTTCTTTCAACAATCATCTTTGTTTGCACAGTAACTATAACCTTTTCTCGTTCGAGCACAATCGTCGCCGTCTTTATCGTTTCCCTCCATCGTTGTCGGACATACACTTCAATCATTCGAACCGCGGATGGCTATTTACCTTATCGTCGTCGACCGAGCTAATACAGAGTCTAAGAGACTATAATGAGCATGCACAAAATGGTATGCAACTGGAGAACCATAAAAGAAACCTAAAAATTTCAACTCTCGAAGCGGGCTCTACTATCTGCGAACTTCATATTCACCGACTTGATGCTCAACCTGCACTTATACCCCATCAAATATAACTTGGTAGAGCCACCAAACTCTAAAAGGGGGGCGAAGTTCCCCTATGGAAGAGAGACATCAGAGACGACAAACATCGTATTTTCTGCGCGTGAAATTAGGGTTTCAGCGAAAATTTGGAGTTGATATATACTACACGCATTGAATATAAAAAAATATTCATTTCATTAATTGGAAAATCTTTAACTAAATCATTCATAGGACCATCACAAAGAAGATTTTTTTTTGAAACAGGAGACATATGTGTGTTTATTCAACGCAATTGCTCCATCGTACAATAGAATTCTCAGGATCATAGATTCTAACATCCAGATTATAGTTTGAAACTCTTGTGGGTGTACCGACACACTTGGACTTGTAAATATAATCTACTTTGTATCGTAGACAAGAACAAAGAAACAAATAAACACAATAACGAATATAAAAACCTACAGAGCCTTCGATGCTAGTTCTTCAGAAACCCATAATTTTCGCGGTGGGACGTTTTGGTATTGTCGGTCAGTCGTCTTGATTCGACGTGATGATCTAAGATGTCCCTCCTAGGGATGTGACTTCGTTTAGATATGATAAATAAGGTGGAGCATGCGTTGGAGCAAACACCGACGTTCCTCGTAAGGTCTGTTCATAAAACGACTGCACTCAAAAGGACAACCCATAATACAACTTCACCCAAACGGACAAACCATAAATCAACTTCTTCCAACGCTGAAACTTGATTATGCCGGTTCTAACTCGAAGAACATAGAAAGACAAATTTATAGGAGAGGAGAGGATGAAAAACAAACAAGAAAACAAAAAGAAGGGAGCCGCCACCGACCGACTAGGATGTGTGTCCTTTGTTCGCACCTAAAGAGAACGAGAGTTTTTTGAGAACTTTAATTTCTTAAAGGAGATGATCTTAAATCCACTATATTAAAAAAAAGGTTCAAGTTTCAATATTTATATTACTTATATAGTCGATCAAATCTTCTCAGAACAAAATAAATATTAGTTACATATATGTTGTAAGTTTGTAATTAATTAAGGTATGGCCTAATCAGCCTATGTCTTGAGCCCTCCCTTGTCTTTGTGCTCTGTCCTTTTCTTCTTTGTTGGAACCTTATGTCGCTTGCTTGAACCAACCCCTTTCTCCCTCCGACAGCTCTCTCCCTCGTCTCCAACCGATCTCCCCTTTTCTCCGTCGCTTTCTCTCCTTCTATTTTGACCATTCCTAGTTTTTTGAGTCCTCCTACCACAATTCATGACTCCTCAGTGTTATTAGAAAAATAAGGGAACGAACATTGGTTTCATCTGGAAATCATCG
Source organism: Erodium maritimum (assembly GCA_963921825.1). Taxonomy (NCBI): domain Eukaryota; kingdom Viridiplantae; phylum Streptophyta; class Magnoliopsida; order Geraniales; family Geraniaceae; genus Erodium; species Erodium maritimum. The sequence goes on along the minus strand of OY997588.1, from coordinate 8,371,303 downwards.
ATTGGGGACTTCTGTGGGAAGCAAGCTCAATCGATTCTTATTACCTCTGAGACTAAGGGAAGTGGTCGTTACCACGAGAACGACCTATTTGGGTAGAGACATAGACTTTTCCTGAACTACCGACCGTACATGATACATCAATGGTGACCCTGTACCACGATGATCCGAAAACCGAACCATTGCTAGGTTTGAACCTCCATGGATCGACCCCCGACGTGTATCTGTCTGAATGGCTGAATTGGACGATCCTGCGTCCATGGTCACCACATGACGATGACGGAGAACCCCGACCATAAAACCCTCCATAGATCCTATGTCACCGACGGCGCTGAACTATCGAGACCCATGGCTCGATGGGGCCACCAACCATCCGGGTCCCTCTAAACCATTCGACCCGTATTCTCCAAATGGGGAACTGTGCCCGACCATGAGCCTAGGTCCACTGGACACTGGCACTCCTATTGAACTCCACAACCAGGCGGGGTCTGCTATGCAGATCCACTAGGGCCAATGAGTCGAGGATCGAGCAACAGGGTGTGCGTGAGGACACACACCTCGCCATGCCCAAGTCGATGCAAAGCCGACGCCCTCTCCTTAGTGTTCTCCCTGGAAGCCCGATTTCCCCTCCAACACTATGTATCAAATGGTATGGACACTTTCAGGTCGAGTCAAGGAGTGAGAACTATAGGTTGCAACTACGCAACAAACAACATGGAGATTCCCCATCGTGGAGATCGACCACTCTTAATTGTCCCTGGAATAGCTGGACATCTAATTATAGGGTCAGTGCCAGGAGCCTACGGGACATGACTTTTGTCTTAGCCTTTTCGTTTTCTGTCATTTCTATCGTTATACCTTTTCATTTATGATTAATAAAGTGACCTTACATGCTAAAAAACATTTATTTATTATTTTAATATTAAATAATTAACTTTAATGTTATTTTCTTAATTTTTAATTAATGGTTTTAAAATTCAATATTTTTTTCTTATGTACTTTTATTTCATTGATTCCTAATATTTCATAAACTTACCTAAATCTTTTCAAATCCAAAATCGTCACTTCCTCTACAGATATCATCACATCCCCAAATTTGTTCTAAAATTTCGATTTCAATATGGGCCTTATGGTGCGTAATCAAGTGTTGAGTTTGGGTGTCTGACCCCGTACCTTTGTAATTCCAAGGTAGGACCCAAAGGTTCGAGTTTCTACCGACGACAACAGATGGATATGGATTCCAAAGAGGAAACGTCGATGGTGATGGGTGGAGAGGGACATCGTTATGGGACGAAGTCGGCAACAATTGTGACCATGGGCATGATAAAGACGTCGGGCTGAGAGGGAGGGGGTGCGAGGACGAGCTGGCTGATCGAGAACTACTGCCAGCAGATGTGCGCCAATTACAATGTAAAATTTATGGCCGAACTCGAGAATCGCACAAAACAAAACCCTAATCGCCGTCGTACTTGTATGATTGTTAGTTTCAATGTTAAATTCTCATTCAATTCAAACATTCTAGTCATTAAGTGATTTTTCTATTAAATTTTTTGAAAGAAAGAATCCAATTTATTTATTAAAATCACACAATTTTTTAATAAGTATTTATTTTAGTCAAATAAAATGTACAAAAGAAAACTATTGAATTCAAATTGACATGATTGGGAAAGCTAAATCCGTGCCCCACACGTGACTCCACCAGCGCATGTTGATTGTTGAGTTGTGTGTGTTCTTCTTCCGTCCCACATTGCTCAAGCAGTGTTGTGTTTCTACGTTAATATAGCCATAGACGAGCTCCATAGTTCGTCCCTACCGGGACACCCCCCAAAATTGGAATGATACAGAGAAGATTAGCATGGCCCCTGCGCAAGGATGACACGCACAAATCGAGAAATGGTCCAATTTTTTTTACTTCCTTTTCTCTGCAAACTAGGGTTTCAACCTCCATGCTTTCTCGTGGATTTACTCGAGGTAATGGAACCGATTCGATGGTTTTTTTTTCTGCATTCAGTTCTTCTTCTATTCCTAAGCCTAGTGAAGATCCTGCTTTGCTGTTACCTTTCATATGGAATCATCATCACATTGGCTTTGAGTTAGGGATTGTGATTCACTATTTTTATTGCTGTTTTTTGATTTTCAGTTTTTTTCCCTCTGCATTTAGACTACTCAAATTCATGCATATAGTTTGATTTTATGTTTGTTTATAGTGAAGGCTCATTTTGATGCTTGTTTAATGACACCAACTTGATTTCTTCCATCCTGAAAATCCCCAAAATCTCAAATGACAATATCTACCACATTTGTTTGTCTGTTTCATGGGATTATTGTATTTCAGAATTTCTTTTCAACTGTGCATTTCTTTTCCTCCTTGTAATCGAAACCAATGGAGTCTAAATTCAATAGCTTTGTCTTAGAATGCTTTAGATGATTTTCAGATCTTATCATGTTCAGATATTACGCTTTTCCTTTAAGTCTAAGAAGTAGGCTTCAAATGAGCAATATGCAGCGTCCCCTTACATGTTAAGCTTTAACTTGAATTATCTGGAGGCTGCAAATTGATTGATCTTAACCGTCTCTAGGATGTGACTTTGTCAAAGAGGAGCTGTACTTTCTTCCATCGTATTCACATTCTGTCTACTTTGGAAAGTTTACTTGTATTTCAGACTGTTGCTTGCAGCGTCAAATTACCGGTCATTTTTCATCTCATTCCCATGGCCACAAAAGATTGCTTTTGAGATGGTCTGCTTTGAATTTGTAACTTTTGCTAGCTTTTCCTTTTTGTATGAGGCAAGTTAGGTCCTTCAGTCAACAATCTGCAATAGTTAGATATCTTCAATCATCATAGTTTTCAGGATCCCTAGTTTCTTGATTTCGTATTTGAATCTTTTTTCAGTTCAATAATCTTAATCCAAGTGTATATAGGTTCACTGAATATGCCTTTGATATAAATGATTTAATACTTAATGGTATATGATCGTATTTGAGCAATGCACTCTAGCACATTTACTTTCTTACGATATAAACCCTCAAAACATGTACTTCTTGATGACTATTACAGTGCTTGGAATTGTGATTTTGGGTTACCCTACTGAAGCTTGTAGTTATGAACCAAAGCCAAGTTAAGCTGATGCTTGAAAGTATACCTCAAGTTTCTCTTCCCATATATAATCTCCTATTGAAACCAGTTTGGTTTGTGCTTCAAGTGTGTGTCCTGAACAAAGAGATCTCTCTCACTGGGCAGGTATTGGTCATTTTTCAGGCATCTGTAAAAAGAATGTTTTGGAATGGTTCACTTGAAAATTTTAAATTGTGTTACCTATTACTTGTTTAAGACAAACAGGTCTTTGAATACACTCAAGCAGAAGCAGTAGTTATGTATGTTCAATCGTCTGAAATGTAAGACAATCTGCGCTCTATTTTCTTTTCCAGTTTTCACACCATTGTTCTGCAGTGATTTCCATCCAAATTACTGATGGTTACACGGAAGAGCTGGGAAGGGGATCTTTCGGCATTGTCTATAAAGGGGAAATACTTCATGGAGGTTCCAAGATTCCTATTGCAGTCAAGAAACTAGACAAAATTGTTGACGACAGCGAGAAGGAATTCAGAGCTGAAGTGAGTGCGATAGGCCAAAAACATCACAAGAACCTGGTACTCTTGCTTGGCTTCTGCAATGAGGGACAACAACGTCTTCTGGTATATGAGTTCTTGAGCAACGGCACTTTAGCAAGCTTGCTCTTTGGGGACTTGAATCCCAGTTGGAACCAGAGAACCCAAGTTGCCTTGGGGATTGGAAGAGGACTTGTGTATCTGCACGAAGAATGCAGCACTCAGGTAATACATTGTGATATAAGGCCTCAGAATATACTTCTTGATGAGTACTATAATGCCAAGATCGCTGATTTCGGATTAGCTAAGCTTTTGATGTTGAACCAAAGCCAGGCTCGCACAGTCATTCGAGGGACGAAAGGGTATGTAGCACCTGAATAGTTCAGGAACAAGGCGATTACTGCCAAGGTGGATGTGTATAGCTTTGGTGTGATGCTGCTAGAGATCGTTTGCTGTAGTAGAAATGTTGAGGTGGAGATCGAAGGGCCAGAGAAGGTGATTCTCAACGATTGGGCCTATGACTGCTACCAGAGAGGGATGCTAGAGGTTCTGGTTGAAGACGATGAAGAGGTATTGAGTGACATGAAGAAACTGGAGAGGTTTGTGATGATTGCTATTTGGTGCATCCAAGAAGACCCGTCTCTGAGGCCAACCATGAAGAAGGTTATGCTGATGCTTGAAGGAATAGTTCAAGTTTCTGTTCCTCCATGCCCTTGCCCTTACAGCATGTCCAACTGAAAACGCTACCCCTTATCGTTATATTACCCATCTTCTTGCAGTAGCTTGATCTGTAATTTATTTTTTCAAATGGGTTCATACGATAATCTAAATTGTGCTAATAGGTCGTTATAATAAACACAAGTCTAGCAACTTGTTATGTATCTTATGGTGACAAGTTCTGTATGGTAATTTATTGTTCTAGTGCATGAGTCATTTCCAGTTCATGTATTGTCGTTATGTGTTTTCAGACCGGGTTTATTGGATGTGTTACCTTTTTGTTTGATGGAAGATATGTTACGTATTTGTTTGTAGATATGCCCGACTTTCGACACATGAAGCTAAGTTTTGAATGATTTTTTCAGCTCTTCACTATTCTATAAAGTGTGATATAAAGGTTTTAGATAGTTGGTTTGTTTGTTTCAAAATTGTGATTGTTAAAGGAGGATAGATAAATCAATAAAATTACACAAATGTATAGGTTTGTTCACTACAATTGTTGGAATATTATATATTTGTTTAGGTCAAATATAATGTCCAAAAGAAAATTATTGAAAAGCTAAATCCGTGCCCCACACGTGACTCTACCAACGCTTGTTGTGTTTGCTTTGCTCTTCGTCCCTGCGTCCCACATCGCTCAAGCACTGGAGTGTTGCTGAGTTGATATAGCCAAAGATGAGCTTCAAAGTTTGTCCCTTCGGGGACATCCGATAAAATTGGAACGATACAGAGAAGATTAGCATGGCCCCTGCGCAAGGATGACACGCACAAATCGAGAAATGGTCCAAATTTTTTTCACTTCCTTTTTTTCCTCTGCACAACTTCGACCTAGGGCTTTTTTTTTTTTCCGATTTGATACCCTAATGATGATCCTGCTTGGCTGCTACCTCTGATATGGAACTCGATTCACTATTTTTTTCGTCGTTATTTAGACCTGTGGTGTTTTTTTTCCTGGATTTAGGGCACTTGGGTTTACGCATGTAGTTTGATTTGTTGTTGTTCTTACCAGTTTCGTTCCATCCTGAAAATCCCCCAAATCTGAAATGACAGTCACTACTACTGCATTTGTTTGCCACCGTTATGATTTTTGTTGTTATTGACACAAAATCCGACATTGACTAGTTTTATTTTTCATGATTGAAATCAATCTATACAGTTAGTAGATATCATGTTCAAAAGATTACCTTTTCCTCAGTCTTAAGAACTAAGCATCGATGAAATGCAGTGCCATGCTCAGATTTGACTTGTAAATTGATTGATGTTGAATTCTATGATATGAAATATTATGGGTTCACTTCTAAATTTGAATTTCAGCTACCTCTTACTTGTATAAGACAGGGTAGGTTTTTGAATTGACATGTGCAGATGCACTAGTTATTGGTGCTTGTTGCTTATCCATTTGCGTTCAATCTTCAGAACTCTTGTTTCATTGATTGATTTATATTTTAGCCGTATGGTTTGATTTATGTTGTTTGTTAAGATTGAAACTCATTTTGTGTAGCTGCTTAGATGACATCAACTTCTCCGAGGACATTGTGCATTTGGAGGTGGAGAGGCTGTTTGTTGCATCCGGGAAGATCTGTCTCTGAGGCCAACTATGAAGAAGGTTAGGCTGATGCTTGAAAGTATGATTCCAAGTTTCTGTTCCCATATAGCTTCTCCTATTGAAATCAGCTGGTTTTGTTTGCTTCAAGTGTCCCAACTAGAAGATTGTAGTTATTTTTCCCAACAACATTCATGTCTAGTGAAGTTTCTTAACTTTGAATCTGTATCAAGCTAGGGAGTTATCTCTTTCTTACCTGAATAAGAGATTTATTTCCACTCATGGAATGATATAATTTTAGTCAAACAGTTCAATTTGAAGATATTGTGTTGTTTCTTCCGGAGATTAAGGAAATAATGTATTTGTAAGTTGACTGCCTTATCTGAATAACTCTGATATTGCGTTCAGTATAGTTAATAATACCAAACTCTGACTTGTATCACTGTTATTTAACAATAGTACAATACTACTATGGCCTTCACCCTGCCATACACTTTGTTCCTATCTCTTATTTCAATTGCAAACTTATAGCTCGGTTCATGCTCATTAATCTTTAAGATTATAGTTCAGCTTGTGCTCATTATCCACAGCTGATGGCCCTTTCACTAACATATACTGTGCTTCACGGGACTCCTCATGTTGCATATGGGTCATCCCTGAAAGTTCAATATTGTATATGTCCGAAGGCCGAAGCAACCATGCTATCATGTACTTATGTGCCTTTATTTCCTTAAATGTCAAAGATTAGTACCCAACTTGGTAGGACTAGGAGACCTCTTTAGGCTCAACTATTTATCTATTTTTACCACTGCCACTCCTAAAATATTGCATTTAGATGTACTTAAATCTTTCAAATACCTGTTGTTTTAACCTTCTCTTACTATTTTATGTTCTATTTCCAAACCAATAACTGAAATTAGGCCAGGACACTACATATTTCACCAACTCTTTTTTATTGTTTTGTTATGAGTCACTTGTCCCGAAGACTAGTGGCGCAGCACCTACAAAATTAATGTCTCATTAGATTTTGTCGTCAGATCATAGCTTTTGCCTCACCTATTCACTGTGTAAATCTACTAACAGTGGAAATACCCATCTGGGTCTTGCTCTTCTCTACCTATTTTTGAGTCTTTCAATTGATTCTGAGTAATGGGTTTCATCTGAAAAATGCACCCGAGCTTTGTTTATATTCAGGTTGGTTTTGTTTCGAATTCAGTTTTGGTGATTAGAAAGATTGCGCCTTTCTTACGGACATGTATTGGTGGCTTTGGGTAAGTTTAAGCTACTGATTGGAATTGTCTTTGATATTGATTGACAGTTGAGTTTCTATTAACTTCATGTACTGAGCAAATCAATCCATGCTTTGTTCTGGATCTCGGTTCTTTGGTTTTTATTTTGAGTTTGTGTTCTGTTTTCATAAATTGTGCCTATTATACTTGTGATTGTTTGGTTTATTTCTCGGTCTCTGGTGTATTTTTTTTTTGTATTGTAAAAAAGTTGCATTTTGTTTGATGAAACCTTTTTGTTGGACATTGGAGTTCTTTGATGTTTATCAGGTAAAAGAGAAACCAAAGTTGCAGAATTAGGTGTTGTTTTGTTTATTCACATCATCTACTTAGTTGTGCCTTAGCATTTCCAGTTTAGGCATAGATGATGTGTGGTGAGATCACAAGCTGTGATGTTACATCTGTTTCTGCTATTGTGCTCGTGATTTGGTATATCTGTACTGGACAAGACCAAGTAGTGGATGGAACATCAAACTTAATTGATAAATAAACCCTTATCATTGTCAAATTTATCTTCACAAGCTGATATTTGATCGAATTTCCATTGAAAACGACAGCTTTTGCTGGAATTGGGTTCGATTGATTGAATTTGAGAAATACAAGCAAGCATTGATAGGCGACATCAAGCGTAATGACTTGACTCCGACGCTGGTGGAAGAGGAGTACGAAATTGCCCTCCAAAAATAATCGGATCAGGAGGATAATGTCTACACCCTGAAGAGAAAAGGGATAATACGTTTTAAAAGAAGAGTCTCTTGTTAACAAAATTAATTATCGTTAACAAAACATTAGAAATGGAGCGATTACAGACAATTAGTCTGGTCATCATTATTGGTTGGGATCATGGTTGTAAAAAGCGCTAGGCGCTAATCAAGCGGTGAGGACCCTTAATCGTTAGGCGGAGACTAGTCGGATTAAACGGAGCCTAGGCGGATTTAATTTTTTAATATTTTAATTATTATTAAATATATATTATACAAATATGATCAAAAATTCAAAATATATATTATATTTGTATAATATAAAAATATCAAGTATCAAGATACAAAAAAAAACTAAACCAAATAATGTTTTTATTTTGATTTTACTTTAAATTTTAATAAAAGTCTAAATTTTAATGATAAACCACCAAAAAAAGACACGTCTCATATATTTTTATCAAGAAATTCAAGACTATTACAAACATAATGTATCTTTCACCTTTCACAAATCAGAGTCCTAAGTTTCCAACTAATTGGACTGGACAGAAAATCGGATGGTTTTTAATTTTAGGGCTTAGGTGAGACAACAAATCAGACGTTTTTACAGATTTTGAAACCTAAACGACTAGGCGGGAACTTTTACCATAATAATTGAGACTTTGAGAAGTTGTCGTTTACTTGGGGTGGTAGTCGTTTTGAGAGAGGGGGCATTTTAGTCACAGAGAAATAAAAGGTGGAATAAAAATGGCCCACCTTATCCGAGAGAGACACGAGACAAGTTAGAGGCAGAGAGAGTTACACATTTTCTTTCTTTCTTCTTCTTCTTCCTTTGTTAAAAAAGGACTGAAGAAGAGAAGAATGATGACAGTGCCATCTTCATCTTCTCCAGTTTGTATCCAATTCCCAACCCTTTCAATCCCATCATCATCATCATCAAAAAAGCCTCCATTTTTGCATTACAGAAGCTCCAAATCACTCCATTTCTTCCCTTGCCATTCCCTCAATTCCTCTCCCAAAACCCTTAAATGCTTCTCCCAGAAGCCCTCCTCTGATCAACAATACCAATTGGAGAGGCTCTTCTCCAACCTCAACCAGGCCACTTTGAAGAGGGAACCTGGTACTTGCTACACTTTTGCTTCTTTCATCACTCAACTTGTTAGGATCATATCAAGTTCTAAGGTGCATTGAGTTTTAATGTATTGAGCATGTACCTAGAAAGTTTAAGTGAATGGAGAGTTTAATATAGGATCATATCACCATCTTGAGCAATAGAGCTTGTAACATTGGATCATATATAGTGGTAAGTTTTTAGGATGTGATCTGATGTACACGTCTAGACGGGTATCTTTAGCCTACAGCTAGAGCTTTAAAGTGCATCAAGTTTTAATATCATTATTCGATGAGTTCTTACAATGGTAGATGTAACACACTTGATGAATACTTTTAGGTGGTTCGGCCTTTAACATAGAAATTCCACGACCCTTTTTCCCTTTTCAGGAAGTTTGTCTAGTGCAATTCTCCTGGTTGCAGGCACCACGGTATGTGAATATCAGATATTTAATATGCACAAACAATTTCGGTTATTATTGAGTTAAATGTAATGCAGCATGTGTAACGAAATCGTGCAGGTTGGTGCAGGGATCCTTGCAATTCCTGCAGTGACTCAAGATGCCGGGTTCCTAGCCTCTGCTGTCACTTGCATCCTTTGCTGGATCTTTATGGTAATTAATGGACTAATCACGAGTAACTCGTGTTTAACACATGATGCAATATTGCAGTTGGCACAGCATTAGTAGATTGTCGCTGTAACTTGAATTGCTTCTGGACAGGTAGTGACGGGCCTGCTCATTGCTGAAGTAAATGTCAACACAATGTGTGAACTCGGTTCTGGGGGCGTATCTCTGGTAACTCATGTCTTCTGCTCATCTTTGCATACAAGTTACAACTGTGACTATTTCAGAATTATAGATCATGTAGCTTCTATGCACCTATTTCTCTTATTGCTTTGTGACATAACAGTCTCTATTCTCATTTCAGGTTTCAATGGCAAGGAGAACTCTAGGAACAGTCGGGGTTCAAATTGCTTGGTATGCCACTTTTTCAAAACTCTTGACGTTCTTGGTCGATCATGGTTAATACGTTTTGTATCCTACAGTTGGTCATACATTTTCATTCACTACGCCCTTCTCGTTGCCTACGTGGCCCGCTCTTCAGAAATTCTCACAGGGTTTCTTGGCATTCCACTGTATGAAACATAATTCTTTGCTTCCACAAGTGCATGTTTTGTCTATTCCGTATGTTTTTTGTTTTTATAAAATATAGATTCATTGCGTTGTGAATGTAGATGGGAAAGTGCTACCATATTTTCATCGGTCTTGGGAGGCATTTGCTTCTTCGGAAGGTTGGTCAACAATCATGTAGCTAATACTACATACCCGTCTTTAAATTTGAGTTTATATCTTTCTCTAACTTATATCTTCCATTGTAGTCAACGCTTCATTGGCGCAATTAATGGGGCACTGATTTTCGGGATCATCGCTTCTTTCTCAGCTCTCGTGGTAATACTTTTGCTTCATTCCCTCTTATGATTCTAAACATTACATTTTGAAATTTAGTTTCGTTGGTAGGTAGTTGCAAGCGGAGACCTGCATTGGGATGCCTTATTGAAAGCTAACTTCGAAGCAGTTCCTCTAAGCATACCCATAATTGCTCTCTCGTTTGTTTACCAAGTAACATCACCAACCTTTGGTAACTTGAAACAATCCTAGTATATATGTATCAGATTTTTCATTTCTCCTATGTCTGTTTCAGAATGTTGTGCCCGTTCTCTGTACAAATCTCGAAGGAAACATGTCAAAAGTAAGGTGACAAATTTCTCATCACGTATCATGCTTAGATTCTTTTGCAAAAATTAAGGATCTGTAGAGAGTTTGTGTCATGACCACATATGGTTCCTTGTGCAGGACTGCGATTGTGCTTGGGACGGCTATACCCCTGGCCTTGTTTCTTGTGTGGGATGCGGTCATTCTAGGAAGCATTACGATCCCTGAAATGGGCTCGGATAAAATGACCGACCCATTACAGCAATTGCGATCCACCAATGGGGTTGTTGGAGTAAGTGATTGGTCAAAATTTTAAATACTTGTGTTAATGATGCAAAAATACAAGTTTAATATCTGTTTTTGTGATGGTGCAGCCTATAGTGGAGGTGTTCTCGCTTCTTGCAATTGCAACTTCATATATTGGGTTCGTTTTGGGCCTTTCTGACTTTCTAGCTGACTGTAAGTATGCCTCTTCAGTTATCAAGCTCAAACAAACCAAATTAATAACTCTGAATAGCTTATTTTTTCCGACTATAGTACTACATGCCCTTAATTGCTTGTATGGGATAGCTTCTTACTTGTGTACTTGTATTGTCCAGTGCTGAAACTCCCATCCGGGAAGAACATGCCACTGCCATACCTCTTGTCACTGATCCCGCCGCTGATACTTTCGTTACTTGACCCCGAGATATTCTTCAAAGCTTTGGATTTTGCTGGAACATACGGAGGTATGACTGCTTTCTATAGCTTTGTATCTTCGTATTGATTAGTTTGTCAAGTGTTTCATGTTTTGTCATGTTTTCATCAGTATTGGTGCTGTTTGGGATTCTTCCGGCTGCAATGTCTTGGGTAGATAGATACCAGAGCTCTTCCCAGTTGCGGAGGTTCCCAGAGTTGGTTCCCGGCGGAAGGATTACCTTGTCGCTCGTGATGGGTGGGGCCGGATGTGTAGTTGCTTCGGAAATACTCAAGAACTTCGCCAACCTCTAAAATGAGAGTGTCTTTAAGACTCGGTCATGTTAGTATTTTTTTTGTTATCAAGAAAAGATCAGTAGAAATCAAAGGTAATTTGAATTGTGACTTGTAATAGCAAGCTATACAAAGTGAAGCCTTCAGAGCCAAGCTATGTTGGATTTTGATGGTGAAGGCTTAAATCAATAACACGCAACAATACTCGTTCATGGCATTTATTTCTAGCTTGATCTCAACTCTCTGTATCCGGATCTCCTCCGTCGGTCTTTTGGGCGACGGTGCTGTTACATTGATGCAGTAGCAGCGGGGCTGGAAATGAGCTCTTTTGACTCTCTGTGGAAGCTGGCAACGGGGTTGTTCCACGGGCACTCTCACTCGCGGGCAATGATGCTGATGCGGATGTAGCAGCTTCTGCTTCAATCCCAAGTGTCGTTCCGTCTTTCCCACCACCACCTGCAATAATGGTTAAGGTTGCTCCATGTCAATGGAACCCATCTCAACGATCCTAAGAGAACTGCGACAAAGGAAGAAGAAATCAGCACAAAATGGTGAGAGTGACCTGTGTGAGAAGCAGCTATGGAAGGAGTTCCGCCTCCCTTCTTCAGCTTTGACTGCAAGATAAGTCACAAATCAGAGTCCAATGTGATACATTAGCAAAACTGACTCTCAATTGCCTCTAATACAAGTGATTGTGTACTATCCGTCTTTTGCACACAACTATCCTCATTTACAACTATCTGACTTTCAAAAATTTGCAGATAGTTTTATCTTTTAAGGAGCCTTTTTGCATTACTCAACCACTTTCTACATCTAATCAAAATGTTTTTGGTAATTATTAAGTCTTGAAACTAGGGTCAATGACATCTTCGTCATTTTCTGACGAAAAAGAGCTCTTTGCAATTTTTTGAAAGTTTAAGGCAGCTGTAAAGAACATTTCAAAGTTGAGGACAGTTACGTGCAAAAGACATATTACGCAATAACTATCCGCAATTAACCCTATTCTTTAGCTGGATGAACCATTAGTTCAGAGCATGTTTAAGTTCTTACCTTTGCATTTTCTTCGCAATGCTTTACAACCACTGAAATGATCGGACAACGACCATGCAAGAGCGTGTAAGCCCACAATAGAAGCTTCCTCGGAATGCTAAGATCAAGGGCTTCAATCCCATCCACACCTAGTTTGAATTGTGCATTTGTTGCTGACCTCCAAGGCACCATATAAAGATTGACAGCAGAAGGGAGTGTCACACAGGAGCTCTCCCGGTAAAAATTGTATGCAGTTCTAAGCAAAGAGTTTGCAGCCTCCAGGTTTTCATCTGAAGCTCTCTTGATCACTATATTTTTCATTTTAGAAAGTAGAGGTGTCCATTTTGCTTCTAGATCCTTTGTCTGGGTTGGGTCCTCAAATGATGAACTCCATAACTCATTTGTTTGCAGATCAACACAAAGATGTTGGCTGCTTTCTGAACTGCTGTCTGATGGGTTGACTTGACCCTCAATTGGGAGAGAAGAGGTTAATGGAGTGATTGAAGCTAAGCTGTTTATAAGAGATCGGCACCAAGCAATGGAAGCATGCCTGCAGACTTTGGCACAATTAGCATTCGATAATTTTGGGTTCTTAAAACGCTTCCTAATCCTTTCATTTATTGCCTCAATTGTTTCCAGCTTCCCATTTCTTTCTAATGCCCAAATATGTTGGTGGAGATACCTGACAAAGTAATAAAAGTCAATAAGCAGTAGTTGTGAGCCAATAGCCCATATTTATTTACTATACCAAAAAACATATATGAATAAGTAATAAATGGGATGAGATAAAAAGGTAGAATTTATTAAATGCGTACCCATATAGGTTATTCTCTGATATTTCTGGACTCTCAATCTCAGGTAAACGGCATATTTCTGGCCATAATACACCATGATCCATGAACAAAGCAAATAACTTCTCCAATAAACTCTCATGGCTATTTGCAACACCAGAGCCGACATTCTCAACTGGATGCATGGATGATATCAGGGTCTTCATATACCTTCCAAGTGCTAATGGAACAATATCTTCTATGCACAACGAAAACTGAAATTCAAATGAAGTTAGCTACTACAGAAACCACAGCTAAAATTGTAATAATCAAGATTGAATGGATCTGCTAAACATGATGCCCATAATTACTTTGAGAATGTTAGGTCACTCTTAGGACTAGTTTAACTTATTAAAGCAATGAGTTTTTAATTATTTCCTTCCTCCCCAACTCGCCCATCTTAAAGTAGTAATTTAAGAAAATGAGTAACATATGTATCATTCATTAGAATTGACCCAGTATCTTCTTGATTGCAGTTTCATAACTATTGATGTATAATTACAACAGATCTTCGCACAATGATGTATTAATTATTGGATTGGATTCTTACTCTCTTGTCTGCACGAAGTGATGCATAAGCTCGGTCTAGGGTGCAAACATCTCCTGTTTCCTGCAACAGTTGCAAATAGAACAAGACATACTTCCTGATGCAAGTGATGAATTTCCGAGAACTTTCCGGTAAGTTAACTTCAAGTCCCTTTCTGTTCCCTGAACATCCTGATGTTTTGCGCCTGATGCACACAACAAAGAAAATCACTGTCTGGGAGACTTTTCGATACTACCCAAAATGAAATAGCCACAGTTTTTTACTTGAGCCATTTTGTTGAACACATTATGCATATGTAATTTCTTTGTTGAAGTATGGTAAGCCCACGCCGTCGTCAACTATATAGAAAAGAAAAAGAACTATATATAAAGGCTAAGGCCACACCTAACTGACAAGGTTGAGCTTTAAGTTGTGGAGCTAGGCCCATTATATTTTTGTCCGAATTAAATAAAATTTATACTTAAAATGTCTAAAAGCTCAAGTAAATAATACAACTACAAAGGGAAAGTAACTGAACTTACCTTCCCTTTTTGACCATGCCATCGATCTCCCACATATTAATCGTAAAGGATGAGCGGGATGATCTGAAACAAAAGGATAACCCATCCTTTGCCCTATCCAGATCACCACTCTCACCCCTTCTATAAAACCCTTGAGCAAGCATGTATCTGGCCTTGTGAAAATGCTTGAGATCCCCTTCAACACAAGTTTCAAGAGCAGAAAGGCAATCACTGTAAAGCATGTTCCATGCCCTTTCCAATTGAAATGATTGCTCATGCTGTCTCTCCTCGAGATCTGTATCCTGACTGTCTGCCTGAAGGGGTTGATTATCAGAGGATAACTTACCCAAGATATTCAAGACATCGTCCTTTGTGGACTGATCAAATGAATATCCTGCAACATTCTGGTTTATACCAATAGCACAAAAAAGGAATAAGAAGACACACTGAGACAAGCAAAAAATTGAGAAATTATGCAGAATAAACCAATAGTATTCCTTGAGGGGTCTATTTTAAGATTCTGATAAAAAGGGTCTATTTTAAGAAATAACAGTGTTAGCAAGGGTGATAGGAGGGGCTAGGACACCTTCAGTGCGTCTATATTATTCTTTCCATCCCTATAAAGTATCTTTAATCGGGATGCATGCATCCTGTAGACAGAATCCACGGCTGATGGATTTAAAGTAATAGCCTTCTCGTAATATGACAATGAAATTTCATGTGAGTAACCAAGCTTTTCCGAAAGTTTCCCCATATAGAACGCATATGACCAATCTTGCCTGTAGAAAAGAGACAGAAGTTGGGCAAATTTAGAATCATGATGGTTTTAATACAACGTGAGGTTAACAGAAGAAATATCTAAAAAAGCGCGTACTTATGTTCAAAGGCTTTCTTGAAATGTTTCATAGAGTTTTGACAAAACTTCATCCACACAGTATCCTTTGAGGGTACTATAGATCGCTGATCATAAAACGGCACCACATTTTGTAGGCTGTCATAGTATACTAAGGCCAATAGTTCATGTATCTCACTCTGCAGCCACAGAAAAAACAATGCAAGTTGTTAATAATACTAACCTAGAATACTTACATAATGCATTACTTGAATCTATGTCTCAAATAATACGCACAGATGCAACTAGCCATTCGATATGTCAAAATAAAACAGTATCTTAGGTCAACAGTATATTACTGAGACGTTCTCATGTCAGCACAACAGTATCTTAGGTCAAAATAAAACCTGTAAAGTGATATAAGTATTAAGAAGGTCATGTAAAATATAAGGTGATAAAAGTATTAGAAAGAAGATGAGCAACAAAACAACCAAGCCCTTACCCATACCAAGTTGGAGTCAACTACATGAATCCTTTTAGCAAAAAATAGGAAGAACATAAAGTGAAATAAGAAATCATCTCATGCATCTACACATGTATTCTTCACCTTTTTGTTGAGACAAGGAAGCCAAACACTACCACAACACCATCCATCTATGTATACCCCAATAATACTAGTGAAATATATTTGTATTGATAATAGAATAGAATCCCTCTATATAGGGCAATATAAGGTTTCTCATGAAGGTTGACTATTGCATGAAAGAAAATAAGCCTAAACTGAAGGCCTGATGTAAGGAGGAATTTTGGAAGCCACATTTTCAGGAATCTCATATATTATGGATTCTGATATTTTAATATGTATAAATATATTAATATATAGCAAGAACCTGCTGAGCTGATGACTTAGCCAAAGCCAAACTCATCAATAGACACCGTCTACTTCTTCTTCGACTAGACTCAACCCTCTGAGGTAAAGTTGCATCCTTTCTCCATGTTACAACATTTCTATGCTTACTGCCATCATTTAGCAACAAGTCCACTTCCTGTAGAGAATGAAAAGAGAAATCCTCAACAGACATCCAAATGTTCAACACTAACCAAGAGCAGGTCACTCTCTTTGTTATTTTATTACATTTTCAATTAAAAACAACAAATATGTAATCTTACCTCATCGTAGATATTGGCAAGTTTTTGCCAACTTTCAAAGCGCTGAGGGTTGTATAGTAGATCATATTTGAAGAGGGTTGCATTTTGTTGCACAAATTCTTCACCTTCTTTGGTGAGTACAAAACCAGGCCACTTATCAGTTGCACTCATTTCCTCAGACTGTGCTAAGAGATAATACAAGTTGCGATAAACCTCTATATATGGCTCAGAACTGCAGACAATTAAAGATGATGAGCAAGTGAGGTTCATATCAAAGTACATATAAATACAGAAAACTCACTCCGAAGAACTTCACTAATAAAAAATACATATATGTATTTGTGATTAGTATTATTTAGCGAATTAGTTAATGATTAAAGAAATACAAAAAAAACATTACCAATCAGAGCAAAAGGAATAAATTTTCTTAAATACCTCTCAACTGATGATGTCTTGTACTGTTCAAGGTTTCTGGAATCATCAGGAAATATTATCTTCATTATGGCTTCAAGAAACCCATCAGACCCAGCATCCTCAGAGAGTTTATCTTCACAAAGTTCTGGATCATCTAAGAACTCATTGATCGCATTTCTAGATAAGACATCCTCCGATGGTTGGGGAAAGTGTTTGCGTATGGTTCGTAAGACTCTGCGAAGTTTCACCAATCCAGTTCTCTGATACATACATATGCACATTAGACAGTCAAACAATGATAATTATCTCTAACAAAGTAAGACTCAAACGATAAGAAAACAGCAATGACAGGGGCTACTAACCGATGAGGCCTTTGCATTCGGTAGTATATACTGGAAAACATCAGCACACTGTTCCTTGGTCTGATAATCTCCACGACTTGTATTTTTGTGCATGGCTAAATCATCTTCATAAGATGAATCAGATCTAAGATTCAGACCATACAAGCAGAAAAAACATTGATCCAAAGCGTTGTCAATTTTCATCTCAAGTTCCTCCCACTCATCTTCAGTTAGCTCATCCAAACATTCAGTAGGGTTACCACTCGCCTTTTCAACTTTTCCTGACTTGCCATTGGACCCCTCACTGGCCTGCTTTTCACATTCTACTTCTGGATTAAATTGGCCATCATGAGATGAACTGCATTTAGTCCTCTCCTCAAAAGTGTTCCTCTCCACAGCATTGGTTTTTTCTATTTCGGTCTGATCCACATCAACATTAACCAGTTCTGAATTCAATTCACCAAGGGATGTTATGGCATGTTCCTTCCACTGACCTGTCTCCCTGTTTGAAGAGAGGGAGTTGGATTTAAGCTTCATATCCAAGACCAAGAGACGCTTTATTGCAAATTTAAGAAAAGTTCCTTGCTCCCCTTCACCATCTTCACCGGCACAACAGAGCTCATACTCAGCAAGCAGGTCATGGGTAGCAACAATCAAATCAACCTGGTGTAAGAAGTCAGATAAAAAGGTAAGAAAATCCATAATGAGGTAAAACAACAAAACCTACCAGCTGGCTTTCAAAAAGAAGAGAAATCACTAACTTCTGTTTTGACAGGAACAGCAGAGTTCAGGTGTTGAAGTTTGCAGAATGCAATCGCTGCATCAACAAAGCAGCATCTTTGCTTCAGTTCAGCTAGATCATCAACTATAAGCCCAGAGGATTTCTTACAGAGAAATATGCTTGCAATATTGCACATGACAGCCAGCAGTAGGGATTGAATATAGCCAATGCTTCTTGATGGAATGGTGACACTAGTCTAAAAGCATAAAAATAGCTACATATTACTAACCAAATGGCATACACTTCTCATAGTGTCGTAAATGACAGTAAAGTTACAGATTAAAAGTTTCAAGTTGCTCACACTAACACCAAAAAGATCCAAATGATCTTGAGCCTGTGGATGATGTTTCAATCTACACCAACAAAGATTGTGTTCATTTGAAACTTGTCTTGAACATAGGTATGGTTGAGCAAAAAATCAAGAGACTGTTTAAGGCCTTGTGAGTCTTGAAGTAGGAATACAGTCCAGTTTACAAGACAAGGCATTCTGGTGGTTTTGGCAAGGAAAGAAAACCAAGAGCAGAAAAATAGTCAAGAAAATAGTGCTCAGTTTGGATTTTAATTGGTAATGTTAGTGGAATAAAATAGAAGACAACAGTTCTTACAAAAAGATATTTTAAAAAAAACACAGTTATTAAAAAAGGTGAGTTTCCCAACGTTCAGTCTTCCAACTTTTCTAAGTTCCAAACATAGCATAGAGAAAAAGCAGGTCTTCAATAAAAATCAGATGGAACCCTGATTGACGTAAGTGACATAAATTATTGCCATCTGTTGGCTGCTACTGCTAACAGATGTATAAAATGGAATAAACATAAAATTCACAGAACAAAGATAAAGGCCACCAGCATTCTTCCGTTATTGTTTCCCCCCAATATCATTGTGAACTGAGTCATATCTAATACATTTTGATAGGATGTCAAACAGAGATCACTAAACACATCAATTTCAAAACAAGTACTGAAAACTTACAGAATCTTTAGATCGATCAATAAAGTTCTTAACTTCTGATGCACATTGAGAGATTGCCTTAACTTCCTCTAAAACTAAGGAATTCTGGAACTTGCTCGAACTTTCTGACAACTCTATTTCAGAAGCAGACAGAATGCTGGAACATGATTTCCTATGAAAGGGTTTGTGGAGAGTGTGGTATTCATCAATACCAGCAGCTACCAAGAGTATTTGCAACTTCCGGAGATGACAGTTCAAATACACCTCGATGTCCATCGGTTTTGACTTCTCACATGCCTTGATTAACATGTCTAAAGCAGACAGCTCAAAAGATGTAGTTTTTTCACCTTTTTTGTCAATCATAGGTGAAGGTATTACATCAAGGTGCAGATCTTTTCTAGAGAATAGAAGTGGGGCAAGCAAGGATATACTCTCCGAGTACATTTCTTTCTCAATCATCTCACCAACTGTTTTTTCCAGCAAGAAATCTACCTTCAACAAATTCACTTCATGGAGAACTTTATCAGTGGTCAACCCTTTAATAGCCTTGCAGTGTGATAAGATCACTACATGTCCAGGATCATTCATATTTTCTTCCTTGGCCAAAAGTGATAAAGAGATACAGAATTCTTCATGAGCTTTTGCCTTATTGCCATCCCAAATAGACATACGCCCACTTAACCAAAAAAATCGCGCCCAGAAGGAACTCTTTGTCATTAAAAATGAGTGGCCCTGTGGTGAGTCTGGGGATATTGTTCCATGCGCAGGTAACTTGCTGGTGCCTTGAATTAAACTAACTGAAGAACAACTTTCACTCCCTGATGCATGATATGAGTGAAAAGGGTGATCCCAAGCAACTGATTCTATGATTTTACAAAGATGATAGGATACTTCCAACATAAATTCTGACAGTTTTGATGCCTCAGAAGAAGATAAGCCAATATCATAATACAATTCAGCAAGAAAAAGACTGCATTCAGGGGTTCTTTCCTTTCCCCAATGTCTAGTACATTTTTCCAGCTCCAACAACTTAGCTTGTGCATCCTGGTATTGAAAGCCTCTACTTGCAGCCTCTTCCAGAAGCAAGTGAGACAAATGGTAAGCACCACCATTATCTGCAGTTTTCTTCACAAATATAGTAAGATCATTATATTCTGTGTCCAACGGATTAACTTGATCAGGGCACTGAACAGAACAAAGAGCAGCATGAACAGAGTCATTATTTCTCAATTCTCCATCAATAAAAGGTTCAATAAACTGAAGCACTACTTTGGCTGCGTCCTTACCAGCAGCAAAATCTGATTCTTCTTTCCCAGGTTTACGACTCCTTAGCCTTTCAAGACGACTGCTGCGCCTTTCCTGTGGGTGTTCTTCAGAGACACTTCCTTCTTTTTCTTTGTGATTACTTGATCTATCCATGTTAGAGTCGGCGTGAGACATGCTTTCATTAAGCGGGGTTTGATATTTCCTTTCCACAGACCCTGTACCATTTTCCAAGCTGGAAGGTAAGCATATAGTCAATCTTGTATCACCAGATTGATATGTACTTTTATTCTCCACTGCAGATGCACTTCCATTCAATGGCAGTAAGACTCCCAGGAGAGCATCCACAAGAGCTCCCCAGGAAGCTTCTACTAGGTGCAGTTCCAAATTCTTTTTTTCCCTTTTAGTAGTGATGCCATCTTCTAATTTTTCATCTCGTTCTTTTCTTTTGTCAAGGAACTTAAGACGGACATGTCTAGGTTCCAGCTTATCTATACCCTTTGGTGCAAATGGAACTGGTTCTGACTCTTCTATGGTATTTTTAACATGTAGAGCACGAGAATGTGATGGCCAGTGCCTCAAGATCAACTCTGCAACAGAAAGACATGCAACCTCATCGCCAATAGCAATGAGAACTTCCAAAAGCTTCTCCATGCAATTCCCTGCAAACATCACCCAAAAGGAAAAAAATATTAACTAATAACATGCTGCTGGTTATGTGAAGCATAATTATGGTTTTCAAGGGGATGATTAGACATAAGGAAGCATCGGTGAAAATTTGTCACCCAAAAGCTACGGAAATCTAAAATATTAAGAATGTCTAAAGATGCTTACAATTATTGGGGCTGCAGACAAGCCCTTGCTCAAATGCCCATCGAGAAATGCTAAGTAAGCCCATGGAGCATGACAAGGTTCCTAATTGGTTCCAAAGAACTGAATCTTTATCATCAATCTCTACAGCTTGGAGATAACAACGCAGTGCACTCTCATAATGAACAGAACCTTGTTGAAGGAAAACAGTGGCAAGATTCTTGAGTGCCAAAAATCTGCAGGAAGCAACACAAACAAAATCATATGAAGGACACCTTTATAAAAAATCAATAGAACACAAGATCATTACTATGGCAAAAGTTAATACTTCAAATATGTGATCAGAAAAAGAACAGATTTTTATGTCAATGCAGACATGAAAAATCAGGACATTAGCCATGACAGTGAGTAAGAGTTACTGATTGGAAGCGTGAATGAGCAGACCATGGTGATAGAGAAACAAATAGTAGAGTTTAAGTTCAAACCTGAGCTGGAGCAGATGACCATCACTAGCACTACCGTCAACCTAAAAACAAAAGGAAAACACATATAAGAAGATACTCAAATACACAGCGAGCCCATTAATTTCTTCAAAAACCAGTCATAAACAACGCGGTACCTGAGCATTTGATATCATGGGATCTTTAAGAACAGACTCCAGAAGCTCACAAGCCTTGTCGTATTCTTTAGATTGCAACTTAAGAAGTCCCTCATGATATATTTGGGAAAGGTGAAACTCCTAAAGAGACAGTAACATAAGAAAGCTGCCATCATTTCCAATTTGGGGATTTCTTCTAAAATCAACTTCCCAAACAACTGTTCCCACAATACACAAATACACACCAACCAAGTTCATGCATTCCCAATTAGGGCTTCCTAGACCTTAAATTCGTTCCCAGAAAACACAGAACTCATTCACAAACCTGTTTGTTTCCCGGGAAAATCAAAACGACTAAAAGGAAACCACCTCAGAATGAAAAAAGAAAATCAAAACAACAGAGAGGAGAGTACCTGAGCTTCTTTCGTAGGCGCCAAAGGCTCCCACTGACTTTTCGAGTCCGAGTCATTGATAGCTGCAATCGAGAACTGAAGACAAAACACAGAGAAATCCAGACAAAAATCAAGTAAGACATTCTCGAAAATACCATGAAATTACCCATACAATTCAAGCAAAGAAGGCGAAAAATCATCGTCTACCATCGGAATTAGGTTTCGAAGAACCAGTGAGCTTGTTTCTTCTGTCACTGCCTTCGTGTTCGTCTCTGATTTAGGCGGGTACGAACCTAGTTTCCCTTTTATATATTCTGTTTCTGTTTCTAATACAGAAATTAAATTATAATTACGTAAAGACGATAATAACCTTCTCGTTTTGTTATAATTACTTCTCTCACACACCCTCTTGGTTTCATCATCTGTTCTCTCAGTCTCTCTCTCTGATTTACGCCGCCGGAAGCAGCAACGAACTCAGCCGTATTGGCCGGAGACCAACAGAACAGTCTCCTTCATCACATCACAGGTACGTCGAGCTTTACAGTAATTTTTATCTGTGAATTCAAACTTCGTTTTGTTTCAAGCATTTCTGAGAGATTTTAAGAAGGAAACGATTTTTGATCGGTAAGTTGGTGGGTTTATCCGACAGATATGTGCAGAAGATTCATATATTTCTGGGTTTTCGATGAATTTGATTAATGTTCACATCAGAAAGAAAAGGATGATATTGGGGCTTTTTTTAATCACAAATGAATCCATTTTGATTCACCTGTACGATTTCTTGTATCTGTACGTTTTAGCCTTTAATTTGCTTGATTTGAATTTATGATTGTCACATGAATTGGACTGAGGGAGTGTATTGTGCTTGAATGTTGCTGTTCAGGGATCATACATCACTTGAAGACAAGATGAGTGAAGTAGGTGCATAGCTCCATTGAGCTTGCTTTGGATTAAGAAATTGGGGGAGAACTGAATTTTTTCATCAAACCATGAGGTGTACTTGTACACTATATCTGTTGATATTGATCTGCATTATGTGTATAGTTGTTGTTGATGGGTAAGCTCTAATATTTGATTTCTCTTTGCCATCACTCGTTAACAATCATGTTGTTTGAGTTTTATATAACTGTTATGGTTTTGCAGGATAGAGAACAAGTTTTTGAATGTAGGAGAAGAGCAATGGGCAGAAACTCTGCCATTACAAACGGGTTCTCAACTCTACCAACTGCGAGGACTGAAACCAAGTACTTGGTATGAAGTGAAGATATCATATCCAGCTTCTGTATGTGTTTGGTGTCTCTTAATTGTTTCCATTTTAAGCACTCTTGATGTGAACTCTTTTCTAATTCTGAGTAAACAGATTCCTGCTAGCTTTTCTCTACAGCTGAGCAGAGGCATCTTGGATTCGGGTTTAGGACTGAACCAGAATAGGAGATTGCTGGATACTGAAAAGTTGATTTTCAAGACCGGCAATCTTGACTCGTTTCGCACCCAGGTTTTGTTCAGTTTACTTCATCTTTGAGCTTGTTTTGCATGTTATTAGACGGTTAAAACTTAGAGGTTTGACTTTACTCAGGATGGAATGTATGTTATGGTCAATGTGGAACCTGAGGGGATTGTTGCGATACCGAATATACAGGAGAGGGAGCACATCATTTTTAATATAGGTAATTTGGGTTTGTTCAGCTATCGTGATGTTAATTACTGAAATTGCTTATCATATTAGGCTTTTGTACAAAATCTTGTTCCAATTAGCTTTTGAGGTGTCAAGTGCCTGGAAACACAGGTAGCGATATTTCTTCTACAGTCTAATACTAGTCTTAATATGTAAGTATTTTGTGCAAAATGCCAGTGCAAAAATTAAGATATGCATCTCATGGGAAGGGTTCCTTTGGAAAACCACTTGATCTCACTGTCCAAATCAAGATCCAACCATGCAGATCTTCGTGCGCGCTTCTGTTTCAAATTCAGAGGGGGTGAGAGGACGGAACAGTCATTCTGTGCCTTTCTGATAATTTTCTGATATTGGACTATCATCAGTCTGATGTCGGATTTAATTTTCCAATATAGTCGTAATGAAACTACCCTCGTAACAGTAGTTTAAGACAACTTCCACGCTTTTTGACTTATTTACAAAAAAGTCACCACACGTTCTGAACAAATCTCATCTCTTCATTTATCAGATGTGTGGTGTGAGACGTGGTTTCTACTTTTCAGACTACGAAATGGTTTTCCATTGAACTCACCCCTACATCTCATTGCGCTTTTGTCTGAACTTGTGTTTTTTTGTATGACAGTTTGTGATGAACTACTGTTAGGCATCCCACATGAAGCTTGGTTGGTTGTCCTCTTGGTGCTTCTGTGTCTGATATTGGCATTTACCATTCCAGTGTTTCTTCCATCGGTTTTGGTATCGGGTAATCAAAAGGTCTCGGTCAGTTGATCCCAATGTTGCTGAAATAGTGATGGTTGTTCAATGGAATGTGCCAAATTGGCCCACACTTGAATGTTGATGTGTTTGTTTTGTTTTGACGAGTGTAATTGTTACATTAGCTTCATTGTCCATTACACCTGGAATTTTCTGGGTTTGATCATAGGTGAAAAGATAGTTTTGTTAATAAATAGTCTATTTTTATTATTTTAGAGGAAACATTGTCATATATTATATATTAAACGAGAAGATATATACAATTTGGTGAGAACAAAGCAATAGACGCTAAACTTTTTAGACAAAAAGGTGCAACATAGTGCAATTAATGTAGTTTTTATTATCCCCAAATCGAACTAATGATCTTTTATATGAAGCTTAAGTCTCAACCTGTGACAACTCAAATTTTGTTATATTTAACATTGTTTTTCCTCCAAACGAAATACGATTTTTTTAGTACATAGTTGTTTAATTGATCAAATAAAAGATGATACAAACGTAGAGATGAAAATAAAATAAAAAGGTGAGACATAAGTCCTAATTCGTAGGTACTAGACGTTAATTCTATAACCTGAGACATGGATAATCTAGGGACAATCTATTGGTGGATATCTTTCACATTGGCGGCTACTCAGTTGTAGCTTATGATGAGCACTTCCTGACTCGACCTGAAAATACTTAGGAGAAATTTTTTGGGCGTTTGAGAAGATAACGGTCATCTAAGAAGGACACCATAAAGTGGGGACCTAGAGTGTTCAGTTTGCATCGACCGTGATAGGGCGAAACATGTATCCCCATACATACTCGGATACTCCATCTCACACTCATTGTCTCGTGCGAAGTTGTCTTGTAGACCTCGCATGTGGGATTCGCTGGTATGGGTCCTCTATCTCCTTTGAGGTCTGCAAATTCTTGGAGCCAACGCCAAGAAGCTCCTGGTCAGGGAGGAGATCTTGCATTGTCTCAGTTCGCATGGTCCTCCTATCCTTAGTGAGGGGGCGTTGGCTCCAACCAAATGGACATGTGCTTCCAGCTCTTAAGACGTGTTGTTGTGATAAGTAAGAAATCTCGGGTTGTGTGCTTGATCCGACGCCTCATTTGCGTAGGATATCAAGGATTAGCCATCCGGAATAGTATTTGGGAATCCTTCTTCTCTCTTCTATTGGTGTGGGCAATGAGTGGCATAGGAGATGTCCTTGTCCGTTCGGCCCATCGAATAATAACGAGCAATGGTTCCCCTTGCTCTTACTCTTCTTCGAGAGTGTGGTTGTGTTGAGACTACTGAGTGGAGGTCCCCGACCTTCGTGCCTAGTCACGGTGTATGGCAGCCAGATTGAGTTCCTTAAGGCAGGGGACATTCTCATCAAGCCGAGGGAAATAAGAGACGTTTCGATACCCATCCTTCATGGCATGGGGTGAACAGGGTAGTGGATGGCCCTGCCAACGATAGGGGTTCCAATCGTGGGTAGGATGCAAGGACCAATCACATGTGTCTTCAATCGTGGTGCGTTGGAGGCGATTGGTAGGATCAACAACGGTGTGGATGGAGAGGCGGATGGGTTCCAATCATGGCCAAGGTGTGGGGGTCGGTGTACACTGTGGGGTCAGACGCAACCGCTTTAGTTGCTGGAAGTAAGAAACCTAGGGATTCAGTCGTAGTCGTGTCCATCAATGAGATGGTGGAGGTGGCTTTAGAGGCAGTGAACAATGAGGGAGAAGACGCGGACAATACTTTTTCCACGTTGATCTCACCGTTTTATAAATCCCTGTGGTGGGCCCGGTGGCATGACGTGAGGGATAACATAATTCATGAAGAACAACTCGTGGGTGAAGAACGACACTACCATGACATCGATAAAAATGATGGCGTTGGGTATCGACATGATGGGTTTTAAAGAGGGACAAGACACGAGGATGGGGCCGAACAGAGGAAAAGAAACCCTACGGATCAGAAAAAAAATCCAAACATAATAAGATTAGTCAACATGAATTTAAGAAATATACTTTAAAGTTTCATCCATGTAAAATACAAGGTTGAGGCAAAAAATATGTGGCCCTACTTGGGCCCAAATCTCAACAACACCATAACATGAGCGGATAATATTCGGCCCATTTATGACTTGGCCGTAGCAACACGCGACCAAATTTGAAAAGCCAACGGGAGGGATCGCGATCACGTGGCTGACCTCACAAAATTCGACCGTTGTGAAAGGCTATCGATCCCGTTCCTTTTTCAATCGTCTCTCCGACATTTCTCTCTGTCCATTTTCACTTCTCCTCTATCTCTCTCTAGAGACCTTCGGAAATCTCCATTTCTCTCGCTCATGGCGATCGCTGCGGAGGCCGAACCTCAAGAGAAGGTAAGCTCAAGTAATTCACTTCGGTTCACATGGCCAATATATCTATACCCTCTAGGGTTTTCTCGTCATTTCTTTCGATTTGATTGTGTATACACATGAATTTATCAGAGCGGCATTGATGTCGATTTGGAGGTTAAGTAAACAAATAGTGAGCTTCTAATCTATCGCTGATGTTTTGCTAGAATTTTAGGGATAGAAATTGAAATTACCTTTTAGTTGTAGAAATTGAAATTAATTTTGGGGGTTTGTAAATTAGTATTGAGGAAATGGGTCGGAATGTAATGGGTGTTTTAGTTGTAGAAATTGAAGTTAATTTTTGGGCGTTTTAGATTCAACAAATGTATGTAAGTTTTCTAATTTCCAATTTTGAGCAATGCTAGGGTTTACTCCACTTGATGCTGGATCTTTATTTTTGCAGTCTTCTTCAGAGGTCTCATCAGGGGAGAAAAAAAGATGGGCGCTTAGTGACTTCGACATTGGAAAGCCTCTCGGAAGAGGGAAGTTTGGTCATGTCTATTTGGCTAGAGAAAAGAGGGTTAGTTTACTGATATTTCTCTGCTCAATTTATTTTCTTATGGAGACAATACATTGTTATTAAGGGTCGTGGTTTATATAATTTTTCAAGCAAAGATAAGCCATTTGGTGAGGGAATTCGGTGCACCAAAGATGAAATATAGTTTGATGTCTTAAGTTTTGCTGATGCTGGTATTTTGTGGTACTTATGTTTTCCTGAATTGTAATGGATTGCAGAAAATGGCAGTGGTGTTTGGTATAATAAGGCATAATGGTCTTATAGTTTTGTTTTATTAATCATCTAACTCCTCATCTTACAATTTTATTTTAATTGTTTTACATGCTCGACAATCCAGTGGAATATTTGTGATTACTTTGTATATGCCTATTGCCTATTGTAATGGAAAATTGATGATTGGTTATTTTTGTTCTTTCCTTACAAATGAAATAAAAGACCGCCTTTTGTTTTTATCAAGTTTCACTGGCATAAGAAAATATTGACTGCCCATACATCTATTTGGTACTTTTTCTGGTGCTTATGTACAGTTAACAACAGCTGATATAGTAGCATTTTTTTTTTCTGAACAGAGCAATCACATTGTAGCACTAAAAGTACTCTTCAAGAGCCAGCTGCAACAGTCACAGGTTGAGCATCAGCTTCGTCGCGAGGTTGAAATTCAGAGTCATCTTCGACACCCCAATATTCTAAGGCTTTATGGCTACTTCTACGATCAGGTAAAACATTCTTATCTCATTTTTGAAATAAAGCTGGCCTTTGTTGCATATTTATATGGTCAACTGACGACACAATTATTGCAGAAACGAGTTTACTTGATCTTAGAATATGCAGCCAGAGGTGAGCTGTACAAGGAACTGCAGAAGTGTAAATACTTCAGTGAAAGAAGAGCAGCTACTGTGAGTTCTTTTCATGCCATGTGTCTGATTTTCAACTATGAATCATAATTGCTGTAGGCAATTGATCTTTAACTCTCTAAGAAAAATTGTATCTTGAAACAGTATGTTGCATCATTAGCTCGGGCGCTCATCTATTGTCATGGGAAGCACGTAATACACAGAGACATCAAACCCGAGAACCTCTTAATTGGTGCACAGGTAATGGACCACGTTATCACCATAATGCAACTTCCTTTGAAGATCCTTTCTGGTATTTTGTAGTCATTCAACTTTCTGTTTTCAGGGTGAGCTCAAGATTGCAGATTTTGGGTGGTCAGTGCACACATTTAATCGCAGGCTGACCATGTGTGGCACACTGGATTACCTCCCTCCTGAGATGGGTAAGTATATAAACATATGCAGCAACTTTCTCTTCATAAACATTGTATTTGCTATAATTACAATATCCTTTGGTTGACATTAACAAAACAAATTGAACGGTTCGAAGTGAAGCTCATGTAGGCAATTATTTTCTTACCCCATCAACCCTTTTGCTTGACAGTCGAGAGTGCAGAGCATGATGCAAATGTGGATATTTGGAGCCTTGGTATCCTGTGCTATGAATTTCTGTACGGGGTCCCTCCTTTTGAGGCAAAGGAGCACTCTGACACATATAGAAGGTTAGCATGACAGACATGTTTAAAACTATCAATCACTTTTTCCGTCATAAAATGTGTACTATTTTGCTTTTCTGTGAAAATAAGGATTTAAATGCTTGATGAATTTCCCCACATGTCCTTGCTAGTTCCCATGCGACAACTTACCAAGTGATTACAAAAATACACTGCAAGGATAGTATTGTAGTTTATGTACGCAAATATTTTAGAAAAGCAACATCCATGTATTGGACATCCATGTTCTTATTTTAGAATGGAGTATAATTATATCCCATGTGCTAACTCACCAGTGATGTATTCATATCAAGGATATCATTGGATATTTCTTGCAAAAATCAATTCTGGCATCGAATTTATAAACCATCTTGGGACATGGTCTTTGTAAATCTGTGTAGTTTGTGTTGGCTTTCACACTGCTAATGTAGCTTGTATAACTCTGGTACTCACAGGATTGTACAAGTGGACTTGAAGTTCCCTACAAAACCAGTTGTGTCTTCTGCTGCAAAGGACCTTATTAGTCAGGTTTTATTTTTGTTCCCCTTCCGCTGAAACCTATAATTGCAGTTCCACTGATCTCTTTAACTACTCTATTCTAAAATTACATTTCTTGTCAATTCATTCACAAACCTGAATTAACCCAATCCTAATAATACATCATTCATATTGTTTTGTTTTTGGTAAAACAGATGCTCGTGAAGGATTCATCAAGGCGCTTGCCACTGCACAAGCTTCTTGAGCATCCATGGATTATTCAAAATGCTGAACCCTCCGGCACATACAAGGGTTGATGGTGAATAAAGCATTTTGCAAGAACTTACTGACCTGTTCTTGCCTAGTGAATTGTTGAAGTAGGTCCTTTTTGTATACAATGAAGTCCATATGATTCATTCATTGTTTAGTGCCCAGGAAAATAATATTGTCTATATTTCTTATCTGTTTGACAAAAGTATGTACCAAACACTGAAGTTACAAGTCACAGTTCCTATAAATGAAATGTCTGAAGCTTTTTTTATCTGTGAAACTTGATTTCATCACATGTTTGTCCAAATCTGTCTTGATCTTTCAAACAGAGGCTAGAAATAATAGGGAAACAACATGCACAGAGTAAGACTTTAATCTAAATAATTATATGTTCCAATAAAGAAAATATTTTGATTAGTACTTTTAATTTGGTCGTTAAAATGGACCGGTTCCAGGTATTTTGACTCAGTGGTACAGCCATAATACCAGACAATTAAGAGTGGCATTTTCGGCATATAAAAAAATAAGCTGTCCCGGAGAGAGAATAAGAAGGCAATTACCAATTAGGCTTCGTCGTTATGTGTACCAAACCTTCGATTCTTATTTTTTATTCGAAGAATCTGAGGTTCAGAGAACAGATCACACATAAGTAGCAAATACCAATTTGATAAGCCATTTTCAAGTACTGTTCGTCGAAGCTCACCCATTTCCAATTCACTCTATTTTCTGGGTAGAGGCCATGGGAATTCCATCAGATATGAGAGACAGTTGGGTCAAGATAAGGCGATCCAATTTGTTCATTGCTTCTCCATCTGAGGATCACCGTCTTTCCCAATCAAGAGATTGCACTCAAGGTACCGCTTCACTAATTTTTATTTTTTATTTGTACCCTCTTTTCGTTTGGTTGTCGAGAAAATGGTGGGGAAAGTTTGCCTCTTTTTCTGAGTGAACACTGTGTACCCAGTTGAGCTAGTTTTATGTGCTGGGTTTTTTTTCTGAGATGTTGATTGATGCACTCATGTTGGTGGGTTTCTGTTTTTGACTTATGCTTAATCTGATTCTGACCTATAGGGGGAAAAGAGAGAATTTTGGTAATTATTTGATTTGATGTGTTGAGCTAAAATCTTGTACTATTTACTGGGTTTTGTCTGGCATGTTGGATTGATCTTACTTTTGGTCCTTTGTTCCATTTCTGATTGTATATATGGTGGCAAATGAAAAGGGGGTTTAAAATTTGTTTTTATGGGTGAAGGTTGTTAATAGGATGCATTTTCCAATTCATATCAGTTGTGTTTGGTTGCTAGGAAAAGGTAGCAAAGGAAAGGAATTTGAATGTGCTCCTTTATCCCCTCAAAGTCTTCTATGTTTGTCAATTTTTTATTAAGTGTTTGGTTGAGTGGAACTTGATTTTCTATTTGTTATGTGATGTCAAAATAAATAAATAAAACGAGAGCTGCCGCTTTTCATTGTTTTCATTCTAACAAAGGGTGTTTTTCTCTCCCGTCAATTACAATTACAATTCAAAACTGTTTCTTGATTTGTAGTGTTATAGAGTTGATGTGATGATTATCTGCACATTGTTAATCAATTGAATGTCGTGGTCAAAATTTCTGAGTACATATTCTTTGGATGATTGACAGAGGGTGTCCGTGCTGGATTCAAGGCGGCTTCCATTGCATGTGTTGCAAGTGCTGTTCCTACTGTATGTTAATACTCAATATATGTTGTGGAAAGTCAAGCACAAACTCAGTTAATCCTTAGTTTTTGCAAAAAAAGTCATACAGGACACTTAATTTTGGGAGGTTTTGTCCAGCTTAAATCAATAGTAGAAGCTAGATACCGTTTTTATTTTTGAGTTTGGTTCTTGAGATTTTTTAGTCTGTTTTATAAATTTATCCTTCCAAATATGTTTTCTGAGCTGAGTTCTTGTGCTTGTTAAACTGTCTTAAGATAATGATATCAATATGTAACCTTTATGAATATTGTGCCAACTGATCGGTTTGGAAGCATTGTTTTTTATTGGTATTTTCCACATGTCATCTATATTTTGACACACCCTGCCCCGATTAAACCTCTCTTACACATTACCTCAGAACTTGTTTTAAAGAACTGAGAAAAGCCTCCCAAGGAGAAAAAAAAACATTTGTACTCTGTGGACTTCCTTATCTAGGTATTGTCATTGGTTACTATTTAGATCACAGAGAGTGTATTCTTGGCCTTCCATAGAAATGAGAAATTATTGGATTTTGGCATCTAATATCTTTTATTTATCTTTCGTTCCTCAGTTGACTGCAGTTCGTGTGATTCCTTGGGCAAAGGCAAACCTTAACTACACTGCTCAGGCACTGATCATATCTGCAGGTATAATCCCAACTTTTTATCAAACTTTTGTATACGTCTCTTAGGGATAATGACTTTAATTTATTTGCATGTTGTTACTGTTATCTTCATTTTGTAGCAGATTATTACCCCGTACTTTTTTTAGTTGCACCGTCACTGTCTATAGCGGAGTTAAAACCTGGTCGATAATACTAAACTAGCTCCAATTTTAAATCCAATCCAAACAAGAAGGCTAATTTCATCTTTTGAAAATTCGACAGGTCACAGGTCAGTGTGTGTCAGGCATTGCTTTATTTAAGTGGCTTTTCTCTCGGTATTAACATAACTAAAAAAAACAAAAGGTTGCAACCTATTGCAAAATGAAGATGACAATAACAACTTCCAAACAAATGAAAGTACGCGGTGTATTCAACCATTATCCCTATCTCTTATTTGTGTATGTTTAAATAACCATTTAGCCTGAGATCCTGTACATAGATGTTCGTCCTGAAATGAATTGAAGGTTTATTTGAAATTGAGCTCCTGTACATGGATAAATGCCTTCAAAGACTTAGTGTGCATGGTTCAATATATTGACACAGAATAAGATGCAACTGTTATTTCTATGACCAGCATTACATTAATATGTGCATATATATGTACATACAATAACGAATGCACGTTTTATGTTTGTGGCTTACAGCCTCGATTGCTGCATACTTCATCACTGCTGACAAAACCATATTAGAGTGTGCAAGGAGGAATTCTCAGAACAATCTGTATGACAGAAGTGCTTGATATGCCGTGACTTCAATATCTTCTGAACCGTCAAAAATCTTCAAACATGTTTATTTCTAGGGCCTGTTCCTGCATATACTACTTTGATTCTTTTCCTGAAAGTGTTATGTTCCTAAACTATTACACCAGTGAGTCCAACCAAACTGAAGTTGTAAATGCAATGCTTTGCTCTTTATTGATCTGAAATACAGTTGCAGAAGATTCTTCTATCAACAAAAAAACATTTCAATAAATGACATGAAAACACCAAAACCAATCCGGACGGAAACTATTAAAACCAAAACTCGGCTTAAAGGGAAAGAGCCCAGAATTGACCCTGCAATGACAAGTTCTATATACAGAGAATGGTGGAGAATTCCTCATTCTTCTCATCGATGTGGGACTTTTGTCCATCCTCAATTTTTGAAAATTTATCCCTTCGGGACTTCTACTTTTATTTCTCTGTCAATTTTTGGGTTCTCTCTCTTCTAGTGGAGGTGCCCCTGAGAGGAGGAGGAGGAGCAGCCAACCGGAGCGACTCTTCCTCCCACTCTCCATCTCTCTCAGTTATGGAGTCCCAATCGATCGAATGTTTCTTCTCGGGCATGTTCTTGCATATACTATGGAAAATATTATGCTCTTAAACTAGTAGCAGTGAGTCTAACCGAACCGAAACTGTGAATACAATGACAGAAGGCTCATTTATGACAAACATGGAGCCAAAATATGGGTTCAAGCTAAATTAGCACACAAAACTGTTTGGTATAAAAGCATTTACTTTTTATAACATATATAGCCTCTTCTTTAACAATTTTTAAAAAGTGTTTTTGAAACAAAAGATCCAAATTTTCATACTTATTTAACTTCCTTGTTTTGTTGTACAATATAATTTTTTTAAATGATACTTTGGATTTTTTTTTGTTATTTATTTATTATTTTTAAAATTTAAATCATATGCATAAAACATCATTTTTATATAAATTGTAACACTCATAGAGTACTCTTTTACAATTATCAAATAAGAGGCACTACAATTGCAAAAATGGATACCTATGGTATTATTTTTTTGTAATTATCCCTAAATTTAATACATGTGCACTTCAACTTAAGTATTCAATGGTACATAATTTTGCATCTTTTCATTTGCACCACTGACCCGTCGTGACAGATTAAAATGCATATCGATAGATTGCATCAGCTACACCATCTTCATCATTGCTGAGACCAATCACATTAGCTATTGCTTTTGTCTTCTTAGCACCATTACTGAGGGCAACACCTAGGGAAGCAAGTTCAAGCATCTCGATGTCATTTTCCCCATCACCCACAGCCATTATCTGGACGGAAAAAAAGAGAGGCAATATTAATGAATTAGTAGATTCAACAAGTGATTATTGTTCATAAACATCAAGCAAAGGCAAGCAGAGCTTGAACATGATAGGGTGATAAGAACATTTCACCCATAGCTACCTCTTCTTCTGTGACACCCAGGTGATTAAGAAGCATTCTCACTCCACTTCCTTTATTGGTCCCGGGAGGAACAATTTCGAGCATGTCAGGCACAGCTTGGACGACATTAGCGCGACCTTTTGTTGCTTTTTCCCAGTATGGCCTTATGGTATTAGCAACCCCCTCAGTAGTGTCTAAAAAGATTAGCTTCTGCAAATCACATGATACACAATACGGATATTCACAACCCCAAAAGAATTAATAAACAACGTACACGAGGATGAACCTTCAGGTTTACAAGTACAATAAAAACAGTTACTAGTACGAACTAAAAACAATTGTCCTTGACTCTAAACTTTATCTTCTGCATATCTCTATTATTATTTTTATATTAGGCAGTGAATATGGATAATAAATGACATCCAAGATGAATCCATCTTTTCCTGAAGTTCAGAATGCAGAACTTGAATCCTGTTTCCTACCAGCTTTTAAGGGCATACCTGAATATCAGCAGCATCCAAAAGATGATCAACTGAAGGCATGATCTCCGCCTGAAATTTCCAAATAATCTTAACTTGAGCTAAAGCAAACATAAGCCATTTGGTTAATGCCTTATAGAATTATCATGAGAAAGAAAGAACTGAGAGTAACAAACACCTTTGCCTCGTGATATATCATGTGAAGTGAATCAATGAGAGGGTGGTTAAACAGTGATAAGCAACGACCCTCACAGAATGCTATGAGAGGGACTTTATGCTCCAAAGAGTATATACATGCCTACAATTTCAAGAATAACAATCTTTGTTAAACAATATTCAGAATGAGAATCATCAAGGCTTTGTAGTCCTTGTCAGGTTAGATAAGCTACATAATAACTCCATTAATGTATCAACATAAGTTAGGTCAAGTGGCGAAGAACTTGTTTCTCCATTAATAATGATAACACCATTAATGTGGTGTGGCAGGAGTAACATTAGATGAAGTAAGTTGCATATGTAAGGCGATTTATAATTCCACATACACTATAGACCATAGAGGGATGACAAACCACATTAAAACCAAAAGGAAAAGAATCGTAACATTTTATGAAGGTTCTCTCATTAATAATGTTCAAGAAACATTACCTCTCTGCAAACATCTGCATCTAAATTTCGTCTGAAAATTTCCTGACCTTCTCTACCATAGACAAGCAATCCCTGAGAGCAAGAATAAACACATATAAGAATAAATGGAAATACATAAACTAGAAAATGAACAGAAGTATAGAACAACTTAATAATAATGGCATATAGTTTCAAAATGAGAATCTAATATACAATGTTCTAAAAATCCCGACTAGGTGCCGCCTAGGCGCCCGCCTAGGCCCTATTTTGTGCCTAGCCGACCCGACTTGGCGCCTAGAACAATTTTTCATATTATAGTGACTAAATTGCAATAATTAGATGGTTGTCCAGAGTTGTCCGGTGTTGGTGATAGTAGGGGTTGTGCTTCTAAGTTGTTTGGTGTTATTTTTTAGGTATTTTAAATATTTTTTTACCATTTTTAATAGAAGGAAGATCATATTTTGTTTCTATATATAGTAATATACCTATTAAAAATTAAAAAACAGAACATTACAAATCCGATTAGTCCCCGATTAATCCCCGAAGGCCATAACCGCCCGACTAGCGCCTAGCGACTTTTAGAACCTTGCTAATATATATAGTAAACCAGTAAGTAGATGAGCATAATAGCTACTTTAAATTAACCATAAATGTCTGCAATAATATCCTTTAAACTTATTTTCGCCTACATTTACTATTTCACTACAAGCTTTTCAGTTCTGAAGGAAAAATAAAACAATTTTCTAAGGTTTGGATGTAAGAAGGAAAGTGTATTAATAAGATAGAAGGAAGTCTATGAAAGTGGGCATGTGTCATCATAAAGAGATTTAAATGAAATATTACTTCAAAGCAGCTATCTACCTTTTATGGATAGCCCAAACCTAAATACACCTAAAACAGTGCAATACATGCCTGATATATAACATGCACAAATATTGACAAAATAAAAGGGAAGAGATAAACCTGCAAGAAAACCCCAGGAGAAGATACCGAAATAATACCATCTTCACCAGCTAAATCTACCATCTTCATAATCTCTATTACAGCCGGACGGGCCTGATCCAAAACTCAAATTAACAACCAACACTGAGAGTTTTGCTAAAACAAATAATACTTGGAAGCTAAAGTTAAGCAGAAAGAAAGGATGTGGAGAAAGTTGAAACCAATATATGACCAGATATATTTAGCTACTCACATATATAAGTAATATTTCAAAAAAAAAACAGCTGAGAAGTTGGATAATATGTATATACACTACACACTTGTATAATCTAAATAAAATACGACAAAGTAAATATAATGTACTCTTACTTTTCCGGTAGCTATCACCACATTTAGGCCCCTTGACGAGGCCTCTTTCAATGCTGCGGCGTTTCCTTTAGAAATTTGACTTTTGCTGTTTAAGAGTGTACCTAGTATATCAACAAGAGTAGTGTGATCAGATAATAACAGAATAAGAGAGATAAAGTAAAAACTTGTTACATTATAGGTTGAGTCTCACCATCCATATCACAGAAGATGTACTTGAACTTTGGTCTATAAAACCGGAGACTGCCTTCTTTCTTCCTGTCTGTGAACAATATGGTAAGGTTACCTCACTGCAAACTTATACACATCTTATTGTATTTCATCAAAATGAAGGAAAAACATGATTGATGCTGGTTATCAACATGAAGATTTATATCAATTAAGCAATACATGCACTTTCAATAAGCCCTTTTCTTTTCACGAAATTCTCCTTCCTCCACATATAAGTTGGTTAAGAAATTAATGAAAAACACTAAAAGAAGAGTTTTCACTCTTCAACTGGTTTTAAAATGTGAAATTACCATCTTGATCCACGTAAAGATTAATATTAGTTTCAGTATCACATGCACTTTGAATGAGCCCTTTCCCTTTCCACCCAAGACTCTTTAGAAGACGTTCCTCTTCCTTCTCCATTTCTAACTCAGCCTCTTCACTAATTTCATGATCAAATCCCATAAGATGTAACAGTCCATGAACCTGCACACATACAGCAATGTTAGTTTCAACTTCCCCAAAGAGGTTATCTGAACAAAGATTTTACGACAAACTTTAGATTTATCAACTGCACAGTTTGCTGCAGTATGCCCATATATTACCTTCGTATATAAGCATGGCTTTCTGGTAGGGCAAGGCATAACATTACATTACAATCATTAATTGAAGATTTCATAACTAACCAAGAGGATGCGTATCTCATCAAGAATTGTGTGCCCCCTTTCCTCTGCTTGTCTTGCAGCTGTCTCAACCGATATTACAATGTCACCCAACATAAGCTGCCACAAAATGAAAAATTAAAAAGAAGAAGAAAAAACATGGTTAACCTTTTGCCACCTTACAAGATAGTAATTCAGTCGAAAGATTGAAATCTTACAACTGGAAGCTTGAGTCCTGGGATATGTTCAGACATGGACAGAACATCAGTAGCATGATCCTCACCCCTCCATTCTTTATTCAACGAGCGTATGAATTCATCATTGCAAAGAAGTACAGACAACTCGATGCTTTCATATCCACCCAGATCATCGATGGAGGTATCTCTTGTTTTATACGTTGGATCTTTCAAACAGTCAAATGCCAATTTCATCGCCATGGGAGCATCAAGATGCAGTGTTTCAGCAATACTCTACCACGAATCAACAGAAACAAAAGTCAATTTGTCAACCAAAAAAAAGACGGAGAATTTCACCAGAATGATCTGAAATGAAACATATTCATTAACTTTATAACTATATGTACATAATGTTATCTCGAACATATGAAGAAGATAAAGAATTCATAAACTCTCTTCCAAAACATAGTGTTACTCAGTGCAAGAGGCTAAAATCACTCAAAAACTAATCAAACTTGC
Organism: Erodium maritimum; assembly: GCA_963921825.1. Lineage (NCBI taxonomy): Eukaryota > Viridiplantae > Streptophyta > Magnoliopsida > Geraniales > Geraniaceae > Erodium > Erodium maritimum. The sequence continues at coordinate 8,333,089 of OY997588.1, read as the reverse complement.
ACACACATAACAGCAGCCAATATCACATTTTGGAGCTTCCCCAATGTTCATGGCAATGCCCTCAACAAACAACATTGAAAAAAACTGCAAGTGAGTATCACATTTTGACCCTTTTACCTGATCCTATTTTAAGTATTTAATATGAATAGCAATATTGAGAATGCGAAAGTACCAAAATCTCAGCATCATCAGGCAAGCCTTCCTCGAGGCAGATGGCGAAATCGAGCTCCGATTCCTTCTGCTTCTTCTTCGCCGGTTGGGTCCGAGAACTCCGGTACCCTCTCTCCGCCGCGTAGACCCTTCCTGCTGATGGCAAGTGTTTTAAGGACAAGGGAGAAGAGACGTGGAAACGAGCGGCCGGAGAAGGAAAATAAGCTAAATTTGAACGGAGACGGAGGGGCGAGACGGCGGCGAACGGGGTAAAGAGGGGGGCGTGGGCGGCGCGTATAAATACACGCGCCATGTGAGAGGCTGTTGAGGTGATGATGGGAGGGGCGGAGGAGCATTTAAGTGCGAAGTTATCGAAGGAAATTGAAGGAAAAAAAGAGGGACCCGTCTTGTAAAAGTGGGCACATGTCTTATGTTTTGGGTTGATTATTATTTTTGTGAAAAACATTGAAACTACTTTTCATTTTTTTAACGTAAGAAATAAGTTTTGGTACTTTAAAAGAAACAGAACAAACTTACGTAAAAATCCATTAGTAATCTTCTCTTGCGTGTGTAAGTCACTCTAGCGATCTTCTAAGTTATTTGAATCTCGATTTTTCATTTTTTCAGCATAAGAAACAAATTTTGGTACTTTCAAGGAAACACAACAAGCATACATAAAAATCCGTTACAAATCTGTTCTTAGTGTACGAGTCATTCTAATGGTCTTTTAAGTTATCGTAGTTTATTTTTCATTCTTTTAGCATAAGAAAGAATTTTTGGTACTTTAAAGGAAATAGGACAAACCTACTTAAAAATCTGTTACAAATCTTCTCTTGCGTGTATAAGTCACTCTAGTCTGTTCATTTTTTTAGCATGGAAAACAATTTTTGGTACTTTAAAGGAAACATAACAAACCTACGTAAAAATCAATTACAAATCTTCTCTTTGCGTGTGTAAGTCACTTTAGTGATCTTCTAGGTTATCTTAATCTTATTAATGACATAGTACATTTTGGTGGTTGGGACTTGTGCTGTGGATTTTGTGCCTTCTCTTCCAATGGATATTTTTTTGTTATCTGATACGATTTTTCTATAAATTCCCTTCATTCTTATAAGGGTAAATTACATCTGACTACCCCAAATTATACGCGTTTAACGGTTTACTATCCCGAAGTTCACTCGTAACAATCACCTACCCCGAACTAACGTTTAGTAACGTCGTTGGTACCTCCCGTCCATTTTTCCATCTATTCACTGTTCATTTTTTCTGAAATTCCGAAATTACCCTTAACTATTCATCACTAGTTGTTTAAAAAATCATTAATATATTAATTAATCATTAAATATTTGAAAATTGATTAACATTTAAATATTATCATTTCAATTTAAAATTACTTACAAATCTCAATCAATCTTCTTCACTTTCCAAATTCTCTCGTCATTTTCCATATTCTCTCATCCTAAAAAATTTCTCATCCTAAAAATTTTCTCATCCTAATTTCTTCTTCAGTTTTGGGGAATTGATTGAAGATTCATCTCTTCATTCTTAAGGTATTAATTGCAGGTTCAACTCTTTATCTTTGGGGTGTTAATTGCAGATTCAAACTCTCCAAAATCTTTCGAGTTCGTCTGGTTTTTCTTCAAAAATTGGGGTCTGATTTTTTGAGGAAAATTGCAGGTTCAACTCTTCATCTTCATCGAGTTCGTCTAATTTTTTCTTCAAAAATTGCAGGTTCAATGGTTATGGTTCGTCTGATTTTTTTGCTTTTGGGGGTTTAGGTCAGAGAATTAACTCCACAACCTCGCCTCCAAGACCGCTACTCGGCCTTCCTCTTCATCTGAACCTCCAATTCTGTCCAGAAATCGTGTAGATCTGAAGCCGTCGCATGCAGATCTGGATTAAATCGTGTAGGAATTTGGTGATATGATGCTTCAATTTTTTTTTTTTCCAGATTCGTTGGGTATGTATGGGTTTGCATGTATTGATGCTTGAATTTGAATATGTGGGTTAGGGATTTGGTGATTTGGGGGAAGACAAGTCGGGGCTTGGGGGAAGACGAAGAACTAGGGGACGACGAAGGATTTTTATTTTATTTTTATAAATATGTAAATTATATATTAGTAATAATATAAATTTATAGAATATTTATATATTAATTAAAAATTAAATAACTAATTTTTATATTTAATAAATTATTTTGAAGAGATAGTTATTAAATTTATTAGAAAAGAAATAAACAAAAAAATCAGAAAAGTTAATTTAAAAAATATTGGGTTCCAAACAGATTTTAACATTATATATATGTATAAATTTCAAGTTAAAAAACTGATTTTATTATTTAATATAAATGAAAAAATGAAAAGAAGAAATAAAAAAACAGATTTTATTTTTAAAAATAAATTTTAAATATATTTATATTTGAAATTAAAAAAAATCTGATTTTTAATTTAAATCAAGTGAAAAAATAAAAAAAACAGATTTGATTTTAAAATTATATATATATATATATATAATTTCATTTTTTAAAAAAAAACTGATTTTTTAAAAATAAAACATAAATTTTAAAATATTTTTATCAAATTATAAATATTTTAATTTTAAAAATATTACACTAAAGAATATTAATAAATATTTAATTCAGAATGGTATGATAGTGTAAATTTGAATAACAAATGAGGGTATTTTCGTCATTTTACAAAAATATTAACAGTCATGGATGGAAAGTGACCAACGTCGTTATAAATGGTTAGTTCGGGGTAGATAATTGTTACGACTTAACTTTGGGGTAGTAAACCGTTAAACGCGTATAGTTCGGGGTAGTCAAACGTAATTTACCCTTCTTATAAAATAATGCATTCTCACACCATTCATTGTTTCTTTTTGCTCTTAAAATACATTTGTTTTCTCGTTCGTAATGGATTCTTCGAGTGGTGAGGAGTATGATGTTTATGAAATTGACTATATAACGTTATGGGAGAGGACACATCAGGCGGAGAACCAGATGTTGCAGTCTTTACGGGAAACAATTATTGAAGTTGATGAACGAATGACGAACCCTGTTTGGACGGAGCATAGAAGAAATTATTTTTTCAGAGATGCTCATGACCGAATTATGTCTGACTACTTCGTAGCAAAACCGTTGTACGATGAAAAAAATGTTTCGACGACGTTTTTGTATGGCGCAAATTTTTTTCATGAAACTTATAGGAGGCATGTCACAATTAGATGATTACTTTACGCAAAAAAGTTGATTGTCGTGGTCGGGTTGGGTTCTCACTGATTCAAAAGTGTATGGAAGTTATACAGATGCTCTGTTACGGTTCATCGGCCAACAGCCGGGACAAGTATTTGAAAATGGCGGAAATGATGGCCCTCAAGTGCATGCATCGGTTTTGCTTCGCCGTAATAAAGGTCATTGATGATACCTATATGAGGAAGCCAACAATAACGATATTGATCACCTTACTCATGTTAATGAAACGCGTGGTTTTCCAGGTTGTATCGACGGTCTTGATTGTATGCATTGGGCGTGAAAGAATTATCCAAAAGAGCTTTAAGGGGTTCACGAGCGGGGCGATTATCCTGGACCTACAATCATGCTTGAAGTTGTAGTGGGGCCGATACCTGGTTTTGGCACGCATATTTTGGTAAACCGAGGTCGAACAACGATATTAATGTGTTGAACCAATCATAATTATTTGCTCACGTACAACGCGATGAGCAGCCCGAGCTCATATGTGAGGTACGGAACCTATTACAACACTCCTTACTACATAACTGACATAATTTATCCATTGTGGGCATCCTTTGTGAAGTATATCCCAACACAACAACTATTGAAGCACATGTTATATGCAAAGAAATAAGAGTTCGCAAAGAAGAATGTGGAGAGGGCATTCGGGGTTCTTCAAGCATGATTTCATATCATCAATAGGTCGACTCGAGGTTGGATTATGCACCTTCCCAACGCAACAATATGCGTTTTTTATCCGTTACATGGACTATGCACCTTCCCAATACATCTAGGAGGCCGAATCGGTGGCCCACCCCACAACTCATCCTCCCAAATGTTTAATCTAGAAAAGGAAAACAAACCAATTCATATGTCCTCATCCTTTTCAATTCAGTGCACAAGAAAATTTTCAAAATAATGGATTCCGAAAACGAAAGTGGTGGTTCACAAGGTGACATGAGTCCACCATAATCACTTTACAGGATCGAGCAAGAAGCCCGTTGGCGTGGTACGTTCTAGCGCACAAAAGCCCAGCTTATTAAGTGCCACAACTCCTTGACGAGGCAATATACTGAAGTCGATGCTCTTGACACATCTGAATGGACCCCCGCTCGAGAAGGTCAACCACAAAGCTCTTATGATCGATATGCTACAAGTTATGAACCACAACCAAATTGCTTTCATGTATGTTTGTTTTTTCTCGTTGTATTCGATTTCGAACACGGGTTGTTTCATTTTGTACTCGACAACCGACCTGAATTGTTCGGAAAAAAAAAATCTTCACTTTATCTGTAATCTCATGTAATGTTTATGGAAATGACGAATCTTCCCTTTTCACATGCATCGATCCTGCCAGGGGATAAGATTTAACGAGTTTAACCAAATTTTTAATCCTAGTTGAATCTGCATCCTCATTAACTCATCGATTCTGCCTTCTGACCTTTGACCGATTCTACCTCTTGTTTTAACCCTACCCAAATCTCCATCGCACAACATATACGATTCTCTTCACACGTTTTAGAAGCAACCATTTCTCCACCATATTTATCTTTTCTCTTGTGTAGTTTCAGCACCATTACTTCTTTCTAGAAGAATCGGCCATGGTGTCTACATGACCTGAAGAAGAAGAGACGTGCCTTATTGTTGCGTGGATGGTCCACGCAGACGTGGCACGTGATTTTTGATGACGCCTCCCTATGACTGGCAAACCATGCACACAATTCTGTATCCCCGGATTGAGAAGCAGTTGAAAAATCACTGACAGAAGAGCAACATACGGGTGAGGACGTTTGAAGTGGCGTTCTTGGAGGCACGATATGCTCTCGGTCCAGTTGCCACCAAAGCGGAAGTGCTGCTAGAGGCGAATTGGTCGTATGAAGCAAATGTCGGTCACCCCTTCACTAAGCATGACTTGTGGGCAACAGTTTGGGATTTTCCGAAATGACGCATGTACAGCGGGTTCGCCTCCCTCTAGGTTGTCATCCGATAGAGTTTGGTCGATGTTGTGTTGTTTGGTGTCTCGGGACTTCGTTGTACCTTTCGTCTTTGGACCCATTTCCCCGCTTCTCTCTAAGGTCGGATCTTTGCCACCACCATCGTTTGTTTTCTCGGCGCTTCACCGTTTGGAGCTATTGAAGAAGCAAACTGCTCGATTCGGAGACAAAGGAAAGCTCAATGTCTTCTAGAGTAGATCGGAGAAGATGATTCCGTTATGTTCGGAGTAGATCCACTCATCTGTACCAGTGATCCGCCTAACACCATCCGATTATCACAAATCGGATAGGTATTATGACATCCAAACCAAGTACACACTTTCATAAATATTATTATAACATTTATACATCGATTACATATGTGATGAGGCCAACGCTTTCGACTTGGACTTGATTTGAAACCATGATTTAGTCCAACAGTAGCAACATATTCGGACTGGATCGCATCACTGGGGATACGAAAGTGACCATGCACAGATCTAGAATCCGAAGAAACCCAACAACTCTGATATCCCTTTGAGGAAAATACCGGAGCTCGCCCCATTTTTTGACTCCGGCCAGACGAAATTCCGAGAACGAAGAGTTGCTGTTGGGGCTTTAGGCTGATGAAAATCCGGTTTTGGGGTCGGCCTCGGCGTCATCTAGAGCGTGGAGGGAGATTTGGGCTCCGGCCGTGAGTACAAGATTGGCTACCGCCTTTACGGACCTAGAGCTCCGGGAACACGCCGGTGAGAATAGAGAAGGAAAAGAGATGGAGTTAGTGGTACGAGGGAGAGTGGCGTGAGGAAGAAGATGAGAGGATATAACAGGGTGTGGTGGGGTTAAAGGGCATAGTTGGTATTTTTACAAAAAATTGAGGTAATGTGCACTACACATGATCAATTTTTGTTGAAAAATGGACGGGACGGAACACTAACGTGATATTTTTTGATAGTTAAGGTACTTTTTTAGTTAAGATATCTTATGTGTGAATAGTGTCTAATTAGGGGTACTAAACTGATATTTTCCCTAATTAATATCTGATAAAGAGATATACAAAATCACAACCAATTTCTTTTCAAAAACCTTGACTCTCGAACCCATTTACAAGGTTTCTTTCTAAAATGCCACAATTTGGTCAGCAATCTTCACCTACATTGCTCTTCAATCCTATTCAAGTACAGACACACACATACCAGTGTACATGTATCCATTTCTGGGTATATATCAAAATACACACTTCATCAAATTTCAGACAAGCATCCACATACAAAGTCATAAGATAAAAACATACAATCAAGCATAGCTACATAAACATGAGTTCATATATATATATATATAGACAAGCATATGAAGTCCAAATACTCAGTAGAAGTCTTACAAGATAATTCTTAGCAACCAACAAAGTTAACTTTGTAAGAGGTGAAACAAAAGTGCTGACTGAGTCTGATACTAGGCTATATAGATGGTTAATCTAAACCGTGCTGATTCAAAAGGTGAGATATGTGCAAAATTAGGCAACAAAACCAACAAGTTAGAGAGAACTTATGGATGTTCACCTGGAATCTCCTTCAACTTTGTGGATGATCAGCCACGAGCTCCATCTGTTAACCACAGATACATCCCGTGTGGCATAGCTATGGTAATGGGTCCTTGATCAACATCAAGATTCAATGGACCGACATGCTTCATCCAATCTAAACCCAATACCATATCCCACTTACCAGTTGATGGCATCACCAGAAAAGTCCAAGTGAACATCATGTTCTGCATTTGCCATTGAATAACACAATTGGTGTCACATGTGAACCTTTCCTTGTCCATTGTAACAGTTGTTGGAGCAGTAGCTTTTGTTTCTAAGCACATCGCCTTTGCATGATGAGCACTGACGAGCGAATGACTTGCCTTTGTGCAAAGCATAATGGACACAGCCTCGACTCCAATTCTGAAAGTTAAGTTGCTTGACTGATCATCACCTTGCTTTGCTTTTGCTTTTGTTTCTTCCTCCATTGTTGTGTTGACTTGTGCAGTAGTGAACTTGGTAGCAGAAGTATAACGACACTCAAAATAGCCTGCCCCGGGTTTCTTGTAGGCATTGATATTAGGTATAGCATTGTTGATACTATGGTGTGCCCTTAGACTGCCCGTTGATGGTGCGGTCCTCTGTAAGTTGAGATTGAACTTGTTTGTGTAGCTTTGATCATTGACTCTAGCGAGGTGCATGCATTTGCTGAGAGATATAGGGTTGAACATAAGGGTACAAATCTAAAATGACATATCCAAACATTACTACTAGGAAAATCCATTATATTTTTGCAGTAAAACAAAACTCCATAAAAAAAATATTAAGACAAACAAAGCATCATTCAATTCATTATAGTCCATTATTTTGGTTAATGTGAATCCATCACCAAGCTAGTAATTTTGTGAATCCAAAATAACTGAAACCATTTTGACATGAAGTGGAAAAAAATCCCAAATTAATTTCCCAGAACATGAACAAGAAAAGTCAAGTAGCAATACAAATCTTTATTCCTGACCTCATTGTAATCAACAACGGAAATCAAAATACACATTCATCCACTTCCATGGAAAAATGACAAGCAACTACAAAATGTCATATTACAACTAAACATTAGCCATCTCCATCCTACACCAGACCCAAGCCTCTATCCCAACCTGATCCTCTCATTCAACTAAACAGTAATCAGTCATGGAAATCAAAACACCCATCTCCTCCATTTTTAGGCCAAGCAACTCCAAAACATCATATCACAATTCACATCACAAAATCTCTATACTAACCTCTCATTCAACCAAACAGTACCCAGGATGGAAATGAAAACACCCATTTCCTCGATTTCCATGCCAACCAAGCAAACAGCTACAAAATGTCATATCACAACAGCTCATTGGTCATTTCCAACCTGACCCAAGTCTCTACCCTAACCTCATACTCACTCATGGAAGTCAAAAATCCCATTTCCTTCATTCTCAGGCAAACCAAACAAGCAAATCCAAAATGTCATTTGATCACAACAGCACAAAATCTCTATCCTAACCTCGTACTCAAGCAAACAGTGCTCACCCATGAAAATCAAACACCCATTTCCTCCACTTTCACGCCAACCAAACAAAAAACTCCACAATGCCATATCCCATTCATTACAAACACAGTATCATATAACAATGAAGGCTAAGCACACAAAAAAAACATCGTATCTGAGAGTAAGAGTGTACTCATAGAGAATGGAGGATCGGACGGTGATGACTCGCTTCCCCTGGCGCCTGAGAGTCGCTGCTACCATCGCCATTGCTTCGAGCTTGAGCTGAAATGTTGGTTCCGTGATGTGAAACCCTAGGAATGCTTGTTCCCTGATGTAAGACCTCAGAAATGGATTTATTTATACCCAGCACGCAGCACAATTACCATATTACCCTTTCCCGCTTTTTAATACATTTTCAATTACAGTTCAAATCTACACTATTAAGTTTAACATACAATCAGAGTCTCAGACTCAACTCAAATAAAATTGATATGATTAGTTCAAACGAAAATATACGTTCCGGGTCACAAGAAATGTAGGTGCCTTCTTCCTTCGGCTTAGTCATGAATGCATGTGTTATCATGCACAATATGATTGTCGGGGCAGAACGTCATACATATGATGGTTACATTGAACCAATAGATGATATGAGCAGCGAACCAATATTCACGCAAGAAAGCTTCGTCCCGTTCAATATCAGCAAACACCCAAATGATCCAGGTTCAAAGTGCTCATAATGCATTAAAAGAAGACATCATCGAATACATTTGGAATAAATTTGGGTAGGAATTGTTGGAAATGGCCTTATCACGCTAATTTATTTGCGGGGTAGCCTCGGCAATTTGGCATTCGAATTAAATCGAATTTTTGTTTTTCTTTTAATTGAAAACATTATGAACTGCCCCATATACCCTCGCCCTTTCTTCTTCTTTGTCTGTTCGTCACTGAGTCAAAGTCAGAAAAACGATTACCGACGACTTCATCTGTCCCGATCATCTCCGAGCAAGCAACGACGCCGGCGAGAGGAAATTCCTACAATTCCGACTTCATGTCGAACCAGGTACGTGCGATTTGAACTCCTGCTATTTGTGTTAGATTTAGGTCCCTTTTGCAAAACCTAGGGTTTAGTTAGTGTAAATCGCAGGTGAGGCTACGGCGAATGGGGGAGGCATAGAAGGGAATAGGGTCGTTGCCGGAGAAGGAATCAGTGTCGTCGACTGGGGTCTTGACGGCGCTGATTGGGGCTAAAACGATGGCGTTTTAGCCCACTGAGTCGTCGGAGTTGCTGACGGAGCAGGTTGGGGACACAACGACAACGTTTTTTCACCAACACGCTCCGATTGATATGGCCAGTATGAGCCGAATGAGACCCCATAACGACGTCGTTTTGGGGCCGACCAGCTCCATGAGGTTGAACCAAACGGAGCAGGTTGGGCCCAATGAGGCCCAGTCAACGGCCCAATAAGCTCGGTGAGGCCCAGTGAAGGGCCCAAAATGACACCCTTGACCAATGACGACGTCGTTTTGGCCCCCAATCATTTGCCTTCCAAAGGCTCCAGACGGCGCATATCGGTAGTAAAACGCTGTGTTTTGATTTTGTGGAGCAAGGTCCAAACGGCGCCGAATGGGGTCAGGATGAGCCGGATGGGAAAGTGACCAAACTCTCTGTTGCCCGATCGGCCTAGGACAATTATGTGAAAGGCCGATCGGCCCATGACAGTTTTGATTACTAGTTAATGTTATTTTATAATGATAATATTACTACTACAATAAGGATTACTAGATAATGTTAGGATGCATCTTATAATCATAATACAGTCAGTGGAAGAGGAAGAAGGTTCTGTTTCGATACCGAGTGCAACTCCGTCAGAAGCATCTCAACGGTTTCGAAGAATTGAAACAGAACTGCAAGATGGGGAGTACTTCAACTGTCGTGTGACAGCGAGGTGTGGGTACAAGGTGATGTATGAGAAGTACAATGAGCTGAAGGATGCAGACCCGCTGACAGCTGCAGCATTAAGAGCGGGTCCATTCGGGATGTTCACCAGGTTACCGGAGAAGTTCCAGCCCTCCAACAACCTGGCGTGGATGCTAATAGTCAGGAGTACCACGGTGAGAAGGGACTCCGAAATGTGGTTCGTGCTGAAAGGGAAACCGATCAGGTTGTCCCTGAAGGAATACGCACTGATGACGGGATTGAATTGCTCAAGACCCAGAACTGGAGATGATAACTTTCAGAGGCAATTGACTTCCACAGCATTCCAGAAAAGACATTTTGAGTCGAACCAGCGTGGAGTGTCTCCACTAGACCTGACAAACAAGTTGAGCGCCCTTGTTACTACCCGGTTGAAACCGAGGACCAGGAGGACCGAGCCAGATTACAATATTGTGAAGATGGCCCAGCTGTTGTTCGTCACCGATGCGTTGATACCTCACACAAAAGTGACGACACCCATTGAGCCAAAGTGGATGGGATTAGTAGAAGACCTGGACTTGTTCAACCGGTACCCGTGGGGGTATATCTCCTTCCGGCATCTGAGGGATGATTGTATTCGAGAGTTGAGAGCGAAGTTCCAAGCGATCGCCGCTGGGAGGCTGGGGGCCTCATACACCATATGCGGTCTGCTCCCGTTATTTACGGTACGTAAAACGTTTAATACAATTTGAATAAGAGCATGATTAGCAATTAATGTACGTATTGGTTATTAATAATTTGATTTGTGTTACAGCCTTTTGTATTTGAGTCTATGGAAGCACTGGCAAGTAAGTGGGGGACGGTGGACCCACAGTACAGTGAGGACCTACCGAGGTTTTTTGAAATGGCGGACGAATTGGGCCAAGCCCCTGTCGGCGGATGAGGTGACAACCGAATTTCAGAAAGAAGAGGCAAAAAAATAAAAGTGTAGACGTGTAATTGTAGATGTAGGTTGGTTATATGAATTGAATGTAATGGTTATGTGTGTGCAGGTGCAGGTGACTCGGGGTGTCCTAATACCCACAGAAATAGAGAGGGCACTTCCGCATAATCAAAATGTGGGAGTCATACCCGACAGGGTAGCGGATAGGACGCTGGAGCGGATTGCAGAAATGTTGGAGGCTGGAGGGGAGATAGAATGGGATGATGAGTGTATGGAGCAAGGAGAGCCAGTTGAAAGGGAGCCGACACCTGATCGTCAGTCCGGGGATGAGGTGATGGCTACAGAGCAGACACCGTCGGATCTGGTAGGGGATGGAGCTGAGTGCTCTCGTCGCCAGGAAGAGGCCACCATCGAGGGAGGAGAGTTACCCCAGACCCCTCGTCGTCACGGGGAACAGGCCGCAGCAGATGATCATATCAGAGGTGTCCGCGTTGAGATAAGAGAGTTGCAGGGCAAGATCCAATCCGTTGCGGACTCTATTGGAGCGGTACGGACTGAGTTTGGGGACGCCATCGGAGCGTTGCGGAGAGAGTTTGGGGGCAAACTAGATGAGATCCTTCATCTACTCCGGACCCAGGGCGCTGCCCGTGACCCGCTGCCCGGGCGTGACGACCGTGCATCTGGTGGCAACTCCCGAGGATCACATTTCCCGCCTCGGTCTCATCGGTCACATGCAGCCGGATCGCAAAGGGATGATGAATCTCAGCCTCGTGGATCAGGTGACGCTGGAGGAAAACGGGAACAGGTTGGAGAGTCTAGCCATGGACCCCGGGATATGGATATGGTCCATGAGGTTGAGATGGGGGGTGAGGTTGATGTTCAGCAGGGGGTTGAGGAGGGACAGGTTGCCGTACAGCAGGGGGTGGAGGAGGGACAGGTTCCGGTTCAGCACGGGGTTGAGGAGGGACAAGTTCAGGTTCCTGCACCGATCGTGGTAGTTGATTCTCAGACACGTAGTACGGGAGGGGTACTTGGAGGAGGGGAAGAGGGGGGTAAGTCTGTGGAGGTGTCACTGTCGAGTTTTTGGGAAGGTCTGGAGGTCGAAGGGGAGGAGGAGGTCAGTCAAACTCCTGCGCGGCAACTGTCGTCTTGGGAGAAGGTACCGACTGACGATGAAGGTGCCGGGGATGAGGCACAGTCGCAGGCTCCGGGGGCACAGACTCAGGCTCCGGGGGAACCCTCGGAGCCTCGGGAGCCACCATCGATCGTGGTTAACCTTCCCCGTCACCTATTTGAACCTGATCCGCCCAGTTCCAGAAAGAGGAAGAGGACCCAGTTGTTCGGTGTCCTTGATCAGAGGCTGATCCGCAGTTGGAACCCTGCAGCGAAGATTCCCCATCGGTTGAGGAATTACTCTGGCATGGTGCGTACCGGTTTGCAGGACGGAGTCCTCTATAGAGGCCTACCCGCCAAATATTACCGGTCATTAGCAACCCCTGGCGAATGGGTCACACCGCAGGTTAGTATTTTATTTTAAGCAGCATATGAGTATATTTTTCCTGGCAATATATAATTTATATTGTTTTCAACTTTGTGCAGCATATGGACGATGCGTTGTCAGGCATACGGTGCAGACAACGACATTTTCCGAATGTGTTCAGGCAAAACCATGTAGTGCTGGATTGTGTGTTCCACAAGCTGTGATGTGCAGAGTATGAGGCGAATATAGAACCGGACCTTGAGCTCATGAACTATGCTCGAGGGAAGAAGCCATATGTCTATCCTTTCAGTTGGATGTGTGCGCAGAAGATTTATTTTCCAGTGAACCACAAGAACAGGCACTGGATATTGTTGGTTGTGGACGTGCAAGCAAGAAAAATCCAAGTGTACGACAGCTACCGTCCCCAGATATCAGAGTTCGAGATGGAGGTGTTGATGACCCCGTATGTGAACATGCTCCCGAAGATGCTCTTCCGGATTTTACCCGGGACACCGGAGACATTATCCGCATACAACGCGGATTTTACCTTCGAGAGGGTGGAACCCATACCGCAAGTCGTGAAGTAAGTATCTGACTTATTCATCTTACCTTTGCAGTACAGTCTTGTATGTCATGCTTATAATATTGGTGTTTGTTTGTAGGATGGCCGATAGTGGGATCTACACCCTAAAGTTCATCGAGGTGGGGATGGCGGAACTGGAATTCAAAGACCACATCCGACATACACTTGTGCCGCAGTTTCGCATCAAATATTGTATTCACGTGATAACTGATGACGAATATCTTCTGTAGACTGTAAAAATTGTTGGATGACTGATAAACTTTTGACTGCGAACTGACGAATATATTTTTGATGGTTTGACTCATATCTCATGGATACATATCTTGAACAAAATCTGCACGTCCCTATTCAATCACTACATCCAAAAAAAGAGACATATCAATGTCTCCCATTAATATGTCTCTCCACCCAAGACACATTTATGGGTACACACCCACTCATCCACCCACTACAACCCTATTCATCCTCACCAGCCTATAAATGGGGCTTAGCTACCCCATTATTTGTACTCCAACCCCCTTCACTCTCAGCTTTCAAGGAATAGGTATTCGAATAATGTTCTTGAATTATAATTTTTTAGATGTGTTTGTTATTTTAGTAGTGTAACCACGTATATGTTTCTGACAGAATGGATCCCGACCAAGCGAATCGTGTAGAGCGTGCGGAGCGTGAGGAGCGTGAGGAGCGTGCGTGGATAAGACGGGAGCTAGCCGGAGAATACGTCACAATGATGGCCGACGACAGAATAGTCCGAATGCCCGAACGACTGTATCAAGCACCGGAACCAGCATGGTCGGTAGAGTACTACCGGTTACTTGAAGAAGCAGACCGGCAGCTGGACCAACTAGAGGCCCTCATGCGCGAGAAAAATTTACTATGTCCTCCACTCCCTCCTGGTGACAACCCATTTATTCAACCGCGGATGAACGAGGATGACCTTCTTCATTCTTGGGAGGAGCCTGCTTGGTTCCGGGAGTACAGACAGTGGATGGTTCGAAACCAAGAAATTACACAGAGGCTCATTAACTGTCTGCTTGCTGCCTAGTATTTGTTTTTATTTTTTGGATAATTATTTTGGTACTTGGATGAAGGATGTTTATGTTTTGTATAATTAATGCAATGAATGACAATGCTTTTATGCTTTTATTTGATACATTTCCTATACAAAATATGCACGTCCCAATGCATGCACTACAATCAACGCAGTCAACACATTAATGGCTCCATTAATGCGTTGACACACCAACTCCAACCCTTTTCATTCCTTACACGCCTATAAAACTCACTCTCCACTTGAATAGTTTTCACTCCAACCCTCATTTTGTAGGTATAATTTTTGTGACACGATGGAACCCAACCACGATCCTCGTCTTGAGCGTAGGTGGAGGCGGCGGGAGAACGCCGGAACAGTGGTCTTTGTGGCGCCACCACCATGGGCCGTTGAGTACGACCGCATACTCGATGACTCAATTCAGCGGTTGGACCGAATAGAGGAACTCGTCCAACAGAAGAATGTAGAATGTCCTCCACCGCTAGATGGTGAACACCCATTCGATTTCCCTCCTTTTGTAAACGATCGTGACATTGTGAGGCTTCCTTACGAGGAGCCTCCATGGTTTCAACGTTTCGTAGAGTGGATGGACAGATCTAGAGAAGCTGAGGAGAGGCTCCTTAACTTTATGCTAGATGCGTAATGTAGTAATGAGGCTGTATGATTATGCTGTTTGGATGAAATAAAATAAGTTATTGGGTTTTACTTTGCTTGCTGTGGGCCGATCGGTCTTCCTATGGACCCAAACTGCGCAGATTGGGATCCAATCTGCGCATATTGAGGCCCGAATCGGCGCAGTTTGGTCCTCAATATGCGCAGATTGGGTCCCAATCTGCGCAGTTTGGGTCCCAATCTGCGCAGTTTGGGTCCCAATCTGCGCAGTTTGGGTCCCAATCTGCGCAGTTTGGGTCCCAATCTGCGCAGTTTGGGTCCCAATCTGCGCAGATTGTGTCCCAAATTTCCTTCCGACGTCGATTAGATGGGACATACTTTACGGAAGGAATATATTCCTTCCGACGTTGATTAGATGGGCCATACTTTACGGAAGGAATATATTCTTTACTTACCCTTATAAACCTTAATATTCACTTCAATGAACTCATCAATAGTCTTTACTAAGTTCATCAACAATGTCTTCACCTATTTCGGGCAGCAATACACCACGGCTTGCTGAGGAAGAATGCATTGCGATATTGGACGATCTCCACCAGATCAAGGAAACTCTTCAGATGGTGCAATATAAGGCAGATCAACTCAAGCAGGAGTTGAAGGAGGCCATGGACCAGCTCGAAGGCCTATTACGTTTCGTACGGTCCTTCTATTAAGAGATCCCACTTGTTAATGTGAGTTTGCTTGTATCGGCTTACAAAGACCTCAATTTTCCAATGTAGTATGTGAGGCTTTGTGGTAATAATTAATGTTGAATTGTACTCACAGCTTGTACGGTCCTTCACTTAGGAGACCAATTCCATTTTCCAGTTGTGAGGCTTTGTGGTATTCATTAGGGTAGTAATGTTTGTCGTTGAATGTTAATGGAATGGGACCTTCCAAATTATAAACAATAGTAATTGGTCCCCAAACGGCGCAGATTGGCTCCTCATCCGGCGCATTCTGAGAACAACCTTACACCTAACCCTAATATTGACCTCATACGGCACCGTTTGAGTGTCCGACTGACACCATCCGGCGCAGTTTGACACATCATCCGGCGCAGTCTGAGAACAACCCTACCCTAACCCTAATACTGACATCATCCGGCGCAGCCTGACAACAACACTACCCTAACCCTAATACTGACCTCAAACGGCGCCGTCTGGCCCCATCCCTCCACCTTAACCCTAATACTGACCTCAAACGGCGCCGTCTGGGGCCATCCCTCCACCCTAACCCTAATACTGACCTCATAAGGCGCCGTTTGGGGCCATTCCTCCATCAAATTAAGTCATCCCAACCACTAACCCTGTTTTCCCAACATCCACCTACCCCATATTAATGGAACCCACCACCCAACTAACATTTATGGACCTCACCACGCCTATAAAACCCACTCCAACCATCTTCACTCACTACTCACTCATCACTACTCTTCACTCACTTCATCCACAATGTCTTCACCTTTAAGACACACCCTTACGACGCAGCGTGTTGAACTTGAACACAAGGAGAGGCTGGATAAGCTGCAGAAGATTATGATAAGTCTTCTTCGGGTTTCAGTGAAGGCTAATGCACTGATGGACGAGCTGAGACAGGCGAATAGAACTGGATGGACAGATGCGGACGAGAATAATACTCGTATCGTGTTGGAGCAGCTCGAAGGACTGCGACACTTCGTCTTGTCCTTCACTCACCAAGACGAGGGCACTACCCTTTGGTAATATGGGTTGGTTTGTATCGGACACAAAAACCTCAAATTTTCAACTCCATATGAGAGTCTTTGTGGTAATAAAGTATGGTTGTAATGTGTTTACCGTTTTCCTTGAATCAAACTACATGTGACTCGTGGTATTTGAACGATGTTTGGTTTTATATGACTTGTTAACCCAATCGGCGCCGTCTGGGTCACAACCTGGACCGATCGGGCAACAGAGGAGATCTTATTTTTTTCACAGTTAAGCCGTTCGGCTCCCTATGTTGCCGATCGGCTTCATGCATATACACCACTATCCTATCCCAAACATAACTGCATTCCGCAAATGTAATGAAAATGGAAATGCATTCAACACATGCAATTCAAACAAAGTACACTCAACAAATAGTACCATAATCAGGAATAAATAAATACACGCAGTCTATCATAAATGGAAACATACCTACCCTAAACATTAGATGCAGAGCGAAGCGAAGGACATGTTCGTCTGTTGTGACCAAATGTAGCACAATGTCCACATTTCCTGGGACGCTTTGGAGCCGCTTGAGTCGCTCGTTGAACCTCACCTCCTGAAGGAATTCTTCTTTCCTGCAGTCTCCCGCGTTTCGCTTCATAGTCTGGAGGAAGAACATCGATAAGAACTTCACGATCAAATTCATCTACATTCCACTCTTCTGCACGGGACATTGGGTACACAGTCCCAGAATATGCTTCAACCCATTTTTGTAGCATGTAATAGTTCGAGCACAAGTCATACAGATCTATATTGGCATGCTCACAACACGCTAGGGCATGGGCACAAGGAATTCTGTCTATGTCAAACTCCTGGCAACTGCATTGCCTCATCCCCAAATGAACCAATACGTCATTATGTTCGTCCCTCACCTGATACTCGTCGTGTGTGTTCAGTGGTGTTATCTGCATCTGCTTGACTAGCTTGTTGCTTGCAGACATGATTTTCTCTACCTTTGGAGTTACAGTATGGGAGTCCGGTATCTTGTTCATCACATCCAGACGTTGCATGAAACATTCGGTAACCCTTTCCTGCATCCTGTTCAACAACTTTATAACAGGCAGCTTTCTCGCTGCTCTTATTACATTGTTGATAGCCTCAACCCCGTTCGTTGTCATTATATTGTACCGCGACCCTACGAAGTGAGATCTCGCCCATTGACAACGTTGTATGGTTGTCTCCTCTAGATATTCCGCCGCCTTCGGGTACATTTCTTTCAGTTGCTCGTACTTGTCATGTAACCTCTCCATTGTGTACGCATCAGCAACTTCTTGAAACAACTTCGATAATCTGTTTTTTTCCTTAGCCCCTACCTTCTCTCTCACATTTTGGGTCAGATGCCACCTACAATGCCCATGTTGGGCTTCTGGGTAGACGATCTTCACTGCATTGCTGATACTTACATGTCTATCCGAAAGGATAACCAAGTCTTCCCCATCCGGGATCTCCGACCTCAACTTTTGGAAGAACCATTTCCATGATTCGTTGTTCTCCGAGTCAACTACAGCCCAAGCCACAAGATATTGGTGACCATTAGCATCCTCCCCGCTTGCAATTATCAGTACCCCTTTATACTTTGTCTTCAACCACGTACCATCTACTAAGATCACTTTTCTCAAAGCATAGTTAAATCACTCAATGCATGGCCGATATGCTATGAAAACATATTTAAATCTACTTTCCGCATCCACCTCCAAATGAGTTACTACACCTGCATTCATCTTCCGAACCTGCTGCAAATAAACAGGGAGTAGTCCATAACTTGAAGCTGGGTCCCCTACAAGTTTAATCATCGCCAGTGTTCTTGCCCTCCAACATTGCCAGTATTTATAAAACCCCATCTTCTGCAACTCCAAATTGTTTTGAATGACACGTGGTTTGGGAAGATATTCTACTTCACTATTTTCTTTTACCAACCTACACACAATCTCTTCCATAGTCAATTTACCTTTTCAGGAGTTCCGTTCATTAACCAAACAAGTATGTAAAGACTCATACGTTCTAATGGATAACGTTTCACGGGATCCGCGATCTTTTGCTGCACGCACTCTCCACCCACAAGTAGCACCAGCACATTTTGCAATGTATAAAGTCTTTGAAGATCTATCACGTTTTATCAGAAAATCACCCTTAATTGAAATGTCTTTCAGATAACTCATCAGTGCTCTCTTGTTCGGAAACTCTTTACCAACTACTAAACTTGACCCATCCCTAAAACCGACAGTGCTTTGTTCTGGATCCACCGAATCCGCAGGAAACTCCTCATTTCTATGAACATACTCCACCATTTCACGGTTCTCCTCGATATTGTCCAAGCTTGCCGATGGTGGCGTAGGCGATGATGCTTGTGCTTCCGTATCACGTTCTCTCCGCCGAATAACTGGGTTATCTAAATTATTTGGATTACCTGCAACACTACAAATACCAACTTCAAAATAAGCGTCATGCCCCACATTGTCATGTTCATCATACTCATATGCCACAGCTTCCGGTACATTGTTCCCCCCTGTTCAACAGTATCATCTTCCCCACAAACTGTATCTTTCTTGCTCAGCTCTACACGTAACACGGTTCTCGTCTCTATAATTCTGTTCTCAAGTACAAAACCCCGAAGAGTGAAATCATCGTACACTTTCTCTATTGGGATAACTCCTACAAAATTGGGCATAACACCTACAAAACTAAGATTCAGTTCTATCTCCCTTTCATTCACCCCGATTTCGGAATACAGCCGGTCCTTCACTTTCTTCAGCGTTGTATTATCGTCCACAATAAGGCTAACACAACCATTGTTTTTTGTTGATATCCAATCATACTTCCCATCCACTAGCTTATATTCACCACCGTAAGTAGCACGGACTAAAATTTCACCCATTCCTGTAACAATTACAACCCCATAAGGACATATTGTACTAATCAAGTATGATTTAGTATATGTAATTAGCCGTCCCGCTCATAACCCTTCCGATCGGCCCGCCGATCGGTTTGCATATACGCCGTCCGGCTTGTCTATATTCAAGTGCTTCCGAGGCCGATCGGTCCCTCGTCTTCCCCATCCGACGCCGACCGGCCCTACTGGTTCCCCATTTCAGAAAATTCACAAAACCTACGACATACGAATCTATTCCACCCAATTCTACCATTTGTTTATTTCACTACGTTTACACACACATTAAACCATTTGAATTCGTTGTTACACTCCTACATTCGAAGATCTACTCAAACCTAAAACTTAAATTCAATAGCTTCAAATTTAGGATGAAATCAAGCTTACCTTACTTGGAGGATTGCTTCAATGGACTCAATGGGCTTTGGACGGTGGTGGACGGCGACGGGGAACGTGGTGGACGCTGGAATTTGTTTTGGATATTCAGGTCGTCGGCCGGCTTTTTTCTGGGTGCGAAAAGGGGGGCTGCGATTTAGGTATTTTTTCCAATATTACAAAAGGGTAATATTGGAAAACATAAAGTGGAGGTCTTTTTACAAAACATATAACAACTGAAGGTCTTTTTGCAATATATTAGCCTCAGAAGGCCTTTTTAATAAAACATCCTAAATTTGGCTACGCATAATTATAATTCATTCTAGTTATTTCGATCTCAATGTTAGAATTTCAATTATTTTCAATAAAAATGTTATTTCCATTTAATTTATGTGCATTTAAATTTTCTTGGGTTATTTTTATCTCACTGTCCTAAATATATGGGTTTTTTCATCTCACTATCATAATTATTTTCTGTGGCACCTCACTACCCTAACCGTCAATTTTCCATCCATTTTTGGATGAAAACACTTAAAAAGTCCATAATACCCCTCACTAACAATCAAAATTTCAAAAGCATGCCATTAGTTTTCAAAATTTATTTTAACAAATTAGTTTTTAATGTCACAAAAGTGCATTCTAGGGTAGTGAAGTGCCACAAAAATAGTTAAGGTATGAAAGTGAAAAAAAGGCATTCTAAGGTAGCGAGGTGCCATAAAAAATAGTGAGGGAAATATGAAGAAAAAAAACACATAATTAAGTAGTGAGATGAAAATATCCCAATTTTTTTAATAATATTTATTTATGCTATCAGTCAATAAAGATCAGCCACCAGAAAAAACATGACGTTGCTTGGTAATAGTATTGGCTAATATATCATAAGCAGATGTTTAACTTAAAATACATAATAGTTTAACTTCCTAAATAACATACTCCCTCAGCATAAGTTTAACTTCCACTACAAAGAACGGTCGTATCATGAAGCATCATCACAGGCTAATTGAGAACTCCTCCACGTATAGCGGGGTTAATTTCGACGATGTTGATATTGGTGTGGGCATCTAACATCGATGCTGAGACCCGTTGTAGAAGGACGTCGGTGCGGAAGGTCGATGATGATGCCAGATGCCCAACATGGCGTCATTTCACTAGATATGCCTATGTTGGGTGTCGTCGACGCCACGATCAATGGCCGCCTGACACAAGTCCTCTCCCTACCTCCGATTCATTGACTCTGACGATAAACTCGAGCAATGTTACTTTTCATGTACCTTCGTTGTTTTACAAAATATACATTTCATGTTCGTTCTTTACTCTGGAATGTATTTGAAATTAATAATCGATGTTACTTTATATTTTAAAGCGTTCTATGAAGCGTATTTGTTTCCTACCTGACCTAAAATATCATGAATAAATCTCTAACCAAAGGAGTTTGTGTTTAATTCAAAAAATTAACTTAGATAAACCAAACCTGCAAATGTCACTCAGATACAAACCTACAAAGTGCCTAAAGCTCAATAAAGACATAATGTGTATGGTTGATCGATATGAAAAGACCATTGTCATCACTCCAAAAACAATGTTGAAATTTAAAGGGAATACTTTAACATCCTGCCAAACATTTAATTTTATTTTGATACTCTGACATAAATTTTTAACACTTTCATACCCTAACCAAACTTTCATACCTATGTTGGGTGGAGTGACAAAAGAGTTTGTGGATGTGAGAATATATTTCCAGAAGAAGCAGTTCATTTTAGCAAGATTGGATGTAGCTGATGTGTATTTCTTAGGGTTCGCTAGAGGAAGCGATACTGAAGGAGTTAACCAAGTTCTAAATACTATGCTAAACGCCGACAAGAAAGTGAAGGGGCTGCTTGACAAAGAGAAAAAGAATGGTTGGCGTCAGGTCAATACGGCATTCTATAACAATTATGGCTCCTTGAGAACGTGTGAGGATATTGTGGTGTCCAGAGAACAAAATGCTAAGACTGATAGAGGTACTCTACAACTATGATTCCGATACCCGTGATTTTTCTACAGACGATCTCAAAGCATGCCAATTAATATGTCTATTGCTAGCCGAGTGTGTGCGGTACAAGGCTCTTCACACGTTGGTCAACCAATCGTTTAATGGTAAGGGATGTAAATACACTAAGAAGGATGATGACATTGTGTCCGACTGGACCCAACTGTCTACTTACTTGAGTTCTACAGAACATCCTGATGGTACTGAAGCTAAATGGAAAGCTATCATGACGTGGTATATGGACCCGTCTAGGAAAATCGTCAAGGACTTGGAAGATTTCGTTCGCTTGTGCGGGCTTTTGAAGTCAAGCAAAAAACTTCCAAAAGAAATAGCCACAACAGAAAAAGGGCAACAGGACATGAGGAGACAAATTTGGCGGAACAAGCAGAGGAGAAGCCTCAACATCGACCACAAGGACTGGCCGTTAAGGCTTTGTCACGAGTTACTTCAGCTTATGGTTCCTCTGCGGGCCTTTATGTTTCATTTTAGCTTTTTTTTTTTTAATGTAATTGGGCTATATTTGTGTACGAGACTTGGTGTATTATTCCAAGATCATAGAGAAGAATGGAACACGGAGCAACAAAGTTTGTTTGCAAATCTGTAATAAAAAAACATGCAATGCAAATTACGTGCAAACCACGTGCAAACAACATGCAAGAAAATTTTTAGAATGACCATAACATTTTTATACGAACTCTGATTTAAGTCCATAAGATATCAAATCGAAGGTAATTGAAAACCCTACGACTTTATGTAACTTTTTTTGCACAAGGATATACCATGGCATACCCTATACCCCTCTAAGTCCGCCTCTAGTCACGACCATCTTGACTCGGTCATTCCTTGTCTCCATTACGTACCACATCATAATAGGTACCCCGTTCTCCCCTTTGGAAAAGGCGACAAAGTAGGAGTCCGAGGTTTGAAAGCGTAGGAGTAAAAATTGGTTGTCCATCTTTACCCTCGCATCAACAAATGTAGTGGCCGCCTTTCCAAGAAACTTGATATTTGTGTCTGGTACACTCTCGAAATCTGCATTCACAAAGTAGGTTCTGAAGGCCTTGATGAACTGAAAATATCGTGCATGGATATTAAAGAGTTTATCATAGTGTGCTAGTTGCGTCCCCATTATTTTGGTCTCAGCCTGTTTCGCCTCAATTTAAGCACCTTCTGCTTATTGTTGCCGTCTTTCCATTCTTCATCACAAACCACTTTTTTCGGGGTTCCCCGTTCCCTTGGAAAATCCGACAAAGTAGGCATCTGAGGTTTGAAACCTTTAGTAAAAATATGTCGTCATCGATTGTCGCCTTCACATCCACGAAGGTGTATCCCATTTTCCCAACAAACTTAATTCCTGTTACTCGTTCAATATCAAAACCATCCCCGATGAAATGGTCTCTTAGTTCTGTGATGAACTTAGAATACTTGAGATCCTTCACATCTGTATTCAATTCATGGAGCTTACACACTTCACTGTAGTCAAATTATCAACCATGTCGTTGCACCTGCAATCATTTACAAAACAAAATTACTCTAAAAGAACCCAACTATATATTGCCACGTAACATAGATTCAGGGACTTTTCCTAGAAGAGAACCCTGATTCACATATATTCTCCCAATAACACTAATGAGTTCAGGTTCGGTCGCACCTCACATGGTCATATGCAACGTTTAAGCAATACCTTGAGCAGTACTCGTCAATCCCGTTTTCCAACCTCCCACCTTCCTGCCTGCCTATATGGCGATTTCAACACCGTCTATGACGGTTACATTGTCCCTCGGCATCAATTTTATATGTTAATTTATTAGTTTTATATGTTCACGTGGACGATTTTTAGTTTTGTGTCCCCATATTGTCCCTTTATTGTTATCTACATGGTATCAAATACCCGTGGTGAGGGTTTACCGGTTAAAGGTATTGGTCGTCGACGAGTGGTTTGGCCATTGTGTCTTTTAGCTATTTACCTTCATATTCGATTACTGGGTATAGTGTGTTCAAATGGGTTAACCCTCTGGAACTGTCTCTGTCGTTTGCGGTGTTGATTGTCGACTTGTTAGTGACTGTCTTTCAATTTGTGTTAGAGGTTGATGGTTCTGATAAGTCACTACTTCCCCTTCGTATATGTTGAGCAATGTTGTCTCCTACATGCGGCCAACCTTTTAATTTCTCCTTCAGGTACTACAAAGTTGCTATATCGCCCCACGCAGATCAAGACCTCAGCACGAGCACCGAAGACTGCAGTATAACAAACTTCGATCTAGAACCCAAATGGGCCTATAACATAACAATAAGAACAATAGTCTTCATCATGAGAGTTAGTTGTCAACACTTCAAGCAACAAGTATGAGTGTTCTTGACTGAAAAAAGTGACATCAACAAGTTTTTATTTAAAAAGTTTGTTGATGATGTATTTAGCGTATAACAACAATAAGCAGAATAAGTGTATTTAGTGTTGTTGCCTTGTTCAATTAAAATATTAACAAGTTAATAACAAGCACCAGTGGTCTAGTGGTAGAATAGTACCCTGCCACGGTACAGACCCGGGTTCGATTCCCGGCTGGTGCAAGCTCATCTGGTGAAGCAGTGATGAACTCAACCCATTATGTGACGATGGGTCTGTCACAACTGCTTGGTCTCAGGCAAAATAGGTGTATCTGAGCTTTACCTTTTTTGAACCATACTTTCTTTATTTCTTTATTGATTTGATGCAGAACTGAATCACCAATATATGATGGATTTGTTTCAAGGGGAAAAGGATTTAAAAAATAGATATCTGTTCCGAATTCCGATTGGCATATTTCCCTTTTCTCGACCTTGATTTGTGGTCGGGGCCACACGGTTGGTCGTGGTGGAATTTTAGTCATGTTTGGCCATTGTTTTGAGTTTTTAACGGTTAGGGTGGCAGGGTTATTTTTGGTCTCCTATGGAGTTCTCGGGTTCGGCGGTTGAAGGATGCGACGACTTTGTTGTTTAGACTTGGCTCTTAGGGTTAGGTTTCTGTTTTTAGGCCTGGTTCAAGCCCTTGTGTGTAGCTCGGGGCCTTTTGGTTTCTTGTTTTGTGTTGTTTATTTAATTGTTGAGCTTTATGATTGACAAATCTAGGCGTTTGATCTGATACTTTTTTTCATTTGTTTGCTTCTTGTTTGTTATTACGGGAATGTTCTATATTTATTTACTGGAGAGGTTTTTCTTTTGTGTTAGTTAACTATTTATTTCAAAGAGCATGATTTATGAATTTTATTTACTGATAAAAAAATACATGGTTTGTTAGTTAATTGCTAATTTAATTTCAGATTCAATGTCTAGACGTGCCATTTTCATGGTGTTTGTTGAAATATATAGGGTAATCTACTCTCTTTTTTAATGGTCCGATAAAAAGTATAATTTTTTCTACAATAGTTTCTTGTGATTAAGCGACATGGTTGGTTTATGATTGAATTTCTATCCCCAGACAAGACAACATCAACTTTTTTTAGCATAGCAATTGAAATATCATTGAAACGAAGGATAACGTGAAACAATATTATAAATATACTATGAGAAAGAAATAGTCTTGAACATTAAGTATGAGACGTAAGTCTTTTAGCTAAAGTGTTCACGTAAAATCTAAGGAGTAGATCCTCTTACTAATGGTCGCTCGGATGTAGCTCAATTCATATTCTTTCTGACTCGACTTGTAAAGGTTCGTGTTATTTGAAAAACAGGTTGGTTCCTCGGTGGACACCCCTAAATGACAGCGAGGAAAATGTCGTGCATCCAAGGATAACACAAAGAAAAGGTGGAGGCTTGGGTTCGAGTTGTGCCCGACCTTGGAAGAGCGGGGTGTGCCTCCTCTAACACATCCCATTGGTCGTCCTCAGACTCATTGAACTCGGCGAGGCTGCGTAGCATGCCTCACCTGGTTGTTTGGGCCAACTTGAACTCTTATCGTTGATCCATGACGACACTATCCCGCCGTCGAATTTTCAACAGTTGTTACCGACATAATTAGTCGATGATTCCAATCTCCCTAAACCTGATTGGGGGTGTCAAGTTCCCAATCCAGCCGAGGGGGTTGGAGCGACCCTGTACGGAGGCCCCGAGTGATCAGGTGCGTCACAATCTCGACGTTGGAACCTGGGTCGAGCCACTGATGAGCTTGGATATGATCGAAGGGCGGCGAAGGAGATGCGGGACCTCATCAGATCTAACACAGGTAGGTAAACAGGCTAGCGGCAAATCTGGTGAGTTCTACTTCATAGCCCATCGCGTTTTATAGCCTGTTCATGTCATTCACTTACATAAGCTTAACGATGTGGGACTCACTTGAAACACTAATAGGTCATGAATTTGAGGTCTAGCCAATTCAAATGTATGCCCATATCTTTGTTATCACTTACCATTGAGTGAACATCGTCTTACGGTTTGTGAACTCATAGTACGGTGGGTGCACCGTTATCATCATCTTCGATTTGTTGTTTGTGTACATGCTAACAAGTAACGTCGAAGGTTAAACTATCAACAAAATGATTTAGCTAGGTAAAAGTATACTAATAAGTTTGGAGAACTCCGAACGCATGTTTTATGTTTGTTTGCCGACCAGTGGAATTGAGTATACAGTTTGTGCTTTCACAACAATCATATAGGTATTTACTTCTCAAATATTATTCACCGAGTAGAGCGATAACTAACCAAGATTGTATAAACATATGTTCGGTAAATGTTTCAGTTTAATCTTCTTCTTTTTTTTATCAAAGAGAAATTATAAAGAAAATCATATTTTATCCTAGTTTTACTCATCACCTATACATACTTCCAAACAAATTCGAACACGTGACTTCAAGAGGATGAGGCACCGTTAACAAGTCAAGAACAATGCAATAACACATACAACCGAAAAACACACATTTCAACTATGAAAGCATTTAATGGGATTAGTCGATCGGAGACAGCTAAGCTCTCAATCCAGTCTATCGATTTGTTCTACCTCTCAAACTATCACAAGCGATTAGGCAGACGAAATACTGACGGAAAGTAACGTGTCGCTGGCAAGTAGGTGGAGAAATTGAACGAGACAATAGATCCTTCTCCCAAATAAAACGACTCGTCAAAAACCACATTTTCTTCTCGCTGATGCTCGTCAATAATTTTTGTTATTAGATAGACCAATTCGATAATCATAGTCCAACAAGGAAAGTTATGTGTAGACTAAATCTACATGAAAAATGAGTCATTGTCCCCAACCAAACTCCATCAGAAATCTAAGATCACGATTCACCTACCAATTGTACAAATACACTCAACAATAAGGGGTGATCATGGACGAATATTTCTATGAGCAGGGTATAATCATCCGCTAGTGTGGGTGCACAGTTAGATGTTTGTGATCTGCAACCCGTCCATGATAAATGATTAATCGACGGATTTCATCCGTAAAATATGTGGGTGGATCAGGTGTAATTTGTTGGACCCGCAAACTGTATACACAAACCTAAGATGAAAATTATTTGTATAAAAAAACAAACATCATTCTTTGATTTAAGCAATTTTCATACACTTTCTTACATTCCAAAAGTATGACACCTGATTTCATTACAAAAAAATTATTCACACATTATTAGGTCGACGGTAATAAACTTTGTAATATGATTGGTTAGTTTTTATGTATTAAATTGAGTTTGGTACAATCAATGTTGTAAAAATCCCCGCCTGGAGGCTATACCAACCCGATTTATCTTCCTAGGGCGCTGTAGGCCGTTTGGGCGGAATATGACCGATTAATCCCCGATTTGGCCGATTAATCACCGCCTGGCCGATTAATTGAGCGGGTCGGTCAGGCGTCGGGTCGGATTTGTAATTAAAAAAAATTCTATCCTTCTACAAACCAAGTGAAACTATAAAATTATGCTAGTTGATAGTCATATTTATTGATATTCTTTTAAGAATTGTACGATACTTTTAGTTTAGTAGAATATTTATGTTTTTAATATATTTAATGCTCGATATTATTAATAATTTTATATAATATAATATAAATTTTGATAATATGTAATAAATAATAATATGATTAATCCCCGCATAGCGCCTAGGACCCCTTCCCGGCCGATTAACGTCTAACGTTTTTTACAACCTTGGATACAATGTGTGAGCGGGTGTATCTTCCATAGATCTATCCACCCCAATCCACAGTACACACATTACGGATCAATAAAATATGATTCATTATCTATTTGTCATGTGATTTACTATCCATCAACTCATATGTAGATGAATAGTAGATCGAACGAACAAAACGAATCACCGATTAGACCCGATTCTAATTGGACGAAAAATAAAGAAAAGATGGGTCCGGTTCGTTGGTCAAAAGTACATTTAAATTATTTGGACCACATGACAATTTTCTATTGCAAAATCGTAACTTACACCTGAATAGACGGTCGACGAATCTATCGATTTACTTCGCAATAAGTTGAGCTTTTTTTTACAAAATAATACCAAATAGACTTCACTATTCGACGCCCAGAAGTCTTCACTGTGGAAGGTCTAACAATCATAGTTAATTAAAATAAACCTGCACAAGCAGGTTGATCATTGTGAAAATTAGTCTTTCTTTTTTGTTCTTTCCTGAACTTAGGGCTCAAGTTAAGGCCCAAAAAGTCCTGGACATGATCTAGCCCAATTTTTACAGATTTAGGTGGCCTTGCTATGCATAAAGATCAAACTATCCTTAATATTAACTCAGGTCCAAACAAGATGTATAATTTCATATTTTGATAATTGTCACATGCTATTTTAGAGTTACGACTTTTTTTAATCAGTTTCAGATTATATAGGTACAAGTAGAACTAAAAAATACAGGGCTACGTTTCAAAAAAAAAAATACAGGGCTACGAATCAAAATTTACAATAACAACTTACAAACAAATTAAAATATTGATTAAGATCACATGCATTGATGTTCATCCTAGAATGAATTTAAGGTTTATTTGAAGTTTACACAGAATAAAATGTGTTGTTATTTCAATGAACATTTCATTAATAAGATTGCAATGTTTAGCTCTTTATTGAAGACGATTCTTCTACTTTAATTTTTAAAAATGGTAGAAAACATGGATTTACACACATAAAATAGTTTGATATAAATTTAATCCCGTGTGGTTAACTCCACACGACATATCACGAGAAAGTAGGTTCATTTATTTTCTCTCGTGATATATCCATGGAGCGAACCCAAGCACTGGAAAGATAAGCTTTACCATAGATCGGGCCCAATAAATGTACACTCAAAACTAGGGTCAATATATAGAAGAATGGTAGAGAGATCATCTCTCTTCTTAGCGATGTGGGACTTTTGTCCATTTGCAAATTTTGTCAGTTGGAGTTTTTTTTTAATCAGCCAAGAAATTTATAAAAGCTCTACCTTTTAAAGAATGAAAAAGGAAATTATCGAAACTGAAGGGGCATGGTCCAAAAATTCTGAGAACCGAACTATTTTCTGCCCAACAGAAAAAACCAAGGGACTAAACAAGTTCAACCACTAACCCACGACCAAACAGAACAATAAATAAAAGATAGCATTCATATGTAAGGAACCTCAGCAACCCAGCACGGGTGCAAACCTAAATACAATTGCTATGTCACTTGGAGTCTTCGAATTTCATTTCTGTCGTGTTTTGGTTCTTTTTTTTTTATCAGCAATTTTTTGTTTTATAAAAAACCAAGCTTTCAAAGTGAAAACTTGGTCCAGGGGAGACCCCACAGAGTACATAACAGAGCATATCAACTAGGTACCTCAAAACAGATACAAATAACCCAAATCAATGGGGTACAAACAAGTATTTAACCCAGATTCACTACCTTGAAGCAAACAGAAACTTCAACCCAACAAGGGTGAATTACAACAAAGAAAACAAAGCAACAAACATGTCTTGATACCCAAAATTCTCAAACATGAAGCACAATTGTTAAAGCCCAATCCAACCCAAAAGCTCGAACTGATGGGTGGAGGCACTAATATGCTTATCAAATGTTCAATTTGTCCATACACTTTCGATGTGGGACTTATACTTCAACCCTCCCCCTTACGTGTAGGAGGGCACATCTACACGTGGGCCATAGTAGGACTGGACATCTGCATATGGGCCGGAGACCACAGGGTGGAGGTGACAGGAGGTGACAAACAGGCCTTAGGCCGAACCAGCTCTGATACCATGTTAAAGCTCAATCCAACCCAAAAGCTCGAACTGATGGGTGGATGCACTAATATGCTTATCAAGTGTTCAATTTGTCCATACACTTTCGATGTGGGACTTAAATTTCAACAACAACTAAGTAAAAATGGGTCTCTGATACTCGGATTAACCAACAATAAGCGCAAAAAATTAGTTATGGCTTTTGTCTTGGGTAGACAAAATCACTAGATTGTGGTCTGTTAATTGAAGATTAAAGCTAATGAGATTGTATGACCTTGGATAGAAATGCCAACACTGTTCAATCCCAAATGCTTGGGGAAGATGAAGGAAACTCACATCATTAAACCATGGAACACGATGATGTCTACATCATGTTGAGGGTCTTAATGCTTACAGTTTGCTACTGTTTTTTTTCTGATATGTCGATTGATGCACTCATGATGGTCGGTTTCTATTTTTGACCTATGCATTATCCTGAAATGCCTTCAATGATTTAGTGTGCATGGTTCAATATATTGACACAAAGTAAAAGATGCAATTGGTATTTCCATGAACAACATTACAATAATATAGAAAATGCGTGTTCAACAATAGAGGGAGAACCTCTCGCTTCTCTATAAACCAAATCCTAGCCGCGTTTCGCATTCCTCTGTCTCCGGTGATAGCCATGGCTTTCGGCCATGGTCATCGTCGGACCACTATCTTCCTTTCCCTCCTATCCCCTTTCTGTTAGCCTTTCGGACCCCCTCTCTCTTTCCTTTTAACCCTCCTCGCCTCCTTCTCGCATCTCCGACCACACCTGGTTATAGATCTGGCTGTGGGAGGCTTTTCTTCTCCATTTTGGAGTTGATGGCTCCAGATCTACACCGTGTGAGGTCGCGGGCGTCACTTTTTCTCCCCCATTTTTTTTCTTGACCCGTCGTGCTTTTCCTCGTTGTTTCTCTCTCTGAACGATGCTGGAGTGGGAGGTTCTTCAGCGTCAGTGATGGCCCTGGTGCTGTCCGGTGGGTATATTTTGGGGGTTTGGCGCGCGTGTACTCTTTCCCTCCTCAGATATGGCGATTCTGCCTCCGGTGGTACTCCCTTTCAGGTATCTAGGTTTTTTGGTACTAGATCTCGGAACTCGTGGATTTTCGCCCCTTTCTCCGTGGCTTTACCGGTGGTGCTTGGTGCGGGTCCGTGGTTGGTGGTGTCCAGGCGGATTGTTTGAGTCGTTTGACTCGTGTTGGAGCGTGTTCTCGAGTGGCCGACAACTCTTGGGTAAGTATCGCTCCCCTTCCCTTTCGGCTTCTCTCTTATCCTTTAATCTCTAGTTGTCATCGACTGCTGATCACTGTCCTGGACTCGTTTGGGGTCTAGGACATCATCGTTTGAAAGGTGTTGACCTGCGGTGATGGTGGATCTTTAGATCTCCGGTGAAAGCTAGGTCTCGATTTCTGGAGATTTGGCTAATCCAGTGGTGGTTCTATCATCACTGGAATATGGTTGTCTAACTGGTGTTGGACATCAACCGATTGTTGCTCATTTTTGGGTGAAAATAGCTGGGATAAGGTGAATTTGATAGGGTTAGGGGTGTGAGACAGTCGTTTTGTTCTCCTGGCCTGGGTTCGTGGTTTGGCTAGACAAGGGTTTTCTCTGACTACTTCTGAGAGCTTCATGGGTGAAAAATATGGGTACTAAGACTCGTTGTGTTTTTTCTTTCGTTTATGGGCTTGTTGCCTTATTTGTTGGGCATTGTTGCCTTTGTTTGTTGTTGTAAGGTTGCTGATTGTATTATTTTGGTTCTTAGACCTGTACTGCTTCTGTTCCCCTGGTTGGGATGGTTTGAGGTTGTGCCGTTGTGGCCAGTTCTTCGGTTTGTTTGTAATTCTTGTTAGTCATTCTAGTTCTAAGACCATTGTTTAGTTTCTCCCCATGTTGGAACGTTTTGAGGTCGTTTTTACGGTGTTCTTTGTTTGTAAGTTTCACTTGAGGACCTAGTCATTGCCTTTCTCTAAAACATTTTTAGGGAAGGTTTATAAAAAAAATTGCTGATAAAAAAAACATTACATTAATATGTGCATACAATAAGGAAGGCACGTTTTATGTTTATGGTTCACAGCCTCGATTGCTACGTACTTTATCACAGCTGACAAAACTATTCTAGAGTGTGTAAGGAGGGATTCTCATAACAATCCGCATGATAAAAGTTCTTGATATGCCAAAACTTCAAAATCTCAAAACATGTTTGTTTCTAGGGCTTGTTCTTGCTTATATTATTTTGATTTGTTTCCTGAAAAATGTTGTGTTCTTAAACTGCTGCAAGTGAGTTCTGACTAGACCGATGGATTGCATTCACATATATTATTAAAGTTGAACCACGTCGTGAAAATATTAGAATAAAAAATTATTTATAATGGCTAGAGTCACACCTAACTAACAAAATTGACTTCTGATAATAAAAAAACTAACAAAATTGACTTTTTAATTACAAAAACCCGACTGGATATAAATGACCCGTTTCAAACAAAAATTTACAGCCAACTCAATTGATAATGAAATGCCCAATTATAATTACATTCTAACAGGTACCAACTTCTGACGTTTGGAAGCAGGTTGCACAAGCTTGAAACCAACTTCTGATGTTTGGAAGCAGGTTGTACAAGTTCGACACGTTCAATTAGCCCAGTCTACTTAAGCGAAGGCTTTCGATGATTCGAACTTGACATTCAAAGGTGAAGAGTAAACCACTGATGATAGATTAATTTCGTTTCATTTGTATTAGGTTGTTTTGGACTTGCCGTCCTCCTTTTTCAGGCTTTGGTCCTTTAGTTTTGTTTTCGGTTATGTGCTCACAGCTCCTTTTGAGAACTCCCTTGTTATGGTTAGTTTTGATTCGATCCTCCTTGAATCTAATATTTTTCACTGATATAATTTTTGAACGAATTTTAACTTTGTCGCAGACGATGTAGCCAACAAATAACAATAAACATATGCAAACAATTTAATGTACATTATATATTCATGTCATCGTCCAAAAAAAACATTGAACATTTTAATTTCTATATGCTTTGGTATGTATTTTACCGTTATTCCATGTAAAGATCTACGCGGGACTTGTACAGAGTTTCTCATAACTTTTAGTTATGGCCACTGCGGAAACATATATTGCCGGTCTAGTTCGGTAATGATAAGGTAAACGAAAACAACAACAAAGTGTTCTAATTTAGGTAAGGAAGCGTGAAACCCTCCGTACCTCTGTTTGCAACAGAAGAAAGAGTTAGGCAAAAGACCAATTCAAACGGAAACACCAAGCTGTTCTCCTTACTTTCTTACTCTGTTCTCCTTACTATTTCTCTCTCTTACAAATTTACATTACATCAAAAACGGCCAAACTTGCCCCAAAACATAACCCCTTACATCTATCTCTCCATTGCCTCCTCCCCTTCGCCCTGCCTGTTCCTGCCCCCCTCCCGTCTCCTCCCTCCTCCGCCATGGGCAATTGCTGCTCCCAAGGTAGTGCGGATCCCCCAGCAAACACCTCCAAGGCTGAAACTGCCCCCGCCAGCTCCAACGCTCCCCCTCAGGGAGGAATCACCACCCCTCCGCGGTCCCCTGGCCCTTCTGCGGCCAAGAAGGGCCCCGCAGTAGGGCCAGTCCTGGGGCGCCCTATGGAGGACGTGAAGGCCACGTACTCCATAGGGAAGGAGCTGGGGCGGGGGCAGTTTGGGGTCACGCATCTGTGCACCCACAAGGCCTCGGGGCAGCAGTTTGCGTGCAAGACCATCGCCAAGAGGAAACTGGTGAACAAGGAGGACATCGAGGATGTGAGGAGGGAGGTGCAGATAATGTACCACCTGACGGGGCAGGCCAACATTGTGGAGCTCAAGGGGGCCTTCGAGGACAAGCAGAATGTCCATTTGGTGATGGAGTTGTGCGCGGGGGGAGAGCTCTTCGACCGCATCATTTCCAAGGGGCATTATAGCGAGAGGGAGGCCGCGGGCCTGCTGAGGACGATCGTGAGCATCGTGCATACTTGTCATTCCATGGGGGTCATCCACCGAGATCTCAAGCCCGAGAACTTCCTCCTCCTCAACAAGGACGAGCACGCCCCTCTCAAGGCCACCGATTTCGGTCTCTCCGTCTTCTACAAGCAAGGAGAAGTATTTAAAGATATCGTCGGGAGCGCGTACTACATTGCACCGGAAGTGTTGAAGAGGAAATACGGACCGGAGGTTGATATATGGAGTGTTGGGGTCATGCTGTACATTCTCCTATCCGGAGTTCCCCCCTTTTGGGCCGGTAAGTCTTTATTTCCCCCTTTTTGTTCGAAATATATATATACTACGACGTTCGTTCTTAACAAATGAGAATCATATTTTTTTGTTGCAGAGTCGGAACATGGAATATTCAATGCCATCCTACGCGGCCACATTGACTTCACGAGTGATCCGTGGCCCTCAATTTCTCCTCCGGCCAAGGATCTTGTTCGGAAGATGTTGAATTCGGACCCCAAACAGAGATTAACAGCTTTCCAAGTCCTAAGTGAGTCTTATATTCAAGGAATAATCTGCATTTATGTGTCCTGCTTTTCTTGACCTTTCGTTACATGTCATAACATGAACTTTCTTGAACTTTCGGGTTTTGTCATTTTCTGTAAAATTTTGAACAATCACGTTAGGACATAGAAAAACGAGCTTTATTTACGGTTAGGATATGGTGTTATCCCTGTTTTTAATTGAATATACGAAGATGGAAGACGTTTATTAAACTTATCTCGGGTATATGAATCGCAGATCACCCGTGGATCAAGGAGGATGGAGAAGCACCCGATACGCCTCTTGACAATGCTGTTTTCGGCAGGCTCAAACAGTTCAGGGCCATGAATAAGTTCAAGAAAGTTGCTCTTCGGGTACTGATATGTTACTTGAGACTCGGTTTTATTCCAACTTCATCTCATAACTATTCAATTTTGCTTCATCAACTTTGTTCATAAATATTGAAATTGCTCTTATATGTTTGAGTTGGAATGAGCAGGTTATTGCTGGGTGTTTGTCGGAGGAAGAAATCATGGGACTGAAACAAATGTTTAAGGGCATGGATTCGGACAATAGTGGCACCATAACGCTTGAGGAGCTTAAGCAAGGTCTCTCCAAACATGGTACCAAGTTGTCTGAAAGTGAAGTCAAGCAATTACTTGAAGCGGTAAGTTCAACTCATTTTTTCTTATAACGAGTCTTTTGTAAGAATATAACACTTAATAGGGTTAATTGCGAAAAACTACCTCACGTGCCATTTGCAGAAATCTATTTTATGTATTGTCCACGCTTTTAAACTAAAATTAAGAACATGGACAATACATAAGAGTAGTAATTTTGCTGACAAAACTAACCGAAAACTGTGGTCAAACGATAGAATAGTTTAGAAACGTGAACAATATGTAAGGTAGTTTTTTGCACGTGAACAATATATAAGGTAGTTTTTGACAATTAATCTTACTTTATATTAGTGTAATTAACTCTCTTTTTCTTGTTTTAAAAACACAAACAAATAGGCTGATGCAGATGGAAATGGTACAATAGACTATGACGAGTTCATTGCAGCAACAATTCACATGAACAGAATGGACAGAGAGGAGCATCTTTACACGGCCTTCCAATATTTCGATAAAGACAATAGCGGGTAACGCATACAAATAAGAGTTTCATTTCACATCGCCGTTCATTTTGATTCAATATGTTTGTATTACGATCATATGCAGGTTTATTACGGTAGAAGAGTTAGAACAAGCTCTTCACGAATTCAACATACACGATGGAAGGGACATAAAAGAAATCCTCTCTGAAGTCGACTCTGACAATGTGAGTACAATAAAAAAAAGATTGGACATATTACTGTCTAATGAAGAGCGTGACTTTAAACTGACAAGTTAATAATGTGTGTTTCAATCAGGATGGTCGGATAAACTACGAGGAATTTGTTGCTATGATGAGAAAAGGAAACCCCGTGACAGCAAATCCTACTAAAAAGAGGCGTGACGTGGTTGTTTGAATAATGTTATTTGGAAGTGATCGCTCATACCAACACGTCGGGAAAAGAATATGGTGGATATATGCACGACGACTCGTGAGATTATGAAAGAGTGTATTGTACACTAGTTGCCTAAACATTTAGGAGAAGTTGTGGGAAGGGATATGGGTGAGGCATGGAGGCAAAGAGGAGAAAATCAGTACAAAGTTTGGGGGTTATGTCATTTGCAATAGAAAGAAAAAAGAAGTAAATTTCTCCCTTTGTGCTATAAGTTGTTGTAACCTATTTGGAAATGCAGATATGGTTTGGCAATGGCAACTAATACTCCAGAATCAAGGGGATGCTTTGAGTGAATTCATATGTTCAACTCTTGGAATATATTTGATTGTGTTGAATGATTTGTATTTGAAACATTTGTGAAATCAATACTAAAGGTGCCATTTTGCGATATAAAGAATGAGGGAGAAGATCAAATATAAATATTTATTAACATATAAATTACTAATAATTAAAATCACATGTGTATTAGATGATTCCAATATTTACTATTTGTTAAAAAAATAGCTAAGTTCTCTCGTCTCTGTGCCGTCAATTTTAGTACGTAGAGAAGAGTGTTGAAGTATAAACCCACGTCGGAAAAATGTAAGGATAAAATGCTATTTATAAAGGCTAGGGCCACACCCAACTAATAAGATTGATCTTTTAGTTGTGGAAGCCCGACTCGATATAAGTAGCCTGTTTTAAACAAAATTTACAAAGAGTTCCATCTTTTCTTTGTATCGTCGTTCTTAGGACTTTGCTCCCTTCACAGTTCTCAGCCTGTCCCCCGGTCACACGGATATCTCGCATCCAGCGCTTGTGTTCTTTTCAACGCCTCCTTCACTAGGGTAACCCTCACCCCTGTCATCTTTTTTGACGCTCACGAAGATGGCATCTCGACCCTCTGGTTTCCCCTCTCATTCTCTTCCACTGATGAAGCCGGTCAACCCTTCTTGGCATCGTCCGGGAGCACTGTTGAGGAAGCCCCTTGGCCTGTGTCGGTACCAATAGGACCGTCTGTGTCACGCCCCAAATCCGGTGTTGACCGGACTCGAGACGTGACCTGAGTTGAAATAATTAAGAAACATAAATGATAGATAAAGGTTCCAAAATCTCAACAAACTTCGTCGAAACGACATATCAGTAAATAGTTTAAAACAACGTGAGTCATAGCTCAACATAAATAGTCAAATAAGGTATGTCCAACACGAGGGGCCAACACAACTCTAGTGAGAACCCGAAGAGTCCCAAAGCTCCCTAGCCTCGGCCTCTCTAGACATCTGGTACTCTTGTAAAACAGTTAGAAAACCAAAGGGGGTGAGCTGACGCTCAGTAGGAAAAACCTTAATAACTCAACCCTTAAGTTTAAGATGAACTGTCGACGAATGAAACATGAACGACATAACGATATAATAAATAAGGAGGCGATAAAGAATCAGAAATAATTACAACAACGCAATAGTATCCAAGTGACAGGAATATAACTGGATTTATAATAAATGTTTCAAAAGCCGAATAATAGTAAACTGGGAAATATCAGTATCTTGTCAACCTCTTGCTTTCTCAAGCCTCCGATCCGTGGATAGATTCTGGGATCACCTCGGTTCCCATAATCCGATCTACCAGAGTATCCACATCACGTCAGATTTTCCATCGGTCTAGAGGACGCACATGCGTTGGGGCACCGAAAACAATCCCAAATGGGCGCTTATCATCGGGATTCCCAGAAATACCTCCAAAGGAACATATATCATAGGGAACCAAGGTAGTGCTCTATGGGGACGCACCTCCTTGGGTGGAACCTTAGTAACCATCTCTCAAGAAGTAACCCAAATAATATCCCGCAGGATCTGCTCCTAATCGATCTATATCCCTCAGGATCTACCAATAATCAATAAATATCCCGCAGGATCTGCCAATAATCAATAAATATCCCGCAGGATCTGCTCGTATTCAATCTATGTATCCCGCAGGATCTACCAATAATCAATAATGTCCCGCAGGATCTGCCAATAATTAACTCTCGTAATATCCAATAACCAATGCCCTAAGGCTCCAATACTCAGTCCATATCTCACTGTATCTGTCCAACTCCAACCACCACAACGGCACCGGATTACCCCCCCCCCCCCCCCGGTGTAGTACCGAACCAAGCAAACAAACAGACAAACCAACAAACGAGCATACATTCAAGAATAAGAATAAAGGAACAAGCATAAATGGGTCACCAATCAACACTCAACCGATCACACCTTCATCATAACCAAGACATCCAATACAGTCCATACTTACCGTATACTTACCTGTCACGAACCGGCGGTACATCGATCACCTGATTGTGCCTCGTGGCACAACCAGTCATACTCGATCATCCGTTCAATCAACAATTATATTAACATAAATACTCAATCAATCAAGTTTACCTTCAACAAATCAATCAGCATGTGAACAACTAACTAGCATTCAATCATACGAGCTAATCTAGTTTCATTAGACTCTTAAGTTAACCGAGCAATTAGCAACCAAGCATGCGAACCTAGCACACAACTAATCCGAGAGCTCTTCACAACCTCTCTACCAGTAAATCAATTTCCCAAGTATTGAAAGCACACTTCACTAATTGTCATCGTCCTAACATGCATACTAGACTCATCCATTTATTAGTAATTGAAATACGATTATTCTAGTTATTCGCATCCTATAGGCAATTCTAGGACCTTTCCGATTTTATTATCCTAATCATGCATTCTAAGCGGTAAATAAGTAATTAAGGCTTTCCCTACCTTGCGGTCTTCCTACGAACAAATACTCCTATTAACAGCTGTCCGGCTCGCCTCGTCACCTCGGCGAAGTCCCAGCTACGAATCTGGGTTTACACACAAACGATCCAAAATCAGATCGGGTCCAGATTACCCAGTTCTTTAAATTAACAGTTTTTCATTTCCATTGATTAAACCGTTTAATCCGATGAAAGTCCGACTTAGTCCCAAGTGTCGTTTAAATCAGTTTTAAATTTAATTAAACGAATCAGTCCCAAACGGTCTGTATCCGATCCAGTCCCGGAGTTAGGCCCGAGTCCGGACCAGAAGTCCAGAGTCAATCCGGGCCATGGCCCAGACCAGATTCGAGCCCAAGGCCCAAATCTTGTCTAGGCCGAGGCCCAGCTGAGCTCCGAGCCCGAGCCCAAATCTTGTCTTCGTCCGGTCTGAGCTGAAGACGGCGGTGGCTGAGGTTAGGTTTCCGGCGACTCCGGCGGCGGTGGCGTCAGGGTTTCGACGGCAGCTCCGGCGTCTTTTGAGTTGATAGAGGGCCAGGACTCAACGGGGACGAGGGTTGGGGCGAGGTCCGAACCCTCCCGGCCAGATCTGACGGCCAACCGGCTCGCCGGCGTCGTGAATCGCAGATCTGGAGCTCGGAGAGTTCCGGCGACGCTCCCGACCTTCTCTGTGAGCCTGACGCCCCTCGAATCGACGCGA
This sequence comes from Erodium maritimum, assembly GCA_963921825.1. Classification (NCBI taxonomy): domain Eukaryota; kingdom Viridiplantae; phylum Streptophyta; class Magnoliopsida; order Geraniales; family Geraniaceae; genus Erodium; species Erodium maritimum. Next base: position 8,293,345 of record OY997588.1, on the reverse strand, counting down.
GAAGAAGGAGTAGAGGGAGGAACCGGTGAGGAACGACTCACCGTGTGAAGCTTTTCCTGAAACGGGCACGGTGGGGCTCGTCGTCGGCGGCGGCAGCGGTGAAACGGAGAGGGAGAAGACGGGTGAGTGTGTCCGGGTTTTCGTGCACGACGGGTAGGAGAAACGGAGAAGGAGAAGAAGGTGTACGTGAGGTCGGAGAAGAAGAAGTGGTGGCCGGAGAAGAAGAGGGAAAGCGGCGAGGAGAGGTTCGGTTCGACGGGAGAGAGAGAGACGCTCTCGTCTCGGGAGTTGTGCGCGAAATGGATCTGAAGCGGCGTGAGGAAGGCTTTATAGCTAGGGTTTTGGGGTATCCGGGCCTTGGGCCGCTCCTGGTGCGCGCGTGAGTAACGGGCCTGGTCTGGCTCGGCCCAAAGCCGAGTCTGATCAGGCCCAAGCCTGAAACCTCTTTTCCTTTTCCTTTTTTTTAAACAAACTCGATACAAAAACAACCCCCCAAGTACCGGTTCACACCTTAATACCCTTTTAACCAAACTTGGTTTTACAGTCTGCATCCGTCGTCCCCGCACCGTATCCCTGCGACCCTCGTCTAAGTTTGCCACGTCTGAAGGATTTAGATTTCCAGCCATAACTCTACCTCCAGCAAGTCCTTAGTCGGAGCAGTCACCCCCTCTTCACCACATGACCTTGATATCTCAACCCCTTCCTCGGCCTTTTTTCCCAGATGACGTCGGTCAGCTGTCCAGTCACCTTTCCGACCTTATCCCGCGACGATGACAACTTTTCCGGTCGAGCCTCTCCGCCATGCCCTCACTCCAGCTAGACGGTCAGATTTGTGCCTACCGTCCGCCGGAACACCGTAGTCTGAGTCGTTTAGTTGTGCTCCTGTCTTTCGTGTTTATTCGGTCATATCCGTGCACCAGCCCCTAGCGGATCAGATTTTCACCTGACAGCGCCGTCCACCTCGACATCGGAGGCCGACTTTAAGTAGTTGTTTCTTGTCTTTGTTGTTTTTGTTATTTAGTGTAGTTATGTTGTTTGTATTTTTGGTGTTCCCCTTGTCAGAACCTCAGATCTCCGGTAGGTGTGTTTGTTTTCTCTGTGATGTGTCCAATCGGGACTTTCTTTCGCTGTATCTCTTCGGAGAGTCGATAAAAAAGACCGATTTGGTCGTCGTTTGTTTATCTAAGCGTTGCGTCGCCCTTTACGAGAGCTATGTATCTCGTTAGCCGCTTTTCGAATTCCCGAAAACGATTAGTGGATATAATGTTTATATTGTTAAGTATGGTTGTTTTGGTAGGCAAAATTTATTAACTTCTAATGAATCTTTATGTTAAGAAAATAAGATAGAAAACTTAGATTTAACATAATAAAAATCATTAATTAACCTTGAATATATATGTAGGCATATACATAACGTGTGAAGTAGTACAAAAAAACAAACAATCAAATGGTAGTTTTGGAAGCTCTCCGAGCCAGAATGGCCCAACAAAGCAATCTATAGAAGACAAAAAAGCCAAACATGATCCCAACATTCATCAATCTTGTGTCCCCCTCAAGCCCTCTGCTCTTGAGCACATCATTCCCGGTTAGCAAGCACCCTCCTCCGTCCTCCTCCCCTTGCCGGGAGTAGCACTCGTCCCTCCCGCTCCAATACTCGTTCGTCAGCAATGAATCCAACGGATATCTGTTAAAAATGTCATCAGAATATTTAAATATGTCTTGAATAGATGATCATTTACTTAATAAAGGAGTTATAGCTAGAAGAAAAGCTATGTTACCTCATTGTATTTAAAGTCAAACATTTATAGACTAACCTGTACACGGATACGTAGTACATAAACATCCAGTATCTAGGAATGCTGTCCTTGGGGATGAAGTATCCGGAGAAGAGAAAGAACGCCCCGAGGACGGTGCATATCAAAGAGTTGCCGGAAATAAAATCCGGCGAGACCGCGCTGAGGAACATCACCAGAGAACTAGCCATGAGCACGATCAGCCACACCACGAAGGTAAAGAAGGCAAACGCGAGGCCAGATGGATTCAATCCGACGATCCAATACAGAGGAACCGCGAAGAGCAGCGCCACCGCGAAGAGGAAGGGCATGAACACGACGGTGTTGGCGATCATGTAGGAGGATATCCGGTAAGCCCCCCGGGAAGCCTCCTTCATCAGGACGCGGCGCTCCTGGAGGTATATCGGGAGCGCCTCGACCGTGGAAGAGAGCAAGAAGCTGAGGCTGAAGGCGAATAGCCCCAGCCTCTCGGAAACCCCTCCTCCCCTGTCTCTCCCGGTGTTCACGTACACGCTCGCGAGCCCGAACCCACCGACGAGAGCCTGCATTGTTCTTGCCAGGAGCAATTGTTTCGTCCGGTAGATGATTTTCCAGAATCTAAAGCAGAGGAAGCTGATTTCGAGAAAATGATTGTTCCGGGTGTGGTTTCCTTGTTGAGAAGGCCACGGGTCTTGATTTGAATCATTGTCTACATCCTCGTCCATGTTCGGGGTCTTGGGGTTGGATTCCTCGAGGTTTTGGAGGATTTCCATGGCGAATTCGAGGGGGTTGAGCTGGATTGGGATCTGAAACCCGATTCGGGTTATGGTTTCCTCCAGGGAATCCAAGCTCCCGTGGAAGGCCACGGTTCCGCGGGAGAGGATCAGGAACTTGGAGATGTAGTGGAGGATCCGGTAACCCGGCTGGTGGATGGAGAAGATCACGGTCCTCTGTTTCTCTCTGGCCATGGAGCAGAGTAGCTCCGTCACCTGAAGAGCCGACGTGCTGTCTAATCCTGACGTCGGCTCGTCAAGGAACAGTAACGGAGGATTGTGGATCAAATCAACCCCAATAGATACCTATCAGATTCGATATCAGAATCAGATTCCTCACGGACACGGGTTCAATATATAACAAGAATTAAGTATAAGTGAGAGTTTTTACCCTCTTTCTTTCTCCGCCGGAGATCCCTCGGTTGTCCTCGTCCCCGACGAAGTTATCGGCGACGTGGACGAGGCCGAGCTCCTGCATCAACCTCTCCACCCTCTGCACCTTCTCCTTCTCGGTGGCATGTCCGAGCCTGAACCTTGCGCTGAACATGAGCGTCTCTCTGACGGTGAGCAGCGGGAGCAAGTCGTCTTGTTGCGGGACGAAACCGCATATCCGGCGGAGGAGAGCCGGGGAGGTCACCGGCTGGTTGTTCACGTAAATGCTCTTCGGGTCGAAGTCTCGGTCCCTGACCCGGCCGGATATGGCTTGGAGCAGGGTTGACTTCCCGGTCCCGCTGGGGCCCACGACGGCGACGATCTCGGAGCTCCGGGCGGAGAAGGAGACTGATTTGAGTATGTGGGTGGGTTTTGGTTTCTGGAGAAAGTTGTGGAATGTGGAGTTGTTGGGGTGGATGGTGTAGGAGAGGTTTGTGACCGTTAGAGTGTAGGTTTGGTTTGAGGAGTGGTGGTGCTTTGGAGAGGAGGAGTTGTAGAGGGTGGAGGAAGGGCTGGCGGTGGATTCGTCCGGCGAGTTGGAGGTGGTGGAGAAGAGGATGACGGAGTCTTCCTCGGCGTTGCTGGGTCTCTGGTGGAAGCAAGTCGCCATTTTTGTTTGGGAAGTGCGTGTGGGAAGATAGATAATGTGATGGTTTTGGAGTAATGTAATGTCATGGATGTTGGACCAACCGAGCTGTTTGAGGACGAAAGGTTTGGACTTTGGTTGAATGTTGGTGGCATTTGGTAATCTAGATTCATCCATGATGCACATATGTACTCGGTATAAACCAGTGAAATTCGCTCAACTAGTCATAAACAGAGTTTTATTACCGTAAATTTTATACCGTACTATACTGGATATACTACAAATACCTATCCCTAACTTGTAGCGTTTAACTGATATCTACCCTAAAGTTTTTTTTAACTGATACCTACTCAGATGTTTAGTTATTTAACTGATACCTACCATAAAGTTTTTTTTAATCGATACCTACTCAGATGTTTAGCTAAAATGACGAAAATACCCTCAACTACATTTCAGTAATTATTTAAAAATATATATTTAAAAAATCACTTTTGTTAGGTATATATATGTACTTATTAAATCACTTCAGTTGTATTTTAAAAAAATTATTTAAAAAATCATTGAGGACATTTTCGTCATTTTAGCTGTCTGCTTGGGCTATCAGTAAATAACTAAACATCTGAGTAGGTATCAGTTACAAAAAAAAAAAACTTTAGGGTAGGTATCAGTTAAACGCTACAAGTTTGGGATAGGTATTTATAGTTTACCCTACTATATTATTACGTGGATACCGTCCTTGACTTGCGACGATTAACTAACATATTTTATATTATAAAAAAGAAGTTATATTGGTGTGAGTGTCGAGAAAGAAACCATAAATCACTAAATCAATAACAATATCCACGAAAGGATGAAACAAACAAAGAGGTAAAGAATCAATTAGTGCGCTCAAAAAGAGAAAGTTACCCCAATATGAGAGGAGAGAGAGAACTCAATCAGACTTACAAGAAGTATCGATCAACAACACCATCTAAGAAACAAGAGGCATAGCTTACTATTCCGCTTGATTCGACGTAAAGAATCTCAAATTAGATTCTCCGTATAATGATATTCGGATTAGAGACCGGAACTCCTTGAAAATCACGGCATTCCGAATTAACCAAAAACCCAAAAGACTTGAGACGAGATCAAGATATACAAAACCAGACACCCCCAAGCCACAAAAATAAACAAAACAAAAGACAGAGGGAGAGCTGAAAAAAACTTGCATCACGAGAGAACCAAGAACCATACCCGCCACCCCCTACCATTTGACAACGTGTTAATAATTTAGTGTGTGACTTGAACTCTCATCATCAAGTTTTAGAACGGACTCGTGACTTAAATAAATTGATTGTCATGGGCTATTAGGCCGATAATCCACTTGTGACCTGATCCTTAACCACTAGGATGAGAACTTCTTTGTAACCTAAGCCCAGACGAATAGCTCGAGAATTCATATTCTTACTTGAACTTAAACTACTAAGTCGAGAAGCCGTTGCCCACTAGAAAATATCGACGGTTAAGTGACCGCTCACCTCCTTGAAGTCGAAGATTCGAATCACAACAATTCACTATGGGGAAAGTCTAGAGTAGGCAATGAGTAACCTCCGATTTATTTAGACCAAATCATATTAGAATGAACCTCATAACTTCTTCTCCATGAACCGTCCTTGGTATTGAAGGCAAATCAAAGAGAAAATGCAGGTCTATTGTGCATATTACTGTAGTGCATGTACCAAGAAACACACAGAAAGAAAATACAAAGACGACTTTACATAAGTATTTACATAGAGGAGTCAAAGCTCAATCCATAAACACCAGTACATGGGATGAAAAGGAAAAGAAAGTTCAAGACATTAGGTACATAAATCTTGACAATCTGCAAAAGGTTTCGTACTAGTAAGAAAAAAATCAACAAGTATCGAGCAATTGCACAAGTTAAACAATTAGACGATCTAATTTATAAAAGATACTGCACATATAGCTTCATCCGCCCACCAAGATACCAAACTACTATGCCTCTGTTTCGCATTTATTCATAAAAGGGCGTGGATGAAATTAGCGGTTGAGATATGGATCAGTTGCGGCCTAACCTTGCCAAATGCTGTTGGTGTTTCGCCGCAGCAGCCTTATCTGCAGCTTCCCGCTTAAGAGCCCTCTTTGCCCTTCGCCCCGTTGTGTCCTTCGCGGGTTCTTTCTTTTTTGGTTCACGTGATGAGCTGGCACCTGGGCCTTGAGCATTTGGCCTACTAACTGCGGGCCTCGCTTCTTGGCGACCAGCTCTCACATACCCATTATCTCCCCATCTTCGGTTGCCGATGCGAAGACTCGATGAACCACCGAAGTAAACTTCATCTAAATCATCATCGTCATCCTCCTCTTCATATTGATAGTAATGATAGTATTCTTCCGGTATGTCGGGTATACTTTGATTCTTTTCATTATCCTCCACAGTTAAGAGTTTAAACCATGGGGCTCTAAGAAGTAGGCACACACTCTCCTCAAACATGTAGTCATGGATACTGTCAAGGCAGAAAGGCGCGCATAAGATGATATGATAATACTCAAAACTCAAATGGCATCATCATATCTACATCTCTTGATTTTATTACACATATAATCTAATATGGTTCATGTTATTTGCAGGCCATAATGATATTATGCACTCAAACATGTAGTCATGATTGCCAAAGATAGCTATATAAACATCAAGATTGCTCGGAAAAGATTGTGAAAATTGGTCTTATTAAATTTAGCTAGCAAATGACCTAATTTATGGTAGATCACTAATTGAAGAGGTATGGATTGGTAAGAGAAAGCTATAGGATGCCTAACCTACTGATCTTTATGTAGGTAGCATGAGAAGTTATCAATAACCTTTTATTAACCAACTCTTATTTAGAACATTTAGGCCCTACCCTTTAAAAACTTACCCACATGATTTAAGGTACACCCTCTCTTACGAACCATGAAATTTTTAAATAAGTTTCCAACTTTTAAATACCCATATCATCTAATACAAAAAAAAGTTACTTCACTGAGCAAATAAGGCCGAAAAGAAAACACAAGTGTATCCAATAACTATAAATAAATAAAAACAATACCTGCCATCGAGAGACCGATGAATATTGAGGAACTCAAATGGATGCTTGCATTGGGGGCATGTCGGTTTGTCCTCCTTGTATGATGCCCATTGAAGGATGCACATTACACTATAAAGAGATAACAAGAAAGCATACCCATCAATATTGAGGAACAGTGAACAAATGTTCAACCCAACCAAGTCCATTGGAAGGACAAAAGGCCATGAGCTATAAAGAAATGAAGTTCCATTGTAAAGGTCAAAATTCAATTTTATCACTGGCAACTACCGAGCATGAATAGCAGAACAATACGAAACAACAAAACATGCAAATCAGATGCTAGAGCAATATTTTGTGATAGAGCAAAGCAAACCAAACATAGACAAAAGATTGGTTGGACAAACCAGTAGGCATGCTCGCAACCTTTTACAAGGGCGGTTTCCTGAAGCGCAATTTTATCCATGCAAATTGCACAAACCTCGCTATGACTACCACACCCCACCCTGAGACCCTCACTTGGATTCAGCATTTTCTCCTGGAAATGACAAACACCCACAAACAACACTCCAACATTAACCAATGATTTCAACAACAGCACAAATTTCAACCCCTTAAATGGATCAAATAGCAAGCCACAAAATAGCAATAACATGAATTTCATTAGATAAAAACAAAAATTCCTCATCACAGATCACGGATCTCATTGCCATAAGATCAAAGGACACAACTTGCACACTAAAATAAAATACCCAAATCTTCTGAAACCTATATTTTAAATATTTTCTCCCAGATGATACAAAAAAAACCCAAATAATCAAATATTATCATCAATAACGCAGAGAGATGAGAAGACGAACCTGATCGTCGATGAGGAGGCTGGAGAGAGAGTTGGATAGCTGATCGGCGTTCATCTCAACGGCGGTGGCCATGGCGGTAACAGATGAAGTTGGAGAAAAACAGGAAGAAAAAATTGGGTAAAATTAATCGGAGATAAACAAAATAAACAAATAAATGTAGAATTGTTTATACAGAAACGAAATGGGGAAGAGAGGATTTTGAAGAACAAGAAAAGGAAGGGTCTTATTTGGATTTATGGTAGGAAGAGAACGGAGAAGGAGATATGGACCCTTCCTCTTTAGCCTGGAAAAAAAGGGGACTTCGCTGGGGAATTGGGGATCATATTTATTGCTTCCAATTTCAATTTTGACGGAAATTAGGGGTGCTCAAAATTCGTTTTTTATTTTATTTAATATTTATCAAATAAAAAATAAATTGTTTTGACTTTGAGGGAGATTTTTTTAACTCAAAATGTTATGGAGGTATTTATCTTCAAAAACGCCATGCAATAAAGATTCATATTTATGGAATATAATTAGTTTTGAACAAATCCTGGTTTTTTAAGGGACTTTAAAATCTCTTGCTAATATGAGAGTTCGAATCACCTGACATAATATTTTAATGTATAGAATATATGATTTAGTAGTTTTTTTAAAAAAAATTGAGAGAAATTATTGTGTCATGTATTATATGTACATTCTAGATGTATAAGACAATAAATTTTAGACTCGTATCGATTAAGACATGAAATATTAAATTAAAAAAACACAATTATGGGATGAGCTATCCAACTTTCCCCTTTATTGAGCGATACAATTGATTTCGTCTCTTTATTTTGTCGAGTCTAGACAATTTCCAAATCTTTTGGGATTTTCTTCTCCGTGCTCACGTCACTTTTTAATCTATTATTTTTTGTGATAAAAGAAAAGAGTTGCTTGAGATTTTTGGGCACATTTAGAAAAATATTAGTTTTTACATGACATCAAACACTAAGTTCTAGTTCGTAGACATCAAATACTACTATATAACAGACTACCCGACTATACCAGTGATAACGGTGGTGAGACTAGTGCCTCGACTTGAAGGATAGACGATATCACGTCAGTGGTCGTCACTTCATACCTCGACCTGAAAATACATGCAACAAAGGATCAGGGGCGTTTGAGGGGATAACGAACATTCAAGGAGGAACCTAGGAAGTAGGGAAAACATTGGGTCCGGTGTGCACCGACCGTGGCAGGGAGATGTGTGCTTCTCCACACATACTAGTGCTGGTAGGGGTACTCTTGCACCTTAGCAATAACGCTTGATGAGTCTCACCTTGATCGTAGTAAGAGCAGTTATGTCCTCATCCCCTCTCCCGGGGTGGAAGGCTGTCACGGTGCCATGGGAGTCCTGCGAGGCATGTAAGGGCCTTGCACCATCCAGAAATGACTCCGTGTTAGGCTGGAGGTATTGTATCGCCTCTACCTCTCCTGGTCCTAAGGTCCGACTTCATCGGGGAACGAGTTAAAAAAATAGACGCAATGCACTTCCTCCCCGATGATGACGATGCTTTAGGTAGAAGGTCCTGGATCGGATGCAGAGTTGAAAGGGTTATGCGAGCAAGCCCTTATTAGGTGGGGTTTTGGGGCATGGAGCTACCAAGACGCCAGTCTTTTTCCCCGATGATGGTTGTTGGGGCTGCTCCCATTCCGATTTATCCATGTCATGGGTCGCGGTAGGATAGCTTGGTGGGGATGGATGTTGGAGAGGGGCTCAACGGCGGTGTTTAAGTCCCTTTAGAGAAGTCCACTGATTCGTCCTCTGGAGCGGTATCGTGCTGGTGTCGTCCTCCTTCATTCTCATAGTTACCCGTCTAGGGCAGGGCAGGGAGTGGTCCAGATCCGTCGACGGATGTCGAGGTGAGCCAACTAGGTTCCGCGTGGTAGGAGAAATAGACCGCCCCAGTTAGGGAGCATGGTGGGCACAGAAGGCTCCCACGGTATGACATGATCGCCTATGGAGAAGGGAGATAAGCTCGACAACTCGCTTTCCCGACGAACAACAGGTTGAGGTTCTTCGTGTATCGGCGAGGAGGGTAAATGGTCTATCGGAACTCCCTAGGGCCATGCACTGATGGATTCACATTCGGGTTGGGGATCAGAAGTAACGTGGATTAGATGGAGGTCGAAGAAGAAGAGAGACTTAAGGGTCGTTTCTTCCTTCGAAAATGCTCCGATCTTATAACCTTCAAACTAGGTGACAGGACAACGTGGGGGACAACCTCGAGCCTAACAACGCCAATTACCTGGGGAATCGACAAGGGACAACTTTCTCTAGAACAAACGTCATCACGTCAATCATCGAGCTAATGATGAGGACGAAATCTATAAGAAGTATGGAGTGAGATCGTCGTAGAAAGTGAGACAATGCACAAGGAATAGAAGAAAAACGGAATAAAAACCTAGAGGAACGATCTTTACAAAAAAAAAAAAAAAAAACTAAACCACAAAAATCTTCGTCTGAGTCAAAAAGATATCCGAAAACGGTAAAAAATAAATATTAACGTAATTTCTTATTAATGGTCTGACGTGTCTATCTTGTAACGCCGCCTAGAACCGGAGGTGAGAGGGAGGATATTTGAATTATGACATGGCGACCTCTGATTGGTTTACAGACCAGACCAACACGTGGCCGGCTTTGAACTCTCTCTCTCTCTGCAAATACCAAAACCTGGACTCTCAAAGACCTCTCCGATCTGTGAATTTAGAGATAGAAAGAGGAATCGCTGTCTGTTTCTCCCTCCTAAAGGTTCATCCTTCTCTCTCTATACGTATAGTTGTATATATGTGTGTATTTTTGAATGTATGTCTCTCACTCCCCGTGGCTGTGCATGTTACTTCGACGAATCGGAGAAACCCTAAATTTCAATCAATTGTAGGGAGTTTATGGATGCAGATCTTTAGTTTTCGCGGTTTTGTGTGTGGAAATTCGCGTGTTGGAGCACAATTTTTGGGATCTTCTTTATTTGCTGAATTTAGATGAGTTTGAATTTGATTTCTGTTGGATTGCAGGTTTGTGATTGGAAAGAGGCGATCTCAGGGAAGGATTCAGTTTGATTGCTTGAAATTTTTGCTTCAGTGTGTGTTGAGAGTGGGAAAAGATGAAGAACTGTGAGCGTTTTGCCAATATGGCTTTAGCAGGTTTGGTTTTACTTGTCTTTTGCTATTTTAATTTCTATACAAGTCATTATGTCTGTGCTGCATTTGGTTCCTTTAATTGCTTAATTATGCTTGTTTACTTATCTTTGGCGGGTGTAAATTTTCTGTATCAACTGATACAAATCCACGACTCGGGTTTGTGGGATCTTCTAGACCTTTGTGTGCTACCTAGCAGTAACATTTTTATGATATTTTAGTAGTGTTCTATGACAAATCTTTCAGTCTTATGTACCTAAAAACCTTAGAGATTATCTCTTACCCTTATTTATGAGTTAAGTGCGACGAATAGGTTTTTAAATGCAATTTAGACTCCACGTCTGTCTTGGTAGATATTTTATAGGACGAGTATTTATCAAAGGCCAGGTATGGCTCCAATATTGTAGCTCTAAATGGAATTTCTCGGTTATCATTCACGTGCTGCAGCACACTTCTAAGGTCCCGGATATACTTTCTCTTGCCCCCTGTCATCTAACATGATCTCTTGTTGCCTGCAGGTCTAACATTGGCACCACTTGTTGTGAACGTAGATCCAAATTTAAATGTAATTTTGACTGCATGCCTCACTGTTTATGTCGGTTGCTACCGATCTGTGAAACCCACCCCTCCATCGGTAAGTGCAACTATCAGTCTTTTTGCATTTTTCTTCTTCAACATCGGTTTTCTTTCTTCTGCCTTTTCCCTGCAGATTTATTAAGTACTGTAAACATGTCTGAAATGTGCTGTTTTTTGTATGTGCAGGAGACAATGTCTAAAGAGCATGCTATGCGCTTCCCTTTTGTTGGGAGTGCAATGCTGTTATCATTGTTCTTACTATTTAAGTTCCTATCAAAAGACTTGGTTAACGCTGTGCTAACATGCTACTTCTTTGTGCTTGGTATCATTGCTCTTTCGTAAGTAGTGCTTGTATTGGTTTATAAGTAAAGTTGACATATTTAGACAAAGACTAGTAGTAAGAATTGATTTTGCTTATTTGCTTAAATATCTAACATCTTCTCTCTTCCTCATTGTGCAGAGCAACACTTTTACCTTCCTTCAAACCTTATTTGCCAGAAAGTTGGAACGAGAATGTGATTTCTTGGCATTTCCCGTACTTCCGCTGTATGTGATTTTCTGTTTCCTTTTCTTTTAAAGTTCTTGATGTGTATATTCATTTCCATGGCATCTTCAGATGTAAAGTTGATGGAATGGCTTTTGATGAATGCTTTACTTATTGGTCTTTGAGACATAACATTTCACGGGGTTGTTGAGGTTCTATAATTTGGTTATTAACTATGTGAACGAGATAATACCTTTTTATCTGATATTCAGAAGCTGTCTGCATGAACTTTTATAAGCTGTACATTCAAAGGAGAAAATGAATTAATGGAAAGGAAACTAATGGAATCATGCAATAGGCGAGCCTGCTTGTAGTTATCACCTTGTAGTAGCGACATTTCTGGTTGTCATCCCCATATGAAAAAGGAGTTATTCTTATTGCCGTGCTGTGAAATTAATTTGAATGTAGGCGTACTGAAGCTGTGGTTACTTTGCTGTATCCTGGTTGTACTATGACTAGTCTGCTAAAAATGATACATCATTTTTTGTTAATCTTCATTATTTGGCTTGTATTATGCATAATGATATTTCCCCCCATTTCTTACACAGCTGTCGAGATAGAGTTCACGAGGTCACAGATAATTGCAGCAATTCCTGGAACCTTTTTCTGTGCTTGGTATGCTTCAAAGAAGCATTGGTTGGCAAACAATACTTTGGGCTTGGCTTTCTGCATTCAGGTTTGCACCTTAAAGTTTTAAAAGTCCTTGCAGTCTTTAATGGTATCTTGGTTTTGTCCTCTTTATAGCACCCATAATTGGTGTATGTAATGGCATTGTTGACTGTGCAGTATTCCCATTGTTTTGATTGTGGGGGGTAATAGCCATGAGCCATGTAATAGGGTATCGTATTACATGGTTAATAGGAAACCACTGGAGAAACAACTATAATTAAAAAATGGAGATAATTGATTGCTGACATGACAATGCTTTATAACCTTAGAGAGTATTACTATAGTGGATGCCCTTAATATGTTTTATATGCAACCCAATATGAATGAACTCTGCTCTAAGTAGTGTATTGTAATTTTATAATCCTCTGTTCATACCCTGCATTTTTGCGCTGTAAGCGTAATCTTAATGGTCCTACATCGTATATGTTCATAAACAAAGCTGCTAATGGTAGAACACTGGGTCTCTTACTAGTGAATTCAGCAATTAGTATGTTGATAGTTCTGACTTTGTTATATACAGGGAATAGAAATGCTTTCTCTAGGATCTTTCAAGACGGGCGCAATCCTCTTGGTAAGTGGGCTTCGCGGCTTATTTGTTTTTTTACAAGTGCTTATGACTAGAGTATGTTAGCCTTATATAAATAATCCTTCTTGAGTTATTGCATAATGTAAAAATCATTTATGACATTGACTGCAAACATTTCCACATCAACTACATTATGGCTCCACTCCACTCCATACCTCTATACCCTGTTAGCACTCCAATTGTTCTCCTCAACTTTGCCATCTGTAATATTGGAATTGTGGTACCTTTCTCCCACACATAAACATTCTTATTCTGTGTATATCATTATATTTATGGAATTCTTAAAAACCTTTATCACGTTTCATGACACATTGCATTAGCAATAGGAATAACGTATCTTTTCTTGCCTCATTAATTTTTTCTCTTATACACACAGCTGCAGTAGTACAAACCACACTAATTACAAAAAAAGCTGCTATGCATTTGTCTTTTACTTAAGAGTGAAGTAGTCTCCAAATAATTATTTAGTTGTCATGTTTTTTTAATTAGCTATGTGCATGCCCATTCCAAAGCTTTTAGAAATGTGATATTTTGGTTTGACCTTTCCGTTCTTTCTCGTTGTAGGGAGGACTCTTTATATATGATATCTTCTGGGTTTTCTTTACTCCAGTGATGGTTAGCGTCGCAAAATCTTTTGATGCTCCTATAAAGGTCAGTACTTAATCGTAATTTAAGTTAAAATGGGGATGTGTTTATATATTGCTCTTGTATTATTGGATTTCATGTCTAATGGGATTCTCATTTCTCTGCCTGTAATATCTGTGCAGCTGTTGTTCCCAACAGCAGATGCAGCCCGCCCTTATTCTATGCTTGGCCTTGGTGACATTGTAATCCCTGGTATGACTTTGGAAATTATAGTTTAGATCGTATGCATTATTTATGCAGTTTGCTTCAAACTAACATTCTGGCGGTATGCGTATTCGTGTAGGCATCTTCGTAGCATTGGCTTTGCGGTTTGATGTATCAAGAGGAAAAGGAAGCCAATACTTTAAGAGTGCGTTTTTAGGATATACAGCTGGTCTGGTCTTGACCATCATTGTCATGAACTGGTTTCAGGCCGCTCAGGTACTATTCCAATATTTTTTTCTCCTCTCTTTTCTCTTGTAGTGGTCTTGATTCGAATGTAATCCCAACCTTTGTTTTATCTAACTTGTACTTTCAGCCCGCACTTCTCTACATTGTACCTTGTGTCATCGGCTTTTTGTCAGTTCATTGCATATGGAATGGCGAAGTCAAACCGGTATGTTTTAGCACAACCTTATTTGTTTGTGTCTATTCATATTTGCATTATGTCCAATCTACATCTCTGCCTTAATGAATACACACTGCGTTATGTTATGTTGTGCAGTTGTTGGAGTTTGATGAATCCAAGAGTGATACCTCTGCTGAAGAGGAGACAGAAACCAAGACGAACAAGAAGGTAGAGTAAGTTGAAAGAAAAAAACTGTAACCTTTTCAAGGTCGAGAAACGATACACTGTCCTTTTCTAAGACGTTATAAAAGCTTAATCTTGCTAACCTTTGCGACTGCATATCATTGTAACATCAAATTTTGGAATTGAGCAAGAAATAATAGCTTCATCACATGACATATATGAACAATAGTTTGTTTTCTGGTTGTGATCTTGTCTTGCATATTTCTGTCTCGACATTTCCTCCAATGTGCTAGAGTTGTTATCTTCACAATTTATATGGTACAGTACCAGTACGGAGGATTATAGTTCATTTGTTTGTTGGACCAACATGCTGTACTTTGTTGTGATATTTGTTGTCCATGCAAGACGGCGAAAGCTGACGAGTGACGACTATTATGCATCACACGTGTCCTTGCTTCCAAGGGCGCCTGTCTTTCAAAGGCATGTCAAGTCTCGCTAAAGTTACCAAAGCTTGCTTGTCCAACTGGTCAAACACTTGAGCTTGGGTTTATGAGACCTGGGTTCAAGTCCCAACATCGGTACCTCAATCCTTATTTATTTCCGATTAAAGTTGGGCTTCTCTCGATCTTTCCATTTATGCTTTTCTCTGTCTTTCTTGGGCCTCTCTAGGGTGGGGGTCAAAATGTTTGGGTGCTCCTTAACTTCTACATAAATATATGTTGAGACCCAATATGTTTAATAAATCAATCTTAAAAAGTTATTTAAGAATAAAAAATGTTTGGTGCACCCGTGCTTTTACATAAGTAAGGCGGAGACTAAATGATTTTGATACACTTTACTTTCAGGATCAAAAAAAAAAGTATAGCTAAAGTTTCTCCTAGACACTAGATTTAATACGTTGCTTTTTCAATACAATAGTGATTTTGGAGAGTAAAAGATAAGATCGTTGACTGACTCGGTAATAGCTTTCAAGTCCTGTGCAATAGAACAAAACCTAAAATCTGATTAGTATATTTTGCTTGATTTTTTTTTGCTGATCTGACCAAATCTAATTAAGGTTACATTACATTCACCATCTGGATAATCCGAGGATTATTCTAGTCCTGCTTCCAATTCCATTTTGACTTTTAAAACATCCTCGTTTCAATGACCTATGAAAACCCCGAAAAGTTTGATAAAACAAAGACTTAAACACTAGTCACCTCATACACTGATATCTGGTCAGAAAAATTCCCCACATTCTCAATTAGCCTTTCCTTGTCTGATTTATCATCACCATATTACTTTACTATATATTGCATCATTGGCCGGCCAATAAAAGATGTTATGTCTATGTATCGTTTCTCTTGTCTCGACACATGAATCCTCCGGACGGCCAATCCATTTTTTTCATCATCACCTTCACCAATTCCATGAACCGCACTTGGGTTCATTAACATTTACAGATGATACTCACTCTCCTAACCTCCATTCTACTCTGCTTCCTTCCTCTCCCATCTTCTTCTTCTTCCCAGAGCCTCTCCTACAATGGAGGCAACATCATCACAGACCCACTCACTGTCTCCCTCCTCTGGTTCGGCTCCGGCTGGCAAGAGCCCGGCAGAGAAGCCATCCGCAACGCCGTCACTTCCCTGAACCCCTCCGGCTACCCTCCCAACGATTCCGACGTTCCCACGTTGGGAGACTGGTGGGACATTGTCAGGCAGTACAAAGACAGCTCCAATGTTCCCGTCACCGGCGACTTACACCTCGGTCCTGAGTGCTCCTACACGGGCTCCGAGCTCGACGTGACACTCCAACAGGTTGTGGAGATCGGGACATCAGTTTTCAACGAGACTTTAATTCATGGGTTTGGAACAAACCTCAGTTGTAGTCAAGTCTTTGTGAAGGGTACCAATACTATCCACTATGGCCTGTTCTCGCACACGGTGATGTTCTTGTTCGGGGAGGAGCAGATGGAGCTGATTGACACTTGCGGAGGGAAGCTTTTGCCGCCGGTGGACATGCTTTGGGCGAGGGCTCCGGTGGATCCTTACGACCAGTGTGGCCTCCGGGGGAGTTACTACACCGGGGCGCCGAACGGGGACGGGAGGGTTGATAGCGTGGTGGGGTTTATGCTGGCCGGATTGGCTGAGGAAGTCACCAACAGGGATGGGAGAGGATGGGTTAGTGGTGGATTGACTGTGAAGAGCTCTTGTGACTCTCCTTTTGGGAGGGACAAGGATGGCCCTCCTCTGTTCATTGATTCTCAGAGGAATGTGAGCTTCAATGCTGTTGGTTTGAATGGGTATAGCTACATCTTGTCCTACATTTGGGACCAGAGGATCAACAACTGTGCCTTAAAACCCTCAGGTATGTATTTGAACATCGTTTAAGGCGGGTTTTAACTGCCTTATCGATTTAGATCAAAATCAGGAAGTTACCTTATATATGTGCAGGGACATGTGAAGCTAGTGAGGTTGTAGTTGAGCAAACAAAAGGGTACTTAAGTGTAGGAATTGTAGTCAATCACAGTAACGGCTTGCAACCATATTCACCGAACCAGAGATGTCGATGGAAGCTCAACTATCCTGGGGCAAAGTTCATCAGCCTCACTATCAATTACCTTTCAATTCCGTCAGACAGTGATGATCGCCTCCAAATCTGCCACTCAGACTCAACCCATTGCTCTTATGTCAAACCTGAAGATGCCCTCATCAACAGGAACTTCAAGTTAATGAGCTCGAAAGCTTACGTTCAGTTCAGGAGTGGTGAGCGCGTGTCTTTCGAGTCTAGAGGTTGGGAACTTAGTTATTCTGCAGGTAGGCTGTGAAACTACTGTCATGTCCTCTACTTTTTGGGTATGTAGAAGAAGCTTATGTTTATAAACTTGCAGGGTTCTGCAATGGAAAGAAAGATGTTTACGACCGAGATGGCACAGTGAGCTACATTTCATCTACAGGATTTTCCTACACAAAGGGGCTTAGTTGCCAATGGGTCTTCCAAGGGAAACCAAGAACCTCAGTGTCCTTGAGTTTCACTCACATCAATATCTCTCAAGGCCTAGATTTTCTTGCCATATACAACGCCGAGATGCAACAAATAGCAAACTTCTCTGGACTTTACCCTGACTCTGGTCTCCCACGAATCAACGTGACTGGTGAGCTCAGATTGGCCTTTGTCACTCAGACTGACCAAGGAGAAGGATGGTCAGCTGAGTTTCACATCTCTTCCCCCATTGAACGGGAGAAGACAACATTGCTTGTCATCATCGTCGTTCTTGTGTCAGTCATAGGGGCGGGATTTTCTCTCACGCTCATTGCGTTGGCCTTGCTCAGACGGAGAAGAAAGCTAACTAGCCCAATAATTAAAATGGAAGGAGAACAAATAGGGGAAGGTCCTTCAGCAGTAGTTTACAAAGGAGTTTTAGCTGATGGGAGTTTGGTAGCAGTCAAGCGTTTCAAAGACTCGGTTCCTATGTCAAAAAAAGACTTGGAAGAAGAAATACTCTCTAAATCCTCTTCCCAAACCAACATCGTGTCCTTAGCAGGGCACGCTCGAGGTAAGAGATACTTGGTACTTGAGTTCTTGAGTAGGGGAAGTTTGAGTCAAGTTTTGATGGAAAGAGGAGAGACACTAGACTGGGGGAAGAGGTTGGACATAGCATTACAAATCTCCTCAGCTATTCAATTTCTACACATGTACTTGACACCTTTGGTGTACCATGGAAATGTGAGTTCACACAACATTCTTCTCGATGAGGCTTACAATGCAAAGTTGGCAGGTTTTGGTGCAGCAAATTACAGCAGAAACGAGGAGGCAAATCCTGAGCATTTGGTGGAAATGGCTGAAGATATTTGGGGTTTAGGACTGGTTTTGGTTGAGCTTCTGAGAGGGGAGAGTTTGGGAGATGCAAGTGCTTGGAAGAGTTTTCAGAGTCTGGAAGAGATTAACGAGTTCACTGGTGGGCTTGATCGCCGGTTGGAGATCCCGGAGGAGAAGTGCAGGGTCATTGCCTTGGCAAAGATGGGTGATATTGCAAGATGGTGTATTAGTAGTAGCCCAAGTGTTGAAAGGGTTGCAAATAAACCTAAGATTGGTGATGTCTTGGCTGGTTTGAAACAGGTGAAGATATTGTTCTCATCTGTTTCTACCTGAAAGTGAAATGGAATCACCAGAATAGACATATTTTGAAGTAAAGCAATAATTGAGTTGAAAGCAATCACTAGGTTGAGTTCTGCTTTCATTCCCATTAATTCTTGTTGTTACCTGCTACTACTGTGAAGAGCATTCTGTTCATTCATACTATACAACCTCATCAAATCTGTACTTCACATAGATAAGGTCTTGGCTCTCGGATCTTGATGTTCCAGTGAGCTTTCTGATCATCTCCATTAACCAAGGGAAGAACTGGTTTCTGCAGTTTCATCCTCGCTGAAGCTAGACGGCATCTCCAAGGCCAATCTAAACAACATACAATGCCATTTTCAGTTTCATGGTTATATACATTGTAATTACAATAGTTCACTACACTGTACTTTGAATCATTCAAATTCCAATAACTATCAAGTACTCTTTTTTTAATCAGCTCACCACGATAAACTTTATTTTAGTTTCAATTTTATCACAACTTCAGGTTTTGATACGAAAATGGCCATTCTTTAAAAATATTTAAAACTTGGAAAAAAAGTTCGGGAAAAAAATTGAAATTAAGAAGATAATGGTGTTTTTATAATTTTCTGTGTAAAGGGCAGTTTCGTCATTAAACCTCAAATTAGGCTTAATTGATATAAAAACAAAGTTTATCGTGTTGGACTGATAGAGAAAAAAGTACAGGGTAGTGAATTGAAAATCATACAAAGTTCAAGGTAGTGAGCTGTAATTACACCTTTATAAGTATGGAGCAATATACTTAGGCAAGAAAGATTTTTCAAATAATACTGACCCTTTAGTCTGATTTGTTTGATGTGGCAATTCAGGGAAATGGGTTTTGGTTACAAATTTCTCCAGCTCAGACTCGTCCCTGGATCGTTTTGACACCTTCAACAAGAGACAATAGTTGTGAGAAGAAACAATGAAAAGCATAAATGTATGTCTGCGTGGAATAACAATGCTCATATTGACCAAATCAAAAACTCACTCCCAATTCATTTGTTGGATGAATCTTTCCTCTAACTGGTTCATGATACTCTTTCCTTGCCTTTTTCTCTACAAGAGGTCTCTCCTCTGTGTCAAGAGACTTGCTGTGCGTAGGTACTTTAACTTTTGTGCTGACATAATCGGACTCTTGCAACCATGCCTCAGTCCGTTCCCGGGAAACTTTGGCACCATAAGGGCGAGGAGGAGGATGAGACATAGATAGTGATCTCATCTTCTCCACACCATGTTTTGAGGTTACTCTATCTTTCTTTTTGCTATCATAGATAGGAGGCACTGGGGCAGCATTAGGAAGACCAAGGACAACAGATTTATGCTTCAATCGATGTTGAGAAATGTTGTCATGATTATCAGACCCATGTACGTTGGTTACATTTGTTCCTTCAATATGTAACTCCTGAGAACCGATCTGGAAATCGGGTACTCCATATCTCTAGAAAGGCATAACAAAATAAAATAAATTGCATTAGTTCAAATCCCGGTAACGCATGTCATTAAAGGAGCAGAGATTATTCCTCCATATTTCCTACAATGTCAAGTCATAATAAAGTCATCGTTATAAGATAGACTGCAGCAAAAGTTCACTTACAGTGCCAAGTCCGGGTTGCTTCCAGACAGCAGATGTATCTCGAGAACAGAGCAGAGGCTGATCTCTGACATCACAAGGTTCTGCCATATGAATAACAAAAAATGACATTTCCAGTGAAGTTTCTCAACAATAACATAAGACATACAAGAAACGTACCACATTCATATAAACAAGCACCTAAATTGCAGTTTCTCGGCTCAGGAAAAAGTGTTTACCATGGACTGATAATTCAAAAGCTCCAGGTGGAAGTGGCTGAAATGCAACACCAAGTGGTGGACCATCCTCCCTATAATTCCTTCCTAATTGCCTCTTCACAGCAGTTATAGCAACATTTTCAATAACACCCTTCACTTTCAAATATCCTGATGGCTTATATCCTGTGTTTTTGGCACCCTTGGCACTGTTTGGTACTGCAACTCCATGCTGCATTAGATATCTAGATGTTCCCATATCATTTGGATCCACTCTTTGAGAATTAAGACTTTCTCTTAAAGGCGAACTACTTTCTGAAGATGTCTCATCAGCACTGAGGTTGCCAGTGTAATGACTCCTAAGCTCAAAGGCATTTTCTGAAGCAGGGACATGTTGGCCATTGAACCTTTGACTTTCAACTTCCTTTAGATCAACATGCTTATAATCCCCCTGTTTTGTGCTGCCACATGAATCTTGCTTGAGTCCACATACAGGATCGTGCGAAACCCCTTCATCTCTAGACAGCCTTTTGTCCTTTAATCTTCTGTGACAAAACCAACCTGATACTTGCTTGTCTGTCAATCCTATCTGCTTTGCGAGCTCTGATTTCAATTCTTCAGAGGGATATTTATTCGCTGGTTAAACCCGAACATGTCATGATTAGACTTAAAATTAATCGAGTGACATCATGATTAGCAATATGCATTGAAATGAGATATTATAAGATGAACTATACCATTGTAAAATTCCTCTAAGGCTGTAACCTGGGCTGGCGTCTTCAGCTGTCTTTTCTTAATTTTCTCTGAAGAAACTTTATTCTCTTCAGAGTGAGCTTCCTTAGGTTCTATGACATTGGAACATAATTACATACATAAGGAAAAATTAGTAACAAAGTACAGCCAGTCGATAGGAACAAGTCTACTACATGTTACACTGAATATTCTTCGACCTAAGTTCCCATCATTGAAGGTTATTTGAGGATATCCTGTTTCCAATCACTACATTCATATATTACAAGGATTGAGCTCTAACTCTATGCAGGTGTAGTCTTCCTCCTGTATGTTTGAACTCAATTCTCCATATTGACAAGAACACGAAATAAAAGACGGACACGACCTTACCCATGGCTAGGCCTTGCAACATTTAACTTCTAAATTGTCATTGCTTTCAAGATTTGAATCTGAATTTGTTATCCTTTTAGATTTACATGCATAGCATAACACTACAAATCACCAAACATTTAAAGGAATCCACAGCAAAATCAACCTGACACTCATGCGGCTTTGATGCAAAACACAAACATTCCGATAGACAATTTTTCATACAAACACTACAAACCACCAAACATTTAAATGAATCCACAGCAAAATCAACCTGACACTCATGCGGCTTTGATGCAAAACACAACATTCCAATAGACAATTGTTCATACAAAGGTCCAACACCAAATTCACTAAATTCATGCGGCTTAGATGACTTCAACTAAGTGTCACTCTCAGCAGAACACCAAAAAAAACTCCAACCCATAAGGTTCATCATCAGAAATACAGAACAGAGAGGAAATCAAAGCCCTAGGACTGGATTTCACCATAACCCAGATCCAACATAAGGTCAAGCAGAACAATAGGGTAAAGAATTTCAATTTTCCCTCACTTTCTCAGCAACCTAACACCCAAATTCACACGTAAATCATCAAATGCAGAACAAAACTCAATTTTTATCCCGACCCAATTACCTCCTCTAGTGACCTACCCAGATGACTACCGAACAAAACCCCTCTGGGATCGAGTGAAGAATCGTTGTACCTTCCATGGCTGTCTGTAATTTTGGGGATTTTCTCTCTCCCTCGAAATCCTCCATTGCCCCTTTCTGTCTCTTCGTAAAGCTTCGGGTTCCACGGGCTCAGAAAACGAAACTCATGAGGCCGAGAAGAAGATCGAAGCACAAGTTAAATACACGCAACAATTTCCTGGGTTCTTAAATATATGTATTGATGCTGATGTTCACATCTGAACAACTGAAACTCCGATGGAGATCGGAGAGATAGGAAAAAAGGGATTATTTTTTTTGTAAAAGGGATTGAATTTTCCGAATTCTTTGGTTTCTTCATTCATCCGATTAAACTTTCGCATTTTGGGGGTTTTTGTTTTGTATAATTAAATCCAATATCAGATCTTTTCTACCTAATTATCTCTAGTCATTACACTCCCTTTCAATTTTCTGAGAAAATAAATATGTAGCCTCTTTCAGTTGAGTTTGACCAATTTTCGGTTTCCGACAAAATTTTCGCTCCAAATATAACTGTTGTCAAGATATTTTTCATCAATATAATATGGTTAAAAAAGTCAACACAATAAAAGACTAATAAGTTTGATTAGAGTATTTTGTTTAATCTGGAATTACAGAAATAAATTTATCCACCCAAGGGATAATGACCATTTTGGTAATTACAAGAAAGAAAAAACAAATATTTTCTTATTTAGATAATAAAATAAATATCACAATTTTATAAGTTGTTTTTTTAATACATAGGAAATTTCATTAATAATAATAGTCAATTATATATTTAGGGGAACAAGTTCTTAGAGTCGAGATTGTTGTCTGGGACTCAACCATAAAGAGCTAACGACCCTGATAAGTGATTGTCTTGAACTACGAAGACAAACCGGTTCGCCCCTTCTCGTAGAAGAAAGCCGAGAGGACCCAACTTAAAATGGGGTGAGGTGGGATTCCATCACCCCACCCGACACCCTCTCCCATGGAACATATCTTGTTGCGAGATTGCTTCGCAAAACCCGCCGCTGAAAACCAGTCCCTCCACCTCCTACTAGATATGGTCGAGTTCTATGAAGCTAAAATCCCGCTTCTTTATTTAGGCTTTGACTGTGTGGGCCTGTTTGCCCTTCTCCTTGGCTAGATCATTCTCACTTCGCAATCGTTTGGGTCCGACGAGAGAATGAGAAGTCAGAGATGCCTCTTTGCTTCTATGCTTAGTCGTGGGCGACCAAACTTCTTCAGGATCATACTGGTTTCCCAAGACTTCTAGTTGTGGCGGTAGGGTTGCTCGGTATGATAAAGGTGTTAGGCAGATCTCTTGTCTTGTGTTAGATAGAAAATAGATCCGTGTGTCGCCCATGGTTTCCTCCTCTAGCACCACTCTTGGCCCATTTGTGTTGCACCTCAAGGTTGGATTTTTTGGGGCCACAACGAGAACGAATGTTAGCCGGGACACCGATCTACGACTATCGTAAACCATAAACAACGTGGCTTACGGACGTGGCAAACACGGTAAGTTGGCCCTCGAGGGCAATGTAATTCGGAAGGATTCTCGGTGGATGTGAGGATATGAGTAATGGTGTCTAGGTGGAATGAGTAAGTACCCCGGTTCAGGCCCTAGACACTGGATGGGGATTCCTGGCCATGAAGAGCAGAGATCACCCGACCATCCCTTGAAGCAATTCCTTCTTCAAGCCTCGCACTAGCGGGCGTGCCTCTCAATTGCCTTGCAAAAACGTTTAGTACATTCGATTATGGTACTTACCCCCATACGTAGGGATTCGTCCAATGAATCGGCCGAACACTCATACGCTAGCATTCGTATCGCGGTGGTGCATTTCTTATGCGTTGATAACTCCATGCATCCTAAAGCGTCCCGCTTCTGAACGAAGTAATCGTCATGCTCCGCTACCTTTTCCACCACCCATTGAAAGAGTGGTCGGGACATACGGAATCGACACCTAAACATATCGAGCCCATAGGTTGGGTCCTCGACGAAACAATCATGCATCTTTCGGTTGTGGGCTTCAATACGACCTATGTCAATCATACGTTGGGAAGGTCCACCTTGTTCGATCCTTTCCCTCCATGCGTTGATCGGTGACATTGCTCCCTCTAATATTCTGTCAGTCCTTCGCCGAATTCGTTGCTCCATTGTTTGAATTTCGGCTTCCAACTCCTCCCACATTCGAGACTCTTCGTCGGACATTTTGGATTGAAATATGAGTAAAAAAAATTGAGATTTTAATTGGAAAAGAAGAGAGAAATTGGATAGAAGTGTTGGTGGTTTGATGAATGATGGAAGGGGTATTTATAGGTGAAAAAAGATAATTTTTGTATTAAGTTTGTATTTTATTTAATTAAAAAAAATTACCGTTGCATTCGGACCGTTGCCAACGGTCATAATTTTCTTCTTCTCTCCTTTGGACACGTGGCAGCCTGTGATTGGCCGACTACGACTCGCGACCAGCGACGCGAAAATGTGATTTGTGGTTCGCGAATCATACATGCCATAACATGCGACTCGCGAATCACAATTTCGCAAATCGCGGCCTGAGCAGGTGGTGCACGCGCTACAAGTGCTCTAATATCGTTACATAATTAGTACATGTTCCTCGTGTGATCCTGAGCTTTGATGGTGGAGACGTGGAGGCACAGCGTGCGTGGGAGCCCGATTGTTGTGGGGAGAAGAGCCATAAAAGCTAAGAGAGGATTTAGGGTTCATTTTGTCGAATATCTAAAACCTTGGGTTAATTACCTTTAGTACCCCTTATGTATTGGTAACACACATTTAGTACCCCTTATGTATTGGTAACACACTGGATAAAATTTTGGTGAAGTTTAGGCCATTTTGACGACAGGTGACCAATTGATAAGGCGTGTAATTGTCCCGTTACCAATACATAAGGGGTATTAAACGATGTGTGATCAATTCATAAGGGGTACTAAATGTGTGTTACCAAAACGTAGGGGTGGTTTTTGAACGTTACAAAACGTAAGGGTACTAAAGGTACGTTACCAATAGAAAAGGGGTACAAAAAGGAATTATCCCTAAAACCTTTTTCTCTGTAATTCCTGGCCTAGCTCAATTCTCATCCTCTTTGTAAACATTTCTCTCAATTTCAATACAAATCCTTCCTCATTTCGATTCAATTAAGCCTGCAAGCTTAACATCACAACAATGGTTTGCCTTTTTTTAAAATGTGAATCTTATATTATTAACAAAACTTGTAAACGCTTTATCATTCAATCGAATAAGCTTTAGTATATACACTTGGCGGTAAGACCAGACTCACTGTACAAATATGTACCTCCGAGGGTAAGCTCACGAGCTATTCTCCTTGGGCAACAGTTTCTAACTTCCCACAAAGACAAGCTTAACATTGTCAAATAGTCGTCTAGTACTGTTCCTGTCTCTTCAAGTAAGCTTCCTCGAACGAAGCTACCTCTTCTTCTTCATCGTGCTTAAACTCTCCACCTCCCCCACATAGCCGGGAAGATAATGTTGGAGACAATGGCGCATAGCTTCCTATAGTTAGTAGAGACAATTCAAAATTCTCAAGACCAGTTTTTCAATCTAAATTCAAAGCCAAAAAGAGATCACATACCTATGAAAGATGAATTTCTCTCAAAGTCTTTGCTCGATCTCTCGAAATCTTTGGTCGTGTGCAACATGATGGATCCCGAGAGCACAACGACTAAGCCACAGATTTCAGATATGATGCTTCCAGCATTTTGGTTATCCCAATCCTGCAAACAATAATGTGAGTATGTTTGTAACCTGGTACAATCAAACCACATACAAGTTGAAGTTTTTTAGATTATGGTCAAAGGCATTTTCCAACAAAAAAGAGCTATTTGTAATTTTTAGAAAGTTTGGGTAGTTGTAAAGAACGTTTTAAGCATAGTTATGTGCAAAAAAAATGTATCATATGCAAAAGTTATTTGCAATCAACCCAAATATTTAAATATGTCCACATGAAAGCACCTTAAACATTATCACGCTAGCTAAAATCGTCAATGTTGTGAATAAGACGTAATATATAGGAGACACGACTGCAGTATTGAAAGTATCGAGTGCCTGAAACATCGTATTTGTGTCAGCAGAGCAAAAAACATTATAATAAAAATTCAATGAATTCATCACAAGCACACTGGAAATAGAATCACAATGCTAACCTTGTTCAGATAATTCATTTGTACAATCACACATGAAGCCACAACAAACATAAAAATCCAGGTCTCCGGGTAGACCAGTTGGTTTGTTCCTTCAAAGGTTAGTTTCAGTGAGA
Source organism: Erodium maritimum (assembly GCA_963921825.1). Lineage (NCBI taxonomy): Eukaryota > Viridiplantae > Streptophyta > Magnoliopsida > Geraniales > Geraniaceae > Erodium > Erodium maritimum. The sequence goes on along the minus strand of OY997588.1, from coordinate 8,266,966 downwards.
TCCCAAGCGCTTTAACACTCATCACCTACATGACCATAACATCATATACCAATTATAAGACTCATAAACACCAGTTAAAATTATGAAAGCTCGAGTAATATACCGAGAGAGAACCCATCAGTGAACAAATGCCGGTGAAAACTAACACGTTTGTGTGCCCACATTTTGGTGCATAATGGAAGACCAGAATTAACACCAGGACAAGTACAAACCCCACATAGAACAAAAAGGCTGGAAGAAAACAATGGTTAGCTATTGAGAACGAGCAACCTATACATAAGAACATGATTTAAATCCTTAAACTCTAACCGGGTTGAATTGCCATCCTCCATATTTGCAGAACAGAATCCACAGGATGCTCCTGAGGCGCATGTATAACAATTACAACAGAACCGGTAATACACAACAAGCAGCCTAACATCCCGAGTTTGTGCAACTTCTCCTTCAACAGAAAGTGAGCCAACACGGTACTGAACCATAACATTCCATACAACATCATCAACAAACCAACCAGCAAAACTCATGATATAAGTCATGGTTCTAAAGTGTATTTAACTCTTCCTTAGCTATGCTACATGGGATCAAGACTAGCTTCACAAAGGTTGTAGCAAAAGCGATTATTACCTAACAATAATGCTTAGGGAACCAAGGGGTGTTACAATAATTGCAGGGGCAAATGCATATGCCACAAAGTTTGCAACCTCACCAACAATCACTGCACATTATAAATCACAATTCAGACAACAACATGGATCCAGAGGAACAACAAATTGCTTCAGGAATTGAAACGAAAACGTACTTGTGGTCATGCCCAACCACCAGAGAGGCTCCCAGAGGTAAGAGTGCCCACCAACTCCTACAGATTAATTTCACAATCAAACACACACCCATTCCAGAAAATCAAAAACCCATTTCAGAAAACACATAAAAATTGAATTTTTCTCAGGGGAACGGACCCGCCCTGACGCCAGAAGCTGCGGCGGCTCTGCGGAGGCCTTTCTTCTTGACGATGAAGCTTGCCCCTATGAACCCACTTGATATCATTGCCAGAACCACGCCTTTCAGGTTCTCTCCTCGGAAATCCATGTCGATTCTCTCCCGACGACTCATCTTTTTCTCTTCGTCTAAACAGCATCTTCAGTTTTTCGCGGATACATATGTGATTACAATTTTCTAACATGTTTCTTTTATTAGATATTGCACTCACTTTGTTTGTTTGTTCTAAAATTATATGTTTTTATTTCATCTATGTGCATACCCACATTTTATTTTAAATTGGTCATTCACTGAACATCCTCGTGGAAGATCAACTTAACTAAAATATAATTCAATAAAAATATGATTTCATGATCATGAGATTGAATTGGCTTCATGTAGCATAAAGAAGAAACAAAGTATGGAATTCAAAGTCCGGATAATAGAAATAAACAATGTATCGAACAGGAGATGAAATACACTTTTTTACAGCAGTACTGTGGAAGCATACATATGTGTAATTACATGAAGTATTCAAATCCTGGAGGGGATCATCGGGATCGTGTTGCCGAGGTATGCACTTGCAGCTGCAACTCCACTCCCCAGCTGCACCGGGTATCCCACATCCTTCAGTATCATCTCCACTCCGGCAAGACAGCCCAGCAGTTGCAACTGCACATACATATGCATACACGTCACAATTCACAACACTATGTAGATATATATGTATGTGTAAGTGTAACACATTGTATAGGAAAGAACATTACCTCATTGAGGTGTCCAAGGTGCCCTATTCTGAAGACCTTTCCAGCAACTTTGTTTAGGCCAAGGCCTAAACTTAGGTTGTATCTCTTGAACCCCCTTCGGACGATCTCTGAACTGTCAATGTAAGGAGGAACTACCACTGCGGTGACAGTGTCACTGAACCATTCCTCGCTCTGGGTGCAGTTCTTCAGCCCCCAAGCCTCCACAGCAAGCCTGCAATCAACCTCATTCAACTCATCAGATCGAGAAATGTATATGTAACTCACTCTTGGGGAGAAACGGGTATAATCAAAGAAGAAAAGACTAGTCTATCAGATCATGGGTCTAGAGTGTATAGCAACTATATTCATCTCAAGTAAAATGTTCACCTTGTTGCATGACCCATTCGGGCATGCCTTGCAATGACATTGTCAAGTCCTTCCTCAAAAATGAGATCAAGGGCAGCTCTCAGCCCATACAAGAGTTGGATGGAAGGGGTGTAAGGCCAGTATGAGCCCATCTTGTAGAACTTCAAGTAGTCGTTCCAGTCGAAGAAAACCCTGACAGACTTGGCTGTTTTGGATGCCTCGAGAGCTTTGGGGCTTGCACACACAATCCCCACACCAGTTGGAAGAGACAGAGCCTTCTGAGAGCCGGTCAGTGCCACATCTATCCCCCATTCATCCATACGGAAGTCAAGAGCACATATGGAGGAAACTCCATCAACAAGAAACAGAGCTGGATGATTGTAGTGATCTGATATAAAAAAGGAGAGAGCTTGAGAATGAATACATGACAAAACTCGAGACTAAACAAGGATGATAAGATTGTGTAGCTAGTTACCAAGTATCTTCCTAACTGTAGCCAAGTTGTTGGTGACTCCAGTTGCTGTTTCATTGTGAACAATGCACACAGCCTTAATGGTGTGAGCTGTATCTTCAGCTAGCTTGGAAGCCAAGACCTCAAGGTCAGCCCCTTTGCCCCATTCACTCTCCACCACATCAACATTGAACTTGAGGCGTTGTTGCTGGTCAATCCACAGCAAACTGAACTGCCCGATCAGGAACGAAACAGTTCTGTCCCCAGGAGACAATGTGTTTGTAAGTGCACTCTCCCATGCACCAGTACCTATATACCACAACAGGAAGCACAAATAAGACAAGTAGCTATTGTTGTTGCCTAAACTAAAACTGTGATCAAAACAATATCAGTAGAGGCCTATTGGGGGGAAATTTTGTACCTGTGGTGGGAATGAGAAAAGGGGTTCCACTAGTGGTCTTGAAGATCTTCTTCACATCCTCGAGAAGGTCTTTCGTCAAGGCTGGGATGGGAGGAGCACGATAATCCTCGTTGTTCCTGTTCATAGCCCTCATGACTGACTCTGGGATATTGACTGGCCCAGGAACAAACAGGTGGTTCCTTCCTGGTGCATAAAAGTTTTCCATCTTTCCTTTCTCTGAATTTCACTGATAAACTCAATGTCAGAACAAATTCATCAAAACCTCCACTGGTGAGGCCTTTCATTTATACCAAGCCTACATCTTTAAAGCTCAAATCTTTTTTGAAACCCATGGAAGAAAGTCAAGTAACTATCAACTCTCTAGTCTTCAATTTTACTAAATTATGTTCAAGATATTGACACATGTGTTTGAAATAGGCAAACCCCAAGGAATTTCAGTAATTTTAGAAGGAACACACACATAGAATTAAGACATTTTCAGGTTCATGTCCTTGTGAACAAAAATGAAACCCCGCCCACATAAGTTAGCTTGGTGGTGAATACCTCTTCACATCTCACTTTTTTTTGAGGTCACAGGTTTGAATCCCGGTGGATACACTTGCTTGGGAGTAAGTATGGGTGATGGTTAGATTAGACTAAAATAAAACTTCCCCGTTTATGATATAGTAGTAACTAAATATAAGTTGATAGCAAGTATGAAATGAATAGTTTCAGTGCATACAGCAAGTAAAGCCCATAACTGCAATTAATCTGTAGTAAAACTTAAAAATAATGGAACAGGACAAGCAAAATCAGGATCATATAGAAACGTGGCAGAGTGAAGAAACAGGATTGATCACAAAGATATCAAAGCAAGATCCATACTTGATGAACAAGTAAACCCATACCATAACATATAAAAGCAGAAAGAAAAAAGTTTCAGACTTTACCTTAGGAGGTGACAAACTGAGTGTGAGGCTTGGTCTTGGGAAGGAAGAGAAAGAGAAATGAAGGGTTTATTTATATAGAAATTATTTTTATATTTTTCGAGAGTATGGCCCTAACGTGGCAGATAAGATGTGTGCTCCTACAAGTGATCATGCGGCTGAGAATTGCTGAGCATCTCATGCACTAATTAATCCACTCTTATTAGTATTAGTAAAGTTAGGAGTACTCTTGATTTTGTTCTCTTCTTCGACCATAGATAGATTCATTATGCATTATTGCATTCAAGTCCTCGTGCTCTTGTCTATTTGCACTAGTTTCTATCAACTTTCTTTCTTTGTTTCTTGTCCTTTTTGAGTGGTAGCAAATGAAAGAAGAGTTTGGCAAAAGATTACATGATAACATGTGCACGCACTACCTTAAACTTGATCGAAAACCAGGTCTTGGATTGAACTCCAACTTGATGTTTGGCAATTTCACTAGGTAGGTTTGCATTTATGATATGTGTTACCTTTGAAAGCTTATTGTATTTTGAACAGCACAGTATACAAATTGTTGGTGCGTTCTGTTGGGGTGTCGCCAAATCTTCTTAATAGGACGCTAACGTGTGAACAACATCGCGTGTTTAAACATGACTGTATAGGTTGAATCTGAAAACGAATACCATAAGCGATGAATATGAACAAACAACGCTTTTGATATAATTTTCAAACGAAACGTCTCCTTATTGGGGGCACTAGTGGTGTTTTGCACAAATATTGGGGTTAGAAATGCAAATGATCCTAAAAGTGGGTGCACCAAAAGGAAAGGGGTGAGTGGCAAAAGGGTAATAAAAAGGTATAATGATCTAGGAAACAAAATGAAGATGGGAATGGAAGTATGAGGTTGAGAGAGTAAAGTGGAAGATAAAGTGATAACAAAGGGGAAGGTTTGTGATCCACACCCTCACTTGTGGGAATCAACCAAAGCAACACCACACAAATCCAATTCTCTCTAGGATTTTGTATTCTTATCAAGTCTATTTGTTTTTTTCTTTCCTCAACTCTCTCATGTGAGGGCTTCATTTCTTTGTTCTCATCTACTATCTGTCCATTTTCTCACCATAGGAATTCAAGTTTTTGTTTTTCACTAGAACAAAAATTGGCATTTGATTCGTCCAAACATGATAGCTGAAATAGTTTTTGTTCGATTCAGCACTCGAACCAGTAAAATCATGCAGTTTTAGCTACCAATAATACACGATTTTATTTAGTTTCGGATGCTTCCATTATGATGTTCATAAAATATCAACGTTACTTCAATAGCATGATAATAGCGCATCGAGGAGTTAACAAATGAGTTTAAATTATTTTATTTGTTTTTAGGGTAACCGAAGTTGACATGCCTGATATTGCAAGTTGATAATCAATACAAATTCGTGGTTTCTTGAAGTCTATCCCTAGATTTTTGTACTTTGGAGGATCAAAATATCCTCTGTTAGTTTCAAAATCATACAATCCTTAAATATTTCATCCTAACAGTGTACTCAGGTTAACGCATCAACACCACTTTAGCAAATTAACAACATACGTTTGTCTACATGATAGTTGGATTGCAAAAGAAATTCAAACAAAACATGTACTGAGTGCCGTAAGTGAATATTATTACAACTCTGTACTGCTATTTCATTTTGGATTATCAGTCCTTTTGGTTGCTGAAGTTATCAATTATAGCTAACTGTTTTCACTTACTTTTGAAGTTTGAGGATTGCAATAACCAAAAACTTAATATTAATTAACTACAATAAACTATTTTAACCTAATTTTAAGACCGTAAGACTAAACGTCCAACATTACAGTTCTGCTCTTCCGGATTATATCAGAAAATGAGAGCGATAATGTAACAGCTCAAAAGTAGAAATAATGTAACAAACTCACATGTTCTAACAATTCATAAAGTTGTCTCAATCCCACCCCTACCATCAAGCTTTGAAGGCTACACTCCTAGACACCAATGGCGACCACACGAGCTAAACTTAATATTTTCATATCGTTACATTGTACAGAATCACAAGAAAAACAAAAAGCTATTATCGAATATTATAAACACAATTATATTTTGAAGGATTTAAAGTCGAAATCATTGGAATTTCATGCTACATCACACAAAACTACAATAATGATGAAGTTCTATCACTAAATTTTAACACAATTATATTCTGGAAAACCACAACAAAGATCCCTGCAACTTCAAGTGTTTACAGGATGGGGTGCAACAACTTTCTTACTATTTAAACTATGGGATGTACAAACTTCTACACATACTTCTAAAGTTGTTATGTAAATCACTTCTACACCCATATATAAACAACATTACTTCTCAAGTTATAACTATATGACTCTCAAGTATCGAACTTTTTCTAAGAAAGCAGTGTGGAATCAACAATCTCACCAGGAATGTCGAGAAGGCCTAGTTCAACGCACTGCATAAGTTTCGTTGTTATATTCTGAGCAAAGGGCCTAAAGCAGTGTTGAATCTAAGGTTCAATGGTCTCTCCAGGAATATCTGAAAGGCCTATGACACACTCAATGCACTTGGCGATGAAAGGATTGTCTTGGCCTTCATGTGAGTTCAGTGCGCTGTATAAGTTTGCAGTAATCTCCGGAGCAAAGGGCCTAATATCCAACGCCACACCGCACCCTTCTTTAGCCAACAAGATCAAATGTTCAATACATATCGCAGCACATGACTGAACCACACCACAACCCGAACTAAGCGAATCCACCAAATGTGGCATCAAGGTGATTGCTACAGATTCCGGCAAACAAGTATGAAACAAAGTAAAGAACCTGAGCGCCCCAGCCCGGAGAACGGGGAGCCCATCAGAATCTTGTCTTTGCAGCTCAGCCACAACAGCAGATTGGAAGAAGCTCAGAACATCAAAATCAGGCAGTGCCTTTCTCAGCGTGGAGACCAGCTGCATAGCACAATCCTTGTTCTTCCAATTCACTTCCGGGCTTTGTTCAAACGAGTTCAGTAAATGGTCAACCTCCGAATCGACTAGCTCAACAATGTTATCTCTGAAAGGGCCTGTGATCAGTACTCTTAGAAGCTCACAGGCATGTCTTCTCCTAACACCATCCCTCCGCCGGATGAACTCAACAAAATCTGCCTCAAACAGCGCCTCTTCCTCCGCTGTCATTACCATATTTGGGATCACAATGTTCCTCAAGATGCAACCACGTGTGTCCTCGCTCAGTTCAAGCTTAAGGAGTGTGGTTAAACCCATAATCTTGATCATAGATTTGATTGCCACAATGATGAGGCGATCACAAGGATTTGAATTTGACAATGCCGGTAAGAGGGATATAACAGGATCAACCATTTTCACAAGATAGAGCCTCTTCCATGGATGAAGAGGGTATTGCGTATCAGCACAAACAATGATGTTATCACAGAGCAAATAGAGAAGCTCATCAATGGAGGCTAGCAACCCTGAGGACTCATTGCCCTGATCCTGAAGAGCTTTCAGGTATGTTGGATTCAAGTAATTTAGGGTTTGATTGATCCAATTTTCGTGATGAAGGAGACGAAACGACTTTGGGATTTCCAATTGAGCATTCAAATGGCGAAAAATTCTGTAACAAATTATCTGGTAATCAATTAATCTAAGCAGGTGAGCTGTACCCGTCGCCGGAGAAGAAGCAATCACACCCTCGATCGAGCGGGCGGTGAGGAAGAAAATCTGCACAACCTGATCAATGTACTCATCGTTGAAACAGCGCCTTAGGTCTCTGATAAGCTCCCAATCCCACCTGTTTAGCTGTAACTTACAGGTGATGGATCTGGAGACGCCGAAAACGGCGGCGACCGGAGAAGCGTAAGAAGGTTCCCATTGAAGCTTCAGGAGGAGGTCGAGGAGCGGCCGGTGCCACGACTCCGGGGAATCTCCGACGCACAGTCCGGCCAACGAATTCTCGAGGTGCGTCCTAAGATCGGAGGAGCCGGAGAGAAGAGACAGGACGAGAGAGACGATGAGTGTCTTGAGTAACTCCTTTTCCCAGGTGGCGATCCTCAGAGCTCCTCCGTGGGCGCGGACAAGGTTGGAAAGCATGACAGCGGCGGCGACGCGGACCTTGTCGTCCACGAAGGAAGCGCCGGGGAAGCAGGCGGCGGAGACTAGGCGGAGGAGGGAGAAGGGAAAGTAGGGGTGGGCGGAGGCCTGGTCGAGGTCGGCCTGGGCGCGGCGGCGCAAGTCCGGCGCTGAAGACAAGGAGTGAGCGAACCATTGCTGGAGATGACCTAGATCAATGGTCTCCGGCGCATCATACGGCGGCGGTGACGGCCGCCTCCGGCTTTGCATTATTGCTGGTGAGTGGTCGCTTGACTGACTCTACTCTAGCTCCGGAAGATTTTTGAGAGACGGAGAAACGATCAGTCGTATATTTACGAAGCTGAGAAGAGTCAGTCAACTCTTTGCAGCATCGTCGAAATTACTTGTTTAAGAAAAAAACAATCAATTTCTGGGAGGAGCTCTTAAAAAAACTAAAGGTGAGGCTACACATGTCCACGTCATATCATCTACAGTCTAACTGAGAGACTTAATTAGTGTTTGAAACAATAACTCAAACCTCTTACTCATCAATTCCCTAAGAGATGACATATATATGGATTACATTTGTAGAGTTGTAGTACCACTATTTACCATTTTGCATTACAAATGAACCCATTTAGAGCTTTGCATGGTTTTTCACCACCAGTCTTTGAGTTTGATCCTTCTGATAGTAGATGTAGTTGAAGGATTTGTTAAATCTGTGGAAGAGCTCTCTAAATTACTGATGGACAATGTCATCCAACCATATGCAAGGTTGAAATTCAATGCTAACAAGCATCTCCATTTCCATTTCCTAGTTATTTGTTTTCTAGGATCTTAGTGCTCATTTTGAGTTCTTTGCATTGTATTTTTCTAATCTGGTTGCTTTGGCAGCATTCTCTGTATCCAAACTTTAGATCAGATGGATTTTTATAAAATCCTCGTTGATAAAAAAAAACAAGCATAGGACTGAGAGATCATTTGATGAAGGGGATCGAGCTTATTTCAGGCTTCAACTGTAATAACAAAATTCAATCAACCTAAGGACTAACTTAAAGCTCTCACCTTGTTTCGATTGACCATTTCAAATAATTGCCAAAATTGGGACAGTGGCATACAAACTGAGACATTCCCGAGTCTTCAAAAATTTATGTTGAGTTTTATGTTTCCTTACTGAAGAAGTAGCTTGGCGACAGGAATAAGCTCTTGCACACATTGCCAGACACATCACCTGAAGATCATCTGAAGCCGGTACCAATTGCATTTTTTGCAGAAGAGAATGGCCAAGCAAAACAACACTGTAGTTGTGCAGTACCTCTTCTTCAATTCGCCACCAATTTTCAGATTGGTTGGCTTCAGCATTAGCTTGAGGTCAAGCAAGCCGTTAATTTCTGTTTGAATAAGTCAAAGTGCAACGACGCTGTTTGAGTTAGTGAGGGAGCAACGAGTATTGAAACGATGTCGTCCGGGTTAGTGAGCACGTGCCTAGCCCGTGCATCTCCTTCGCCTTCGTCTGCGTGTGACCGTTGTGATGCGTGCGTCTCTAGCATGCGAAGTGGTCCCATTTCCTGCAGCAAATTCTCCGGATGATAGTGCTATTAAAGTTGTCCTTGTATCCTTGTTTGAGCTGTCGATATTTTGGGTATTGTTATTTTGTTTCTTAGGAGTAGGGTTTGTAGAAAACGGTTCATCAAAACCGCCGTCGATGTGAATGCTTCCTTGAGATTCAATTCCAAAATTACAGTTCCTTGTGTCCGCTTTCATTTTGATTAAGCTCAAAACCAACATTTGTGTAACACTTTGTAACCCAGCAGAATTATACAAAGGGAATGAGAAGATCGGCGACGGTTTTTAAAAGGCCGCCAAACGAGAGCTCCAATAATATCGAAGCAAAAGAGTAATTCTAAAAGACTATCAAATAAGGATTGTTGGTCAAAGACCAACAATAAGGTAAAGAAATTTCATACGTACTGGAATAGCTATGGAAATGTCTACACTTGTGACCGGATGATCAGCTCTACACCAAGATGAAGAAGTTATATGCAAAAGTTGAACTCCAAATGTTGGATTCACCGGTCAAGAGTGGTCTCAACTGTCTGTCCCTGTTGTTAATCCATCTCCTTCGACTGAAATGCGTACACAAGGAGATAAAGTGGCAAAAAGAAAAGAAAAAAAGTCAATGGGCGAGACAAGGACAGATAGGACCTTCAACCAGGAAAGAATCGCGCAACTCGAAATCATGGAACGTATAAAGGTCTTGAATAAACGAGATAAATACAACAAGCAGAAGGACGGAGGAGCAGAAGGACCTACGCAAGCGAAAAATCAAACGATATGAGACCCTTCTAATCGATATTTTCGAGTGATTTCGAGCCTTGTTGGTAAGACCAGAATTTTCTGATGTACTTTGTCCTGGCTCATTTAATTTTGAATTTATTTTTAATGAAATTTTAATATGTATTTTGATTTTATTGCAATGAAATTATGTATACAAGGACAACTCCTTACTTAAATTAAATTAATTACTATATAATCTCGTTACCAGCCGCATTAATTCATTAATTATCCGTCAGACAGTTTCAATTAGGAGGCGGCCATTATTGATGTTCTTAGTATTGAGTTTCATAAGATATATAAACTGAGAAGAACAGAACGAATCAGGCAAATGTAATGAACAAAAGAGGGTCTTCAAATCATATTATGCATTTGCAGAACATAAAACTTCCATACAAAGAACAAAAGTAGAGATTGTCATTAATCAAACAGTGTGATTAGGATCCATACCCTACTTCCTACACCTCCAAGCTGATACCGAAAACAGAGCTCGGTCTTGCCAGCAGATCAACACACTTCCATTCTCTTCTTTAATTCTATATCCATCGCAGTTATAGCCTTGCAAGAGTCTCCTCGCCTGCAACATCCCGTAATAGCTCAGAGGCACATTTCCAAACCCAACCAAATCCATCCTTTGAACCCACTTCTCAAGCTTCTCATGCCGCTCCTTCCTCTCAGCTCCCTCGCATGCAATGATGTTCTTGATCTCCTCCCCAAATAGCATCTTCTCCATTTTCAATCTCTCTAAAGACGTTCTTGCTAATGTAGACTCCAAACAGTCAAACAACGCTGCATATGAGTATAGAGCCTCTGATAGCCTCTCCATGAGAGAAGATCCATTATGGTTTGAATCTTGCTCCATTACCATCACAAGCTTTGGAGACAAACTCCACAGAGCACTGAGAAAGCTGTCCACTTTAGCTGAAGAGGCAGATATAGAAATCCCGGATGATGCGGCTGAATCAGGGCTCGGGCTGTTTGAGTCACCCAAGGTACTTTGGTTCATTTGAAGCACTCTTTGCAAGTGAGTAGCTCCATTCGAGCTCTTTGCTGGTAGTGGAGATTTCTTCCTTAGTTCCTCGTCTGAACCCAAGAGAGTGTGCAATTGAAGAACCGAGCAGATTGCAAGAGCTTCTCCTGTTTTAACACGTAACTTCTCAGTGTCAAGGTTCTCTAACTTGGTAACTATTGGATGGAACTGAAACGGAATATCCAACTTTTCTGCTTCTTCTGTCAAACTATGAGCCACTTGATCAAGCACCTCTTTCCTTTGATGAATCCCAGTAATCCTCAGATGAGGAGGACCTTCAGGGCGTGCACTCAGGGCTTGAAGAAGTGCAATCCACTGCATAGGTTCTGATGAATTCAGATCTATGATATGAACCACCTTCTCACCCTCCATTGCTTCAATTATAGATTGGTTCATAAGCACAAAAGACACCTTTAAGAATGGAAACAATTCACAGTACATTTTCTGGACAAGCATTTCTTCAGACAACAAGGATATCCTGGTGGAGCTCAGGGCTTTGTGAAGACCAGGCCAAGCTCTGAGGATTCGGTTGGCAAGTGCCTCAGCAAAATATGCCGCAATTCGTTGCATTGTATCGCCATCCGGAGAGGCCAGTAGGGAGATTTGCTCGAGGGCAATATTAGCATTCTCGAGGCTATTGGCAGCTACATGATTTGCACAAGTAAGCAACAGATGGATCAAATAGAGACCTCGCTCCTCTGATTTCAGCTCCTTCAGCCAGGGATAAGGAGATCCTGAGTTCTGAGGAAGTGGCATCATGGAGAAGACTTGGAGTGGCGACGAAGTTACTGATGAAGATCCATCATCTTGATACATTGGTGTTACAGAACAACCAAAGCACTTTTGGCAATCAATGGACACGAAGATGGATTGTAGAAATGAAAGAGACCTAACCTAAATTCAACTCAACCCAACTACTGAAACAGTCCAAACAACACAAATATGGGGGCTTTATGATGTATATATCAAATTGCTCATGAAAGACCCAATTGACATGAACCCACAGAACGAAACAACAGTGAAGAAACCACAAGCAACACAGATTCAATGAAGCTCAGAAATGAAGGATTGCCCAAAATGGTGCAGGATTCAGAGAAAGCTGAGCAAATACGTAGCCCCAACAAGACAAGCTCAAGTGGGTACCGAACACATCTCAGCAACCCAGATCAGAAAACAAAGCAATAACACAAACAGAGAAGAAGGGTACAAAAGCAAATCAAACCACCAGATCGAGAAAAGCCAATTCCTTACTGGGTTTTGAAATTCACTGAGAACCAAGACGAAGCCCCAAGGAAGTACCAGAAATTGGTTCCTCGGCACCTCACACTGTGCTGCACAGAAACTGCTCTGCAATGGAGGGTTTTGGTTGCAGAGGGTCAAAGCAGCTCAATTAAAGCTCTCTGTTCCTTGAAGACTTGTTCATGGATACGTTTGTCGATAATGCGCGAGAGAGCTCCTTTTGTCTTTACCGATTTGTTGTTTGTTTGTCTTTTCTTCTCCGGTGGGAATATGGAATTTCTGTGAAATTGAGCCACAAAAAAATAACTCTGTTTCTAAAGCACCTCAGTTCTGGTTGGGTTTGCTAATAAAATAATACTAAAAACAATCGTGTTTAAGAGAGAAACAAAAATGGATTATGATATCATCTCTCTCTAGATATTTGTCTTTCAATATTTCTTCTTTATAACTTCCTTAATCAAAGGTGTAGATTTAAGATAAAGTCATTTATGCCAAATCCGTTTTTATAATCATAAAGTGGATCGACTTATGAATTAGTGATGTGTACGGAAATCTCATAAAAGTTCGTGTATTTTTCAAATATATAGAACCTTACAAACCTTAGTTGTCGCCGTCTTCAAACGGTGCTTGTCCTCTCCAACTTCCTACGTTTCTCTGACTAATTTCTTTCACAATACATGTTATTGTCATTCTTATGGGGTTCCCATGATCTATCTCTTGATTTCGGGTCAACATGTTCGATTTATTGTCTTTATTGTAGTACTCAGAATTTGTGCTATTATAGGTTTGTTCTCCGGTGAATTGTGAAGGCCAGAGGTGGCTTTGGGGAGGTCATATAATGGCTCAAACATGGCAGAGTCTGGAGGCGATCGACATAGGTCCTGAAGATCACGGGACGCAAGTAAGGAGGAATGTCCCGCTCCCCAATCACACTCTTCTTTTTCTTGGATATCTCCTTGACTATCTGGCGTCATCGTCTCCTCCCTCAAGGGTTCCCATCTCGGAATTAGCGTGTTTTTAATGCAAAGTAGGTCCTCCCTAGTTAAGTCAGGAAAAATATTAGTTGTACCTTCTCACGAGAATAGATCCCCTAAATTTTCGTTTGGATTAAACAGAAAAATTTAGTTACATGGTGAGCGTCTCAAACCTCCTCGGGACTATTTCTAATCACTATAGTACACATTCTCACGAGAATAGATCCCCTTATGGTTTCTCTCCTGAGAAATTGCAATTGGGTGTGGTTTTGTGAGTAAATTAGGTGGGATAGAGGAGAGGAGAGGGAATCAAAGTAAGGCTAAAAGGGGCTTTTTGATATTCTCATAGGTTGCATGAATCCAAACATGCCCTAACAAAGACAAACACTCTCTCTCCTTTTGTTTCCTCAAAAATCACTTTTTTTATATATTCTTTTTCACATACTCTTTCTCTCTCTACTCTCTAGTACACTCTATGTCAAGTGCTATACACACACACCATTTGATTAATTTGAGTTATTTGAGTTTGGTTGTTGTCTCCATTTAATTTTTATTTATTTATTTATTACACTGTATTTTCTTGTATAAAGACAAAGAGACAAGCAAGTTGTGGAAGCAGCCAAAAGTAGATGCCGCATTTATCTCTACTTCTGGACTCTCTCTGCTCGACCTCGCCTAACATGATTCAAACCTTTTTTCTCTTTTCAAATTTAAATTCGATTATTTGAGATTAGAAAAGATATTTCACAAAAGATAATAAAAATTATTTAACAGTGGGAATAATCTATATTATGTTGCACGAAATTATACCTTTTAATTTTAAATTCTACATGTTGGGAGTGTAGCTCTCTCCCAAAACCCTACTAGCTCATTTTTGTTTGTTGCAGTAGTAGTCGTCGGCCTTCATGATTTTAGTTGTGGAAATTGTCGGTAGAGTTTTATGTCCTTTCTTTTCCTCCTCTCGAGCCCCTTTTTCAGCAATCGTCTTCGTTTTTCGTCTGTGCACAGCAACCTTCTCCCGTTTGAGCACAGTCTCCGCCGCTCTTGTCGTGTCCCTCCCCCTTTGTCGGATCTACGCTTCGGTCGTAGGAGCCGCCGGTGGCTTTCCCCCTCCTCCCTGTTCCTACTCTCCTCATTATCGTCGATTGAGGTAACACCGAGTCTACGAGACTATAGCGAGCCTCCAACGCTATTCCAAAATCGATCTCCACATATTATGGCTTCGATTTGTCGAGGTTTGGTTTTGGCAAAGCTTTACCAACCGAACACCCGCACGAGCCGGTTGGAGAAGGTCTTGGAGCAATACAGTTAGTGAATTTAGGATCCGAGGGAGGGACGATAGGATGGGGTCTGTTTCCACGTCACCCAAGATCGGGTTCCCCCGGCAGTTCAAGACGGATCGACAGTACGAAGACGCCCCAGTACGAAAGCTACGAGCTTCAAGAGACTTGGCATCATAGACTTCTTTGTTTCGGTGTTCCGTTGTATTGTCTGTTTCGTTATTTCATGTTTTCTACCTATTATGTTTCTGTTTTTAGAATTCAAATTAGTTGTTTGTTTGATTTTAGGGTAGGATGTTGGAAGTTTGAGATTTATTTTATCGGGATGGTAGAACGAAGTTTCTCTTCGTATTTGTTTTAGATGCAAAATAGACTCTTTCTACGTGTCCATAAACGCTGAATCACATACGAAGAGCACAAACATATTCTGAAACTCAGGACTTATAGTCTTCTTGTAACTGAAATTTAACAATAATTCAATATAATTTTGTTGTCGTTTAATAAAAGTTGCACGAAATTACATAAATTTAATGACTTCAAATTCATGAATTTACTTTAACAAAATTTTAATTAAAAAAATGGGACATTGTATAGCCATTTCTGACTTCATTCAATTTGTTCGGACCAATTCAAACTCATTGATCCATGGTATCATCCTGTGGGGGAGTTTGAGTACATGTGGACAAAAAATAGATTCACATACATTTGATTTGTTGGTATACTTGTATTCACACCTTTGTTCAAAGGATCGTGATTTTTAATATTTAATGTAGTGATTAAAATGTATTATGTGTATATGGAATAGTTGTTAAGAAAATATTAACTTTGTCCAAATGCAAAGGATATGCCAATTGATGAAACCTAAGCTTTATAGTTTAGGTTGTGTACTTGACTTGGAAAAAACATGCACCAAAAAAAACAAGTTGAGCTATGTTAGCTTCAATGTTAGTTGGATTTGTACCTTCTTGTTAATGACCCAAGGACAATGAGACATCGCTCTACACTTGAATGTTTCGTGTTCTCTCTCCTACGGTATAAACTAATTAAAATGTGAAACCGTATTAAAAAAAATTGAAGAAGCATTCATTCAGTCAAATCGTACGATACAATATCGGAAGTCGAGAGATAAAACAAAATACGATTCAACATAAAACGGTCAGAATCACTCGTTTGAAACGAAACAGGTGATTAGACACACTTGACTGAAATTAAAACAATTCTACACACAAAAGTAAAAGAACATTAGCAACCGAAGATACACTCAATAACACTAGCAACTGAAGATACACTCAATAACACGAGACCAATGAGCTAAATGCTCGGGAGGGAGGTTTCTTTGTATCGCGGGGGCATAACGACAATCACCCTAAGGTACATGACCCCCCAAATAGGGCCAAGAGAAACCGAGAAAGGGCTTCTCTAGTAACTTCTCTCTCTAGAAAACATTTTCCTTTTCTAACCCTTATTTTTCTTGAGACGTCGTCCCGATGATGGCCTCATGGCTTCGCCCATGAGGTCATCAATAGCATCTACTCCTTCTCCTCACCCTCGTCTTCTTCCTCTCCCTCTTTTTTTTCTTTTCGTTTCTACGGTGGCTCTCTACTCAGTCGTCGATGAATCCCGGACTCAGATCTGTTCGTGGGAGGTTCTTCCACACCTTCCCTGGTGTTGTTGGCCACAGATCGAGTCGGGGTACACGTTTGGTGATGGGTTTTTTGTTTCCGTCGGCGACTTTCTTCAGATCTGCGTGTGGGAAGTCCTTCTCTCCTACCCGGATGCGTTGGCTGTAAATCTGGCCCTGGTCGTTGGTACTTTCCTCGACTGCTCTATCCTCTCCAAACCATTTCCCTTCACTTCCGGCCTTTTATGGTTCCGTGCCTAGCCCCTACTCCCCTAGTTTGCTCCGGTGATGGAGTTGTTTTGGGAGTGTCCAATGGTTTGGTGTCCTTTTGATATCGGGGATACTTTTGAGGTCGTTCGGACCATCTACAGTCAGATTTGTTGTGGGTTGGGGATTTGGTCTCCTTCTGTGGCATGTCTCTCTGCCCTCTTCCGTTCTTAGTCTTTTTCTCTGTTTCCTAGACCGGAGAAAGTTTCTTTTAGGTTTCCAAGAGTTTAAATAACACACATTTGTTTGAATGTATAATTTCAAATATCACAACACTAAGGTTCAACTAGTAAAACATAAATACAATCCAAATATAAACATTAGACCTTCCAAACTCCAATCAACCCATGGTTCTTCGTTGAGCTATAGGCCTATAGCTAATAATTAGGGTACCCTTTTATGTGCCTGAGAGAGTGGATCTTATTCCTCCACATCAAATGAACAAAGCTCCATTAAGACACACACATACACATAGATGTAGGGTATAGTCCTATAACACCTCCATCAATAATTAATAAATGTAATAAGCTAGGCCACGTGATCGTCATGCTCCTCTCTGTGTAGTTTCATTTTTCTTCTTAAAAAAAGGCCTTATTTTTTGGTACAGAACAGTTTGACTGTCAAGAGCAAGACACACATAACAGAGCCCAAAAGTTAAAAGAAGGCCCAACAGATCCTTGAAAATGGTCAAGTAGTGTAACAACTTTTCATATGGTTGGTGCAAATATTCTGTGAACTTTTTACTTATGCATTATGCTCGTGCATGCCTAATGCTTCCCTAAGTTCATGTAAACTACACTGAGATCTAATATATAACTGAGGTTGGAGAACAATACATGAAGTGATATACGGTCAAAATGTAAATTATGTTTGGTATTTTTCTCGCCCGATTTGAATGAGATATAGGAGGAAACTGAAGTAGTTTTGTGATACATGTTACTAATTATTTGGCTTTCATTTATAAAGTCAACTTCAAGGTCCATCAAGAGTCTCTCATGATCATTATTTCCTGAATTTATGGACATTATTCTTGAGTTACTGAAATTATTTCACACAAGTGACAAGTGAATGTGATTTCATTCCATCCGTTCACATAATCTATGTTATGTCTTGAGTTATGAAAACTACAAAAACAAACCCCCCTATGATATTTCTTCTCAGAAACTTACCTACCTTCATTTTTCCTACCACATACATAGGACCGGCCATGCAAGTATGAAGGCCTTAGGCAAAAAAAGGGAATTGTCCGGTAACTCTTTTCATATAATAAATAAATGTACACTTCAATAAAGTTTTCCTTATAGGCCGTACTATGATAATCAATCTAAATACACATAAATTATATTTCGATAATTCATCTATGTATACTGAATGTACCAAATTACATCTTAACATATAAGATAATTTGTAAAAAAAGCTTTTAAGAAATAAACATTTTGCTACAAACTAGCAAAACCTCACACACAACAATTGGAACAACAAAAACACAAGTAAACAAAATGCTTTCAGCATAAACTTTAACACCAAAAAACTGAATAAATTTGCAGCAATAAAAACATTATTGTCAAAACACCAAACCTTACTTGATACTGAGCAAAATCAATGATGGCCAAATCCGCTCATTTGAATCCACTTTATCCAAGCCACTACTACAATATCAACATCAGAAGTAGATATATTGGAACAACCTTCAAGAGACAACATAAACAAACGTATAATCTTACAGATTCAAATCGCTACTACCAGAAACCCAAAACTCTGCCCATTCACCCAATGAACACCAAAGACCATGTCGTATGCAAGAAAAAAATGAATTGGCATAATTTCAAGATAGAACTCCATGTCACCTCATTGTATAAAAGTCAAACATTAAATCATAACCTACATATATGAAACGTATCAGATAGTGACAAGTTTCACCTTATTAATTCTCAAAATGTATCAAATCTGTTAAGAATGACTAACGCCGTGAAATACCAGTCACATGCTTGTCACGTGCTCTAAAATTTTCCTAAAATGAAAACTTTAATTTTCCGTTTATTGTGAAATCATAACCATGATCTATCAGTTCTGGCAAAAGTCAATTCAACATCCTCTAACACCTCCCATCAATAATTAATAAATGCAATACGCTGGGCCACGCGATCATAATGCTCCTTTGTGTTTTTCATTTTTCTTCTAAAAAAGGCCTTAGTTTTTGGTACAAGACAGTTTCACCGTCACCTGAACAGAGCCCAAAAGTCAAAGAAGGCCCAATAGATCCTTGACAAATTCAAATATTGCAAGTTTTTGTAACAACTTTTCATAGAATTGGTGCATATATTGTGTGAACCTTTAAGGTGGTTTATGCATTATGTTTTTGCATGCGCGATTCATCCCTAAGATCATGTATACTGCACTGAGATCTGATACATAACCAAGGCTGGAGAACCATACATGAAGTGATATACGGTCAAATTCTGGATTATGTCTGACATTTTTCTCACCCGATTTGAATGAGATATTGGAGGAAACTAAACTGGTTTTGTGATATTAGATTCGCCCAGTTAAGATGAGTATGGACACCTCTCTATTGGAGAAGTCATACAGTCAAAGTCCATTTCTCCTTAAATCTCTCAATTTCAGCTGTGGAGATATTTCAGCAACAACAACTTCTATTTTTGTCATGCACTACTTGCTCATATTGTATATAAATACCAGAGTCGTGAATTAATAACACACAACTTACAGAGCATCCATTTCATATATACAAACTTGTTCTCTTATACTCTCCATACAACTTTTTGTGTTCCATGAGTTTGCTCACCGACTCCGTCAATAGCTCAATAACAGAATTTACAATTTGGCTCTTACTTCGCCTTCTCCTCTTCTTTGATGTCATAGGCTAATCTTTGTGCATATATATTGCACTAACATAAGCTACTTCATTGATCAACATATACAAAACGAAATTCTGAGGTTTACACGCATGTTCTTGACATGGGACTCGAGTTTTAAAATGTAGTAGAGACTAACAAAACTATTTTGCTTATTGCCAATTCAATACGTATTTTTCTTCTTTTTTCTAAATTGAATGCTCTTACCTTGGTTGTGTCTACGAAAATAAAATGCGAGCCAACTTACACAAATACACGTTGTACAATAAAAATCCGTTACTTGATTAGACTTTGAACATATTTTATTTTACCTATGTTAACATGCAAAAACAACATAAGATAACACAGAATAGGATCCATTAATCTTACTACATCATAAAAACATCATCAACTAAGCTGGAGTTGAACTTAATTAATCACTTATTAAGCGTTGCCGAGTGTAGAGGACTTGTGAGCCAACAAAGCGTTGTACTCCTCCCTCATCCCGTCGTATTTGTCCGTCAAGGCCTTGATAGTTTGGAGTTGCTCCTCCGGAATCTCCTTCTTCCTCTGTTCAACTCGAATCTTCACCGATTCGATCTCTTTCTTTAGTTGCTGAATCCTCTCCATCTTCTCTTCGTGCTGCTTCTGAAGCGCTTCCAATCCTCCTCGCGACGAACACACAATTATATCTCTACCACCTATACACATACATGCACGCATTCACAAAAACGTCAAGTGATCTGATATAAGTGACTCGATTTAATATGTATACAAAATTAATAAACAAATGCACAATTGGGGATAACATGACCTTGGGAAGTGTATGAACCGCTGCCACTACCCTCCATGAGTCTTGTCTGCACAAAACAACATAGATATCAGCTAAGAATTGTCGGAACCGGACATGAATGTATCATCAAGTACGAGTTTGTCTATTTTCAACATAAACAACGTGTTTGACAAGACTCGAACTTGTGATATGAAACTAAACTTACAAAGAGCAGCTTCTGTTGTGGCCCCAAAAACCTTCACTTGGAGACTGAAATGTTGTTGGGTTTGTAAGACATTGGAGCCATTTCTCATTTTATAGACGAGAACCAATCATGGGAGGGTAGGGACAAAGATCAAAGACGACCCAGAAATGCAATCAATCAGGTCCGTACAGTGATGGTACAGAGATGTTACGATGGGTCCTGATCTCAGCATCACATGTGGTGCATAGGTGTAGGGTGAGTAGGAGCATGGTGGATTTCTGGTATGATGATGATGATGATATTGATGTTGAGAATCAGAATATATCCATATATATGCAGTTTGGGGAAGAGACAGGCATGTTCCAATGGCATTGCAAGCAATGTCCCAATCTCATGTCCTGAAAAAGTCAACCCATCGGTGGCTCCAAGTTACCGTTGCTGTAAATGGAGAGTCAAACCAAAAAAGTTGTGCCCATTCAAGTTTCTACATTTTCCAACTGATTGATGCTTCACATATACAAATCTGTGTGTGTCTCTTGGATTTGTTGATATCATGTAGATTTGGGTCAACTCTGTTTAATTCATCATGTAGAAATCATTTGCTTGCAAATCAAGAAACCATGATTTCCTCAACTTTCAACTCATTGGTATTCAAAAATATTATCAAGCTGATATTTGTTTACTGTGGAACTAGAATATAATATATTGACCTTGTGTGCTTTTAAAAAAAATTACCATCCTCAAGAAAAGTATTAATTCATCATCTATAATTATTTTAAAGTTACACCGTCAATTAAAACTAACAAAAGTTTAATAAAATTGTTCCTTTGGTTCGAAAAAAAACATATAGGCTTTTTAATGAAAACTAGACAACGGTTCATTTATTCAATAATCATGTGACTCAAAACAGTAAATTTTCCATCTATTTTAACCAAAAGAGCAACTTAAAATAATTACATGTCCAAATCTATATTTTCTCTCTTTAAAATCGCAGGCTGAGAAAACAACATGGTTAAAGGTGGTTTCTCATTGTTTAATTGGTGATGATATTTTATTTCTTTCTAATTCATTTTGTTTTGATCCAAATCTTTAGCTTACTTGCTGATACAAAATGTCTCAATCTTAATTTTGTTTTACCCTTATTACTAAATCGTTTACTCTTAATTGTACCTTATTGAACCCTAAGTGTTAACTTAACAAATATGACATGCAAAATAATCATATAAATAGCTAAAAACATTTATGAAAAGTTCAAGATCTATGTTTACAAAAAAAATAGAATTGGGAACCTATGGCCTCTTGAAATATTGGATACAAGGGAAATAACTTAACACTAATTTTTATTTCAATCATTACCAAATTGTAACTAAATGATACACAATGGCATATTTGGTAATAAAGCACCAACATTGAAGAGTGGAAGAACAGAAGGTACCAAAGTGAAAGGGAAAAAATCCATTAATCAGAGACCAAACTTTTTAGTAAATGTCAGACTCCATGTGAGAGTGACCCAAGCACGTGAACATCATAACAAAACACCAAAATGAACCAGAAATGTAAATGACCATCCTGTCCCCATAAAATACTTTCTCAGTGCAGATCATAATGGAGTCAAAAAAAACATATAAGAGTAAAACACCAAGGACAAGAACCCAAAATCCTTTACTTCTGTTTAGAGTGTCATTGTATTATAACTTACATGATACTGTAATAAAAGATGTGTTGCTTAAGGGTAAAAATGTCCTTTTCTTCCCCGATCCAGCTATCGGGTATGCGCTACGTAGTTGTGAAATAGATTTCATCTCCCGACCAGTGGGTATGCGCTATGTATTATCATGTTAGTAGTATGTATAGAGACTACAAAAGTAGGAGATGATCTTGTCTGAGAACTACTCTAGTGGTTGAGGTTGATCTACCTGTTCAAAAGCTCGTATGTAATCTTCTTGCTATACACATTTGGAGGAACTCTCCTCTTCCTAGTATACCTCACCTGCCTCTCTACTTTCCTGCACAGGTAGGAACGTGTAAATAGCCCAACAACACAAATAAATGCATATACGTAACAACACAAATTCAGAACCAAAACCTAACAGTACTATCAAGAAATGTACAAGGCGGTAGTTTTACCTATAGCAAAGTTAATCCCCCTTGTCCTTATTAACGGCATCCTGTTTCCAAATATCATTCTTGATTATAATGATGATACTGATACCGTCGTTATGATTACAAGAGAAGCTTTTTTTAGCAAGAATGGGAATAAATGCATCACCTGGGTTTTTAGAGTAGAAATTATCAACGGGAAGCCATGTCACTGGCTGATGAGGTTGGCAATGACACGCCATTTTCAGATATATTAGTTGAAATAGCATTGCTTCCTTCAATGTTGGTCAATTCAGTAGAGAAGGAAGAACCATCCCCAACTGATTTTGTAGGGGAACCGTCCAAGGCACTATCCACAATAAGAATAAACAAGAAAGTGATTTTTTTTATTCTGGCATGAATTCAATGATAACCCGGCAATCAAGCTTTGTACCTATTGTGGTCATCATTCCCCAAAGGGCTAGAGTTTTCCTTGCTATTGCTAATGCCATTATTCTGAACAAGAGTGATATCAGTTTCCTGGTTAACTTGCAGCTGAGAAGCAGCTATGGCAGCAGGAGAATCCTGGTTACCTGAAAAAACGCATACTCTTAATTAGTGTTTAATGCAATGATTTAAATACAGCATTGTCTCCTAATTCCATTTGATTACAATGGTTTAGTCTTTTTTTGACATTTAAATAACGAGAATCAACTAGCTAACCTTCTGAAACATCATGATTGACTTGACTATGAGGCTGCGCAGGAAAGGAGGCTGCTGCTGCACCAACAGAAAAACTGCGCTGGTGATGACGAATGTGATCATCCTTAAACTCCGGAAGATGCAAATTAACCAGCCTTCTTCCTTGGAGTTCAATGGCTTGTTGCAAATCAGCCTCCTCTAACTTTCTTCTCAGCATCATTTCCTGTGCACTGTAGAAGTTGTTTGCTCCTGATGAGATCAAAAACTAAAATTTTAGTAAAACAGGAAAGATGACAAAAAGAACTATAACTCCAATGTGAATATTTCTTTCAAATATATTTTCTAAGTTCCAATCACACAAATTAAATGGCAAAAACGGAAGTTGTACCAAGGTGAAGATCATCCATATCAGAAGGGCTTAAACAACCAGAGAAATCACCTCTGTCCAATTGTTGATGTTGAAGATGTTGCCTCCTGCAATTGCTCCAACACTTTAAACGAGAACAATGGGCAGTACGAGCAAGACAGCAAAAAGGTGAAAGAGAGAAAAACAGTACCTTTCTGGAACCTTCCCCTTCTCCTTGTAGGGCTTGACAAGCACTCGTGAATCACAAATGAAGTGAGGGTTTCCTCTAGCTAGGATGAGCTTTACAGTTTCTGGAAAGACAAAGGTAACAAACCCAAACATCCGCTTCTGCTGGTATGGAATCCTCACATCTTGAACCGGTCCATAGTTGCTTCATAAGAACAAGAACCCATCTTAAATTGTGTAATCTAGTATTGAGACATAGTAAATATAATGAGGATTGAAAATAAAAGGTTTATCTGAAAATCATGCTTCACATTGTAACTCAAAAGAAATTTCAACTGTTTCCATCAACTTGATGTTTCTGAACAGGCAAAACAAAGTTACTAAATGCACAATTTTGGAACTCTTACATGTCTTGCCATAAATATAAGTTCATGTTCCCAAAATCCTACTCCATGAAATTTGACGGAATACAACAAAATTACCAAATTGACACCAACATTTTCCCGAAATCTCATTCCAGGACCTTCATAAATCACCTGATAGATACGACATTATGGATGTTCCATGACATCCTTAATCATGCCAATATAAACAAGACATTCAAGTTACTATATTTGCCTTAACATATGCTCATATTTGCTTCCATTGAGCTATATCATAGGAAGAATGTGAAAAAAGACTTGAAACATGAAAGCTTAGGAAGTAAGTACATCTCATCCTAGTGAGGACCATTGGCAGATGTACACACTACAAGTATTGTCATAGACTCTAAACTCCTATGTCGGCAACCATGCTATAAAAAGATAAGATGCAGGCTTCCCATACTTTATCCCGTTTTGTTACAGGAAAATATTATGATATTATCCTTCACAAAGAGAAATTAGTAATACCATAACTGCCTTAGCCATTCAAAAAACATGAGTTAGGTGCTAAGATCGAACTGGTAATATTTACACGGGCAATGTCCTTTAGTACAGCAAGCATCGTTAAGAATGCCCCAAATAATGTTCCATGAAGTGTCCGAAAATATTAACCATAGAATTGGCTATGATGAAATACAGTTAACACATTTGGTATCAAGAGGAAAAAAAGGTAATCTATACTCAAACTACAGAGATGACTGAAATATCCCACTTCATCCAAAGAGCATGAACTGATGCTTGACTACCGGTCCACCAACACTTACACTGACAAAATATTTAGGAACAAAGATGAGCATTGATTATCATCATCCCTGAACATATAAAGTTTGTTTCGAAACAGAATGGAAGTTAAATAATATTAACACTTTGAATACCAGAAGTACAATTTCAAAAAAGACTATAACCCACTACTAATATGTCCTGCATAGTAGCTCACATTATGAAGACTCCGAGTTCGAAGAATTCTGGCGGATGACCAACCCTTAAAAAACTTGAGGGTGGAATTTCAAGACCATACATGCTTCTAATTGTAGTCCTTTCATGGTTAAAAGCAAGGGAAGATCTTTTAATTCTAGAACACAAATAACCAGCAGCTGCTATAAAATAATTCTAGATATAGCAACTTAAACAATCAAGAAACTGAACCCAGATATACAAACCCACTTACAAAACAAGGAAAAAAAATCGGAGGAACGTACCCAAAGTATTCAGAAACATCTTCATCCTTAAAATTGCTCTCAGCTGGGAATGTCAAGTAAATCTGTCTGGAAGCTGAATTACACTTGTCTGCTAGACCCATCATCATAAAATCATTCCTCTCGGCCCTCAACCTCCCAAACCTGTGAAGCTCTTCCTGCATCATCAGTGCTGCCGCAGCTGCTGATCTAAACGCACACAAAAACCCACCAAAATACAACCAGAAACACTCCATTACTAAAATGTCAAAAAGTAGTGAAATTTATACAAGAATGAATCTGAAATCAAAAACTGAAAGTGGGTTCTCTCTGAAATACCTTTGGGGGTCACTTTGTTGCTGCAAGAGAAGATTCATATACTTGTTGTAAGGCGACATGGCACGAGGACCAAACTGGGACATAGCAGCCAGTCTCTGTTGCTCCGCAGCTTTCAATCTCATTATCTCGTCTCGCTGTTCAAACCCATCGAACTTGCTGGGCGAGCCAGCAATGGATCCAAAACCATCAAAATTCTCCGGAAAACCGCCATGAACGAACTTGCAGTTACTCCCGTTCTTGCAAAAGCCTCTAGCGAAGTAAACGCAGGGCCTAAAACCACCAGCCACGAAGCCTCCATCTTCGGACCCGAAGCAAGCATCACTCGCGGAGTAACTCCTCTTGTGCAAGTGGGCATTAGACCCATAACCCAACTCGTCCCGCGGATCCACCAAATCGTCGTGCTTGGACGAGTCGTTGAGGAACGAGAGGTACTCACTCAACTGGTTCTCGTCGATCAAATCGCCACTGTTCGTGCGAGAGACTTGCCCAGCACAGTCACCATTGCTCTGGCTCGAAAATGGCTGCACCGGAGCCGACCCGGAACGGATGTTATCGAAGGACAGCAGAGGGCTGGCATGCGGGCTCATGGGGCTGTTGCTCGGGAACCCGGAACCCGACCAGGAAGACGGAGAAGACGGGTTTCTGGGGAAATCGAAGCGGGAATCTCCGTCCGGCACGATTCTCGGAGACGAGTGTGGGAAATGGTGGCCGCCATTGTTGGCGGTGGGGGAGGGGATGCTGAGGTTGGGCCTGGAAATGGGTGCACACGAGGTGTTCGACAGAAGTCCGAGCTGAGACTTGGCCTTGAAAATGAGGTTCTGCAGGACAGTGTCGGGACCCAAGACCAAGCGCATCAAATCCTTCTCAGGGAGGCCGTTGAGGAGGAGGAAACCCAGGATCTTACTCGCATTTTCAGGGTCGAAAGTTCGGATCTTTGAGAGGAGAAGCGAGGTGGGCTCGTAGGACTCCATAGCAGCCATGGATGGGGTTTGAGCAAGCTTTCTCCAGATGGGCAAGACTCAAAAATGGTGGGGTTTTGGTCACAACAGCTGCACCCAAACTATTCTTACACTTGAACCAGTAGACTAGGGTTTGAACATTAAATTAAAACATTTTAAAAACTCCACTGAAAAGACACCATTTCAAAAGGCACGGTTTTTATCATTTTTCAAATCATATATGTATATCCACAACAAATTGATGTAATAATATGATACCATAATTGATTAACGATGAAGCTTATTATTGGGTGTTCAAAATTCAAATTAGAACCGCCATAGAAATCTTAATTGTTGAAGAAAATAATGCTTTGTAATGTAATGCTCACCGTTCGATCTAGATCAAGTTTGATCTACCCAAATCAGACTGTCGAAAAGAGAGTTGACCCCACAAAACAATTAAAATCCAAATGATGGCAACACAGAGAATCATATCTAGCATTGAATTAAGAATAGGTATTTTTGGGGTCAATTCCAAGGCCCTTTCATCTCCATTGAAATTCTCTCTCTCTCCCACGTTCTGTTCTTGAACCACATATCCGTATGGAGAGAGAGAGAGAGTGTGGGGGTAGTATGGTAAATTCAGCTTCACCTTTTGAAGCTTTTTGGGAAAAATACAATTTTATCTTCTCACTGTCTGGTCTCCATCAAAGTGTGTGCCATGTGTCAACTGCTTCCCTTTACTGCTTACATATTTTGAAAGAGAGGGTAAATTGGTCATTGTGCTTGATGGTATGTGGGCTTCTTCATCTGATGGATTTTTCTATGCATCCCAAATCCAATGCATTTATGGGCTGGGCCTTTCCACTTGTGCTTAAGTCTTGGGATTGCGATTTAAGTCACGATCTCAACACAAGGGTTTGCTAGGGATGCAATGATACCCAGGCCCGATGGGAACCCGACCTGTTCGACCCGAAAAAATTGGGTCAGATTCGGCCCATTGCATAAATGGGCCGAGTCGGGTTAGTTTGACCGGGCTTTTAACCGGGCCGGGATCGGTTTGGTACTACCCGGCCCGGACCCGACCCGATAGGTTACTAAATTTATTGTTAATTTTTACGTTTCTACCTTATATATATATATGTTTCTACTCTTTGATATATTATAAATATTTTAATGACATACAAGCTAATTTATTTTTAAAATTATTTTTATATCTTATTTTGATTCAGGAAAATACCATGATCAATGTTGATGTGAATGCTTGAACTTTGATTATTAGAAATGAGAAAGATGGGAGACTTGATTAATTATGTACGGATAATTAGATTAGATTTTGATTTATTAGTCATCAGAATAAAAAAATTGGAAGTGATTAGTTTTGGTTTGATGTTACTTGTTTTACTTGTCCGAGATCATGAGATTATATGTTTTATATAAATATATGAAACTTTTACGCATCATATATACATGATTTGTCAATAGAAATTGAGTAGTGAAATAAAATTATGGTGCCCTAGAAAAAAATACAACTTTTGTATTGGGCGGGTAGGGTAATACCCGACCCGATCGGGCCACAAGCAGGTCGGGCAACAAGTGGACACTATCGGGTCCCGGGCGGGCTCGGGCCACATGTAGGAAAATCAGGCTGGGTACGGGTATCAGAAAACCCGGTTCAGACCCGACCCATTGCTATCCCTAAGGTTTGCTCATGACAATGACTATTGCACCTCACCCCTTTTTTATTTTTCTTTTTTGAGGAAATATTGTATTTTATTATGCACACTCAATTGTCTACATTATGGATATAGTTATTGAAAACTCATCAAACTTCTATACATTAGAGCATGTTTATACATTAGAACATGTACGGTGATGAGGATATCATAAATAAGAATCATGATCTACGAATCATATAATAACTACGCTAATGTGTGATGCAAACCCTTAAAACCGAGCTGAGTTCTACATCGAAAGAATCACATATAGGGATCATGATTTGAATAAGTGTTTAGTGGATGCCGACTGAGTAACCTTTTTTTATTATTAAATTCGGATTTAAAATAGAAAATGCTCAATAAAATTGAAAAGAAAATGATAAAATTAATTAATTAACTAAAATGAAAAAAATAATTGATAAATAAAATTAATTAACTAAATTGGAAATAATCAACATGTTCCAAAAATCAATACGCTCTCCTAGGGTTTCAGAACCTCTAGCCTAGACGATGACATCTCCCCAGAGTCGTTCTCGCTTCTCTCGGCCTCCGTCCGGTACTGCTTCTCTGTCGGTATGGCGTCCATCCCATTCATCCTCTCCTAATCGTTTGTTTCCCACGAGAGTCATCACTACCCAATCTCTGATTTTCTCAATCTCACCCCCAACTTTTATCTCCACGATATGGCATCCATCCCCTCCAACTGTATTTTGGGGGGTTCTCGCATGCTACTATCTCTTTCCCGATTGATCTCAGCGGTAATTCCCTGAAGCCTCTGTCACCGTCTCTATGGATGCATCCGTCGTCGTCTCTAAAGTTGTCGTTGGCACGCTCATCTCCCTATCATCCACCACCGCACCCTCCTCGACCCCTCTCTCGATTATGGATTTAGCTAATCAAGTGAGTCGTTTTTTATCTGATTTCGTTTTTGCAGGGTCAATGACGAAAGGAATTCAATGCTCCAAGGACTGGCCCTGGGAAGGGTCCCTGAAAAGAGCTATGCCTCCCTTTGAAATCAATTATCGCAAGTTCGTTTTAATACAGCGAATTGAGCATGAAGGTTATACCTTGAGCAGCAGTCATTGGTTTCGTCATAGTTTAGTGTTAGCTTGTCTATATGGCGCCTCATCCAATACCGTCACGGACGGTTATAGTATAAAAAGAATAGCCAATACTTTCTGTTCTTTGTTTGTTTTTCGTGGTCAGACTTTTAACCCTTACGCAATCGAATGTATTTGAAGTCTAAATTAATAAAATTGCACATTTTTTCCCAAAAACAAATTACCTAAAATGGGTAATTAAACTTGGAATTCCATTAATCCCGAATATTATATCAAACTACAATGATTTTGGTACATCAAATTTAGTCGTCGTCGTCTGACTCATGGTAAGTCACTCCAAACTGACCACATATGTGCTTAGGAAGGTCATCTTGGAATTTTCGATGGGTATCATCATTTGTGACATTGAGTCGAGCATGCAACCGTTCTCGGTGGGACAAGGGTTGTCCTTCATGCCATCGTTGAGGTGGTGTCTAACCTGGTATTTTCGATGGGGGCTCATAATACAATTCGTCATCCCCTACTTTGTACCAGTCACGTTCATCCTTCACAGTCATGTTGTGTGAAATGATACAAGCATGCATCATATCAACCAAAGTCGTCTTGCTCCAAACACGAGTGGGTCTTGAAACCATGTTCCATCGTGCTTGGAGGACTCTGAAATATTGTTCAATATATTTTTGAGTACCTTCTTGGACTTAAGTAAACAATTTGTATATCTGTAAGAGTGAAAAGGGTTCTTAGACCATCTCCAATCATTAACCAATTTACTGACTGATAGTGTTGGCTGATATAATAAAATATATATATATATATATATAATCTATTTCTCTCTCCTTTATCAGCCATGCTGATAGAATTTCATTTCCAATAATGTTTTTTCTAATGGCTGATAAAGCAGACTAATAGTATAAATAAATATTATTAAAGAAAATTTAAATGCACACAAATTAAATATAAAAGACAGTGTCATTGAAAATAATTTAAGTTCTAACGAAATAATAGAAATAAATAGAATGAAAGATAATTAAGCATTGCCAAACTTATTTCAAATGTGCTCGATGGAGTGTTCTTTTAATGCATTGTGAGCACTCTGTATCATTGCAGTGTTTGCTACTCTGACATTGGACGAGACGAAGCTTCCTTGCGTGAATATTGGTTCGCTTGGCCCACCCACTTCTACTTGTTCAATGTAGTCATCATATGTATGACGTTCTTCCTCGACAATCATAGTGTGCATGATAACCCACATTCATGACCAAGCCGGTAGAAGATGATTTCCACATTCGACTCGGCTGAGTGATAATATGAAGCCGATATTAGAGGACCTCAAATGTTCGTTCAAAATCCTTCATGCAAGATTATTGGACTTATGTAAATATCTTGTGTTTCGGCCGTTGAACCAATGAGATTGTTTTCGCAAAAAAAGGACAAAAAAGGTAAATACCATCAGCAAGATGATAAGGAAGTGTGTATTGGTAACCATTTATCGTGTATTGGACCGGTAGTTGCCAACATTGACGACGTCCGAGAATAATCTAAAATGGTTAAGCACAGTTAAGTCATTGTTGGAACCCGCCATGTCAAAAAACGCGTGTCATATCCACAAGTCCCGCGTGGCAATGGCCTCAAAAACCACGGTTGGTCTGTTCCCGTGATCCCTCCTGGAATGCGAGCCTCTTAATGTCGTTGGACAATTCTTCCACTCCTAGTGCATGCAATCAAGACTACCCAACACTCGGGAAATCCACACGCTCCATTCACCGATAAAATGTAATTCATTTCAGCCCGTGTAGGGTTACGCTGATACGTCGTACCAATGATAGTAATAACTCCCTTGCAAAATTTTACCACGCACTTCAAAGTCGTGCTTTTGCCAATTTTTAAGTACTCGTCCAAGCCATCGGCTGCAACTCCATAACATAATTTCCTAATGGCCGTAGTACATTTTTGATAAGGAAATAATCATGATACTTGACCACAAACGTCCACCCGTTGGCTGAAGTACACATCGTTATCCTCCAACGCACGGAGAATACGATTGAACGCATCCTTTGGCATTCGAAAACGGTGACGAAAATGCACGTCAGTGTACACAGGTGCCTATTGAAATAGTCACACATTAAACGTTCGGCGGCATCTTCCCGGTCTCGCTTGATGTAATTTTTCTTTTTTCGTGGTTGTTCTGCGACCATGGCTTTGTCTAACAAATTTTGAACGTTCTCATTGGACATACAATCTTCGAGTGTATGTTCCAACATTCACTCGAGCCTCTGTTCGTTGGTTAGGAGTTATCTTCTTGCATCTGAATTACTTGTTATTTCGAACAAAAAGTAGAGAACACAAGATTTAGTTTTGAGGAGTTAGTAATGGAAGGTCTGAATTTTTTTTAATGCTAAACATCTTAATTTATACAAAATTGGGTCAATTTAGCAATTAAATTTATTTTTTAATATTAAAATGTATTTTTTCAAGGGTCAACCATTAATCAAATGGCATATAGTTGTTGGCGCCAGCAGATAGTGTCATCAATAACGTAACCGACACACCCATCTACCAACGCCTATCTGTCACCGATCCACCAACTATTCGTCGTCGCTTTATCTTCACCGGCACTAATCCGTCATCAAACCGCCTACAACTGAAGATGCTCTTATATGAATTTCAATCTAAAATTTATTCTTTGATGTATTGAATTCATCCTCATTTTTCTGAATCAGAGTGGTCAGTGGCCCCGGATTCTTGCCTTAGAAGACGAAGACGGCGCTGAGGAGTCATTGCTGAGGCTCTGTAATTTTTTGTTCTTTTTGTTTCCTGTTGGTGGTTTTGTTAGTCTTAGTGCCCGTAGTTCAATCCTAAATGTCCAAATGTACATATCATCGTTAGCAATAAAATTAAAGCGACTTTATATTACTTATGTGTTGGAGTAATATATCGACGTGTGCTCTGATCTATGCCCACCACGCGAATAGAACCATAGATCGAGATAGATCACACTCGATGAGTCCCTAGTCAACAAAGCTTCACTAGAAGCGACTAGTATGAAAGATGGCTCTTTATGGCTTACGTTCTGTTAGTCATTGGAATGGGATTCCGGAGTCTGATCATAGATATCATGTGGGACATGATATTGGACGACCCGCCCTGAATATGTGCCATAGATTAAGTCATGAACATATTCAGTGTTGTAGCTTGTCATGTATCCTTAGACCAATGAGTCTTTGTGATCGCTATGTAGTCAACAACTGAGTTTGACCTGAGCCTAACGTTGTCCGTAACAGGGCTTCCATAACGGCCAGGATTGGCTTAGGGACGGGCTACATGAGTGACACGAAAGACGGCTAAGGGATTTATCCCTCATACTAAGGTATGGGAAAGATATCGGTTCTCGGCCGCTTGATCGAGAGTGACTGGAAGAATAGCATGGCCATTCACATGATACTGGGTATCATATCTTCAGTCATCTCACATATCAAGGAACGGTGATTGAGAATAATAAGGATGACGACTCTATGCCTTATCTCAATCAGGATATCAGAGATAAAAGGATAATGACAGGGACGACGGAAAGGTTAGAATCGATAGGGTCGATTCGCTATGCAGTGTCAAGCAATACTAAAGTCTCGTTAGTTGCCACTTAAATAGGATCAAGTAAAATGGGATTTTACGTTGATCTATTGACATGCATAAACCTAAGGGTCACACCGGAGGATGAAACTCATTGACACATTTATGGAGAATGACCAAAAGGGAGTTGTCTCGGGACATGACCAAAACTGGGTTTTGGGTCATGTGCCCGTAAGTGAATTGGACTTTACGGATCGAGACAAGGCTTGGAGTCTTGGGATTGATCGCGTCGGATAATGTTGGACATTTCCGGTATGGAAGGCTTGGAGGCGATGAGCGAATCACGGGACCTCGTTGGAAATGGCCACGGGCCATGTTCCATGAGGCCCATGAAAGGCCCATGCAACCAAGGCTCATGGAACTAATTAATCAAGTCTTGATTAATTAGTACTAAGTAAGAAAGACAAGGATTAAGGTGTTGGTGATTCACCACCTAATTCAATCTTGTCTTGCCATACTTTGTCCTATTTACACCTTACTTGACACCATACTTGTCCCATGCCTTTAGTTGGACAAGTATGGGTTTTGTTATGTTTAAGTCATCTTTTTTCAACATAACAAACACAAGACAAGAATAGGAAACACATTTTCTCTCCCTCTTCCATGACCATTTCGGGTTTGGCAAGTTTCCACCTCCATTTTTGTGTTCTTGAGTCCTCAAATAGAAGAACTACGTGGCTTTGATTCCCATGTGGATACGTAGGCGTCTTGGAGACTCAAGCCAATCATTCGTTACCCGGTGTTCTTGTTTTGGTAAGAGATAGTGCTGAATTTTTCTCTTGTGAATCCATTTTTTGTTAGTTGTTTCATGGTTTTAATCGTCTCTTGGTTTTCATTGATTTTCCGCTGCGAGTTGGTTCATCTCCAACCCTACCTCGAGACCCAACAGGTTTGTCTATTGCCTGCTTTTAGACCTTCGTTTACAGGTTTCCAGCTGGATTTCTGTTTAATAAAAAATCGCTTATCCAAAAAAAAATAGATGAGCTTAGATTAATATACTGAATTGTTTTCTGTTATATAGTTTTGTTTAAAATATAATTTTATTATGAAAATTTAAAAATAACTAGTGAAGAACTCCAAAAATGTACACTTTATTCATTTTTTTATATTAAAATGAAGAAATTAAAAGAGATGAGATTAAAGAGTCTTTTTGTGTACCTTAAAAAAATGTCTTTTTGTTTCTCATTTATTATTATTTCTAAACGTAAATTTTTACTGCAAAGAAAATACAAAAAATTAAGACAAGCACATGTCATCCTCTACCATTATCAAATAAGATGGATACAATTTACGGGGGAAAAAAATTCATTATTTTATTTATACGTTTATCACTTATTTTCAAGACGTGAATTCATGTATATGATGATTGGTTTGACAAATTGTTGTATGGTTTTGCTAAATATGATCAAATTAATCAAATCCAATCACTTAAATTGAATAGGTTATGTTAATAATTACTAGCAGAGACGAACTAATTAAATTTCATGGTGTCATGTGAATTGAAAGCCTTTTATTTGAGTACGTTGAATTATTTTATTTTCTCAACGATCCTTCGGAAGTATTTTAATATTTGACAGCTTATTTAAGTTGGTATCTTTGATCCTACTATGCCTTAATGCACATTTATAACCTATAATTAAGTAGCATCCATGGATTAGTGATTGCCCATTTTTGCTTCCACAAAGTGCATTAGGAAAAGAAATCATGCACGCTCTTGTTCCAAGCTTTTCTTAATCATTTTGCATCCTCTTTTATCTCCAAAGTTTAATTAATTTGTATAGCCCTCAAACTAATGATTGAGTTTGAAAGTGAGTTTTCCTTTGATAAAAGCATTCTATAATGGAATCATAGCTTAATTGGGTAATTAACATATCCTTTAATGAACGGTGGGAGCGTCTCTTCACTTTTTCTATGGAGAAACCCTAAACGGACTACAATGTCCATTTTGTTCAGGAGCCGCCACCACTAATAACAACTCAAGCTAAGCATTGGAAAACCCTTGTGGCCGCCCGACCACCTCCCTTGGCCCAGCAACTCCGGTCACGCCGTCCCAATACCTTTTTTCTCCTCCTCTATGTCTGGGCTTCGTCGTTGGCAAAACGGTTTGGTCGGGCTATGAAAATGGAAGGTCGTCGTCCTCCTCGCCTTGCTACAACCTCGGCCTCCCCTCGTCGGCCGCTTTCTCTCCCCTCTCCATAGAGCTCTAACCGTCACCGGGCTTGTTCCCCCCTCCTCGGGGCAGCCTGGATATCGCCTGAACGGGCCATATCTGCTATGACAGGGATTGTTGTGGCTTCCTTTGGTCGATTTCTACCAAAAGGGAAAGATCTTCGACCTTTGTAGTGCTCATCGTGATTCTTCACGCCGGCTGGTCTTGGAGAGGCCTTCACCTATAAGGCCTCGTCAGAAATTCGACCTTCTCAAGGAGCGTCGGACCGAGACTCGTCGTTTGGGGCCTTTTCAACCTGTGTCCCTTCGCCCCTGCCCCCATCGAGGTCGTTCGTTATTTCGCGTCCTTCACCCAGGGCTCGAGATTCTGTCATCTATGGATACCTTCATGTGGACCTTTGTCGTTGCCGCCTCCATGTGGATCGACATTGTGGGCGCCACCACGTGGGCCTTTTGTCTTGGTCGCCTCCTTATGTATCATATAATCTTTATCTCTGTTCTTGCTTCTCCTGGCCGTGATCACCTCTACACGTCATTTCCTGTTCCCCACCCCGACATTCAACCTCTTTGCTCAAGGGCAATTTGATGCTCCCAGTCCTGATTGTCCTCGAGTTTCTCCAAAACAACCCTTAAGCTACCGTCACGGTGTCCCGGGCCTCAAGTGGGCCCTCATATAGCTACTTGCACCGTCAGGACCATGAGATCCCTGCCCAGGACCCCAACAGAAACCTGGTCCCTCGGAGGCAGGAGCCCAATAGGGAAAGGAAACCCATTGAGTCCGAAAATAGACGAGTTGTTATCCTAGCACCTCTCTCTGAGTGCAATGTCTTATCGAAGAGTCAGTCTATTTGGAAGGATTTTGATCATCACCACGCAATTCAAGACATTCACTCAAAATGGTATTTAGACCTTGAACTTGCTTAATATCTCAACTTGTTTGGGATTTTTACTTGATCTTTGTTGTAATGTTGGTGGAGTAATAACAACAGAACATTTTCAACAAACAAAAGCATATCCTGTAACATTCTCCATGACAACAGGAATTAACTAGCAAATAATTTATTTAGTTTAGTGCTAATAACAATCATCATGCTACTATATTTTATTCTTGTTGCATTTCCATGACCATTTTCAAAATCATTTTGTAAAGGGTGTTTACGTCAGTATACTAAAAATGACATTTTACGTTCTAAAACATTTTTTTTTTAAATTCAAAAGAATCTTAGTGTGGTTTATAATATACAAAAATGATATATTACATATTCTTTCATACTACAGGAAAACCCTGAAATGTATATCCTCGAACGACCTTCTGTAATACAAAAGACTTGTCCTCGCTTTTTTTTTATCTCAAAAACATATTTATACCATTCGTTTATTATCATAAACAACGGTTTCCGATCATTTTAAAAAAAATCGTTAATATGGATTAAAAAATTTCAGAAAACTCATAAAACCCTAAAATACCACTACTCCAAACCCTAAAAACCCTTGCGGACCCTAAGCTTTAAAACCTAACTCATAACCCACTTATATTGCTCTTTCAACTAAGTATAGTGCATGTCTTTAGGGCTCGAAAGGGTTTTTTTAAGGTTCGGGGGTATGAGTATTTTAGGGATTTGTAATTTTGGGGGGGATTTTTCATCCAAACTGACGGAAACCCCGTTTTTGGATAATAAAACAAAGGTACACATTCGTTTTTGAAAGAAGAAAAATTGAGGACAACACACTTATACAAGAAAAAGTTGTTCGAAGACATTTTTAAAGTTTCCCCTGCTGTCTAATACAATCTTAAGTTTGATTTGAAACTGTTTAGCGAAATAAGATTATTTTGAGATTAACTTTTAATTCTTATATGGAACCATCTAAACTTGTTTTCATCAAACATTTTTGAAACAATGATTGAACAACCTACCTACTCATATAATCTAATTAATTTGAAGAGATTAAAGTTATATTATGGTTAAAACTTAAACCCTAAACATCATTTTAGATATTTAATCAATGATAATTTTCATGAAGCTAGGTCTAAAGATCCACAAATGCCACTACCATCCCTATCAACTTGTGTATGGTGTTTCACTTTTCTCTTAAAAAAGAGAGAAAAAGTGGTGATTTTGATATAAACTACCAATTAGTACTAGCACCAATTATTATCCATTAAGTTAGAAACCAAATGCACTAAATAAGGCACACAAGAGAGGACTGGCCAGCTACATTTCAAAAAAGAAGAATGGGGCCTTGAGAGGGGTTTGGGGGAGCTTGATTTTGACACCCTAACCTCACCTCCTCTCTATTTGATATAAATCAAGCAATCCACCATGTAAATCTTGCTAGTGGTCCTCAAGCATCTCTACTTCCTAGGCAAAAATTTATAGCAAGCAACAACCAACACCTAAATATACATTTGACCATTTCCACAATTTGGGCAAAACTTCCTCTATTGTTGCAAGGCAAAGAATGATTCCCCCCAACACTTCCACCCCTAAAAAGATGTTTGGGTTACAAACCTACAATCCCCTCACCCACCAACAAAATTCCCCTAAGGAACCACATCGTTTTCGTTTCGTTGAAGGGTCTATATTCTGCTCTGGTTGGAACTCAAGCAACAAAAAAACACGATATATACGTGCAAATAGTCTAATGCAAGCGCTTTAACGCCCGAAAAACAATGGTTTAATGTATTAATTAAATTATGGGTCATATAAAAAAAATTAGATACACAAAGAATACAAAATACATATTGATGAGATGAAGGGTGGTTGAAAGGGAAAGGAGTGAGTGATACCCAAATACAATTGATCACCAATGTGTATATTGTCAGAACCCATGTGACAATGTGGCCCTAAGCCCTTCATGTCCACCTAAAAGAAACCACAAAATGAGACAAAAGTGTCCCCTAAAGTCACCTTTAATCACATGAAAAAGAAAAGAACAACCCTTTTTCTCTTTTACCTTTTTACCCTTTTACCCTCCTTCCATTTGAGTTTCACCCATACCCCAAAAGCACCTTTTAATGACATAATTTACAGCTTTGCCATTAAAAGGTCTCAACATCAGTATTGTAGTTATGCTTCTCTGCTACATTTCATATTAACTTTCTTGGGGTCTACACTTGTATACATAAAAGAGACCTTACATTACATGCCTCATTTTTTATAATATAAGTTCTCAAAAATTACAAAAACATCACTAAAGAGTTGCTTTTCTTCTTCTTCTTTCTTCTTTCTCCTTTCCTCTGCTCTACTGGCATTGCTGTGTGGTTCCTGGTCCACCACACACACACACTCTCTCTAGGGAGATAGAGAGAGAGAGGGGAGAGATGGGCCCCATCTCCCATAAATCAGTTCATCTGTCCTTTTATGTATGCAACTATGTATTCATTGTAAGTAGTATGTATTGATGATCATGATCTCCATGCAATCTTGTCCCCAAATCTTCTTTCGATCTTGTTGGGTGTTGGTTTTTTTCAGCTATACAACTACAGGATCGATCTGCATTATTACACAAGCAACAAAACAACATCAACATAAACAAACGGTCCAGGGTTGCTTCATGTGTTTTGGGTTATTGTCTACCTTTATTGCCCATGGCCACCACTCTGCAACTAGGAACCGATGGTTCCACGCCCGGGCGAGAACCTGCGAAAACGAACAAACAAAACCCATATGATCTCAGTAACAACAACCTTGCTGACATTGTTAATACAATGTAGGTTAAGTGGTGCAACCTTGGCATCGGGAGGAAACACGATTTGAGGGAAGCTATGGAGCTTTCGTGGTCGTGGATGGAGGAGGCGGTTAGGTCTGATTTCTTAGGGGACGAGAAGAGGTTGTCGGGGAGGTTGTGCTCCAGGCTGTTGGGGAAAAGTATTGAGGATTTATAAAGCAATGCTGTAATAATTGGATCGAAATGGAATTGAATTGAGTTGAATTATTTGTATACCTTTGATGAACATCATCACAGTCTTCATTGTTGGGCTTTTCCTCTTGAGCCTTGTCATTACTGTCACCATTAACATCCCCCTTTTCATGATTGCAACCTCTGGTCTTTTCCTCATTTGGGCCATCAGGAGATGGAGCTCCGACTTGATTCCCATTGCTGCTTGCCTGAGATTGAACCGGTGATCCGACCCGTTGGTCGGGATGGTGATTCCTCGAGTCCAGGAGATGGAGATTCATGAGTCTCCTCTCTTGGAGCTCAATGGCTTGCTGCAAATCAACCTGCTCTTCCAATTTCCTCTTCAGCAGCATCTCCTGGGTGTTGTAAAACATCCTGGCTCCTATACAATACAATTCTATACCTTAATTTCTCCGAAAATCAAAACAAACAAACGACGAAATTGAAAGGGTCTCCATTTGCTTTACCTAGGTTGAGGTCGAAGGGATCTCTGGAGTCTAGGCCTGTCGGGCTCGAACATCCCAAGTAATCTCCCCTCTCCATGTGATGCAGTTTCCTGAAGATCATCAAAATCACAGTAACACAGAGACATCAAGACATGTCTAATTGGATGAACTGAGGATCAGATTAAGAAATAAAGTTACTGACTTGTCTGGGATTTTGCCTTTCTCCTTGTAAGGCTTCACAAGAACTCTTGAATCACAGACAAAATGTGGGTTTCCTTTGGCCAAAATGAGCTTCACAGTCTCGGGGTACAGAAATGTGACGAAACCGAACATCCTCTTCTGCTGGTATGGGATCCGGACATCATGAACGGGTCCGTAGATGCTTCAGAACAGTCATAATTACAACGTTAAAGCAATCAAAATTTGAACTTTAGCAAAACCCAGAACTCCGATTCCGGCGAGAGATACCTGAAGTAATTGGAGACATCCTCTTCTCTGAATGTGCTGTCAGCAGGAAATGTTAAGTAGATTTGTCTGGAACCTGGATTGGTGACGGCTCCTCCGATGCCGAGACCCATTACCGGAAAATCGCTCCTCTCCGGCCGGCACCGGCCGAACTTGTACATCTCGTCTCCGATCATCAATGCAGCTGCTGCTGATCTGAAATGGAGGCAGAAAATCTTAAAAATGAATACTTTGAAACCACTAGTGTTAGTGTGTCAGTGAGTACCTCTGTTTTTCATTTTCCTGTTGGAGGAGGAAATTGACGCACTTGCTGTACGGGAACGTCGCCGCTCCGACGCCGGCGATGAACTGAGACGTGGCGGCGAGTTTCTGCTGCTGGGCGGCGAAGGATTTCGATCTGAGGAGGTGCTCCTGGGACTGCTCCGGCGACCCGGAAACTGGAGTCCCGTCGGAGGAGTCGCCGCCGTGGAGGAACCGGCAGCTGCTTCCGTTCTTGCAGAACCCTCTGGCGAAGTACAAACAGGGCTTCCACCCGAACCCGGAAATCGGGTCATCCGACGACCCGAACAACCCGCCGGGAACAGAGTAGCTCCGCCGGTGCTGCAAATGGGTCTCGTCGTAATCGAAGAAGTCGTCGCCTTTCGGGTCGTTGAGGAACGAGAGCCGGTCCTGGAGCTGGTACTCGTCGACAAGGTCGCCGGAATCGTTCCCGGAGCCGCCGTAATAGGGAAATGCGGAGGAACCCAGACAGGACCCGGGGCCGGAGCAGCTATTCCCGGTACCGTTGACGACGCTGGCGTAGGAGAGAGAGGTACTGGGGCTGACGGGGCTGCGAAGATCGGAAAACCCAGAAAGCGGCCAAGCTGCGGGAGAAGAAGGATTGACGACGTCGTAACTGCCATTGCCGGCGGCGAAGCGAGAAGCAGAGTGTGGAATCGAGAGAGGGTTGGGTCTGGAGACGCGGCTGAAAGGGGACGAAGACGGGTTCGCCGGCGAAGGAGAGGTAGAAGAAACCAGACCCAGATGGGCCTTGGCCTTGACGATGAGCTGGTGAAGAAGAGCCTCCGGTCCCAGAGCCAATCGAATCATCTCCTTGTCCCCGTGGTCCTGAATCAGAACGTAACCCATGATTTTGGAGGCATTTTCTGGGTCCAAGCTCTGGATTTTGGAGAAGACGATCCTGGTTGCTTCGTATGAATCCATAGGGTCTCTTCAATCTGAGGTTCAGGGTTCAGAGACTCGGTCTGAGCTCGCAACAGTACTCAGTAATGGAGTTTCATTTCTAGAGAGAGATGAGGAGAGAGAGTACTGGTTTGAGATATAGAAGGTGTTGAAAAGGGCAATAATAATGAAGGCTGATTGATTAATTTAGTCAAAGAAACAGAGTAGCATGAAGTGGAGGAGCTCTAAAATATTATTTTTTATATAACTCTCTCACTGACCCAATAAAATGGGTTTTGAATTTTACTCAATTAAAGGTGTTAACTTTACAAACAAAAAAAAAGAATGTTTCAATCTAATCGAATTTGAATCTTATCCTCAAATTATCCAATTTGTTTAGCGTTCAAAACCTTCGTTTCCATCAATGATTTTCATAAATAAATACGTATCATCTTTGTTTCTTTTGTTGCATTAAGAAAAATACCAAAAATTGGTTTGACAAAGTTCATCTAAAATCGTAGTCGTTAAACTACAGAAATAACAACGTTTTAATATTTCATTGATGATAGTCGATATTTATCATTGTACATGTTTTTGAATACACATAGATATCATGGTTCTTTTTTTGATTGATTAGTGTTAATCAAATACAAAATTTCATCCTTCAAATTCGAGAGAATGGAAACAGCAACAGCTAGGTTTCCACTTTTTTGTCGTCGTAGCTGGTTGCTTTACTGTTTATTCACGGTGATTTTGTTGGTATGTAT
The DNA here is from genome assembly GCA_963921825.1 of Erodium maritimum. Taxonomy (NCBI): domain Eukaryota; kingdom Viridiplantae; phylum Streptophyta; class Magnoliopsida; order Geraniales; family Geraniaceae; genus Erodium; species Erodium maritimum. The sequence goes on along the minus strand of OY997588.1, from coordinate 8,224,933 downwards.
CAACGGAGTGATAATGGGCTCGTGGATGATCTGAACACGATTGCTTACAAGGACTCCGTTGGCGTTTCTTTCTCTGGCTTCGTGAGATATGCCTACCCAGTTCTAGGTGGTGGGGACTATTGCTCGGAGGGACCCAAGATCGTTGAATGAGATTTGGAGGAAAGTGGGAGGTAGAGATCGCAATATACGATTGCTCGGTCCCGTGTAGTTCGTCGACGATGTGGGTGTAGGGAGGGATCTCGTCACCAGCTCTGGCGAAGGGAAGCACGCTCACGACACCGTTGATGGAGGGTCATGGCGGTGGCGGCGCAGGGTGATGCGAGTTTCTGCCGCTGTGGGCTGGCATAGCGGCTTTGGTCTCGGCTTTGGTCTCGGCGTCGGTTTGTAGGATGAGGTGTTTAGGAGGCCGACCATCGATGGTGCGCGGGCGGTACTGAACATCAAGATGTTGTTGTTCACGGCGACGTCGGGGTAATCTCGGGCGAGCAAGACGACAACGGTAGCAGCGACGAAGGACAAAGTGGAGGCAGCATGAGTAGTTAGTCGGTGCTTCAATCCACACTTGTTGTTCGTCTGACTGGACATGCACCGAAAGGAACTAGTCCTCAATCAGCGACATGAGGTACCTGTTTGTTGTTAGTGCTCGGACGTTCACTGGTCCGACGCTAATACTGAGCATTGACTCAGAGGGGTATGCAGAGTCTAATGGAGGAACACCACACCGGCGAGGGGCGGAACGAACCCTCGCCTCGATCAATGAGGACTTTGTGGTCTAGTGGGGGGGGGGGGGGGGGTCTGTCGGTATTACCGCCTCATTGGACGTAGGGTGGCATCGGTTCCACCAAGTACCGGCGCATCATTCTTCAATCAGATCGGGTACCAGCATTTTTACGTTTCTAAAGGCCCTCATTATCATCAGAAGGGGGACGACATCAACTGGCTCCTTGGAAGGATGCTTAGTCCAAATGAACCATTTTAGTCCCTGGTTACAGGGTTGCCAAGGTCGTCACTCTCTGGGTTCAGTAATCTACTGGAACATAGCCTAGAATCGATTGGTGCTTGTTCGGATCATAGGGTTCACTCGGCCCAACCTCACAGTCTTCAGCCGTTGTACCGGTTGTCTCGGCCGCTATCGCAGCATTCTCCTGTCAACATCTTTGAAACACTTCGATAAAAAATTAATTTTCAATTTAGCAGTTGTCCCACTTTTATAGATTTTTTTATTATATTCTTACGATTATTTTAATTGTTAGTTGTCATTCTCAAATAACCTGTTTAATGACTGTACTCTGTATATTTTTTTATTAATATATTACTCTTATTACCTTTCTTAACAAAAATAAATACAAAATTTCTTTTCTAAATTATGGACTTCATCTTCGATCTGTGCCATTAAATGATGCTCTCTCTTCTCAGTTCCTCTGGCATTGGTACAGTTCAACTTAGAGCCACAGCTTTTGGTGACAGTCAGTGCTGAAACTGCCATGAACTGCAGCAGCTTCAAGGACAGTAAAAATTTAATCTTTTTTATGAATTTTCAAATGATTTATTTATTCAGCAGTGTATTTATTTAGGGTGGATTTGTTGTTTACATAAATGGACAAAACAAGGGAGAGTGGAGAGTGCAGTTTCAGAACCTTCATTGGGAAATCAATTTTATTCATTTAAAATCACCAATCTATTTTTAATACTCATTTCAATTTTCTTTTCCTGTTCTTTTCTTCTCATGTCAGCTGTCAATTTTTGGTAGATTTTTTTCCCTGTATTTATGGAATTCACCTAACACAATTATTAAATGAACTATTTATATATATTATAGTTTTTTATTTTTCCATACTAAAAACTTGTTATTGTTGTTTGTTGGCATGAACACTTGATTGTTCCAATCTTATTGATTTTGGTATATGCAATATAAAGTGATTTACAAAAGAAATGTTAATATCAACAAAATATCGTCATAACCGTATAGTGAATTTCTAGCCACACTATGCATATGCACTAAATTTAAAGATAGAAAATATAACTATTTGTTATTAGTGAAGTTTTATAGATGCTACCTCTCTTAGAACAAGAGTAGGACGTAGTCGGTAAGATACATGCTAAAAATACAAGTTCTTTAAGACAAGTTTGACTCCGAGCTTCAGCATCAGAAATCGATCAGAATTATTACATCAAGAAAAGAACTAGCCACCACTACCAGCCACTAACAAATATGACCAGATGAAAAAAGAAAGAACGTAAAGACATTACTCAATCACCCCATGTCCAAACTAAGACGGATAGAAAAACTAACCCAAAATAACATACCACTAGACCCAACAACATCTCTTACAGTGGCGGAGCTAGCTTTTTCAGTGAGGGGGGCACCGAAATTTTTCGGTGTCAATACGCGACTGTAAAAAAAATTGAGGGGGGCACAACTACAAAATTAGAAAAAATTAGGGTGTATTTTTGAAAAACAAACAAGAATTTTTTATAAAAAAAATTGAGGGGGGGGGGGGGGGGGCACGTGCCCCCTTGGGCACCATGTAGCTCCGCCCTTGCAGTCTTACCCCACCAACACCATCCGACATGCAAATACCACTTGAGGGTCAAGTGTCATCTTCACACCTCGTTATTGATTAGCGTAAATTTGTCCTACCTAATTTGACTATTTTCCTATGTTTTTATATTGTGTGTGCCTCGTTCTAGGTTTTTAGTATAATTTATAATTGTGCAAAACTTTGTTAATCGTCGATATTTTCAAATGCTCCAAATATATTCATAATTGGTCTTATTTTGTAGGCCTCGTCAAAATAAAAATATTGGTGAAAGAATGACCCTAGTCAGAGAACAAACAGAGTGGATGCGAGCAAAAGAGCGTAAAAAAATAAGTTGAAAATATTTGATTATCCTCATCCAATTCGTGTGTGGCGCAACATACACCAGTATTGTGAGCTCACATTCTAAGTCACGTAGGATCAGCTGACCGCGAGGGGGGACTGAATCCAACGGTACATCTCGCGGATGTTGACTCCTCTTTCTAGCCTTAGGATTTTTTGACTGTGAGATCAGCTTCCCAAGAGGTCGGTTTCACCGTTTTCTTTTGCTGCCGGAGGAAAGTAATGAAAAATATTCCCTATGCATCGGTTGTTGGGAATCTGATGTATGCTTAGACATGTACGCGCCCATATTCGATGTTGGAATATTGGGCCGATATCAAAGTAATCCAGGAATGGATCACTGGAAACTGCAAAGAAAGTTCTTATGTACTTACAAGGCACCAAAAACTATGTGCTCACATACAGAAGATCAAATCACTTGAAACTCATCGACTATACAGATTTAGATTACGCGAGATGTGTAGATTCAAGGAAATTTACAGTTGGGTATGTGTTTCTGTTAGCTGAATGATCAATTTCTTGGAGGAGTGGGAAGCAGTCTTTTATTGCTACTTCCACCATGGAGGCGGAATTTGTGGCGTGTTTTGAGGACACTATCCAATAATCGTGGTTGCAGAATTTTGTATCACGTCTTAACATTGTCAATAGTATTACTAGGCCGTTGAGAATTTATTGTGATAATTTCGCAGCTGTCTTCTTTTCTAAAAATGATAAGTACTCTAAAGATGCAAAACACATGGATATAAAGTACTTGGCAGTGAAAGAATAAGTGCAAAAAAAGGATGCCAATCGAGCATATCAATATTAAATTAACATGTTCTCTTGATTGTGAGTGAGGAATATAGGTTAGTAATCACTCGTATGACCATGCTTCTATTACAATCCTCCAACTCATTAATAGCGGCCGTTTTAATGACATTTGACTTGTGTAACTAACCCCAAGCGACAAGTTCCTATGGCAATTACTCATATGTCTCACATGCGTGTATTCATGTCTAAGCACAACTTGTATATCTCTCGGTTAGGGTAAGTGTTTGGTTAGCTCAAAACATGAATCTTCATCATGTTGATCAAATGGTGATGTCATGAACGTATGACTAAGGACTACGCGGGTAGTTGAGATGTACTCATATCTTAGTTTTATGAAGTACTCTCAAGGTGGGCCATCTAAATGTCAAACTCTTTGGCATTCGTAACTTTGACTTATATCCGTATATGCATGATCACTAAAACGTGATCCTCTCGTCAAAAGACACTCTAGATCTAACTATCGGATTAATTTAGAGATGAATGAACGGATTAACTCTTTTGCTTTATGAGCGTTATACTATTAGGAAAATGTTCCCTAATACCTCATAACAAGTTAATGGTGATAAAACGTTTGATAACTTATATATTAACTCATAAAAAACGTTTGTAACATGTCAATGTGTATTTTTCCTAAGGCACAAATCTCCAACACTACGCTCCCTCACATCTCATATTAAGCAATAGAAGAATCGGGGAGGGGTTTGCAGATATGACTACCATACTGGTCGTAGGGTGGCAGAAGTTCCACCAAGTACCGACACGGTACTCCGTATTCCTCTACTATCTCAACAACTATTATTCTCGCGTTCTTATAACCCTCGTCTATCATCTAAGGGAGAACGACATATACCGGGGATCTTGGGGGAGTACTTAGTCCGTCATGACGCCACTTATCCAGAATTAGGTTTGTTTTGCCTTAACTCATCGTCGAACGTAATTCTACCGGTTGCTTCGGCCGCTATACCATTATCCCTCTCCCGGAATCTTGGAGCATTTCGGTTAATAAGCACTTTTTGTTTCTTATTTTGACCAACCTTTTTTTTCAAGCTTTCCTCATTTATATTTTTATGTCATAATTGATTTACATACTTTATGATGATCAAATTTATATCATTATATTCATAGTGTTGTCTTTATTAATCTATCAACCATTCAAACAAAATTATGTATTTGTTGAAAAAACAACCGATTTAATCTGTCACTAACTTGGTCGCGGCCCTAGAGAGGCGATCGTGAATCCGAGATGACCAGCGGCGCGTGCTAGGGAACGGCGGTGGCGGGAGAGTCTGGCTTTGGAGTACGGGAGAAGGCGTAGCCGGAGGAAGGTACGGGGCTGTTTTTTTTTCGTTTTTGTCTGGTTTTTCTTTGTGGGATTACTGGAGTGGGGTTGCGGTTTCGACCCTGACCGGAAGCGAGATCCTATCGCGCGTGTGACCCCACGATTTGGTGTCTCGACGCCGGCGTGGTTGGTGAGTGTGGTGCCGGGGGACGTCGGGAGCCCTGTCTGTGGGACGGGTCTCGATCGGAGGACGCTATTGCTGCTGGATCGGTGGAGGATCAGACTGATCAAGGGGTTGGTGTGCATTTCCGAAGTCGGGGCCAGGTGGGTAGCGGGGGTGCCTGACGGAGAGTGGAGTGGGGAGGTGTTTTCTGGTACGGGTCGTCGGACTACGAGCAACGCAAAAGGTGGAAATGAAATTCCTGTCCTGGAACTGTAGGGGATTGGGCAAACTGGCGACGGTGGAGTATCTAAAGGGAGTGATACGTCGCAGGAAGCCGCAGGTAATCTTTCTGAGCGAGACTGTGGCTCGGAAGGGGGAAGTCGACATCCTGAAGTTGAAGATGGGCTTTCCGGGGGGTTGTGAAGTGCCAGCGGTGGGGCAAAAAGGGGGTCTGATTCTGTTATGGACCTCGGAGATGAAGGTTACACCGTATCCCTGGAACGAGAGGTTTATCGATGTGGAGATCGAAGGACCGAACGGAGATAGCTTTCGCTTTACAGGCGTGTACGGGGAGGCAAACAGGGAACTTCAGTGGTAGACGTGGGATATGATCCGAGCTCTGGGTGCGAGGACATGGGCGACACGGAAATGGATGCTGATGGGAGATTTCAATGGCATCCTACGTAATAAGGAGAAGCGGGGCGGTCGGCGGTACCCGGAAAGACTGATTTCGGGGTTCAGGACTACTATGAGGGACGACGGGGTCTACGATGTCCCAATTCAAGGGTATGGGTTTACCTGGCACAGTGGAAGTGAACCAGAGACACGAATGGCAGTCCAACTGGATAGAGCTCTAATGTCTCGGGAGCTGCGGGCGATGTGGCCAGTGTCTCATCTGGCCAACCTGGGCATATCGACATCAGATCATCTACTCATTCTGATTGACTCAGACAAACGAGTGGACTCGGTGGGCTCGCGGCAATTCAGATTTGAGAACATCTGGGCGGAGGACCCGGAATGTGGGCTGTTGATCCAGTCTAGCTGGGGGGCCCTGGGGGACCGAGAGGTCGAGCGCAAGATTCAAGAAACAGGCTCGACATTAGATACCTGGGGCAAGGAGGTGTACAATGCACTTGCCCGGAAGATTGCACGATATGAGAAAGACTTGTTGTGGCTGAATGGGAAGGAGGACCGCCCGAATATTCGGCGTCGGAGAGCTCTGCAAAAGCTTTATGTCATGGCCCTAGAGCAGAAAGGGGAGTTTTGGAGGTAGAGAGCTAAGCAGCATTGGCTCACAGACAGTGATCAGAATACCAATTTTTTTCAGGCCTCGGCGTCGCAGCGGAAAAACATAAACAAGGTATCTGAGCTGCGGGATGCGGATGGTAACATCCTAACCTTGGACTCGGGATTGGGGAACCATATCCTGGATTTCTATAAGGACCTGTCTAGAAGGACGAGGGGGATGGAGTAAATTTCCCGAAGTTCCGTCAGCAGGTGACGGAGGAGCAGAACAGGGCACTCATGGGGTAGGTAACGTCGGAAGAAGTGCGGGACGCGACCTTTTTCATGGGGCCGAATAAATCGTCAGGGCCGGACGGTCTCAACCCGTTCTTCTACCAGAAGTACTGGGGGACAGTCGAGGAGGATGTCACTAGGTGGGTGAGAAGAATTTTTGCAGGAGAGGACATTCCCCGGGAGATGAATAGGACTACGTTGGTGTTGATCCCAAAAGTAGAGTGTCCAATGTCGCTCAAGGATCTAAGACCGATAGCTCTATGTAATGTGGTGTTCAAGGTAATGTCTACAGTGGCTGCAAATAAACTTAAGGGCTTGTTGGGGGGACTTATTTCTTATACCCAGGGGGCGTTCGTTCCGGGCAGATCTATACAGGATAATATTATCCTGTCATATGAGACTCTGCATCATCTAAAGAATAAGAGGCAAGGTAAAGAAGGCTGGGTGGCGCTGAAGTTGGATATGAGCAAAGCATATGACAGGGTGGAATGGAGCTTTCTATGGGACATCATGAGAGGCTTTGGGCTGAGCGAGGAGTGGATATCCCTGGTCTGGCGGTGTACGTACTCGGTTACGTACAACATAGTGGCGGGGGGGCAGCGGGCGGGGTTTATTCAGCCTGAAAGGGGGATAAGGCAGGGGGATCCGTTATCCCCATATTTGTTTCTCTTCTGTATGGAGGGCTTCTCTCGGCTCTTACAAGGGGCGGAGGGCAGGGGGGATATCCATGGAGTCAGGATAGCGAAGGATGCCCCGGCGTTATCCCATCTGTTCTTCGCGGATGATTGTTATGTGTACTGCAATGCGATCCCGGAGGAGATGATGAATGTGCGAAACTATTTGGGAATGTTTGAGGAGGCTTCAGGGCAGATGGTGAATCAGGCGAAGTCGTCTCTCTTCTTCAGTCATAATACCCCGGAGCATCGACGTCTGAGTGGCGTGCAGATTTTGGGGATACCTGAGGTCGGTACCCCGTCCACCTACTTGGGGATACCGAACATGATGGGTCGGAGTCGAAAGCAGAGTCTGCATTACGTCATGGATAAAGTCCTTCGGCGGATCAGGAGGTGGGATGGTAAGTTACTTAATGGGGCAGGTAAAGAGGTGCATGCTAAATCAGTGCTACAAGCTATTCCCACGTATACGATGAGTGTAATGCGGATCCCAAAGGGGATGTTGGACCAGATGAATGTGGCCCTTGCGAAATTCTGGTGGAAATCGGCAGGGCCGGATGGGAAGGGCGTGATCTGGCAGTCCTGGGCAAATATGTCCAGACCGAAGGAGGAAGGGGGTATGGGTTTCAAGAACCTATACGACTTTAATTCGGTCTTACTAGGGAAGCAGGTGTGGAAATTAGTCACGGAGGAATCCAGCTTAGTGGCCAAGGTCCTCAAAGCTAGGTATTATCCGAGGACGTCGGTTCTGGAGGCGGGCAGGAAACCAAACCAAGGCTATATCTGGCAGAGCCTATTATCGGTACAAGAGTTGATTCAAAGCGGGGCGCGAAGGTCTGTCGGGCCAGGCTCGGAAATTTCAGTCCTGGGACATCCCTGGTTGACAGGTCTAGAGGCGAGGGTGCAGTCGGTCGGCCCTGGGCTTGAGGGGATGATGGTGGCGGACTTGATGACGCCACAAGGAAGGACATGGGACGAGGAGAAGATCTGGTCCCTAGTAGGAGGGGAGGATCAACAGGCAATCTAGGCGGTCCCGATCAGTCGAACGGCGGCCAGGGATTCCTGGTATTGGGCGGGGGACTACTTGGGCCAATACACGGTGAAATCGGCGTACGACAGGTGCCAACATGATCAGACCTCTATCCAGGCACATCCCGAAATCTGGCCGGTAATCTGGAAACTGGAAGTGATGCCAAAGATTAGATCATTCTTATGGCGTATGTGCTCGGGATGTCTACCGGTGGCGGAGAACCTAAGACGTAGACATGTGGAGATGGCGGCGACATGTCCAGTATGTCTGGGAGGAGAGGAGTCGACCTTTCATATATTGGTCACATGTCCTGTGGCACCTGAATGCTGGACGAAGTCGGGCCTAGTTCTTCCTCAGGGGACCCAGACGGTAACGGAGTGGCTGCTACAGATGCTTAGTCTCAACCCTACGGAAAAGGGAGGTCTGATTGGATGCCTTCTATGGGAAGTGTGGAAGGCACGAAATAAGGTAGTATGGGAGAGTATAGCACAACCAGCGGCCGGAATCTTCCAGACAGCTTTCCACCTTCAGCTAGGTTGGCTAGAAGCACGGAGGAGGAAGTTGCAGGCCCATGTGAGCCCAAGACACACTCACTCTCGGGGAGCGGAGGTATGGGAACGCCCTAGTAGGGAATCCTGGGCAATTAATACTGACGGGGCTCTGTTCGCAACAGCAAACAAAGTGGGAACAGGCTGGATATGTAGAGACGATAAGGGGCACCTCAGGGGAGCTCGGTCTACCTCGTTCCACGGAGCCCAGAACCCGGGGCTGGTGGAAGCGTTTGCGATACGGGAGGCGCTGATGTGGCTTCATCAATACCCGTCCCAGAGGGCGGTGGTTCGAAGTGATTGTAAGGTCATAATGGATATGATCAAAAGAGGAGGGGACAATTGTCACCTTTTGGGACGATCGTTATAGATTGTTTTTCCCTTTTATCTAAACTCGAGTGCGCGCAACTCGAATTTGTAAAGCGGACAGCGAACAAAGCAGCTCAATGGCTTGCCAGGGCGGCTTGTTCTACTCCTGTCTGGAATTGGGAAGGGGGTCATGTCCCCGAACCTCTTCAACATATCATTGTTATCGAAAATTAATTAAATACCGTTTCTCTCAAAAACCATTCAAAAAAGATACATAAGGAAATTAATTTAACGTAACTCAATTACAAAAAGAGAGATAAATTGTCAACCAGTCTTTTAAATATAAAAAGAAGAGAAAAAACTATGAGAAACATTTTTGGTCGAGGGAGGGTGTGTAAGACACGCGCTACCGTGGAGTGTGAAGCGGGAGCACCGAAATACTTCTGACAAACCCTCACTCTACATGTGTGTCTGTGACTGCAGCAATTTACATAAGATTCATAGTGGGCGAGCTATATTTCAGTGCTGCTAAAGTGCATCAGTATCGTGCACCTTAATCTATCATCTGCCGTTGATTTTTGTTTTCGTGGGGACCTCAGGACACGGGTGTTGCGGGTTTCGAGTAATGGGAGGGAATATGCGTCAACTTTTTACGGACGGACAGGGGTAAATTGGTAATTCCGCAAACTTGCTTTCGGACCGAAAAGACTTTTCTAGAAGATAAACAGTGTAGTGTACTATATTTACTATATACTTCTCGAAATTTGAGTTGTTTTGTTTTTCTTTTAATAATAATACTCTGTTTATCTACTATAACGTAAGTTTTGAAAATGATGTATACTGTAAACATTGAGGTCAGTAATAAATTCACATAAAATATAAACGAACAGCTGAGAGATTTGTGGGTGGGCTTACAAATCAAAGCCCAACTATTACAGATCACGCTTTAATAAGCGTGCTCGTGTGTTCATGTCCCACTACAAATTAGGGTGATTATCTATCCGTCGGAATTGATAGACTGGTTGGAACTGATTGATGCCGATATCGTCGTTCGGGTAACCGTCATGCATCGTTGTTATGTTGACGCCGATGCATATCCTTCATTCGATTGACACTAATCATGCTTATTCTTCATTCGGTTGACACTAAGGCTATGTCGAAAAGGCGAGTTGTTTGGACGTCGAATCTGACGTAACATTGAAAATTTACGTCGAATTAAAGAAAATGAGTCAGGTCGAATCCTATAATATAAAACACAATTACACGTAAAAATAGCCCTGGTGAGAAAGACATTTTGATTGAATGAGTATTGTTTTATTTGTTTCACTAACAGAAAATATTTTATATTGAATAAAACAAGTAGTAGTGGTAGTAGTAAGATAGTACCTGAAGGGAAGGTGTTGACAATCAATACAAAAGTAAATGCGATAAGAGAAGTATGAGTAAAGGAAATGATACTGTTGTCCATCTTTCATGGAAAGATTTCCAGGTCGGGTGAAAGAAATCATATCATTGATGATTCAAATAATATTTGAATCACCGTATCACTAATCATTATTCGATAATGTTATTTATTTCATATCAAAAACATATAATTATACATTGAACTTGTAGCTAAAGAGTCTTACGTATGAATAAAAACATCATAGCTGTTAGGGTTTCTTTCTTATTTTTCATTTTGGTCTCCTCTTGTTCGTCTCCATCACGATGACATGCCAACATTTCTCATATTCGCCGATCTATACGTTGCCCCACCCTGACCCGCTCGATACTGGGCCCATGGAACGCTCCCCCAAGCAATGAGCTCTCCCCCATTTTGTTCCGCCGTCACCCCTTATCTTGTTCGTGATTGCCTATATGGGACCTCATACATCCGACCTAGATGTTTGCCCCTTGCTCGCAAAGGTCAACGCGTTATCGACGTCGCCCTGATGATGACTAGTCGACCTCAGGTTGGTTGCTCCCCGAGGATCCCACGGGAGGGTGTGTACTCCCTGTCTTTCGCCCCACCCTGACCAATCTGGGTGTGCAATCCATTCGGCGTCCTGATAAGACGGGCGACCACCACACACCCGCTACCAGAACCGCCCGCTGTTCAGGAACAGGGGAAACCCTACTCCGAGGATGATCAATCCTCCTTCACGGCCTTAGGAACCTCGTTGTGAGCGCCAAAACCTACCGTTTGGGATTGGTCCTTGGCGGCTGATCCATATGCAAGAGCTCGTGACAGAGGTGCATGTCAACCTTACACAACATCCAATTGAACGTCTAGGGGCTTCTCAACCTAAGGACTTCCTTTTTCGGATCATGGTCAACATCCGGCCAACCCTACCGCACCTTACCCGGGGGATGGAGCAAGAGATGCACAACCCGCAACGTTATTTGATCAGTATGATACCTCTCAGGCGTAAAGGAAGTCACCTAGACTTATGAATCTTTAGAAGCCCATTAGTATGCCTAGCAGCCATCCCATCTGTGTTTGGGGTTTGGTAGCTACCCTCTAACCCACAATATAGGAATCTAAAACATCCCCCATCACGGAGGAGAGACGGTCTCGATAAGGCAGAGGAGATACCTACCAATCAACCTCGCTTGTCCATGTGAGAATATTAGGGCATCGCAGGGTGATTCAGAGGAGCTACACTCATCCCTTCGGGCTCGGACCCTATCTGATCCCCAACCCAACCTTTTTCCTGAGAAACTTCTTAACAAATTGACGTTCTCCTCTCTTCCACTTAAGGATCTCCCGCGAGGGATCAAAGTGGCTTCTATACGATACAATCCCTACTGAGTCAAGACAAGGAAAATTATTTGGATCTCTCGTGCCACTCACCGTATGAAGAGGGAACACCCTGAATTGTCACTTAGAATTGTTGGGTACCGCTTTTATATGATCACCGTTTCGGTTTTCACCGAAACTGTGTCTTTCCTTTTTCATTTTCCACTTGATGTATGTCAATTTCGCTCATTATGCATTTATTTAATAAAATTCATGTTTTATATTAAAAAAATCATACACAGTTAATATAATCTTCCATGGCCCGGGGAGAAAGACAGGATGTAGTGGTAGTCAAAATCATACCTTCCGACCACAACTTTGATTTATTTCTAAAAAAGAGTATTGTTAAAAACTATTTTATGAATTGTATAGGTGTGCAAAACCAACTAACGTATGGTTCATATTTTAAAATTTGTTCGTATTTTAACAAAATTATCACCATGTCTACGTGTGAAATTCCAAATTTTAACTAAAAATTGACACAAACTCTTTCAAACTTTGAATTATGTCCGGGGACTGAGTTTGAATTATTTAGTGGGGACCTGGAAATGTAAAATACAGTACATAGATATGTACGTAGATATTGCAATGTTTAATATCTGGAACAAAGGAACAACTATTCATCGGTCATGCAGTGCTTTGTTTGTTGGCCGACAACATCTGCTGTTTTGTAAATTCAAATCATATGTTTTCTTGTTTTTCTTTTACTGTGCAATTATTGTAATATCTCGAAGCAACTCTTATTAGTATCTACTAAGAGGGTCAAAGTCAAACAAACCATTCGTGAAGCAACCTAGGCTCGATTTCCTAGTACTGCATCCGTAGACAAAAATCTGTATGGGCCATCAAGCCCAAGCCCAAGCCCATTAGAAATGTTGAAGAATGTTCCTATCTCTGCTCCAAAATGCAAGGTTTTGTTATAATTTTACCACTTCCCAATTATCAGAGCATTCACAACGGGCCGGCCCTCGGGACCGACCCGTACGTTTGCGGTCCGCGGGACGCGGGCCGTCTCATTGTGGGACGGTTTTGCCGTTGTCCGCGGCCCGCAAACACACGGGCCCGGCCTCAGCCCTCGCCCCTCGCACGCGGGCCGAGCGCGCGTTCCTCGCCTTCGTCCCTCGCTCGGCTCCCGTCCAGTGGCGTGGCGTCACGTGTCCCTGCGTCAGAACGGTCGGCAATGGCTTTTTTTAAAAAAAAAATCTAAAACAATTTAAACCCTATAAATACCTCAACCCCAACCTCATTTTTTTCACACCCATTCTCCAATTTCACTCTCTCATTCCCACATTCTACTCTCTAATTTCCAAAATGTCCAACGATGAGGTTCCGACATATGAGGAGATGGCAGCCCAAATACCGACGTATGAGGAGATGGCAGTCCAAATGACGACGTATGAGGAGATGGCAGCCCAACTGCCGATATATAAGGAGATGGCAGCCCGAATGCGGGTAGTTGAGCGACGACTCCGAAATAGGATTGAGAGGAGCATGCAGAGAGCAATGCCAAGGATCGAGAGGGCCGCCCGTGGGGAACTAATGCGACGAGAGATTAACAAAGGTCGTGTTGAAGCTCACGACCAATTAATGAGGTACTATTTTTTCGATCAACCCATATATGGCCCATATATGTTTAGGCGTCGGTTCCGTATGTGCAAACCACTTTTTCAACGGATTATGGACAGGGTCAAGGAACACGACAATTACTTCGTTCAAAAGGTTGACGCGGCCTCACGGTTGGGCTTATCAACGGAACAGAAGTGCACCGCCGCGATACAGATGCTTGCGTATGGGTGCTCGGCCGATTCATTGGACGAAACTCTGCACATTGGGGTAAGCACCATACTTGAATGTTTACGTAAGTTTTGCAAGGCCGTCATTGAGGTATTCAGAGCCGAGTATGAGCGTACACCCACACCAGCTGACATGGAGCGCTTACTCCGAGAAGGGTACAATCGAGGGTTTCCCGGAATGACAGGGAGTCTTGACTGCATGCATTGGAAGTGGAAGAACTGCCCAACCGAAGACCAGGGAGCCCATGACGGGAAGTCACCACGAGGACAAGACGGTTATGCTTGAAGTTGTAGCGTCCCGTGATTTATGGATTTGGCATGCGTATTTCGGGATGGCTGGCTCGAACAACGACATCAACGTCCTCAACAGTAGTCACTTATTCCAAGACGCTTACTACGGCCGTGAGCTGGGAGTGGAGTACGAGATCAACGACCATCAGTATGACCGACCTTATTACTTGGTGGACGACATTTACCCAACATGGGCATGGTTCGTGAAGATTATTCGACATCCCTACGAGCCCAAAGAGAAGTTGTTTGCTAAGTGCCAAGAAGGTGCTTATAAAGATATTGAAAGGGCTTTTTGAGTACTTCAGGCAAGGTGGCACATCATTTCCCGTCCCGCTCGTACTTGGAGCAAACACACTTTGACTGATATCATGCACACATGCATCATTCTACACAACATGATTGTAGAGGATGAACACGACCGGTACGAGTATGTGACGAGGAGTTGTTGTACGAACAACCTCCAGAAATACCGAATTGGACACCACCGGAACGATGACACCACGGAGGGCCATTGGCATACCAACAACTAGTGGATTGTCAACAAAGTGTCACAAATCATCAGACCCACATGCAACTACAAAATGATCTTATGGAGAACTTATGAGGTCTATATGGAGCTGGTTTCCGTGACGATGAGTAGTCGTTTGTACTCTTGGAGCTGGTTTTTGGGTTGTATTAAAAGGGGATGAATAAAATTACAAGTTCATTTTTTTCGTGTTAAATTTATCTATTATTTATTTATTGTCATCAATTATTATTTTTCACATTTGTTTAAATTTTATATAATTTAAACGGTTTCTGATAAATAATTAAATAAAACAGCAAAATATCAATTAATAACTCAACATCCAGTCAGCACAAGGGACTCACCAAGGGCCTCTCATTGCAAAACACCCACTATTCTGAGTCCCTAGGGACTCACTTTTTTCCAGTCAGCACAAGGGACTCAGGGCCAGGGTCTCACCAAGGGCCTTTCCATTATACATGCTCTCATCCTAATCTTGTTTTAAGAATTTTCTAAGGTAATAAACGCATTTGAAACCAATGATTTCATGTTTAATGCATAAAAATTCTATTAGGAAAATCTACTTTGAATTGTTACATTTTTTTTAGCAATATATAAATTTATTGATAATTAACGGAAAAGATCACGATATATTCGTCCACGACATATTCGTCCGTGCACTCGCGTCCAAGACCATTGAGGACCTTTGCACAACCGAAGAACCCCCATCCAAGACCGAGCTACCATCAAAGTCTTCCTCAAAGGTCCCCGACCACGAGTCCTAAAGCAACTAGGATTCCGAATCCGACTAGGATTCCTCCTTGTCCGTCCATGACTTGGAGCCCTCATCCACGAGCCCCTCCATGGCTCTCACTCACCAAGTCCATTCCCTACAAGGTTTCAACCACAAAGCCTTCCAACAATGGAAGCTTCCTAAAAGGGGAAAGGGACATCAAGCCACACGCACCAACCCATTGGTGCGTTCCATCTCGGTCAGCCAAGTCTGATCGCATGGGAGGCCAACCTGGTCCTCCTCTCTTGGCCCAAGACCGAGCCCGCACATCAGCACAAGCAAGGCCCAAGCCTTTGCACCTTGCCATCTTCGGCAACCTTCCAAAACAGGAAGGATCAACCAAGCGCACGCGCGCCCAACCTGCGCGCGTTCCCTCTCGGTTCTCTTCGTCTGCGCGCTCAACCAGAACCTTCTCGGGCCCGGCCCGAAGCCAAGGCCCTTGCCAAACCAAGGCACCAACCAGGCCCGGCCCCGAGCAGGTCCACGCCCAGCCAAATTGTGCCAGCGCCAGACCCTCGCGCGTCCTCCCTCGGTCCTCTACCTTCGCGCGCATCAAGTCCCATCCAAGACCGGCCCGAAGCCGAGGACCACAAAGCCCCAACCGAGCCAACGCACCTACCAGGACCGGCCCGATCCACATCCGCGCGCGCACTATGTCGCGCGTCTCTCCTCGATTCCCAGCGCCCATGCGCGCCCACAAGGGCCAGCCACATCCGGCCCAAGGCCGAGGCACTCTAGGCCTCTGCCAAGCCAACCAATCAGCCAGGCCCGGTCCCAACCAAGAGCCCGTCCAGCCAAGCCAGGCCCGCGCCCAAACTCCTGCGTGCATCCATCTGCGCCCAACCATCCTTGCGCGCGTCCCCACTCGGCCAGCTCTCCAAACGCAGCCAAGCTTTCCTATTCCAACTAGGAAAGTCCTCCAAGGCCAACTCATCATCACAAGGAGCCCTAATGAGATTAGGAAACCCTTGCCATACACGGCCAGCCCCTATTCCTTTCCAAATTGGATTCCATATCAACGAATACCGAAGGAAAGGAGGGTTTGGATCATCCCTTGGTCCAAACGAAGCCCAAGTAGAACTAGGAGTTTTAATCCTATTTCCTTGGCCGAAACCTATCCCTTTTAGGCTAGGATTTCGCCCATCTCTACCCTATGTATAGATGACCCTCTCTATTGTATAGGTTACTTTCCATCTTCCATAAACACTATCCTCCATGGTTTCATCCCTCTCACATTGAGTGCACCCATTGTAAAGTGATGTTATTACATTAATAAAGGAGCTTTACATAACCTCTTGCTTCCCTTGTTTTCTCTTAACGTTTCGTGTAGCTTTGTCGTGGCTTCTTAGGTTTTTCGGGTCCCATTCCCGTGCCTAAGGCCATACGTATCCGAGGGCAGAACAAATCTCCTCCCGGGGCGTAACACTACGGATAGTTTCAGAATTTTTGAAAAAATGAACAAAAAATAGACGGAAAAATAGATGTAATGGGAAATGTTGTTACTAAGTATTAGTTTCGAAGTATGTTTTCGTTACGAAATACTTTTTGGTATTTATCTGTTAAATACGTATAGTACATGATATGTCAACGTAATTTATCCTTTTCTTTATGCGTTCTTGATTTGAACATTGGTGGGCCAAGCCCAAATCCTTTGGAGGATTAAGCCTGAGATCTAAACCCAAGGCCCAGAACTGAAAATCAAAACCCTTTTCCAATTTCCTCGACCTACAAAACCAGTTCCAAGAGCTTCGAGAATTGGTTCGTGCGAGCTCAACAGCGACGAAAAGTTAGCTCCAATCTCAGAAATCCCCACACAGATCCTCGCGACGATGGCCAGTGCAGACGCTGAGGCTTTGGATTTCGAGCCGGAGGACGACGACCTCATGGACGAGGACGCCGGCGTCGAAGCCGACGCCTCCCCTCGCGCCCCCTTCCCCAAGCTCAAGTCCGCCATCACCTCCTCCGGCGCTGCCGCACCGAAGAAGACCAAGGGCCGAGGCTTCAACGAAGCTTCCAACTCCGACCGCTCCAAGCGCCTCTCAGGCCGCGACTTCGACTCCCTCAACTCCGAGGGCGGCCCTGGACCCCAACGATGTAACTCTCCTTGTCATCTTCTCTCTTTTTCTGTATCCAAATTTTATAAATGGAATGTTAATGGCAAAGCTTTTAATTTCATTGTTTTTGGTTTCTAGGGTTTTTCTATTTGCTGCTTGTTCATGTATCTAGGGTTGTTTTCATGTTGCGGGAACCGATTTCGATTGATTCCCTTCCCTAGGTGGAAATTGGAAATAAAACTTCACATTGATTATAAAACTTGTAAATGGATAGACTTGTATTTATTTGTGAAATTAAATTTTATCCATGTTGAACTGTTTGTCATTTATGTTTGTGTGTGAGAATTGTGCTACGCATTGCTGTGGTGGATATAGTGGGACTACAGGTGGTGAGTTTGTGGGTTGGCTTGATTAAGTAATTTGGGGATCATGGTGGTTTGAGTGAGAGTTGTTAGAACATCCTAAGTTTGGAAATAGGTGGTATCCTTTTGTATTTGGTTGATTTTGTTGCAGGATACCGCCCTCCCCACTGTAATATGATATTACTTGAGTTGCAAGTGGACATACTTGTTATCACGCGTCATAACTCAATTACGCATTTTTGTAGATAATTCGACGTCCCAAGATAAACTGTGATTTTTCAAGAATTCTCTTGTTAATAATGATGGGTTTATGTGATGCGTTATGCCTGTGCTTCATTTCCTATCTGTTGTTTTTAACGTAAACTTCTCTTGTGGAAATCGCGTAGCAATTGAAGGATGGATCATTCTGGTTACTGGAGTACACGAAGAAGCGCAAGAAGATGATCTTCAAAATGCATTTGGAGAGTATGGGGAAATCAGGAATTTGCATCTCAATCTTGATAGGCGCTCTGGGTTTGTCAAGGTAAGACAATGAGTGTCGTGTTATTCATTTGGTATCATTGGTGACAGGATTGCGTAAATGCTCTTCGTTCATGAATGGGATACTTGTCTGCATGTGGTATTCTATTAGTAATTTCCTTTTCTGGTTTCGTTTGGTGGAAATTTTGTTTGGTTTGAAGCATGAATTATATTGGATACTCCTTGCATTAATAACTCATGACATATTGTCATACTTACTATTTAATAACATTTTAGACGTTTCTCATTTAAATACCTAATAGGCTAATAGGTTTAGGGAGTCTTGTGTTCGGATGTCTGTAAGCATCTTATTGGAGTTTTTGTGACAGATAATTTTGTAAATCTTTCAGCGTTAGAACATAGTTTGAGTCATGAAGTTTAGCTCCTAGGAACGAACTGTCCTAATAGAAATAGTTGAAACTTGAAAGACATTCTGATGTTGCTAGTTTCTTCTACTGCTTGTGTCTTTTATCTCCCTCCTGTGCTAGGAGTTGTACTAACAAAAAATAATATAATTTGATTTCTCTGAAGTGTTAACCTTTTGGGGGCATTACTGTTGTAGGTTCTAATGCTTGAATTATCTATTATAAGCGTCCAATATGTACTGGTGCACTGATTTGTATGTTTGAATACTGTTGCAAGCTCTGTTGATGTGTTGCTCAATTTTTTTATTTCAATAGTATCATTTGTACTCCAAATAAATATAATATATGCCTTGGAAGGTGAATTTGGCGATTTGTATCCTTAGTAGCTGTCATGGTTAATATCATGCAGTGTGTGGTTTTGATATTCTGTTCAGATTTGTAATAAGTTTTGTGTGGTAACTTTACTTCATCTGATACTATTTCTACTTCTCAAAAGGGGTATGCATTGATCGAGTTTGAAAACTTCGAGGAAGCACAAGAAGCAATATCCAAAATGAATGGAGCTGAATTTCTTCTTCAGACTATCAATGTCGACTGGGCCTTCAGTAACGGACCTCTGAATAGAAGGAATACAAAGAGGTATGTCCTTTCTACTCATTATTAATTACAATAAAAGTTAAAATCTCTGCTGATCAAGGCCTACATGTATTTTTTCTTTGACTACTAAAACAATGCATAACATTTTCAGGGCAACACGACGATCAAGAAGTCCCAACAGAAGATACTAGTAATTCATGTGTGTTTGGTCGCTTCGTGAGGGCTTGTGCATTTTCAGCAAAGGATCTATGTTTACATTTGCCATTGAGGATTATTCTGTTTGATGCATGTTGACTTGCTGTGTCTATCAAACTTTTAAACTATTGTGCCAGGATCTATATATCTTGCTTTATGTGACAATTTCCTTGTAACTTCAGTTTTAATGTTACTCTATTTTCTCTTGGAGACTAAATTGGATGGATGTGAGACTGAATCTGTGGACCTTGTTTGCTCGTTGAATTCCATTTGCATATTTAGTATTGAAGTCAAATGCACATATGTAGTATCAGGAAGGTTTTTAAAGTCATTACTCTTTGACTATTAAATCTGCTTTCGTGATTTTCCGCAGATCATCTTGTAACTTATTCATTGACATTTTCCCTAATATGCAGTGTTCTTATTGTTATGATGGAATTGTGCTTGTTCTGTCTAATTGTTCTTTCATTTTTTACCCTAATTTTACAGGTTTGCAATATGTACATTCTTGTATGTGTCTATACATGTGAACCCAACTTCGTTTATAACTTCATGCTGCCCAGGCGGTCCAGAAGTCTGCATTGCATTGGCTCGTTGGTGTCCCAATGGTCCGCGACCATATCCACCGCGAGTCCTCCATTCTTTGCATCTCAGCCAGCTATTACATAGAGCAATGAACATAAATATAAAAACCCAGTTCTATATCAGGAACGCTCATAGAACAGATTTGAATGTGTATAGCCGTTGCTTACTCTTCCATCTCTGAGCTCGAAAATGGCCGAATTGTCTGAAAACGGGATTGGCCTCGTAGGTGCAACCTGCACAAACATGTTCATATGACTAAACCTTGTCATCTGCTAA
Organism: Erodium maritimum; assembly: GCA_963921825.1. Taxonomy (NCBI): domain Eukaryota; kingdom Viridiplantae; phylum Streptophyta; class Magnoliopsida; order Geraniales; family Geraniaceae; genus Erodium; species Erodium maritimum. The sequence goes on along the minus strand of OY997588.1, from coordinate 8,204,606 downwards.
GGGTTGCAACTTGCAAGGGAAGGGACAAAGTACCTTGGAGTCACAGGTTTTATCATACTCAGCTTCCTTGTCTTCATCCCCACAAACTTCTCTTTCAGCCATTACAGGGAACCCACAGTTCCTCCATGTCCATTGCATTTGGCTGCTCTGGTCCATGTGCCGCAGATACACATTCCCATCTGAACCAACCAAGAGAAGTTCATTTCCTTCAAAGCACAACCCCGGCGATCCGACCAGAACCACGACTCTGTCCGGTGTACCGTGCTCCACCCAATTCCACCCATCCATCCGGTTCCAGTGATACTCAACGAGCCCTCCATCCTCCGAGAGCACGAAGATCGAGCCTGTCAGCGACGATGATCTCATCGCTGTCCCGGGCAATCTTGCTAGGATCAAATGCTGAGACAGGTAATGCTCGTGCCACAAGCCGGTCACTTTGTTGTACTGATACAACCTCCGGTTCCTCCCTATCACAAAAACTATGTTCTCCCTGAACAATTCCTGATCAACTATGCATGACACTTTCGTTTCCGGAGGGTTTCTGCAGTCTTTCCATCTAAATCTCCTCATTGCAACCTATTCAAGACATAGTTGTAACTTGTAAGTCAGCATACATAGTTACATAACATTACATGTTTGTGAAACATCGTACTTGTCTTTTTCACTTACAGTGAATTGTAGTAATCTTCCTGATTTGCTCACTGTGAACAAGGAGTCCTCTGGTGTGACTTTCTGAGCTCGACCGGGCATTTGATCCCATGGAGGGCCTGCAATGACATGCCTTCCTTTCCTCATAGCAGTGCAATTTATCCACGCCAAATCGTTACCATTCCTTTCCCTTATAAGCAAGTTCCCATACGTATCAACCAAGAACACACTCCCATTGTAGCTTCCCACAACCCCTCTCATACCAGTCTCGTGCTCGTGCCTCAGCCACAGCCACACACTCTCAGCATAAACATACTCGAAAGTGAACCCTCCGCCCGTTACAAGGAAAAAAGACCTGCCAGGATGCATCACTCTTAACCGGAAGTTTGTGTTGGTCCAGTTCTCAGGGACTGTGTACTCTTCCTGAGATTGTGATTTTGATTGTGATTGTGATTCTGTCAGGCCTGATGTTTGTGTTGGTATGTAATCTTCATGTGCTTGGTTTACCTTTCGCCTTCTCAACACCGGTCTTTGAGCTCCTTGATCATCATTTGGCTTGTCTCTTATGCCTGTTATGCAATTCGTTGGCCCGCGCTCCTCTGTGCAATACTCTGCATTCCATCCCTCACTCTCTGGGGCATGTATGACTGTCCATATGTACTTAGTTGATGATTTTCTTCTACTGTTATAAGACTGATGTGTTGCGCCTGTAGCCTCGCCGCCAAGTCCTGCTTGGTGCAGCTCTGCAAGCCTGCCATCGTCTAGATGGAACAATATCCTCCCAAACTGAAATTGCTTCCCGGGGACGCTTCTTGCAGCTTTTGCATATAAGGGGTGCTTATGATTCACCCATTTTTGGTGCTCTTGAGCACTACCTGTCTTCACAAGAAATATACAACATTATGACCAATTTGCTGATGGAGTGAGTGGTTTGATTTGGTTTATGACAGTTTCTTCACTTACCTGAATGTGTTGGTATTCTGTATTCATAAACAGATCCTACAGATGATGTCAGAAACAACGAGTAGGACTTGTCGTTGAGCTCGTCTTGCAGAACCGGTGTCATTGATGTCAGGTTCTGATTTTTTGGACTTCCATGGACTATCCACTTCCATTTCCTCTGGTTTAGCCGTCTCTCAACCAATTTGCCAACCTAAACACATACAATTAGCTCTTAATTAGATATGTATCCATCTCTTGTATTTACACTATCAATGATCTTTGCAGAAATGGAAAAGGTGTACCTTTGATAGGAGAAAGAGGGATATGGAATGATCTTCGCCTGGGCTGAGTGAGGCAAATCCCGTTGATGGCATTAGTGAAGTATCGTGGGCTGTTTGTTCTTTCCATATATGCTTCTTCCATGAAGGCTTTGAGCTTCTGTCGTATTCATAAAGGTCGCCTTTTGAACTGCATCAAGAACTATATTTTAACATGGGTTTGTTATTAATCTCCCAAATCAAGACTTGTCCTCATCACCTTATTGTGTACAAGACTTCTGATTTAGTTGCAGTTTCAGCTATGGCTGCAACATTTGCTCCCCTGGGACGACCATGATCTACCCATCTGTTCTACGTTTTCACAGCACAAACATGAAATGTCCAGAGATGAATCAACATAGCAAAATAGACTTAAAGTTCATAATTTTAACAGTCTTTTTGTGTATAAGTGTGTCTGAGTCTCACCTTGGGGGCTCAACCTCACTGAGCTCCAAAAGCGACCCATCCTTGGTGCAAAAATACATTCTCCTATCGAAACACGGTCTCATCAGCCGAGAAATCAGTCAGAGAATTGTGTATCTGAGTTAGTGTTCTTACATTCTATCATGTGAGACAACTCCTGATTTAATTTGGATTGCAGAATCATGTTCTGATTCTTTGTGTTTGGTTTTGTCCAGAGCAGGTGTGAAACAAACCCAAATTGGCTGTGAGCTCTCACCCAGTTGCAACTGAAAGAGATCAACAAAATGGACATCATGAATGAATAACACAATGAGGAACAAGTTTCAGCCAACAACTTAGTTAAGGAAACTTAGGTACTATTGTCTCTTCCTGATTCGGGTACACCAAACTTCATCTAAGCTATTGAATCAGATGCTAAGATTATGATAGCTATGAGGTGAGGAGGCTAAGTACATGAGACTTTGAGGATGTGTTCCATGCATCCCCAAAGGTCTTGAGACAAGAATCTTTTCAAAACAACCATTGTTATGTGAAGAGCAATACCTGGTACAGTTTCCCAGATTCAGAGAGGGCAAGAATGGTCTGATTGACAATGAAAACTGAGATGGCATGACCTGCAGAGAGGGGCAAATCATGAGGAGCAAAAACCCAATGAACTCCATTCCAAAACCTCTCATAGATGGACCCACTTTGACCAGTGACCCAAATTGATGTCTCTGATATCTTGGTCAGTGAAACCCTCTTCCTCACAGGAAGAGGAGGCTCATCATCATCATCATCATCATCATCATCATCATCATCATCATCATCATCATCATCATCATCATCATCATCATCTTCTTCTTCTTCATCATCATCAACACCATCACCATCATGTTTTCTTCCTGATTGCTTCTCTTGATGATCACCACCAATCAAACCCACTTTCCTACAACCATCATTGACACAAGAAACCAAATCATAGGGCAGTTCCAGCTCCACCCAGCTGTTGCTTTGCTCTCTGAACTCCCAGAACCTATTGGTTTTCTGCTCAAACTTTGAATTGGGTTGAAGAAGAAACTGTGGAGGAGAGCATGAAGCTGAGTCAAGGACCAGTAAATAGCTGAGTGACAAAAGGACCCAGATGATCAAAAATTGCTCAGTCATGATGAGATTGGTGAAAAGGCCCCAAATAGAACAGGGTTTGGTTCAAAACACAGACTTGATGGTTGGGTCATGAGCTCTTGTATCTTTTGTGGTGACCCATTTCTGCACAGTCATACCAGAAAAGAAAAAACTAATCAGAGGACTCAAATCTCATATCTGGGAAGAGAGAGAGAGAGAGGGTCCAAACTGGGATTTTTAGACTATTAAAGCTTATGAGTTTGACAACTCCAATGGTAAATACTATTATTCATGGGTTTGTTTAATTTTCTTTGGTGTTTCAGATAATAACTTACCTAATTTTTATGACTTCTCTTTCTTATTGTTTTGAGGCAATCTCTTTGTCATCAGTGCTTGTATGTATGCCCTTGATTGGTCCTTTCATGTATCTCACTCACTCCTAAGCTCCAGACCAATTTTCCATACTTTCATGTCATGAAAATTTGAAACTGTGTAAGGGATACAAAAGTCTTTTACCTAATACATCAAAGTCATGCCTTATAAAAGTTAAGGATCAATCAAGGATACAATTGTCTTTATACAAATGTTATTTAACTGCCCTAACATAAATATGTATAAAGTTATTGGTTACTTTTTAGAGTTCACCAAACAATTTGAAGATTGAAGAATAAGGGTAAGACTGGGAATAATTTAAAATGAATAGTTAATTGCTATTTTTAGAATTTTGATAAGCAATTTACTAAGAATAATGATCTTTCCAATAAAATAATAATAAATGGTTATAAAGAAACAATATAAATGAAATTAAATAATTTTTAAATCGTAATCTATATAAATTACGTTTCGTATTAATATTGACTATAATATAGAGTGTTATCATACACGGATTATTCATGACATGAACCTAAACATAAAAGACGATGTAAGTTCGTATAGTTTCTTTTATAGAATCATGAAAAAGATAGGAGAAAGAAGACATTTGCATTTAAAATTGACATTGAGCTTTTTTTTGCAAGTTGGGTGTTAGATGATATAATATGCTTTTTTTTCTCTTTCTTTTGCTATATCACTTTCCCATGTGTTCTTGTATTAGTTAACTATTTTGTTTAGAATTTTAAAGTGGAGATTGATGTTTGATGGGTCTCAAGTCCATCATCTTCCATGCTCCACACGGACCACACCTATATTTCCATTTCAAATGTTTGACTAAGTACATAAATATATTTATTTATAATAGATAATTTATTGTTTTCTTAATAAAATGATTTAAAATAGATAACATGTATTTGACAAGTTAGTATTGTCAGGTTTATAATATATGTATTGAATAATATATTTAAACTATTTTTTGAATTTTATATAAAAAACGCATTAAATTATAACTCAATTACAATATTGATGTTGAGAGAGGCGGTGGCTAGGGTTTGGCTACCGTTGTCGTTTTTGTGGTTCTGGTGATTGCTCACCATGGTTATCCCATGAAATCGTTTTAAGTTGTGTTGTTTGTATTGATGTTTTGCGATTGATACTCGACGACATAGTAGTGGATGTGCGGAGGCAGGGAGCAGGAATCTTCAATGGGGGGGGGGGGGGGTGTGTGGCTGCGAGGTATCCAGATCCTTGCTTTGTGTTTGGATCTCTAATATGTAGGTTCATGCAAGTACTGCTTAGTTACAAGAGGGCGAGTACATGGATGCATGAGACCGTTACCTTCGGTGGGTGTGGAAGCATTATCTATTCCATCGTAGGATTCACGTCGATGCTCCCTTCTCAGGTTGGCGATACCGCACGTTTGTGCACGGCCACTTGGTGGGCTTAGTGCTTGAGTGCCATTATTTTCTTCTTCAAAGTCCTTGGGACTAAGAAGACGAGCTGAATGGCGTTACAGGAGGGGCAGAGGAACTTCGTTGCTGGATTGTCCAGTTCTCTGTCCAATTTCCAATGTGTGCGGCCAGAGCGACAATAGGGTTCCTCCCAACTGTCCACAGTGTGCACGACTGATCTGAGGTAGTGGGGAATAGGGCTAGGAGTGGGTCGTGATCGTTGGAGGGGATAGGGAGGCAAGGACGCGATAGAGATGGTTGGGATTGCACGCAACGATAGGGTGATCGCGAGTGAAGTGTGGTCGATCTTTGTTCTGTTTATGACAGTGGGAGATCAGCACAGAACTAGCGTAATCACGAGGTCAGAGGACAATATAGAGTTTGATGAGGCAATAGGAATACCAGCGAGGAGCGGCAAGCCCCCTTACCTCGCCCAATGAAGAATCAGGGGTCCATTGGGGGTCAGCCAGAAACACTGCCCCACTGGACGTAAGGTGGAAAAGGTTTCGTCAAGATCTGGTATGGTACTCTCCTACCATCTCGGAGATCAACAATTTCGTGTTTTGGAGCCCTACTTTTATCATTATAGGGAGGACGACGCACGTTGACAACTCGGGGGAGTATCTAGTCCGCCATAGTACTTTTTCGGAAATGGGTCTGCTTTGCCCTAACTTTCAGTTTGGATCCGTTGTATCGGTGTCGACAGACGTTACCGAAATATCCCCTCATGAACATTTCAGTGAAGCGGTTCGATACCTTGAGCTCTTTTACTTTATGTTGAGGTCCCATGTTATTAGGACCACATTTTTAGTACTTCTAAATTTTTATTTTTGCAATTTATTTACTTTTAAACGGTTTTTATTTATAATATTTTACTCGTTTCCTTAAAAAACACTATTAATGTTCAGTTCGGTGAGGTTTAGCTCATTTATATTTGTAATATCCAAATTATTTGGTGACATTATTTGCATATACAGAAATGTTAAGAATTGTCCGAGACTAAACTACAGATCCTCTCCTCCCCGCGTAGGAAAAAGAAACCTAACAACCTCTTTTTTTGATCTCTTGCCCCCGTCGATGACAGTCGAGGCTTCACCTCAATTGTTACCGACCGAGGTCAACCTTTACGCTTTCTCTATTCTCTCGGGAGTTCTATTTTGTTGGTCATGCCTACTCGGTTTTCGTCTGTTCGTCACATGCTCTTTTTCTCCTCCTCTAGTTTCGGCTTCTTCAGTCTCTTCGCTGCATCCGTATTTCGCGGTTTAGGCCAAAGAGTCCGCTGAGGCAGCCTCAGATTTTTACTATGAGTGTGGAAGGGGCGTTGTGGAAGGAGAGTCGAAGTGTTTTGTGTGAGTCTTAGATTCTCCGGCGTTGTTTCTTCGGATATCGGTGATCAAAGTCAGATGGATGAATATTGAGATGACCAGTGTGGTTGGATCTCAAGAGACATAGTCACGTTTCTAGTTTTTTCTATGTTCTTTTTTGTTAGCTTTTGGTTGGTTGTGGCCTTTTCGATCCAAATAACTGCACTATGTTGTTGATTGGTGTGCATCGATTGCATATTTGTGTGGACCGGTTGAACTTGGTGTGCCCGTTATGTGACACTTATGGTGTGCACTTTGTTGCACGTTCTTGACACATTTTGTTGCGTTGTAGGTTTTGATTAGAGGTCGGTAATATTATGTTCTAGTTTTTATCTGGAGTTTGTAATATTTACCGTTATACTTGTACGATCAACGGTTGTAAGTTGTAAATGATCGTTTGTATATTCATTGAGTGATATATAAAGTCCAACGATACTTTTTTCCTTCAGAAAATATATACAGAAATGCTAAATAAAATATGAACTAACGTTTTTTTAATCATAAAGTCATTGATTTTTAAAAATTGACGGGAATCTAGCGAGACATCTTGAAGGTCCACACAGAATAGTGTTATGAATAATGGAATCTCGGGTTGGCCATGTGGATCGGCCGGAAGAATCTTCAATGTGACGTGTGAGGGACCGAAGAACTTATTCAAAACAGTACAAATATCTTCATTTTATAATCAACTTCTGTTGTTTCTATAAATTAATGAATAATAAGGTTTCACCACCTGTAATTTTGGAACTAGTTCTTTGTTTAAGTGAATAACTACAGACCCGTTTAAGAGGACATTTTAGTGATCAAGACTCAAATCTTCATGTAAAAGATCTTAAATTCGATTTAGTTTGATCAAATAATTTTATTTAGTATAAATTTAACTTGTTGTGCGTGTAATAATAGACCCTAGTCATTTAACACTTTCTTTTTATCGGTAATTTTTGTTTTATATATCAAGCCTCTAAAACAAAGGACGTGACTGAGTGAAACCCCTCAACGTAAAGAACTTACAAACAAAAATAATCCTGAATGAGGTTCCTAGCGCAAATATATTTGTATGGTAAGAGATTTAAACCGAACCAAGGACGGGTCTAGCAATCCTATACCCAAAAATTTCAACCATGAAGCAAACCGAAACAAACTTACAACCCAGAGCATGCCAAACATGGAACCTCCAACCAAACAGAAACCCGACATGGGGCGCAACAAAGTTACCTAAACACGGTCTAAAGAACCAGATATTCCAACCATGAGGTGTGCCATCAAAAAGCGGTTTCGGTGGGCATACAATTGATTGTGACTAGTTATCCCGGTCTTTTTGTTAAAGTTCTCATCGAGCCAACGCTTGTGGATACCATTCTTTACCCCCCCCCCCCCCCCCCCCCCCCCCCTAGAATGGAATGAAGCGTATTCATGCTCCTTCTCTCTTTTTGCTCGGGGTCGAGGTTTGTTGCGAACTGGATCTGCGGCTGTGAACTCTGCACGAACCACGACCTCATCTTCTTCCTCACGATGACATCGTCAGCGTGCTCACGAGAAACCAGAAGATCTGTTTCTGGGCGAACTTCGAGGTCACATACAAATCATCCCTGGCTTCGTATGTGGGTCTCGTTCGATGTTTGATTTCTCGATTTCTTCTTCCACGTGGTTTTTTGAATTCTCCATGTAAATCAGTCCTGAAAATTCGATGCTTGATTTCTCGATTTTGCGAAGAAAAGGAATGTTCTCATGCCTTCCACACTTGAGATGACGCCGCTCGCAGCTCGATCCCCATCTTCGAACAACGTTGGCGAGCAAGGAAGTCGTCTTCTCCGGCGAAACTTCCCAGATTTGTTCTTCATTTTTGTTAAATAATTCAAAATGTTAAAATATTAAAAAAACCACTTTTATTGTACTTTGATGTTTTGATTTTAAATAATACAGTATTTTTTTAAATATTGAATATTAATAGAAAATCTGGAATTATAGAAAAATAAACACAACTTAGAAAAATAAAAAGTATTAATATTGATAAAAAATCGGAAATTAAATAAAATATAAGTTTTTTTTTTAATTTTAGTAAAAATATAAAATAGTTTAATTATTAAAAATTATAAAAAACAGAATTAAAGAAAAATAAAAACAGAAAATTAATGAAAATAATATAATTAAAAAGTTAAGAAATGAATGATATTATTAGGGGTGGGCATTGGGTGGTTAACCACCCAATAGAACCCTTTATAAATCCAATCCGATATTACCGGTTTGACATATCTTGGAACCAGCCCCAACCCAAAAACCAATTTTTCTCAGTGAAACCAACCACTTTACTAACCAGTTGGTTAGTGGTTTTAACCAATCAACCACTTAACTACATGAAGTACAAATTTAGATACAAATAATCATACATATATTTTTATTTCAAGCCAAAACATATTACTACATTCTCCAAAACAAAAGAAAAATTACATATAAGTCATCGTGTTTATGTTAGCAATCCGTGTTACACAGAAGAGTGCTCATGGGTCATTCATCAATATTAGATCAGTGGCTATTATGAAGCCACGTGTATATGATGAACAGTACCGGTTTGGTTGGTTAACTGATGGTTTGGCGTTTCAAGAACCGAAAACCAACCGATAACTTTTCGGTTTGATCGTCAAGAACCCGCAATCAACCGTTAACTTTCCGGTTTCGGGTTTTCCGGTGCGGTTTCCGGTTGGTGGTGGTTGGTTTTAACGGTTTCGGTTTTTTTTTGCCCACCCCTAGATATTATTACTAATTAATTAAAATGTTAATAAAATTAAATTTAAAACTGAAGGTACAATGGTTTTTTTATTCTCCAGTCAAAAGTCAACCAAATCAACATAAGGGCAAAATGATCATTCAACTTTCTTTCGTTAGTTTTTTAATTCCAAGGCTCAAAACATCCGTGGACCAAACATTAGGGTATCTAAATATAATAAAAAACAATAAAGATTCCAAAACATCCGTGACCCAAACATAAGCATACCATAATGTATTTAACTCATTATAAAAACAGTCATTAAGGAACTATTGACTACAATAAAAACATTTATTTAACACATCAACTTGTAAATTACATGTTAGAGTCATCAAATCAATCCAAGATATGCCCAATCATATCGGTTTTTAGTTGTCCATAAAGTCTACCATCACGCACTTGTGCAAAGTTTTCTATAGAACTTCTAAATTAAGGTGTAGGCCTTTGGCGAACTTCCGATGATGGTGTCTATAGCGATATTTCAACATCCGCCTCATCCCTAAAATTTGGTGTGCGTTCGTGTGTTCAATCTTCAGGATCATGTCGTGTAATATAATACAATACACGAGCTAACCGTATATTAACGTGCCAATGCGCATGTAAAATTCTGAGCGCCTTTCGACGTACTTCCTCGCCCTCTCTTGATTGTGGACATATAGTATATCATTTTTCAACAACTTAAAAGAAGATGGTTTTAACAAATTGACTCCATGTAAGATAAATACAGTCAATTAAGTAGTAGGAATAGTACTAGCGACATCTATTCACCACATGCTTGATGGTTCGCTACACAACACTTCGATGAATAGATGTCAGTCGTTGAATACAACGATATCGTTGTTCGACTTGACGGTACCGAAAAAGACACCGACATCGACAGTTTCTGAATATTTTTAAATTTTTTGAAGTATTTTTTTTTAGGCTTTTAAGCTTTCTATGAATGAAAAATATGAGGAAAAACTGAACTTTCTGTATATTTAAATATATATATATTTTTTGCTTTCAACCCTAAACGCAGTCTACAGTCTCCTTCTCGCGCGTCTCATCTGAGTAGTGTGCCTTACCTCAGTCGCCGGCCGATCTCAGGTAAGCTTCTCATCTCTGGCACCAATGAGTCATCAACTGGTTTTAATACATTCTCAGTCCTTCACTCCTAATTCATTATTGATGTCCTCAATCTGGAGGTTGATATACGCTGCTCTCTAGAGCAGATGAGTTTCGGAGGTTCTACACTCATTTGTAACGATTCAATGTATTAACAGTATTGATTATTGATTGGGAGATTGTCACTGATATTGGAATGCTTTAATCACAGATACTTACACATATTTGAATAGATATTGGGTGGAATTGCTGAAATATGCCATTATGATTTGCTAATGGATGAATGTTATGATTTTATGACCTATAGTTTCTAATTTGATGAATCTGGCGACTTTGCTATGAAATTATGTGTTGTTTGAATTAGATTATATGACATTTTATGAATATGTTATTTTTATTGTTGAGGCTTACGCTTTGGTTCCCGTTTCCACATTTTAAAACCTAGGCAGGATTGTAAAAAATGGAGCAGAGGTTAGCGAATACATGGCGGATGGCTGTGAACGAGAAGAAATTTATAGAAAAGGCTTTGCTGTCCGACCTCAGAGTCGATGGCCGTGGTCCTTTTGACTATCGTAAGCTGAACATCAAGTTCGGTAGGCAAGTTTTCCTCATTTGCTTCACTTCAGTTGATGGTTTCTCTTTAATTCACCAATGTTCATGTACAGTTGCTGCAATGTGGGCAAAACAAATGATGAGTTGCTCATGGTTCCTTTAGAACTTCATTTGTTTTTGCTACCTGTATAGGTCCTGAAACCCTTTTCTAGTGGAAAGGAACTTCCTTTTCTGTTTATTCTTTGTTTCCGAAACATTCCCATGTCAGATTTTATCCGCTTTTTATGGGCCCAAGCAATGAACTTCTGAATGATAATGTGGAAGCTTGAGCTGAAACCTGAACTTGCTTAAATGAGATTTCTTTCTTGAGTTATTATGTTGTGATTATTTTGTTCTCCACTAAGTTAGTTGAGTTGTAGTATATCCTTGTTTAAACATTTTTTTTTTTGGTAGAAATAGAAATGGTATATAAATTATGTTGAAATGTGCAGAGAAGATGGCTCATCAGAGGTTCAGCTAGGCCAGACACATGTTATGGGATTTGTGACTTCCCAACTAGCTCAACCTTATCGAGACAGACCTAATGAAGGATCACTTTCAGTTTTCACTGAATTTTCACCCATGGCTGATCCTTCATTTGAGCCAGGGCGTCCGGGAGAATCTGCGGTGGAGTTGGGACGTATTATAGATCGCGGTCTACGGTCAGTAATGCATATTCTCCAATTACTCAATTAAGACATATCTTGCCTCACTATTTTTATGAACAAGGCTACTTATGTCAAAACTTTTATTTGGGAGAACTGGTTTTTTACTCTTCGGAGACCTAAAGAAATTTCAAGTATTATGAGTATAATCAAGTCATTTGAACATATAAAGTTCTTGATAGGGTAGCTCAGAATATTAAGAATTTGAGCAAGTGCTGAGCTCCTGTAGGCCTTGCAGAAGGACAAAATTTCCACCCCTTTTCTTTTCTCAAAATTAACTTTATTGAGGATTAATTTAATGACCATGCAGGGAAAGCAAGGCTGTTGATACAGAATCACTTTGTGTTCTTGCTGGGAAGCTAGTATGGGCCATTCGTATTGATATTCACATCTTGGATAATGGGGGGTAAGTACAATGAGTTCACTGCTGCAGGAACAAGTTTTTCCTGATCTTGCCAGGAAATAAGAAATACATAACATACTATTCCTTTTGTTGTGGAACCAGAAATCTTGTTGATGCGGCTAATATTGCTGCTTTGGCTGCTCTGATGACTTTCCGGAGGCCTGAATGCACACTAGGGGGAGAAAATGGCCAGGAAGTCATAGTACACCCTCCCGAGGTTAGCTCTTCATATTTATATGGTTGAAACTCTAAGGTGTCATTCTGGAAAATTTCCAACTTGATAAACAGAACCTTTAGAAGAATGTTCGAGTTGTTTAAACTTGTAAAGCTTTGAAACATTTTTCTTATAGCAAAAGTAGTTCTATGACAAGAAATTAATATAGTATATGCTTCCATGTGGTAGTTGTGTTGCTCTTGCAATGTTTCAAACTGGCATTTTAAGTTAGTACATGCTTATAGCCTATTAGCCATACCTAATGATTCATTTTTTTTTCTTGTATTGTATTTTAACAGGAGAGGGAGCCACTTCCGTTGATAATACATCATCTTCCAATTGCAGTAACCTTTGCCTTTTTCAGAAATGAGAGCAGCATGGTAGGCAAATTTTATCCTACAAGTTTCTTTCCATAGCGAATAATGTGCTTTCAATTATTTTGATTGGGCTCTTTTAATGTGATGAGTTTCTCTCTGTAGGCCATAGATCCGACCCACTTTGAAGAGGCTGTTATGAGTGGGAGAATGACTGCAACGCTTAACACAAATGGTGATATTTGTGCAATCCAGAAAGCTGGTGGAGAGGGTGTCCTGCAGAGTGTCATCATGCAGTGTTTGCGAATTGCTTCAGTAAAGGCTGCTGATATAACAACTAAGATAAGAAAAGCCGTGAGTTTCTCATGTATAACCATCTTGTATGTGGGCTTGGTGTTTCCTGATTGACACCTAATACTCTTACATTGAGCTATTGTAGGTTGAGGCATACTGTGTAGAAAGGCAATTACGGAAAATCAAGCGTCATAATTCATCAGTTGCTGTGGATGTTAGTGCAGGAACAAGCCAAAATCGACCTATTAGCCAGAAGGTAATTGGTGCGTTGTCAGGGCCAGACTTGGAAATCCAATCACCAGATCAAGGAGATAATAGCACAAGAGATTGTGAGTCTAGGAATTTCACAGGAGGTTCCTCGTCTTGGTATGTTTCATTTTTCCCCAATTACTTGTCTTGCTTGCACCGTTACCGTTGCTGCATGAGCACAAGTTTTCCATAGTAACAAATATGCAAAATTAAAAATTGGAAAAGGTACATTATTCCATGGCTTGGAAAAGCTGTGTTCGAGGCATGAAAATTAAGTGTTTGTTTTGAGCAGAGGAGGCTTTTTGGCTCCTTGTCACAAATACATGTGGTAATGCAGCAAATATTGAGTTGGGGAGTCAACTGATTTAACATTATCTTTTGATGGGGTCCCTCGTCCTACTAAAAGTTAAAAGATATAATTAGTTTTGTATTATGCTCCACGTAGATGGAACTGTAGAACACGTTTGGTTTGAAGAAAATAGGGTTTTCATTGGCTCATTTAAGTTGGGGCTGTATATATGGGCACATGTCTCTGTCACCTGGTGCTGATCCATGAACTGTTTAACAAGATATTTGCTCATGGATGGCTTGTTTTTTCCTTTCAATATGACCATTTTGAAAAGCAATAATTCATCTGTTTCTGAAAATGTTATTGTAAGTTCCTAACTTTTCTATCTGCTCAGGGACTCTTCCTCCACAGGTGTTGATCCAGATCGACCGGAAGCTTCCATAGCTTCACGTGGTACGAACTTTTCTTATGCAGTGTATCGTTATTTTCATTGCTAATCCTAATCTCTTCTCCATCCGCTTGATCCCTCTTAGAGCACCTGCAGTGGGGCATGGTAGCGTCATTGCAGCGCCTTTGCCGTAGGTGAAACCACACCCCCTACCACGAGGGATCGCGGCAGGAGGCGTTACGCCTCTTGCCGCAGGATCCTACAGCGACACATTGCTGCATTGGCCCTAACAGCTAGTTGCCGGCCCAATAGCGCGGCGACACATGGTGTCTGATTTTTCAGCCCTAATTTCATCTATATAATGAACTCTGTCACACCCAATTTCACACATCTTCTCTTCTACCTCTTCTCACAATCTTTTTCGAGAGATCCAATTCCAACAATGGATGAATTGGCTGAAATGACTCCCCAACAACATCTTAAAGTTGGGGAGAAGTTGGCACAACGACTTGCAGATCGGATTGCGGCAAGGCTCCATCAAAGGGTAGAAGATGGGGAGGCCCCAATTTCACATCGTCAAATTAATGAAATATGAATTTCTAAATATTTATTTAAATTTACAACAACTAACCACTACCAGTTGTTGATAATAATTGCAGAGCTAGTGGTAACAGCTAGTGGTTTGACAGATAGAGAGTGAAAAAATCTACAAACCACTAGCTCTAACCACTAACTAATGGTTTACCACTATTGATACGCTTGTAAACCGTATGGATTCATGCTTTACATTGTTGCATCAACAACTTTTGCTTTACATATCATTAATATGCAATTGGTGATCATTTGTTTTCAAGCATGTATTTGAGATTATGCAGAACATTATGTTGTTATCTAGACAATTCGAGGGATGTTCTAATATCCTTCCCCATCAAATTTGCAGGGCTAACCTCAGATAGTTCACAGAAAGACTCGGGATCAGAGAAGAAGCAATCCGAAGCCAAAGCCGGTGAACTGGGTGAAGATACTATATCAACTTCTTCAGTCATCGACGCACATGGAACTAGACCACAAAACAATGGTGATGAAACAATAAAAGATGCTCTCAAGCCAAAGAACAGGCGGAAAAAGAAGTGATCCACCTTTGATTCGAGTTCTGGACATGTTTTTAAAACTCTTAGTTTTCAGGTTTAATGTATCAGTAGAATTCATAGCAGCTGTTACGTTTCATGGTTCATGTGCTAAAATTTCAGTTTAGTTATGAGATATCAAATTACAGGATTGAATTTGCCTTATAAAATGGTAGCAAAGTTCAGTCCCATTTGTCTCTCCGATCTGAACAATTTCCCTCAGCATTTCATGCAGATATTTGATTGACTGTTCAGGGTCAAGTCACTAAAAATTAAAACCAGATCAGTGTGACTAATTTGAATAGTTTCATATAAACTTGAGAAAGTTCTGGATACAAAGTAAATGAATGAAGACACATAAAGAAAGCTTAAATTGAAAATAAAAATGCATTGTATAATCGTCTTTTCATAATTGTTTCATTGTACTATGGTAGTCTTTGTATTTGTCATTTTATTGTTTGGACTCACAGGCTTATTATCCTCCAAAGCAATAATAGCTTGATTCCACGGTAAAATTTACTGCATTTTATATGTTTCTTCGGCTTTTGTAGCATGCATAATGATAAGTTTTTGTCTAAAAGAATATTTTGTTTTTCAAGGTGTAGTACTAGAGAATAAACCAGAAATAACTGATCTATACAAATTGCTTCAAGAACTCAAAATTAAATGTGCATTAATAGGCAATATGATGATAAACATAGCAAAAAATGACATGTAACAGAAATATGGTTGAATAAACACCTCTGTGTACTACATGCTCATGCACATTTAAAGAAGAAACATAGGTATGACTCCTGATGAATAATTTTTCATCAAAATAAAATTACTGTTTTTTTTGCAATTATAGGAAGTATGACAAAAATGCTGTTCAAAAAAGGATGTATGACAATATTAAGAAAAGGAGGGATTAAACACATAAGAGTATGGTGCATTTATACCCTCACATTTCACCTCCCTGCATATTAACACAATCCATTTTATTAAATGGACCGATATTATAAAGCACAACATCCCTAACTAGCAATTAGGTTTCAGGAAAAGATGTAACCAAATGCCTAATGTCCTTGTTGGCTCAAGTGATGGCCTTGTTGCATCTATCTTGCAGTTCCATAACCAGTATAAGCAAACAAAAGTTGAAGTATCCTTTAAGTACATCTAAACATAATGCAACAAACCTGATTATCATGATTCTTGAGGGACCATATTTTGGTGCCTCCACAACAATTGTTCCTCTTTGAAGATTTCAACAATTTACTCACTAGAACACAATTTCCCATATAGCCTGGTCATCAGAAAAAGATAGTATTGATCAGGTAAAAAAATGCCACCAGAGAATGTGCCCTAATCTCAATTCATTTAACTCCAAAGGAAAATAAGAAAGAAAATAAATGCAACTAAAAGTGAATTGAGTGTCAGCTGGGCATGATCAGAATAAAAGCTCTGCATTCCATACAAAACCTCATATAGTGGTTGCAAGGAGCTTCTCAGAACAACAGAATTCTGACGATGAAAATGTTGCAGAAGCTAGATTCAGAGTATACTTCATGCCTCTGCCACCTCTTATTTACCTGGATGATTTACACTGGCATAGGCCATTTCTGAAACGACATGGAGATAATACACAACTGAGCAGCAGCGAACAAGGAACTTTCTGGTCTGCACTTGTACAGTATTCATGTAACACTGCAAATGGAATCAGCTTATGTAACATTACAGCAATGCATGATAAACTTGGATAAGTTAAGCTTCACGTGCATAAAAAAACACAAATCATCATCATAAATCAAGATATCAATAAGGCCCATGTTACATCTCTAGACTTTATATGAAGAAAAAACTAACTCTTCTTCTCTTTCAGAGAATTGTCAGGTTAAAGTACTCATAAACACATGGTCAATCATAATACAGGAGTGATCAATATTAAGACAGAATGTAGACATAGATCCATTTCCCTGCTCCACCAAGATACAATGGGACAAGATCTAAAGGTTCTGCTCTGCTGCTATTGCTTCTTCTCATCAGTTACACCATTTTCAGCTTGCCTGTCAAAGGCTTGATAAGGAACCTCAACCATGGGCCTAGGGGCCGGACGATCTCCAAAGTCATCTGGGAAGAATTCAAAATCTGGACCAAAGTTGAACTTCACAGCACAATTAGGCTGATTAGGAAGAGTATACATAGAAGCTGCAGGGTAATAACGACCACCATATAGATCTCTGAAAGCAACTCCTTGGCACACCCCGTTTTTGAAGAAAGATATCTCGCTTCCTAGTGGCAAAATCACATTTCATACAAAGTGAATACTGAATCTTCCAGCATATCAAACATGAATTGAATACCAAATTAAATGCTAACTTCACAGAAATATTCAACAATACTCATCAAAGGCAAAATTTCAAATATACAGACTTAAGGAGAAACCAACAAATATCTAGCAGTAAATTGACTAGGGTCACATTACAGAATTTGTTTTGAAATACTAATGCTTTTTGTAATGAAATAAAGAATTAATGATAGAAAATATATAGTTGAAAATCATGTTCCGGTTTCTAATCATGTTTGATGGGCTAAGGATCAATAGTAATTAGAAATGCAACACGATGGTTGCTATTACAGAATCAAGTGGAAGAAAAAGCTTTTACACCCGTCTTAGAATAAGTGTCCCATTTGACTACTGGAAAAAAAAAATCAAGCATTCAAATTTAGTGCTGGACTTTCCCCTGCATATCTCCATGTGCCCGCTCCGCAAGTTACTATAACTCACTTATCCATGGATACTACGGTAATCGATAGTTGATTAACTAACAAGAATAGAAAGTGAGACTTATTTTGGGGCATCCATTTAAGTAGAGTGGCACTCTTATATTGAGATAGAAGAAGTGCTAAAGATAGATTACTGCCGACAATGACTCTCAATATGAACATTCCAATTCAACTTCCTGGATTTGTGAGTTTTACAGAGTGAAAAACATAGTGAAAACTTCCAAGAACTAGAATCACAGACACTACAAATAGAAGAAAGCTCTAAAATGTTTCACATAAAAAATTGTTCTTGCATAAGAGAAGTTCAATTAGCCACCATGGTATACCTAACTTGCATAACTGAAAACTGGCAAGAGAATAACTTTAACCAGAAACACAGGAGAACAATGACATTATAGAAACAAGTACTAACCTTGTACCACCTTAGCAGGTTCTTCCTTTGGATCAGGTGCGCAAGCATATCTCTGCCCCTTGTACCAAACCAATTGTTGTGGTTTGGGTGCATATGACCCTCCATCTGGCAAATTAATGTAGAACCCAATAACATCACCTTCTTTATACCCTTCCTCTCCATACTTCTCCCTCAGGGCCTTATGCACCTTACTCCCATCAATGTCCCTATACCCAAAACTGTTGGCGTCATACCCAACTGGAGCCTGCAAGTCTCCTTTATCCATAGACCACCCGAGACGGGTATGTCCTGTTTCTCCCAAGTTCACCAGCCTAATTTCGAAGTACCATGCTCCTTCAGTGACCCCTCTAGTGGCTCTCACCATTCTATACCCTTTGGTGCTCCCTGCACTCAATCTATCTTCGCTCAGCTCCACTTTCTCTGCCTTGTAGACCTTGGACAAGCAAATGGCCATGTCCGGTCCATCATCGTTCTTGTCGGGGAATCTGGGAACTGGGGTGATCAGTACAGTTTCTTCAGCTGGGGTGCTGGGGGTGTTACTGGCCTTGCTCTTCTTCTTCCCTTTCCGGGTTGATTTCGTGACCCACACATTGTTATTCTTCTTCTTCTTCGTGCTCTTGGCAATAGGTGGCGTTACAGCTGATGCGATCGCTGCTGCCTCCACGGCCTGGACCGAGCCGTTTCTCCCGTTGGCCGTGGATTCGGGTAATGCGGAGTCGGAGGGTTGCTCGGAGAGGGACGAGAGCTGCTTCTGCTTCTTGGGAGGCGGGTCGTCCTCGTCCTCCTCGTGGTCGGGTGTTTTGGAGGGTTTGGGGTCGACGGTGTCGTCGGAGGCGTCGGGCTCGTCATCTGAGATGTCGTCGGAGGCGTCGGGATCTTCCTTGACGACTTCCCTTAGGAGTAGAACGGTGGTAGTCGGTGGCGGCGGCAGGTCGGAGGTGGATTGGGATATGGCGGGATTGGGGAGAGCAGAATCATCGTGTTCCTCGCCTGCTTCTTCTTCGTTCGTGTATGTCTGAGAGAGAGAGGCCATAGGAGTGAAGATCGATTGAAGAAACTGGGTAATTGGTAATGTTAGGGTTCTGAAAATTACAGATTGGGAAAGCTGAAGAAGAGAGACAGAGGAAGAAGATAGTGAGTGTGGTTTGGTATTGGGCGGGCCAAGATTAAACTGGGCTCACAGACTACAGTACTTGTTTTAAAGTAAAATTTGCTCACCTTTCCCTCGTGATCATAATCACTATTTTTCCCTAAAACAAATACAAATTCCAATTAGTTATCTAATTGATAGTTTTTTCCTTTTTTTGAACGAAAGGTGAAATTTATTAATTTAAACTTTAAATACATCTGAATGTATCAGGAGTAAATCCCTAACCACGAAGAACTGACAAAGAACACAAAATAATCGTTATTCTTTTCATACTATAATCGTCCTTAACGATATTGGATGGAGCGCCATATAGACAAGCTAACCCTAAGCTGGGACGACGTATAGGCAAGGAAGGAAGACGGGGGTTGAGAAGGTGATACTAGAATTCTTGTTCCGAAAACTGGCCAAAGACTTCAATAGTAACAGTGGGAGACAATACATGAATCGGGGTTCCTCCCTGAAAAAATTCACGATTCTCTGTTCACTAGGCATCGATCCTGTAAAGACAAACTCAAATAAAATAAACTGGACCTTCTCGATTAGCCAGATCCATAATCATGAAAGGGGTCGAGGCGGTTGCGACGGTGGAGGCCAGGAAGAAGGGTGCGCTGACTGCGGCTGCGGCTTCAAGAACGACTCTAAAGATGGTGGCGGTAGCATCAGGGGCGACGCCCTCAGAGGCGAAAACCTCCGGAGTTGTAGAGGGAGGACCGAAACAGGTCGGGAGACGCTTCGTTGGTGGCAAGAGAAGGTCAACATCGCGGTGGCTAGAGGCGACTCAAAAGAAGCCCTAACATAATGAACCTTTGCAGGATCCATAGGGAAGGTGCAAGGAAGAGGATGTGTAGAAAATAGAAACATAATCATGGCATAGGCCATGGTAAAAACCAAACCTATAGTCATGGCTTTTGGGTGCTGCGGCAGAGAGTTTTTCCTAGGGTTTGTTAAACTCTTGATATTTTTAATAGTTTGTTTCTTAGATGAGTATGTTCAGATATTTTCAGAATATTTAAATGTATTTTATCGATAATAAATATTTATAATTTTTATTAAAGATCAATTAATTTTTTGCTTTTTTAGAATAGGAGTATTGCTGGATTTTATATATTACTCGGTAAAGACATATAAACGATCCTTCATAACTTATAATCGTTGATCACTCATGCACAACGGTAAATATTAGAGAATATAGACAAGCTAGATCATAATATTACCGACCCCCAATCATAACCTGCAACGCAACAAAATGCGTACAGAACGTGCAATTATACCGTGCACGCCAAAAGTGAAACAAAGTGCACACCATAAGTGCCACATAACGGGCACATCAAAGTACAACTGGTCCACACAAATGTGCAACCGATGCACACCAATCTACAACAAAATACAGTTCCAGCTAGAATTGATGGTAAAACATTACAATAAAAAAAACACAGTTCTCCCAATCAAACGCTTTCCTAGTTAGTTCGTGTGTCATTTTGTTTGTCTCTCGCCGAACATACCCGACTCGGAAGCCCGGTAATCCTCAAAGAAGCCTTTTACAATCATTTATAACCCCTCCGATTGGAGCTAATATTGACTCCTAACTAGACATTTCCAGCACAATATTATACAATCCCATTCAATCTCGCCTTGCATCCACCCTTTCTCTCTAACCCAATCCAATGTCGCACGGACCGTGAGCGCTTCTACCAACTGTATATCCCAAATCGGCAAATCCCCGGAAAAATCATACTCCTGCACCCTAACAGCCGTCCTTCACTGTTCCGGCACACCATACCCCCACTCCAACAACCCTTTAACACCTCCTTCACCGACCCTCTTAGCCCAACCTAAGCATCCAAAACTTTGCTCCAAACCTCCGTCAAGCAACACACCTCCGTAAATTATATCATACATTATTTTGGAAAATTTATCTGATGCATTTTGATTGGTTAATTACAAATGTTCAGTTCAAGTTATCACAGTGCAGTTAGATTATGTTTGGTTAATTCAGAAATGTATTAAATAGAAGAGGTGGGTCGACTTATATTGTGACTTGTGACTTGTGAGTGCTTGCCACTAACTAAAGTAGTTGAAAGGAGATGTTGAATTGAATTATTGACCTGACTAATCTCGACCACTTATTTTCAAAGTCAACGCTTCACGATAGCGACCGTTGAGCATAGTCCAGGGACAAATTTTGGACTTGATTACTTACACTAATAAGTTTTTTTGAACGAAGGGTACAATATTATTGAATCAAAAGATTACATTAGCGTGCATCGAAGAACAAGTTCTCTGACCACGAGAAGAAGGTCAGAATAGTTGAACAACGGTTCTCTAAACTTTATAGTAACATAACCGACGTAAGCGGTATTGTGACGCCTCATAGTCATAGGCCACGACAGGAGACGGAGAGGAGGAATGGTGGACCGGAGATCCCGAGGGACCTCAACGGTAATAGTGAAGGGGGGAGGCAGCACATCGTACAAGAACCCCTCCCAGGCCAAGTCCCTGATGCACGGCGTCCAACTCATTCCTCCTGGCGAGACTGTTTCCCTGCCCTGAACTGGTCCTCCCTAGGGACCCCAGCCATTGAACGTTTAGGGTATTCTGGCTGACCCCGACGCCAGCTGCTCTAGGGACTCCATCCTCTTGGGCTCCCAAACCCGCCCGAGCTCTCCCGTCTAAATGGTCCATGCGCGGTAATGGATCCTCCAATACCATAAAGGTAGGTGGCTGAAGTAGGGCCCCACTGGCCGAGCCCTGTTGTCCTGACCGAGGGGGCATAAGGGGCCGAGGGCCCTTATCCATATTCAAAGAACCCTGGGGGCCAAAACCTGGCGGACAAGGTAGACGGACCGGTTCTCCCCAATCTGTGGCATACACCTTGACATTCTTTTCCCGATTGTACTCCAGCATGAATTCACCGAACCGCGGGGGGGGGGGGGGGGGGGGGGGGGGGGGGGGGGGGGGGGGGCTCTAACCGACCAAGTGCAATCCTTCAAAATATGGCCGAGACGACCACAATTATAACTGAAGCTTGGAAGCTTCGTATACGTGAGCTCCACGTGGATCAGGTCCGGAAACTCTGGGAACCTAAGCACCAGTCCCTTTCGTAATTGCTTTTCAAGGAGGTGCCAGAAGAGGATTTTGACAGTCCCTCCCCAGCACATGCTCCATTGATCACATGGGACATCCACACACATCTCCAATGTGTTGCCGATGGAGATACCAGTCTCTCTTGTCCGTACTAGAGGCGGCAACCCTCTGGCATGTACACAAAGCTGCACCCGGTCCAGAAGAGGCATCTCCCGAGCACACGGGTTTAAATCTCCTATGCCATCAAAGCATCAGGGTTCATTGCCTCGAACCCATGACTGAGACTCAGAGGACCAGAAGTAGAAATCAAACAAGTATGGCCCTAGGTCTTTAAACACCAGGCCTTCTACAGCCTTTCCCCATGCGTTAGTGATGATACATAGGAGCGTGTCCTTCCGTGGGGCCAAGAGGTGTCCCAACAATCCCCATTGTTGGCGAGCGAGGTCAGCCGATGTCGTCGCCCGAGATGACGGGACCACGACCTCGATTTCTTCCTCTTCTTTCAAGGAACAAGAGGATAACCCATCCTGCAGACCCTCCAAGTATGATTGAAGATTCGTCACCCTATCAGCCGAGGATAAGGGAAACTCAATCGTAGTCAGGTGCCGCGACCGATCCCGCGTACTCCCCGACGTGGTAGTTAGGGATGTCGGGATAAGTGGTTTCGTGACCTGATTGGGAGGCAGCGACTTAATCCCAAAGCCAGCACTGTCGTCTTCGGTAGCTCTTCCATATGAGCCTTTCCTTTCGCTAAGTCCCTCTACAACGGTGGAAGCGCAATAGGGTTAGCACCTGAGGCCTCATCAATAGGAATGCGTATATGGTCCCATGTAATCTTAGGAACGGGTGCCCGACCAGGAGCATGACCTAGGCGACACTCATCCCTAGCTAGAGCTGAGGTAACACCTAGGGGCGCCGAAACCCTAGAAGCCCCGCCGCCAAGAAGCGGTGCTAGAGCAAAGTCATGACACACAGAGAGAAGCAGGGTGCTAGGGATCAAGGAATCCAGAGCAAGGATACGAATTTCAGGACAAGTCGACACTCTAGGGTTCGGGAGAACCGGAGCGAGATCACGGCTTGTAGGGCAGTGCGACACGCTAGGGTTCTGGAGAACCGGGGCGAGATCACGGCTTGCAGGGCAAGGCGGCACGCTAGGTTTCAAGGGAATCAAAGCGAGGTCGAGGTTTGCTGTGCAAGGCGGCACGCTAGGGTTCAGAGGCGGTAAGGCGAAAAGACCCTTACTTGGAGAAGAAGGAAACGTCGGATGACGCAAAGGCCACCCCTATTTCGGTTTAGCCACCCGGGTAGGAGATGCTGACCCCACAGCGAAGGAAACTTCTTCTGGAATCTGTCCCAGAGGCGGAGAGATCGCAGAGGGTGCCAAAGCTTGGAAGGTCGGCTTTGGTTTCCGCCGGTGACACTCCATCTTCCCAAGTTTCAAAGCGGGTTGATGGGGGCAAGGGAGGGGAAGAAGAGAACCACCGGCAGGAGCAGCGACGATCATTAACGGCCTATTGTTGGTTGTAAACACGACGACGGAAGATTTCAGGAGAGCTCCATAGCGATCGGCTGCTAGGGCTAGAAGGAGGTCTCAAAGTTGAGAGAGATTTTTTTTTTAAATTCTAAATCCAACTAATAAATTGAAGAGGTTACTCTATGTCCTAACGCGGTACTACACTTAATTGTCAAATCCGCACCCAAACTTTGGAAAATTGTCAAATAGTAACAAATTTCAAAACTGAATTATTAAAAACTAATAAGTACTGTTTAAGTTGACTGTTTCCGTGAATAGTGACTCACGTGCGTCTCACGTGATTCATTTTATAATGAATCTTGGGCGAGCTGGGGTCACGAAGAGATGAAGTTCGAAGAGCTGAGATCAAGAGATGAGGTCACGGAGAGATGAAATTCGGCCAAGTTAACGTCCGAAGGAAGAACATATTTGAGGGAAAACTCGACTTTTCACTTGACCAAGTTAATGTCCGTTTAAAATTAGAAACAGTTGGAAATTTCAGTTAATTGACCGTTACTACATGGCAATTTCAGTTTTATAAGGTTAGGATTTAACAATTTCTGAAAGTTGGGCGTTAGGACATGAAGTAACCCCTAAATTAAATATCTTGAATCTTATTTTATTTATATGTATTGATATCTCAAATAATTTCATGTAATAAAAACTAATAATTCATTTTTTAATAGGAAAACGAGTGTAATATTATAAATAAAAGCGTTTAAAGGTAAACAAACTGTTAGACAGAAAACTAAAAGTACTGAAAACATGGTCCTAACAACATCAGACCTCAATATAAAATAAAATATCCCCTAGCAATTAGTGTTTGAAGTTTTCTAGAGAGAGAGCATCTCGCTTCTCTCTAGAAAACCCTAAAATTCTTACCGCCCCTTTCACCCCCCGCCGCTTTGTTTTCTCAGCACAACCGACGATCTCCTCTCTAGAGGTCACTGGCGGTGGCTCTGCCTTCCCCCTCCCTCTTCTTCCTTTTCCCTCTCTTCCTCCCCCTCCTTCCTCGGCTCTTTGTGGTGTGTTTGTTGTCTCGAGACGGTCCAAATCCGATAGTGGGACGACTTTTCTCGTCGCCTCTGGTCGATGGCCGCGAATCTGGCTTGTTCGAGCGACGACGACAATAGGCTCCTTCGGAGGTGCTGTGGTGGACCCTCACTATTCAGATCCCGGCGTTTCTTTCCTCACCGATGGTGGGATGCGCTTCAATTAGTGGATCGTCGTGGTGTGGGTCGTTTATACTGCTGTCATGCTCAACTTCTTCTCCTTGGTGGATCCACCCATAGATCGTGGCCTGGGTTCCGATTTGTGCCGCTTGAGATCGTTAAGTTTTTCTCCCTTGCCTTAGCCTTATTTGGTTTTCATCTCCCACCCCATCCATCCTTTTTTCGTGCGGTCTTCCTGTCCCGACCCAGCTTTTTGTCGGACTCGCCGGTAATTGATGTTGGCCAATGGCGAGTTCTTATGGCTTCTTTGCCCTTGGAAGCCCTTCGTTAATTTGGGTTTGTTTTGGGGTTCTGGTGGACTTTCTCTGTCGTTTGTTCTGGTGTTGGCCGTGACATCTAAAAGACCTTTTGGTTCTTTTTTAGAAGGGTTTTGATGTAAATCCAGATGGGGTTAGGGTTTGGGGGCCTCGGATAGTTGGACCTACCGTTCTTTGTTGGAGCTTAAAGATGGAAAAATATGGGTATTTGAGACCCTTTTTTGTGTGCTTCAAAGTTGTTAAATACGGTTTTAGGCCTTAAATTTCTTATGTTGTTTCTATCTGTTTGGTGCCTTGGTTGTATTGGTTATCCTGGTTGTAATTCAAGATTGTATCTGTGTTTCTTTTCCATCCCTAGTATAGGGCTCTGGATCCTTGAGGTTCCGATGAGGAATACTCCTTCTCTGTAAGTGTTGGTGCTCCACCTCGCGCTCTTTATTTCAAAGAGCCGAGTTTTATAAATTTGCTTTGCTGATAAAAAAAAACATAAAGTAAAAGAGCTTAAGGCACCGAACTGCTTCACTGAAATGTTCAGAATGGGATACTGCAATAGCGTCTGTCCACACCGAGACAATGAATCCAACCTGGAAGCTACGGCAGAGCAGACCCATTTTTTATAAAAGTACTGTAGCGGACTAAATACTCCCCCGGGTTGTCAACGTGTGTCATCCTCCTTATAACAATAAGAGTAGGGTTGCTGACCTCCGAGATGGTGGGAGAGTAACATACTAGAGCTTGGTGGAACATCTTCCACCTTACGTCTAGTGGGGCAGTGTTTCTGGTTGACCCCCGCTGGACACCTAATTACTCATTGGGCGAGGCAGGGTGTTTATATCCGTCTAGCGCCGTTGAGATGCCCTTCCAGAACGTGTGGATCCTTCCGATTCTGTCTCCCCAACTTCACGCTATGGTTGCTTCCTTCCAGCTAACACAGAGGTTGTGACCTTGTTCCGATTACTCTCCGGGTTTCTTAGGAGTCCACCCCGAGCAACTGGAGAAATGTCTCCCCGTGAATCCGGATGATGGCCTTGGGAGTAGTTCCTGGACATGGGATTTCGGATTGGCTCCTCATGTCTTGGTGTCGTAATTATTCCCATGCCCTTCCTTCCTCCTTGACCTAGGGCCACGGGGTGAAGAGAGAGGTCGGGTTACCCGAGGAGCCCCCTAGATAGGCTCTATTTGTCCTCGTGACTACTTTCCCGTGTCGTTCCCTTAGGAGTGTCGATGACGGGTCAATTGGAGATCCTAGTGATGAGCCTCTACTCCCGCCCTCCAAAGGACATTCTGTTAACAAGTGTCCAACACAACTGCACCCAAAGCAGCGGTCCAATAATCTCTCATACGAAACATACACAAGAATGCGTACGTATGAATCGGTTAGTTTAACCAACAATTGGCTCGGGAGTGGGAGGCGAATGTCCGCTCGGATCCGAATTCATATGAAATCGTCCCAACACATTCTGTCAGCATTATCATCGACTGCAAAGGCATACCCCGAGCGTACCCCTTAGTCTGAATCCCACACCTCTGTTCCACGCCTCCACTGGAAAGTTGGAGATTCTATCTCAGACTGAGAAATGCATAAACAACATCTCTCAATGTCTCATGTGAGGTCTAAGACCTGCGAACAGGACGAGCGAGTTTCTGAAAGCCCACGACTCTCCTGCTAGAATTTGTGGTCTCTCTTTGGCCGTATTAAAAAAAGCAACCACCCCATCTTCTAAAGGTCTGACCTTTACCTATCGGAGGTCCCACATGTCTTCTAACCAGGCCACTAAAGTCTTCCATACGAAGGTCTTTGTGGTCAATACCATGGCTGTGAGAGCGTAAGCAAAATTAGGTCCGCGCCCACCAACCTTTGAGGTAGGTATGATCACTTCCTTAATGTGCAACCCCCATCCTTGATCCCAGCTCCCCTAAATCAAAATGATTGTTGCCCACCGATATTCGTCCTTGATTGTCTCAAATCGGAAGGCTGCTTGAGTCCCACTCGAAACGGGACCTCTCTTGGGTATCCCTCATATGCGTCATGTCGTATTTTGGCCCTCCAGTCCAGTTCATAGGACCCGGTCCTTGTTTGCTACCCTATCGACCAGATCCAAGCCCCCTCGGTTGCAGTCCTGGATCCTATTGGGCCTTGGCCCATTACTGGCCTATGAAGGCCCATTTCTTGCTCTAGACGGGTAAAATCCCTAACGAGTCTGCTTCCTTCACGCCGTCGCCAAGTGAGGCCACCTACCTGCAAAAGAGAAGTCTCGTCGGGAATGTTTTCTTGATGTCGGTCGACTGGTAACGACGATAGGGGATCCATCAAAAGACTACCACCTATCGCCACCATCTCCTCATGTCTCCTTCTTCGGAATCTGCCTCGTCCGAAAAGTTCCTCCTCTAGTGAAAACTCTCAAACTCCCTAGACCAAATAAGACGATTCGGTGAGTGACGTCTCGAGCCTCCAAGCGTTGAGGGATACATCAAGGGAGGTTGTTGCACTACACATCGCTGCCGTGGTCTAGGACCCAACGTCGGAGTACGTCGAACAATCCCTTGACGACCGGAAAGTGTACCGGTCGTCAAGTAGTATTCGGGGTTTAGTCCGAAATATCATACCTAAGGGAGCAGCGGTTTGATTTTTTTCCACTGAGGCGCCACGTGCCAACTAGTCATTGGTTGGCATCCGGCCTATGAGTCACGGCTCACGGCTCACATTTGTGAACTGCGAGTCATGACTCACGTTTCCGATCCACGATTTAATGCGTCGGAATCGCATACATTGCGGTTTCAACTCACCAAACATGGATCGTGGATCGCATCCACAAATCGTACTGATGTAGATGGTCTTATGGATCAAGACCTCTACCGTAAACTCTCCTATCCATAAGAAAGAAGATGGGATCCATCCATTTTCCACATTTTACATTCACACTAAGGACGAATATTTGACAAAAAAAGAGTAAAATCCTAAACCTAATGAAAGTTCTAATTTGACTTTTATTTCCATTTTTTTGACTAATTAGACAAAGTAGAAATAAGTATTACTTTTCACTACCTTTATGCGCACAAGTGCGTTGAATTTTAGCTGGGAGAACTAAGCTGATTCTTGCATGGTTTAAGATAAAGTTCGGACCACGTAATTCTTTGCATCGTAGAGTAGCTACAATGTTCCGAGTCATGTTGCGAACCACAAACCGAACCATATTTTTTTACGATTCGTAGGACGTAGGACGATGCGTTGTGGATCGTCATGGGGGTTCCTTAGCTCTCTTATTTATGGAGTACGCCGATTGTGTAAGTCTTGAGCTTATCTCAGTCTTTTGGGTTTATGGTCTATTTGGATAACTCAGAACACCATGATTTTTCAGGAAGCTCCGGTCTCCTAATTGACTATCATTGTTCGGAGAATACAGTTTGGAACATTTACTTTGACTCGGGAGGAAAGGCAAGCCCCGTCTCCTAATTTTTGGATAGTATCGCTAACTGATGTTATTTACCAGTCTGCTTGAGCTCTTCTTCTTTCTTTCACGCTTCTCCTTTTATGAGTAGTGCGATTGAATTTTTTCTTTTTTGGCCACTCAAGCTATTTAAACATTTGTTGAGCTTTTTTCTAGCATAATGGGATCTTTTATTAATACAAAGCAAGTAACACGTAAGCAAGGACTAAACAACCGACATAAAGGTCAGAAAAATAAAAGAATGAGATTTTGTCCTAACCCATAGGTTTGGATTGCTCAATCATATAATATAGTGCTCGACTACGTTAGGGAATATAAAGAGGAGACATGCTCCTATTACTGGGACGATACGAAGAGATGTCACCATATTTTTTAGATTCGACCTGACGTGGATATATGATAGCGGACTTTTTGAATTGCACGAGTAGTCAAGGAGAAATCCGGGAAATAGGGTGGGGGAATCAGGGGTTCGACTTTGCACCGAACATGGCATGGCGGAGTGTGCGTCCCCACACACATTATGTTGCACAAGGGGCCATTTATATTTCCTTGGTGAGGCTGCTATGCAAAACTCGTATCTTCCTGCCTTGGGACATCTTGTGCCTTGACCTTCATGTAGGGGTCCCAATCCCTTAGGGGCTCACCCTAGTTGTCAGTAGCATGGATGAAATACCTGTTGTCGTAAACCTTTTAGGAGAGGCCTCTATGGAAACCCAGGTTGGCCAATCCCGCACGAAACTCCATTGCTCATTTTCCCGGGGGAGACCATCCTAGAATTTTGGGGTATGTACCGTAGTGGGAAGCTCGGTCCGGGGTTCCGGGGGCTCCGATGGTGGCGAGACTCTACGGGCTGTGTGTCAAGAAAGGTCAGTACAGTCAAAGGAATATAAGCTTTGACTGGTTTTTTCTTCGGAGGTTCCCCGATATCCTCTTGTGGTGACAATAAGTATTGGATCATCCAGTGTTTCCTGTCAAGCAGGGGCACATCAAGGGGCTGAGGGGACGTTCCATGCAGGTTCAGATTCAAACCTAAATCGGGGTTTAATACTTCCCCATGTACTTCCATCAAAGGGATCTGCAGGGCAGTTGGCTCATGCATCTTCTTCTTTGTGGGTTTGTGGGCTCGGTTCTGTATTCTGATCCCGGAGGTTCGCAGAGAAATTAGTCCAGGGGAGACCGAGATTCCTCTAACCTCCATCTTGTTGGTGACCGTGGTGGAGCGTGATTCTCAATAGGAGATGTTGGCCGGGAAAGCCAAGGAGAGATAGTGGCAGTGGCCTGGTCTACGACGGTTAGGGGGTCATGAAGGGGGCCCATGTTGGCATAGGTGCATCTGAAGGTGCCTCCAGATCCTGTCATTCCAGACCATTAGGACAATGAAGTCAGCGAGATCTGGGGACGACCGGTGGTGGAAACAAGAAGCGGGACATTTTTTTCGACGGTAGAGACGGCGACTCGAATCGAGAAAGTGGAAGTAAACACAGTAGGGAGGGGCGGATTTATTGGTGGCGTAAAATGCTGGCGCAAACACTGGACTAGACTTTCTTTCCGGCAACCCACCCGGATATCGCCGGTGATAATGTTCTCATACCGGCCACCGGGCCGGAATCCGGCGGTAAACACTCCGACGGTGCCGGTAACGGCCGGTTCCAACCGGGTCGCCGATTTCCGGATAGCTTTGAGCACCCCTAAATTCAAGTGTCCAGTTATTTTTTTTTTTTGAGAATAACAAGTGCAATAATAGTATAAAATAAGAGAGTTTGGGAGGTACACAAGTGTACTTCACCTACAAAAGTAAATCCAACTAACAAACAGAAGGGAAAAGCAAAACAGTAAATTCGGCTCTAGTAATCGGAGACGGACGAAGGGGATATCTGCGGTAGTGTCCAAAGAGTGTCTAGTTAATCAAAATGTAAACAAATATTTTTAGATTTTTATGATAAATAATTTATCCGCAAAATTTTAGATAACACGAGTAATCTTTACTATTAACATCCTAAATAGATCGACACATTCTATTTTCCATCAATTTGACGTACACCTCTAACTTAATTGAACTAACATGCAATGTAAAGTCAATTATAAATAGAAAAAGACTTATCTCATTTAAATCATATCAAACTTGTTACGTCAACCTTCGTATAATACATTATATTTTGCTAATGAACATGAACAGACCATCTTAATGTATATTAATAATAACAGTGATCACCGAAGCATCTACGTCACACATGACGCCAAAATATCGAATTTCCATTTATAATATTTATTTGCTTATAAAAATGTTCCGTCCTCTTTGGACTACGATTCTAGTCATGTTCGGATGGTTCCTGTCAGACATTTCGCGCTCTCGCCCACACCCAACAATAAAAGTGGTCCCCACCGAAACCTCTCATTTAACGACACGTGTCAAAATTATCCACCTTTCCATCCAATATGCTTCCGGGTACACCTGGTTCGCGAAGCAGGTGATCGTCCTGGTCAACGAGAATGGTCTGAGACGTGGACGGCGATCGTTGTTACACCAACCATCCACACCAGCCAGATTCGGCCACGCGTTTCAGTGGGTCCCGTCGATCTGCCACCCCTTAAATACAGTTGATCTCCGTTTTCTCCCTACAGGAAAAGGCAACAGCTTTCTCTCTCTCTGGAAACGCATTTGTTCATGTTGAGGCAGTTGTGAAGGATCTGTCACTGCCGCACCTTCTACTTCTTCTTCTCCCTCCTCCAATTTCTCGGCCATGGCTCCGAGCAAGCTCACTGTAATGAACTCTCATTCTCTACGCCCTCTCTGTACGTGCATTTATTGCTCACTTGTCAATGATTCGGTGCTTAATTGAGCTTTGTTGACTTCGTTGACGATTACGCTTTAGGTCTAGGGTTTCAGTGTCTGTCTCCTCTCGAACTCGGTAATTTGATTGTTTCTCTTCGTTTTAGTGTTGTTCGGAGGTGAGCTGGTGCTGAGAATTTGGATGAATTGGCCTCCGTTTTTGGAGGTTTTGAGCTGTAATGGATAATGCTAGGAAGGGGAAAATTGTTTTGCCTATCTTTCAGCTTGAAATTGAATGTGATTTGTTGCTCCAAGTCAATTGCTACTCAATTGTTTTTCGATTTTGGAGCCCGGAGCTGTGTTTTTTTGGTTTAGAGAAATCTATGGATCTTTAGGTAGAGTGACTTGTGTTTGTAATCCTGTTATTTCCTAGAATTAGTTAACTTCTATGATTATGTTTTTATGAATTTGAGACATTGAAGCATGTAATTACTGTTTCCAGTACTCTTGGAACATCTGAGTTGGTCTTACTTTCAGTGCCATACAGCTAATTTCTGGTAGTTTGAAATTTGAGCATGATCAGATTTTTGTTAAAATTATTATCAGAAATAATCTTGTCTAATTAAAAGACTCTGTGGTATAGGGGACACAATCACTGTGGTACTGAAAATGAAATATCTTTCCTTATTCCCATTGTATGCCACTAGCTAGACTTTACTCCATTTGTGTACCATTAAGGAAGGTCTTAAATATTTATGAAGGCATTTTCGGACTCGGGGGAGAAAATGCTTTTCTGCTCTCACCCTACAGAGCAAAGTAACTACTTGCAAAATGCTAGCCTAACACATAATACAGTAACGACAAATTGAAAACATAATAGGAAGAGAAGCATCCTCAAAGCTTAGGTCAACTGAGGCTGTATACAATCAGTTCATACAAATTACTTTACTTGCTGAAGTAACTTAACGAGGGTTATCATTCGATTCTGGAAACTTGTGTAGCAAGTTGTTGCGTACTCATTTGGGATCTCCATATGTACCATGATCATTACTGTTGTGGATGTATTCAGGTATAGTCTATTTTGCAGGAGGATTTGGTTTATTTTGAATTTTAAACAGTATTGTTCGGAAATTTAATTAGATTTAAGAAAGTTATATTTTAGGGTGACTGATGTTTAAAATATTGGCTGAAAGAAAAATAATGATCTGAAAAGAAAGAAAGAATCATGTAAATTTTGGTTGGTGAACTTAAACAACCATATATAATAGTTAATATGGAAGTACAACGTGCTCTTGATTAATGTGGCACCTTAGCCATTGTACCCCACAGGCATTTTTGTTTGATTTGTATGAATGCTTTTGTTCTGTAAGAGTTTTTGTTTCTATATTTAAATTGTTTTTTGTATAGTATGATTGGAGCATGCTACATTATCAATTCTAACGCGGATCAGTCAGTATGCTTAGCTCACCTTGTCATATATCTGCCATACACTTGTTTATTTTCCATTGGTCTTCCTGTGGACAGGGAGATACAAGTGGTTCATGCTCACAGTCAGACAATGGTTATATTACTGCACTTTCTTTTCTCAATTCTGAAAAGGCAATGCAAGGAGTACTGGAACAAACTCATGTTGAGGGAATCGATGACCATCTTGTTGAGTTTTCTGAGGCTTTGGGAAGTAAGCTTTGAACCATTTGTTCCCTAATTAACTTGATATGTTTATTTGTTGTACAATCAATGCTTATATTACTCCGTACTCATCTAGCTGTTGCAAAGGCATTGAGACGAGCAGCTGAAGGAAAGGCTACTGCTCAAGCCGAGGCAGCTGAATGGAAGCGTAAATATGAATTGCAAAGGGAACGTAATCTGCAGCTCGAGCATAAAGGTTTCTTATTATTATAAATTTCATTCGTCGGAATGTACTAGATTCATGCATGTAGAAACTCATCTGCATTATGATGTTGTGATTCATTTTGGAAGTCAAAAGTATTTAATACTTCAAACATAAATGAAGCTTCCTTTTGCAGTAAAAGGAAGTTGGCTAACCAAGCCCGACTGCAATTTAGTTTGCATTTGGATTTTTTCCCTCAAAACCTTTGTAGTGTCGTTTTGCAGCTAGCCGGAAAGGCTTTTCACGTTTTTTATTCTTGTTCATACAGTATAGCTCCTCCTTAGTTCTATTTATGTTCATTATCATTGCATGTGCTCGGACAATTTTAATTGCATTTACTTTGCTATCTATTTATCTGACCTTTTGGCACCACATAAAATATCTTATATGTTGTCCCTTCATTTCTGCTTCCGTGATATCCTGATTTTGGGTTTTTAGAGTACCCAAAGTTTTGTATGATTTAGAATTACAACTCTTACCTCTCATAAACGGTACTAAAGCCATACAGAAAAAAATGCTAAGGAAAATTCATATGATTTTTTTTTTGGTGCCGCAAGGGCCTCATCATGTGCTTCATTTTGTCATGATAATTGTTTTCTTATTTGAGTGGGTTAGAAAATAGCTTATGCTATCTTTATACCTGGTAGAGTATCAAATGTTTTATGAAGAGAAAAATATATCATGATCTCAAAAATGATCTATTTAGGGAAATAACCCACAAAACTAAGAACCTGCTAGAAGAATATCAACTGGGAACTGTTTATTTGATGGTTCCTATTTGATAGTGTTATATTACGTGACATAGTTTTATAGATCCAACTACTTTTGTGTCATAATCAAGGAACAATAGAATTTCCTTTATGCTACTTGAAGAGGCAACTTCCATGAGTAAAATATCATCCTCATACCATCCTGTATAACATATTAGCAACCAATCTTGAAATGCACCATTAAGTTAAAGAGTCACAATCCTTGGTCATAAATTCCGGAAGGTGGAAATGATATTTCAGCCCAGTTATATTTGCAGTAGAAGTTACCTCAGTTAGTCTTGAAGTTTACTCCTGCTCACAAGCTTACCCAAGGCCAGTGCATACACGGATACACCATCCAAACAGTAATATTTGGAGAGTTATTTTTCCTGGTTTAGCGAGCTTGCTAATCAATTCGGGTCATTATCATCATATTATAGGTATACCACCATCAGGCAGTGAGGTACGTGAAAAGCTTCGAAGTTGGACTCAGATTTTTCTAGATAATGAAATGAAAATGATAAGATTTATGCTTCCATGTCTTGTCTGCTGGGAGTTCAGGGATGAAGAAAGTAGGAGAATATTTCAAGGTATAAATATATTTAACTAACAACATTTCTAATTATATTGATGCTTTCATGATGGAAATCTGCTTAATATTTAGGACTTGCGATTTTGAGTTTCTTTTAGTTTGACATTGAGAAATTCTAGGATAAATATCCTATAGGTTTGAGTAAAGATGTCATAACAGCTGTCTAGCCAGTGAAATTTCTATTTTAGTGAGTGAGCTGGAGGCTGAGAGAGGACAAAGTTATGCTTGTGGTTGTTGTCTACCTGAAACAGTGCTAATCATTGTGAGCTTCAAGCAGACTTTGTAGGGCAAAAGCTCTAGGACTAAGATTACTTTCTAGCATACATTTATGTTAAAGGAAAGTGTTAATACTAATGGATAAGGAAAAATTAGCTCTTGTTATGGTAACAATTGCTTAAAATGAATGTACCCAAGTTTAGGATGTTCAAGCGAGGAAATGATTAGACAAGTGAAGATGCTCCTTGAAAGTTGTACAGAGTATGCACAGGGTAAGAGAGTTGTTTAAGGTGTTCTGTTAAAGTTTTCAAAAAAGAATACATGTAAAATCTGACTTTAAGCTAACTCATACGTAATATATAAGGAAAAAGTTGAGTTGAGAATTATTAGTTTGGTATGACAGAGACCTGCACTAGTGTATATCTTATATTCTCTGCATTGTAATGGTAAGGTTTATAGCAATATTTGGAGGGATTGCAACTCCACTTTCTCACTTTTCTGACAACAAAAAAAAGGTGTTATTTTTGGTCTCACATCCAAGATATTTTGACTTGAAAATGGATGGTGGGTGCCCCGTCCTTTGTATACTAGTATCACTCGAAAAAAAGAATGTACATTTAATTTAAATATTTGGATGGCTAGAGGTTTGAATTTTTTAGGTCTTTTTTGTTGAAGCACAATTGTGAGAATGCTTAGGTGGATTTGTGGTTACACGAGAAATGAGAAGATCAGGAACGAAGTTATTTGAACGATTGTTGAGGTAGCATACATCGAAGAGAAGACAGAGCAATTCATGTTTTTTTTTATAAGCCAGAGAAAATCATGTTTAGTGGTTTGGAAATGTGGAATGTAGAGAGGATAGCCACCCTGTAAGAAAAAGGTGAGATAATTCAAAGTAATGATAGCATTTGGCTTGAAGGATGAAATATAGATAGAATAGAACGAATGAAGAAAACTCAAGCCGAGGAGGGCCTAAAATTTTGCTGAATGATTAACATAGCTGCCTCAATATTGTTTGGGAAACGGTTTGGTTGTTTTTGGAGGATGATAGTGATCTAACCTGGAAAGACACAAAAGAGCACAATAGTAGAATTTCTGTTCTAGAGAAAATGTCTGTAGGACACTGCCGAGGTTTGAGAAAGATCGTAAATCCTGAAAATATGATCTGTATGCGTCAATTGACGGGTCGTTTAGAGTAGTTGGTTAGATGTAGTATTTTACTTCTGAAATCAATTTACCAAAAATGAAGTCCACTAAAAGCCTTATATTTCAACACTCTGGAAGCTAGATCTAAGTTGACAAACCTTGTTATATTTATGTTTGGAGGATTAAAGTTATGTTATGATGATCCTTAGAAGAATTTAATGTTTCTTTTCAACTTCCAAGTATTCAGGCTCTAAATATTGTTTGCTTTACATTAGACTCTATAATGGATGTAGCAAACCTCAATATTTTAAGTTACTAGTACGAAATGTATTATGTACACATCAACTGATAATCTTTCGATTCTAGGATTTATTTTGGTTTATGGAATCGACGAAGGTAGAGAAACAATTGTGGCTTTTGAAAATTCTGGTTGTAGAAACCAAAATCAGTTACCATGAATTCCCATATGGCATTTTGTTTAATGAACTTTCACCCTGGTAGCAGACATTAACATCTTGTTTATCTTAATTGATGCTATCTGTGACAAATCTTGATATTAGTCTTATTGTTTTTCCCTTCACCGAGGAAGTTTCTGGTTCTTATTGCAGAAAAGTCAGCTACAGAATCCAATGGGGATTTTGATGATGCAAGGACAAATAATGTCGCCAGCCAATCTATCCCCATTCATGAAACTAAAGAGAAAACTGAGAAGTGTTGTGGGAGGCATGGGATTTGCTCCCACGAGGTTCTTCGGAATGGGGAGACTGATTCTGATTTAGAAGTGGTGCATAATAAGATGATGAGAAAGGTATGTCCACCCACCTTCCCTAATATCGAGCTGATATCTAATTGTTATCTGTGTACATTGGCTATCACATGATCCCAGAGCATCCCAATTTCACACCCTGTAAATTATGTTTCGACTTAATCACCTGTGCGGTTTGCTAGGAGTTTTAGCACACACATCCATCACTGCTCAGAGTATTTAGACCAGATTCTTAACAGCTTGTGGCATATTGGTGGTATGAAATGTATGTACAGAGCTATTATTGATGCACATTTTCTCATGACAGGCATCATTTAAACTTTCCTGGAAGTGCAAAGGTGAGCAAAGTGATCAGCACAAGCATGATATTGTCTCTTTTGAAAGAGGAAATATAACAACTGCAGAACGCAGCAGTAAACAGGTATCTGCCCATGAGGCATTTGATGAGTTTTACAATTGATATATTAATTCTGTCTTTTTGCTTGTGATAACTCTTAGGAAACCAGTTTTACTGGCACTTCCCTCCTATTGTCTGATTGAACATTGATCTTGGTTTCAGATTGCTTTGAGGTGGGAATCTGATCCCCAGACCGTGCTTATTTTGACAAAACCAAATTCAACTCCTGTTCAGATTCTGTGTGCAAAATTAATTAGGTGTGAATACTGGCTATCCACGTTTCTCGATCTGATTTTGGATTTATAAACTGGCTAGATTAGTGTAGAATTCTAGGCTTAATGAGCGTCTTAATTAATAAACTACATTCTTCACTACCTTAAGGTTCTAATCACTCAGTGACCTTTGTTACTTAAAAAATACTCTTTTGTATATTATAATTGCTTATCACTCTGCCTCATTTTCTCTTGCATCTACCAGATGGTTGAATGACAAGAAATTAGACATTTATGTGGAACCACGCGTGAGAGGCGAACTGCTGGAGGAGTCACCTTACTTCAACTTTGTTCAAACCTGGAACGATGGTAAGCTCTGAAAGATTTACACATGCATGCTATAATCCAATACCATGTACTAAGTATCTGCGAATCCAATTTTGATGTATTAGTATTAGACTCCTTTATGGACCAAACATGATGATATTTAAGTAGTTTCCTTTCTTGACACTTAATATGGAAGGCTAGACTCAAGTCTATTCCTGCAGCGTTTCAAAAAAAAGTCTATTCCTGCAGTACTATACCATTGATGTATTGTTAATTGTCTGCTCTTCCTCGTCTCCTCTTAGCAATTTGTGGTAGTTAAGGATATTCATCTTCAGTGTTACTTAAGTTTACTTGCAAATGTCTCTACCCCAACTTATCGTTTTTTTTTAAGTTCTTGCTTCTGTTCTCTTATGATCTTGACAGTTTATGTCTTTGCCTTGCAGACAAGGGGTTTCAGCAATTGCACACAAAAGTTGACCTAGTAGTGACTCTTGGTGGTGATGGAACTGTCCTCTGGGTATGCACATTCATTTTGATTTTAGCTATAAGTTCAATTACTATAGGAGGTTAAGATATTTGACTTTTAGAATTTAGAAAATATTAATTTCTGGGTTGATAGAGTTTTGACACATTTTAGTCACCCATCTTTCTCAGTACTAGAACAAGCTACATTGCATATTTGTTTCTTGGTGATATTATGTTAAACTTACTCTTACGCAAAAGCTTACGCTATTAAGTGGAAGGCCCACGTTCTTTCAATGTGGAACACATCGACATATGTCAATCCCTATTAAAGGCTATCGCATGAACAGTTTCATACAATTCCATCCAGAAGGAAACAATTTATCACTGACAATGGCTCAGTATAGTTTCATAGTTTAATATTGACCCTTTTGCTTTGTTCATTCCTTTATACTTCTCCAGTTTTTGCATATAAACAGTTGACATCAATAAGTGATTTTTTTTCTTATTTGCAGGCAGCATCAATGTTCAAAGGACCGGTTCCTCCTGTTGTCCCATTTTCTTTGGGATCTCTGGGATTTATGACTCCCTTCCGTATCCTTCATCTTTATCAAGAAGTTTTAAATTTTCAAAAAGAAATGTGATGTTCTGGAAGCACAGATTCCTAGTTAATATACCTTTTTCTCTTTCTAGTATTTATTATTGTAGCGTTTTTCACGTTAGACTTGGTATCCTTAACTCTACCCTGCAGACAGTGACAATTACGAAAAGTGCCTTAATTCAATTCTGAAAGGTCCTTTTAACATCACGTTAAGGCACAGGTTGCAATGCCATATTGAGAGAGAGGGCACCAAAACTGATTTTGAAACTAAACTTGTTCTGAATGAGGTAACTATCGATCGTGGAATAGCATCGTTTCTCACGAACCTGGAGTGTTATTGCGACGGCACTTTCGTCACACGCGTGCAAGGTGATGGGTTAATCATATCAACAACATCTGGAAGCACTGCGTATTCGTTGGCAGCTGGTGGATCCATGGTCCATCCCCAGGTATTTTTTTCATCATTTTTCTTCGCTCCCATCTTAACTGATTCACGGTGGGATGAATAATATATGTTTCAATATAAATGTCCACTTTCTTTTTATGGTGTTAGTTTTGGGGTTAATTGCATATAACTATTGCATACTAGACGTCTTTTGCACATAACTATCCCCGACTTTAAAACGTTATTAACAACTACCTAGACTTTCAAAAAATTTCAGATAGTTCTTTTTTTTAATCAAAAAATGACGAAGACACCCTTGAGCGTAATCTCAAATAATACCATTTTATTTTGTCTTTTTAATAGTTTTATCTTTGGGTTAATTGTCAAATAGTGCACTGAAGTTTTGTCCACAAACAAAACACACCTAAAGTTTTGTCCACGCTTTTAGGGTGCACTAAAGTTTTGTCCACCGACTTCCGTTAGAAAAACGTAACAGGGATGTTCAAAATGAATGGTTTGGGAAATTCTTCGTGGATTCAATAGATTTGTGGGCAATACATAATGCATTCTAAAGTTGTGTGGGCAATACTTCTGGGAAGTTTTTGACAACTAACCTGTTACGTTTTTATAACGGAAGTCGGTGGAAAAAACTTTAGTGCACCCTAAAAGCGTGGACAAAACTTTAGGTGTGTTTTCGTTTGTGGACAAAACTTTAGTGCACTTTTTGACAATTAACCCTTTATCTTTTAGGGAGTACTTTTACATATCTACTCAACTGTTTTCTACATCTAATCAAAATGTTGTTGGTAGTTATGAAGTCTTTTTTAGATCACGGTCAAGGGCATTTTTGTCACTTTCTGCCAAAAAATAGTTATCTGCAATTTTTTGAAAGCATAGGTAATTGGAATTTTAAGTTTAAAGTTGAGGATGATATGCAATTAACCCTTAATTTTATGCATATTTTTCCAATACGTAGAAGCAATTAGTATAGTATATAACATTAGAGGTAAAGCATCAACCCATGGATCCTTAAATTTTGCAAATATCTACTTTCAGAATTGCTAGCATATGAATATCTGACATATAGTCACTACGCAGGTCCCTGGCATCCTGTTCACACCAATTTGTCCGCATTCCTTGTCCTTTAGGCCTCTGATATTGCCAGAGCACGTAACGCTCCAAGTGAAAGTTCCTTCAGACAGCAGGAGCGATGCATGGGTATCATTCGATGGGAAGGACAGGAAACAACTATCGGCAGGTGATGCACTTGTATGCAGCATGGCGCCATGGCCCGTGCCCACAGCATGCCAGAAGGATTCAACAGGCGACTTCTTGCGCAGCATCCACGAAGGCCTCCACTGGAACCTGAGGAAGACGCAAAACTCGGATGGCCCGAAGGATGCTTAACCTTATCCACGAGTAAAATTACGTTGGACCAAGATCTAGATGGTGTTTGTTGTCATAGGAAGTGGATATAACAACAGTCCTTAATTAAGGTGTGTTTTGCTTTGTTTATTCGAAGTATGTTTGGTGTTGGCTTTTTTGAGTTGGGTATACTGGAGATATAGAAAAGTGTAAGGGAGGTCAGGAGATCAATGTTGGTTCGGTTGCACTGGAAATTTGTAAATCTTGATGGATTTATAATAAGTGGAAAATATTGATTAGTGCCTCCTTTTTTTAGCAGAAAGAACGGATTTATTAATTATCAGAAAGGTAATACATTGTAGTGCGTAAGGGAGATCCTTGACCACTAAAAAATAGATGTGGAACGAGTTTCCTTTAGTTAACCAGTAAGCGATTTTGTTCGCAGTTCTTTTAATAAACTCAAGAGTTATTCTCTCGTTTTGCAGGGGCATGTGACGGAATCTCGGATGATAGTACCTATCAGTGAAGCTGGTTGTTCATCCGCTTTGATCATGTTGAGCACGACCTGGGCATTTGACCGAATAATAACAGATCATGTACCTAGAGAATGTATATTCCGGAGGGCCGTTCCAATAGCATAGGCCTCAATTATAAACGGTGAATAAATACCGGGAGGATTCTATTTACAGTTAATAACATCATTCCACCAGTCAATCGGGTGATAAGTCCCTATGTTGATTGATCCGAGTGTTGAAAGATAGTATCATCCATTTTAACGACCATCATCCCTACAGAGAGGGGGTAAAACCCATAGACGGATCCATTCAGGACCTAAGAGCATCCACATCAACCAAGGGGTGCGCGCGAGGGGGGGGGGGGGGGGGGGAGCAGCAGCAGAAAGGGTCCGGGGTTCGGGGTTCGACCGATGTGGGGAGGGGGGCGTGCGGGGCGCGGGGGAGGAGAGGGAGTGGGAGGGTTCGGGGGGCAGGGGCGCGAGGCCAAATTCAGCCCCGCTGCCTCGAGCTCCTCTGCCTTTCTGCTGCCACTGGTAGCGCGCCACCTGTCCAAACGAAAAAAAATCATTTTAATATATTTTATTAATTATCTGATTTATATATATAAATATATAAATATAGATATATTATAAAATAATTAGTTTTAAATAAATATATATATATATATATATATATATATATAAATATATGTTTTTAATTAAAAAAAATTAGTTTTAATCGGTTTTAAAATTTAAAAATCAGTTTTTTATTTTAAAAATCATATTTTTGTTGCGATAAAAAATATCCGTCGACGAGGCTCAAACGTTATTATCAAGAATAGTAACTGTCAATGTTTCAAAAAAAATATATATGGTATTAGTAACGGTCATCAAAGAATTCATCACTGCAGAAGCTTATATCGACCAAATGAATTGTCAATTTGAATTATGTATTTTTTTAAAGTTATGTACTTTTTAATTTTGTATTTTATTAATGAACTTTTATTTCTATTTATGAATTTTATTTCTATTTTATTTAGTAGTTGTTGATTTAAAAATAATGTTAACAGATTCAGTTAAAAGCTTAATTAATTACACAATCAGCATTTCTGAAAACATGCCCCCATATTTGTCCTCTAATATGCAGCACACAAAATTTAGGGGGCATGGGCTGAACTCTGCCCTGTCAACAAAGGGTTCAACCTCAGGATTCGTGATCCCCCACACTGATGTGATGCTCTAAGAGCACGCACAACGGAACGCACTCGCTCCGCGCGCGCCCGGTCCGAGGACCGCGGGCCGTTCCGCTGTAGGGTCGAAAAAACGTGGTCCCGCTCCCCAAACACGCGTTTCCGCTCCCCGATCCTCGCTCCCCTCTCGCTGGCCGCTCCTCGCTACCTCGCTCCTCGCTCCCTCGCTCCTCACTCCCTCGCTCCTCGCTCCCTCGGCTGCCGTGGTCCTCTCCTATGCCACCACGTGGCTTCGCCGAATCTGACCGTTTACAACAGTCGGGTAACGACTCTTTTTTTAAATTCAAAAATAAGATAAACGGAACCCTATAAATACCCAACCCCATTCCTCATTTTTCTCACACCATTCTCTACTTTCACTATTTCATTCTCACTTCCTACTCGCTATTTTCAAAAATGTCCGACGACGAGGTTATGTCCGACGTTGAGGAGATGAAGTACGAGGAGCTGGCTCCCCGGATGCCGACGTATGAGGAGATTGCAACCCAACTACCGACATATAAGGAGATGGCAGCCCAAATGCGGCCAGTTGAGCGACGATTCGGGCGGATGATGGAGAGGCACATGCAGAGAGTAATGCCAAGGGTCCAGAGGGCCATCCGTGGGGAACCAATGCGACGAGAGATTAACAG
The DNA here is from genome assembly GCA_963921825.1 of Erodium maritimum. Lineage (NCBI taxonomy): Eukaryota > Viridiplantae > Streptophyta > Magnoliopsida > Geraniales > Geraniaceae > Erodium > Erodium maritimum. The sequence continues at coordinate 8,161,469 of OY997588.1, read as the reverse complement.
AGGTCGTTCGGAAGCCCACATCCAATTGATGAGGAACTATTTTGACGAAGAACCCCTATATGACCCTGATATGTTTAGGCGTCGGTTCCGTATGAGCAGACCACTTTTCCAACGGATTATGATGCGGTGAAGGATCACGACAGTTACTTCAAACAGAGGAGGGACGCTGCCTCACGACCGGGCTTATCAACGGAGCAGAAGTGCACCGCCGCTATACGGATGCTTGCGTATGGGTCCTCGGCCGATTCATTGGACGAAACTCTGGGCATTGGGGTAAGAACCATACTTGAATGTGTATGTAAGTTTTGCAAAGCCGTCACTGAGGTCTTCGGAGCCGAGTATGAGCGTACACCCACATCGTCTGACATGGAGCGCTTACTCCGAGAAGGGTACAGCCGAGGGTTTCCCGGAATGGAGGGGAGTCTTGATTTTATGAATTGGAAGTGGAAGAACTGCCCAACCGAAGACCAGGGAGCCCATGGACGGGGAGGTCACCACGGGGACAAGACGATTATGCTTGAAGCTGTAGTGTCCCGTGATTTATGGATTTGGCATGCGTTTTTCGGGATGGTTGGCTCGAACAACGACATCAACGTCCTCAACAACAGCCACCTATTCCAAGACGCTTACTACAGACGTGAGCTAGCTGTGGAGTACTATATCAACGGGCATTGGTACGACCGACCTTACTACTTGGTGGACGACATTTACCCAACATGGGCACGGTTCGTGAAGACTATTCGACATCCCTTCGAGCCCAAAGAGAAGTTGTTTGCTAAATGCCAAGAAGGTGCTCGAAAAGATATTGAAAGGGCTTTTGGAGTACTTCAAGCAAGGTGGCACATAATTTCCCGTCCCGCTCGTTCTTGGAGCCCACAGCTTTTGGCTGATATCATGCACACTTGCATAATTCTACATAACATGATTGTAGAGGATGAGCGCGACCGGTACGAGTATGGGGATGCGGAGTTGTTGTACGCGCAACCTCCAGAAATGCCGAATTGGACACCACCGGAACGATGGCACCACGGAGGGCCATTGGAATACCAGCAACGTGTTGATTGTCAACAAAGTGTCCTAAATCCTGAGACCCACCATCAACTACAAAATGATCTTATGGAGCACTTATGGGGTCTATATGGAGCTGGTTTCCATGACGACGAGTAGTCGTTTGTGCTCTTGGAGCTGGTTTTTTGTGGGTTGTATTAAAAGGGGTTGAATAAAATTAGAAGTTCATTTATATTCGTGTTAAATTTATTTATTAATTATTTATTGTCATTAATTATTTATGTCCAAAATTGTTTAAATTATAAATAATTTAAACGGTTTCTGATACATAATTAAATAAAACAGCAACATATCAATTAATAATCCAGTCAGCACAAGTTCTGCACTCCCAGGACCTTAGAGGGCCTTTCTGTTGCAAAACACCCACTTTTCTGCACTCCCAGGACCTCACTTTTGTCCAGTCAGCACAAGTTCTGCACTCCCAGGACCTCACCAAGGTCCTTTCTGTTGTCCATGCTCTAAGGGCACGTGCTCCCCCCTCCATATTCTTCTAAATAGGGATGGCAACGGGGCGGGTTACGCGTGCCCCGTCCCCGCCCCGCTTCCCTACCCCGCGCCCCGCCCCGCCCCGTGCCCCGTGTTGACCCCGCCCCGCAGGGAACGGGGATACCCGCCCCGCAAAAAAATGAAAATTTTAAATAATAACATAATTCTCAATAATTTTTAAAACATGCATGACAACATCGTCTTACAAAAGTTCACAAATAACGGACAATGTCTTAACAAAATGTCTCTTGATATAAAACTACATGCTCCCAACTTGAATTCACCATAGTAAACTATACCATAGAATCAACATCTTGAACTTGAAGCAGGGCCGTGGTACTTTGCAAAACCTATTAACAAATACCATGGTTATGAAATCTTTTTGGTATATTCTATTATGTATAATATAATATGCTTGGATCATGATCTTGACATGATTCTAACTAGTATCGCAAGCGCAAGGAGAATAAAAAAGTGAAAATGTTTGATACAATTCATTCATACTAGCTGAATCAATTAATTTCGTCAATTGTGGGTTAATCTAGTTTTCATATACCATGCATGTGTGGGACACATCACCAACAACATGAATATCTATTTGAAACACAAGTCAAAACTCAATTATTTCAAGTAAATCCCAGCAAATTATAATTCTCCCACTCAAGTAATCACATTTTAGCCTAAGCCCTGCAAAAAAAAATGCTGTTATTTTACAAAATGTGAAGTTAATTATGTCTGTCATTATTGGGGTTCTAGTCTTGACTCTCTTCCTTACGTTTCAACTTTCAAGGCAGTAAAACACATGGGTGTGATACAGGGGGAGTTAGATTAATAGGTTTTCAATGTTCTTGACTAAATTGCTAAACCAGTAAAAAATGGGACTTGATTTTTGAAGTTGAAGAGCTTACCGTGCTTCCCCAAATGGGACTTGAGGCGGGGTCGACTTTGCTAGAGAGAGAGGTTTTAAACATAGGGTTGAAGGCTTCACTGTCGGGAGAGATATGGTTTGTTTGTAGGGTTTGGTAAAAAAATTTAAAAATAAATTATTATTAATATATATTATAATTTATATATAATTATCAGTAACGGGGCGGGGACTGCTTGCCCCGTCCCCGCCCCGTCCCGAGTCAAATTCCCCGTTTTTCACCCCGTGCCCCGCCCCGTCAGAAAAATCCCCGACCCGAACCCGCCCCATTCGGGGCGGGGGTGTCGGGTCCCCATCGGGGTCGGGTTGTTTTGCCATCCCTACTTCTAAACATCTGTTTGTTGTCTTTTTTTTCTTTCCATTTCCTCACACCCCAAATTCTCCAAAGCATTTGTTTATTGACTTAAAATGGCCCTTCAAATTTTCCAAAAACTTTTATATTACCTTCCAATTTCTTAATATCAAGTTCCTAATAACTTATTTCTATTTAAATTAGTGTTTAGGGAGTAAATATTTTGATTATATTATTTTGATGATTTTTTGTTTAATTCATTAACATTGATGTATCTATATTTTCATTAATTTTTTGTGATGACTTATTAGTCGCTATTACGATTGTAAAGAGAGTATTTTTTGTTATGAATATTATCAAGACTCGATTAATAAATTGAGTAGGAGATAAATAGATGAGTGATAATATGATCATATATATCGAGAAATTTTTTATAATTTTACTGACAATAAAAATGTTTTACAATATTTTTAAAATATAAAATTTCGACGTCACATATCGTAAAAACAAGTCATTTATTATTTTTATTCAATATTAATATTTTAAATAGTTATGCATAACTAGGAGAAAAAAGTGATGCCCCTTTACAGAAAAACCTGACTCCGCCACTGGTAAAAGTAAAACCATCCATAAGCTCTACGTTTTGAAGGTCAATTGTTATGACGGAACTTGCCACAAGTCAATAAATTTAAATTTATTTTAGTTTTTATTCATTGTTGACATTTTTTTAAAAATCAGCTCAAATTAAGTCAACCATTTATTGTCAGTTTGTCACTCCGCTAATCAAGCTTAACACTAAACATAAGTGCTTAATTATGCTAATATGAATATATAATTAAAAAGTCAAAACTAATTGAATCGATTCAACTTCGCATGTTCTTGGAGCCCCAAACTTAGGTTACTTGCAGCGGCGAGAAATGAAGAGCCCTAATTGCTCTGGTAGGTGTAGCGGTCACGACCTTCCCATAGGGCTCTCTTACGTTTGAAGGGTCAAAACATCCTTACGTAAATTCCATGCAACGCTTTGATTAATTACGCTAATACGCAAGACATGCAGGTCAGCTTTTGTTTATGATAGTTTAGATGATTAATTGTGTGCTACTACATGTGTTTGTGTTATAGGCAATATGAAATTATAATTATTGTATTTCAACTTGTGTTTCTAGTGGAATTGGACTTTTATTAACACTAATTTGTTAATATGTTTTAAGTACTTGATTTATGGGTGTAAAAGTTGAGTTTCATCATATTGATCAATATGAACACGATAACTTAACGTTATAATACATGCACAAGATACATTTATTAATAATTGTACCACATGCATCGTGATCATGTAATATAATACACATAACACACCCAACTAAATTATATCATTGACTCAACTTATTTGATAAATGTTTTGGGTTCTCACACATGCACACTACAAAGTTTTTAGAAAACTAAAAACATAGTAAATGAAGAAGCCGATGAAACCGTTGGGAGTTCCCAACAATATAGAGCTCGGAAAACTCAGACATTTTTTTTTGGATATTTTAGGTTTCTAATAGAATTGAGTCAATTTAATTAAAAACTCAAACCGTTATAGTTTTATATTCTAATATTTAAGTGTAAAACTATTTTTGACCATGGCTCGAAACAACTATATATATGAACGAGAAACTGCGTAGGTTTAGCAACTCCGCCAAATAATCACAAAGTCGGGCTCACGCATCTTGCAATGTTTTTATCAACTCTAGCTAATAACATCCTTAAAAAACAAGCATGTTAATTATACCTCGTATTTTAATCACGAAGATCGAAACCCTACACAAATCATATATATAAACACACACAACTTAATTTTCCTATCATTTTGGCTCCACCATACAAAGAACATGTCATCTCCAACTCCAAGCACCAATAAGCTAACCGGACTCCAACAAAAAGTCAACCACTTACACTTAGGAGCATCATGCAAAACATTAGCCATAACCTCAACCCTTGTCATCTTCTTGCTCTATGCCCTCTTCAACAACCCCACCGGCCACTTCTCCCCGCCACCACCGGTGGCGGTGGCCGCCACCAACCTCAGCCACATAGTTTTTGGCTTAGTGGGGTCCATGAACACGTTGAAGCAAAAGAAACCCTACGTGGAGTCCTGGTGGCGGCCCAACGCGACACGTGGCTACCTCTTCCTCGACCGGCCTCCTTCCGGCGAGCTCTCCCCGTGGCCGCCGTCTCTACCGCCGTTCCGGGTCAACGAGGACATCAGCAACCGGACGGTGTACCGGAAATTCGTGAGGCCGGCGCAGATGAGGATAGTGCGCACGGTGTTGGAGACGGTTCGGGAGGGCGACGAGGGGGTGAGGTGGTACGTGATGGGAGATGACGATACTGTCCTTGTTGTGGACAATTTGGTGGAGGTTTTGGGAGGGTACGATCACCAGGAGATGTGGTACATAGGGACAAATTCGGAATGCATAAAGTCAAACGTTGATTTTTCGTTCGAGATGGCTTTCGGCGGAGCCGGGTATGCGCTCAGCTATCCGCTGGCGAGAGCGTTAGCGACCGAGATGGATCGCTGCCTCGAGAGGTATTGGTACTCGTATTCGAGCGATTATTTGCTTCATTCTTGTATCGCTGACTTGGGTGTCGCTTTCACACAGCACAATGGTTTTCATCAGGTAATCAATCATATCGATCTGATTCGATTTTAATAGTCTTGTTTGATAAATAAATGGTAGATTATAAGTATTTATACTCCTAACTTGTCACGTTTAACTGATACTTATTTTCATGTTTTTTTTAACTGATACCTACTTTGTTGTTTAGTTATATAACAAATAGCCCAACATGTTAGTTAAAATGACGAAAATACCCCTAATAATTTTTTAAATAAAACTGAAGTGATTTATAAATAATTTTTAAAAATAATTATTAAAGTATAATTGAAGGTATTTTCTTTATTTTAGTTGACAACTTAGGCTATTTGTTATATAACAAAATATCAAAATATGTATCTATAAAAAAAACATAGAAACAGGTATCAAATAAACGTAATAAATTAAAGATAGGTATTTATAAATTACCCATAAATAAATACTTATTATACATGTTGGGGTGTTGTGTGCAGGTAGATTTACACAATGACATATCCGGTCTCCTATCGTCTCATCCACAAGCACCGTTACTTTCTCTCCACCACATAGACACCATAGACCCGATCTTCCCCTCAAGGAACCGCACGGAGTCCATAACTCAGCTCATGGACGCCGCCAAACTCGACCACTCCCGCCTCCTCCAACAAACAATCTGCTACGACCGGCCCTACAACCGGTCGTTCTCGGTCTCGTGGGGATACTCCGTTCACGTCTACGAGGCTCTGCAGCCTCGCAGCGTGCTCCGGAGGCCCCTCGAGACCTTCCGCCCGTGGAAGAGAGGCGTCAGGCCTCCCTTCTACATGTTCAACACCCGGGTCCCGTCCAACGACTCGTGCGACTCCCCGCACGTCTTTTTCTTCGAACCTAAAGAGACGAGGATTGAGGATTCGATGATCGTTACCTCGTATGTTAGGGATAGGCCGAGAGGGTTGGACGCTTGCTCGTGGAGTCGAAACAACTCCGTCGATCATGTGACTAGGGTTTTGGTCTTCTCGCCGTCTACCCCGCGAACGAAGGTGATATATTTTATGGTTCGTGTAACAAAGATTAGCGTATTTGTTATTAATGATTAGTTGATAGTAATTGGATTTAAAATGTGGATGGTTCAGGGAGCGAGGAATAGAATTGAGTGCGGCGACGTTGGATACGGAGGTGCGGATTCGGAAGTGGCCGAGGTCAGGCTGAGGGCTTGCCGCGGAAATGAAGTAATTGCATGAGTTGCAACTATATATATACGGTCTTTTGAAGTATGAATTTGAGGACATGAGTTGAACTTGCAATTACAAACCATAGAGGATAACACACCATAGAGGTTACCGAGCTGTTCTAAATATAGAACTTAGAGCATATGTAAGGGTGTTTTTTCAGTTTCGAATTATGGGTCGAAATTGGTTGAAAAGATAAATTGATTTGTTATTTTGGCCGAAATCGGATCATTTTCAAGGTTGAGGTGAGATATCTGTAATAGACCGTCTCCTGTTCTGTAGACATCACTAGCTATCGTTTTTATAGAAACAGCTTTGACCGACCATTTCAGCGGGCGGCACGTGATATGACTCTGTTGAGTCCTGGAAATTTTTTCACGTGGTGATGAGTCAGCATAATTAGTGTTAAAAAAATAAACAATTTGAAATCAAATTTCACTATAAATAGCTATTGAAATTCTATTTTTTTCCCACGATAATTTTGGTTATGAATAATGTTTTCAGATTGGTGGAAAAGCTGAATTGATTCGTCGTTTGGTCAAAATCAGGTAGTTTCTAAGGTTGAATCCGGTTGTCTGCAACAGGCCGTCTACGAATCTACGGACGTCGCTAGCTATTGTTTTTGTAGACGGTTTTGACCAACCATTACAGCAGCGACACGTGGTACAATTATGTGTCAAGGTTTTGCCGAGACACAGAGATTCTGCCACTTGGTGATGAGTCAGCAGAACTAGTGTTTAAAGAAAAAAACAAAACAAAACAAATAATTTGAAGTAAAAATTCGCTATAAATAAGTATTGATTTTTTTCACACCACCAACTATTTCACTGTTCTCTATACAATTACCCCTATAACGTTTTTTTTAGACGAGTGTTGATGCATTCATTCGGTGATGACAAGTTTGACCCGACCTCAATCGACTATGCGACGTTGTGCGAGATGACCCGAGAGGTAAAGAATGAGTTGGTGCAGTCGTTACGGCTACTGTGAGGGAAGCCGCCGACTTCTTAGGCATCGTCTTCTGTCTTTGTGAGAGTTTGATGGTTCTAATGAGACACGATTTTCTACACTCTTAGACATTGGTTTATGGAGTAATAAGTATTATTTGATCTTTATGGTTGGAAAATTCGGGTTTTATACCTTCATCTATTTTGGGCGTAATGGGTGGAAAATCAGGGTTACTAAATCCAGGTTACTAGACCTCATTTCTCATTGTTCTGGTTTTTTCCCACTGTTGGAATTCCTAGTTGTAGATTCATTACTCCTGTCTGAGTTCTGTCATTGATTGTATTTCATCTTCAGTGTGTTGAGGCTTCATGGTTGAGGTTTTTTTTGTGGAATGCTCCTTAAGTTGTACCTTCATCACTTGTTCTTTATTTCAAAGAACAGATATTTATAATGTCTTTGCTGATTAAAACATGATTTTAGATTTTATTGACCTCATATACGTTGGATTCTCATAGCCTACATCTTGGACGGTGTATTGATCCAATAGGTTAGATTAGTAATTCATGGATATCGATTTATAAATCCTAAACAACTACAAATTGTAGCCGAAGGACAGGGGCAAGCCCACAATACAACCATACTAACAACAGGATCACCCAACAAGGGATGATCCGAAACACATTACAACACAGAGGTCTTAGTACCTAGCTATTCCAAACCTGAAGCACAACCTTAACAACAAACAATTACAACAGTATGGTCTACAATGCCTAAAACCGAACTTCTAACAAGTAATAAACTGATGAACAAACAAAGACAACCAAGCTAGATCCAAACTGATAAGAACCAAGCCCAACAAGGAACAACCAAGGGCCAAAATAGAGAACCCACAAGTGAAAATGATTCCAGACCCCGCGCCCCACGCCTAATCAAAAGTCACGTCAAAGTCAAACAGATCTTCATGGGGATGAAGCACAGAAACTGGAACCAAACAAGCTAATGATGCACAGGAGCCAAGAGATCCGAGCAGCGGCAATGAGAATAGCTTTATTGAATTAAGATGAATACATAATAAACAACAACAAAATTGTTAGTGACTTGATACTATGAACGACCAATGAATAATTGCAATCCTAATTTTGACTGTCATTAGATTCGATTCAAGACGGAAATAAGTATCATGTACTCTCGTGGCCATGTGATCCTATAGGGACCACAGATTTGTGGTACGAAAACTCAATCATGAAAGCTTGAAGTGGGTATAGCGACGGGGATGAAGTGTTGTGTACGGGTTGAGCACTTTACCTCCACGCTTCCTTAGGGTTACATCATTCGGAACATTGTCTTGTTCATCTCATAAACATGTGAGCTTATCAAATGCCTCCAAAAATCTCAGCATCACAGTCCCAATATTTGCTACGACACACTTGACAGCTTCTCTTTGTCTCAAAGCATAGTTTAAGGTATGTGATGGATCAATAACATTAAAGCCATGTGTTCTCGTTTGTAATATAACCCTCTATCTGTAAAAATGATATATCTGATTTGAATTTGTGTATGAACGTAAATAAGAATTATTACCATTTTAATTAGATATTCGACTAAAGAAATGAAACGTCAACGTTATTATAGTCTCTATCACGTTATTGTAAAGATTCCATTATTGTAATGGTGCAAAAATCAAAGAGCAACACATATAGGACGTATATTTGAGCACAAAACCTAAATATTGGAGAGGTGGATATGTACAGCTTGTGGGTATGGTTAGCTTCCCACTACCGATATAATGACACGATACGAATAATGGGTTCAAGCTCATGCTACTCTTTTATTTATCTGAGAATGGAAAGCAACTGTGAGGTCCATTACTTATGTGTCCTTTTTCTCCATACATGGTAAATGTCATCACAAATATATTGACAATTTCTCCCAGAATTTTCAAGCTTGTTGTATTTGCCATGTGAAAAGACTCATTCGATTAGCTTGGTTTAGAATCGAAAAAAGGGTCGAGGATGATGCGGCGGTGGAGGCCAAGGAGATTGACGCGCCAGTGGCGGCTTTAGAGGCGGCGATGGTTGCTTAGGAGCGAGGATCCGAGATAGTTTGATCCATTGTCGGATCAATCTTCAATAGGTACAGAAAAAAAGGGTGCGAATTTGCACCCTTTTCGGCTGCAACATTAGAGACGGCGGCTTCATAGACGTAAACCGCCGGAGTAACAGAGGGGGGAGGTTTCGTTGGTGGCGGGAGGAGGCCAACGTCGCAGTGGCTAGAGGCGCCTCGAAGGAAACCCTAAAAGAAAAAACCTTCGAAAGATTTACAGGTGAGGCGCAAGAGAGAGGATGCATAGACGAGAGAAACATAACCATGACATAAGTCATGGAAAGAACCATTACCATAGCCATGACTTTTGAAAGTTGTGGCAGAGCTTCTCTCTAAACCCTAACAGAACACTTCCACCTTATGTTCTTCAGGTACTTGTTTATAACTCATTCGGATTAAATTCTATTCACAAATAATATCATACATATTTATTTATTTTATCTAGTCAAGCTTTGATCGAGTTTTAATCCTATCGTTTATACATGACCATCAAGTTACAAGATCAAAATCTAATCATTATTTTCTTTTAGGTTAATATCATAATTTAATTTGACTTATTTTGAATGATGAATAATTTGAAGAGAAAACAATACTAACTAATTTTCGTATACTTGATTGAATGGGGCTAGTTTTGTATACATTCAATCCAATTGTGAATCTAGCTGAGATGTAGCAATCTTGAGGACCTGCTCAAGGTGGTGCGCCGTGTCCGGCGGGTGCGCCTCCACCCTGGGCCTCTCCGGCACCACCCACCGCCCGTCCGCCGCCCTGACCATCCCCTTGTTCTCGTCCTGCCGCCAGTTGGGCGGCACGCCGTACTCGCCCTTGAGGAAGTTGCTGCTCTTGTTGACGAGCGCCACGTCACGCTTCTCCGCCAGCCGGAAGCGGCGGTCCTTGCCGTGGTACCCGTCGACGAGGTGGAGCAGCGCCTCCAGGTTGTGCGCGCAGCCCATGTCCTTGGTCGGCTTCAGGAACGGGCTGCGCGTGTGGTCCAACGCCAGCTCCACCCCCACGTGCGCGTAGCTCCACGGGAACCAGAGCGCGTCCTCGACGTACTTCTGGAACTGCATCTTCTCGTTCGCTATGATCCCCGGGACGTTCGGGACCTTGTCGTGCACGTTGTTCACGCGCAGCACCCTTATCCCCAGCTCCTCGCACCGTTCCTTGAACTTCAAGTTACCCACTCGCGGACCCGAGAACGAGAACACCGTCACCGGGATCCTGATGGTCAAGTATAAATTAAACAGAGTAACAATATAAATGAATACAAAAATTAAATATAAAGAATATATATGATCTCACCCGTTGTTTTTTTTTAATAAGCAATATAATTTATTAACCATTAAAAATTGAGATAAATTATAAAGGTGGGAACAAATTACCCGGAAAAAAATCGTCCCACAACTTCAACACTCTTCCAACGAAGAGTACTAAAACTCAAACTCAAAAACATAAATCCTAAAGACAACTTTGAAAAAGATTCCAGGTGAAATTCATTCGATCGCCAGTTTCATTGTGTTGACAAAATGTCTCCAAATCTTTTTCTACGTTACATTGCAAACCTTTTTTGCTCGCTTTGAGTTGTAGTTCGAGTATTGTTTTTCTCCATAATCCCTTTAGTTACCGTCACACAAGCTGATTCAAACTTAGAATATGTTGGTTCTTTAATATGAAACCAGAACTAGAACCCGTTCTTTATAGGTAATACAAGTTTAATGATCCCATGTGTTAACTATATATGATTAAATTTTTGGCTGATTTTTTTTTATTTTAGCCAAATCTAACCAGCCACCCACGTTTACTCTTAAATAAGTGTACTCACTGGGATTTAAACATGTGACCTCAAGTGAATATGAGACGTGAAGAGATATTCACCCACCAGGCTAACCCATGTGGGCTTTTAGTTGAGTTAATCCTCTAATACCGAGTTATTTTGAAATTGTACCTGTTGTAGTGTTGGGCGGTGCCGGAGCTGGTGTGGCCGGCTTGGATAGTATTGACTCTCATCTCAGCCAAGTCGTAGGCGCTGATGAGCGCGAGGGCGGCGCCGAGGCTGTGTCCGGTGATGGTGATGCTGATCTGCTCTCCCTTGTAATGATCGACAAGCCGCTTGATCTCGGCCAGGACCTGCTCGCGGGCGGAGAAGGCGCAGTACTTGCAGTTCTCTTCTTTCTTGGTGTAGAGCTCGTAGAAGCCGAGCTCGAGCTTGACGGAGGGGTCGTCGGCCTTGAAGTTGGCCGGCTTGAGGATGTCCTTGAGGTCGGTGATCCACTCCAGGTAGGTGACGGTGCCGCGCCACGCGACGACGATGTCGCGGCGGCCGAGGCGGCGGATCTCGGCCGGGTCGGTGCAGACCGCCACGTAGCCCATCCAGTTGGCGTGGGTGCTCCAGACGGTGGTGAGCTTCTTCTCTTGGAAGAAGTTGGGGAGGTTGATGTCGGAGGTGGCGTAGAGGAAGCGCGTGACCTCGTACCCGCACCGTCCCATGTCGAGCTTGGAGAAGAACTGGTCGGTCTGGTACTTGCTGCTTCCGCAGTACTTGGAGTGCGGGTCGAAGTCGAAGCTGTCGTAGCACGCCTGAGCGAACTCGCCGTACCGGAGTATCTCTCGCCGGAGGTGTGAGTTCATGGGGTCTAAGAGCCCTTCCCAGTTGCTACTCCCTTGGATCTCTTGCCAGATCACCGAGAGAGCTCGTCGGTCTTCTTCACCCAAATCCGATTCAGCTTCTTGTTTGTGTAACTGTGGGGCTTCCAGGACAGGAATTGACACTTCGATCGGACTAGGTTGAGGTGGTTGTTGATGGGTTGTTGGAGATTTTGAGGATGTCTGAGGCTCGACAGGGGATGAAACTGCGGAGTTCACTACTACAGAAGCATTCATTCCCAACTTAAGGGACTTTCTCGGGGATGGGTCGGAGGGTTTCCTGGGGAGTTGGAGGCTGTTTCTGATCTTAGTAGGGAAGATGGAGGGTCTCCGGGAGTCATACGTTGGGGTGGTGCTGAGAGGTACGAGGTGGAGAGGGGGCATGATTCTTATCTGTTCTTTATGATTTATGGACTAACTCGTGTTACTGGTTTGAGAGTTGATATGTGATAAGAAGAGTTGGTTTGGTGAGTGTAGGTATCTGTGTTGCACTACTATATAGAGAGGGGTAGTGGTGTGAAATTTGGTGATTTGGTTGTACATACAACGAGGGGCAACGTATTTTGGCAATGGGACACATTTTTCATTTGTTTGGTGAGGAGGTATGTGGATCAAGCGTGCATTGGATTGATTGTGTTGCTCTTCTTGTGGTCTCCACTCATAAGATGTGGCGTGGCCTAAATAAGGGACGCATAAGGTGGCCCACATTAGGTAACCTAACCGGGCAACCGATTATCTATTGTTATAGCATCTACAATAAATATCGATTTTATAACATTTAATTGACGAAAATTTGGGACCGATTCGACCAATATCGATAAGGGTGAGTTGAATTTGTAGGTCGCATGCAAAGGGAAAACTACCTAAGAGAGAGAAATCTGCTGAGAGAAAAAAAAATTGTCCAGGCCAGATCGTCAATCCTTATTGTTGTGGATGTTTCGGGTCATGGTGCTAATGTCCTTTTAACAGGTCAATCGTTATAACAGGTGGCAACTAGTTATCTGATCGGGGATCAAATGAGTAGTCCGTGGAAGGGGGTTCTCCTTAAATCTCTGAAATTTAAACCTTTGAATATTGGTCGTCATTCGAAGCAGACGCCGTCTAGAGTTTCGAATCATCATAATCGGGCTCTTAAATTCTTAGGTGACTACTTTACTGTTGAAATCGAACCAGCTCGCTCCTTGAATCGTGATAGACATGTGAATCTTGTGGACGTTGGGAAGCAAATTTTACATGCTCAAACTGTTCAGCTACCTCAGTCTGCTCAAAATAAGGCTTTTGAAGATCCGAATTTGACTTTGGAAGGTGAAGAGTGGATTATTGATGATTGATTTTGTGATCCATTTTGACTTTTTGTTTCGGATTTCGTTCCCGCGGCTATTTTTGGAGCTCCCTTATAATGAATGATTGTCTTTTGGTTCTATCCTTCTTGGATCTAATTTTTTCTAATAAATTTTTCGAGTTTATCCAAAAAATAGATTCATCGATACAAGAGAGGAGAGACAAAAACCTACATTTTTACCTTTCTTTCATATATCGACGCTATAACTGATTCTATGCCTCAAGTGTATCTGTTTTTAACCTTTTTATATATCACCGAATTTCTCAAATTATTTGATTTAGTCTTTCAATTTTCGGATAGGGGTCTTGAAACTCACTTTATTATGATTATTAAATCATTTGATTTGACGTTTTCGTAGTGTGATTTTGTCGTACACAAAAATCTAAGGACACAAAACTCACACGTATCGTTATAACATGATGAAACATATTATTGAGGACGATTATTGATGTGTAAACAAACCTGCATTAATTTGAGCAGTTGGGATGGCTTGAATATGACGAAGAGAGAGGAGGTTTTCCTTTATGTGGCCCATCGCCTATGAGGAAATTGCTTGTTTAGCGAAAATTCCCTTTGATACAATATGGGCCACGAGATAGTTATTGCCCGTTCGTTGCAGAATCAAATATGGAATGATGTGTGGTTCTCTTTGGGTTTTGGTTACGAACGGTTGTGGCTTGTTGGTGTATGTGGACCCATCTTACGTAGGCTTATGTCACCATAAAAATAAGTGTTCTTGTTCGAATGCACAAAAGGATGGCTTATCACGTATATGGAGTTAATATAAGTTAATGCGTCTTCACTCTTCACTCATGTCGATATCTAATTAATTTAAGTTCATGGTTTTCATTTATGTGGTTAGAAATACAACACTTACGTAGAGAAAATGAGGTTTGGGGTCGAATTGTGTTCGATCCCGACCGACTGTGGTGTAACTCATTTGACTCATCCTATCAATCGTCTAGTTACTCACTGAGCCTATCGAGCCTGTTTCGCAGATCTCGCTTCTATTTATTCCGGGATCACCATCACTACTGGGAGGGGGTGCATCCAGTCCCCTTTTTTCAGAGTCGGTTGGTTTGGGGGGGGGGGGGGGGGGGGGGTTGCTAGGGAGTCGGGTCTTGATCTTACCCTTTTTCTTTGTCCTCGTTCTTAGGACCGAGGTCCCTTGTGAGGAGCCTTGCAAGTTCCTGGAGGTAATCAGGAAAGTCTCCTGGCTAGGAAAGAGATCATGTGTTACCCCATTTCTCTAGTGTCCAACCCCCTAGTTCCGCTAACAATAGTGAATCAGACTAAGAGGGCACCAGCTTCCAACTCCAAGGGCATGTTGACACAGTAGGCAGGAGACCATGTGTCAGGGAAAGGGCGTAGTGGCTCGAACCCCGTGAACACTCGCGGAGTGGGGTACTAAAGGGCACCTAGGGCCGGATGGGATCGAAAATCCAGCGGACACTCTTATGAAGGGTTGAGGACTCCTCCGCCATCATAGGCATGTCAAACCGAGGGATTTGGGGGCGCCCGTTTGTTTTCCCCGGAGCCAATGAATATCGAAGTACCTTATGCATCCTCAAATGAAGTAGAAGTAGGGAAGGAGCTTGTACTACAAGTGAGCCCTAGTTGTCACGCATGGCCGAAGAGGTGCAAGCAGATAGTTCGACGGAGCGGGTAGGCCAGATATGTACAAAACCGTACCCATAGGGTACCTCCCCAAGCCATGCAAAAGTTGTCTATATGGACGTCCACTAAGCCTTCAAGGACCTCACCCACTTGAAATCTGGTTGTTGTCGTGAGCCCTTCTAAGGAAGATCGAACAATGATGCTCACATCTGGATGCGGGAGAAGGGAAATGTAGTCGGGTTGACATGCGGCTGGATGTCCTCTAGGATGAGAGGTTCCCTCTTAAAGGACCATGGTTCCTCTTGTCGGATCCGACCCTTCTCCACCTGAGAGGTGAAGTAGAAACCGAATATCCCCCAGTCGAGGTCTTTGTTGATCAGGCCATGATAATTCCAGACCTTCATCACAAGGCCTTCCCTGGACGGCCGGTCGTAGTATTGGGATGTGAACAGGCGACCTGCCAACCCAAATGTTGTGTGGGCTTCTAGTGGGACCAAGACAATTCGGTTCTTCTCAGGATCCATGGCAGGGCATCAAAGCCCTTTTGAAGAGAGAGGACGTCCTCCATACGAAGGAGAGGATTCGGATCGACTACAACAGTAAGTGAGGCATGAGCAGTCAGGGAGGGAGAAGTACAGGTTGGGAACTGGTCAGAGGTGGCAATGGTCGTGGTCGGGGCCACTGATGAGAACATATGTTAACACCTAAAATGCCACATTTTATAAAGTTAAAAAATAATTTTAGCCCCATTTTTAACCCACTCTCTACTATTTTATGGGTACTTCATGTTGGTGGTGAATTGTAGGCTCGTGGATCGAAAAGAGAACAAAATGGAATAAATTTGGATTATGGATTCCTGAAAGCTGCTGGTCTTGTGAAAGGCATAACTTTCGCCCTAAAATATCAAATAGAAGGGAATCAGATATATACGTTCTGATGTAGGCCCTACCGAGGGACGAACCGTGCTCCAGATCGCCACGGACCTAAGAACGGTTCGTGCCCTGGACCGTCGCTCTCCTAGGCACTCTTCGTGCCCCGTTCCATCACTGAACCAAGCACCCTCCGTACCTCGCTCGGTGACGCGTTCTCAGCTTCTTTTGTAGATTCGATTTCAAGTAGAAAAGAGAAAATTTCAAATCCGATTTTTATGAGAAAAAGAGGAGTTTTATGTCTTATAAAAGGGGGGGACGAAATTAGAGAGGGGTAACTTTTATTTTCTGATATATCTAGTATGTTGGAGAGCTTAAAAGGAGAATAGAGAGGAGAGTTTAAGAGATTGTGATGACTTGACCTCAATTGCAGACTTGTACGTCGGTCTGAATAAGGCCCCTATCATGCTTGCAGATTGCTTGTCACAACCTCTTTAAAATGATATTTCTGACATTCTTCACTTCTTGGGAGTTCCCTCGTGGTGTTCCTCGTCACAACCACTCATCCCTTTCCAGGTCAGTCCCCTACTCGCCCCTCCCCCACCCCCCGCCGACGCCTCAAATTGACGGTGAGATTTCCTTCGCTCAATTAGATATCTTTTTAGCGTTTTTATCTCCGTTGATTGACGGTCGTATAGGGAGAGCCTTACCCACATTATGGCAAGATTCGTAGAAAGCTTGGGGATCCACTACAGAGGTTCAGTTGAGGAAGGCTTCAAGAATAATGAAACGACGTTGAGCCCTCATTATAGTTGCGGGGTCACTTGACAGTAATTCTCTTTTGATGCTTTTGTTGTTGTGAATACTGAATCTATGTTAAAGTTTATTGTTGATTTGGTCTTAATGTTCTATCTCCCGTGTAGGCTTGATAGATGATGTGAATTAGGGTCTAATATACGTGAGATGATGATCGTAATTAGTCTAAAATCAATAACAAGTTGGGTTTAAATGTAGAATAAGAATAGCTAGGTTAACACAAGCGCAATAGCCATAGATTTATATTGAAAGCTAGAAATTATCAAGGAACGCAATACTTTGGGTTTTCCCACATCTATATTCTAGAAAACTAGGTGGTTAGATTCCATTAGGGTCTTAAACTATCGACCGAAATTAAGACTAGCTTGGAGATAATTTGTCCTTATATTAATCAACTTCAAAATAATTATCGGTGTTCATTGTGTGGGAATGATCTCTATGAACTCATACCCTGGATTGTTGTTTCTCTTATTCTAAACTCGTTTTATTCACCAATTTACTTGATTTGTCTTTTAATTATTGTTTACTTTTCTTGATATCAAACCAAAACCATATTTTTAACAAACAACTTAATAACGAATTGAAATAGAAATTGTTTGTCTTATGCTCACTTTGGTACGATAATCCGGAACTTAAATTTCAAAAATACTATTTGACGATCAATACGCTTGTCGTGTTTTATTCTATGTTAAAACGGCATGACGTCAAGTTAATGACGACGTTGTCGGGAAGCAATTAAGACAACATTTTCTATATAGTTTGTGTTACGACTATTTCATATAATTACTTGCCATTTAAATTTTTTGTTTTCTATTCGTTCTCATCTTCTGTGTTTTGCTTGGATTATCTTTTTGCTTAAAATATCTAAATTCACTCCAAATGATTTACTTAGTGATACATATTTACGAGAAACAAGAAAGTTGAAAATAAGAGCCTTGAAGAAGAAAGTTGTTGGGGATGTGAGCAACCAAGAGAATATGGAGGATCCGTAAGGGGCCGAGTCAAACGGACAGAATACACATAGGGTGCAGCAAACTCAACAGAACCCTACAAATCTCTTAAGCCAGGTGATCCAAACCATAAAACCAACGGACCGAGATTTTTGTTGCCCTCATTGAATTCCAAACCATACAAACAAAAGCAATATTGCAAGCCTCCGATCCCAAAGCAGAAACATCTATTAGTTGGATAATTTGCAAAATTGATTGGGAACTTGTTTTCTAATGTCCTCGAAACATATATGTCGTAATACTAACAAGCAACAGTATACACAAAATGATTGGGTTTCAAACAAAATAATATCCCACTACCAAGTAAACAGTGTGATTGAACGGACAGAAATTTAAACAATATGAATCATTTGAATAAGAAATATTCATAAAGATGTGTAATCTAAATTCATACAAAACATCTACTAGAACACAGCATCTGGAAGGACTGAATTGCAATGCAAACAAAAAATTAACATTTCAGTTAAGGACTCAAAGCGAAACCAATTGCCAGTACAGCAAAACTAGTTTATTTGAAATGTCATTCAATCAAGACACATGATAGGTCCATAATATACTTGCACATAAAATAAAAAATAATAACCTTCCAGAGAACAAACTGCTTCTTCATAGGAGTACCTCATTAGTGTTGAGTTCTCTCTTCACACATCTCAACATTGAAACATAACATAAGATGTATGGAACAAAAAGCTAGAACTGGTCCAGAAGAATTTCCCCAACGGAGCTATTATTAATTTGATTTCAAACTGTAGGCATTACTGCTGACTGCACATATCCAATAATGTTTATAAGAAACTAATAACACAAAAATAGGCAGATGCACCAGAATCTGAGTAATTTTGGGGCATGGGTAAAAGAGCACACCTTCAATCAGAACTGGATTTGACGATAAAATTTTGGCGACTGATGGGGTTCATGACTACGGGAGGCCCAGCAGTGCGTGGCCATGCCTGGAACTTCTTGTCAGTTTCCTCCCACCATTCCTTGTTTGAAACAGTGCCAGGAGTGGTACCTGCTCAAAAGATAAATATATTGAATGATGAAAAGCTTATAGTTGCAAAGTAGAATTGAAAAGGAACCCATGAAAATACCTCCAAATATCTTTTTGTCGGAAACTATATGATCCAAAGTAAAACCAACTGCAACGGATGCAACCACAGAACCAATGATGTACTTGCCCGACATCTTCAGAACTGCGGAAATTAAAATCATGAATCGATCATACAATCTGATAGATGAAGGTGTAAAGAAACTCAGACATTCCAACAGCGCAAAACATTATTCAAAACCAAATGCACATTTGTTGCACTATGCTATTAGAGAATCAACAATAACTAATTTATAATGGTAATATCCCAGACCATGTGTAGTGGGCAACTTTATAGTTGCTTTCATAAACAATGTGTAATAGGTATTAATAAACACAATTAACACACAAATGCTTAGTATCATTCATCCAAAAGTATACCAAACTCAATAGAAAAACTGGGAGAAATACATAACAAGTTTAAAATTTCCTGGCCATGATTGATCGGGCACTGATGGTAAAGGAGGAGAGTTAGAAAAACTGAGAGAGATAAGGCCAGTGATAAAACCAAAATGTGAGGCGAACAAGAGCTGCAACAACAATAACAAATCCTAATAACGAATTAATGATGAGGTCACCCCCATTAAAAATAAAACTTTAGCTTCACATCATCCTCTTTTAAAGTAACCGTAGTTTTTTATTCGTAGAATAGTTAGATGCTCATATAACTTCCTCATTCTTATGGTGAGCATAAATGTCTGCCTACATATTATCTGAAACTAAGAAACAAACACATATATATACAAAAGACATTTACTTCTGTCATTGTCCAGTCATTAAAAGAAAAATATAACCCAAGACATCTTATCATTGCAAAACCGTTCAGGATAGAACAAATTAGAAACTAGAAAAATAATACTAATGAACTTAAGAAAAAATAAGAAAGTGACAGTGAGAAAAAGGTGCTTCATACAATATCAGAACCTAGTGTAGTGATGAACAAATGATTCCCCATGTATATTAACCCACCAGGGCTTGGTTTCTGCATCACTATTTCCTCATCAGAACAAAAACAAAGTGTGTTGAAGACATCAACCCTAAATTTCAAGTTTCAAGCTGCATCACTCCAGATATAAATATATATAATTTATATACAACACAAAACTGAATGCCCTCTAAGTTTTCCAAATGAAATTTGCTATTTTTTTCCTAAGTTATCGAGTGTTCAAAGACATGTATGATTCTAGACGACTGAAAACTATAACCTAGAAACGTTTAATAAGATCAATATCCAGAAACTGAATGTATTGCCGAAACTACATCAAATCCGTCTACTCAACAACCCATCTCCCAGAGCTAGTCGAATCGAAAAAATGAACACCTAGGAATTTTTTTTCCCTCGTTTTCTCATCGGTCAATAACATACTACGTAATCGAACATTTCCAAACGCCGATACACAGAAATTCAACGGACAAAAAAATACCTAAGCAGTGAGATTCGACGATGGTTGAAATCGGATAAATACGCATACACAGATAAATCGACAGAAATCTAAAGCATAAATACGACAGATCTGAAAACAATTCATATGAAAATAAACAATAACCCTAGAAATTGAAACGGAACTCACAACGGAGAAGGAACCAGGAACGCGGCTGCCAAATGAACTGTCGACTCGTCGTTGTGACCCGCGAGTGAAGAGAGCTTAATATATCTGTCGCTAGATTAGGAGCCCTAATCGTCTGTGTAAATACACTGTACCCTTTAATTGCACCTAGCTAATGATGCTCTGACAGGTGGCTAACGAAACTGTATCATGGGCCTTATTTAGCCTTCCACAGTCCGGCCCAGGGAAGCATATGACCAGGTCAACATCGGTTTTAACTGACATTGTGGTAAATAGCTTCGATCAATTGTTACAGAATAAGGCCAAAGAACTTGGATTCCATCAATATATTTGAGACCCCGTCGAGTTCTCGAAGCTTTTAGATCCGTAACAAACCATTTAATTTCCATCAAAGATAACTTAAAGCGTACAAAGAGTTGAAACATAAATAATATACATGAAATATTTAATTAATCTATGATCGGAGTTGTCTAAAGATTCTTGAGAAAAGCAGTATATGTGATTGTTCGAACGCATCACGATAGATCATGTTTTCTGGATCAGTTTGGGATGCTTTGCACGAAAAGGATAGATCGGCATGTCGTCTTGAGTTGTCGGAAACCCACCCGGGGTGTCATGGAATAGTACACCATCTTTCTGTCCCACCACATGGATCCCAAAACCATTTGGTAATCGTCGCGTAAAAGGCAACAATAAAAGGAGAAGACGAGGCTCGTATCTAACGTTTATCGGGAAAGCGGCGCCCAAAACTTAGTCCTAGATGGGTGCTCAGGGCTCTCCCTAGCCCTATCCGGATAGTCTTGACTCTCACCATGAGGAGGACGAATTTGGCGGTGCCGGAGATTGAAAAAACACTCATGAAAGAAGAGAGCTAGGGTTGGCTAGTCTCTTAGACTCGTGCCGACGATGCTGGTTTACAGTCATTTTTTTATCAGCTCGATTTTTTTATTAAAAAGACATTCTACAAAAAAAATGTACGAATCACGAGTCCAAGAAAAAAAAGGACCAAAGAAACTCAACAATTACAAAGAAACACTCGAAACAAATAAAGGGTCAAACCTCATAAACAAATGAGGCCTACAAATCCAAAACAAACGATTATAAACGAAACGAAATCAAAGTCATGTTCGGATCGTCGAAAGCCTTCGCTTGAGCAGGCTAAGCAATTTGAGCATTTCAAGCTTACGCAGCATGTTTCTAAACATCAACAAGATTAACGCTTCTTTCATGACTTAAAGAACGCACCCTTGACCTAGTGGTATAATAATCCGAAAGATGTTTAGGAGGTCAACTCTTAAGTTTCGGGAGTTTGAGAAATGACATCCTTTCACGGACTACCCATTTGATCCCCAAAGGGTTCACCATCCTCAACCATGCAAGGCAAATGTTGAGGCCCAACGACTCCACTTGCTACAACATGCCCAACAATCTCGATAAGACCTACACGACCAAGCCCCCTTCAAGCTGCATCACGTGATCAGGCTCTTCCAGATTTGATGGATCCATTAGGACCAAAGAGCTATCTGGGCCAAAACCATCACTACCCAACAACTTCTTCGCTTCATGAGCCAACGGCCCACACCTAAACCAACAAAGATCGGATTATGATTTTGTGTGTGTGAACCACACTCACTACCCGGTCCCTAGACATCCATAACACTTGGACCACCATTACCAAAGGCCAGGCTTTAATCAACATCAGCCAAACGGCCCACACACTCTACCACGAGTGTAGGCCCAAGACCAGTCCTCTCGGGCGGAGTCGACGAGGTCAACTCCACGTCATGACCCTTACACACAATCACGCTATTCACCATGCTTGGACGCTTTAATACCTTTACAAATACAATCTCCCTAAAAAGACTAAAACATTTCTATCTCAAGTTTTCGAGGATTCGAAAGATAAATTATACACAAAGAGTTCAGCTTCAACATCACCTGACACTACAGTTGTTTGGGAATACGATTTTCGATTCTTCTTCTGAACCCGTTGTAAAGACTTGACTGATCTTACACACAAAATCATAATCCGATCTTGAGCAGCACTCAAAGACTTGCAAGGATTAAAGATTCCACATTGAGTCCAAATCATCGAACCTTTTTCTCCGACATAATCATCGAAACAACGACGAAAGGCTAGACATTTCCAAATCTTACACACTTTCCGCAAACCCATTATGGGCGCTGTTATATTAACTAGGAGAAGACATTTTCATAAATTTCCCACCAATTTGAATCTTACTAAACTTCACACAAAGTTGCTAATATCCCGAAACGGAGACGTTTTGGGTAGCAAAACGTCTCCGCTGGACGATTTCCGTCTCTCATCACAAAACGCACCGTTTTGCTTGCTCAGGTTTTCGTTGTTACGGTTATTTTCCTTCAAACGACAGATGAGCACTCTCTTCTCCGTCTCTTGGCGGGAAATCGGTGGCAATCCCTTTGCTCTCTCTTCCTTGTCAACATCTCTTTGGAGTCGAGACACTTTTGCTTCAAGCTCACGCGCCTTCTCTTTCCATTCTCGGACCTATACAACACCAATGTAACATAACACATAAGCTTTATGTTCCCATTCGTATCAATCAGGCATTTTACATGAAATGTAAGTATATCTTACCGAAGAAGACAGTGTTTCGATCTTCGATTCTGACCGACGAGCTCGATCTTCCCAGAAATCACGGGAAGCTCGCATGTCTTCCATCTCCTCCCTCACCTTCCCCAACATCTCCTGCATCTGCGACCACTGCTCTGTCTCCACCCGAACTTGCTCCACGATTCTCCGCACGATCACCTTGCAATGCCCCGTGCACGCGCTTCCATCCCGAGACATTGTTTCCTAAAAAACAAACGGATTGTAACTGTTAGAATATATAACTATAATTGAGTCTTCAACAGGTTCAGTTGTGTTACTAGGTTGTTGTCCTACCGAGGTAGTGCAATGCATGTCCGAAATCTCTGTCCGCTTGGAAGTGGACGCGGAACTGTTGGCCGTGTAGAGCAAGGATCGGTACTCATCTTCCACTGTTTCCAACAACATCCCTTTGGACAATCCCTCCATCTTCTGTTTCAGAACCTCGAGCTGAACATCCTTAACCAAATCAAATTCACACGTTCAAGTCATCAAACATAAACGAAACCAAACAAGAACAAGATCTAAGATCCCTCGTGCATCTACTCACATTGCATTCGATCCTAGACCTCGTGCAACTCTCCTTCGTCGTTGCTCCTCCGATCCTCTCTAGCCTTCGACTCTCAGAATGATCTCTTGCTGCTCCTCCGGATCTTCTCTGTAGCTTTTCGAGTTTCTCTGCTAGCTCTTGAATCTCTTCTTCTAGTACTACTCTCAGTGTTTCTCCATCGCGGATCTTGTTTCTACCCTGAAACGGAATAATCATGTTCACACTATGGATTGTGTTTGGAGGCTGAGAAAGTGGTGGAAAGGGAATGTGAGAAAGTTGAGGTGAGTCAATGAGTAGAGACAAACAGCTACCAAACAAAAAAATGTACTTGACAAAATCATTAAGAAAAGATTTTGTTTTTCAAACTAAAGGTTCTTTCAATGCCATCCAATCTCTGTCATTCTGCACAACCAATCCATTTCCAACCAGTTGTGTCAGCTCGGTTCAAAATCTATGAACCCCACATTTTCTCAGCAACCAAACAACAAACACCCCCAAAACCTAAATCAACCGAGAAAGTAATCACTCTTCCTTAGCCATTTGAAAAAAAAAATCATAAACTTTATCGGAAACAGAACAACAAACACCCAAAAAGCAGAATTAATTAAGTTTAATCCTTTTTCTCATCTCTAATTTGCATTAACAAACTCAAAGCAATAACAGGTTCTTCACTCTGTTTTGTTCCCTCGACAATTTCAAGAATCAAAATTTTCAATCCTGCAACTTTCTCGGGAACCAAACAACAAGCACCCAGAAACGTAAATCAATCAAGGAGAAGAATGATTACAGCGATGAGGGTCTGGACAGTGGATCTGAGGGTCGTCTCCATCTGGGTCCTGCTCTTCTCCAAATTTTTCAGAGCAATCTCTCTCTCCTTCCTCAAGAAACTGCACTCTGCCCTCAACATCTCCGCCTGAAACCTCCACTTCTCCGCCTCCTCCTCCGCCGCACCACCGCCGCCGACCCTCTCCCTCCTCATTTCGTCGTACTCCAACAACACCACCGGCACGCCGGCCTTCGAGAAGGTCCGCTCCCGATCGAACAGAGCCTCCAGCTTCCCCCTCCGGTCGCCGCCGGAACTGGGTACCGCCGGAACCGCGCTGCTCTTGGGATGCTTCTGCCTCCGGCGAGGAGGCCGCCGCGGCAGGTAGATGATCCTCGGCGCCGGCAGGTACTGCCACTTGAGTCTCCTTGTTACCGTTGCCGACATGTTGGTTGTCTGAAAACAGAGTGTGCGACCTCGGAATGTGAAAAGAACAGATATTTCAAATTAGAACTGTGTGTGTGTCTCTCTCGTTCTCTCTGTTATCGTGTTTTGGTCATTTTTGGTCTGGAGAGGGTTTGTGACCGTTAATAGGGGTACCTGAGATCGGTAATGACGGTTTTGCCCCTGGTGGCATTTATTGTTATTGGGTGCTGAGCTTCATGGGCAAGAGCCTAAAACGGGAAAGGTGTGAAATGAAGGACAGTGTGTCTTAAATATAACGCTCTTCTATGGGTTGATATAGTTAATTATGAAGCATGGAAATTAAGTTAATAGATTGATTAATTAATTACGAAGTTTAAGAATTCAAATTCGGTAGAAACGTTATGGTTAGTGGGTATGGAGTTTGGGTGGTGCAGGTGCTCTCATGATTGGGGCAACTATGTAATTAGTTAATTAAACAAGTAAACGGACACTTTTCCTTGGTAATGTAATCAAACCCTCTTCTCTTTTTTGGTAAATAAAAAGTATTAGATGGTTACTTATCTTTTTGGCAATGGATAGAGTATTTTATAAATGTGTTTATGAGTATAATTACAAATAAAATTTGAAATAATTCATGGTAGTCAAATCCCAGATGATTTAGATGTAATATGATGAACATAATACTACTTGAGCTATATATTTGAGTTAATTGAGTGTTCAAAAACAAACATCTTTGGGACATTTGTATTGAAGGGAAGTCAACAGATCTGAATTAGATTTGCTAAATTATTATTGAAAGGTGTTAATAAAATGAAATTGATCTTAATTAATCATTTGTATAATCTTTTAATTTGAGCCATAAAGAAATAATCTAATCATCTTATTCCATTACACTTGAAAATAGAGTGAGTCAAAGAAATATACAAGAAATATTTCATATTTTAAAATTATATCAGTCATATATTATTAAAAGATATTTACTGTTAAATTATTATTTTCAAAAATGACAGCACGAAGATATTATTTTGGAAGCAATTTTACTTAACAAGAATGAAGCATATGCATAATTAGAGCAAAAGACAAAACCATTTAAACTCATACGTCATGTAATGCATGATCTCTATAACAGTTTTATTGTCGAGATATTTGTAACTTCTTTATCAACAAGTATAAAGATATTACTTCGGAAACACATTTACTTGTAACATATTTGTAACTTCTTTCTTCTTCTTAGACATTAACTTGTTTGTGGTTGGATATGTTTTGCACGAATTCACAAGTTAAAAAAAATAAGGTAGAAAATTTATATCTCCTTTAATAAGTTCAATGTTAAAATAAAAAACACTTAGTATGTCATCAGGCAAAAATCTGTTTTGAGACATCAACTACTCAATCTCTTGAGTGATTATAGTTCGTAAGTGAGGTAGAAAGAGGTGTTGGTGGCATTTACATTTGCAGAAGTAAGATATTTGAACACATTGTTTATAAAATATGTAATAATGAAGAAATATGAGTGTTGACAAGGGGAGAAAATTGTTAACGTTGGACGTCACGAGTAACGAGGTACAAGTGTGTAATAATAATTCTACACTTACACTTCCAAGTTGTGGTAATTGGATAATAACTAGTAGAAACTATGGAGCAAAAGATGCGGAGAATTGAAGTCCCCGTGCCGGTGAAGGCATGTGTGTGATTGCTTAATGATGATTCTCATACCAAGTTGCTCCTACTAGTTGATCATTTTGTCATACACAATTTGATCACAAATACAATTAAAAAAAATAAACTAATCCATCAAACTATTATTACAATTCGAACTGATAAATGAAGATCAACCTCGTGTTTTCCTGACATTAACTTTTGACTTCACTCACATGTTTGAACGTTTTGGTTGAGCCTTCACGAATAAAGTACACATCCTTACAAACTCGCTCATTCACATAACATTATGTTGAAACATACTAAATCCTCATACAATTGGGGAAAAAAAAACCTTATTCTAGTTACTCATGTTTAAGGCAAGACAACATTACCACACATTTTGACATCAAAATGTAGTTACCTTTTACCCAGGCTGTGACAGAATAACACTGAAGATGGACTCATTCGTGTTTCCCGTTCTGCTGAGAAGCAACGAAGTTGCGTATCACTTCAATGGCCAGCTCTTCAGCAGTCTTGTTCTGCACCTTGGCCAGTTCTTCCAAAGCTTCAAATGTGCCCTTCCCAGCAAAAACCTTCAAGTGGTATTGTGATTGGTCTCTCAGTGGTAGACCTTCCCATTTGTCAACCAACTCTTGGAGCTTCTCAAATCCCTATTACAACCACTTACTATCGTTACTCACATACCTAAGAAGAACTAGGCATTACACGTAAGAAAGTATTTCGATGCTTACCATGCGGTTGGTGAACTCCCCAAATGATTCTTCTTTGAACTCACGCTTGTGCTTCCAGTAGTAGAACAAAGGCTCCCAGACCTTTTCTAGCTCTTGAATTTTGACCTTGTTCATAAATGTTCTTGCTAATGTGGATTGATTGGGTGTTCCTCCAAGCCAGATCTAAAAACACTCGAGCATGAGATTTAGATTTAATAAGACTCATTTGGAAACTGAATCGT
This sequence comes from Erodium maritimum, assembly GCA_963921825.1. Lineage (NCBI taxonomy): Eukaryota > Viridiplantae > Streptophyta > Magnoliopsida > Geraniales > Geraniaceae > Erodium > Erodium maritimum. Next base: position 8,133,866 of record OY997588.1, on the reverse strand, counting down.
GGTGTATTGATTAGGTTTTTACCTGATAGCTGTTGGGACCATCACCGACCAGTCCAAGCTCTGCCATGTAAGGTCTAGCACAACCATTTGGGCAACCCGTAACCCTTACTACCAGAGACTCCTTGAATTTCAGACCAACCTGTACTCATCAAGATTTTTTCTGTCATATGAATTAATAAGTTCATTGCACACACAACAAAGTAGATGTTTATTCTAGGGATAATTGAAGAAAAAGTACCATGAGGTATTCACTTTTTACGAGTCGTGGCTCTCTTCTTTGGTAATGGCAAAAAAGGGCTTTGAACTTGCTTTTTTGTTACACTTTGTTTCAAAATGACGATTTTAACCTTTAAATTTCAAACTTAAAAAAACAAAAATCCAGTTTTTTCAACTCCCTTAATTTTCTTCTTGTTTTTAGGTACAAGGAAGAAAATTGGGGGAGATGAAAATTCTGGATTTTTTTTGTTTGTTTTACTTATTATATTTTAAAAGGGTAGAATCGTTATTTTGAAACAATTTTACACAAAGTGAAACAAAGGGCAAGTTCATGGCACTTTCTTGACATATCAAAGAAGATGGCTATGATTTGCAAAAAGTACATACCTCAGGGTGCTTTTTTGCAAATATCCCTTGACATACCTTTTCAAATACAGCTCGCACCCGCTTGAGGAGGTCGGGTATACCCCGCTCAGCTTCAGTTATTGCCAAGGGGCAAAGTGGTAAAGCTGGGCATGCCATTGCAGTTATGTTGAGCGGGTCTACATACTGGGGGGGCTGCTCAGAATCAGAACTAATCAGGCCAGGCTTATTGTTAAACAACTTACAAGAAAGAAAAGTTCAGATAAACAGAAGAAAAAAACATTTGACAGCCAAACGAACCACATTCCCATAACTCCACATGATAAAGAAAATTCGAAGGCCCAAACGTTTTAGACTACCAAAATGCAAGGTCAGAATATTGCACACATCTCAGTTGCAAATACTAGGCATCTTACCAGCAAACCAGCCTGTGCAAGAGCTATGGTGATGGGACGCCTCCACGATCTATGAATATCACACAAAATGATGTTCTGATTCGCTGTCAGACGAACATTTAAGTTATACTTCTCTATTATCTCTCTTAAAGTCTTTTTCATTTTCCCAGCAATACGGCCACTATCAACATGCAGCCCACAAAAGTAGCTACCATCACTCTGTCAATCAAATAGATTTAACTATATGGTAAAAAAAATATGATCCAAAAAGAAAAGGACAAAAAACTAATACGAGGAGTGTCACATACCTGCTCTTGCCATCCCAAATAACTTTCAAACTCCCACTTAGGTAACTCACGAAAAGGCTCAAACTTCTTTCCATAATATTGTTCCACAACACTTCTGAACTTTTCAATACCCCAACTTTCCACCAAATATTTCATTCTACTATACTTCCGGTCATCTCTCCTCCCATTTTCTCTCTGGGCAACAACAATAGCTTTCACTGCATATAGTATATCCTCTTTTGGCACATAGCCCAATGGTTCAGCTAGGCGGGGAAAAGTTGTTTCTAGCCTATGTGTTCTTCCCATACCACCACCAACCTGTAACATCGAACTATAAGGTATTGACAAATATGCAAATATCAACCAAGTAGAAACATGAAATGTGCAAATAAATGATGATCTTACGTATATATTGAACCCTTGAGGCTCTCCCTTATCATCAGAAACAACAACGACACCGATATCATTTGTGAGAATATCCACAGAGTTATCTTTAGGCACAGTCACTGCAATCTTGAACTTTCTGGGCAAGAACTGAGTTCCATAAATGGGCTCAGGTGAGTCAGGGAAATTTGTTCCGTGAGAATTGTCATTACGGGCCTTCACCACTTCAGGAGGTTCTGCTGACATGATTCTCTCTCCATCCACCCACATATCATAATAGAAACCAGATTGAGGTGTCAACAGTGCAGCAATATTCTCTGCGGTTTCCTGAGCAAACAAGTAATCTTTTCTTCCAAGGGGAGCTGGCGGAGCAAGAACGTTCCTGTTGAGATCACCACAGGCACCGAGAGTTGAGCCCATGCTGTGGATGATGGAACTCATTACTGTCTTGAGATCCTTCTTCACAACTCCATGGAGCTGGAATGTTTGTCTGGTGGTCAAACGAAGTGTTCCAATCCCAAACTGGTCAGCAAGATCATCCATTGTTAAGTAGAGCTTATTTGGAACTTTACCACATGGATTCTTGGTACGAAGCATAAATGAGTACGACTTTTGACCACGTTCGTCTCTGTTATACTGTTGATAGCTCCCATGGAACTTGATAATCTGTGTAGCAGCCTCATTGATACCCGGGGCATCCGTCAACAACTCCTCATTAAGAGGGTATCTAATGAAATTACTTTGCTCTTTGATTATTTCAACTTTACTTCGCTTAGGTTGAGCAGCAGTATCAGGCTTCACTGGCTGCAATCAGAGTATAAAGATCATTAAAAACAGACACTTTCACTGCAACAGTGTCAATGATAACAACATCTTCGCTAGTATATGAATGTGGCGATGAAATGCTTCCCCTGTCACAACCCATCACCCAAACAAGAAAAGAAAACACAAGTGCAACTTCATCATTTAAAACAAAGCCAATATCAGCTGACTGCTACCAAACCAAAAATGCTGCCAAATTCTCGTAACTCAAGTAGAACAAATTATATCCTTGCAAAATCATAAGTACTGATGTTTTCAGATCAACCATAAAAGATAAACAACTAGCGTCTGATTGTTCAGATGTCACAGTTTATTCAGATGCCAACAAGAACAATATCCAACACATTAGCTATATGGGTTCTCTCTGTGAATGATATGGAAATCATAAACCAAAACTTTGTTTTTAAAAGACCTCCATGTCAAAACAAGCAACCCAGAACCAAATTGAAAAAATTGTGTTCAATCCAAGTAACAAAGTAAAACCCCCAGAAAACAGCTCTCACCCTTCCACAGGCAAACCTTGTATAACACAATTTTATTTATTATTCAATTAAAAAACACATTTTTTCCAGGCATTTGCATAGTCCTCTGTTACCCATTAATGGTAGAAAATCAGATATCAATGAACAGACAGAAACTGAAAATATTAATTAAATTGAAATTAATTCTAAAAAATACCCATTTCCCAAAAATTTAACCCTCGCTGCCAAAAACGAAGAAGAAGCCTAACCGTAGATACAGCTCTAATGACGGAGCCTTGAGCCGGGAAGGATGGCACGCGCCCGCGCGTTCCGGTAGAAAACGAATTGGACGGCTTCAAGCTCAATCCCCCGGCGAAGCTCCGACTCCCGATCTGTGAATCGCCGGTCAAAAAAGTACTCCCAGCCTTGAGCGCCGTCGTCGTCATCGGACAAAAGCACCAGCAGCTGCTAGGGTTAGCCGGAGACCAGAATCACCAATCGGAATTTATTTTTTTTCGAAAATGTTACCAATCGGAAATTTGAGTGGTGCTGATGATTCTGAAACTATACATATATAGCTACATATATCAGTCACTGGTGAAAAAGCAGAACCAACACTTCCGAGATATATATAATCCGAATATTGTCGTAACTGCTAACGTGCGCGCGGCCGTCACGTGCCCCGCCATGGGGACGCTCTTCCTATTCCATCGTCCGGTGGCGCACGCGCTTTGTTTTTTCTCTATAAATGAGGGGTTTTGAGGGAGCGTGGGAGGGGAAGCGCGTGGGATTTGTCGGGGGGGACATGCGAAATCTGATTTGGAGACCACCACACGATTGAACCTGGACAGAATGATGGCTATGTTACTGGTGATATTGAAGAAAGGAATTAGTGTATGATACAGGCGAGTGTACTGTGTTGTGATGGATGATCCCACGCGTCAGTACGTGATTGGTTTGTTGGTTATGAACAATCTGACACAGAGACTGTCTGTTCAAAGTTACGGAAGGGTCAAGACTCAAGAGTCCAAGCACACGCACTAACATACAAAATTGAAAATGAAAAGAGCGTACCCTAATTTAGATTTCAGACTAATAATTGGGAAATTTGCAAGTGCCACGTCCCTCGAGCATTGTTTACCTATAATGCAACCACACTTATTAAAATGTCATTTCCGGGACGAGATTTTAGGGTTCTTCACTACCTTCGACGTCGGTCAAATCGAGTCTAAGAGACTACAAATCGAGTATAAGAGATTGAGTTCGAACTTTTAGGACTGATCCGAATCGTTTATCAAGATATACGCGTTATTATCGTCATATTTTTGTCCTCTATGGAGTGTTCGATGGTCATGTTCGTGGTGTGGCATTCCCGAAGGATGGGTTCGAGGCAAACTCGATAAGAACTAATGGTTTCTCATGTTACCATGTTGACGGGTGTTCTGGTTTTATAGTCTTATAGATTTGTTTGATAGGTAAATTGGGTTGTCTACCTTTTACATTTTGTTTGTTTGTTTTATGGTTGGAATATCACCTATTGTTGGCGGTGGGCTTCTTGGTCTTTGTTCTGTTGAGGGATTTGTACTAATCCCTTCACCTCGAAGGATAGGTCAGTCTTAAAAACATTTGCTGATCAAAAAAAAATCATAAGTCACCTGGAACAAACCATAAACAGAATATGACTCGTTGATAAATGTCTACAATCACCCGTTAACACGAAAAAGGGAAGATAGAATCGTCGCCAAACGTAGAGAAAACGAAATCTGCAGAATAGTTCAAGCTGCATTTTGGCATTAGCACGAAAGAGGCAATACAACAACAGTTTGTGTCTGATACCATTTCCGGACAATCAATGGGACCTAATTGAAATTGACATATATACCTCCTCTTTCCAACAATTACCTCGTACGCACAGTTCATCTTACAAACACTAGGACTTTTCATCTTCAACCTATGGTCTTCCTGAAGATATCAACAGAAAAAAGAATAGTTAAAGACAACCTGAGGAAATAGTTCTTGGTTCATCTGCCTTCATTGGTCAATGATCCGTCTCTCATCAGCTTTAAGCTTAGGCTGTTGAATCTTTCCCGTGAGTACTGCCTCGATGCTTTTCTCCAATCTGTCCCCGCCTTCATCATAGCAACAAACTCATCGTAACTGATTTTCCCGTCCTGCAACGACAATCACTTCTGTTTCACTTCACTGATCATATAGATGCTAATTTCACCAGATCAATATTTGGGGCACTAACCTTGTCAATGTCCACATCATGCATAATGGCACTGACGACTTCCTCATTATTGGTTTCCACATCATCGTTCAAGGCATCGCGCAACTCTTCAATCTCTATGTAGCCACTCTGGTTCTGATCAAAGAACTCGAAAGCTTTGCGTAGGTGCTCATCATTGCCCATCTTTCTAAGATGAACCGAAACCGCCACAAACTCTCCATAATTCAAGGCCCCGTCACCGTCCACATCGGCCTGTACAAACCATCTCTTAGCACTAAAACAAGAGGGTATGAAATTGTGCATGAAAACAAAAGCTTACAGCATCCATCAAGATTTGGAGATCCGGGTCAGGAATCTGCTGACCAAGCTTATGCAACCCTGTCTTGAGCTCCTCGAGGTTTATCTTGCCTCTTTTGCTTGTGTCCATCTTATCAAATGCCTCTTTTATGCCAGCCACTTCCTCCACTGACAAATGCTCAGCCACTACCTGTTCATTCAAAATCCAAAACTATGTTCAGTCACGAGGATTGCGAAAAAAATCAATTATAATTGGAATTTTTCAATCATTACCCTCAGAGCCCTTTTCTTGAGCTTGTTCATTACTGAAAACTGTTTGAGCCTAGCTCTGACAGTCTCGCCCAACGGGACATTTGGGGCCTTCTTAGCATTCAGTAGCCAAGGATGTTCTACATACACAAGAGTTAGGTACTTGGTTTACCATCAATATACACAAAAAGGAATAACCCCAATAACTAACCCTATACTATATCTATACACCCTTCACAAACGCTAACCCGTAACCCACCTTTTGTTGCAGAAACTAACATAAAACTTTATATTGTGTTGAAACTGCTATAACACAGTCAATTTTGGTACAAAAATTACTCGGCAATTTTGCATATACTAACTGTTAGTTTTTGATAATAAAGGTCGTCTACAGTTGGCTGTTGCAAAACTGCGGATAGTAGGGGGTTAGGGTCATTTCATGCCAAAGTTAAGACGGCGTTATAACAGTTGCATTGCGGAACAAAGTTTCCATTAGTTGCGATTAGTGTCTGCGAAGGGTGTAAAGTACAAGGTTAGTTATTAGGGTTATCCGTATTCCCTACACAAAAATATGACATGCTAAATGGCTGAACTCCGTAAAAGAACATTACCAAGCACTCCCTGAGCTGTGAGCCGCAGCTTTGGGTCGGGATCAAGCATCTTCTTCACAAGGTCCTTTGCATTGTCAGAGACTTTAGGCCATGGATCCCTCTTAAAATCAATGACAGAACGAATAATTGCTTGTGCTACCCCTTGTTCAGTTTCTGGATCAAGGCAATGTGTGTGAAGAAATTTCAAAAAAAAAACACCACTAAATTTATAAGAGCTATTGTGTTTTTAAGCTAAACCTGCCCAGAAAGGTGGGACACCACAGAGTAGAATATACAGAATAACCCCGGCACTCCAGACGTCAACCTCGGGGCCATAATTGCGTTTCAGAACCTCAGGAGCCATGTAATAAGGACTTCCCACTATTTCATTGAATCTCTCACCTACATTAAACAAAAATCTTCAGGTACGGTGAACTATAGCATAATGCTGCAGAGGTATGATCAAGCTTTGGATAAGCTGCAATACCTGGTTTAAAGAAAACTGATAACCCAAAATCAATTGCCTTTAACGGTGCTGTTTCTTTCTTATTTGAAAATAAGAAGTTCTCAGGTTTGAGATCACGATGCATTACTCCGTGCTTATGACACATCTGCGATACAAAATGCACATAGATAAAACTATTCGTTTACTATAAAAACGTACCTGAAATACAAGTAATATCCAGCAAAAACAAATTCAAGGAAATCAATATGAGCTAGAATATGCAAAGAAAAGTTTAATGCTCAGATTTTTCCTAGAATGCACACGGGATATGAGAATAGCACCACATAGCCACTTGAGTACTGAAATTGATCCAATGACTAAATATAAGATCTGAAAATCCAAGCTTTACGAATCAAACATGTTTGAGTTCTTATGATAAGAGTTATTTTTGTATCTACAAGTCAAAAACCACTGATCTTGAGACTAGTACTGAAGGGGACAAAAGTTTGTAACTAAACGAACATGAATGACACCACCAAGTAGCAGCTATGCACCGCACAAGTTTTATTGAATATGGGTGGAAGAATGCGGTGCCTAACCTAAGAAGTCAACAAATTTGAAAGTTCAGTCAACTTGTATAAGAATATGTGTTTGACAAACAATAAGTACAGGCATTTCTGCTTTACTATGAGACCTTTCACTAGACAGTTTGAGGTCAGTCAAGTTTCTAAGTTGAGGCTTCAAGGAAAGATTGAGTGAAAGGAGAATCAGAATATGCAAAAAGGTAATATTCATCCAAACAAACAGAATAAACAACACATGCCACGAAAAGGAGGGCTATAACATGCAAATGGGGATAGAAAAAGCTAAATTCAGCTCATTATAAAAACCATGCTAACAGAACTTCACTAAAAGTATCCATTGAAACGGAAAAAGTGATGTAGATTTGACCTGAACAACTTCAACAATTGTCCTCATAACAGCTGCAGCAGCACGTTCCGTGTAATGTCCCCTCGAGACAATCCGATCGAACAACTCACCACCCTCGCACAACTCCATAACAATGTGGACAGCATCGTCATCCTCATAAGAATCCTTCAAGGACACAATATTGGGATGCTTGGGCATATGCTTCATAATCTCCACCTCCCTCCTCACATCCTCAACGTCCACAGCAGTCCTGAGCTTCTTCTTCGATATCGACTTGCAAGCAAACTTATCACCAGAGCTCACATCAGTGCACAGATAAGTAATACCAAACTCACCCCTGCCAAGCTCACAACCCAGGTCGTACTGGATAGTAATGTCTCGGCCAGTTGGGTTCTTGAGCACACACAGCTTGTTCTGGCCTCCAGATCCATTAGCTGCACCATGATCACTAGCATAGAGATTCGATTTCTTCTTGTTCTTTCCTTTCCTGTTCTCCGAAGGAGAAGCAGGAGGTGTGGCGCAGCAATTACCCATTTAATCAAGACACTTGAAAACCTCAAAACTTGCCAAAATTTCTGAGATTTGAATGAACCGAGAAGAGGAAAAGGCAAATCAATATATGTCCTCCAGCAGAAGAAAGTAAAATTCAGAAATTCATGATACGGGTCGATTAAATTTCTCTCCTTTTTTCCAGAACAAAAGTGGGTTTCAGCTGGAAATCCCAGAAATGTAACCATAGCAAACAACTAATATACACAAGAAAAAAAATACTTGCTTTCTCGAGAAACAAACAGAAACCCAGAAATCCCTTTTCCGGGAAAGATCAGCTGAACCCGTGAGAGTATGGGCTCTCCTCAGAAACTTCCAAAAAATCTTACAACTAGTGATTGCTAGTGGCAACAAAAACAAGGATGTAGTACAAAATTGAGAGAGAGGTGTGAATACTTACAGAGATCCAAGACGGAGCGGAGAGAGATTGGCATGAAAATGGAGCAATGGAAGGTTTGGTAAAGAGAAGGAAAAAATGTGAAAAGCTGAAGTCAAGCTGTGAGTTGATCAGCGTGAATAATGAGAGAGGAGTCAAAAAAGCAATTTTTGCAGAGACTTGCTCTTGCTCTTCCGTTTCTTCTCCTGCTTTCTCCTCTCTCTCTCTCAACCCATTTTTTTTTCTTTTTCACTTTCTGGAATTCAATGTTGAGATGATACAGAAACAAACCTTCTGCATCACTTTTCCTTTTCTCTTTTCCCCAAATATCCAAAGGGACCTTAATATCATATGGATTTACTATCATTTTCTGCTTCTTTTTTTCATTTTTCAGTTGTTCTATCCCTCTCTCACAAACACTAATACATAAATGCTTGAAAATAACTTTGAAGATAATTTTTATGCTTTTTAAGTTCTAACTATTATCTATGCATAAATGGTGCTGATTAGATATTAGGATTTGCAAAACATAGCATTTGTTTGTGAACTTTTTCATTAGTTTTGTTTTATTTACTAAATATGTCCCCGTTATATAGATGATAACGTTTCCGTTCAAAAAAAAAAAGATAATGTTTTAGACTGTTTTATCAGAAAAAATATGTTTAATAATAAGCATATGATTATCAAATATTTAAATTTAGGATTAATTAATAAAATTATCATTTTTACGATTTTGTTTTGGTGTTTAAAGTTTCATATTAATCTTTTTGAATTGTAAGCGTAAGTATTATATTAAATCAAAATAAAAATCCCGGCCTAAAACTGAATGGTTGAAAAGTAATAAGTTTCTTTATTAATTTGGTTATAACGTAAGTTTTTTCTGAAGGGCAAACGAGGAAATGCATTATTAATGCTAGGGCTGAGCAGAATCGTAAACCGACCGTCTCCGGCCGTCCCCGTCACCGGAAAACCCGGAACCGATCTTACCCGGGTCGGGAACGGTTTAAAAATCATCGACCCGGTCTAGTCAATGGTGGTTAACGGTTTGAGATGTTCTAAACCGTTGTGACCATGACCGGCCGACACTGTAGCAATTTACTCAAAATTGTATTTTTTGTGACTCAACTGTTTGTTTTGTAGAAAAATGGTTTTTGAAACCGTGTTTTGTAAGAGAACATATGATTATGAGTTATTAGTTCTAGGAAGTTTTAATGTGTTTGAATGTTTTTAATTGTTGAAAATATGGAGGTTTGTAAAATTAAGTTATAAATTTGTATGTCGATGTTTGAAAAATATTGTATTTTGGGCTTTATTTAAAAGGCCCATCAGAAAGCCCATTGGGCCTAGGTTAGTTGGTTATAACCGTCTCCGATCGGTAGTGAGGTCGGGCGGTTATCGATCTTCCCTTTAGCGACCGGTAATGGGGATGGGTACGGGTTTTATGTAACCAGGAAAAACGGTTTGGATAATGGGTTTGAGATTTTAGGCGGGTACCGGCCGCTGCTCAGCCCTAATTAATGCACATGGAACTTTACAAGTAGGACTAAAGAGTCCTGAAAACAGAATAAGTATGTGTCTCCCGTAGGACACCCGAGGCTCATGAACTCGTAGTAGTAGTCTAGTTTGCATCCTATACAACGATTGTTATCCCTACGTTCTACCTTGTGCTGGAAATTAAAATAATTGAAAACAAAACAGCAAGCTAAAAAACGTCCAAAATAATGCAAAACATGAACTAAACGGAAACAAATGGAACTCCTTTGCGAAAACTAGCACCCCAATCCAACAGCAGCGGGCCTGGTCCCAGGTCGTGAGGGGTAGGTCACCAGCCTTCTACCTCCAAGCTTCATGATGACTCATGATTCCTGGCGGGGCTGTTTGACATATTAGTGATTTAGACCCAAAATGATAAGTGAGTAAGATGACTTCTTGTTGCCACATTGGAGGACGCAGGTCCGCCAGTATGACCAAAGAGAGACGGAAATCCCATGGCTCCCCAACTATAATCCGTGCCCTCTCTCTAGACGTCTGGAAGAAAAACAAGATCATTCCATTTGCCAGAGTTTTGGCACAATGTCATGCATCCTTAAGATTTGGGACAACCAGTCTGCCAATGTCTCGTTCATGGTGTCAAACCCCTAGTTTCCAGAGCTTATGCGAAGTTTAGACCATGTCCACAGATGTCTGTCACCTCTCTAATCACTAGAGTCTGAGGCTCTGCCTTAACGTCTACATTCTCTTCAGGGTTACCAGGGGCGGCCCAATGATAATTGGGGCCTCAAACGAGAATTTGATCGATGTCTTTTTTTCCTATGAAAAAAATATAATAAGAAAATAAGTAAATTTGCTCATAGAAGTATCATACTATATCATATTGAGCAAATGGGCATGTTCGTCTATTTATAGTACTAAAAAATCTAAATGGGTGACGAAGATTAATTTCTAACAAGACCCATCGATGAATAAGATTAAGTGTTTAGGATTCTATACAAAAAATACAAATATTTAATATACATTCATGTCAAGTTTAGATATGATAGGTTCCGCATAACTCTAGACAATTACACCAAATTATACTAGTTTATACGTGAAATCGTGTATAGATAGTTATTGTCATCAACTTCTAGAAATTTTCACTCTTGCAAATTATTTTTAAATACTACATATAGACTCTAACTAGTATTAATCATATATAATCAAAAATAAGAAAATCATTATAGACGACACTAACGATGCAAGGTAGTATCTACGTGAGACTTTTCAAGTACTAAGGGCATTCGGAATCGAAACCCACCGGTTAACCAACACAAACAAAATAAGACAAGGCCAACACAATTTCTCGGTTACCTAATGATATATGCCCAAGTTCATTTGACTATTGTTGCTCTTTGAAGGTTAAAGAAGCTTATAAACAAACTTGTGCCTATTGATCCTTTTGATTTGTGACTAAGAACTCAAAAACAAATAATCGTTCATGTTCATGTCTTTCGGTCTTTCCTCTCCGTTGAGCATCTCCATGTCCATGATTGGTAAACATCTCAATCTTCTATGAGTAAAACATTTTCTCAGGAGCCTGGGCAATACAACTTCATGGGATATGTGTATAAAGTCAACTCTAGTATTTGTCTTCTTTAATCGTGAAATGAAAATTTAGTAATACTTATTCTTATTTTAATTAGTTTTGGAAGGGTTTCTTTTTATTTTGACTTGTATTTTAGTCAAGTTAGTCTTGCTTTCTTACACAACCTTTATAGTTTGTAGTGTATATTATTACCCCCGAGTTTCAATATTGTTAAACCCAACAAGACTCTGATCCTGTCCATAAATTCCATACATTATTCTTCGATAAATGATCATATTTTTTTACTAAACATTTTAATACAAAGCAAGGACATTTTGTAGCACTAGTTATTTATATATGTCATGTTTCACTTCCAATAAGACAATACTGATATTCTTAAAGACTCATCTTTAAATATATATCTACATTTGAATGTCTAAAGAACTTTATTTATAAAGTATCAAAGAAATAGAATATATCAAATCAATACTTATTGGATTTCTCATATGTTTGTTTCACATTTTTTACTCAGATCATAAAAATCTATATTTGATATTAGATTTTTTTTCTAGTTTCGATATGAAGCCTTAAGCGGTTGCTTAACGTGCTTAAAGCTGGAGCCGACCCTGAGAGTTACTACCGGATGTCCCCGTCACAAAGTACCTCCTCCTCCCATACCGGACGCTCCTTCTATATTATTTGTTTGTACCCTGGTCCGAACTCCTCCCTCAATAGTGTTGGTGACACCATCATGTCTGTTGCCCTTATGATCATGTTCCTACTCCACCAACGGTCCCTGCCTTTTAACGTCGCAACCAAATTGTGTAGGGTGACATGAAAAATCCTAGAAGTTTGCAGGACTCCCTCAAAGCCGCCTCGTCCCATATTAGTCCGTCGCCACTCTCCTATTTTGTTATCGCTCTCCATCTAGGGACGAGTTAAAGGAACATGAACTCGTTTCCCGTGGATGACCCTGCAGAGGATGTCGTGATCAACTCTGAAGGAGACTCATGCTCCGTCTCCCTTGCTAGTGCCAGAACGTAAACTGTTGGTAGGTCCCTCCTCATCACCCGCGGACGAGACCCGATGACCAGGCCTCGACGGGTCGCCCCAACACATACATTTCCAATCAACCCTTCTTGTCGTGATGATTCTCTTGTCATTCTCGCCGTAACCAACACCTCAAACTAGAGACCTCCTGCCTCTTGTTACGAACCCGGGACCTATACACTTGGGTTAATGTGGTTTTGGCCTTTGGGTATCGTAGTTAATGTAATTTAGATCCCTCCTATAATAAGTTCATGATATATGGATAACCAGAAATCCAATAATGTATGGTGGGCCACAAGTTTGTTTGGACTTTTCCGTCCTCTATACATTTGGCTTAATCCTAATGTGAAGATAACACTACTTAAATAGCAAAAAAATAACTTTTTCTTTATTTTGCTGTTTTCTTTCAAAAGTATATTTAGGTACTATCAAACCTAAAAAGCAAAACCCTCAATCCAAGAGATTTTACTATAATCTATAACAGTTCTTGTAATTATAAATACAAAATCATTATTTAATTTGAAAACGATGCTATAATTCTCATATTCATAAAAAATGATTGTCTACACAGCCTCCAGTATCATGGAAATGCCCACAAATTCATAATTAACTATATCATACTTGAGAATTGATCCAATCAAATGAAGTATATTTAAATGTAGGCCTCGATTTGTACGGGAGATTTTGTAAAACTGTCAACACATATTACATTATTTTATCATATATATACACATACATCATTGAGGAGCCTCTGGTAATGAACTCCGCAAAACCGGTTCACCAAGTGTTTGTGAACTGATACCAGCCGGAGCAGAAGCAGAAGCCATTACCGGTTCACTTGGACCGTCCACGGCCGGTTTGATCACGGTGTAGAACAATACGTTGTAGAAAATGGTGAAAGCAATTAGAAAAAGGGAAAAATATGGTGCAAATGATCCCGAAAAGTCAGGCATCTCTTGTTCTGTCATTTCCTCCGTCCCGGCCGGATCTTCATCCTCCACCACTGCAAAGTGCAAATCTTTTGAATATCAACAAATGTATCTAAACATAAATCACATCTATAATTAGGTTGAGTTATATTTAATAAGTTCTCTAAAACTGTTGTTTTATAGCAAGCTCAGTCGGGGGCGTTTAGGACCGGCGTTTTCAAAACGCTCATTCCTAAGCCGTTGGAAGTAGCCGTGACCTTGGCGATTTCCACTGACTACAATTGACCACCTAATTAACCCTAATTTGTTCTTATAAAATGAGGTTGATAAGTCTTGTTCACTCATAACTCTTGTACAATTCCCTCAACTAAAGATTTCCAAAAAAATCAAGTCTTGCTCCGTATTTGAATTTATGTCATTTCAATTTTAGTACCGTATTTGAATTTGCTCTTGGAATGTAATTTTCGTATCAATTATAATTAAATTTGAATTCCTGTTTATTTCCAACATTTTAATAAATCACATTTTAGCCAACCTTCTAACCCATCAGATGCTAAATGCACTGCAAGTCTGCAAGACAGTTTATTTTACCCTAGATAAAAGAGAAACTAAAATTCCCCTGCACATACTCTTGGAGCATATACGAACCCAAAAAAACAACTAAGTAGCTGAAATCGATAAGTTGCATTAGAATGAGCCATCCCATGATGTTCCAAATCGATACATTATTGATCAACTTAACTACCTACCTAAAATACCACCATTAACACCTATTCTTGATCAACAGACCCGAGCCATTCTCAATGAAATAGACAACTAAAAAGAGAAGTGCCCCAAGTCCACAAGTTGCATAAAAATGTGCCATCTCTTGATGTTCCTGACTGGTACATTATCAATCAATTTAATCACCTAATTTCAATTAATAACCCCATCAACACCTACTCTTGATCAACAGACCTTAGCCATTCTCAGTGGCCAAAAAACTAAGTAGCCAAAAGTCCACAAGTTACACAAAAATGTGCCATCTAGTGATATTCCTGACTGATACATATACCAACTACAATGAATAAGGCATTAACACCTACTCCTGATCACCCAACCTTAGCCACTCCTTATCCAACACCTACCTGGTACCTAGTTCCCAATCCTGTTCTTCAACCAGGTTTAATTTAATTCTATGTACTTGCTTCCCAACACTTTCAAAAACAATAGTAACAGTTTTCTACATCCTAAATCACACACATAATTTCAAAATATTCACTTGAATCAACATAACTACTCAAAGGAAGACTGTGGATTGAACATGTACCTCTGAATTTGGGAGAAGAGGCTTGTTTCTCGTACATGGTGTCGAGTTGCTGGTCGAGAGCTTTTAGGGCTTGTCTAGCTTTGTCTTTATCAAAATTGAAGCCATATTCTTCTTGTGGTGACTGTGAAGAGGAGGAGGAGGAAGAAGAAGATAAATCTTTGTTCCCTGCATAAACAATACATGATGTTGTTGTTGTTGAAGACCAGATAGAAAGGGGGGGCTTTTTGGGTACTGAAGAGAGCCAGTGACACTGAAGCTGAGATTGCATTTGAGAAGTTATTTTTTCTCAATACCCAGATACAGAAAGCTTTAGCTAGGAGAAGAACAACGATGGATGAAGCTAAACCTAGACCACACAAGCCCAAGTTTTTGGCCTGACTCAGAAAGGATAGAACATGAACATTTAGGGATTGAAGATAATCAGAAACAGAAGGGACATGAACTGATGGTCTTTTTCAGAATAGTAAGTGTTTGGCAACAGAAATGACTGTGTCCTGCTCTTACCCATCTTGAGGATAACCTGTCCAAATCAATAATATATGTGTTTCAGTTTCAGCTAGCAGAAAAATCACAAATTCACCTTATGGGTCAAGCAAAGTTTCTACCTTTTCCACAAAAGAAAAAGTGGGTTTAAGCTAGAAGTCACAAAAGTGAAAGCATGTCAAGTTAGAGTTCCATTCATCATATCATATCATTTACTTTATAAATACTTAAAAATCTTCTCCTATTTGTTAAACTTTGTCCGTTTTTAATGTAGTAAAAGAATTATAACCATAGTTTAATAGACTAACAACTCATTACTTTGTATACATGAATCATTTTAATTTCATGTTATGTTAAATGGAATGATCATATATACCTACTATTGCCACCAATCCTATAATGAACTAAATGGAATGTTAAACCATTGATTTGCTGACATGGCAGATACCCATTGGTCTAAAAATGGCAAAAAAAAATCGTACGGAAGAGGATGGCTTTGGTCTTGACTTGAGGACAGTTATGTAATGTTATGTTTATGTCATTAAAAGCAAATAAAGCATTCAAATCTACAATTAATAAAAATATTATTTTTATTTGAAGGAAAAAAAGTTACTTACAATCAGAGAGAGGAGCATAGCAGAAACAGAACAGAGCCCAGAGAGAGAGAGAGACAGATGAAGAAACCAGGCGGAGCAGAGAAGAAGAGGGCGCGAAGATCATCGTCAGCCACCCAAAACGGCGGTAGAGATGGCTCCTCCGACACCCCTCCCAGGGTTTGTTTCCTTATTCTCTATCTCATTCGCATTACCTCCGATCTAGGGTTTTCTCTTCATGTACAGATGTGCGTCTATGTTTTCTACATGGAGCAATTTTGGGTTTGTTTTTGTTTTTCACAATCGATGTGCTTTAGGCTCTATTGGGTGCCGGTTTGATCTGTGTTCATGCGAATTTGAAGAAAAATATCAAATTTTTATTTACTGGGTTTACAATTTACAGTCACTTTCCTGGAAAAATAGACATAGATCTTCATCTGATGTGGGAGTCAAGCACCACGATGCAAAATCACTGCTATTTTTAGGGGGGAATAATTGTTAATTCGTAGGTTTTATGGCATTGCTTGGGCTTTGTTTGTTGGCTGGGTGAGCATAGTTTTCTAATTGCACCACAAAATGAATTAGAAGCTCTTAAGTTCTGCCTTTGGTTGTTGGTTTAAAGTTTCTATTCAGTGTTTCAGATTTAGATTTAGTTTAGAGAATACCGGGTCTATGTGTGCCTCAAAGTAGAAGATAGCAACGACGAATAATTAGAATTACATTATTCAGTTTATCCTCAGATTGGAATATGACCAGATTCTAGAGTTGATACTAAATCGAGCATTCAAATGGCTAGCAGAAACTTATAAAATTCAGCACGAGCAGCACTGTTTCATTCATACTAATTTTACTTTTGGTGTTGGAATCATCTCACTTTTGAGTAGGACTGAATTTTTTTTTTTGCAATCTTCCAGAGGTGCTTAGCTTGCAATTTTAGCATGCATTTGTTTGTATAGGGACCTGAGCTGAATCTCAAATATGAAGGTGAGTATTGACAGTTTGAATAATACTATTCAAATTCAACCTATATGTTGCTGAACTTATCTCAAAGCTGAGGATGTGTTGTACTTGTATCTGAGATGTGGTTCTTGAGGATATTGTTCCATTACTTGTTTTATAATGTATCTTTCATCAGTACCTTTCCACTTTTCGACTTGTTAGCCCTTGATTTGGGCCACTTTACGTTTCCTTGTAATATTTACTTACCTGTGGATTTCTTCTCTTTTCCCAGAAACAAACTGCAAAGAAGGATGTCTTTCAATTGTTTGCTGAGAAGGTGAGAGACCATAAAGACCTGGAATCTAGATGGGCTGTCTTACAGGAGACGCGTGTGGAATATTTTAGAGGAAAGGATTTTGTTAGTTTCTTGAGAAATCATACAGAGGTTAAAGACATACTTGAATCAGATAAGAATCTAGAGGTAGAGGATATTGTCAATTCTCTCTTGAAAAAGAATCTCCTGGTTCGCTGTGACCGTGTAGTGAAAACTGTTCGGCCTGGGAAGAAAAAGTTGTCTACTTGGCCAGCACATTTGGAAATCTTCCCTGTAAGCTTTTTTATTTACTACTAATTAAGAGTGATATTTTTTGCTGGGATGGATATTTGTTTAGATTATTTTGTCTTCTCTTGATCTGGTGTATGGGCCACTTCATTTTGCATTATGAGTTAATCTATTGGCATTGGAGTTCCGTATCAATGGTTATCTCTCCCTTGACGTGTTTTGACAAATGAGTTTAGGGCTCTGATAGGCCTCGGATATCTAGTGAATGCATAATTAAGTTTATTTCCAAGTATATACTGGATAATTTCCCATATGATTGAAGTGGCTTTAGTGCATTTTGCTGATATTTCTATACTCTAAATATGATGCTTAACCACTACTTTAAGCCCAAAATAAGTCTACTTTATCCATCTCATGCAGTCAACATTTTCTTGTATCGTGTCATCATTTCCCTACACGAATGAGTTTATGTGGGTCTAGTTGCTGATCTTGTGTTATGTACTGCACTGTTTTTCAGGATCAGGTTTTTTCTGATAATGATGCCTTCTTTGCATGGGCTTTTGCAAAACGTCAGCCATTATGGCAGACACTTCTGTCATTATTCTGGCCTGTCTTGACTCTGGCAATTTGCCTATTCCCTGTATATCCCCATCGCTGCAAGCTAATGATACTCTACTCTTGTGCTGGGCTCCTTCTATTTATTCTGAGCCTGCTTTTGGGTATGCTCCTTATCTCTTCTCTTTCGGTTCTCCTTATGCAAAAGAAAAGTTTACAGTATTTGGTGATTCCATATCAGTTCTGTTTTTCTTTTATCATGAACAATCTTGGTTCTTCTTTACTTTGCAGTCAGAGCTACGATATTTGGTATAGTGTGGATTCTTTTTGGAAGGCGTATTTGGTTTTTCCCGAACATCCTGGCGGAAGAAGCGACATTGCGCGAACTATTCCGTTTCTGGCCCAAGAAAGATGAGGAGGAACGGCCCAAGTGGACTGCAAGGCTTTTCTTTGCCATGGTGGGTGTGCTTGTTATACTCCTCTTGAGGCACCATGCCCCTGATGAGGCAGCTAGGGCCAGGTTAGTCCTCATCCATAACATCTTTCAAGATACTAGCTTGTATATCTCCGGTTCCTCTTTTCTCTGCGCACTGATCTCTTGTACAAATCTACCATTTCAGGTACCAGAAGCGGGTTTACAACATAATTGATGACGTGGTTGAGTGGAATCCAAGGATGGCTCTCTCTGGCATGATGGAGAAGCTACAAACGGTGGTTAATGCCACAGACACAAATGAAACTTCTCCGGATGGAAGCACTGGTAACACGGAGGAGGCTGGCCCAGACTCCATCTTGGAGGAACATGAGGATGAAGAAATTGTTGAGGACTTAGACGACACTGATCGAAAAGAACATGACCGAGTATACATGAGATTGTAGACCATGCTAGTAGATTACAAATTACAGTGTCATCTATTTTTTTGGGTTTTGGATTTAGTTTTTGAGTGTAAAACTGTAATCAGACACAAATAAATTTGAATCTATGCTTCACAGGTCTGCGTAGTGTGGGCGTGTGTGAGAGGTTATATAGCTGTCATTTTAAATTTGTTCAAACTCGAGTGGAATGAGCGTATACCCAACACATACCAAAACAAGTCTTGATAAAGATAACTTTCTTTTACATCACACCACACTATTGTCAATACTACATGCCTAGATTTCTCACTTAAAAAAAGTTTTTTCATCACCATCATTTTGTACATCAAAGTAATATCTAGAAGAACAAAGCCAAGAATGATTTGCCGGCCTTCAGTTAATTCGCCATTACTGAATGGCCAGAGGCCTTTGTGAGATACTTCCCCATTGCTGGCCGGAGCAGTCTCCCGCTTCCTCGCCTCTTTCAGTTCCCGGTCGCGAATGATATGTTGAGCCACCGCTTCCATTTTGATACTTGTGAGCTTGCTGACTCAGAGAGGAGTTCCAGGTTTCAGCTGAATCTGAGTGCAAAGGTTCTGATCCAGATGACGTAGCAGAATGTGATGAGCGAGCAGGGCAATGTGTCTCTTCCCCTCTGTGGTTTGAAGCATTATCGGTCTTCTTTGCAAAGCGCCCTCCCGTGCCCCTTGCCCTTCTCATTGCGTGCTGATGCCGAGATTCATGAAGGTATGGCTGTAGGAAATATGTAATGAGAACGAAGAACAATCATAACCATGTTTTAACTACGTCTCGTGTATATATTACTTGTACCTTCCTAGCCTTTATCAGCTTCTTTTCAAGCTCCGCTTTGGCACGAGCCTGTCTTCGCCTTAGAATGCCCTGGTACTGTTTAGCATTCACATAAACGGGCTCTTGTGTCATCTCTAGAGGCAATGGCATCCTGGCATGAGGTATTCCCACAAAAGGAGGATAGCCCTGGAGATTGCAATGATCTTCGTTAAAAATAATATAACATTCAGTATAAAATTATCAAAGCTTCTAACTTTGCAATAGAGATCAAGGAAACATAAATAAGCCAAACGTTCCCTTATCTATAAGAATTGAATCCGTGACAAAAGGGTCTTGGAAACCAAGCATTCAGATTTTTTCTTGGACAACATTTGAAACCGAGCTAAAATCATTATATCCATGAGCTGTAAATTAACTTGACTTACCACAGGCTGATGGCCATAAGCCGCTACCATTCCCGCATAATATGGAACCTGATAAGGATTTGATGCGCATGCCTGAATAAATGTACGTATGCATAAGTCCTCTAATTACAGAGATCAGAAAATCTCCGACAAAAGCAAGAAAATACTTACGATTGAGTGGCTAACGAGCTCAAGTTGTGGAGGTTGTGTTAGGCCTTCATCGCCCATTGCAGGTACAGCAGATGCTACATGTTGCATATGTTGTTCTTGTCCATGATTACCAGCTGAAAATTAAAATCATAAACTCACTATTATCCCAACCGATCCCTTGAAAGGTTATCCCAACATATTTGAAAGGCAAACTAGAATGATCTAAAGTCTAAACTAACATGATCATAAATATAGCACAACATAAGTTCACGTCTCGCCAGTAAAACCATGACTTAAATATGAAGCTAAGAAGATACCTGATTGATGAGATTGTGAATCTTTGGTTGCATCATCATCTTCCTCAGACTGCAACTGACCACCATCAGACTCTGACCCACAATTTGTGCCCTCAAGTGAAGAGGAATTTGAAGCATTTCCCCGAGCAACAGCCGGATTATATCCAATTCCACGCCACCAAGGTTCCGAGTAAGCATTGGTTGGTGGAACAGCTTGTGCGTCCGATTCTAACTGGTTTCCACTTCCAGACTTTGGCTGCATGCCTTCAAATTCCTACAAAGCTAGAAGATTGTAATTCAAACACAAAGAGGTTAATCTTTGCAATCCATTGAAATCAACTGAGGCTCGTAGTAACATGCATTTGAATTTCATATGGTAAAGTTTGGATTCATCAAAACATATTAACATAAACGAGATATGGTATCCTAAAATACATAAAGCTGAACTTCAAAAGTTTAAATCTTTACCTAAATTGTACCACTAATCAAGCTCAAAATTACTTACTTCCACCATCATAATTAATCTATCAGCCCAATCAAATAACTCAACCCCAATAACAAAATTCAAAATTGAAGCAAACCCAGATACCAATAAAGCCAAATGAGCTCAAGAAGCCAAAATTTTCCCACCAACCAAACAGAAAAACACAAATTCACCCATGCAAAATAAACTCTCACACCACCCCAAAACCCCAAAACACAAACTATTAGAAGCCCAATGCCACAAGTCCAAAATTCTAGCAAGACCCAGATAAGAATCATACAAAATTAGATCAAAACACACTCAAAGTACCAAACTTTATCCCACCAACCAGACAAAAAAGGCCTAAACCAACACATGCAGATTAAACTCTCACACCATCATTGTCAATTACTCAATTTTACAAAATCCCCAACACACAAACTGAATCGGATCAATGAAACCAGATATAGAAAAGGCAAAGCTTTTAAGAACCCTACAAATCTAACAACATTAAACTGGGAGAAAGAGATAAGTAAGTAACCAATCAGTGAGGGATTGAAGAGAACTTACTGGTGTCGAGAAATGTAAGAAAAATCTAAGACTATTGGAGAAGAAGAAGACTTTGAAATCAACATACGGAGAGGGAGAGTCAATCAGATTTCTTCTTCTTCTCCATACTTTATTTTTTTAATTTTCTTTTTGGGTTAACGAAAGTGAAATTGACGACAGACAAGAAAGAGAGGAGAAAGAGCAGTTAAGACTTAAGAGAGTACCAAACAAACAAGCTCTCTCTCCTGAAGACACCTGCTTCTCTCACGCGTCCTCAACCATGTACACGTGTACGGTCATCAGTTGCTAACTGCTAGGGATTGCTGTCATTCCTTTTTTCTTTTTCTCTTTTTTTTTTGAGAGAAATGACAATATTATTAAATTCCTTTTTCCTTTTATTTTTATTCCAAACATGCAATTTTTTTTTTGCCAATCATCAAAAATGAAAGAATTACAGACACGTTTTAGTTATTTTTTACAGCAAAACTTATTTTTGAATGTAACTATAGAGGAGAAATCTGGTGAGAACCACCTCTTAAGATAGGAACTGTGAGAACCAATCTGAGTCATCCATATCAAGAATGAATGACTTAGATGCAAAGTTGGACAGTTGACTTGTTGACTCAATTGTTGAAAAAAAAACAGCAGTTTCGGTGGCATTTTTGTAATATCGCTGTGTTGGTGAGGGTTTAGGGGTAATTTTGTGTCTCTCCTTACACACGCTGAAGAGCAACCGTCTCATGCAATCTCGACTCTCTCAGTTTTTTCTCTCGGTTCGTCTTCTTCGCTCCTTCCTTTCTCTTTGTGTTCGTCGTCCAGATTCGTTGCGCGTGGTTGAAGGTTGAAGCAAATCGTGTGAAATAGAAGCGTATTTCGAGTTCTACTAAAGGTTTGTTGCTCTGATTCCTTTGATTTTAAGGTTTTTTTGTGTGCTG
The DNA here is from genome assembly GCA_963921825.1 of Erodium maritimum. Taxonomy (NCBI): domain Eukaryota; kingdom Viridiplantae; phylum Streptophyta; class Magnoliopsida; order Geraniales; family Geraniaceae; genus Erodium; species Erodium maritimum. Next base: position 8,111,329 of record OY997588.1, on the reverse strand, counting down.
TGGGTGTTACTGATTTTAGGGATTTTTTTGTTAAGAACAGTCGATTTTGACCTAATTTTTGCGCTCGATACTTGATTTAGTTGCTTCTGAACGTTTATTTGTGCGATTTAGAGAGGAAGAACCTATTTGAAGTTGCATGCACTCTGTTTTTAGTGTTTTGACGCATGTTTGAGTGAATGTGTCTTTGGTTGTGATCTGTTTTTCTATGTTTTGTCAACTTTGCTTGATTTTTATCAAGTATATTATGTGATCTATCGATTACACATAGGCTTTGGTTGCTTACAGGTGGTTAAATCTATGTTATCAACATTGGACGTCATTTTTATCAATTGCATGTCATGATTTATCATCTGCATGTTCAGTGTTAGTTGTTTGAAACTATGTAGATTCGTGTGTTTCGTCTTATGTGTTCTATCAACTATGTTTGTACATTTATCAACAGAGTGCATGTAATTTATCAAGAACTTTTTATAAGTATGATGCTCATTTATCAACAGAGTTCTGTCATATATCTGTTTTATCAACTGTGTCTTCATACGTTATCACTTGCTTGTATGTAATTTATCAAGGTTGTAAGTTATTGCTTTTTACCTTTTTTGTATGAATGATTGTTTTTTCATATATGTATTTTATCAACTATGAATTCACAGTTTATCACCTTTGTTCATGTATTTTATCAGTCACTCTTAGTTTTGATTGCTCACTTTTTGTGTATCAATGTGTTTTGTTTTCAGAAAATGGTGAAGATTACTGAGAATAATGATTCAATGCTGCTGAAGGATATGATTCCAGGTAGAAGGTTTTGAATTATTTAAACATCGTTTTTTTATCTTGGTGTTTGTGATGATTATTCAGTTGATTTTTATGATTTTTATGTGTACAGGGAAAGCCAAAAAACTCACTGTCAAGATCAAAGTTCCTCCCAATCCAGCAAGAGAGGTTTCATCAGTGGTAGTCACTCGTAGTCAAGCAACAAAAGACATAGGACAAGGTTCATCAAGTCCTGCCCCTCCTAATGCTGAAGATAATGTAGGACAAGGATCGTCAACACCAACCCCTCCCAATGCTGAAGATAATGTGGGGCAAGGTTCATCGACTCCACCACCTCCTAATGCTGAAGATAATGTAGGAGAGCCTCCATCGATGGAACTTGTTGTCGTCCCTGTCAAGAAGAGGGGGCTGGGAAAGGGTGAAGAGGTTGCAATTCCACCGACAAAGAAGAGCAAGAAAGAGCTTGTGGTTTCAAGGGGGGATGGTGTCCGAAGGTTGAAGATTAGGACATCACCAAAATCCCTGGTAAATTTCCTAGAGAGTGTGACAGATGATCAGAGGGTGGGTATCTTTGAGATGGGGTTTTCTAGGCTTTTTCAGCTGCGAGTGAAGGAATTACCCCAAGCCTTGAGGTTTTTTCTTGCGAGTAATTTCCATACTGGTAGTAGGTGTCTGAAACTTGGGCAGGACAAGTTTTTACATGTCAGTGATGTAAATGTCTGGGAGACATTGGGGATCCCCCTCGGTGGGCGTCCAATTGTTGCAAGGCGGACTGAGAATTCTCTAGTTGTTGAGCGGTGGTTTGAGCAGTTCGAGAAGGCGAAGTCGGTGTTTCATGTGACGATGGGGAATGTGATCGATAAAATGAAGAATCAAAGGGGAAGAGATGCAATGTTCAAATGGAATTTTCTGGTCTTATTCTCTACACTGATGGTAGAAGGCATAAGTGGGAGCTATGTGAATCACTCAGTCTTGTATGGAATTGAGGATCCAGATGCTATTGAGGAGTACAACTGGTGTTCATATGTTATTGATGGCCTCCTTGAAAGCCAAAAGAAGTGGGAGAAATCAGTTACCGGAGAGAAGTTCTATGCCGGTCCAATGACTTTTTTTATGGTTAGTCTGTCTTTTTTTTTTTCTGATCTCCCTTTCGTTTTGTGTTTTTATCATTATAAAATTGATTTTTATCATCTCAGTTAAATGATGTTATCACTGTTAAACATGTTTTTATCATCTCTGTTTCTGATCTCCCTTTTCATGGTTGTGTGTTTTATCATCATAGAACTGATTTTTATCATATCAGTTAAATGATGTTATCACTGTTAAACCATGTTTTATCATCTCTGTTTTTGACCTCCCTTTTCATGGTTGTGTGTTTTATCATCACATAACTGATTTTTATCATCTCAGTTAAGTGATGTTATCACTGCCAGAAGTCACATGTTTTGTTTTCTGATCTCACCCTGTTTATCAATGTTAACCCATGTTTTATCATATCTGTTTCATGGTTTTATCACTGGCAGGAGTCACATGTTCTTTTTTTTGGTGTTGTGCAGCTTTACTATGTCGATCGTGTAGTTCTGGAGAAAAGAACTGTCGATAGGGCCCAACCATCTGTTATAGGTTGGACAAGTGAGCATTTGAAAAACCGGGAGCTTCTTGAATTGAAGTATGCCTCGTTCGGGGAAGGTTATATCGAGAAAGACCTGTACGTGCCGAAGGAAACAGATAATGTCATTCCCGGAGTACAACAAGAGGTATAATCAAAATACTTTGTGTTTGAAATTGATGATTTTTGTGTTAACGCTGACATTTTTTTGTTGCAACTTTTGTAGGAATGCATTGTAAACTTGGCGAATCAAGCAATACAGCTTGCTGAATGCTTTGTGGCTTTCAAGGAAACCATTAGAAATGTCATTTCAAACTTCTCTGATACCGTCAATGTTAGGAGACTGCATGATGCTGTCAACGAGATGTTGGGGGCTCAACCTGAGCATGATATTGAAGAGTCCTCACAGGACCGTTTTTTTAACCATCCAGAAGTTATCAAAGCATTTGAAGCAGCGATGAAGGCTGCGACTAAAGTGACCAGTCAGAGTAGTGGTCAACATGTTGCAAGAGAAAGAGAGAATGTTGAAACTGATTGTGTTGGGGTAGAAAATAACAACGTGAGTGAGGAGATAGTGGAAGAGGTGGCAGAGTTAGGAAAAGATGTTGATGCGGGGTTAGGAAGGGACAGTGTTAGTGAACAGGGAGGAGTTGTTGATGTAGGGGAACAAGTTGTAGATGATGTTAATGTGAGAGTTGAGGAAGTTGAGAGAGTTGAGGAAGAGGTTAATGGAGTTGAGATAGAAGGTCGTGGCATGCCAACATTCAGCCTAGGGCTTGATGAAGTCAGTCAGATCGGGAGAGAAGCGTGTGAAGGTTTGCTCAGTTTAGACAAGGGCAAAGAAAAAGAACAGGAGAGAACGGACGGAAGTGTTGAGAAAAGACCAGTTATCAATGAAGGAAGTGCAGTATGTGAAGATGTAGCCAGTGGAAAGAAGGGTAAAGAGAAGAAACAAGAGAGATCATCCGGGAGATCATCCGGAAGTACAAAGAAAAGGCCAACAGGGAAGGAAGTTGCAGTGGAAATGTCAGACACAAGAATGACAGATGTGGATTCTCCATTAACTGAAGAAGAGAAAATGTGGATGGAGTGGCTTCTTAACGATAAGCGGGGAGATGATTGGTATTGTGCTAGCCCTTTCTTTTAATTTATTTTTATCAATATTGTGTTGTAGGTTTATCAACTCTGTGTTTTATTTTATCAACTATAACTCATTTTTATGAAATATTGCCTTTTTAATATGTCTGCACATTTTTTATCAATATTATCTGAACATTTTATCAATGCTTTTATTTAGGTTTATCAACTCCAATTTTAGATTTTGTTGTCCCTATCTTTGACAAATTTATCAACCAATCCTGAACTGATTTATCAACTCATCTAGACATTTTATCAATACTGTCAGTTATATGAAAATGTGTTTTTTTGCAGGGATATGGTGTTTGAAGTAATGGATGGTGATCTAGGGGTGATGAGAAAGGATCTGTGCACTATGAGAGTGGGGTCGGAATTGAAGATGGGTGTCCTTATTGGATGGGCAACTTATCTTAATTGCATCGAAGATAAGAGAACACCAGACAAACCTTCGAGGTTTTTTTTCACACCATATGCAAGTGTAAGTTGTTTAGTTCATATAAGTTGTTGTCTCTTTAATAAGAGTAATGTTGGAATTTGTATAACATTGTGCATCCCTTTTATTGTCAGGTTGGGTTAACCGATTCAAAGAGTGGAAGTTGGGCTGAACAAATTGAAATCGAGTTGGGTATGTACCCGCATGTGGATATCACTGCCACTGATTTGGTAATAAATCTCCCTCTATTTTTTGGGTTTATCTATGCTTATAGTTTTGTGCATGTGTGTAACCACATTGGTATGGTTCATTTTATCAACTACAAGTGTTTTTCCTAATTCATGCATGCAATCATTATTACTTGGTGTGCATCCATATGAAGAAACCTAGTATTTCTGTAATTGATAATTTGGAGGGGTCGAACTTTAGATCCAAATATGGCAACAGAATTAACAATTTGGTAAGTATATGTGTAATTTAGTTATTAAATTATGCACCTTTTTAGGTTCTAATATGCGTATGTTTTCTATAATCGGCAGAAGAATAGGATTTCTGCATTTCTGGAAAAGCATGACGCGACACTCTCGGTGAAAATTAAAAATGCAAGTGCAAGGCGTCTGAAGATAGACTGGAGCAGCAACGCCAACAAGATCGACTGTGGTGTGTATTGTATGTTCCACATGGAACGATATATGGGTGAGAGCGGCAGTGCTTGGGGGTATCCAATGTTAAAAAACAACGTAAGATCATATTTTTTGTATATGTTGTTCGTCTTTTCGTATATTTTGTTGCTACGGATTTAACTAGTTTTGGTTTTTTGTTGTGTGCATATAGGCTGATCAAATAGCAAACCTGAGGCATCGCTATCTCATGAAGCTCTGCACATACCCAAGCAGCACAGGAACGATAATTAATGAGACAAGGATTAGGAGTTATTTCCAGATGAAGGAACAAGCTAATGACGATGGAGTATCTTCAGGTTCTTTGGAAAGAACCGGGTAGTACTTGGTAGATGTCAAAAACAATGTTGTGTGTTGTGGTTTATATTTTGGTGAAGGTGTAATGACTTTGTGATCACTTTAGTTTTATGGGGGGAAACAAGGTGTATGAAATGTACAGACATGTGTTAAGTGTTTTTTGTGGACAAGAATGATCCTGAAAGGTTTAATGCCTTATCATATCTGACAACTGGGTTTATCAACTGTATGTGTTTGTGTTTATCAACTTCTTTTCATGTATTATCAGTTCATGTGGATTGAAGTTGATTTTTATCATACATGTGTTCAGATATTATCAACTGCGTGAACAGATTTATCAACTATATAACTTGTTTTATCACCTAGTTCTCAGGTATTATCAGTTCATCTGGATATATTTTATATCTAGAGTTATTTATGAGTTGAAGTTGATTTTTATCATGCATGTCTGAAGACATTATCAACTGCTTCAAAAGATTTATCATGTCTAATCCAGTGGGAATTATCAACTGTTCTGCACCACACAGACAGGCATAAGTAAGAATAATATTCTTTTTATCAACCTTAGACATAGACTTTACCAATACTAGTTGAAGAATTTATCAATAAAGTTTGAACGTTGCACAGGGTGTGAACCTGACAGAGTCAGTAGTAAGAAACACATCTATTATCAACCTTTTGAACACAGTTTATCAAAAGAACTAAAAGATTTATCACTTCATTCTTTGTTATTCTGGGGACATTTCCTGATGTCATGTCCTGGTTCACCACAAACCTTGCAAGTGCGCTTCCTTTTCTTAGCTTCTTCAATGGACTTTTCCATCCCTGATTGTATTCTCTTTCCACAGCCTTTTGTCCTTGATTTTTGTGGGAGCTTGACAATAACTTGTGAAGGTTTAGAAAGCCCTGTTAAAGTCTGAAGTTCATGCGTTGTGCTTGATTCAAAATCATCAGCTTCATCATCATTCAGTTGCTTCTTGAAGTCCTTTACTTGTTCTGCAAGTTCATTCAACTTTGCAGCGTTCACAGCTGGATGGAGGACACAAGATTGAAGCATCGAGCATATGTCTGATATAATTTGCTTACACTCACCATAGGCAGATGGTTGTAATTCTTCAGAATCTCTAGAGTTTTCAGCATTCTTGCGTACATCCGTTGTCCATCTTTGTGTGATCAAGCTCTCTGGTATTTGATCAACCATAGATGCTTGCAAAGCCAAGAAAATATGCATACAAGGGATGCCAAATCCTTCAAATCTCATGCAAGAGCATGTGCAATGGTTCCCAGGTAAGCTTTGCACAACAACAAACGTCTTGTCCCCATGTTTGTTTGCAATGTTATATACCTTCTTTCCATCCTCATCAACACATGTTTTGATCCCACACCTGATGGTTTTTCCCACCACACTTTTCCTTATGATGTCGAAGATTGAGCGGCTATAAATCCTCCAAACATCCTTCTCAATTTCAGATAATAACAAGAAGTTTGGAGCTAAGGTGCTTGATTGGAAGTCCAGCTGTAATTGTTTCTGTCTCTGACCTTCAACGACTGTATCAAAATGCCACATGAACTCAAACAGAGTAAGACACCTGGAAAACAACTAATTTTATCAATCAGGACTCCATAAATTGTCAATTCTTCATGAAACATTTATCACCACAAGAAATTATAGAATCAACAAACAACATGGTCTCAACATAAATATTTATCAATTAAGAATTCATAATTTATCAATAACACATGATTCATTTTATCATCCATAAAGGTACCTGTTAGTGAATTGACCAAATGCACTGTTCTCGCTCTCCGATCTTGATGTAGTCCTAAGGAATAGACCCATTTTTAGTCCTCGGAAGTATGCAGGTATCCACCTATCTCGTATTTCAAACATAGAGGACAACCAAGTGTGATCATGTAGTTGGAATTCTTCCATCAAAGACTTCCAACTCAGCTCAAACTCATTTGTTTCAGTGTAGTTACTCCACACCAATGCCTTAAATTTCTTCTTGAAATTTGTCTCATGGTATACATTATGAGGCACCTGCAAGAAGAATAACATATTTATGACACTCGACCAAACAAATGTGCATCTCCTAACTTGTAATTTATCACCATATTAATTCAAAATGAAACCTACTTTAGAAGGAAGCTTCTGCATTAACACTTCTTCAAAAGCTTTTCTCATTGCTGGGTCTTGGTCAGTTATAAAACAGATCGGTTCTTTCATTTTCATAGCTTTGAGGAATGTTTGGAATAACCAAACAAAGGATTCAGCATCCTCTTTGGCTAGTAAAGCTGCCCCAAATATGATTGACTTGTTATGGTTGTCAACCCCAGTGAATGGTGCAAAAACGATTGAGTATCTGCAACAAAAATAAAAAAGTTATCAACTGAGAGTGACATTTTATCAAGCATCAAACAAGGTTTTATCATTCCCAGATTCAGCTTGTCAACTGAAACAATATGGTTTATCATTTCCAGATCAGGGTTGTCAACTGAAACAATATGGTTTATCAAAGTAACAACAAATTTTATCATACACTGAGGAATGATTTTACCTGTTTGATTGATAAGTTGAATCAAATGATACCGTATCACCAAAGAGCTCGTAATCCCTCCTTGACCTTGAATCAGCCCAAAAAAGGTGACTTAGCCGGTCACTAGCATCTACTTTGTACTCAAAGAAGAAGTCGCTAGAATAATCTTCTTTAGTATGGAGTTGGTCGATTGTGATCTGCGCATCACTCTCTCCAATGTACACTTTGAGATCCCGCTGGAAGTTCCTGAAGTCAGTTGGACATGCTCCTACTTTGCTAGGACCCCCAACTATTTGGCTGTAAAGATTGAACGCCTTCGTAGCTCCCAAATTCACCTTTGAGCAGTCTATAATAATTTGCTCGTGCCTTGCTGATAAATCCCTATTTGACCTCAGATATTGGAAATCACGCTTACACTGTAACGGGTGGTTGTGGTCTTCTCTGAACTCATATACAGTATATCCATTTTCAGTTTCCTTCAAAGACATCCTTGCCATACAACATGTTCGTGTAGACATTCTAGACCTCTTTCTTATCTTGTCATTGATATATCCTTCGATTTTTGCTACAAATGGTTCTCCTTGTCTTGCACAGTAGATGTACTTAAAAAAGACTGTGTTACTCCTTGGTTTTTTCTTCTCAGCGCCTCGACGTATCCCAAACCCACAATTTAATGCATACGTTTGGTAGAAAATAATTCTCTCCTCTAAGGAGGAAAAGTTCATATTCTTCCGAGGCTTTAACTCATCACCACATTCAGGGATCCAAACTTTCTGAGTGCTTATAGTTTCTGTAACAATCTCGTCGTCATCTTCATATTCGAATCCGAACTCTGCATCATCATGATCCATGCTTCCCATCACTGCATCACATGCACATACAGAATTATCAACTCACGAACAGGTATTTTATCAACATAACACATTAGGCTTATCAACTGTTTCAGTCAACAGAACATGTGCTTGCATAGGTTATCAACTCAGACAAGAATCAGTTCACATGATTTATCTATCCTAGACCTACATTTATCAACTAGACGCCCTAGATTTATCATCTTATCAGACCACACAACATGTGCCTGATCAGGTTATCAAGTCAGACAAACACCACATTGCAGTCAATTATCAGCCCTAAATCCAACGGTTATCAACGTAACACCATATACTTATCAATGTTGTCAGACAACACAACACGTGCCTCCATCGATTATCAACTCAGACAAGCACCAGACCAGAGTCATTTATCAACTATTAACCATACATTTATCAACATCCAAACTACAGATTTATCAACGTTGTTAGACAACACACGCGTGTCTGCATCGATTATCAACTCAGACAAGCACCAAACCAGAGTCATTTATCAACTATTAACGTACAGTTATCAACATCCAAACTACAGATTTATCAACGTTGTCAGACAACACACGCGTGTCTGCATTGATTATCAACTTAGACAAGCACCAGACCAGAGTCATTTATCAACTATTAACCGTACATTTATCAACATAACGCGACTTGAAGCTAGGTTTTATCACTAAGAAACCGTAATTTTCTCAACGATTTCTCTACAGCACGACTGGACATGTTTATCACAGTCACAGACATGTTGATCTGGCGATAAATAAGATGATTTCGCAGAAAATAGTTGATAAACTGTAGAACAGAGCATGATATCAAATTTTTGAATCACAAGCTTAATTTTGATTTTTTTTTTGTCGAATTGATTACATGAAGATCTAATGAAGTGGAAAGGAAATTATCACCAGTTTTTGAGCTTGATCCGTCGACAAAACAACTGAATTTTGCGATGCACAGAGAAAGAAGAAAAACAGAGCACGATTTTCAGGTTGTAGAGAAGAGAGAATTGTCGCTCGAATGTGTTTGTATGATCATCGAATCATGAAAGCAAAGATTTCTGACCTGTTTTGCAGTTGAATTGGCGAGAGATAAGCGTGAAACTGTTTGAATCGCGCGACAACAACGACTGCGATGACTGATATTACGAGGAAGAAGCAAGTCGAATTGACGGTCTTACCCCTGCGTTGATGAAGAAGCGTGCAAAATAGGAAGGAGCTGGAGGTTTGATCTGGGCTGTTGGTTGCTGTTTATGGACGGATCAGATGAGTTCTCACAGTTCCTACGTTAATTGTGGTTCTCAGCTGATTTCGCCTCTGTAACTATATATTAAAAGTAAGATTTAGCCCAACCCAAAGCAAAAAAAACCCACCAAATAAGATAATAAAAATCATGAAAACAATCCCTAACAGTAACGGTATGAACGTAAAAAAACATATAGTAAAAGTAAAAGCTCATAAACCGGAATGCATCATTGAACTGTCCAAAAGATAATCTATGATAGAGTCCAAAGAAACCAGTACACTAATTCAAACGGAAAACTAGTACAGAACGGGGTCGTATCGGATGATTGACACCGAGATTTTAAGATGTGCATCAGGAGAATATTGAGCTAGTAGTGGAGACCACCAAAACAGTCGTTGATGCCCGAGAGTGAGGGCTTGGCTAGTCCTATAATCATGGACTGTGATGACTCAATTGGACTATGCATCTTCTTGAGAAATCAATTGACGTTGTCCCCTCTATGGTGATAATGAAGGTTTTTAAAAACGTAAAGTTGTTGGTTCTCGATCTGGTAGGAGAATGTCGCGTTGGTACTTGATGGAACCGATGTCACCCTATGTCCAGTAAGGCGGTATTATCGACATACCCCTTACTGGTCGACCCCTTACTGGGCCAAATCTGGTTGCCCTTTCTCTCCGACGAGTTTCGCTGCAACCTCCGGGCACGGGGCCTGTCGGTAGGAAAATCCTCCGGTCGTGTCCTCTCCGTCGTCCGACCTTTTATCCCGATGATGAGGACTTCTTCGGCTGAGCCTCTCCACCATGCCCCTCCATAGGTCAGACGATCAAATATGCGCGCATCTTTCATCGGAACACCGTAGTCCGAGTTGTTCAGTCGTGCTCCTGCATATCATGTTTATCCGGCTAGATCCGTGCCCCAGCCTCAAGCGAATCAAATCTACACCCGACGACACCACCCTCATCTCCCCAAATATCGATGGCCAATTACGATTAGGTTTTGCTTGTTATTGATTTCTTTGCTATTTATTTTGTTTATGTTGTGTTGTTTTTTGGTGTTCTTCCTATCGGAATCTCGGATCTCTGGTAGGTGTGGCTGTTGGTTCTGGTGGCTTACCAGTCGGGTCTTTCCTTTGATATCTTTCTCCAAAGAGTCGATAAGAAAGACCGACTTGGCGGTCGTTGTTTATCTAGGTATTGCTTCATCCTTACCGAGAGTTATTCATCTCGCTTGTCGTCCTTTGCTTTCTCGAGAGCGGCCAATAGATACAATGTTTATGTTGTTCGATTTATAAAATTTATTAATTATTAATGAATATTTTTGTTCAAAGAAGAAAGAAGATGGGATTTGATTACTTTAGGTGTCTCTTTTCTTAAGCACAACAGTACAAGTGTAAATAAATCAAAATAAATTTTAATTTTATTCTAGCCAAACCATTTTGTGGGCCAAGGATTGGTGGGTTTGGACTTTGAGGGTGAGGTCAGGTGATGTTATGAACTCCCATTCAATTTTTTTTTTGAGGGAAGTATAATTCATTACTCGGAATCAATAACCAGGAGCCCCGGGATGGGGTTTGGCAATTGATTCAAATTCAGTACAAGATGAACCCAAGTATAAGCATTACGAGCCAACTCATGTGCCACTCTATTGGCTACTCTACGAACATGGTTAACTCTCACCCCTGGTAATTGACTTAAAATAGCCTTACAATCATCAATAATCCCCCCCCCCCAACGGATATAGCAGGCGCGCTGGATTATTGATGGCAAGGACTACTCCAAGACAGTCAGTCTCGATTGATCCTGCTAACCATTCACTGCTTCTCAACCACACCAGTGCTTCCTTGACTGCTAGAGCCTCCAAAATCTCTGGGTCAGACAAATGTGGAGAAATAAAACATCTAAATCCCACCACTGTACCTTGGCTGTCCCTACAAATGAATCCGCCTGCTCCTCCATGTCCTGCCACCACTACACCGTCCGAGTTCACCTTAATGGAGCCCTCGACTGGTTTGCCCCATTTGTCAGGACCAACCGGTCGAGGGACTCCAGGGAGGTGTTGATGAGACTGAGCTGCTTTCCACTCCGACTCCAGCTTCACTGCTGCCCTGAAAATAGTCTCGGCCGAAGTGGCCTTGTCATTCCAAACACGGTTATTCCGGGCTTTCCACAGCTCCCAACAGACAACCCCGAGTAGCTCCGCCTCCTCACGAGAGCATGTCTCCCAATTGTGGGTCAACCACCCACGAATCGAATCGATCTGGCGTAAAGAAACACTCGGAACCCTACTCCACACATCAACAGCAACTGAACAGGATAGCAAAACATGGGAATCAGTCTCTTCTTCTCCACAAACCCCACAAAGTCCTGAGACATCCACCCTCCTGGTTCTAAGACAAGCCCCAGTGGGGAGTATCCCAGAAGCTCCCCCCCATAACATGTGAACGACCTTTGGGGGAACCCGTAGAGAGCACAACTTCTTCCAAAACTCATCCCTGCTATTCGGGCCCCACCTTCCTGCAACTGCCTGAATCTCCATGTAAACCAATTTCACAGAATAAATACCATCACGAGTACCTTTCCAGAACCAAGTATCAGCGTCCCGACCCGAATTGAGGGGGACCTTAAGTACCGCCTCAGCATCTCTCTCGGAGAGTACCCGCTGGATAAACTCCACATTCCACTCCCTTCTGCCTGGCCAAAACAGTCTGCTAACCGGCCAAAACTCCATTGGGCCGTCCACATCCACCAAGTAACCGGACGCCGACTCAGCCCAAGGAGCTCCGGTGAGGAAAGTCTGATCTCCCGACCCGATACTTCTGCGGACACCTCTTCTAACCACATCATGGGCGGCCATAATGCTATTCCAGATGGGGCTCGAATTTGGTTTCCTCAGAGCATGTATAAAATCTGTCATGGGATAATATTTCGCCTTCAAAACTCTACTGACAAGGCTCTCCGGATTCGACATCAACCTCCAACCTTGCTTACCTAGCAGCGCAAGATTAAAATCATGCAGATGTTTAAAACTCAAACCACCCTGCAGTTTATGATCACATAATGCACCCCACCTACGCCACTTAATGCCCGAACCTGTCTTGGTGTTATGAGACCACCAAAACCTGTTCATAATTACCTCAATCTCTCGAATCAATGAAACAGGTAATAGGTGAACACTCATTGAGTACATAGGGAGGGCTTGTATAACAGATTTTAACAAAACTTCCTTACCAGCCTTGCTTAGTAAAAGTTCGTCCCAGCTTGTCAATCTGCGGGAAATACGATCTTTGATGTACCTGAACGCCTTATATCTGCTTCTCCCTATCACTGCCGGGAGTCCCAAGTACGACCCCACATCCACAACCTGCGACATTCCCAAAATACCTTCCACCCCTTCTCTTCTAGCCGGTAATGTATTAGGACTAAAAGATATCGATGACTTTTGGGCGTTGATTTGTTGCCCCGAAGCCCTCTCATACCGTCCCAACACTTCCCTCCAGGCCTCCGCTTCCTCCTCATTCGCCTTTCCGAAGAAAAAGCTATCGTCTGCAAAAAACAAGTGAGTAATAGGGGGAGCATCCCTTACTACTCTAGTACCAGTAATCAACCCCTGTTGTTCATAACTTGTAATTAAACGGGAAAGTCCTTCTGCACAAACGATAAAGAAATATGGGGATAGAGGATCACCCTGTCTGATTCCCCGTCCCGGCCTAATGGGTCCCAACCTTTTCCCTTCTGTGGAAATCCATAACTGGGGAGACCGAACACAGGACATGATCAATCCCACCCACTTGGCAGAAAAACCCATACGGTTTAACACCCTTTCCAAGTAACCCCAGTCCACCCGGTCATAAGCTTTCCTCATATCAACTTTCATAGCCATCTGTCCAGCCTGACCCTGTCTCTTATTCCTCTGATAATGTAGTACCTCTCCTGAAATGATGATGTTATCGGTGATCAGTCGACCTTTCAGGAAGGCACTCTGAGAGTCCGAGATAGAGACCTGTAAGATACCTGTCATTCTGTTCACAATAACCTTGGATATTATTTTGTAAACCACATTACACAACGCTATTGGACGAAATTCAGCCATAGTCGCAGGTCGTCTAACTTTTGGAATTCAAACCAAATTAGTTTCGTTTAAAACAGAGGGAACAGAACCTGATTCAAAAGCCTGCTGCACCACCCGGAGTAAGTGGGGATGAAGTACTGACCAGTATCTCTGGAAAAAACCCGGGTTGAAACCGTCAGGCCCCGGGGCTTTCAGGGGCATCATACTAAATAGAGCTGTCCTCACTTCCATCAGAGTAACCGGCCGAAGTAGGTCCTCATTATGGACGTCTGTAACCGTCTGAGGTACCAGTTGACTCACATCATCTTCAACTTCAGACTCCTGCAGGAATAAACCCTCAAAATACTGAATCATAACCTCCTCCAGGCCCTTCCCCCACTCCCTCTGAATACCACTGTCATCTGTCAACTTCACAATCCGGTTTCTTCTTCTGCGCGCAGAACACTTTGCTTGGAAGTACCTAGTGTTCCTGTCTCCCGAATTGTGCCAGTGTTGTTTGGCTCGTTGCTTCCACCTATCATCTCTCTGGGCCAAAAGAAGTGTCAACTGACCCCTGAGGTAATGAACTCTTTCACCACTAACTTGATCCCATCTCCCCTTTAGTCTATTCATTTCCTCCTGGCAATCCCGAATACGCTTGTTCAGTGTATCAGGATTGGCATTCGCCCACTTACTGAGCTCCCCCGCCGTGTATTTCAGTCTGTCATGAATACCCAAATCATTCTCCTCCTCCCAAACACGTCTGATCACTTGCTCACATTCGGGTTCTCTTGTCCAACCCTCTTCGAACCTGAAACAGCGGGATCTCCAACCTATTTCCTCCTTCTTCCCAATTACCCAGATAGGGGTGTGGTCAGATGTTGACAGACCCCCATTGAGTAATAAGGTGTCCGGGTATAACTCATCCCAGCGCCTGTTGGATGTAGCACGATCCAACTGTGTTTCCACCCTCTCTGGGTTGTTCCTTCCCCTCTCCCAGGTGTACCGGTACCCTGTTATGGGGATATCACGCAGACCACTATCCATCAGAGCTTGACCAAAACCAACCTGCAACTGTCTTGGGTACAAATTTCTTCCTCTCGTATCTGCATCAGAAAGGGTATTGTTAAAATCACCAAGAACAACCCACGGAAGATCCTCCTGTTCACTTAGTCTGCGTAACAAATCCCATGTCTCCTTCCTCTTGTCTCTTCTCGGTTGCCCATACAAACCAGTCACCCGAACCTGCACACCTTCATCATTAACTGTAAGGAGATCAATATGTGACTTTGAGAAAGTTCTCAGCATACCGTCCTCCCTATTTGCCCAAAACATGGCAATACCACCTCCTCCATTTCTGCTATTCACTACAAAAGATCCACCCATACGCATCATCCTGCTCATATGATCAATCAATGCTTTCTGACACTTAGTTTCAGATAGAAAGACGATCTCGGGTCGCTTTCGAGCTACAAGCTCGACAAGGAACTGTTGCGCCCAGGGGTTCCCAAGCCCCCGGCAGTTCCAAGCAAGCAGCCTCATTTGGATTGGCGGGGTTGCTTGGCAACCCTCGCCATGTCCATCGGCTCAACGATTTGGGAATCAGGGACCAGGATAGTCCCAGAACTCCCCTTCTGATCACCGGTAATACCCCGTTTCGTACCCGACCTCGAAGCTTCCTCTTCTCCCAGGGCCGAGCTGCTACGAGAATGACTCGCCCTGGGACTCCCCAATCTCCTGAATCTTCTGAGAGCCTTGACACGCCCATCAACCTGCACATTTGTTTCTGCCACCAAATTAAAAGTGTACATAACTCCATTAAAAATGTGGTTTCTGTAAACCAAAAAGTGCACATAATTCCATTCAAAATATGGCCCTCCAATCTTTCCTGTTTTCTTTATCCATCCGGGTCAAGCCAGTAAAACCTAGAATATTGAAGAGAGGAAAATTTTGATCAGTACAAGCATATTGATCTTGTTCAAGTAAGGATCTTTTAAAATGAATCAAGCCATTTTAATTCTTTGGTCATTTAACAAACTCACAAGAGAACCATCAAAAAGACTTTGGCGCATGAGAATACCAGATTTAGGACTCTTCACTTGACCTCCTCTAGCCTGGACAACATTCTTATACTTGTTTAACACATGGACTTGAGCCTTCGATGTCTGTTATCTGTTATCGACCGTCCGAAGTTTCTTCTTCACAAGCTTCCTCACCTTTTCTAATTGACCCATCTCAATGCCTCTATTTCTGGTGCCATCCATTGAACCTAGAAAACAAAACAAAAATAGTAAACTGAGTATAACACACTTTAATTAAATACAATCTCAAAAAAAAAGAGAATTATTATATTATTTTATATGGACTCAAGAGTATTAGTAAGTACTGTAATTAGAACCCAAGAGTTTTTGGTAGCATCCAATCAATTAATAAATCCACAAAAGATGAGAAATTCAGACAATACATGAATGTGCAAAAATATACATCATACAAGACCTGCCAAATTCAGTGGCATAGTATGTATGAACGAATTAGTACTAAAGATAAGTGTAACTCAGAAATTTCAACATGATACAGTTCAAGGGCATGCTACTGAAGCTACAAAGGTTCCAAAACTCATTTCAATGCAACAATCAGATCCATCTCTAGAAGGGAAAAAGAAAATTCAATCAAACATCACACCAAAAACCCAACAAAACATCGGCCCAACTTTAATTCACACAGCAGACCTAGAAAAAATGAAACTTTAATCTCAAAAACAACATAGCGTGCTAAAATATCAAAAATTAACACATAAATTGAGGCTTATTTCTTTTCGGGTTGTGGGATTTACAATGGCATGCAATTCTTGACCACTGCACTTGCTACAGGTTCTAAAAAGTCAAACTCCCAACACCTGAGAGAGTCTATTTTATGCGTGTGTGAAACTGATGAGCTGTCACAGAATAGTAAAGTGGCTAGGAGGATTTAATAATGGTCAAAATGGTGCCTAAACCTACCTAAGTTTGGTCCATTAAGTTAGGCATCTCTTGTCTTGCTTATGTGCCTACCCACATTTAAGTTGGAGAAGATGTGTGACAACAGTAAAAAATCAATTCTGATCAATGTTTGTAATGAAAACTTGATTCAATAGGTTAATTTAACTTCACAAAACCCACCTCCCAACATTCAAAGATCATGTCCTTTTTTGCATTTTCCTCAAGAAACCCACCTCCCAAAATTGAAAGATTGTGTCCTTTTCTGCATTTCCCTCAAGAACCAACCAAACTGAACAAAGAAACAAAGAAAGGCAGTCAAAGAAGACATAAATAAAAAAAAACAAAGGAAAAACATACAATCCTCAATGGCCACAACACCAAAACCAAACAAACAAAATAAACCGTGTAAGATTATTATTTACCTCACAAAAAGTAATATCTTCAACATACATGATCGAAGGAAACAAAACCTACTTGATTTCGATCAGAACATACAGAGAACTCAATAGAGAATAAAATCTTGAAACAATGATGTTTGATATTATAGGAAAATGATCTGAACTTAACTGAAACTCCATTAGTAAACTGTGGCAACCCATAATCTGGAACTTCTTTTTAATAGCAACCAAAAACTTTTCACAAACATAATTACACATCACATGGTCCTCATTTTCAACAGGATGACAAAATATGGTAGATGAATCCAAAAACAAGTAGTCAAAATAAGGCCATGAGATAAAAATTAACTTCATTTACCTTTACATCAGAAAAGAAGTCGGTGACTATTTTCTTGTATCATGTTTTCTTCAATATGACCCAAAAACCAACTACCAGAACTAATAAATTGCTGGAACACCAGTTCTGACAAGTAAAGGGGAAGGTTACAAAAGGGTCAAAACATGAACCATAAAGCCTGATTATTGGATTCCTACACCAAAGAGCCTGGAAATGAGTAGCTAAGTTGGTATGTCACCACCACAGTTCTGTGTAGAAAACATATCATGGAAACATCGTTAGTCTAGGTTCCGTGACAAAAAGAGGGCAAACAACAGTGGCAACCCAAAATTAGTTCATCCACAAAGAGTAGCCCAAACAAAAATCAGTTGAATCCCAAATTGCACGGTGAGTGAAGCTGAGGGCCACAAATCAAAAGCAAGGTGCAAATATCCTTAGATCAAAAAAAATAAGAAACAACTAATAAGTTTCTTTTCAAGTAAACATCGCATGATCTGTCCACCATATTCTGAATTACAAAACTCCACAGGTTTTAGTTTAATGAATTGCTAACTAAACTAACCACATTAAGTGGAGAGTTCTTAAGAATATGTTAATGCTGAGCAAACATGTGGAACCAATAGATGACAAGAAATGTCAAAAGTTGCAGGGCTGTACATAGGACAGTTGAGCATAGGACCAATAAGAAATGTCCAAAACTGTACCTGCCGGAATCGCGTGGGGCAGCCCTGAATTAGGAAAAAGAGGAAAACATGGCAAAAAAGGGTGAAACAGCATAAACAGGTAATCGGGTTCAGAGAAACTGATAAAAGGAGAGGGGGAAACAAAAAAATATGGACCAATCGAGAACTAACCTCCTTTATTTGGACATTCTTCATATCATTCTTACCCCACGTAATCACTGGATAATCCAATTTTGTAATAGTAATGGTAATAGAAAGAAGCAAGAAGTTCCTGAAATAATAATCTAATTGAATTGTTCATAGGGTGCTGATAATGATAATCAGAACAAGTCCACACCAAACCTTCACCTATTGTTGCTCCCGTACAACACATGTTCAATGTTTACCAGTTCATTCATTCAACATTACAATACATACATCATTTATTTTAATAATCTAATCACCCAAAATATAAATTAATAGTATTTTTTTTGATGCAGCTGTTAGGATCCAGCCATTATAAACAAACTAATGTTTATTAAAAAACATGATTTTTACATCAATTATTTATATATTAGATGAAATTACAAATATGGTACTCCCTGAATTACATATCGATTTTTAGGAGTGGTCGAAAGTGCACCATATTTGTTCTAGCTGAATGTCACCCAGGTTGTTACCAACTGTGATCCTATGAACAAATGCACCAAATTTAGGTTTTGCTGAGTAATTCTTTCTTAACAAGTTGAAGGGAACCAGCCATTAGATGTACATTTATTAGATGTATAACAGATATCAAATAACCTCATGTTCCTTCAGCTTCTGATCTCCAAAAAATTTCCTCAAAATCATACTACCCCACAACACCATGTTAAACAACAATGAAAAGCCTCAAAACAATGAATGAGAATGGAAAAAAATGAAATTGATGCTTACCCAAATGGTCCAGCCAAAGCCAATCTACCCATAAAACCCATCATTTATCCCCAAAATTGAACAATATCCAGAGAATCAACTTCACAGCTGCTGAAAAATCATGAACAGTCCCAATACCAGAACAATTGGTTTACACATATCAGAGGCCATCATCCATCCAATAAGTAACAATAACTTGGAAATTAACTTCACTAAAATAAACCAACAATTGGTTTACACATATCAGAGGCCATCATCCATCCAATAAGTAACAATAACTTGGAAATTAACTTCACTAAAATAAACCAAATCACCAAAATTGAAAGGGAAAACAATATCATAAGAACCCAAACTAAAATCAAACGATCAATTTCAGAGATTGGCATGATATTAGAAGCATCAATACATCTTCAACCCTCAAGAAATATAATAACATGATAACAACTATAAACAGGGCAACTATCATGGCATGAATTAGAACAAAGTACCTGAGTAGACAACTTTGTTTACGATTCTTATTAGTCTACAAACTGAAAAAAGAACACACAAAAGAGAACATCTTTGTTTACGAATCTTATTAGTCAACAATTGAACAAACGGCACACAAAAGTCCGATGTATCAAACATAAAGACTAAAACCTGTATGATGGTAGAATGTGAAGTCTATGCACACCTTACTATAAGAGGGTTCAATAAAAAAAAAAGAACTACTTGAATAATGTTATTTTCTCCATCACCATATCTGCTCATGGTAGCTAAAAACTTAAATGTGAAACCTACACGGTTCAAACCATACTTTCACATATATTTGTTCTTGTTAGAAATTCTCTAAAATTAGTACTGTCCAAAACCATCAATAAATCAGAGGTTTTAATGGGAAAATTTACACAACGGATTGTTATAGTATGGATAAGCTACATTGAACATGTTAGCAAAACTCATAAGAATGCATGCTTAACGTACTTCTTGCAAGCCAAGTATTTTCTTAATGTTATATCTTGAAAAGACGTATTCGCTTAATATCATATTCCTTGGGTTTTCTTATCTAGTACTAGTCTGTCCTGCTAAAGACCTTTAATTTTACATGTAGCGAGATCATGGACTAAATAATACCAGCAAAACCCTCATTCGGTACCTTAATTTCACTTCACGTACACCAAACTGTAAAAATGTCAATAATCAATAGGCAAGCCAAAATGAAACCATTACCTGAAATCAAGGCTTTCTCCAAATTTTGGCTCCCTTAAGTTGTAAGGAAGACCTGATTATCAGTTTCAGCAGCCAACTCCATCAAAACTGGAATCAAATCACCATTTAAAAAATACATGGAATACTCGGATTAGCAGTTTCAAAAGACAAATTCAAAAACGTGAATCAGAGACGATAAAAACAACTTGAAATCTTCGACCAAGATTGAACACGAAATGTACTAATTTGCCGAACATTGCAATAATCTCGAACAATCATCATATTTTCCAAGCCAAAAACATTCATGTGGTACAAGATTTGTGTCAACAAAGAAACAATCAACCTGAAACCATAACTAACCTTAGCCTTGGCAGCGACCATGAATCCCCATAGCAACTCCTCACAACAATTTAGAAGTATGAATACACAAGCCTCAGATCAAACACCCAAAAAATTCAGATCATAATCGAGAAAAACATGAGAGATTAAAAAGCTCGATGGAAACGATTACCTCGGCAGCACCTAAAACAAAAGACGACATTCAGATCGGGAGCCTTAGAAATCATCAAGTTCCGATTGAATCCGCCGCTCGCTCTTTCCCTGCAGTGCCACCTCACCTTCTCGTCCCCGGTTCCGTCATTTTCCAGCGAATCGGCGATTTCCTCGACCGCGCGCTAGGTTCGGTGGAACTGAAGCTGCGTCACGCGTCTCTTTCTAGTCCACCTGGGTGTCTGGCGGCGAGTCCCAGGCTCGGAACAAGGACGATCCTCGGAGGTGGTCGGAGGATTTTGGTATCGTCTCCCTTTTAAGGGCTTCCAATCTGAAGAGAAACAAAAAGACTATAGCAATAAAGGAATTAAGGAAGGGAGAGGAAACGAAAGAGAAACGGTAAGGAAAGAAAAGGACAAAGAAGAAGAAAGCTGGAAAATGGAACTCAGAAACGAACCAGGCGCGTGAAAGAGAAAGGAAAGGAAAATAGTGGGTGGAAATTGTGCCAGCTTGGCTTGCCAGGTGGCTAATTTCATTCCTATTACTTTAAGTAAGATTATTTTTCGATCTACCTTTCGCGAAGTTGGTTCATGTGAACCGTTTGAAAGCCCAACATCAGCGCTTAATGGACCATTTTAATGGGTCAGTAGTAATCCCCATAAAGAACACAATGTGGCCCAATGAACCACTTGAGAGCCCAATAAAAACATTCCGTATTCGTAACCGAATTCAAAACAACACTTCGTTTTCTGTTGAGATTTAACTAACATTTATCGTAACATCGTAGTAAAATATACATAACTATCCATAATTGAAATTAATCAATTTTGATTTTTAATTCTCAATTAAATTTTGAGAGTCCAAGTTTATTCATGATACTGTGTTTTGCAACGAAACAAAAATCGATTAATTAGTCAAAGATCAAATTAATCATATAAATGACAAGTCGATACATTCGATTTATTTTGTACCACAGGAGTTGAACGATTAATCAAATTTAATAGTTCGTACGTTAGATATAGAAACTATTCAATTTCGAGGTTCTTGTATATGTTTGTTCCAATTTGTCCTTGCATATTCTTACAAAGAACATGATCAAATTGATTTTTAAATCCACATCGATCCTTTATAGTATTCAATTTGTCATTTTTTGTCATACAGTTTTCAATTCGTTGAAAACACTTCTCATTCCTATCTATACGTTGAAAACACTCCATGTCTAAAAGAAAGGAGAAGGCTAAAAAGAAATATAGTTATTCTCTCCTTGTTTAGACGAGTTAAAACAAACTGGTATATAGTCCATTAGCATGTCAAAGGCTAAAAGATTGGTTAAAACATAAAAAAAATAAGTGGCAAATGTGCTTATCAGCTAGGGTGCGATGTTTTTCAACGGTGTTATTGCTAGCGCCGCATGCCAAAAAAGACCGGAACAAATCATCTCACAAAATCAATGCGTACCTGACGTTTGCATAGATGTTTTGAAAACACAATACCTAAAAAGCTATCTAAAAATTGTTCGCTACTCATGCTGTTAAGTTTGTCAAGACTTGGTTGGTTTCTCACCAATGAGCGGCTTAGTTCGCGGTTCTTTTAACAAATTTGAGAGAAACTCTCTCACTTTGAAGTAACAGGTGGCGGATGTCACCTATAATCGTGCCCACCGGAGAGACTGGCATGAGCCATCTTGAATCATGTTCATGTGTAATAAAGCCTGAGCATCAGATTGAAGACAGATCAGACTCGTGCCTAAGGACTAGACATTCCGGTGAACAGTAGCAAGTGCGTAGGCTTTCACCATTATAGACGGCCTCGTCCCCAGGAGGACTCTATTGGCTACAAAGGAGATTCACGAGTTTGAAGTCCTGGTGATGGGTCTCCAACCCACCTGGTTGGTGTTTGGAAAGGTGGCCCTATCAATATTGATAGTTAGGGTGCCAACTAAGGGGTGGAGACCATCTTGATGGCCAGCGCGGCATGAATATATGGGGGTGTCGAATGTCGACATTGGTCTCTCTCTAAACTCGGAGAGTAGTAGATGCAGTGGAGACAACAAATGCGACCGTTGTAGTAGTCCCATTTCATACCAGGGCATTCCTAACTATCTAGATTTCCTCCAAAAGAATGAGAACTTCTACCATACGAGCCATACACGAATAAAAAATAATACGATAAAATTCTATATCCACTATGGAAATACGTGTGCTTTACCCTCGTAAGAGTATCGCAAGGTAGCTAAAGATCACCTTTGCCTTTTTGTATAGATGACATGAAACATTGGACAACGGAAACAAAAGCTTACATGAATTTTTGCAAATGATCTTTGGCTCTGATTCAGTGGAACATCTGTTTTCTTTCCATCCAATCACTATCCTTAATAAACTTGTTCATCACCAACATTCATAACCTTAAAACTACCCTCACTTTGAGACTAAATAATCTTTATGGGACATTGTTCCATTACACTTTCTCTTTTTTTTGTTTTTATTTTTAAGTTTTTGCTTTAATAGTCGGACCATAAAATTTAGTTATTTATCAATGTTAAATTAGATTCACAATCACCACAAAAGATATAATTTTTTTGAAACAATTCCTTTTAGTCCTAAATCAATCCAATAGATAGTACTTTCAAAACAAATATACAATAGATATAATATTTTCCAAAGAAAGCTTTTATTATATTGATGCTTAGTTTCTTTAGAACTGATTTTCAAAATTTATTTGGAGGGGTTCTGAAATTAGAACCAATTTTTTTTAGATATTTAATTCTTACCAAATTCATAATTGTTTGAATTGTAGGCCCCTTCCAAAATTCTATTCTTAGGACAGTAATTAATATGGAAATACATATTGAATTTTAACAATATTGTGATTATAATGAGAAAGACTCTCACAATTTATTTTGTAATTTATAGACATTAATAGTTATGAACAACTTGTAGAGAAACAAATGTTACATTTTTAGAAGGAAAATTACATCTAGTTATACTTAATCATCTCTGATTTGATTTTTGTCTAATTATACCTAACTAATAATTTTGTTTAGGAGATATCAATTTTTCAAAATTTTCACTTTACTAAATGACAGGATAGAGGTGTGAAAATCGAGTACTGCGCAAGCCAACTTTAGGAAAATTAGGATACTACCCAAGAAAAATTATAGTTAGGTGTAGTTAAGTTTAAAAAGAAACGAGTGTTTTATTTTAGTGGAAGACAGAGTTATATATTAAAAAGAAAAATAAATTCAACCCAAAATAAACACAACGCAATTGAAAATTAAAAGAACTGGAATAAAGGTCCAAACAACATGGGACCCCGCGAGAAAATAACCAAACAACTGAAATAAATTTTTAGGTAACCGATTTGCTTTATTGCAATGGTCGAAAGGAAATTCTACGATAGCGTATGAAGAAATCGATGTAGGGGATCCAAACTGGGACCTAGAATAGAGCAGACCCGTTTCCAGATTGGCGCCTAAACGGATTGTATACTCTCTCAAGTTGCCAGTGTTAGGGATGGCAATGGGCCGGGTCTGGGCCGGGTTCTGTGATGCCCATACCCGGCCCGATTTTCCTACATGTGGCCCGAGCCCGCCCGAAAACCGGGTCGGGTATAACCCTACCCACCCAATAAAAGAGTTGTATTTTTTTTCTTCCAAGACACCATAATTTAATCTCACTACTCAATTTATATTGACAAATCATGTATATATGATGTGTAAAAGTTTAATATATTTATATGAAACATACAAGCTTATCATCTCGGATAAGTAAAACAAGTAACATCAAACCAAAACTAATCACTTCCAAATTTTTTATTTTGATGACTAATAAACCAAAATCAAATCTAATTATCCATATATAATTAATCAAATCTCATCCTTTCTCATTTCCAATAATCACAATTCAAGTATTCACATCGACATTGACTATGGTATATTCTTGAATCAAAACAAGAAACATCAAGATATAAAAATAATTATAACAATAAATTAGCTTGTATGTCATTAAAATATACCTTATCATCTTTATCATAATCAAATAGTAGAAACATATATATATATATATAGGGTAGAAACGTAAAAATTAACAAATAAAATTTGTTTTTTTTATTATTTAGTAACATATCGGGCCGGGTCTGGGCCGGGTAGTACCAAACCCGATCCCGGCCCGGGCCCGGTTAAAAGCCCAATCAAACTAACCTGGGTCGGCCCGTTTGTACAATGGGCCGGGTCTGACCCGATTTTTTCGGGTCGGGCAGGTCGGGTCCCCATTGGGCCTGGGTATCATTGCCATCCCTAGCCAGTATGCGTTTTCCTGCCTAAAATGATAAAGTAGGGCTCCAGAAACGCGAGAGTGATGGCCTCCGAGGTGGTAGGAGAGTACCATTCCAGAGCTTGGTGGAACCACTCCTTACGTCCAGTGGGACGGTGTTGCTGGACAAACCCCCATTGGACCCTGAGCTCCTCATTGATTTAGGAGAGCGTGCTTGTATCCCCCCCCCCCCCCCCCCCCCCGTCGTTGAACAAGACGTCCCCTCAGGACGTGTAGAGCCCTCGAGCTTAAATTGAATTTCTCCCGTCGGGAGGGAAGTCGTAGCTTTACGATCCCCCTGATATGTTGGGCTCTTGGCTCGTCTTGGCCCACCCGTGTACGGACTACCACAACCCGACCCATTGAAAGCCCGAGATTCCATGTAAGGAGATGGAACCCTAGGACCCATCGGGTCCCTTTTCCGCCGCCATCGTCTCTCCCCACCCGAACCAGATGGCAGCCGTGGTCCTCCCTAACGCAATCTCGTCGTGTATTCCTATGATGGTCCCTGATCAGTGGACTCTTCGCCGAACCCCATTCCGTCGTCATCTATAAACGAGCCCCACCGTAGTTTATATAGGCCCAAGCTGATGCCCTGACGTCCTGTACCTCCAGACCCAGGCTTTTCGGAAACTCCATCGCGGGTTCTGGATGAGGTCATATAGACCTCTCATACCCACCCAGGGGTGGAGCTCCCTCCCTCTCTGTGTCCATCTCTTTGCTGATCCACAACAACACAATCAATGAATAAGCATAAGGATCAAACACCAAGAGCAAAGCGACAATGAACGAGCTCCAACCCTAACCGTTGCGTGAGAGCTCTCTGTGTAGAGTTATACCTTCCAATATAGTTAGATGTAATTAAACTATTTTATATACATAAAAACATAAGTATACTATCAACTGGAAATCATGTATATCAATAAAAACTAATAATCATTAGACGAATGATAATATATGATCCAAAAATTAGAAAATGAGTTACTCGTTTTTATTAAAAGAGTGGTTTGTAGTTGATAGTGACTAATTAATCATATGAATTCTACATATAGAGAACAACAAATTTACTTTTATTGTTATAACCTCTCTAAATGATACAAATCATTAGATCTACTTGACCAAAAAAAAACCCACAAATAAATCTTAGTTTGTATTAAAAGAAAAATAATAACACCATTATATGTGTGTTATAAAAGGTTTCATATCAGTCACCAGATTATAAATAAGCTGAATTGGTTCCTAAAAATGATCGATTTGGCCTCCATCGCTAGTTAAATTTTCTTTCCCAGTAATTTAATCGATGTAAAAAATAAGTAAGGGTAAACTATAAATGCATACCCTGAAGTTGTCATGTTTAACCGATGATTACCCTAAAGTTTAAAGATGATTGATGCATACCCTGAAGTTACGAGTTGTAACTCAAAACCCCTCTGACAGCTAAAATGACGAAAATACCCTCAACTACACTTCAATAATTATGTTTAAAAAATTATTTATAAATTATTTTATATATATATATATATATACCTATTAAATGACTTCATTTTTATTTAAAAAATCACTTCATTTATATTTTAAAAAAATATTTTTAAAAACCAATGAGGGTATTTTCGTCATTTTAGCTGACATAAGGGGTTTTGAGTTACAACTCGTAACTTCAGGGTATGCATCAGTTAACTTTAAACTTTATAGTAATCATCGGTTAAACGTGACAACTTCAGGATATGCATTTGTAGTTTACCCAATAAGTAAAGGACAAACATTTTATATAACTAAAATAATTTATTTTATTTTTAACTTAAAAGCCCAACAATACACTTTTCGCTTTATTAAGCCCATCAGGCCCATCAATCATTCCCCTTGTCCTAAAGTTACAATAATAGCAGTACAATTATTAGCCTTTTTATGTATCCTATATCCATTTCCTAAAGTCTGCATTGGATTCCTATCACAATTCATCTCCCCAAATTGTTCCTGTTTGGATCATAAAAGTAGAAGTATTGGTTTTACTGTTTTGTTCACGAGAAAATCACAATGTTCTAACTTAAGACATTATTTAGAGCATCGTGGAGTTTCAACCTTTAAGTTCTCTAAAAAAAAAATATGTGTAGTTTCAATATGAAGTCATTTAAGCTATTAATACAATTCGATTTTCTAATTAATTTTTATTTTATACAAAAAATATATTGAAATTTCAGGTTACTATTTTTTTTGCATCAATTCTTAGAGCATGCGCATTGTACAAATCAAGTGCTTGATTTGTACCTTGATTTGATAACTACGATAATTTGTTTACACACTAAACTGCTTCACTACTGTTAAATTTGTTTGACTTAATAAGTTGATTCAAACAAAAATTATAATTCAAAATAAATTCATTTCACATTTTTAATAAAGCAAGATAACAATTTTATTCGAACGAAAGACATTATATAAAAAATTAAGAGATTAAATTAATAATAAACTAGTATGACGTAAAATGCCACTTCACTTGATTTTTTACGGGATCCCACCAATGAAATTTATTAAATGAAATTTATTAAATGAAATATGATACTCATGTGGTATTTAGGAAAGGTTTTACATAATATTTCATGATCGATCGTGTCAGGAAAGCATTATTGTAACAGCCTTGGTAGATATCGTCAAATTTCTTCATCTTCTTCCTATTCTTTCCCCATTCATAAGCTGGGCTTGAGACTG
The DNA here is from genome assembly GCA_963921825.1 of Erodium maritimum. Classification (NCBI taxonomy): domain Eukaryota; kingdom Viridiplantae; phylum Streptophyta; class Magnoliopsida; order Geraniales; family Geraniaceae; genus Erodium; species Erodium maritimum. The sequence goes on along the minus strand of OY997588.1, from coordinate 8,083,736 downwards.
TGGTTTGATATCCAAATCAACGTACAAGAAGAGTACAAGAATAAGTCTACTACTGCTCTCAAAATCCCAAAATTGGACACAACCAATTATAAGGGCACACTAACGCAACCAAGAATGAAACAACCTAGAACAACATTGATCAACCAAGATAAACACCAACCGAGTTCTTCCTCGCGTTCGCCTGAGTTGCAAGGCACTTTCCTTCTTGTCCGGCTGCGACCCTGTGGACGTGATCGTCGGATTCGCCTCCGGCCCTCCATCTTCCGAAGCCCAACCCCCTTTTGGTTCTCTCCCGGCCATTCTCAGTTCATTCTCTATGGGGGAGATGGAGACCTTGTTGCAGTCGTGACTCGGCCGCCCCTCTGTTCTGGGGTCCTGCTGCTGTCGTGTCTCGGACGCCGCCCCATTGTTCTTCCTTTGTCGAAGTCGGTTCTCTGGGCTTTTCCAAGGATGGGCATCTTGGTTGCCGGGTGATTGTGCAGGGTGGGGTTGTGTAGCCGGTGCCTGGCTGCTTGCTGGTCGTGCAGGGAGGGGTTGTGTTGTTTGCTGGTTCTCGCGAGCATTTGTGTTAGTCCGGTTTTGTGGCTGTATTTCGTGGGTTTTTGGCTTCTCTCTTCTCTTGCTCCATGGCTTCTTATTTTGATGATGGAGAGGGCATGGTTGTCTCCTTGAACCCAAAAAAGATGTTCGTCCTCAACATCCCGGATTCGTCAGAGAGGAAGGGTCTTACCTCAATTTTCAGTGTTGCTGGGACTATTGATGATATTCACATTCCTCTCTCTCCAAACAAGTCAGGTAAATTTTTCTGTTTTGTGACCTTTCAGGATGAAGTCGTTTTGGAAAGAGCCATTGAGATGTTTAATGGCTCAAAGCTTGGTGGATTGGTTTTGTTCGCGGCTCAAGCTAGAGATAAGTTTTCTCTCAAACCCAAATCATTTTCAAACTTTGCTTCAAATAATGATTTGATGGGAGATGATTTGAGGTCCCTCCTGAATAGGAAAAGACAGTTGTCTGAGTGCAAAATTTCTGTTAAAGGAGCTGAAGTTAATTCTCTTAAGGATTTGGCTTCTAATGCGTGGTTGGGTGTAAGTAACTGCATTAGAAGTGCAGCTCTTATTCAACAGGAAATCTGCTCCAAAGGTGTTCTTGACATTCAAATCAGGGATTTAGGAAACAGGGTAATGATGATCAATTGTGCAGACAAAGCATTTGAGTCTAAAATGATAGAAGAAGGTTGGTCTTGGCTTTCTTCTTGGGTCACCTTTATTCATGGTAAGGAAAATCTTCTGCTAAAAGGTGGCGTCTTTAAATGGTTGTGCATACAAGGGATGCCAATTCAAGGTTGGAGTGAGGATAATTTAGAAGAGATTGCAGTAGATTCGGAAGTCCTTTATTGGTGCATCCTGAAATTTGTTCAGGTCTTTGCTTCCACAGGGGTCTTGTATTGATTCACTGTAGTACTGCAACCTCAATCTCAGAGGTTATCTCCTTCACTTTGGAAGAGGATTCTTTCAGATTATCCATCTCTGAATTGGACCATGTCTTAGTCCCTCCATTAATTGGCCTAAAGGAGAGTTCGACTGCCTCTTTGAATGATTGCTCTACTGATTCTAGGCATGTGGTCAGCCAAGGAGCAGAATCATCTAATTTCTCTCCTCTTGTTATTGCCAGTAATTACGAAGAGTCACCTGGGGATATTATTGGGTCTCCAATTAATTCTGAGGAGTCAGCTTCAGCGAGACAAAAGAATGCTTCTATTGAGCCAGTACTTGAGGAGCTCGGTTCGAAAAATGCTAGTCAGGTTGCGGACTCTGAGAAGACAATTTCAGACAACCCTAGATTCCCCAAAAAGAAGAAAAAAGGAGGAAAGAAGATTTTGAAACGATCCCAGCTTTCTCAAATCGAAATTAATTCTGCTTCGGATGATCTGATAGCTCGTCAATCCTATGGTTCCAATGATGATGCTTTTGTTGAAGCCATCAAAACTGTCAAGGAGATGGGGTTCAAAACTAAAGGAAACGACGATCTGCTGAGAAATCACTTGGTTTCTCTAAGAGAGGTCAAGGAGAATTGGCAGGCTTTTGTTGAGGATATGGGTGGTGAGTCTGATCAAGGTGACCATCTTAGTTCCTGAGGCTGTTGTTGCTTGGTAGCCGTCTTTCTGGATCCAAGTGGTCGTGTTGGCACTCAGTGTTCCCCTCAGTGGTTTCTCTCTTGTTGGTTTCCTCTCAGTGGTATCTTTATGCCTGTTTTTCCTGTCAGTTTCGTTGGTCCATTCATTTGGGCATTTTGCCTCTCAGTGTTTGTTCTTTGTAGTTGTATTTTTCATTGTTTTCGTTGTACTTCTCATGGGAGATCTGTATCTTGGACTGCTTTTGCAGCTTCCCTGTTCCTGTTCTTTTGGAATTGTGGAATTTATAAAACCTCGCTGATCAAAAAAAAGATAAACACCAACCAACCAGACACACCACTGCCCAACTAGATACGACCAAGAAAACAACTAACCAACCCAAAACACGAACAACTTACACCCCGAAGAAGGAAACAACACAAGCCAACAAAGACCCCACCTTAATCAACACAGAACACCCAAAAATCAGAAATAAAACAACCACCCAGCTAGAAAAAATAGGTCTAGGCACCCAAATATCACTACCATGAAGTACATGAAAAAACGAAGAACCGATCTGAATAATCGAGATTTAGTCACCATGAAGAACAGAGAGAAAAACAGGTAAGCACACATGAAACATTGTTGTCCTAATCAAAGTTGAACCAAACTTCCTGTATCATTAGTATCATCAATTCCTTAAGAGGTAGCAGAAGAGTACTAAAATCGTTGGTGGCCAGGACCACGATTGACAGATACAGATTCAGTGATAAATCACCGAAACACACCAACCAACAATTAAAACGAGAGGCTACAGACCATGTAAAAACCTTAAACACTCGGTGGCGGCCAACGCCTATAACCGGCGAGCTCAAACCACCAAACCAACGTGGTCGAGTAGAAGCGAAGCCAATCAGAACAATTGAAAAGAGAGGCTGGGAGAGGAATTACCAAATAGAGATCGGAAGGTAGTGAACCTCACCAAAGAGAAGCAACAACGAGTAGGCCCACAGGAAACTTTCGAACCGAAATCTCCACAACTAAAAGGATCTGACCACAAACGACCCCAAGCCCTCAGATCTGCCACCCAGTGTAGGTCGGGACTTCTCCAATCCAAATCCACCGAACACAAAGCTTTACTGGAGCTGAGGAGGAGAGATAACCACCTGATAGATCCGTGCAGCGCAGATAGTGATTAAACTTTCAAGTCTTTCAAACTTTATTTGATGTTTCTCTCACTTTAGAGTTTACTTCTATCCAAATACTTGGCTAAATAACTTGATTAAGACTTAACAGCTGAAGTCTATAAACCAAATTGAGGACTAGACGATTTGCCTGACATAATGAACCAAACTTTAATCCCAGTTAGAAATTATTTAACTATTCCAAACTTGTTCCTTTTTTGTGAAAGAGAATCACAGGTTCAACCTAGGATTCTACAAAAGTTGAGGCATAGTTTGAAATTAATTAGTAACTTGGAAAATAAATTAAAGCAAAGGACAGAGGGTGCCATTAGGTGTGATGGAAATAAACAGAAGTACAAGATTGTAAGTTTGTAATTGACAAAAAAAGAAGATAAAACTCTGCTTTAACTAAGGCATCAATCCATATGCAGTTTCTCCTTTATTACTACTAATTGTACTCCTAATTATCAATTAACTGTTAATCAACGTGGCCTTTCCTCATTCCAAGGGACCCGGAGATGTTGATGTTTTGAGTCTAGATGCTGATCTGGATTGGGTGAAGGACATGGGATGGAGAAAAGGGGTGATTGAACCCGACTGTCTAGGAGTGGTCCAAGCGATTGATAGTACATCGTAATTATTATCGCCTTTGGGAGTGTTTATTACGGAGAACAGAGCTAAGTTGGAGGCACTAGAGGGTTTCAGAGTGGAGTTCATTCGCAGGGAAGCCAACACTGTAGCTCATTCACTAGCTAGACATATCATAGAATGATTTTATTTTGATTGGCGTACAACGCCCATCCCAAAACATTCTGTTAGCTGCTTTGAACAACGATTTAAGTCGAAATAAATACAACTTTTTCTTCAAAAACTCAAATGGATAAATCAAAGTCCAACATAGTATAACTCTTAATCTATTTCACTCGACTGAGTGTCTTACTCTGTTCGAATAACTGACATTCAAAAGATGAGATAATGGTGAAACTAGGTACAGCCCGAGGACATTTGCATCCCCTTCAAATTTTCTTTCTACAAATTTTTGTTTATTGAATAATAAAAAAAATATTATAATTATCTCTTAAATTTTATATGCACGGCTGCTCGGGGAAATAGTCGACCCAATGGCTCAAGAACTCCCTCGTCTGCATTACCTTCAATTATGGGTGCACGCTCGGAGGATACCGCCCCTCGTCTGATTAAGAGCGATTGGGGAAACCATAGGGACAACCCTAGGTGAGCATGTGGAAATCATGTGTGATCAATGGGGCTTTTGTTGGGGGTGGTACGGTGAAGGTACGATTCTGGATGGACGTTCACGACCTCTTCGGCGAATCATCATCATGTATTCAACAAGTTAATGCTCCCATGCACTAGAAAAACTAGCTTGACCAACATTCGTGCTTGACCAAACAAATTAAGCCAACTCACGACTTCTTACCAATATTTGAATACCACTCATGACAATTCACAAACATAGAACTAAAATTTTAATCACACTCGACTTTTACCTGAAATTTTATCAACACGAGATAGTTAATATCCACCTTTATCATATTTCATTATTTCTAATATAGTGAACACGACCTGATGAAGACGGAAAGGGAGGTAAGGTAAGGGAATGAGCCCACACGGTATTGTGGAAAAAAGTTTATGGTGAAAAGGAAAAAAAAAAGATGATGGAAGAAGAAGAACTGTCCTTATAATTCAATCCTTTTAGATATTCGATTCGTTTGATCATTTTTTTCTTCCCTCTGCCATTGTATATATTCATTAATAATTCCGAAGGTTCATAGTACATTGACATATTCAAACCTTAAAGCTTCCCCACTAATTGAGGTCTCTTTTGGCATCGAATCTCATTATGTTTCATAGCTTGTCTCCACAATTTAATCACTGATAATATGTCATATAGTTATTTCATATACATGATTTTAAGGGATGGATACTTGCAAGTTGCATGTGTGCTTTTTATGTAAATACAAACGATGAAACCTTTAATTTACTTGATGAAACAAATCATTTCGATAATCAAATTCATATAAATGATTGAAAATTTAATTATCATTAGATGATTTTGTAAGATTCATTACATAATATGATAAGTTCCATCTAGCTGTGATTATACCTAAGCTCACCTTATGATTGTACTATATACTATATATGTATGAATTACTAACTATAAACATATCCAGGACGTCCATCACCCCATAAGAACCCTACGACGTAAACCGACATAACAAAAAACAAAATATTACAGACTAATAGGGGAAGTTGATTTTAAATATTGGGTATTTTCTTATACATTTGTTTATAAAGGTTTGTTTTGTGGAGAAAAGAAATTTGAGGGGTTAGGGTCAATGAATTGCTAGTGTGGGAGTGCCTTGAAATATTAAAGGAAGATGATGATTAAAATTAAAGATCAATCACTTTAAGCATAAAGCTAGGTTGTTAAAAAAACAAGTCATTTCTATATACTTAGAATAGTTATGTGACAAGTTAAAATGATTGTTCAACATACCCAACCTATCGAAGAAGCGCATCAGTAACAGAGTTTTTTCTCTGAAACCCTATTGTTTTGCGATTATGGCGACGACGACTTCTTCCCATGAATCCGGTACACACCAAACGTCCAGCGGCGGAGAGGAAGGCAGGGATGCGGTGGGCTTCCTCTGTTCATCATCTCCCTTTTCCCCGTCTAAGGATCTATTGTCTGCCTCATCGGCGAAGCCTCCTTCGACTCCTTCGAGAAGAGAGGTGATGGTGATGGCCTATGTCCTCTCCGAAAGCAGGGTGGAGGGAGAATCATCGGTGCCGACCAGAGTCATAGGAGGACGAAAGACACAAGGTTCGATCCTCGTTCATCCTCGGGGACCTCTGCGACATACCTTAGTTATCGGTCTGAGGCCACGAATCAGATCTGCAGAGTGTGGCCGGAGCGAACTGCCTCGACATGTGCTATTAGCGCCGAAGGTATCTCTCAGGAGGGCCCAACCTCTCATTTGGAGATCGGTGATGCTGAGGCCGGACGACCAGAAGGAGAGAGCTCCGTGGGGACGACGGGTAAGGGTCGAGCCTGCTAAGTTTTCGGTTGGTGGGCCGCATGATTTGGGCTTGCAACACCTGCCCCTAGGTCGTGTTTCATCAGTTGTGGGCCTTAGGGCCCGAGGAGGCCAGGTTCAGATCCATAGATGATCATTATGGACCAAGGATGGGTTGGGCTAGAGGGGTGGGCCTCCGTTTTTTTTTGTTGCAGCTGGGCCGGGTCTTTCGATTTGTTTCGGGTCTAACCCGTTCGGTCGGGGAGGATCTCGGAGAGTGGGTGGGCTGAACCGATTCAAGGCTCGGGGTGTTAGATTTCGATCTAAGGAAGTTTCACGGGCTTGTGTTGGGTCGGACCAAAGGATCACAAATGGATAATGGGCCAGGTTGCCTTGTCAAGGCTACCAGGTCTAGGTCGGGGTGGATCAAGACCCCCGGGCCTGAGTTGGGCCGTATAAGGGTGGACCACCTGGGTCCCACAACCGGGTCAGGTCCACTAGGTCAGACGGGACATCACTTACAACAGTGGAGGGCTCTAAGCACCCTCGCATCGCGGAATGAGTCCGAGGTGGTCCAGAGGGGGGTCAGTCGGTTTCACCACCCCTCTGGACATAAGGTGGAAGCGGTACCACCAAGAACCATCAAGGTACTTCCCTACCAGGTCGGAGGTCAGCAATCCCGCTCGATCCTAGATTCCGCCAGTCTAGACTCGTTATATCGGTGTCGTCAGACGCTACCGTACTGTCACCCTTTAGGCGCCTTTAGGAAGTATTCGGAAAATTCGGGTTCTTTATTTTCTGCCAGAGTATCCTCTATTGTAGGAACTCGTTTATGTTGGTTATTTTATTCCACTTTGTTTAGTGTTTTTAGTACTCTCCGGCCCTGTCAACACTGTTTATTATTAATGTATCCAATCATTTATCCTTAAAAAAATAGATCATAGAGAAAGGATCAAGTTTGACCTTAACATAACACGATCCTCTCTTTAAACCTCAACAACAACAACAATAAATGATAAATCATGTAAGAAACTAATTGAGCCAGTCTTGTAAAATTCAGATTGTTCGACGTTTTGAAATCCAATTGATCTACAATCTTAAAATTAATAGAATAGATGTTTGGAAATGTTTATTAAAATGTACAATTGTACCATTTCTCATCGTATGCATGTCAAGTGTTGCACGTGGAATAACGCATGAATAATTGGTCCGAGAGAGTAATTTCATTAAGATAGTGGTTAATTTCATCTCACTATCCTAAAAATTCTTAAGTTTCATCTTATTATCCTAAAAATAGTTAGTAACACTTCACTACCCTAACTATGAGTTAAAGAGCAGTTTATCCTAACTATGAGTTAAGGAGTAGTTTAGTACCCAGAGGCACAACTATACTATTAAAAAATAATTGTAAGTCCTAGGTTGAAGAATTTAAAAGTAATAGTGTTGTTGTGCAAATATGTGTATGGTGTTCAACTTAGGACTTGCAAACTTATTTTATTATTTTATAAAAATAATAAAATAATAATCCGATTAATCCCCGCCTAATGTCTAGGACCCTTTTTCGTTCGACTAGTGCCTAACGTTTTTTACAACCTTAGGTATAGTATAGATAAGAAATAATTGTGTTTTTCTTAATTCTATTTGAGAGGAAATTACTTAAACAAAAAAGAAGAGGCACACGAGTAGTTTCATTGGATTCTCTGATGGTGATGCGTATCCGGAGGCCGAGGCGGAGGCAGAGGTTCTCTGACACCATAATCTTACCCTTAAAAACTATTATTAGAAACACCACCGAACATAAACAGTTACTCTTTTTTGTTCTCTAACAAAAGATGCAACTGTCAAGGGACAAGACAAGACACTTATGTTGTCTTCACTCTCACTCACTCTCCCAATCCTAACCATTTTAATTCCCAACCAAAACCAACAACACCGTTTTATGTTCTTTTACTCCGACCAACCTATATTTAGTGTTTACATAGCACCCACCCACTTTATGTGCCACCAAAATATTTACTCACACTTACAAATCTCATCAAAGGGTATCTAATTATGTTCAAAGTTGGTACCAGAAACGCTCTATTTCGTTCCGCTTTTATTTTATTCTGTCAGACAATTATCATACAATGTAGACTTATCAAATAATTACAACAATGTTTTTGAAACCAAGTAAAACGGAGTACTTTAAAGGGATATAATAGCAAAAAATGAAATGACCCTCACATATTAGGATTTTGCAATTAGTGTCCTAAACAAAAAATATCACCGGCAATGCGTACTCTATACTTTTCTTAATTTACATTTACAATGAAAAATTATATTTTCCGTCTAAAATAGTTTATGTGTCCGGCACATGCCACTCAATTTTTTTGTAAATACCCTTAAACTCAAATATTTTTTGCAAGAAAGTGTCCCTAAAATATTATATATTCGTCAGAAAATGTCTCTCAAATATGATGTTTTAACCACTTATAGTTGACGATAAATATGTCATTTTCTTTATTTGTAAACTTTATGATAGAGGGTGCAAATTAAGAAAGGTATAGAAATACAAATTACAAGATTTTTTTTGTTTAAGGTCACCCGTTGAAAAAACCGAATATCCGAGAGTCAATTTTTGCAAGTATCTATATTTAAATATCAAAAATTAAATTACATATACTTTGGATTATTTCCGTTATGGCATAAACACCGATTAACTGTGTCGTTGGTGGAGAAAGCTCAACATGAGTAATTTCAGGGAAAATTCTCGATATCGAGTTATACATTATATTAAACTGATGGATCATAAGTCTAAACATACATACAAGTCAATAACTTATTTTTCTCAGCATGAAACACTTGTGAATGTTGCAACAAAACCATACAGATGATATAGCTTAAAAAGAAAAACTAAGAAGTGTAAAAAGGGAGGAGATGAAGAGCTTTTTTAGAAGTCTTTTATGGAGTAACAAGGCTGAAGAAAAGAGAATGGAGATGGTACATTATTGGGTTCGCATCACTATGTGGGTTGTGGGGTTATAGGTGCATTGTGGACCCAACATTGCTCCCCATAAATAATTGAATCTCCCCATTAAAATAGTATGCTACTCATGTGTGTCACAATACATAATTAGGCCACCATAAACCAACACTAAAGCTCCACCATTCCCCACCAAATTCACCTTAAATTTCCCCACACCCGTCCTTACAAAAGAAAATAAACCGTGTTCTCATCTAATGATCAAAATTCGTGTTAATATATTCGTAAATTTTAATATGATATCAAAGTTTGAGTCAGCATTAACCTTATGACGATAATATAATGATAACATGCATAATAAAAAGAGAAAAATGAGCTATTAATTACTTGCAAGCTCAAATACAAAATCACTCATCCACAAGTCACAAACATCTCTCAAATCCACTCCATTACATATAGTATAGTTAATTGCACTCTCAAAACTCCAAAGGTTAGCAAAATACAAAACAAAAAAGTGAAAATAATTGGGAAAGTAGCTAGGCACTAAGGCTAAATATTTTAAGAGCTAAATAGTCCTACCTAGCCACCACAATTTGAAAACCCAATTGCGGCAAAAAAAAAAAACTAAGAACTAATTAAACAAGAACACAATCAAGCTTCTTAAGATCACTCCAAATCTCACACACCATACCTTGACGGATGATCATGATCATGAATAGTTGACAATGATCTTGTATCTTCTATATAAATATATATATATATATATATATATATGATCAGCCGACGAAGAAGAAGAGCTCTATGTCCGGAGATGCGAAGAAAGCTATGGGTGACCTATGGAGAGCCGACGAGCAATTCGAAGCCGCCGCCGGCCTCGGCTTCCTCGGCGCCGGGGGACACGTGGCTATCTCCGGTATCCGGAACCTCTCCGCCTTGGGGGTGGAGCAGCCGCCCGTCGACACGTCATCACCGACGTCTCGATCGTCAATCCGTTTGTCGGTGCCGGAACCGTCGTCGGAGAAGTACTCTACGGCCGTTTGTTGGATGATTTTGGGCTTCACGGCCTTCTTTTTGTAGTGGGTTTTTCTGGGTTTTCTCGTGCTTGCCCTTACTCTCCTTGTGGTGCAACCTCCTCCTACTGTTGCTGCTGGCGCCATTGATGTACTGTAATTATAGCTTCAACCAGTGACGAAGAATCTCCGGAGAGGAAAAAGAAGATCGACCCAGTAATCCTTAGCAGAAACCCAATTCGTTTCAGGTCATCGATGGACAAACCCTAGATAGACATGGCTTGGTGGTGAAGGATTTGTATGGTTATGGATTGTAAAGCCCTAACAAAACCCTATTAGTGAGAGAGAAGAGGAAGGGGAGAGAAAGGGAAAGGAGGGATTTTTACGATTGTGGACTTATTGAAACTTATATCGATTAGAGGAACTCGGGCAGGCTGCCCGCTGCCCGGTGTGGAGAGAGATCTATTTTAAAAACTTGTGCCTCTTCTCTGTCTAGGGATCCATATTGCATAATAATGAGGGAATACTTTGGGAAAGCGTTGCCTTTGGCCCCTGCCCGCTGCCCCAAAATAACACTTAATACTTCTCCCACTTCACAATAATAAACAAACGTATCATTTTTTTTGTGTGAAAACTGTAATTCATTCATTTAAATTCAAATACATCTGAGTGTATTAAGAATAAATTTCTGACCACGAAAAACTGACAAAAAACACAATGACGTCACAGTTCTTTTCACATTATAATCGTCACTGACGGTATGGAAAACTAGTCGAAATTGACTACGGCTGCTCAAGGTATTGCATAAATGTTGCATGCACAGTAGAGTATGACCGAACCTGCTCTCATCAACTTCTAAACTATAACGAAACTGACTACAGATGCTCAAGGTATTGCCTAAACGCTACATACTCTAGAGAGTGCGACCGAACCTGCTATCATTAGTTTCAGAGACCCACTCCATTAGCCAGATCCTTAATCGAGAGAGGGTTCGAGGGGCGGTGCGGTGGTGGAGGCCAGGGATGGGACGATTTAAGAGACGACGACGGCTTGAGAGGGTACGGTGGTGGAGGACAGGGAGACGGACGCTCAACCACGTCCCTAACCACCCCTGTACCCGGAGTCCGAAGAGAAGCCGGAGGTAAGAGAAGGTGGAGATTTGTGACCCAGGGATGTCGAGTCGTGGCCCATCGAACCCTCAGAGGCCCTAGCCAAGGCGCAACCCTAGACTCCGCGCTGCCCGAACCAGGAACTAGAGCAAGGTCATGGTACGCCCGAGAACTCAGCGATCTAGCGTTCGGGGGAAGATAGACAAGACCGTTGCTTGGGAAGATAGTAACCCAGGGTCGCCGTAGAGACCCTCCCCGCCTCGATTCCTCGATCGGAGGGAGAGAAGACGGTCTTGGGAAACCGAAAACCACGACCGACAGCATCATCGGCGGGGAGAGAGAAGGAGGCCGAACATGTACATTGGTCAACAGGGGTGATAGGGCCGACGTTGGGGAACCAAAAACTGTCGTTAGAGGCAGAAATCGCCGAGGGTCAGGGAGATTGGGGGGGGGGGGGGGGGGGCGTCCCACTCAACAGTACTACTGGCGACCCAAAGGCTGGCCTTAGATCCCCATCGTTCATGACCGGGGGAGTTTGGACGCCAGGGAGTGTGGCGTACCCATCGTTGATGCGGATGGCGCGACATGGCTCGGTCTCAGAGCCTCAACGCACACAATATTGTTGGTCGGAGGAGCAGTCTGGGGTTAGGGAGGCGAGGGGCGACGGCGAGCGCGGCATCGCATGGAGGGGAGGGGCGGCTGCGACCGAAGCTCAACTATGCTATGTGCATGCAAGATTAACGGAGGCGAGCCAAGGGAAAGTTGTTCCAGAGACAAGGGCGGAGGCGGATTTAAGGGGGGCCCAGGTGGGGCACGTGCCCCCCTGAACTTTTTCAAAATATATGGTTAAGGGTAGTTTTTTTAAAAAAAATCAGTTACTTGTATAAGTGTGCCCCACCTGAATAATAGGAAAAACATTCGGTTACTTTACCAACTCATATTTCCTTTTTCTATTCTTTATTTCTTAAATTAACAATATAACTAATCAGCACCACCGTGTATTGATTTTTCTTCTCTATTTCCTAATTAACAATATTTTTTTGAGAAACCTAATTAACAATATAATATAACTAGTCAAAATACATTAGCTGTGTATTGGTTTTGAATATATTAAGCATACATTTTTTTATTCTTTTATTTTGTTTCCTAATTGTTTTCTACTTCTTCTTTTTTAATTTTCTAATTCTAATTAGTTTAGGAAAGCTTTATTCTTATTCAAGGCTTTGTCTAAAGGTAGAGACTACATCAATTTAAGTATTGAGTTTAGTTCTCTACAAAATTACAATGGTCATAGATAAATATTTCAAGAGAAAATCCGAGTCCATCAACTCTGACGAGAAGAAGGAGAAATCTGCAAGATTAGATGTCGGTCTTTCCGATAAAAGTGACAAAGCGGTGCCAGCAAAATTAGAAATCTCGACGCCATTTATTGTAATAAGTAGTCATTATCGTTTTATGCAATATTAATATTTTTAATGTTCATTTACATTACTTTGACATTTATTATTATTATACATAAAAAATTTGGTACCCCCCTCACTTGAAAAGCTAAATCCGCCACTGGACAAGGGAGCAGCACCGGACCTAGGCTGAGAGGGAGGAACTCGACGACGGCGATACAGGGTCGAAACCCTAGTAGACATGCAAGAGAGATAATTATTCTTTAAATTTTGTCACTACTATGATTAACCGATTATTTGTTTGTAAATAAACTTTTGTATGCCATAGAATTTTAAAAAAATGGTGACAAAAATGGAAGATTATGAATGTACACTAATATGGAGAAAAATGGTCTGCTGCCCGAGGAGGTATCAGTTTTTTTTTTTTGAAACGAGGAGGTAGCAGTTAATAGTTAAGATTCTCAGTATAGATTTATTATAATTACTCCTATTGTATAATTCTTCTTACCTATATACTACTACTATATTTACTATTACATTTATTGTGAACCACACTTCTACCATATAACATTTATTTTTTCGGTCCGAAATCGAGTGCTTGTGTGTCTCGGGTTTCTCAAATAATGATATTTGATATACACTTGTAAAAGAAAACTCATTATTAACAAAAATACGCGGCTCTCTTTTTTCTTTGAAAATTAGGGTTTGAGCGAGTACGACAACCGTAAGCTTTTTTAACCCAGGCAGCCACCACATGTAGAGAAGCGGAGAATCGAATCGAATGTAGGAACGATGAGTATCTCTTCATCGATCTCTTCCTCCTCCCGGTCTCGCGAAACATCGCGATCTCCAACATCGCTATCACCGAACTCGCAAGGGGCGTTGTTGGGAATCTGCACCATATCTTTTCGGGCAATAGGACAGTGGAGAACTCTCCGGTGGTCTCTAGAGAGAAGGGGGAAGGAGAACACAGGGCCACCTACTAGAACAGCCGCGTGGACTGGTGCGACACATACCAGCGGGGGGTCCGAGATCGAGACTTCGCCGAGCAGAGCAGGGTCTGGGGACCCTATATCCGATGAGGGTTGTGTTGTTGAGCCTGTCGTCTCCGGTGTGAACTAAGGAACTCGGTGCACTAGAGAGTTTCCAATGGCGACGAACAATAGAAGAGGAGTTGGGGTCTGCGGATCACGACACCGATGTCATTGGGATCTATGGGGGATGACTTATGGCAGCTCCTAGGGTGCCGGTGCTGGATGACCACCGAGAGAGATCGACATGGCGGTGGCGTGAGGGTAAGGAACCGGCTAGGGCTTCGGCGAACATGCTAGAGGATGTGGGCCTTTATAAACTATTGTTAGGACGGGGTCCATCAGTAGTAGGCCTAATGGCCCGAGGATACCAGGGCCAGTATCGAAGGGGGCCAGGAATGAATAGGATCAACCTGGGCCAGGCGAGTGCGTCGTCTGGGTTCTCGACAACAATCAGGTTCGGGTCATCACACAAAGTCGCGGGGGGATTCAAGAACCCTCGCCTCGTCGAATGAAGTCGAGGTGGTCTAGAAGGGGGTCGACCGGATTCACCGCCCCTCTAGATGTAAGGTGGCAAAGGTTCCACCAAGAATTGGCAAGGTACTTCCCCACCTGCTCGGAGGTCAGCAATCCCGCATTTTGGAGCTCTACCATTACCATTTCAGGGAGGACGACGCACGCTGGCAACATGGAGGAGTACTCAGTCCACCATAGTTTTTCTCCGACGTGGGTCTACTCTACTCTAGATTCCAATTTGGACTCGATGTATCAGTATCATCAAACGCTACCGTAATATCTCATCCCAGACATCTCAGTAAGATGGTTAAGTGTCTTAAGCCCTTTATGTTTATGTTAAGATCCTTTATTATTGGGAACTCTTTTCATTTGCTATTTCAATGTTTTATTATCTTTGATTGTAATCCCTCACTATTTATAATATCCCTCGTTATTCTAAAAAGAAAACTAATATCATATATATACACATATATGAATCAAAGTTATTGATGATTATTGAGATGAAATGAGTAGTTTATCTTGGTTTTTAATAAGATGATTTATCTGGATTGTATAAGCATCTTCTAAACAATTTTATTGTTTTAAGAGTAAGAGTAGCTTACAACATTTTGTTGGCGATCACATCATAAATAAACAGATCACATATTTTTTCTTTGGGAAAATTACACATAACCTCCCCTATTATTTACTTATTTTTCAGATACCTCCCTTAACTATTTTTTTTCTTCATATAACCCCCCTAACTTCTATATTTTTTCAGTTTAGTCCAACGTCATCCAAAAACAAACGGTAAGAGAACATGTGCAAGGCACATGCTCTTATAATTTTTAAAAATGCCTAAACTACCCTTAAGCCTAACCCTAAACTAAACCTTTATCCTTTACTCTCAAACAACCGCACACTCCTCTTCATTTTTACTCTCTCCACAGTTTCATCTCCACACCTCGACCATGGAGCTCCGGCCATGGAGCTCTGCCGATGCACGTCCACTTCACGCAGCCACATAATCTCCTCTCTTTACACCTCTTCTCTGTTTTGCTTCTTTTTTGTTTTTGATTTCATTTTTGATCCACCTCCAACACCACGATCGAGAGTGACGAGGAGGGAGCAGTTGCTGAGGCTTGTTGGGATTGTTTTGGTTAACGTGTTCTGGAGGTAAAGCTCGGTGAAGGTGTTTTGGGGGTTTTGGCAAAGTCCCACCGGAATCGGGCTGGAGAATCTGTTGGAGCTGAGGTCGAGTGTGGCTAAATTGGGGATTTCCGACAGCGAATCCGGGAAGGCACACAGATCGCCTCCACGCCTCGCCTCCACCACACCACACCCACTACGCCTCCGCGTGCGGCGTTCTGGCGAGCCCCAACGGCAAGCCCTCCGGCTCCCTTGCTCCTCCTCGCCACTAGAGCTCCAGTCTCAGATTTGATTCTGTTTTGTTTTTTTCTTTTCATTTTCTTTGTATGATTTTCATCTGATACAAAAAGGGACAAAAAGATACGAAAAGAAATTGTTCATGGATGTTATCGATGTTCATCTACCTTTCATATTTGATGATGTTCATGGATGTTCATGTGATGTTCATCGTATCACATAAGTTCATTTTCCTTGTTTTTTTATTTGATGATAAAGTAAAAAGTAGTTAATTTAATTAATGAATATAAAATAATTGAATTAAAATAATTATATAGAAATTCATATTATTAAAAAGATTTTAAAAACAAAAGAAAATCCGAAAATAGAAATAAAAATATTATTATGAGTTAAATAAAAAAACTAAAGAAAAAGGGTTATAAAGAAACAAAGTATTTCTGAAAATAAAATATTAAAAATAAAAATATTATTATCAATTAAAAATATTCTGAAAAAAAATATTAAGAAAATAAAGAAAACAATTTAAATTTTAAGTTTGTAGGAGTTAATGGCAATGTTTTGAAAATTTGATGGTTTATGAGGGGTATTTTGGACATTTGATGTCTATTGGATGAAAAGTTAACGGCGTTGGACTAAAGTGAAAAAAAAATGAAGTTAAGGGGGTTGTATGAAAAA
The DNA here is from genome assembly GCA_963921825.1 of Erodium maritimum. Classification (NCBI taxonomy): domain Eukaryota; kingdom Viridiplantae; phylum Streptophyta; class Magnoliopsida; order Geraniales; family Geraniaceae; genus Erodium; species Erodium maritimum. Next base: position 8,067,336 of record OY997588.1, on the reverse strand, counting down.
AAAAATAGTTAAGGGGGTATTTGAAAATAAGTCAATATTAAGGGAGGTTATGTGTAATTTCCCCTTTTTCTTTTTACGGTTCAAAGATAAAGCTGATGTTTTACATCGACGTATAAAAACATATTTGAACATGAATTTTAAATGACTCAATTTGTTAATAACATTCTTATTCAACTTTTACTATAAATAGCCAATATAAACGAAAACTTTATAAGTTGAAATATATAATTAATCGAATAAATAAACTATCATGTATTTTGAGATTGAATTCGAGCTTCCCTCATTCATTAAGTAAATCAAATTTTGTGCTTAAAGTCGATTATTAAACGAATTAAATTCTGAACAATAGTTTAAGCAAGTGCATGAACTTCTATAGTTCTCTTGCTTTCATTTTTTGTATAGACACATTTTTAATTCGGACACCAGAGAATCCTAAACAAAATGGTTTGAGCCGTAGCATTTATTTGGTTTTAGCGCACGTGCCCGTATTAATTACCAAAACTTACTCTTGTTGTCTCAAACACGCGTCTATATGTTTGTTCGATTATATATCCACCGATTTTAGCCACAGGACACGTGAATCGAAGCAGGTTATGAGTTTAGTTGAGTAAAATACATTCTGTCAAGTGTTAACTATAGTTGTCTTCGATCGTTGACTCTGGCTCCAACTAAAATCCAGGTTCAAATCCTCATGTGAGAATTTGTACTTCATGATTAAATTAAGATAAACACTATGCTACATTTATATCAAAATAATAATTAAAAAATCTTTAAAGCAAGAGCCTCTCCTGCCGCTCTAGCCACACTAACGTCAAGTTTGAGCGTCGTGGTGTTAGATCTGGCCGCCATGGAGCCAACCTTTCCCGGTCGTGGTGAAGACCTTGGTGTTTCCTCCGGTAGAGGGCCAAGGAGAGGTTTGTTTCGTTGGTCATCATCTGTTTTTTGCTTGTCAAATTACACTTTCTCATTAGATTCTTTCCTTTGTTTTGATATGTCGGTCGGGGGTTGTATACTTGTTAGGTGTTGGCGTACGACGAGTTGTTTTAGTCTTTTGGTTTGTCATGAAGACCACGACGAGGGTCAAATCTAGGGGTTGTGAGTTCCGGTGGTGGGTTGACCAGCGGTCCTTTTTCTGTCGTTCTACGATGTTGACAGTGTCGTGTCGGTCGTCGTTCACCTCTCTGATTGTGAGGGGCGGGTGGCACCGAAGAAAAAAAGTTACTTCTACAAGCTTTGGCGGGATTTGAGCTGTTGGGAGTAGTGGTCGGCTGATACGTTGTTTGGTGGTTGATTTTTTTTTTAGCGAAAGGTGCTGATTTTCATTACTTCAAAACGATTACATAAGTGTGCACCGAGGAACAAGCTCCTCGACCACTGAGATAGGGTCAGAATGAATGAACAAAGGTTCTCTGACCCTTTAAGTATCATAACCGTCACCGACGATGTTTTGATGCCTCACGGGCAATAATAAAAGACGAATAGGGAGACTAGAAGACCGGAGATCTCGATGGACCTCAACAGTAAAAGTGATGGGGGAGGCAACGCATCATACAAGGACCCCTCCCACCTCCAGTCCCTGATGCTCCCCTCCTTAGGGAAATTATCGATTTCCTTTTTAGTAGGCATGACGGCTGGCGACTTCCAGGGCGACTCTAGGGATGGCGGCGGCATTAGAAGCGGAGACGACAACGACGACTTCAAGGGTGGCGACGACAACATCAGGGACGACGACTGTAGAGACGGAAACCCCCAGTGCAGCGGAATCAGGCGTGTGTTAGGGGCGACGACGGGGACTGCAGAGGCGTCGGCGGCGTCAGGCGGCTTGAAGGTTGGTTGACGCTGAGGTGAGCCAGACGACACCCATTGGGATTGTAGAGGGGGGACCAAACATGATCGGTAGACGCGTCGGTAGTGGTGGGGGAGAGTTCACGGCGCGGTGGCTAGTGGCGGCCTGAGAGGAACCCTAATAGAGAAAACTCGCGCAGACCCGAGAAGAATCCTAACAGAGAAGACTCGCGCAGGACTCAAAGAGAATATGCTGAGGAGAAGGTGGATAGAGAAGAGAAGAAGAACCATGACATATGCTATGACAATTGCCATATCCATAACCATGGTGGTGCGTACAATGGCAGGAGCTCAAAATCCTAACAGAGCAAAAATATCGTCCTGTTTAGTGTTTGATGGTGGCTGTTTTTGGCTTCTTTTATGTTTTTTTATTTGTTTTGATTTTTTTAGCTTAATGAATGTCAAATTAGAACACTAGGCTAAGTTTTACTTCTTTTTTTCTGGGGTTCCATGATAGTCAAATAGGTATTCAAGCCTTTTCTTATTTATTCCTTTTGTTTATCCCATTCTTGTGTTTTTGTTTGTTTCATTATTGTAATATTTGGATTCGAAACTTGTTTTGACCCTTTTTTGGGTATGAGTTTGTAGTTTGAAGTGACAGTTTGGTACGGTCTTATTTTCTATATTGAAGGTTTTATCCTTGTCTTCAGTTTTTTGTTCGAAAGCTAATTCAGTTTTGTCGATAAAAAAACATGAAACTATATCATCCCATCCCATGTTGTAAAATACATTTTATTGAAACTATCTCATCCCGTCCCATGTTATAAAATACATTTTATCCAACACTTATATTAAATAATAATAATTAAATTACGCGGTACTAATGGAACAAAAACCCATTCATGTGAAACTATTTCCTCGAGAGAAAGAAACCATTCTTAAATCTGGTTGATGTGAAAATCGGAGAAAACCCAAAATCCAGGTAGATCATGCACATTAATTAATAGTATTAATTGTGGGTTTTGATGTAAACAAGTTGACTTCACTCGTAAAAAGTTAAATTAATTACAAGAATAGCAATAGAATTCAGCAAGCCATAGGCATCGGCATATAAATAGGCTATCGTGTCACATGAAATCAGCCCATTGATTACATAATTTGCACTGATTTACATACTAATTAATACTCTGTGCTATCTGAACAAGTTACATACACTGTACATACATATGCACGAGCTTCTCAATACAATTCTGTATTCATTTTGTTCTAAACTTCTAATGCAACATAGTTCTTGTGACTGAGTCTAAATTATGTTGCCATGTAAGAATATTCCTAGAAGTAATCAATTACTCAATTCAAGTACCTTGAATCTACAACTCAAGGTTGTTGAGGATACTACGACCGGTGTGAAATTGGTTGACGTGGGTTTTTTATATATTTAAATTAAAATTTCTCATGAAGTAAAAGAGAAGTACAAAATGGTCTAGTTATAGACCTGAAAGTGAAATCAATGAACAGATTCGAGCGTTGACATTACAGTTCAGCCGCATGACAATCCTAACCATGAGAAATGTTGGACAAAATGAGTTTAGACAAGTGGAAATGATCAATTTGACGCTCAATTATCTATCGAATCGGGTCATCCTAGAACTATGGAAAGATTAATTTCGTACTCTAGGAAGTGAGGCATTTCCAACGAGATATTATGAGGTCTAAACGGACAAGAGGTGAATGCGAAATTAAAGCTCAAAGATCACCCGTTGAACTTAGTTGTTGAAAAATTGCAAATGGAAAATGCATCATTCTTGTATAGTCCCACATGGATAGATTACTAAACTTTTATTAGGTTTATAGAGTGTTGTCTTCCTAACATGTTTGAATTGTTTGGTGAAAGACTGTGTGAGGGATGCGAATGCTCCAGTGGATTTGGACTCTTGGCGCGCCAATTTGTTTTGCGTTGGCCAATTAATTTTCAATTTTCACAATATGCAAATTAAGGAAATATGAGATTGAAATCTATTTCAGTTTTGAAAATTGATATGGAATTAAGAAAATTTCCGAATTTTATATTATTTCGAATCTTATAATAATTCCGAAAATATTTTGTTTCTGGATTTTATTATTTCGAAATTGTTTATTTCCCAAATTTGATATTTCCGAAAAAATTATTATGGTTTGGCCTGTCCGTTCGCCGGTGACACCTTGTTGGAGTCACACCTCGTCTCCATGTTCATCGGGAGCTTGGTTGTGATTACGGTCTCACCTCCCGTCCCTGTGGTGCTCAGATTGCCTGGAGGTGCCATGGCTCATGGAGATGGAAGATCTTCCCTTCCAGGGAGGTCTGGTCGCTAGTTGGCTGTTGTTACGTGGTTCTTTTGGGTCCGATCAGGGCTGTTCTTGTGTGTGAGCTCGGGTCCGGTAGTGGACATTTATGGTCGTTCTTGTTTGGGAAGCTTCTTTCTAGATATGGTATTTTACAGGTCATTTGTGGTGGACTGTTTGTTGAGAAGCATTGGTGTTTTTTCGGTTCGGTTGTGTTTGTTGGGGATTTCATGTGGTGCTACAGAGAATTCAATCATTAGTGTTGAGGTTCAGCTATTTAGATCCGGTGTGGGATAGTTTTCTCGTGTAGATTATTGCGGATCTGAATTGGTTGCCTCGACTCTGTTCTTGGAGGTCAGATTTGACAGTCCTTCTCGCTAAACTCAAGCTCGGGCGAAATACCGGTCCTATTCATTTGCGTTTCTTGGCGTTGGTCGATTCGTTCTGGCCTTTTTGGCCTCTGGTATGAAGATCTGCCATTTGAGGTATACTATTTTCCCCTTCTTTGTAAGGTTAGTCTTCTTCCTCCCCTATCATGCTTTTCTGAGTATTGCGGTTTCACTTCTTCTCGTCCACGGGTGTGGTTCGAGCTTACCGATAAGGTGTTGACCGCCGGTAAGGTCTCAGGGCGTTGTTGGCACTCTTTAGAAGCCAATCGCTTAGGGTAGCATGGCCAATAGGGCCCATCTCAGCCGGTTGCGGTGTTAGCAGCCACCGACAATTTAGCTCCGGTCATCCACTCTTTTGAGTGATGCTAGACTATTGAGCAGAGAGCTGTTTCTTTTCCTTCAAGGTTTAGGGTTGAGAGTTTGGTTGTTGGTTGTGGTAGTTGAAGTTTTCTCTCAAAAAATGCTTCATGATGGTTAAATTTGGGTAGCTATACCTTTTTTTATTTAATTAAGGGCTTCATAGTGGTCAAAATCGGGTTTCAGACCTTGGTGTAAAGTTTATCGGGTTTGTATACACTTTCAGGTGTTATTCAGGGTTTGTATACCCAATCAGGGATTGTATACCCATTCTTAGTTCTTGTCTGGTATGGTCTTTGGTCTTGTGGTGCCCGGTCTGTTTGCGCTTTTGGAGTCTGTAGTTGGATTCGTGTTGTACTCCTCTTTCTTCTCGTAAGAGATTTAATTTAAATTTGCTTTGTTGATAAAAGAAAAACAGAATTTACAAACTTGAAGAACATGGAAAAATAGTAAGAGAGGTCTAATAACATAATTTTCCAACCTTGAAGCTCAGAACAAAAAATGAAAAGATTTTAGTACCTATATTTTCCAACAATTAAGAGCTAAGAACATGGCGACCCAAGTTGCAACAGGTCCAAAGAAAAACCCGATCGTCAACAACATCCAAGGTCAGCTCGATTGCGGAGGTGTAGCTCGAACTCAGTCCTCCGAAACCCAACCCGGCCTACACCGAGAAAAGCCCCAAACGGGGAAGACCAGTTTTTATACCGAGAATGAGCACATACTTCCAAGCAGGCAGCTGCAAGACATCACTTCCGGGGATCTGAGACTGTAATTCGAGCTAAGCACATACCTTTTTCGTTTCTCTCTCCCCGGTTCTCTCTCGACGGTCTACAGATGTTTAGACAGTTCGTTCTCGTGTATTCTTTCCCCATCTCTCTCCTCCCTCAACGATTCTTCTCTTGTCATCTATTTATTTTCGTCAGAAACAAACCTCCGAATCCGACTATCACTGTGAGTGAACACCGAATCCGACCCCAAATTTCACTAAATCGACGGTATCAAATCCGACCACTATGAATGGTCTTAGAGTTGAATTTAGTTTTAATCTAATGACTCATTTGCCAGGATTAGAATTAGAAGTCAAGAAAAAAAACCCAACATAAACAGTTCCGTTTTAGAAGACTTGTTCCTTCCGAGGGTTGAAAACTTCGCAATCACTCCACCGAACCAAAACACGTTCGCGGGACACTCCAAGCTGACGTTTTGATTTGGTTTTGGCTTCTGGGGTTGATGGAGTGGACGATTCTCGGCCTCAGATTTTTTCTATGGCGGAATCTTCACTTCACATTACCTTCAATTCTCACCACTCCATCGTCTTCCACCTCACCCATTTCCTTGCTCTTCTCCTCCTCCTCCTTCATTCTTCCCAAAATCCCCAAAAACCTTTGACTCGATTTCTCAATCAATCTCCCATTTCCTCGGACACCCACCCCGGCCTTTCCCATCTCCTCTACTGGGATCCTTTCCTTTTCCCCAATCAAGCCCTCAAAAACCTCCGATTTCGGTGACATTTTTCATCCAGATTTTCGATTTTCGAAGCTCTCGGTATGGTGGGGGCTTTGTCCTTGGTGGGTTCGTCGGTGGTGGATGCGCACACTTGTCCTTGTTTGTGCTTGGATTCGCTCCCCACTGTTACTAGCATGGCTCTCAAGAGTGTTGGTGGAGATTTGGTGCACCATAGGAACTACTCAGTGGGGAAGAAGAAGCTGCTGGTTCGGCGGACCCAGTTGACCTCTTCTTTTCTCGACTCTTCCACCAAAATGCTCTCCGGTGTCAAGGTTAATCGGAGCTTTAGGAAGCAACGGAAGAGTGGGAGGCGGGTGATTGTCAGCGAGTTGGGAGGCCAATATGAAGATACTTTTGAGGATGTTAAGAGGGTAAGAGAAGATACTCAACTCAACCCATCTTAGCAGATATTATGTTTACAATTGATTTGTTAACCTTAATTTGATGTCTAACATGGTTCTGTTAATTTGTGTATTTATATGTTTAGACATAATCATTGATTATCGTGCTGTTAATTTTGTAATTTTGTGCTTACTTGCTCATGGAGAGATCTGGGAATCTAATTAAGCATTTTTGAATCCTCTGGAGTTTCATAATTTGCGATTACCTTGTAGTTTAGTGTGCACTAGCTCTGAAAGGTTTTGGTTGTGGGAGTGTAAGATGTATTATGTATCATGTTTATGCCTTCTAAAGTATTCTTGTTGGTGAACATTAATAAGTCTGATTAGATCTATATCATTATCAGCTCATCAGAATAGCATGAACTTGATTGGTTTGCAAGATCAATGATGGCATGCCAATGCCAACTTTGCCAAGTGGTCAGGCGCTCGTTTTTTTGACCCGGGATCTTAGGTTCAAAACGTGTTGGTGCCACGTGCCAGTATTGCTCTGATCAAAACAAAACAAATAATCAATTATGACACACATGCATAGTATAGGAGCCACTTTGAACATGTTTTTTCAAGAAGCTATGACAAAACTGCAGAATTCCAACCGCCTTTTGAATCTTCTTTTGCAGTCTTTTTATGAGATTTTAGCTGATAATGATATCTATGCTGCAGCAAATGGTCAATTACTTCACTTCCAAGGCTGTGAGGACGGTTCTTCACCAGCTGTACGAGATGAACCCAACACAATATAGGTGGTTTTATGAGTAAGTGAAATCTTCATCTTTTCCTTACAGAGTGATAGCTTCTATATCCTATTTGCTAAAACTCAAATGTGCACATTTGTATTGTATTGTGTTGAGTGACACTGACAATGATTTTGGTCAAAGAAAACTCTGAATGCATTAAAAATTGTCATGATTTTGCTTCATATAAACACATCTCAAAATACCACACAGTACTATGGTCAATTGTTGTTTCACAAAACCTTCAGATGCTCTGGTCTGCATGTGCTAGGAGGAGGCTGAGTATCCGTTGAACATGGAACCAAGTATTCATTTTCTGATCTTTGTTGAAAAATACATGCTATTAATCATGTATGTTTTTGTTAAGTTGTTACTCATCTAAATCTTCAATTCTCATACTGGCAGCTTTGTTGCATCAAATAAACCTGGAGATGGAAAGCGATTCCTCCGTAACCTCGGAAAGGTAACCTTCAAGGAAATTGTACATTGCTTTTGGTTCTTGATTCTATGTGGTAGATATAAATTATAATAAGATGAGATTAATATTTTTTGTTCCTCTGTGGTTCTTGAAATCTTTGTTTTTAACCTTCACAGGAGAAGCATGAACTTGCTGAAAGAGTAATGGTGACTCGCCTACACTTGTACGGGAAATGGATCAAGGTATCAATTTCATTATTTTGTGCACACACGACACTTGAAAAATATATATATAAAAAAAGAATGTCAATCACTTTTTCTTATGGTCATGTTGTGTAGAAATGCGATCATGCTCAAATTTACAAAGATATATCGGACGAAAACTTGGAGTTGATGCGTGAACGGCTCATGGAGACGGTGATATGGCCCTCTGATGATGCGAATACGGAGACGATTGGGTGAGAGATTGTGACAAACTCTGTGCATTGGTCTGGTTTTGGATTGTGTCTCATGATGCACTTAGTGCAGTTATGTATGTCATTTTGTTTCAATATCAACATGTGTGGCATGTGAAGTGTATATATATTTCTATAACACTTTTGACACTGGGTGTCTTAGTTTCCTTGAATGAATGTGATAGAGAATCAAGTCTGTGCATCACCTAACATGTTCCCTTTTATGGCTACTAATCAAGTTCTGTGAAATGATATTGGAAGGATCTTCATGTTTGAATGATATGGAGATGGTTTGTTTTTTTGATCATCAAAAGCAAATTTAGATACAAAAAACAAGAAGAATATATCTATATATATGCAGTTTGGGGAAGAGACAGGCATGTTCCAATGACATAATGTCCCAATCTCATGTCCTCAAAAAGTCAACCCATGCATGGCCCCAAGTTACCATTGCTGTAATTGGAGTCAACCCACAGAAGTTGTGCCCATTCAAGCTTCTACATTTTCTAACTGATTAATGCTTCACAAATACAAACATCTTAGAAATGTGTTCTATTTTGTTGTTTCTAGGTTAATTTCATATTCAATTCAAACATCTTAGTTATCAAGTGATTTTTATCTCTGCTAAAAAAAAAGTGATTTTCATCTTCTTTTTTTTTGAAACCAATGGAGTCTAAATTCAAACACAAGTCCAGGTTTCTGCAATGGGCCACAGTTTTGGGAGGCCCAATCTGTTACTGATGGGCCCGAGGCTGTTTCTAGGGTTTTCTGGTACGCTTCTATATATACCTGTTGCTACTCAGCAGTAGCCATGGCTTCAGTTCTGTTTTCAATTTTGTTTGTTTTGGGATGTGATTGAGTGATGTTGCCGATGATGTAATTCTGATATTTGCTACTCTTGATGGGTGATTGTGATTCAGTTCATCCTCTGATGATTCCTTTTCCACCAAGATCTCTGAGGCTCTATGTTTTCGATTTTGAGGGCATGACTTTGTGTGATGTAAGAAATTGTTCGAATTTGTTGATTCTGCTCGCAGGATATGATACATCAACCAGCTACTTCTGACAAATCTCATGCTTCTTTATGTGAACATCTAATCTTTTTGCTCTTATCTCATTCTCAATCCGTATATAATTGTTTGAAAATTAGTTACTTCTCATATCCGTGTCAGGATAGTTTTGTGAATGTGTTTTAAATTATGACTAGTTTCATGAAATCATTTTTAATTTGAGGGTGAATTATATAATTGTTCAACATAATAATTTAGCTTTATTGTTTCTCACATTGTATGTTTTATAGTTCAACATGAATCTGTGGATTTAAAGCAACAGGGTGATTGGATCTGGTTTTAACAGAAATCTAAAACTTTTTCACCCTATCGACCATCCAAATCCATCCTGGTGGGAGGAGTAAGGAATCCAAAGAATTGGAGGAGCACATTCTTTTTTCAATAAAAGTATAAAACATTAACAATGTGCATAATGCTCGATTAAAATGGTATACAGACATACAATACATTTGGGCGGATGTTAAACATGGGGAGTAGTTCTTTATTAATTTTTTTGATCAACAAATTTTATTAAAAAGCCAGGTTCTCAAACTGAGGGTTAAACCCTCACCAAACTTTACAAACCCGAGAATGCTTAGTGACACCTCAAAACCATAAATACAATTGTCTTACAAAACCCATATTTACCTTACATGAAGAATTACTAGAACCCACAAAGGGGTTGTGACTCTTACCCAAGATGATATATCAGCCATTAAGTAAACCTAACGCCAATAAGGGTAAAACAAAAACAGAAACAAATACAAAACAAGGAAAATCGTCCAAAGCACTAACCCAAGGCCAAAATCTATACGAACCAGGGGGATTAGTTTCACTCAGCCCCCGTTACCCGAGAGGTAACTCACCTCCGAGCTAACACAAGGAGGTGAACCAGATGAGGGAGGTCGACATCATGTAGATACCAAATGAAAAAAATTCCCAAAAAACCCAGAATCCTAAAACCCCCAAATCGGACCTTATGACCGTCAGCCAGCACCGGGAACAGCAAGTCCAAATCTCTAATCAGAGAGAAGAGGGCTTATGGGAAGAGGATTTTACCTGGACATCTGCCACAAAGGTAGGAGCTGCAACCCGAAGTCGCGCCCGCAGATCGAGCAAAGCCTCTCGCGTCCTTGTGGTCTCCTCCACCGCCAATAGTTCCTAAACCAAAGTCGAACCGGCCAAAACCCCTCGCCGGCAGACCACCCGCTTCGACGAGGCCTGGAGTCCCAACAGCCGAGAATGAAGAAGAATAAGGTGGATCTGGGACTGGAGAAAACAAGGAGGCAAAAAAAGCTTTCCTTGTAGTAGATCTGAAGCGATTTCCCCAGATCTGTGAAGATCCCCACCGGAATCGATGGGGAAACAACTTCCACAAACATATCTGAGGAAGTCGAGTCGCCGGAGCTAACGAGAGGACGGTCGGAGACGGGGGGAGAAGACAAGCGAAGAAAGGGAAAAGGAAGACAAAAAAAGAGAAGAGAACGAGGGGAAGCCACCAGCGCCATCACAGGCTCCGGAGAGGACCAGATCCGACGCCGACAACCCTAGGAAGATCAGTTAAAGTTAGTGCGGTATAGAGAGAAGACAGAGGAAAAAGTTTTAGAGAGAGACAGTGTTTGCCACTTCATTATATACTATATTATTTATGGGGAGTAGTTCTTTATGTACTCCATTAAATCGTGCTCGAGTTGCATATACATCTTGGTGTTTAGGAGATCGTGGAAGGTTTATTGGATGAGTGTGAAATCCAGGTGTTGATTGTCATGTCGCTCTAGGGGGGCTGACGTCCTAACATTTTAAGATCAACTTTATCAATGAAATTGTCGATGTCATCATACTCATCTCGTTTTCTTCTTTTATCATGTTTTGGAGGATGATGTAACAAATCATGATAACGCTTAAGTTTTTCTGGTATTATATACGAGCATATGATAATACCGTCGGATTTGAAGAACTTTGAACGCTCACTCTACATTCCTCCTCGCACCTTCTTAATTTCATGTGAATATCTTGTTCTTTATTGTTACTGGCGATAATATGTCCTTCAAATACTTAGACCACGTAGGATAAATTCTATTAATTAAATAGTAAGAGTGGTTGTAAATCATACCATTGACTTCAAACTCTACGCGTAAGTCATTGCCTCTTAACACTTCGGTGAACAACAAAGAATCGTTTAACAATAAAAAAAATTTCATAGATCGCATGATATGACGCATCATATGGCACAAAATCGCAAGGGTCGCAAACTGGGTCTCCAGCTCAGGGGGGTCATGCTTGACGTGTCCTTGGAGTCCTCTTTCAACCACCGATCATACTCCATTACGAACGAAAAAAACAAGTGTAGAGAAATAATAGAATAGTATTTTGAGGGAAATTGTGTTGGTGTGTGAAAATAAAATGGGAGTTTGTTATTTATTTAAGGGAGAAGGGAAAAAAGGCATATGTCGACGCTGCCACATGTCGCCATTAAAGAGAGAGCCAACGGATGGCGTTGTCTTCGAGGTGCCAACGACTCCAAACGCCAGTGGTGGTTGTCAACAATTAGTTCATCGTCAGTACTCCCCGCCTGCGTCGAATCGTCGACTTAACGTCGTCTCCCCGCCAACTCAATGCCGGCGTTTTCTTCCCACCAATGCCTTACCGTTGGCTTTACCACCAACATTAGAGATGCTTTTATCTTTTAATCTAAATGGTACTAAAATGTCGTTTACAATAAGCACTAGTGTAATAACCTATTATGTAATTTATGGTGATAACTAGTATATCGTATCTTACTGTTGTAAAACATGAATATATTGCACATGTTAATATTTGTAAGTAAATAAGCTCGATTTTGATACACAACAAAAGCTAATATTTGACTGATTTTCTTTTAGCTCTTCACTATTATATAAATAAAACGTGATATAAAGGTTTTAGATAGTTGATTTGTTTGTTTTAAAATTATAAACTTGTTTAAGGAAGATAGAAAAATAATTAAATTCATACAAATGTATATGTTTGTTCATCCCAATTATTAAAAATATGTTTTATGGTGACAATTCATGTGTTCTATATTTATTAGTTTCAATGTTAAATTCATATTCAATTCAAACATCCTAGTTATCAAGTGATTTTCATCTAAATTATTTGGAAGAAAGAATCCAATATATTCATTAAGATGACTCAGTTGTTTTAGAAAGTATTTATTTTAATCAAACATAATGTCTGAGGGAAAACAACAGAATACAAAAATGACATGATAGCAAAAGCTAAACTCGTGCCCCAAACGTGACTCCACCAGCTCTTGTTGTGCTTGCTCTTTCTTTTATCCCACATCGCTCAAGCACCAGAGTGTTGCTCAGTTAATATAGGCACAGATAAGCTCGATAGTTCGTCCCTTCGGGGACATCCGATAAAATTGGAACGATACAGAGAAGATTAGCATGGCCCCTGCGCAAGGATGACACGCACAAATCGAGAAATGGTCCAAATTTTTTTCACTTCCTTTTTTTCCTCTGCAACTCGACCCCTAGGGTTTCAGTCTCGGAGCTTTCTCGTGGAGGTAATGGAACCGATTCAATGTTTTTTTTTTGGTTTTTGCTTTCAGTTCTTCTTCTATTCCTAAGCATACTGAAGATCATGCTTCGCTGTTACCTTTCATATGGAATCATCATGACATTGGTTTTGAATTCGAGTTTGTGATTCACTATTTTTGTTGCTGTTTTTTAGATTTATAGTATAATTTGGAATTAAGACGGCTCAGATCTAGGTATATGGTTTCAATTGGTGTTACCAGTGAATCTCATTCTGTTGCTGCTTTGATGGCAGCAACTTCATTTTTGTTCCATCATCAGGTTCCCCAAAATCTGAAATGCCATTTCAGAATTTCTTTGCAGCTTTCCAATTTGTTACCGTTATGATTGTGGTGGTAATTTTCGGGCGTTCCCATAAATTCGACATTAACTCGTTTTTTTCCTTTCCAAAATTGAAATCAATGGAGCCTAATATCAATAATTTTGACTCAGAAAGCTTTGGATGGTGTTGTACAATGAGATAGATATCATGTTCCGAAGCATTTATGATTTTACAAAATAAGCTCTTCCTCCAACTCTATGAACTATGCTTCAGATTCGGGTTCTATTTTCTTGATTTATTATTTGAATATTTTCAAGTTCAGTCATCATAATTCAAGAGTGTAGGTTCACTGAATATGCCCGTGACAACCTATATACGCTACCATGAACTAACAATGACACGTCTTACACATGACCCATCAACCTTCCAACTTACACGTATGCAGACATGTTAGTGCATGTGAAAAATGTTCCGTTGAGCAATGCAGTTTTGCAAGTTAACATAAACGTTAAGTTAGAATGTCAGAGGATCATGTGAAAAACCTGTAAACGTTAGTGCATGTTTACATGATTAACCTTCAAATGTATGATTTAGTACTTACACGATGTAATGCGTATGAGCAATGCACTTTAGCCAGTTTCGCTGTTTATGATATAAATCCTCAAAAATGTGCAGTCTGATGATTATCAGGGCTTGTGATTTTAGGTTACTGAAGCTTGAAGCTTTTAACGATGGATGAAAGCCAGATTATGGTTTCTGCAATGGAGTCTTATTGTAATCTTGGTTTCTGCAATGGACTGCAGTTACGAGTCTTGTCTTTCTGTAATGGACTTGGTTTCTTCATGCTCTTTGAGTAACCGTATGACCAAGAGTTCATATGTGTCTCTCCCTGATGCTGCTGACTGGTTCATTCACCCAATCTGGGCGGTGCGACCCATTCTTTGTTTCTTCACTTTTTCGGTCTTTGGGGCCATTTGAACCTTTGTTGTTGGTTTTGTGGTTCCCTTTCTGAAACTCGCGCCGTTTTCTAATGGATTATTTATTTTTTGATTAAAAAAAAACAACTACGTATAGTGCATAGAATCTGTACAACAGAAGGGGATACGCTTCATTTTTGTGAGCTATCAGTTTGAGTATTTTTCATCTGTATATCTTTTACAAAAATATTAATCCTCTTATAGTAATTCACATCATAGAAGGTGTAATAGCTGTTAGATTTAATCAGAGTTTTGCCCCTCCTCTAATAATCTTAGTCTTATATTAAGATCTGAATTCTTGTATATGGAGCCATTGCCGATCGCGCTTGGGACATTCGACTCTGCTGGTCTTCTGATTCCCAATTTCGTTGCTGTTCTTCAGATTCACTGAGCGCCTCACAACTACAAGAACAAGGCATCAAAATGGCAAAACGTAACCAATCCTTGGCCTCTCTTCTAGTTCATATACAATGCCCCAAAACATTCTATGATTTGATCTTCCATTTTCGTCAAATTTACAAACTAACCCTAATTACGGCTTTACATCTCCAGGATTTGGGAACTTGCTTTTCACTTAATGGACAGGTTACAGCTTCATCAAAGCTTACCCTTCAGTGGAATTGACTTCTATGTCACCCAACTGCAGCTTTACCTCAGCTGGATTAATTACAGCTCACCTGCCAGGTATTGCTCATTCTTCCTCTCAATACTGTGCGTAGACATGAATGTTAACTATATTAAAATGTTATTGGGATCAGCTGATTAATTCTGGTGATGTGGTGCATTTGTTTGATTCATTAGCTTTGTCAGGTCTCGTGAATATGAAACTTTTGTAGCTAATCTTAGGGCAGAATTTGGTTTAGTGGTTCAGGAACAACAGTGTCTGCACTCTGCGGTGCAATTTAGTGTTCTTCATCAGCCCTGTTTAGAGACGTTAGGGTTCCATTTTTAAAAGAGTTGGATCATGTTACTGCTTGATCAGTTATTGTAGAATTGAGTGATTTTTGACTAGTACACGTCAATCGTTCCTCTTCCACATCCTCCTTTATCAACTTGGGTGGAGAATCATGTTAGCATTTTCTTTATTGTATCATTTTCAAAATAAATAAAAAAAGATGGTAATGATTTGGGTTGATTCCTCAAATTAGACTTAACTTTGATTATGATATTAATGGCTAGAAACATAGCGTGTTAAGAAAGGAGTGGGCTGCTTCCTTTCCCCCAAAACATTTATGGTTTTTAGTTTGTAAGATATATATTTTGAGATTGCAATTTGACGTGTTTATGATTGTTATTCAAATTATTACATATAAGATATATTTATATAAGTTAAAACTTAACATTGTTTGGCGCATTGTAGTCTATGTTTTTTTTTTTCAAAATGAGAAATATTTTGTCCTGTGTATATTGTTGCTTCTTAGAGTCAATGTCATTGACTCAATGGACCATAGGATACCCATGAGTTTTCTCAAAATGACAAATATAGTGTCCTGTGTGTGTCCATGTTGTTGCTTCTTAAAGTCAATGCCATTGACTCTCAATGGACCACTGAGTATCCATTAAGTTAATTTTCCTGGAAAATTCGGCAGCTTTTCTTGCATCATCTGCAACATCCGGAAAAAGACCTCTGGCAAAATGTCAGTTTCCCAAGTCAAATAATTTAAAATCTGACCAAGACTTTATGGTCAGAGGTTGAGTCTATAAAGTCGTACGCACATGCATGTTGTGTCTATAAGTTTTGAACCTTCCATTCAGCACCATATTCAATATAGTTCTAGAAGTAAAACATGTTTAAAACCTTTGTTTCAAAAGGTTGATATTTATATTATAATATCGTGACTAAAACTGTGTCTACTCTGGCCACCTAGGAAAGATCCAAACACTTGACTATTTTGTTGTGTCCTAGCACAAAGTACATCACATCAGGTACCATAAACCTTGGACAGATTACAGATACTAATTGCAAGTGATCCCAAGGCCTCTCCTTGGCTCTCCCGTAATCAAGATTTTGCCTTCAGGTTTCAGCAACTCGATGACTATCACACTTTGTGCTTGCCATTTGGCTACACAAGATACCATATCAAAACATAGTATGGTATCCTAAAAAAACCAACCTTGCGCCTAAAGGGTCAAAGGTGTGTGTATGTGCCTAGGTATGAGTCTAAGTCCTTGCACTGCATTATAATCACATACCTCTCTTTATTAGTCAATAATCATTCAGGCTTCACATGTCTCTTCTAATTCGTTTTTTGATTTTGAAATAAGATATGAGCTAATTCAAATTTTGCAGGTGGAGCTAACTGCTGACAGGGGCTTTTTGCTCCATGACCCCAAAGCTGCTGTGGAGTTATGGAAATCAGGTGTCTGTGACGGTCAAACTGCCTTCCGCAGGCTTTTTGAGTGACTTAGGGAACCTGGTGATTCAGAACAAGAGCTCAGAGCATTTGTAGGAGAGCTTTGAGAATCCTTCTGATACAGTTCTTCCAGGACAGGTACTGAGAAAAGGAGAGACCTTTCTCTCTTCTAGGCACTCAGAGGCCAACTTCTCCTTGGGAAGTATCAGTGCGTTTGATACCAGATGGGAATCTGGTGCTCAACACCATAAACATAACCACTGAGCTTCCCTATGATGCTTACTTCTAGAGTAACACTGTGGATACAGTTAATGTGTTCAATTCAGGAAAGCTGATGGTGTTCAATCGTGCAACTTGTACGTGCTAAGAGAGAATAACATGACAAAATGGCTCAGTGATGTGGGGTTTTCACTGTGTACCATTTCCCCAAGAACAGCACTGGCAATGGCAACTGGTCTGCTTTGTGGACTAAACCAGACAACCTTTGCACGTCAATTGTTGGAGAGGTTGGGACTGGTCCTTGTGGATATAACAGTTTGTCAAGCGTTAGCAATGACAGGCCTCTTTGTAGGTGCCCTGCAAAATTCTCTCTGCTTGATGAGAGTGATCAGTACGGGAATGCAAGCAAGATGATCCGATATCATGTGAATCTGTATATATGATGAGAAAACCAGAAGAGGTTTATGATATTGAGACTGACCAATTCGGATTGGCCAACATCTGATTCCGAGCACCTCAGTCCTATTAACGTAGAGGACTGCAGGAAATCTTGCTTGGAAGACTGTATATGTGGTGTAGGTGTGTTTGGAGACAATAGTTGTTGGAAGAAGAAGCTTCCTCTGTCGAATGGAAGAGATAATGTGGATGCTCAGGCGAAGGGAAGGGTATTTATAAAGGTGAGGAAGAATCCAAGCCCTCAAAGTCCTGCTCTTCCTTTTCCGGGTGAAGGGAAGAATCAAGATTCTTTGGTTATCGTTATATCAGCTCTCTTGGGGAGCTCAGCTCTTGTTAACTTGTTGTTTCTCTCTGATCTGTATGGGGATTTTCTTCTTGTACAAGAAGAAGCTCCCTAGACTCTATTACGGAGAAAGTATTGTGGAGAGCAACTTGAAGTGCTTTGCTTACACGGAGCTTGTAGAAGCTACTGATGGTTACACGGAAGAACTGGGAAGGGGATCTTACGGCATTGTCTATAAAGGGGAAATACTTCATGGAGGTTTCAAGATTCCTATTGCAGTCAAGAAACTAGACAAAATTTTGACGACAGCGAGAAGGAATTCAGAGCTGAAGTGAGTGCGATAGGCCAAACACATCACAAGAACCTGGTATGTTTGCCTGGCTTCTGCAATGAGGGACATCAACGTCTTCTGGTATATGAATTCTTGAGCAATGGCACTTTAGCAAGCTTGCTCTTTGGGGACTTGAAGCAACGTCTTTTGGCACTTTAGCAAGTTGCCTTGGGGATTGGAAGAGGACTTGTGTATCTGCACGAAGAATGCAGCACTCAGGTAATACATTGTGATATAAGGCCTCAGAATATACTTCTTGATGAGTACTATAACGCCAGGATCGCTGATTTCGGGTTAGCTAAGCTTTTGATGTTGAACCAAAGCCAGACTCACACAGCCATTCGAGGGACTAAAGGGTATGCAGCACCTGAATGGTTCAGGAACAAGGCAATTACTGCCAAGGTGGATGTGTATAGCTTTGGTGTGATGCTGCTAGAGATCGTTTGCTGCAGGAAAAATGTTGAGGTGGAGATCGAAGGGCAAGAGAAGGTGATTCTCAGTAATTGGGCCTATGACTGCTACCGGAGAGGGATGCTAGAGGTTCTGGTTGAAGATGATGAAGAGGTATTGAGTGACATGAAGAAACAGGAGAGGTTTGTGATGATTGTTATTTGGTGCATCCAAGAAGACCCATCTCTGAGGCCAACCATGAAGAAGATTAAGCTGATGCTTGAAGGAATAGTTCAAGTTTCTGTTCCTCAATGCCCTTGCCCTTACAGCATGTCCAACTGAAAATACTATCCTATATTGTTATATTACTCATCTTCTTGCAGTAGCTTGATCTGTAATTTCTTTTTTCAAATGGGTTCATACAGTAATCTAAATTGTGCTAATAGGTCGTTATAATAAACACAAGTCTAGCAACTTGTTATGTATCTTAGAGCATCCACAATCATGGGCGAGATGGCGCTGGCGAGGAGTTGGCTGGGAGCTGGTGGGTAGCTCGCTGGCGGGGAGTGCTGGCTGGGAGCTTAAGGCCGACACTTATCGCTGACGGGGAGCAAAAATGTGAATAAAATGGACTGCTATAAGCCAACAAAAAGGCTTTACCATTGTTGCTCGCTGGCTGGGAGTGCTGGCTGTAAGCCAAAAAAAATGATTTTTTATTGTCCCCGCCAGAGCCATCTCGCCGGCTGCCGGCGAGATGGTTGTGGATGCTCTTATGGTGACAAGTTGTGTATGGTAATTTATTGTTCTAGTGCATGAGTCATTTCCGGTTCATGTATTGTCGTTGTTGTTATGTGTTTTCAGATCGGATTTATTGGACATGTTACGTATTTGAATAGATATGCCCGACTTTGACACATGAAGCTAAACTTTTGAATGATTTTTTTTTAGCTCTTCACTATTCTAAAAAGTGTGATATAAAGGTTTTAGATAGTTGTGGTTTGTTTGTTTCAAAATTGTGATTGTTGTAGGTTTGTTCATCACAATTGTTGGAATATAATCTTGTTATTTTAGTCAAATATAATGTCCAAAAGAAAATTATTGAAAAGCTAAATCCGTGCCCCACACGTGACTCTACCAACGCTTGTTGTGTTTGCTTTGCTCTTCGTCCCTGCGTCCCACATCGCTCAAGCACTGGAGTGTTGCTGAGTTGATATAGCCAAAGATGAGCTTCATAGTTCGTCCTTTCGGGGACATCCGATAAAATTGGAACGATACAGAGAAGATTAGCATGGCCCCTGCGCAAGGATGACACGCACAAATCGAGAAATGGTCCAAATTTTTTTCACTTCCTTTTTTTATTCTCTGCAACTCGACACCTAGGGTTTCAATCTCCGAGCTCTCTCGAGGTAATGGAACCGATTCGATGTTTTTTTGTTTTGTTTTTGCTTTCAGTTCTTCTTCTATTCCTAAGCCTGATGAAGATCATGCTTCACTGTTACCTTTCATATGGAATCATGACATTGGTTTTGAATTCGAGTTTGTGATTCACTATTTTTGTTGCTGATTTTTTAGATTTACAGTATAATTTGGAATTAAGACGGTTCAAATTTAGGTATATGGTTTGATTTGTTGCTTCCAGTGAAGCTCATTCTGTTGCTGCTTTGATGGCACCAACTTCATTTTTGTTCCATCATCAAATTCCCTAAAATCTGAAATTTCTTTTCTGCTTTGCAATTTGTTACTGTTATTATTTTGCTTGTAATTTTCGGGTGTTCCAGGAAATCAGACATTGACTCGTTTTTTTCCCCAAAATTGAAACCAATGGAGCCTAAATTCAATAACTGTCTCAGACATCTTTGGGTGGTGTACAGTGAGATTGATATCATGTTCGGAACTCGGAAGCCTTTACCAAGCCTCTGAGAAACACAACTCACTTCTTTTTTTTGTGATTTTACAAAATAAGCTCTTCCTCTGACTCTGAACTATGCTTTAGATTCATATTCTATTTTCTTGATTCATTGTTTGAATATTTTCAAGTTCAATCATCTTAATATAAGTGTGTAGGTTCGCCGAATATGCTCGTGCTGATCGATATAAGGAACCATGAACTAACGATTACACGTCTTTCACATGACCCGTCAACCTTCCAACTTACACGCAATGCACTTTAGCAAGTTTACGTAAACTGTAAATTGGATGGTTCAAGAGGATCATGTGAAAAACTTGTAAACATTAGTGCATGTTTACATGATTAACCCTAATATGTATGATTTAGTACTTAATTACACGATGTAATGAGTATTTGAGCACTTTTAGCAAGTTTGGCTTTTTATGATACAAATCCTCAAAACTACAGGTTTGGGATGATTATCAAAGCTTGTGATTTCGGGTTGCTGAAGCTTGAAGCTTATAACGATGGATCAAAGCCAGATTATGGAACACCTTGCTTCCATGTAATGGAGTCTTATTGGTTTCTGCAGTTATGAGTCTTTGAGCAGTTTACATATCTTCTGAGGACATGAAACTTAGTTGGAACCAGAGAAGCCAAATTGCATTTTTTATTGTTAATCGCACCGTATTGACTGCGGTCACTGCAATTTGCGGAAGCCATCTTTACCGTTATTTGCGGATTTGAAGGGAATTGCAACGTATAGAATGCGGTTTTGTTCTCCTATTTTTATTTTAAAAGATTGCAATTACTGATTTTATAAATTACTGTTTTGGAAGTCGCTGTTGTCATATTCATTCTATTGCAATTCATGACTCTAAACAACCAACCATTAGTTAAGTTTTATTAGGAAATGAGCAAAAATTCTTCTTATATGTCACTTTCGGTCTCCCATGGGAATAAATATCCACCCTTAAAGTAACACACATAGATTTTTCCTCTTCTATATTCAATGTTTAAATGCAAACTTGATATCTTCCAAGATCAAACGTCATGGTATGATTTCTATGGTAGGGTCAGTCATTGTTGTCCATACATATATTTCATTCTGTTATGGGTGCACTAAAACAAAATGACAGGCTGGACTGATATTTTAGCAAGACAACGGAATGGAATGGAACGACACTAGTATTAGTCTCCATTCCTTGTCTTCATATAGTGCATAGATGAGACTAATAATCTAAGAAACTTCAAAGTATATGCACAGAGTATGATCTCCATGTTAAGGTTCTTTGATACTACACACCTCTTCTTTCTCTTCTAGAATTATAGCTCCTTGTCCACAAAAAATCTTAACCTGCCCGTTGATCCCTACTTTTAATTCCAAGTTCATAGTTAAATTTACCTTTTTACACATGATGGCCTTTTCGCTACAATATACTCTCTGCTTCATAGGCCTCCTCATGTTGCTGCCACTTTCAACTAATGCCCAGACCTATAGCAACGTATCCTTGGGAAGATCTCTCGCAGCAGATGATTCTATTTCCTCTTGGAAATCACCTTCAGGTGAATTTGCTTTCGGTTTCCAACAGATAGCAAACCAAGGCTTCTTGCTAGCCATCTGGTTCGACAAAATACCAGAAAAGACCATAGTTTGGTCAGCCAAAAGAAATGAACTGGTGCAGAAAGGATCCAGAGTTGAGCTTACCACAGATGGCCGGCTTGTTCTCAGTGACCCCAAAGGCGGAGAGATATGGACTTCTTCCTCTGCTGGCACCGGAGTTGCTTATGCAGCCATGCTTGACACCGGAAACTTTGTCCTGGCAGACAGCGACTCGGTCTACTTATGGCAGTCTTTTGATGAACCAACTGACACACTGCTACCAACTCAGACATTGATTCCAGGTGGGAAGCTTCTTTCTCGTTACTCAGAATCAAATTACTCTAGAGGAAGATACCAGTTTTTGATGCAAAGTGATGGGAACCTTGTGCTTTACACTATGACCTACCCATTGGAAGCCATCAATTTTGCTTACTGGACAACACAAATATTTGGTAACAACTTTCAGGTGGTCTTCAACCAGTCTGGCAACTTGTATGTGGTTGCAAGAAATGGAAGCATAATCTTTGATGTGTCATCAAGTGGAGTTTCCATGAATGGGTTCTACCAGAGAGCTGTTCTCGAGTATGATGGAGTTTTCAGGCATTATGTCTACCCAAAGACTCCGAGTTCAAGTAATGGCAGATCAATGGCCTGGTCTGCTGTGAAAACCTTGCCTTCAAATATCTGTGTAAGAATCAGGGAGGACACAGGAAGTGGAGCCTGCGGATTCAACAGCTACTGCAAGCTCGGAGATGACCACAGGCCAATATGCATGTGCCCACCAGAATATACCTTAGTTGATGAAAAAGATCCGATGAAGGGCTGCGTGCAGAACTTTACTCCACAAAGTTGTGAGGGAGGAGAATCATCAGAAGAAGCCAAACTTTTTGAGTTCAGAGACATGGACAACACAGATTGGCCTATTTCTGATTATGAACACTTTCAAGGTGTGACTGAAGACTGGTGTAGGAAGGTTTGCATGACAGATTGCTTCTGTGCTGTTGCAATTTTCAGAAATGGTGAGTGCTGGAAGAAGAAAACCCCTCTGTCAAATGGAGTGTTTGATTCGAGCAT
Organism: Erodium maritimum; assembly: GCA_963921825.1. Classification (NCBI taxonomy): domain Eukaryota; kingdom Viridiplantae; phylum Streptophyta; class Magnoliopsida; order Geraniales; family Geraniaceae; genus Erodium; species Erodium maritimum. Next base: position 8,044,503 of record OY997588.1, on the reverse strand, counting down.
TGGAGGGAAGGCTTTGCTGAAGGTGAGGAAAGACAATTCATCATTCATGGCTTCTGTTCATATAGTTCCATGAAAATGCCAGTAATTGTATAACTATATGTATCTTAAAAAGATAAGCAACAATATATGTCGATCTAGCCATTACTCATCATTTGAATGTGAACTGTGGATTCATATAAAGCAAATGCTGAACACGATCTTGCAGTTTTCTATCATACTCATATGCACCTTACTCAGATTACTGAAACCAAAGATGGATTTAGACTTGACATATGTAACCCAAATTTAAATTTTACATGAAAGAATGTGGATTTAGTGGCAAACTTGTTATAATCGAGTCCAAGCTGAATTTGATTTCCATTGCCTCATTCAGTGTTTTTTATTTTTGTTTTTTGATAAACAGTAAAATCGAGAAAGCATAACCCACCTTTCCAAGGAAATGAACTATATTCAGATTCGAACTTCTGACCTTAAGGAGGTGAGAAGGCGCCCTTGACCTTAAGGGCAACTCTATTGGCAATTCAATGTCACCTCTATAGTATCAAGTAGCAATACAATACATGTATTACACATTTGATACAGTCAAATACAATTTTCATTGAATATTTATAATGAAATTAAGTGAATCGAACTAATTTTTTAAATCGGACAAAATCAAAATATGCTGGCCTTTAGGGTTCTTCCTCCTCTTTTTTTGCGTTGCTCATGTTCGACTGACCTTGTGCTCCACTCCATAGCATTTGTCATGCCCAATCCCTCAACCACCACCGTTATCGAAGCCTCTGCAACACTATCCTTTCCGCCTCCTATCCATTTTTCGTCTCCTCCACCCAAACTCAGCCGCAACCCATCCCCTATGTCTGCACGGTTAGGTCGCTTTAAGGGGGACCATGGGTCCACTGCTCGGGTGCAAGTCTGTCGTCCTTCTTGGGCGTCGTCCGGGAGCATCTGCTGAGGAAGCCCTTTGGCATGTGCCGATACCAGTAGGAACGCTTGATCTTTCGCCCCCGCGTCAGATCCCCACGATGCTCGTCCAAGATTGTCGTCTTTCGAAAGATTGCCACCGCCAACCACGACTCTACCGGCCCCATAGGCAACACAAGCGGAGGAAACCTCCGTCGAGTACGATGTGCTCACCGTGGCCTCGAAGGGTCACAATCTTCCCGGCTCCCGACACGATCTAAAGGCAAAGACCTTGATGACACTGCTCCCTGATTGACCAATTAAGCTTAGGGATTTTTACCCCGGGGGGGGGGTGCTGTCAAGGAGGTTGGTCCCGATGGGACAGTAGCAAGGCACGGTGAGCTGCCTCACAGGTTGTCATGAGACAACTAGGGCACCTCAGAGTGTCTACAAGGAGTCACACTCCGACCTTTGCGGGACAGATACCTTCTGTTCCCCAGTCTCCTCCTTTCCTTGGCATACTCCTTGATCGACTGCTCCGACATAACAGAGGCGATCAAGTCGAGACGAGGAAAGTACAATGGACTTACCATACCTTACACAGCCAGAATAGGGAACCACCTCCTAACATCTCCCTGGGTCACACCGGCTCTTTAAAGTGAAGAGCACGAGGATGGATCAACAACATTACAATCAAAGAACATTCCTTGGAGGAATCTCATGAAACCTGAGTCTTACAACCGGGAAAGAAAAGAAGTACAAGAGATACAACAATCACGACACTTCAGAAAAACTACAACCAGAGGCAGATTACACAACCAGATAATTTTTTTTTTACAACCAAAGGTCTGAAATCCAGATTTTTCTAACATGAAGCTCAAACAAAAAAGAGGGTATTGAACCCGGATTTCACTAACATGAATCACATTTAAACCAGAAGCTTCCTAAAACCTAGGGCACCTCTAACCTTTGCCTAAGCTGGAATTATATCAACTCCCTGCTCCTAAAACCACCAGACCCGAAAATGGGGCCAGTGATTTTATAATGTCGGCGACCATCACCACTTATCGACATAGACTTTCCAATAAAAATCACTAGAACCCACTAATCGTGTGATCTTAAGCGAGTGGATTCATGGGGCTGTTAAGCCCAGAGTATCGACGACGGACAACACCTTAAATCGGCGGGGCCAAGTCACACATGGTGACCGGGAACTCATGTAAGGCCACTGGCTAAAGAAAAAGGACAAGGAAGGGCGAAGAAACCAAACAAAAGCAAGAGAGAGATGTGAAACCTTATCTCGACCCTTTATCAGAGAAATACATTATGTAACCGACTTTATTACTTGGTGGACTATATTTATCCAAATTGTAATCATTTTGTTAAAATCATCGAATAACACATTCAAGAAAAATACAAACTATTCTGATCAGGAGGGTATATGGATTGATGAAAGTACTCATCCTGATACGCCATTGTCGGCATGATGTCCCCAAAAGCAATCGTTTTATCCGGAATCGATGCCCAAACATAACGTTGATGTAGATGGATCGTTCATAAAATAATCTCGCATAAGTCGTTTATCGCCTTCGTTACGACTTTAGTCTATGGTTCTGTGACGGTCTTTCCCTGTCAACAGTCTCCTCACCTTTTTGAAACGCTTTCTCGACTATAGCTTTATATGGGTCTTGCATGTACGTTCGGTCGGATCTGTGCCATCATTCCCTCATATGCGTTGGGATCCATTTATCTTTTTAACCGATAAACTTGGTGTATAGCACACTGAGAAAAGTAACACATAAATACTTAGTTGATGAACAAAACATATGAATAAACTTGATTTTTGTCACAGAAATACTTATTTTTTTAAACACATGAATAAACAGAGAAATGCTTATTTTCTAGAAAGAATTTATTTTAATCAAATATAATGTCTAAGGGAAAGCAATTGAATACAAAAATGACATGATAGCAAAAGCTAAATCCGTGCCTCCCACATGACTCCACCAGCGCTTATTGAGTTGTGCACTTGTGCGTGTTCTTCTTCCGTCCCACATCGCTCAAGCACCAGAGTGTTGTTGAGTTAATATAGGCACAGATGAGCTTCATAGTTCGTCCCTTGCACAAATCGAGAAATGGTCCAAGTTTTTTCAATTCTTTTTTTTTTCTCTGCAACTCGACCTCTAGGGTCCTCGCTCGTGGATTTGATGGAGGTAATGGAACCGATTCACTGTTTTTTTTGTGCTTTCAATTCTTAAGCCTAGTGAAGATCCTGCTTCGCTGTTACCTTTCATATGAAATTTGAATTCGAGATTGTGATTCACTATTTTTGTTGCTGTTTTTGATTCTCAGTGGTTTTTTTCTGCATCTAGACTAAAATTCAATTTCAGGCATATAGTTTGATTTTATGCCTGTTTACAGTGAAGGCTCATGTTGTTGCTTCTTTGATGACAGTGACACCAATTTGATTTCTTCCATCCTGAAAATCCCCAAAATATCAAATGACAATAACTACTGTTTTTGTTTGTCATTTTCATGGGATCATTGTATTTCAGAATTTCTTTTCAACTGTGCATTGCAGTTTGTCACTGACTTGTTACTTTTGTCCTCCTTGTAATTGAAACCAATGGAGTCTAAATTCAATAACTTTTGTCTCAGAATGCTTTAGATGATTTACACTGAGGTAGATCTTATCATATTCAGAAGATGCGCTTTTCCTCAAAGCCTAAGAACTAGGCTTCAAAGGAGCAAAAATGCAGTGTCCCCTTACATATTAAGCTTTAACTTGAATTATCTTAACCGTCTCACGGAGTCAATGATGAGCTATACTTTCTTCTTTCCTATAGTATTCTCACTCTATCTATTTTGGAAACTTTACTTGTGTTTCAGCCTGTTGCTTGCATCGTCAAAGTACTGCTCATTTTTCATCTCATTCCCATGGCCACAAAAGATTTGCTTAAGAGATGGTCTGCTTCAAATTTGTAAATTTTGCTAGCTTTTCCTTTTTGGACTAGGCTAGATGGGTCCTTCAATCAATACCGTAGAGTAGTTAGATATCTTCAATCATCATAGTTTTCAGGATCACGTTCTAGTTTCTTGATTTCGTATTTGAATCTTTTTTCAGTTCAATCATCTTAATCCAAGTGTATAGGTTCTCTGAATACGCCTTTAATATATATGATTTATGTGTATGAGTATTTGAACAATGCACTAGCAACTTTACTTTCTTATGGTATAAACCCTCAAAACGTGTACCTCTTGATGACTATTACAGTGCTTGGACATGTGATTTTGGGCTATTCTACTGAAGATTTTAATAATGAACCAAAGCCAAGTTAAGCTTATGCTTGAAGGTATAGCATCTCCAATTGAAATCAGCTTGGTTTGTGCTTCAAGTGTGTGTCCTGAACAAACAGGTCTCTCTCACTTGTCAGGTATTGGTCATTTTTCGGGTATGTGTAAAAGAATGTTTTGGAATGGTTCACTTCAAAATTTTAAATTGTGCTACCTTTTACCTCTTTAAGACAAGATATGTCTTTGAATACACACATGTAGATGTGCATAGTTGTTTAGGTTCAATCGTCGTAATTGTCTGAAATGTAAGACAATATGTGCTCTATTTTCTTGATCTGGAAGTGCTTGTTTCTTTTACAGCTTTGACACCATTGTTCTGCAGTGATTTCCATCCAAATTGTATGAAATGACGATAAAGCTAAGCTATAAATTATAAACCAGCGCGCACTCACAGATTTAGGGTCCAAATAAGAAGTAAAACCTGTTGGTGTATGCCAGTTATTGCCCTTTCCTATGGAAATGGTTTTATGTCCTGTGAAAGCAGAAGCAGAGACTCTGCTGATGTTGCCGTGGAACACCTTCTTTCCAGGCAATAGAGTCTCGTTAATATTATGTTAGAACAACTGTCAAAACACGACAAGAATCTAGTCCAACTCTTGGTTTCTGCAATGGACTACAGTTATGTCTTTTAGCAATTTACTTTTTCCGGTCTTGGAATCGGAGAAGCCAGATTTCATTTTGTGAGTTGATTCATGCATGTGTAAGTCTAATCATGTAAAAGATGCAAATGTTTGTAGTAAAAGATGAATTAATGAAATGATGTACACATAACATATACTCACTATTGTTAATTGTATTGACTACAGTCACCACAATTACTAGATGCCTTCTTTAGTCTTTACTATCACTTGTGAATTGCATTTGCGGATTGGAAGGGGATTCTAACGTATAGGAAACTATTCTGTTTTACATGTCAACTTCGGTCTCTCAGCCATTATGGAAATCAGGTGTAGGTGATGGTCAAACTGCCACCGCAGGCTTTTTGAATGACTCAGGCAACCTGGTGATTCAGAACAAGAACTCAGAGCATTCTGTGGGAGAGCTTTGAGAATCCTTCTGATACAATGCTTCCAGGACAGGTACTGAGAAAAGGAGAGGCCTTTCTATCTTCTGGGCGTACCTCTGATACAATCGCTTTGTTTTGCATCCATTTTTTTGTTCAAATACCCATAAAAACTTAGCAAGAAGAAAAATACCAAATATACCGAAGAAGCATAACATGCCTTATTAAAAGAGATATAAACGTGAGCTGAAACTTATAGAATAGATGTTGAGAAAACATACTTAGGATGTTATTTTTTCAGGGTATTTCTAGGAATTCAAATCATGCATAGTTAGTATCATTTTTTGCCCTAAAATTCCTCAGGTTGATGGTGAAAATTCTACCAACAAACATGTTCATATGATAATTTCAAACCTTTAATAATGATCAAGACATGCTATGGAAATTTACTTCCCACTCAAAAATATAATCTCTATCCTAATTGACACTTGGCTTGTTACTCTCTCCATCATCAGATTGACTTGTTGCTCTCTTCATCTTTGGACTCCATTTGATCACAACATATCTTCATCCTCGCTATCAGTATCTAACTCCCAATCGCTATCAGTATCTGTATCTGCCTCCATCTGATTGGTAATTGGCTTGTTGCTCTCTTCATCCTGATTGGTGCTTGGCTTGTTGGTCTCTTCATCCTTGGATTCCATCTCATCGGTACTTGGCTTGAGACTCTCTTCATCCTCGCCATCAGTCTCTGCATCCTCGGTATAATAATCCTTGGTCCCTTCATCCTCTGTATAATAGCTAGGTTGCGGCTTGATGTAGAGCTCCATCTCGTTTTCATAAGGCTCCTCATCCATGCAAGACATTACATCCAGAAACGGCTCGAGGATGACTGAAACCTGAACGTCATCCTCGCCGGTCACAGGCTTCAAGGTCGCCCTAAACAGAGCCCCCGAGGCATGGCTGCACTTGAACTGGTAATGGCACGTCCCTTGAACCAGGAAAGGTGTCCCTGTCTCGTCAGTCTCATCCACAAGCCTCAAGTCCACCTCACAGCTCAGATAATTCCCGACACCATTGCCACGGTCGTTGTCAGGATCTATACCCGCAGATGGATAATCATACTTGAGGGCATGTTCATTCATCCACAGGATATGCTCTTTATCAAACAAGAGCGGAACAAGAAGCGTCCCACGATCGAGGTTGATCCTATCCTTGGCTCTCACGTCAGGCCTGTTGAAAAGGCTCACGCGCCGCTCCACTTTCCCTCCGCGTAGAGTTAGGATGGCCGTGACGGATCCGGAGACCAACCACTCGTTAGAGGAACGGGGAGGGGAGAGCTCGAGAGAGACGTTGGCTAAAGTAGACGGTCATGCTGATGGTGAGCGTGGCGTCCCCTCCGGGAGCGTCGACGGATATGGTTTGGGTGGGGCCGGTGGTGTCGACGTCGTATTTCAGCGGGACCCTCTCCTTGAAGAAAGGCTCCTCCTTCCCTACTTCGTGGAGGTCTACGTAGAGGGCTCTTGGTCCGAACGCGTCCACGAAATACCTGGGCCCGCAGAGGCTCAGGGGTCCTCCGGACGGGTCCGACATGGTCTCGGCCTGGTGGGAGGAGGGGCGGTTGTATAAGGTGTTGACTTTGAAGTGCTCGGTAGTGTTGAGGTAGATGGTGCCGTAGACGGAGCGTGGTCGGCTGTGCTTGAAGCTCAAATCGAGAGACTCGACGCAGAAGCCCATCCGGATCCCGAAGAAATATAACCTCGTGAAATGAGGCTCATTGGAACCATCAACAGGGGGACGAAGTCTAGCTCAGGAGTGGTGAAGAGATTTGGGGTCTCCATGGTGATCAGATGTTTCAGAAAACTTGTCGAAACTTGTTAAGGCGGGTGTCTATATATAACACGCATAGGATATAGATGAGACCCGTGATTAGGAAAGCTTTCCTATTTCTACATCGAATTCCAAACAGAGTGCAAGTTGGGTTACTTTTGTGTTTGAGTCATGCTAATGTTTTTGAAACTTTGGCTCTTTTAGTAATTATGCGGTCAAAACTTGCCTTTTTTTGGTACCGCAACTTCCTAATGGTAAGCCTTGTCCCTTTTTAAAGTTTTATTGTTCACGGTCGATTCGTGTAATCAAATTTTCTCCCGTTTACAGAGAATAACGGTATTCATTTTTAGTAGATGGATTGTGAACTTCAGTTGTGAAAATTCGTAAATATCTTTGTGAATGCTGAGGAGAATTTGTACGTCATACCTGTCGTCTTCTTTTCGTATGACAAATAATATATAATTTTGTAAATCAACAAACTATATAACACTAAACAAAGTTAAACTAATTTTGATACCCTTATGTTTTGGTCACCTGCGTTTTGGTATCATAAGTTTAAAAGTATCCAATGCGGTACTAACACTTTTGTGGGTGAGTGAGGTCAATCGAGAATAAAAATGTATATGATACTAGTCGATCGACCACTTTATAACTCGATCGAGACGTAGGCATCGTAGACTATTCGGTTGAAGAATAATGTATGTTGTTTCTCGTATAAGCAAGTGAATTAAAATGGAATGAACAAAGAAAATGAGTCACAAACGTAGTGATGATGATATTCCAAGTAAGAACCAACCACCTCAATTGGAAGAAGAAGAAATAGGTGTTGTAGACCATCATTCGGTTCAACGACCAATAGGCCAACCTCTATCATTAGGAGATGAAGAAGCTGAAGACCATGATGCAGTTCAAAGTACAGTTGAAAGCGAAGAACTTGAATTAGGAAAACAAGAAATAGATGAGGATATATAATGGTGGATTGTACAAGAACAACCTCCTCTACTTATAAAAGAATGTGCATGCAAAGAATGTCTAATAATATTACAAGAACATGTAGGACAACAAGAAGAACAAAAACATGAAGAACACCATTAACATGAAGAACATATTGAAGAAGATGAAGAGCCTGAAGATGATGAAGTTCTTTTTTATCAATGGAAATTACAATTTTTATTTCTGAAGAGGGCTACCCATTAAGGGGCAGTAGTGGTTATAGTAGGAGTGATTACAGTAAAAAAAACTGAGAGAGTTCTCCGACTAAAGCATAAAAGCCGAGAGTTTAAACGAGGAAAACCCTATCATAAGAAGCATGAAACTTAAATGTTGGGTTTTTGCAAAAATGGAAGAGACTGGCTGGAGCACCCTTGTGAAGACCGCCGCATTGCAAGAAAACCAGAGAAACCATCAGCCGAAAAGGGGGGGGGGGGGGGGGGGGGGGGGGTTGGCCTTCCATAGGATCATAGCCCAAGCTGATTTGGGGGATAAGGAGCCTCTGCAAATTGCGATGTAACAATCCTTGACTCTAAAGGATGAATGATTGTAACACCACACTATTTCGTCTTGTCTAAGTAGACCTCGAGCTCTTCCTCTAGGAGAGCCTCTAAGAGGAGAGATCCATTCATTTGATACCCATAGGTCAGCTACCAGTGCCTCTTTGTTGGAGGCCAGTTCAAAGAGCCTATAGGGAAAAGGAGGCAAGAGGCTTTAAAGTGTACCATTAGTCACTCCAATACTTGATACGATGACCCGAGCCTAGTGTCCACTTGAAACCTGAGGGGGCAAAGAGAGAAGCAACCCTGTCTTCTCGGAACAGATTTAGAATTTGGGATATAATGGGTGATGAGCAGGATACCTGAAGTTGGGAGAGATACCAAGAGTCTGAGGGCCAGTCATTGAGTTCACAGACTGGATTTTTCCAAAGAGAGTCCGCAAATCGCCATATCCACTTGCAAAGGAGGCTGAGGTTGAATTCGAATAGCCTTTTGATGCCCAAGCCTCCCGATGTGGTTGAAATCGCCATGTTCTTAAGCCTCTAATGTGAAGATCATGAAGAAGTTTATGTTGAAGAACATGAAGAAGATGAAGTTGACTGTAACAATGAACCACATCCAATATGACAAGAAGGAAGAGTTAAAGAAATTACGACCCCCTCGAGTACTTGTAGCTTACAAGCTTCACCAGGTGCACCTGCTTTTCCTCGGATTTCAACTTTGCTTACAGAAGGTGAACAATTCGAATGTTGGCTGACACTGAAATGCAAATACAAATTGTGGGGGGAAATCACACAACTATTTCGTACTGATACCATGGTCCTGAATCTGCCGCTTGAAGGGCCATTTGAAAAGTTGTTTGACTTATCCTCATTATTTGAGCATTCAAACAACATAATGTGGGCACTTATCGTTCTAGAATGCTCTATTTGCATATCTTCAAAGACATGGTTTGTGGTGAACGGGACACCAATCAAATCTCCATGAAGGAGTTTGCTCATATCACTAGGTTGAAATGTTCAAAACTCCCAAAATGAGACGAAGTCAAATATCGAAGGATGAAAGAGCAATTCTGTAAAACTGATTTTTCTAAGAGACACTTCTCGGGACAGGGGGATCAGCGAAAGTATAAGAATTCGAAGCAAAATTTAGGAAATTGGCCGTCAAAAAAAGAATAAGAATCAACTTGACTTGGAGATAGTTATAATGGCGCAGTTGTGGTTCCTTACTTCCGTTTTGATCCCATGTAATAAAAAAAACACTGAAAATTAAAAGAAAATGGATGAGATTGGTTGACAAATTTGATATGCATCGATCTCAGCCTGGAGAGGCGGGGAAGGAGGTCCCACGGCCAGAAAAAGACCGGACGGCGAGGGGGGTGAGAAGGCTAGCGCCCGAGGGAGAAGGAAGTTAGGGCAAGAGGGAAGAGGGGATCGACAGTGACCTCAGTGGCTGAAGCCACGAGGCCACCGTCGAGAGGGTAGGGTATTTTGAAGAGAGAGGAAGGAGATAATTTTTAGAGAGAGGAAACTCGTTTTCATTTAGAATTCAGACCAGGATCAAACATCCTAGTTATCAAGTGATTTTCATTTGTTAAGAATAAGACAATTTTTTGAAAGGTTTTCATTTTAGTCAAATATAATGTCCAAAAGAAAATTATTGAATACAAAGTAATATGATGTGAAAAGCTAAATCCGTATCCAACACACATGACTCCAGCGGTTGGTGTGTGGCTAATCTTCTTCCTTCCCACATCGATGAAGCTGTGAAGTGTTGCTGACTTAATAATATAGCAATGGACGAGCCCACAGCTTGTCCCTTCCGGGACATCCCCCAAAATTGAAAACATACATTAGCGTGGCCCCTGCGCAAGGATGACACGCGTAAATCGAGAAATAATCCAATTTTTTTCTTCTGCACCCCTAGTCCGATGGGTGGGTTTTTATGCTTAGGGTTATTGTTCTTCTTCGATTTCATACGCTTATGATTATGGTCTCGTTAGGTTGATCAACAGTCCGCAATAGTTTCAAATCTTCAATGATCTTAACTTTGAAAATTGCATTCTATTTTCTTGATTTTGTGGTTGAATCCTTTCCGGTTATTATCTTTCTTAATTCATGGGTTTTGGTTCAATATATATGAGATAGTACTTGAGGAATATGCACATTAGCAAGCTTACTTTGTTATGATATAAACCCTCAAAAAGTGTTCCTCTTGATAACTATTACAGTGCTCAGACTTCTGAATTTGTGCTACTCTGCTGAAGCTCTCAAGGATGAACCAAAACCAAGTTATGTGAATGCTTGAAACCAGATTGGTTTCATGTCTGAGTACAAAGGAATGTTTTTGGATGGTTCACTTCAGATTTTTAAATTCAGCTAGCTATTACTTCTTTAAGACAGGATAGGTTTTGGATCGACACCGACAGATGCAGTAGTTATTCATTTGTGTTGAAGCATTTTAGTTGTTTGAAATGTAACTTAAGGCTCACAATTTGTGTTCTCTGTTTTGTTGATTTAGCAGTGCTTGTTTCTCATTCATTTGGTCTACAATTTTGTTTTGTTTTGGTTACAAGTGGACTCCATGGTTGGATTTATGATTTCTTCGTCGGGCTCGAAACACTAGGTTTTCTCAAGGTGTTCCGATTTCTGATCCGGTTATCATTTTATCGAAGTTCTAGTTTGGAGTATTTATATGGCTTCAGGCGAAACGACGCTCCTTGACTCTTAGATTCTGGATGGTATCGTCGATTGTTGTTCTTTCTCAACCTTCTTTTTTTCTGTCTTTCTTCCTTCCTCTTTTTAGATCGTGGTCTTTTGCTCCGACATTTCTTCTCCTTTATGTCGAGTCATGTGAGTGCTCGTTCAAGAGTCAATTTTAAATTCGTTCTTCTATCTTCGAGTAGTGGTGAGACGCGTTTTGCTCAGCCTCTTCGAGGCCGGGAGGTTCAACCTATCAAAACACATATACTAAAAACACAGTCCAGTCCACCACAACAAAACCTTTGCAACCAAAGCTGACACCTAGTAATGAGGTCAACCGAACCACTCCGACCAAAGCTGGATCGTCACCAAATTCAAACGAAACTTTGGTCTCTCCTACGACCTCGTCCCCAAAACTCAAGGCTTTAACCAAATGCTTAAAACCCATGGCCAAACAAGAGTCTCAAACAAGTTGATCCACTTTACCAACCGATGAGACCGTAACCACCACACTACCTCATCCTTATTGCAAGACTTGAGCTTGATCTGATAAGCAACCTTTGTTCTTTATGTTTTTCCCTTGATCTCTAGACTTCCTCTTTGTAGAAATGAGAAAAATATGTTCTCATTCAACTTGTTTAGATAATACACAAGTAACTAATATATATACACAAGTATTGGGACTCTTCAACTACTCCATTAATGAAGGGATCATTAATGGTGACTTTTCCACTCCTCAATACTAATTACACTCCCCTTCAAGCTGAGGCATAGATATTAATCATGCCCAGCTTGTTACAAAGGTAATCAACTCTAGTACCCGGAAGTGCTTTAGTGAACAAGTCCCCTAATTGATCTCCTGTTTTCACATATGCGGTGGTAATCAAATTTTGCTGAAGTTTTTCACGGACGAAATGACAATCAATCTCGATATGCTTGGTTCGTTCATGAAACACGGGATTTGAGGCAATATGAAGAGCAGCTTGATTATCACACCATAATTTTGCGGGCATGGAGACTTTGAGACCAAGTTCTGAAAGGAGTTGGTAGATCCACATTATTTCACTTACAGACTGGGCCATGGCTCTGTATTCCGATTCAGCACTAGATCGAGAAACTACATTTTGTTTCTTACTTTTCCATGAGACCAAATTGCCTCCTACGAATACACAGTACCCTGAAGTAGATCGACAATCAATCTTGCATCCTGCCCAATCTGCATCTGTAAAACACTCTATATGAGTATGACCATGTTTCTGATAGAGTATACCTCGTCCAAGTGCTCCTTTTAGATAACCCAGGATATGTTCGAGCGCGACCCAATGCTCGATTGTAGGGGAAGACATAAACTGGCTTACAATGCTCACTGAGTATGCAATGTCAGGCCGGGTTATTGTAAGATAGTTTAGTTTCCCCACAACTCTTCTATACCTTTCTGGATTTTCAAACAATTCTCCTTCTTTCATGAGTTGTGTATTTTGAGGCATTGGGGCAGAACATGGCTTGACTCCTAGCTTTCCAGTTTCTGTTAACAAGTCCAGCACATATTTTCTCTGAGATAAGAAAATTCCCTTCTTGCTTCTTGATACTTCTACTCCCAGAAAGTACTTTAAGACACCCAAATCTTTGGTACTGAATTGATTGTGGAGAAACGACTTCAATGAAGAGATGCCCACCTTATCGCTGCCGGTGATAACAATATCATCCACATATACCACTAGGAGAATAACACCTGCTGGAGAGTTCCTGTAAAACACAGAATGATCGGACTTGCTCTTGTTCATTCCAAACTTTTCCACTGCTTGGCTAAACTTTCCAAACCACGCTCGAGGACTTTGTTTGAGCCCATATAATGATTTCTGAAGATGACATACCAGTCCAGACTCCCCCTGAGCAACAAAACCTGGAGGTTGCTCCATATAAACTTCCTCATGCAAGTCCCCATGCAAGAAAGCATTTTTGATATCTGGTTGGTATAATGGTCAATCATAAGTGGCTGCCAAAGAGATAAACAATCGCACAGAAGTCAGTTTAGCAACATGAGAGAAAGTATCCGAGTAATTCACCCCATAAGTTTGAGCGAAGCCTTTAGCCACGAGGCGAGCCTTAAGACGGGCTACAGAACCATCAGAGTTGAATTTAGTAGCAAATACCCACTTACAGCCAATAGCCTTTTTCCCGGGAGGCAGCGGAACCAATCGCCAAGTACCATTAGCATCCAATGCACTCATCTCTTCTGTCATCGCTGAACACCAGCCAGGATGGGATAAAGCCTCATGAAGAGTTTTAGGAACCGAAACTGAATCAAGAGAGGCAATAAAAGAACACGACATAGGAGACAACTGATCATATGACACAAACGAAGAGATAGGATACGTACACTATCGTTTACCTTTACGAAGGGCGATGGGGAGATCATCATCAGGATCTGTTGGCGAAGAGGAACTCGGCTCTGGACATGCAGCGGGAGGGGCTTGAGTAGTGGGTGGTGCCTGTGTAGCGGGAGACGGGCTTGAGTAGCGGGTGGTGCCTGTGTAGCGGGAGGGGCCTGTCGTCGGGAACAAATGTATCGGATTGGCAATGGCGGTGGCGGTGATGGTGGATTTGGAACAGTATGCATAGATGGTGTTGGCGTAGTGGTAGGTGTAGGTACAATCCGTTCTCGATGAGAGATGTGGTAAACTAACAAGTCATCGTTCTCCCCCCTGTCTTGGAGTATGAGGAATGGCCGAATAAAAGAAAGGACAATGCTCCATAAAAGTGACATCAATGGAGACAAGATATCGGTGGAGATCTGGACAATAACAATGATATCCTTTCTGTAACCGAGAGTACCCCAAGAAAACACACTTGACCGATTTTGGATCCAGTTTTGTGCGACTAGGGCGAACATCACGGACAAAACATGTACTCCCAAAGATACGAGGAGTAATAGGAAAAAGAGGTTTGGTGGGGAATAAGACTTGATACGGGATGTTACCTTGAAGGACAGACGAAGGCATACGATTAATGAGGAAATACGCAGTGGAGACTGCGTCAGCCCAAAAATATTTTGGCACATGAGTCTGAAATAAAAGGGCTATTGCAGTTTCAAGCAGATGTCTATTTTTTCTTTCAGCAACCCCATTTTGAGATGGAGTGTCAACACAAGACGATTCATGAAGGATACTATTCTGAGCCATATAAGTAGTGAATGGCGCAGAAAAATATTCTTTTGCATTGTCACTTCTCAAGATACGAACTTTAGTACCAAACTGAGTTTGTATTTCAGCACAAAAAGCAGTAAAATGAGAAAATAACTCAGAACGGTTTTTCATGAAATAAAGCCATGTAGTTCGGGAAAAATCATCCACAAAAGAGACAAAATATTGAACCCCAGTTTTAGACACCACAGGTGACGGACCCCAAACATCAGAGTGAACTAATTCAAAAGGGGAACAAACTCTTTTCTTGACTCTAGGAGTAAAAGGGAGACGATGATGTTTAGCAAACCGACATGCTTCACAATCGAAGGATTGTACCTTTTCAAACTGAGGATAGAGGCGCTTCAAAACCGGAAGCGATGGGTTGCCGAAACGATAGTGAGCTTCAAGCAGGGTTAAGGAGGTTGAACAAGCGATTGGTGGTGCGGGTCTTTGGGTATCCATAATGTAAAGTCCCCCTGATACATGTCCTTCGCCAATAATTCGCTTCGTCAAAAGATCTTGAAACAAACAATGATCAGGGTAAAAACGAGACACAACAATTGAGGGCCCGAGTTATTTTACTGATAGACAACATATTAAAAGAAAATCCATTCAAACTTAAGACAGAAGGTAAGGAAATGGACGGTGTAACGTGGGTTGTCCCAGAATCGAGAACCAAACGCTCAGACCCATCAGCTAGTGTTACAGAAGAACACGAAGAATGAGGCTTATAAGTGTTAAGTAATTTAGGGTTACCTGTCATGTGATCTGTGGCACCAGAATCAATGACCCATTGGGATGAGGATGGTGATGAAATGGAACACATAGGTAGATTACCTGACTCGGCGGCAGAGGCGACAGAGTGAGATGAGCGCATGAGTGTCTTCTGGTACTAACGAAATTGGTCATACTCAACAACAGATAGAGTGATTGTTCGATAACCAACAGATCGTGGTTCTTGATTCCAATGCATAGGGTTTCCTTCCATCATGATGGAACTCTTGGTCTCTTTGTTCATTCAAATAAATAGAGAGTAGAATCGAATAATAACGGATGGAAAATACCCGGATTAGGCAGCCAGAAACGAGGAAATACCAGCACTGATTTCCACTGGGCATGGGGCGGCGGCGGACGGCGGCGCGTGGCGTCACGCGCGGTGGCAGACGGCGGCGCGTGGCGTCACGCGCGGTGGCAGGTGGTGGCGCGTGGGGCCCACGCGCGGCTGTGCGCGGCGGCGAAAATTTCCAGAAACTCCAGAATGGCCGGTTATGCCTTGTAGAGACCTCACTCGCCGGAGGTGAGTGAAAAAAGCGTCTGGAACTTCGTAAATAAGCTAAAACAGTTCCTAAACAACAATAACTTGTCCCGGCAAGTGCAACTCCGGTTGGGGTCAGATGGCTCTGCGATTTTAGACGTAGGAAACCCAAAATATCCTCTATCTTATGGGATAGGAGGTGAGAACAGAAAACGAACGAAAAAGAAAGACACACCGAACGTGCACACCCGGCACAATGGAGGTTCACTCCTAAATTTCCCAACCCCACAGAGCTGATAACCACAGCTCTGATACCATGTAGAAATGAGAAAAATATGTTCTCATTCAACTTGTTTAGATAATACACAAGTAACTAATATATATACACAAGTATTGAGACTCTTCAACTACTCCATTAATGAAGGGATCATTAATGGTGACTTTTCCACTCCTCAATACTAATTACACTCTTCTTCCGGTCCCGACCCTCAACAGTGAAATCCAAGACATCCTCAGCACTCGTGTTACCAGTAGAAGGAGAGGGGCGATGATAATACACCTCAATCAAAACACCAGAAGCTCGAAGCGGAGCTGCCACACATTGATGGACTGTCGGAGTAACAAAGAATTTGTTTGGATCGACAAACTCAACGAACCTCGGGATAGAAGGTGATGATTTGGAGATCAACACGGAGTCGAGCCTTAACTCCTCTCCTCTGTTAATTTCAAGATCAACACCCTCCTTAGAGTCTTCACCCGCAAAAGAGGTTGATCTTGAAACACCGACTTCTGAACTATCCTCAGACTCAAAAACATCATCAGAGTGTACAGGATCACCAATCACCTCTCCTGAGCTATGGACAATAGGTACTCTACACTCATCTATGTCTTGAATAAAGACACGAAAAATATTTTCATCGGGGACCAACTCCACCTTCGCGCCCCTCCAAACCTTCTTACTATGTAGCAAGACTTAAGCGGGACCAAAAGAAGCCCCAAGTTCCTTTCCTTGGATCGATAAAACAGAGCCGACCAATTTTTCGATGGACAAAAAGTTATCGATGCTCCAACCATGAAAAGGCAAACCATCACCAACCCCCACTAGAAAAAAAAAACAACCACCCACTAGAAAAAACCCACTTTTGAACACCAAATCCCCTTAACAGCCGGTTAATACGAACCACCTCTCCAATCAACACCACTTCGTCTCCTTCATCGCTGCATCAAAAACAGAGTCTACACAAGTAATAAGACACACCCTGTTTCCAAAAGAACGAAACTCTAGATCTAGAACACCCTCTCTCTCGATCTTCACCTGAATTACTTCCAAATTTCGACGGACTGCTACTATGGACAATGGATGTTGTTATAAACTGATAATTCGGCGTATATATTCGTTACGAAATAAGTTTAAGATCCGTTAAACGTGTATAATTTGAAGTACGTGAACGTAATTAACCCAAAAGGCAGTTAGATGTGTTGGAGTCATTCTATTAAGATCTGATGATAATCTTGGTCTTGTATTAAGATCTGAATTCTCACATGACTATTTAAGTTTTTACACGAGTCATTTTTACACGTATCACTGTTACTTACGAAAAAATTATAAATCAAAACACAGTCAAGTCATAACGGCTTTTAACACTAGACTAACATTTTGGCGGTCATCTTAAAAATGGCGTGGAGGAGAAATCCAGAACGGCCTCTGCGAAGGTCGAGAAACGTTAATGCTCTGCGAGCAGCTCCTCGCTAGCTATGAGTATGGATTTTGGACGATGATCCTGCTTCGCAACTCACTCGTATATGGAGCCATTTCCGATCGCGCTTTAGGAATTTCGACTCTGCTCGTCTTCTGATTCCCAATTTCGTTGCTGTTCTTCAGATTCACAGAGCGCCTCACAAGTACAAATCAAAATAGCAAACGTAACCTCTCTACTAGTTCATATACAATGCCCCAAAACATTTGATGTTTTGATCTTCAATTTTAGGAACTAACCCTAACTCCGGCTTTACATCTCCAGGGTTTGGGAACTTGCTTTTCTCTTAATGGATAAGTTACAGCTTCATCAAAGCTTACCCTTCAGTGGAGTTGACTTCTATTTCACCCAACTGCAGCTTTACCTCACCTGCCAGGTCTTGCTCATTCTTCCCCTCAATACTGTGCGTAGACATTAATGATAATATATTAAAATATTTCTGGGATTACCTAATTAACTCTGGTAATGTGGTGCATTTTTTTGATTCATTAGCTTTGTCAGGTCTGTGAACATAACCTTTTTGAGCTAATCTTAGGGAAGAATTTGGTTTGGAGGTTCAGGAAGAACAGTGTCTGCAGTGCAATTTAATGTTCTTCACCAGCCCTGTTTAGAGACGTTAGAGTCCCGTTTCTACAAGAGTTTAATCATATTACTGCATGATCAGCTATCTTAGAATTGAGTGATTTTTGACTTGTACACGTAAGTCCTCCTTTATCAACTTGGGTCAAGAATCATGTTAGAATTGTACAATTTTCAAAATAAATTAAAAAGATAGGAATGCTTTAGGTTGATTTCTTTATTTAGACTTAACTTTGATTAATGGCTAGTGACTTAGCGTGTTAAGAAAGGAGTTGCTTCCTCCCCAGAAATGACAAATATAGTGTCCTGTGTCCATCTTGTTGCTTCTTAAAGTTAATGCCATTGACTCAATGGACCACTGAATATTCATGAAATGAATTTTCCTGGAACATTCGATAGCATTTCTTGTATCATCTGCAACATCCAGAAAAGACCCCTGGCAGGATGTCATTTTCCCAAGTCCAATAATTTTAAAAAATTGACCAAGATTTATGGTCAGAGGCTGAATCTATATAGTCTAACGTGCATGCATGTTACATCTTTAAGTTTTGAACCTACCATTCAACACCATATTCAATATAGTTCTAGAAGTAAAACATGTTTCAAATCTTTGTTTTAAAAGGATAATTTTAGTATTATGATATCATGACTAAAACTGTGTCTACTCTGGCCACCTAAGAAAGATCCACACACTTGACCATTTAGTTGTATGTGTTATTTCATATGCTTCTCCTTTTGTCACTATCATTATAGAATGAATGAGCGCTATGTATCAATATATGTATCATGAACTTTACTTCCTGATTTATTAACGACTGTTTCGCAGTCCCATTATTATAACTGATTTGTCTAAAATGTCACCATTGGATGAACAAATGGAACATTACAAACAAATAAAAGAAAATCATGAACGATTTGCTTTCTCCATACGCTGTTATAAATACTTGTCTATCTTGACTGTTAACCACCCATCCACATCAGTCCAGTGTTTCAAGTCTTATAATTAATTGTCTATACATTCCATTCTCATCAGACCTATAACTCATCTAGCAATGGCTTCTGTTCTTTGTAGCATCTTGTTGTTCTTGATGCTCCCATGTTGTTGTGTCCTGGCACAAACTACCATAAACCTTGGGCAGACACTAACTGCAGGTGATCCCAAGGCCTCTCCTTGGCTCTCTCCTAATCAAGATTTCGCCTTTGGGTTTCAACAACTCGATGACAATCAAGATCTCTTTGTGCTTGCCATATGGTTCCACAAGATACCATATCAAAACATAGTATGGTATCCTAAAAAAACCAACCCTGCGCCTAGAGGGTCAGAGGTGTGTGCATGTACTAAGTATGAGTATTCGAATAATTGCATGCCTCACTTTATTAGTCCATAATCATTTCACATGTCTCTTCTAATTCGTTTATTGATTTTGAGATAAGATCTAAACTAATTCAAATTTTGCAGGTGGAGCTAACTGCTGACAGGGGCTTTGTGCTCCATGACCCCAAAGGTGCTGTGGAGTTATGGAAATCAGGTGTCGGTGATGGTCAAACTGCCACCACAGGCTTTTTGAATGACTTAGGGAACCTGGTGATTCAGAACAAGAGCTCAGAGCATTTGTGGGAGAGCTTTGAGAATCCTTCTGATACAGTGCTTCCAGGACAGGTACTGAGAAAAGGAGAGACATTTCTCTCTTCTAGGCGCTCAGAGACCAACTTCTCCTTAGGGAAGTATCAGCTGCGTTTGATACCTGATGGGAATCTGGTGCTCAACACCATGAACATACCCACTGAGCTTCCCTATGATGCTTACTTCTGGAGTGACACTGTGGATACAGTTAACGTGTCCAACTCAGGAAAGCTGATGGTGTTCAACGAATCTGGCAGCTTGTATGTGCTGAGAGAGAACAACATGATAGAACGGCTCAGTGATGTGGCGGACCTTTCGGCAGCAGAGAATTATCTCAGAGCAACTTTGACTTTTGATGGGGTTTTCACTGTGTACTATTTCCCCAAGAACAGCACTGGCAATGGCAACTGGTCTGCTTTGTGGACTAAACCAGACAACATTTGCACAGCAATTAGTGGAGGGGTTGGGACTGGTCCCTGTGGATATAACAGTGTGTGCACCATTAGCAATGACAGGCCACTTTGTAGGTGCCCTCCAAAATTCTCTCTGCTTGATGAGAGTGATCAGTATGGGGGGTGCAACCAGGATGATCCCATATCGTGCGAATCTGCAGATATGATGAGAAACCCAGAAGAGGTTTATGATTTTGTGACCCTGACAAATACCGATTGGCCATCATCCGATTACGAGCAGCTCAGTCCTACTAACATGGAAGACTGCAGGAAATCTTGCTTGGAAGACTGTATGTGTGGTGTAGCTATTTTCAGAGGCCAAAGTTGTTGGAAGAAGAAGCTCCCTCTTTCGAATGGAAGGGAGAGTCTGGCTGATGTTGGGAGGGGAAGGGCTTTCATAAAGGTGAGGAGGAATCCAAGCTCTTCAAGTCCTCCAGGTCTTCCTTTTCCGGGTGAAGGGAAGAATCAAGATTCTTTGGTTATCGTTATATCAGCTCTCTTGGGGAGCTCAGCTCTTGTTAACTTGTTGTTTCTCTTTGTGATATGTATGGGGATTTTCTTCTTGTACAACAAGAAGCTCCCTAGCTTTTATCATGGAGAGGGTATTGGGGAGAGCAACTTGAAATGCTTTGCTTACACTGAGCTGGTGGAAGCCACTGATGGTTACAAGGAAGAACTGGGAAGGGGCTCTTTCGGCATTGTCTATAAAGGGGAAATACTCCATGGGGGCTCCAAGATTCCTATTGCAGTCAAGAAGCTAGACAGAATTGTTGAAGACAGCGAGAAGGAATTCAGAGCTGAAGTGAATGCGATAGGCCAAACACATCACAAGAACCTGGTACGCTTGCTTGGCTTCTGCAATGAGGGAGAGCAACGGCTTCTGGTATATGAGTTCTTGAGCAATGGCACTTTAGCAAACTTGCTCTTTGGAGACATGAAGCCCAGTTGGAACCAGAGAACCCAAGTTGCCTTAGGGATTGGAAGAGGACTCGTGTATCTACATGAAGAATGCAACACTCAGGTAATACACTGTGATATAAAGCCTCAGAATATACTACTTGATGAGTACTATAACGCCAGGATTGCTGATTTCGGGTTGGCCAAGCTTTTGATGATGAACCAAAGCCAGACTCACACAGCCATTCGAGGGACTAAAGGGTACGTAGCACCTGAATGGTTCAGGAACAAGGCAATTACCGCCAAGGTGGATGTGTATAGCTTTGGTGTGATGTTGCTAGAGATCGTTTGCTGCAGGAGAAATGTTGAGGTGGAGATCGAAGGGCAAGAGAAGTTGATTCTCAGTGATTGGGCCTATGAGTGTTACCGGAGAGGCATGCTGGAGGTTCTGGTTGAAGACGATGAAGAGGTATTAAGTGACATGAAGAAAGTGGAGAGGTTTGTGATGATTGCTATTTGGTGCATCCAAGAAGACCCATCTCTGAGGCCAACCATGAAGAAGGTTATGCTGATGCTTGAAGGAATAGTCCAAGTTTCTGCTCCTCCATGTCCTTGCCCTTACAGCATGTCCAACTGAAAACGTTATTGTTATATTACTTATCTTCTTGCAGTGACTTGATCTGTAAAAAAATTTTCAAATGAGTTTATCTAATAATCTAAATTGTACTAAAAGGTCATTTACAATAAACACAAGTGTAGTAACTTGTTATGTAATTTATGGTGACAATTTGTATATCGTATGTTACTGTTGTAAAACATGAGTCCTTTTCAGTTCAAATATAACTATTATTATGTGTTTTTAGACCGTATTTATTGGACATATTAAATATTTGTAAGTAGATAAGCCCGATTTCAATACACAACAAAAGCTAATTTTTGATTGATTTTCTTTTAGCTCTTCACTATTATATAAATAAAACGTGATATAAAGGTTTTAGATAGTTGATTTATTTGTTTTAAAATTGTAAACATTGCTAGTTTGTAAATTGTATTAACTTGTTTAAGGAAGATAGACAAATAATTAAGTTTACACAAATGTATATGTTTGTTCATTCCAGTTATTAAAAATGTGTTCTATGGTGACATTTTATGTGTTCTATTTTATTAGTTTCAATGTTAAATTCATATTCAATTCAAACATCCTAGTTATCAAGTGATTTTCATCTAAATTGTTTGGAAGAAAGAATCCAATTTATTCCTTAAGATGACTCAGTTGTTTTAATCAAATATAATGTGCAAGGAAAAACAACTGAATACAAAAATGACATGATAGGAAAAGCTAAACCCGTGCCTCACACGTGACTCAAGCAGCGCTTGTTGAGCTTGCTTCTTCCATCCCACATCGCTCACGCAGAGTAGTGTTGCAGAGTTAATATAGCCACAGACGAGCACTATAGTTCCTCCTTGGAACGATACAGAGAAATCATCAAGGATGACAAGAAATGGTCCAAATGTTTTTGAATTCCTTTTTTTTTCTCTGCAACTCGACCCCTAGGGTTTCAGTCTCGGAGCCTTTCTCGTGGATTTGCTCGAGGTACTGGAACCGATTCGATATATTTATTTATTTATGCTTTCAATTCTTCTTCTATTCTTAAGCCTAGTGAAGATCATGCTTCGCTGTTACCTTTCATATGGAATTTGAATTCGAGATTGTGATTCACTATTTTTGTTGCTGTTTTTGATTTTCTGTGTTTTTTTTCCTGCATTTAGACGACTCAGATTCAGAGTTTGATTTTATGGTGTTGTTATTTGTGAAGGCTCATTTTTTGTTGCTTGTTTGATGAGACCAACTTGATTTCTTCCATTCTGAAAATCCCCAAAATCTCAAATGACAATAACATTAACTAGTGCATTTGTTTGTCAGTTTCATGGGTTCACTGAATTTCTTTTCCTCCTTGTAACTGAAAGCAATGGACTCTAAATTCAATAAGTTTTGTCTCAGAATGCTTTAGATGATATTTACACTAAGCAATGTAGATCTTATCATATTCAGAAGATGCACTTTTCCTTAAAGTCTAAGAACTAGTCCTCAAATTAGCAAAATGCAGTGTCCTCTTACATGTTAAGCTTTAACTTCAATTATCTTAACCGCCTCACGAGATGTGACTTTGTCAAAGAGGAGCTATACTTTCTTCCTGCGTATTAACACTCTTATCTATTTTGGAAACCTTACTTGTATTTCAGCCTGCTGCTTGCAACGTTGAAGTAGTGGTCATTTTTCATCTCATTCCCATGGCCACAAAAGATTTGCTTTTGAGATGGTCTGCTTCAAATTTGTAAATTTTGCTAGCTTTTCCTTTTTGTATGAGGCAAGATGGTTCCTTCAGTCATCGCGCTGGAGTTTAATTGCTAAGCCCTACGTCTTTGTCTTAGGCCATGTATCTGGCTAACCATGAAGAGCAAAGATTGCATCAATACCAACTAATCGACAAGGGCAGTTTGCAACACCATTGGAGGATAACTCATCAAACAAGGTTCCAGTCTATCAGAAAGTCAATGCTTTTAAGCTTTCCGGAAAACCAATTAACTGTCGTGGAAGCAACCTTACCGAAAAAACCACAGCCAGGTATTGTGATCCTTACCGTGTCATAGAGAAGAAAAGAAAGGTTGCATATCCTAAGGCTCAAAAGTACATTGTGGTGTAGAAGTTGGTACAATGCTGCAGAGAGTAAGACCAGAAGATACTACATGAGAAGATGTCAATTTACTCAGATCACAGTTCCAGAAATTCGAGCTCAATCTTACAGGTTGACGACGAGCTTGCGAAAGAGAAGGCTTGTTAGGTAGAAGAAGACCAAGTTACTTGAAGAGGAAGAATAGAGCCGTTGGAGAGAAGAGTTCATTTAGTCTTTTTACTGTTTTAAGTTGTGCGTCATTGTTTTGGCAAGAGGAGAAGAAGACTATGGATGCGGTTGGTTGAGCTCACACGTCTTCTTCCTCTGGCTCAGCTGTATTGGTGCTGTAGAGATCGTGGAGCAGAGGTGTGTTCTCGGTTTCAATAGAGATATTGCATTTTGATACTGTGTATTTCCGAAGCATTTTGCTGAAAAGAATATGTTATCAACCCGAGTTGATGATGTTGTTTACTTCGGTATGGAAGAAATCAATGCCAACGCTTGCGTAATTTGACTCACATTGGTTTCGAGATTCATTACGTCGAGTCTTTCTTTGTTGTTGTTTAGATTCACTCACGTTGGGCCCTAGTTTGACTCAGATTCGTTTTCAGATTCATTGCTTTGAGTGTTTTTTTTGGTTGTTCAGATTTACAGTGTTTATTGTAATTGGAACGAGCTGGTTGCAATTGAAACCAGCTTGTTTCGTTTGCTTCTTGCCATTAGTGGATTAGATTTGTTTCTACCAACATCAATCGTTTGACATTTTTGTACTCTAAGCTTGTATGATTCACTAAGTAACCAAAGAGTTCAAAATCGCTATTTTATTCTCAATCAATCAAACTAAAAGTAATATGATTACTTCTTAACATCAACCATCTTTTACTCATCGTAACTGATTTTATTGCTCTCGTGTCAATTTTAATATCCTTATATGCAGGATCTAAAGTCTAAACATAATGCTTGATTTTGTTAGCCCACGTAATGCACATACATTATATCAGTTACAAAATGACTAAATAAGCAAACGGCTAAGAACAAAATGTCACAAACTCTTTCCCTGACTTCGATTATAGTTAAATTATCCGTAAATACACAAATAAACATTCAATTTGATAAACAAAGTAAAATGATAGCCGACCACGACCATGAACTGTAACCAAATCATAGTGATAATAGGGAGATTATTACATCTAACTATTCAAACACTGCTAGCCATCGTTTCTGAAAATCTAGTGAAGAAAGACTAATTCGTTTCGTCTGGTCTTAGTCCCACATCGCTCAAGCTCTTCTTTGTATTTCAGTTAATATAGGTTGAGCAGAGAGCAGAAGCTTATCGTTAAGGGATGACAGTGAACACACCGTGGGGATGAGCCAAAGTTCGGCGTATTGTCGGCCTAATGGAAGAAGATGTCAGAGCTGTAAGGCTCAAAAGGAAAGGAAAAGTCTCGGATACAAAGGAGATTCTCTTCAATGTTGCGGAGGCCCAACAAGTGATCTGCACTGCGCTCGAATTGAAGCTGCAACTCACGGCCAACAAGCAGCAATTACGATGATTGTCTGAATCTATTTTTCAATTAATGAACTTTGGTTGTTTGGTTTTTTTTTATCAGCAAAGACATAATATAAATCCTTCTCTTTGAGCAGGTGTGAAGTACAAGGAGTGAGTGTTCCTCTCTAATCGGAACCTCTTGAACACAGACCCACGCTGGGTATGAAATCCCACACAGGGGAGATGAAAGAAACCCACACAGGGGTATGAAATTCCACACAGGGGTGTTGAAATGAACCCATGCAGGGGTAATGAGATGAACCCACGCAGGGGTGATGAGATGAATTCACGCAGGGGTAAGATGAAGAAGCTAACAGGTAGCAAAACAAGTGAGGGCCTAAAAGCCTAAATCTCAAACGTGAAGAACTAACACAAAAACAGGCCTAAAACCCAAATTTTTCCTTGAAGCGCAAAGGGAAAGGACCACCAAACAACCAGAGATCCCTTCCAAAAACAACAAAGGGTAACAGAAAAGAGCAAGAATCCCGAGCACCCTTAACTCATAAGAACTCTTTCACTCACACTCACTAAACCTTACCTACAATCGAGAGGCTTCATCGAGGCGTTAGCCATGAACCTCGCCGGTGGCCAACCCCTACCGGCGAGCTCGACCCACCACCAGTGGTCGAGTAAGAAGGAAGCCAAACGAAAGGAAGGGAGAAGTGAGGGAGAAAGAGGAACTACCAAATTAAAAGGGGAGGCCGAGATACTCACCAGCGAAGCCTTCACGGTCCGAGCTCCACCGGACCGGCCAAGAGTTATGTATGTCCCTCGCCGGCCAACACCAACCGAGGGCCCAAGGAAAAACCAAGGAAGAAGACTGACTTTTCAGTCGAACTCGAGCCAGTCCAACAGCGGCGTCGAAGAGGAGAAACCTTGCAAGAGCCGGGACGATCTTCACCAGCAAATCATTGGAACTAAGCGGTCGATACTGCAACAATCCCACCGGCGCCGGAATGGAAAGCCCTCCCACGAGCAGATCTGAGCCGCAGTCCTCTGACCCAAACCCCTCACGAAACCAGAAGCAAGAACCATCAGATCCGCGCGAATCTTGACCCAGAAGTCGAATAAACTACTCCCACGATAGATCTGGGGCCTGACTACCGAGGAGGGAGAAGGCAAAGGCCGGATCTGAAGATCCCGGTCGAGGAGGAAGAGATCGAAGGGTAAAAGGGGGAAAGGAAGGGTAGAAGGGGTAGTGGTCGGCTGAGGGACGGAGGGGGACACAAGGGTCACCGCCGACAACCTCCTGAGGAAGAGGTCACCGGCAGTGGAAAGAGGGACAGCCGCGGTGTGGCCTGAGGCGAAGAAGACGAAGGGTTTCTAGAGAGAGGGATGAGTCTCTCTCTCTAGAAACTTTTATCCTTCAAACTTTAGTTGTTTGTTTTCGTTCAATAAATGGTGTTAATTAATTGTCTGTTTCCTTTTATCTTCAAATTAATTATTTTCCCGTCTTAATTTATCGGTTTCATTGTCCGTTGCATTTCCGTAATTTAATTATGGGGTTGAATTAAACTTTGAATTTCATTTTCCCAACACTTCACTTCAATTTGGTTTTCATTCCAAATTCTTTGGTTTACATGACATAATTGCACTATATATGAGAAAATGACCAAAATATCCTTGGGATGATCGGCGGTTTGGTGGCTATAAATACCGGTTGATCCGTCTGTGCTGGCACGCCAACAATTCGGTATGGTGGGGAAGCTTTTGGCCCCAAGACATCCTCGGAAGGAAGTTTTGTTGCGGATCATTACCAATGCGTGGGGACGATCGACGTCGGGATTGGTCATCAAGGATATCACCCCGGGGATCTTCAGGTTCTACTTTGAGTACGCGGAGGCTCATGCATGGGTCAGAGGTAACGAGCCATGGTTTTTTGATGGTCATCCTCTCTTCCTTGGGGACATTGACCCGATGGCTCCCTAGCTTCCTGATCTGAACTGCTTACAGTTATGGTTAATGCCCATGGTCTTCCACCGCTGGTCCGGAAAAAGACGACCAGAGAAACTATTGGCGATGCCTTAAGAGGTTGTGTGGAGGTCCCGTGTGATCAGTGGGGCCTTTGTTGGGAATGGGCGGTAAAGGTCTGTTTTTGGCATCTCATGGAGCGTCATCTTCGACGGAATCTGATGTTGTGGTATAGGGAGTTCCGAGACCCTGTTTGAGTTTCACTGACCTACTCTAAGCTCCCCACATTCTGTTTCAGATGTGGGAGGATTGGGCATATGGCTCGGGGGTATGACCGGAAGGTGCCTAGTACCTCAATTTTCGACAACCCAATGCTAGAGTTCCATAATGACCAGATGACCAAGTAGTACGCGACCGATTGGGAGGCTAAGGCATCTCAGGAGATCCCACCAAGTTTCAGGACTTTAATCCTAAACACTATACCTAAGGGCGCCTCGTATCGGGGCAACAACCTAATAATATCCCTGAAAAATGTACCTAACGATACAATAAGACGGGTAGGTACACCAACCAGGATAGGTGATCCCGATTGGAAAAACTTGGTGGTCGGTCAGCTCTCAAGAAAGTATTGCAACTAGCGTGGAGTAAAAAAAAGTTTCTGCTAGGGTTTGCGCCTCCAATAGAGAACAAACCTAGGGTTTCAGCCCCTCTCTACCGCGTCTTATCCCGACGCTGCTTCTACTTCTCTCGGCGTAAGTTCGGTCTCTCCTCTCCGCTGCCATGGCGTTCCCGGCCTTGGGGTATGTCAACCCCAAGCAACGTCCCTGTCCCTCCGAACCCTAGATCCCCGAATTCTAGGGATTACCACGACCTTGCTCTTGTTCCTATTTTGGGCGGCGTGTTGCCTAGGGTTGCGCCTCCACGTGGGCCTCCGAGGTATCGGGTTATCTCTCCCGATCGGCCCCCGTCGTCGCTGAAACTACCAGCGCGTCCTTCTCCCTGGCCTCCGCCGTCGTCGCCGCCTCTGAAGGCGTCACTGTCGTCCCTAAAACCGCCTCCTCCTTGGCCTCCATCACCGCTTCTTCCTCGACCCCTCTCTCGATTATGAATCTGGCTAAATGAGTGGGTCTTTGTTATTTCTTCTGGTCTTCGTCTTTACAGGGTCAATGACGACAGGAATCCAGTGCTCTAGGGACTGGCCCTAGAAGGGGTCCCTAGGCGATATTTTGCCTCCCACCATCATCATTACTGTTGAGGCTTCAGGATCTCCGGTACCCCGCTCCTCCTCACCGTCTTCTTTCTTTGTCCAAGAGGCATCACATTACCGTCGAGGTCCCACAGGATCTCCGGTACCCAAGGGGCGTCAACATACCGTCTGTGACGGTTCTGATATTCAAAGGATCTCATTGCTCAAGAGACGTCAAAACACTGTCTGTGACGGTTATGATATTACGAGGATCAGTAAACCAGTGTGTGCTAGTACTGATCTTCTGGTGGTCGGAGAGCCTGTTCCCCGAGACCCGATAGTGTAATCTTTTCAAGTAATAAAATTGCAGCATTCATTCAAAAAAAAAAGTATCGCAACTAGCTGTAATTAAATCTGTCAAATACGAGCCGTTGCCTTGACCTTTTCCCGAACCCAAAACTTTTTTTTGAAGGACCAAACCAATAACTGAAAATAGGCATAAACACGCTATACATAATACCTAAGTTGAATAGGTCAAACTTGTAACAAATTGAGAAACACCCACTAATCAATGTCTTATTATATTTCACTTATACATATAATAATCACCTATTTTAATATAGTTTTCATTTACTTCTCAGTCACATATCAAATGATTTTAAATTTTTTTTATGGAGAAAAAAATGTTATTTTATTGAAATACGTGTTGTCTCGTATAATATTTTAGTTTTTTCAAAAATTAAGCATTAATTATCTTCTTGTGTTTTAGTTTTCTAATTCATTCAACTCAATAATTAACTTAGAACATCTTTCCTCAAAAAAAAAATACTTAGAACATCTACAATGAGGTCGGTTATGAGGTTGAATAGACGAATATGGTGAAATTTTAGTTTTCTTTTCTCTTTTCTCTTTTACGTAGATAAATCTATTAACGTCGAGTAAAGACAATTTCTTCTTTCTTTGTAGTTTCTTCTCTGTTATGCAATTCTTCTTTGTACTTGACCCTACATATCTGATTCCCATTGTAAATTTTCGCTGAATCGGCCTCAAATGTTTACTTAATCGACCAGAATCGACCTCTATGCGATTTCTCTTTATAAGAATACATTTTTTTTTCTTGAAAAAATAAGAAGACATTCCTCTAACAATTATCATCTCAAAAACAAATATGGAGATATATTTAAAATATTAATTTCAAATCAAATAAACATAACCAACAGATCCATCAAGAGTGTTAACCTTTAATGGTCATGATGCTATATTCAACCAACTCGGGTCACCTGGAAAAAAAAAAGAGCCCTAGAAATAAATATGCTCACATGGAGAAGGATGGAGTAGAAGTGAAGCCAGAGACAGAGGTAGTGACTCATTTGACCAAGTCAAAACAAAGACCATGAGTAAAGCCACAGGCTGTGTCATAGCTTTTTATATCATATATGAATCAAACTCAATATATATTACATCATATTGCATATTAAAAATTTATATGAATTTATGATTCCACATAACTCTCACAAAACTCAAATCCCTTCCGAGATATTTTTTTAACGGAAAAATTCATTAATCGATTAATAAATCTTATAGACCGGAAAATACAAACTGAACAACAGAAGAGTTGCATCCACCGGTTGTTCTCGGGAATCTGAAAGACTACCAACGAGATGAATAGCTCTCGAGCAAGACGACGCAGCACCTAAATGAACAAAATTAACCAGATCGGTCTTTCTTATCGACTCTCCGAAGATATACGCCGAAAGAGAGATCCATCCGGACACGCCACGAAAAACAACAACCAACCCTACCGGATATCCGAGATTCCGACAAAGAGGACATACAACAAACAGACATAAAATAAATACACATAAACGAAAACTACGAACATAATCCCCTCCCAGATATATTGTTTCACTACATTTCCTTATTAATTTCATATTTTTACCTATACCATTAAATAAAGCATAACAACCAAGTAACGTAAATTCGATAACATGACGTTTCAAATAACCGAAAAACAAAATACAGTTAAGATTATCGTTTATTTTATCCGAAACACGATCGTATCCGGTAATATTTATTAATTACTATTATTAAATGTGTTCCTTAATCAGATTTTAGTCAAACCAATTTTTAGCGGATTACAAGGATGAGACTATGGGCACTCCTGTGTGGTAAACAGCTGAACATATGAGGTTTTGCACTTGAGCTACTTTCTTCTACAGCTGCGTTGTTTGTTTGTTTTTCACTTTTACCAAAATGACCTCGTAACTTCACTCTTTTTACACCCTTACAGATTGCAGAGTCTCTCCGCGGACTACATAGCCAATCAACAAATATCTTCTCTCTTCTCTGCTCTCTATCTCCTTCCTCTTCTCCTCTCCCTCAATTTGAGTCTCTGAGCCACAACCTCGTACACCAGTCCTTAATCTCTTCGAATCTCCATCTTTCCTGATCTGGGTATCCGATACTCTGTCTTCAGAATCAGATCATAGCTTTTGCTTGAGCTCTTCACTCTGTAAATGTACTGACAGTGGAAAAAACCCATCTGGGTCTTGCTCTTCTCCACCTGTTCGTCAAGTGCTTCAATCGATTCGGAGTGATGGGTCTGGCCTCAGAAATGCACCTGAGCTTTGTTTCTTCTCAGGTTCGTTTGGTTTCATTTCTATTCAATTTTGGTGGTTCAAAAGATTGTGCCTTTTTTCATGTTCTGTGCTATTGAGATGTATTAGTGGGTTTTGAGAAGTTTAAGGTACTGATGTGGACTGTTTATTATATTGATTTACAGTTCAGTTTCTATTCACTCCATGTATTGAGCAAATCAATCCATGATTTGTTCTGGATCTCATTTTTTATGGAGATTATGTTATATCTTGTCTGATTGTGCCTATTGGATTTGTGATGGTTTGGTTTGTTTTTCAGTCTCAGATGTCCTTGTTGTTATTTCCATTTTGTCTCCTCCCAAATTTGGGTTTTTTCAGGGTTTTGTTGTGGCTGTATTTCTGGCTTTGATTTTCATTTCAAATACAATAAAAAGTTTCATTATTTTTATAAACCTTGTATGCTGGACATAGATTTTCTTCAAGGTTTTGTTAGGAAGAAAAGAAACCAAAGAAGGATATTTAGGTATTGCTTCTTTAACCAAGGTTCTGTTTCTCTTTGAGCCTTATAATTGACAGTTAGGTTCAGTTCATGTACAGATGCTTTCTGGTCAGATGACATGTTTTCATGTTATATTTGTTTCTGATGTGCACTGGACAAGCCTGATTCGTACTGTCTAAGAGCAAACTGTGAATGGAACATCAAACTTAATCGAATTTATCTTAAAAATCTGATATTTGATTGAAATTCTATGGAAAACGATACCTTGTCCCATGGCAATAAATCAGTAGCTGTCATAATCTTCAAACGTTTTGAGTATGGCTTGTGACTTCTACAGATGTTTTGCTTCCCAATTGCATCATACCAAGTTGTTATCAATTCGTTTTCTGTATATTTTGTTGATTGTCAATAGGACTTGCTCTTTTAAAGCACTACTTAACTCGAGCCTCTCTTTTTTTTTTGGCCAGAAATATTTCTTTGTTTGAATTTTCCTTCGCTTGAGATATTAACAATATGGGTCGAGGTAGAGGAAAGGGAAAGAAGTTGAATCACTCTCATAACGAAGATCCTGGGAGTGGCGAGGAAGAAAAAATCCCAGCTCAGAAGAGGAGAGGAAGGCCACAGAAACCCCTGAAGGATGATATTGATGAATATGAAGTTGAAAAGCTAGAAGAAGATGATGTGGAGAATGTAACAAATGGTGTCTCAGACAAAGAGAAGAAAAGTTTGGGTGTTGTGGAGAACGGAAAGAAGAGAAAGAGAAATTTGCAGGTGAAAGAGAAGTCGGATCCCGTTAAAGAGGAGAACGGTAACGGGACGAGATCGAGCACCGATGAGTCAACAAAGTCTAACGGGTTTCGGCATAACAGTAGCCGGCGAAAAAACAAGCCTCGTCGAGCTGCTGAAGCTGGCGTTGAGTGCAAGTGACATATCAATCTCTGGTTCCATATTGTTTCTTTTTGTTAACTGCCTCTTGTTTTGATTTAATTGCAAGTTCTGCAACTGATACTAGTGCCTGTAATTTTTATACAATGCTATTTTATTTATTTGAGTTTCGTTCCATATATAGTTTTTCTGAATTGTTTCTGATTCGGTTGTTTTAGGTACTGCTGGTTGAGGTAAACTGATGACCTCATTCTATTTTCTCTCATCAGTTTGATGCTTAGATTTTTATTTGGTTTTGGTATAAATGTTGTGAGCTGGTACAACTTGTTTGGTTTGCAAGTTAAATGTTATTCTCATTTATTCCTATAAACCCGTGGAACGATCCTGTGTTACACCTACAAGTACATTTTTCTTGTTGATAGATTCTGTAAGCTACTTAATCTTGCCGGTAGATTTTCGGGTATTTGCAAAAAGTACCCCAACGTATTCACTTTTTTTGTAAACCATAACGTTGGTACAACTTGTTTGGTTTGCAAGTTAATGTTATTCTCATTTACGCCTATAAACCCGTGGAACGATCCTGTGTGGCACCTACAAGGTACATTTTTCTTACTGATAGATTCTGAATGCTACTTAATCTTGCCGATAGATTTTCAGTATATTTGCAAAAAAGTACCCCCAACTTATTTACTTTTTTTTGTAAATCATAACCTTCTTTTTTTATAATTACAAAAATGTGTCATGAGCTTGCCTTTTTGTTGTTGTTGCAATTCGGAGTTTTAAATATTGTTTGTAAAGGGTAAAATAGTCATTTTTGGAACAAATTTACACAAAATGCAACAGAATAGCAACTTCAGAACTACGATTTGCAAAAGGTGAATATCACTTGCTACATTTTTGCAATTATCTCTAGATTTTTCGAGTTCATACAAGTCCGATATGGTGTAAATATGTGGTATCTGCTCTGTAGTGGGATCTTCTTCTAAGTTTTGCAGATTTATGACCAAAGATCCAGAACTGTGAGTAGTATTGAATGCATGTAACTGAGATGGTTTTATCCTTTTGTCTGGATTGAGGATGTTGCGTTGAACCATTAAGCGCCGAAGTTGGGTTGGGGAAGATTCGAAGTAGTGATGTGCAATTACTGGGATCGTGATGTTGATGTCATTTTGCAGAGATTGGATAGTGGTAGTTAGGTTTGTGATGCAAAGAGCCAAATGGGTTTGTTTGTTGAAGGTTTGTAGTCTCAGTACCTGGTTATGGTTGTGAGAAGTTTCTGTTTTGAGTTTCTCCTTAAATGTTTCTTGTCAGCTAGGTCTGCATTATTACATCAGTTCATGTCACAAGTCATAACTGCTTTGCTCTGTGCTACTTTCAGTACCTACCTTGGAATAATCGTGCAGGAGGGTAAATTGAATCAACTTGATACTTCAAAGAGACTAGATTGCCTTGATTTGAGGTTCTTGCTTTCAAATCTTCGGTCAGGGCGACCAGACGAAATTTTACGTGTAGTTAAGTGGTATTATTCCAACAATAAACTAGAGGTAATAGAAATTATTTCTGTCCTAACCGCCAAGGCTATTGAACCTTAGGATTTCTCTCGAACCTTAGGGTTTTTCTCGTTTTTCTCTCGGAATCGCCCTCGTCTGCTCCGTTCCCCAATCATGTACGCGGTATTATTACCATATCTCTGTCCTCTAGTTTGTTTTGTACTGGTGTTTTGAGGTTTCGATGGCCATGTTCATGGTTTGGACCTACCGAGATGTTGGATCGAACACAAACCGACAGCAGCTAAAGATTTATCAACCGAACACGCACACGATACGATTGAAGAAGGTCTTGGAGCAACCCTATCGTTGGGTTTGGGATCTGGGGGGTGGGACGACAAGATGAGACATGGGGCGAGCAGTGCTGGGACGTTTCAGAGCACTCTACTTTTACTTGCTTTACTATTATTCATGTTTTAATTTGGGATGTACTTTTTATTTCGGTGGTTGGACTTTTTATTTCTTGTATTATTCTTTTGAAATATTCGTAAAGGGATCTCCTGAGTTAGTGTCTACGAGTCAAAGTAGACTACTTTTACAAGTCCATGGGAGCTGGTCGGGCTACGATCGAGCCGGACAATATCCTGGAACCTATGACTTGCACGCCTTCCATTGTATTTTTACTTTTCACAGTAATGTAAATTCTCACTTTACTTGTTTCAAAAAAAAAACTAGAGGTAATAGGATAGAAGCTTGACTGGTAATTTGCAATTAAGAGTTATTTTTTAGAACTTATAATCATTGACAAGTCTGGATATGAGTGAGTACGGGATAAAGCCTAACCGATATCCCTAGACGGTGTAATAGGGTCAATACTCCTTCCGGTCGTTCCCGGACTGGTGGAAGATAAGACATTTTTATAACTCATTATTAATTAAGGATCATTTATTTTTGTATAAATGTGAGCCTAAAAGTTGGCGGCAAATCATGAAAGGACTGTTTGGCTGCAGGACAGATGTAATCCAAATGGGTATATCCTAAACGCGCTACAACGAAGCCTATATAAACATTAATCCTCAAAAAACCGATGACAATCTTACCAAAATCGAGACAAATTTTTTTTGAAACTAACTGTTGAACTTTTAGAATTACAAAGTCCAAACTCCCAAACTCATTAAAGGACACATGGAATTTTTGGACCATTTATCTGATTTTAAATTCTAACTTAACCTAATCGTATTACTATTCTAACCTAGCTAGTTAGTTCCGCTCTTTTCTAACTAACCCTAATTATTTTTCGTGATCCTTTCGCTCCCTTTCATCAGATCTGACAATCATGTTGTCGAATTTGAACGTCACGATCCATTTTTGCAGGTCTCGTAATGACTCACCGCCTGATTATGC
Source organism: Erodium maritimum (assembly GCA_963921825.1). Taxonomy (NCBI): domain Eukaryota; kingdom Viridiplantae; phylum Streptophyta; class Magnoliopsida; order Geraniales; family Geraniaceae; genus Erodium; species Erodium maritimum. The sequence continues at coordinate 8,009,279 of OY997588.1, read as the reverse complement.
CTTGTTTGTATCCATTCCCCTTACTCGGTGTTAAGTCAACCCGCTTACTAGACTTGTCCGACTGGGTCAGATAGATATGGTGAAGCAGGTTTTCATGCCGCCTTTACCATTTTATGAAACATTGACGTTGATATATTGCTTCATTTTCTTTCATGTTGCGTCGATAGTTTTTCTATCCATTTTTTTTGGTAGGGGAGGATATTTCGTAATTTTGGGATGTCAAAGATGGAAGAGTGAGTATGGGATGAATGAGTGAGAGTAAAAGGAGGTGTTGGATTATATAAGGATAATACCATGTACAGACTTTTTTTATCGTGTAAACTTCAAATCATTATAAGCCGTTAGATCTACACAATGAGCGAAGGAGATCAAAATGTGATTTTTGATTTTTTTGCACTATTCAAGTGCAGACTATCGCTATTATAACGCATGTTGACTACGACTGTATACCTGACATACAAAAGAGTGTTGGTATCTTACATACGTATAAAGGCTCCTTTTGTGTGCTACATGCATAGTCAGCACACACTATAGTGTGGTCAAAGAGCTGGAAAATTTTGCGTTTTAAAAAAATAGTCATCATGCATTGACATCATCTGGACCATCATATTCTACAAATCCAAGAACTCTTATTGGCTAATAGTTTGCACGATAAACGCGGTTTGTATTTGATAGTGATTATATATACATCCATTTTGAATGGAGGGCCACGTGGTAGGTAGCCTTTTGCTACTGCCATCTTAGCATCGACACACACGAGAACAGTAGCCACCACCGACTTCGACGTCGATGAACAACGTCGACATCGATATTGGGCTTCAGCATAGACATGCTACATCAATTCTAACATCGACGACTCCGTCATCACTTGGTAGACGTTGATAGAGTTACGTCTCCCACGGAATTTAAATTTTACTGTTTGTTCTCCAACCAAACTCAAGTCAAATTTGAGCCTAATACACAATTTCGGAATCGAATTTCAACATTTTTGAACTCTATTGGTTCTCATTTTCTCCTAAAGTGCATACTAATAGATTATAACTAGTTCTTACCAATTATTGATGATTAAAATATGGTTAATATGTTTAATTTATTTTAGATCTAATTGACACTCTCCAACCGCAATGCTTGTCCTTCAAATTAGCTCCAATCAGTCACAACAATACCAGATAGATCTATCATCAAGCCCCAAAATTCGCAAATTGTAGCTGGACCAATGGAGAAGCTGCCGCAGATCGCCATAATCGGAGCTGGAATCTTCGTGAAGAGCCAGTACATTCCGAGACTCGCCGAGATTTCTGATCTCGTTGCTGTCAAATTCATTTGGAGCCGTACCCAGGTACCTATCATACCATCTCCATCTTCAACCATACATACGTGTGTAGTTTCTATTTCGGCTGCTTAAAGAAAAGTTGCAGTTTCTGTGATTTTGGATGCTGAATGATTTGGAGAAGTAGCCAACTTTGCAGAAATGCTCAATTGGGTTTTGTGATATAACTAAGGAAGTGCACAAAAGGGTATAAATTTGTTAGTGAAAATGGTAAATGTAAGTTGGGTTCCTGTTCTTTTATGGGTTTTATGATAAACTTTTGTAGGAATCAGCAACTGCTGCTGTGGAGGTTGCTAGGAAGCATTTTCCAAATGTGGAATGTAAGTGGGGAGATGCTGGTCTGGATGAGATTATTCGAGATGGTTCAGTACCTGGAGTTGCAGTGGTTCTTGCTGCACAAACTCAGGTATCTGGAATTTGACTCTTCTATCACGATTGTATGACATTGGTTTCTTAGAAGCTGATAGACTCAGTTTAATCATTTAAACAAGTTTATGCAAACCGGGAATTCATACTCATTACATGATTCTAAAGATTGCCAAGGTTGATGGTATTAGTTAATTGACAACAAGGAGAAGAAGATGTTGACATGTTATTGCAGACTAAAGCTAGCTTGTGTTTAATGTTATACATATGTACTGGTAGTGAGACTGAAGAAGTCCAGAAATGCATATGGAATGCTATGAAATTCCTACAGAAAAAAATCTTATCTTTTACCTTTACTAAGGTCTCCGAATCTTTATATTAAGTTGTAGAACTTAACCTGAAAAGGAATAGTTGCTGGCCCATTCACAACTATCACTGCTTAGTGCAAAATCAGGAGCTGCACTGTATTTTTTTTTTTGTGGATTTCTGAACGATAAACTGTTATGAAAAAGTATCTTATTTTCAACCAATAGTTTAACATCCTAATCTCTGGTGCTCAATTGCATCTTTTCCGTGTACTGGTTATTTGAATGTGAATTTTTTGTTATCTCTATAGATGATATCACAACAACTAATTTAATTTCAAGTATATGATAGATGATTTAAAAAAGGTAAGAAACAAAAAAATGAAACAAACTGCCATATCGGTATGTCACTTTTTGAGCTTCTTTCAGTATCTGGATATTTTGCTTATTAATTTTTTGATTATCTCTGTATATGATTATCAATGCAGGTCGACATGTCACTGAAACTGCTAAAGGCAGGAAAACATGTTCTTCAAGGTGATTCACATGCCAAATGGTTTCTTTTTCTTGTGCCTTTATGGAAAAGGCTATATACGATTCCCCAAATATGACATTTTATTATTCTATTCTTTCATTCCAACTGAACATTTATATTATGATAATTATGATAGCAAACAGGTTTTACTTATTTACTATTTTCATTTCAATGTTACTAAAGTTTTTGCCTTTCTTATGTCCTTGATGCATGTTGCATGGCTCTTTTGGTGGTCTGAAGAGAAACCAGCAGCAGCTTGTAAGTAATTTGCAAATTCATTATAATTTAATACACTACCATTATAAAATTACTGATCACTGTAATAAAATATGTCAACATGTGCCCTTATAACTTGTACATGGCATGTAGAAAATGATTTATGGCTATGCTTTTTCTTTGTGTTCCTGTCGTGCATCATCCCCTAGCTAGAGACAATCAACCTTAACTACAACAAGACCATGCTAGACGCTGAAGTTTATTTTTAATCTCCTTACTTATGGGTTAGGTTAATAAGCTTTCTGTTCCTGACTTTAGTCTTATGGTATTCCATCTCCTTCCACCAGTAGTAGCCTGCCTGTACAGCTCAATCCTTATATGAGTCATCAATCATTATTTCGCATTTTGATTTCTTATTGCAAACACTGAAGCTTATAGAGATTCTTTTATTAATTGCACCAAGTCATGTGCATAAGCTACTCCAGTGCAAACAATATTTTACATCTATTATGCTCATAAAGTTTCTGTTTTAAGTACTTGGAGATTGTAATGCAGGTACAAGTGAGTTGGAAGTTGCACTGTCAAGCTACAACTCTATTTCTGTCAATTCTTCTAATAAACCAATTTGGGCGTTGGCAGAAAATTATCGGTTTGAGCCTGCCTTTGTGGAGGTAATTTTTTGTTGTTGCATATTTCTTGGTTGCATAATTCCAGCTTGAAAGAGACTCATTAATTCATTAACAGTGCAAGAAACTAATGGCAGACATTGGGGAGATGATGAGCGTCCAAGTTATAGTTGAAGGATCGATGAACAGTTCAAACCCTTATTTCTCAAGCTCCTGGAGGCGGAATTTCACTGTATGTTTTTCACACTAAACTTATCACCGTTCAGTTTGGTCTCTAGTTCACTAAACCAGTTACTAATTTACCATCAGAGCCATGCTATTGCGCACTTCAGTGCATGCTACTCCCCAATGAGCTATAACCCATGAGTTGTATATACACCATGCGTTATGCTTTGAATACTACAGTAAGTTACACATAGATTCCATTGAAGGCTAAATATATATAGATTGTGACACATCTGGGTGGATTACTTAGCCGTCAAAAATAATTGATACAAAGCTATAAGATCACTTTATTCTTTTGCATTGATATCAATGCCTTCTAGAATGATCCATCTCCTATTTCTTGTAGGCTACCAATGTACTAAGTTATGGATCTTCAACTTCTAGTGATGACATAAATGGTTGTTTATAATGATATGATACCAACTCTCTTTTCTTCTCGTATTATCATAACGAAATTGTGAGGAGTCTTATGTTGACGATTGTTTCTTGGTCCTTCACAGGGCGGTTTCATCTTAGACATGGGGGTACATTTCATTGCTGGATTGAGGATGGTAATCTTCCACATTTCATTACAGTTCAAAGCATAGTTAGCCTCAGTAACATGCTATTTGCTTCATAGTTTAACTTTGAAATGTTATGTTTCCTGTTCATGCGAGCAGGTTGTTGGATGTGAGGTGACATCAGTTTCAGCTATGACATCTCATGTAGATCAGACGTTACCTCCACCAGATAATATTTCCTCTGTCTTGTAGGTTTCTAATGTATTGAGTTACTTTCAGAAGGATATTTACACACCATAATTACAAGCTTAAAACTGACTCTGGATTTTTTTCCCTCAGCCATCTGGAGAATGGATGTTCTGGAGTGTTTGTAATGGTTGTATCATCTAGATCACCCAAGGCATGTACTAAATTTGTAGTCTTGATTTGATTTCCATGTACTAAATCTGTCACTATTTTCAATGACATTGTCTGGTATTTGCAGATAGTCTGGCGAGTTGTTGGCCTGAAGGGAACTCTGGAAGTTGAGCGTGGGAACCAAGATGGGCGACATGGTTATCTGGTAGTTTGTTAACCAATCTTGTTTTCTTAGTGTTGGAAATTATGAGCCGAAACTTTCAAGTTCTTGAATCGGATTCAATATATAGTTGACTCAAAATCTCCATCCATGCTAATGTGTGAGAAATGCATTGATATTACAGGTTACGCTATATAGTGCTGATGGTCAGAGAAAGACCACCTTCTACCCCTTCAGTGGAGTGACAGAAGAATTGAAAACATTTTTACATGACATTTCCGTCAAGGTAGTATAATATGATAGGTTCTCTTACAAATTTCTGTGGTTGGTCATTGGTGTACCAATAAGCATAGTTAATCATTTTTTTATTGACTAAATCAAGTGCATCAAAGCTTTTGGGCTTCAAGATCTTGCTTGTGTAGAAGTAAGGGAGCACCATTCTGAAAGATCTTTTTAAGATTGATGTATCAAGAAATGGGCTCAAGACCTCCCTTACCTAGAAGGGAACTCTAATTTTTGGCACTTGACTTCCACCTTGAGAGATGCCCGACAAGGTCTGAACAGAGTGAGGGAGAGAGAGGCCCAATAAGCATAATTAATCATTTGTCTTTTGGAAATTGAAGTTTTGTTGATAGGTAATATATAGATCTTAGGGAATCTAGGTTGATTGTTGATGTTGGGTATGTTTGTAACTTGTACGAGAGCTATACATTAGAAGTGGTAACCTTGACCCGTGTTCTTGCATGGTTCATTGCAGAAGGATAATGGCTATGAAGCTGAGCCTCGTCTCTCATATCTTGAAGGTGCAAAAGACATAGCTATTTTGGATGCCATGCTAGAATCTGGAGCGAAGAAAGGAGCCCTAGTTCAAGTGAAAAAATTCTAGGTAAATCGATGCCTATCTGGCCAATACGGTTTTAGCAAATTAACTAGGAGCGAAGTGGAGATGCATGCATTCTATAGATAAATCGTGAATTGAAAATATATGACACCTACTGCATACAGAAACTTACAATTATGTTGTGTTGGTGAGTTAATAAAAACATTGGCATAGCTGATGATTGTACTTAGCAATCCAAATCTCCTGTGGATGTAGAGTAGTGGAATTTAAGTAATCTAAATCTGAATGATTGTTGACATAACTGTAGCTGCAATATTGAAACTGAACAGGTAATGGTAGGTGAATAGTAGGTGGATGGGGAAAGAAGAAAGGAAGATGATAAGTTGCTGTGGAAGTTACCAAACCTACCTCCATTTCATTTGTTTCTTTCTCATCCCATTCCAATCTACATTCACTAAAAAAAACTATACCATGCATGCAACTTGTGTAACTTTTCTATGGCCTAATGCCTAATTTTTTTAGTGACCCGTTTTTTTATATTTATGGTGTTCAATCATAAAACGAAGTGGGTATGAGGTTTGAATACCGGTGAGTACATCTCCTAAAAAATAGATGTGGGTTTAACGGTGTGTAGGTTCAAGTCATACTCACGAAATAGTATTTTCAACATAGTTCAATGTGTGAAACATATTTACATGAATAAACTACAATAACACAAACAAACATTTTATAAATTTTTAACTAAAATTATTGTTGTCTACAAACGGGTGAGTTATATTTACATGAATAAACTACAATAACACAAACAATTTTATTTATTTTTTAACTAAAATTATTGTTGTCTACAAACGGGTGAGTTACCAAACCAAACCAAACAGTTCTTTGTCATTGGAGTTTGAGGGTTTCTATGTTGTTGCACCTTCCAAAGACCACGGAGTCATGTGTATTCAACAAGTCAAGGTTAGCATTTTCTCATTCTCTTCTAAAAAATGCTTGACAAGAATGTTTTTTTTTCAAGGTTTTCGTTTTGGAGTTAGTTTTGGTAGTTGTAGAAACTCTTGAAATGCTGCTTCTTTTGCTGAATGTAATCAAATGATGATAAAATACCTGACAAGTTTCCGCTGTTTCATTTTACAGCTTAGAATGCTGAGTTCACTTGATCTGCAAGTTTTGTCTCATTCATTCGATTTCGTGTTAAAAATTGAACCTTTTTCTGATTAAATACAGCACTTTCATCCACTCTTGACTACCCTTTGTTTGGCTGCTGAGAAAATGTACGAAGAGGTCATAAAGTTCCAGTCTTGAACACTGAATGCAAAGCTGCATGTTCAATCATTTTTCAGTTCCATAACATCTCTCATTGTTTCAGTCCCAAGTAAAATCTAGCTTACCAAAAAATGGCAAAGCCTCCCCAAGTCACAGACTTTGCCCTGAAAGAGACCTCACCAAACATCGGCTACACCGGAGACAAGCTTTCCTGCACCTACGACCTGGTCGAGCAGATGCAGTACCTTTACATCCACGTCGTGAAAGCCAAAGACCTCCCCGGAAAAGACCTCACCGGCAGCTGCGACCCCTACGTGGAAGTCAAGCTCGGGAACTACAAAGGCCTCACAAAGCACTTCCAGAAGAAATCAAACCCAGAATGGAACCAAGTCTTCGCCTTCTCGAAAGAACGAATCCAAGCTTCAGTCCTCGAAGTAACCCTCAAAGACAAGGACTTTATCAAGGACGACCACATGGGCAGAGCCCTGTTCGATCTCAACGACATCCCGAGACGAGTCCCACCGGACAGCCCTCTGGCGCCGCAATGGTACAGAATCGAGGACCGGAGAGGAGACAAGGTCAAAGGAGAGCTCATGTTAGCTGTCTGGATGGGGACACAAGCCGACGAAGCCTTTCCACACGCTTGGCACTCCGATGCAGCGAGTGTCGGCCCCGAAGGGGTCACAAGCATCCGATCGAAAGTCTATCTCTCCCCCAAGCTCTGGTACGTGAGGGTCAATGTGATCGAGGCTCAGGACTTGGTTCCAAGCGATAAAACTCGAAACCCAGAAGCTTTTGTGAAGGCTGTGTTGGGGAATCAAGCTCTAAGGACAAAAATTTGTCAAAATAAAAGTGTAAACCCGATGTGGAACGAGGATTTGGTGTTTGTTGTAGCTGAACCGTTCGACGAGCCTCTGCTCTTGACTGTCGAGGATAAGTTGGAGGTATTGGGGAAATGTCTGGTTCCTCTGCACATTGTGCAGAGGAGATTCGACCACAAACCCGTTAATACGAGGTGGTACAACCTCGAGAAGCACTTGCTCGTCGAAGGGGAGAAGAAAGAGATCAAATTTGCTAGTAGGATTCACTTGCGGGTTTGTTTGGACGGAGGGTACCATGTTCATGACGAATCGAATCATTGCAGCAGTGATCTGAGGCCAACCGCTAAGCAATTGTGGAAACAGAGTATTGGGGTTCTGGAAGTCGGGATCTTGAGCGCTCACGGGCTTGTCCCTATGAAGACTAGGGACGGGAGGGGCACGACGGACGCGTATTGTGTGGCTAAGTATGGCCAGAAATGGATCCGGACAAGGACTATTGTTGATAGCTTGGCTCCGAGATGGAATGAGCAGTACACTTGGGAGGTCTTTGATCCGTGTACTGTTATTACTATTGGAGTTTGTGACAACGGGCACGTGCACGGTGGAGGGAAGGATTTGAGGATCGGGAAGGTCAGGATTCGGTTGTCTACGCTCGAGACTGATCGGGTTTACACGCATTCATATCCTCTCATCATTCTTCATTCCTCGGGTGTGAAGAAAACAGGGGAGGTTCAGCTGGCTGTGAGGTTCTCTTGCTCGTCTTTGATCAACATGTTGAGGTAAACTTTGTTTTAAACGGGCATTTATATTTGGTCGGGTTTATGCAATTAGAATTTTAATTTTTTTTTTCTAAAACGAAAAGATATTGGTGTTTTTATTCAATGCAATGACCCTAATTTACGATAGAATTCAAGATTGTAGATCCTAGCATCCAGAATATAGTCTGGTACACTCGTAGTTTTACCAATGCTCGTGGACCTGTAGAAGCAATCTGTTTTATATCGTAGAAACAAAAAATAAACAGACAAATAAACACAGAAACGAATAAGTAAAACTACGGAGCTTGCGATACCAGTTCTTCTGAAACCCAAAGCTTTCGTGGTGGGGCGTTTCGATCTTGTCGGTCCGTCGTCTTGATTCGCTAGAATTCCCACGGATGGGATTGCGTTTAGATGTGATCGGTAAGGTGGATCATGCGTTGGCGTAAACACCAACAGCCTCCCTCGAAGGTTCAGCTCATAACATGACTTCATCCAAACGGACATCCCATAAATCGACTTCATCCAACGTCAAAACTCGAATATGTCCACCCGAGATCGGGCTGCAGAGCGAGATTACTGCATAAGAGAAAGAAAAGATAAAAATAAATACGAAACAAGAGAAAACAGAGAAGAACAAAGAGAGGGAGCCGCCGCTGACTTTGGCTTTGGCTTTTTTCCTTCGCTGTCTAGAAAGTTTTTTTTCGAATTAAATTTTAATCTTTTGAATTGGGCATGAACGGGTCTCTACGTTATTGGGTAGCAATCATTTATATTGGGTCGGGTCTCTACGTTCAAAAATTCAATCTTTTGAATTGGGTATGACTATAAAATTATTAGATAGCTGTCCCCTACATTTGGTTGGGTTTTCATAACTAAAAATTCAATCTTTTTAGATTTTATACAGCTCTTTGTTCTTAATTATATTCTTGTAACTTGAGTTCAGTATGTATTCGCATCCATTGCTGCCGAAGATGCATTACATCCATCCCTTATCGGTGATCCAGCTCGATATCCTGAGGCACCAGGCGATGCAGATCGTGGCGATGAGGCTGAGCAGGGCAGAGCCGCCGCTGAGGAAAGAGATCGTCGAGTACATGCTCGATGTGGACTCGCATATGTGGAGCATGCGGAGGAGCAAGGCTAATTTCTTCCGGATCATGGGAGTGTTTAGCGGGATCATTAGCATAACCAGATGGTTCGATCAAATTTGTCACTGGAAGAATCCAATCACAACCGTACTCATCCACGTCCTGTTCGTGATCTTGGTCCTCTACCCGGAGCTCATACTCCCCACCGCTTTTCTCTACATGTTTCTGATCGGCGTTTGGAACTTCCGGTGGAGGCCGAGACACCCTCCGCACATGGATACGAGGTTGTCTCACGCGGACGCGGCGAACGGGGACGAGCTGGACGAGGAGTTCGACTCGTTCCCGACGTCGCGGCCGTCGGATGTGTGCAGGATGAGGTATGATCGGCTGAGGAGTATCGGCGGGAGGGTCCAGACGGTGGTCGGGGACTTGGCGGCGCAGGGGGAGAGGTTTCAGTCGCTGTTGAGCTGGAGGGATCCGAGAGCGACGACGTTGTTCCTGATGTTCTGTTTGGTGGCTGCGGTGGTTGTTTATGTGACGCCGTTTCAGGTTGTGTGTCTTTTGACGGGGTTGTATTTGTTGAGGCATCCTAAGTTCCGGCACCGGCTTCCTTCGGTTCCGCTCAACTTCTTCCGGAGGTTGCCGGCGAGGTCGGACAGCATGTTGTGAGATTTGAGGTTGGTTTTGGAGGGTACTATGATGTGTTTGTCACCTTGTAACGTTCTCTTGTTCATGTATATAAGTCCAATCATTTGTGAACTAGAATAAAAAATTAAACATGATTCATGATTGCATAGGAGATGAATTGTATGTATCAGTTTGATCCAATCTCGTTCATTTTTCAGCACGAATACATTCTTCCGTATTAAATTTGAGCTCATATCGGAGCAACTCCAACAATGTCAATAGGTGAGGTTTGGAGGCGCTTGTTCTGATGCGTACATCTCCATGACTTTCTGGTAGATCTGGTTGTCGATGTATTCACTCCATGACTTTCTGATAGATCTGGTCACTTGTGAACGTGTTTTGAACGGACCCGGAATAACCGTTAATTTTTTTTTTCACCCGAAGGCTCATTTTCCCTGTGAATCTTCATCTTCTCCTACTTCTTGAGGCAGAATATTTCGTTTGAGTGTACTCTGCCTCAATGGACATTGGATAAACTGAACGTCACAAAACCTTCTTTTGTACGAAGTGCTCTTTTAGCATTGTATATTTGTATTATCTTTTTATGATATTCAGTATTTCCAACAGGGTGCAATAAATCTTCACTTCACTCTACCGTTGACTTTACCCTTTTGTAATAACTATTCATCTGTAAAAACACTGGTCAACAAATGTGGAATTAACTATTAATAAAGAAAGAGGTACATGATAAACGTCATGCACCCGATCCTAACTCCTAGAGTCCGACTTTCATTTGTCTACGTCCTCTGAATCTCCCACAAAAGAAATTGTATATACTTTTAAAACTATTTAATTATTTTCCTTGGTATCTATCGTTTACAGTCCCTTTCGTCTCTGTTATAGTGATTTCCTCAGCAAAATAAACAAAGTTCCCTTTTTTATTCCAATTCTCAGTCTTTGATTCGTCATCAATCTCTCATATAAATTCAGGGGAGACCTGTTGATTAGGGTTCTGTGGATTTTGACATTCATTGGTGCGAAGACCAGAGGGATAGGGCTTGAAATTTGGTGAGTCTCAACTGTCAAAACCTTCTTCTTCTGCTTCTAGTGTTTTTGAATGCTGGTTTATTTGTTGTTTGTTGTGTGTATTTCATATGTTTTGTGGGTTGTTTCCAGTTTATTGTATTTGTGAAGATTCTGTATGTAAAATATATGCAATCCCTTTTCTCTGTTTTTTTTTTCTGGACTTTGAATCTGTAGTGATTTGTATTTTGTTGGTGGGTTTTGTGAGAATTTTGGTTTGGTCTGGGTGTGAACATTATATGTTTTTTTTATGTGTTTAAATGTGAGCCCTTTTGTTCATTTCCATAGGTGGTAAGCTGATTGATATCATCATAAAGGGGAATGTTTGTGGCTTAGTGTTAGTGGTTGGAGAAGCTTTTGTGGGTTTGTGCATATGTTATGGAAATGAGAGAAGGAATTGGAATTCTGAATATTGTATAGTTGGCTGTTCCTAAGTTAAAGGTACAAAAGACTCCTCAGATCAGTGATTGTACTGAATGGAGGGTTTGATGACACTTGGTTATGGTTCGGATATTGAAGCTGATGACATAAGGTGCCAGAACATTGCAGAGAAAGATGTCAGCGATGAAGAAATCGAAGCAGAAGAGTTGGAGAGGAGGATGTGGAAGGACCGCATCAAACTCCAAAGGATCAAGGAAAAACAGAAGCTTGCAGCCCTAGAAGCTGCTGAGAAGCAGAAGCCGAAACAGACCTCTGATCAGGCTCGCAGGAAGAAAATGTCTAGAGCCCAGGATGGGATTCTCAAGTACATGCTGAAGCTCATGGAAGTGTGCAAAGCCCGTGGATTTGTATACGGGATCATCCCTGAGAAGGGTAAGCCCGTTAGTGGTGCATCTGATAACATAAGGGCTTGGTGGAAGGAAAAGGTAAAGTTCGACAAGAATGGCCCTGCAGCAATTGCCCAGTTTGAAGCTGAGTGTCAAGCCATGAGTCAAGCGGATAACATACGAAATGGTAGCTCTCTTCAGGACCTGCAGGATTCAACTCTGGGGTCTCTTCTGTCATCTCTGATGCAGCATTGTGATCCTCCTCAGAGGAAGTACCCCTTAGAGAAAGGTGTTCCGCCACCTTGGTGGCCCGATGGAAACGAAGATTGGTGGGCTGAGTTAGGGTTGGCGCAGGCCCAGAGTCCTCCATACAGGAAGCCGCATGATTTGAAGAAGATGTGGAAGGTTGGAGTTTTGACAGCTGTGATTAAGCACATGTCGCCTGATGTTGCAAAGATAAGGAGGCATGTTCGCCAGTCGAAGTGCTTGCAAGATAAGATGACTGCAAAGGAGAGTGCGATTTGGTTGGGAGTTTTGAGTAGAGAGGAAGCTATGATTCAGCAGCCGAGTGATCATGGCACATCCGGCATTACAGATACACTTGCAGGGAGGCGAAGAAGGAAGAAGCAGCCTGGTAATGCCATCAGTAGCGATAGCGATTATGATGTTGGCGGTGTTGAAGATGGTGTAGGTTCTGTTTCTTCAAAACATGACAGGAACAATCAACCGGTGAATAAAGAGGAAGCAACTGAGAAACCTAGGAAGAGAAAAAGACAATCAAATTCTTCTGAGCAACAGCTCGAAACATCTAACAATTTCGAGTATGAGCCAAGAGACTCTGTACCTAATATGAGTAATGATATGATGTTGATTGGATACAATTTAGCCTACGAGCCCAGGTACTCTTTGCCTGGCATAAACCGTATGCATGGAGCTGATCAAGACAGAGATCTAATGCTGGATTTGAGGCCTCTAGAGATAGATTATGCGGGTCAACCCCAGCTTCCAGCTTCTAATGTCAGTCAATTCCCGGCCCTTCCTTCTGTAGATGCAAGCTCCACACCGAGCGTGGATGTGCAAAATGCAGAGTTACATCAACAGTATCATTTCTATCATGCACCGACAGTAGAGTATGGATCCATTCATGATATGCAGCATCCTCCCCAAATCAGGCAAGAAGAAACCGAAGTTCTGCCTCTGGTAACCGGAGAATATACATTTCCTGATCAAGATAGCCATTTTGATTATCAGTTCAATGATTTGTCATTAGAGATTGGTGAATTCAACACTTTTGATGTTGAAATAGGTACAGACTTCTTGGATGGTGATGACTTGATACTACCATACTTAGGTTCATAAATAGGGAGCTTTGGTATGTATTATTCGTCTTTCCTCGTAATTGAATTTCATTTTCATAGATTTGACCAGGAAAAAGAAACATCATTCAAGCTACAGATTTATACTTGCAAACAACCTTACACCTTAAAACCCTGTCCTGAACATAAAACCCTGGCATGACCATAACCTTAACCCGGCTTGTCCCTAACCTCTGCCTATCCATGAACATGTCTTCCATGTAATGCGCATCAAAGCTCCTACTCTCTTCAACCCTCATAATCCCTAGTGTCGGGTTGAATGAAAACGCTAGCTGATGAAGGAGCCATATGCATTTAGCAGCAATGAAGAACGACTGCAAGAGCTGCTCAGTCCAGGGCCTTGTCCAGTTCAGTGTCGCTATTATGCAGCTCATTTTCTGGTCACAAAACCTGCTGAACTCTTCACTGTAATACTTTGTTCCCTTCCTCAAAACCTCGTTCCAGCTTAGGTTCCTCAGAGCAACAAACGATGCAAATTGTGCTTGCCTGTCCTGTTGAGGATCTAAGAACTTTGGAGAGCCGTTCTTCTGGAAAGCACTGTTCTCAAAGTCTTGGTAGAGAGATTGGTTTATGACTGCTTCAAGATGGTACAGAACAGCTTTCGAATGTTTTGAGTTAAGCGAGAGCTTGTAAGGTTGGAGAACTGAGTTTATGTTGTCCATATCAGCTTCTTCGATCTGTCCAATGAGTGTCTTACAGAATTGTTTCACAGACAGCCTTGATTCAGACACAATCTGTAAGAAAGCCTCCACCATTACTTCCTCGCTAACCGGCATACCCTTTTCAGGTTCCAATTCACAATCCTTTGCTTGTGTGGCTTTCTTTAACTCCTCACAGTAACTCTCCAAGTACTCGAGTTTGTTCCTCAAATCCCCTAGAGAAGACTTCATTTCCATAACCTCCAACAGCGCCGCGTCTCTGTTCTCATTAGCTTCCATCAGTTCCTTTTTCAAGCTCTCAATTGACAAATTCCCCAAATCCTGAGAAGAAACTTCCTCGGACTCTGCTCTACTGGTTGAGCTCTCATGCTTCTTCTTCTCCTTCTTATTCTTCAGCTTCGTGAACCAGCTTGGGAGAGTCATTCTTTTGGTCTTGCTCGGTGAATGAACCGATGCGTGAGAATCAGTCAATGGCACAACAACGTTGGAGCTCTTGCTGATCCTTGAAGCATTGTCGGAGCCAGCTGTTATAGTTGCAGGCCTGCACTTGTTGCAAGAACCGGCCACTGATTTTTGGTCATCTGACGGACAGATATGGGAAGGAGACTGATCGGAGTTCATATAATCAGGTAATATTACATCATTGCCACTCCCTCTTCCTCCTAAATCATAACCCTCCCAATTATCAGATTCTGTTCCACTTCTCGGAATCTGCTGATAACATGGTGCTGCAGCCTCATCTTTATAGCTCTGTCAAATTTTCTCACACATAAGTACATTTTCCCGAGAAAATCAAAATTTTAGGGGCGTTGGAAACTTCAGGTATGGAACAAATCTTAAGCTAACTTGACCAGGAAAAAAAACACCAAAACTTAATATATCTGATGAAATTTAAGCTATGGGTTTGCTTTGGATTGATTGTGAAATTTGGGGATACAAAATCCACCAACAATTGTGTTGATGATCATAAACCTAACAAGTTCCCATATTGCAGTTCCAAGCCCAGAAACAGTATCACAATAAAAACCAAAACTTTAAGAAATCAGTGAACCATATGATTCAATTGCAACCACAAAAGCTAACATTTTTAGCTAGTTTTGTTCATGGAGCTAAGAACCCATTAATTTTTTTGAACAAAATCGAAAAGGGTCGGAGAGGATTAGGACTCACAGGAGCGAAAACGGGATAATCTTGGGCTGAGAGTTGAGTTGCAGAAGGACGACGCGAAACAGGGGAAGTTGTGAAGCCGAGATTGGGAGCTGGGCTGTTACCATGAACCAGAGCAGCGTGAAGAGCTCTGAGCTCCACGGCCTTGGCAATGGCGGCTTGGATCTCTCGCCTGCTCACCTCTTGACGGGTCTTGTTATGGGTCTGAAATGTGTGAGAGCTTGGCGCTGTCGCTGGGGTTGGTGAAGTATCAGCAGCCATTGACGAAAACAGAGCACAAACATATGTATAACACTCTACCCAGATGAGAATGAACAGAGAGAATGTATATACATAATGAGAGGATTAAGAAGTGGGTATGAAATTCAACGGTTGGATTTGGTTGGGGGAGATGAAGATGATCATATCCAGTTTATGATCTTGTAGAATCAAAAATGCACAAGGCTTTGTCTTCTTCACTCATCTCTGAAAATTGGGTTCATAGAAATGGCAGCATGTGATGAGCCAGAAGATTAAGAGAGAGAAGAAGAAGAAGATGATGAATTGGAGTGGTGTTGGTTTAACTTGTGCAAGATTTCATTTTTACTCCATCTACAGAACGTCAAATTACCAAAAAGCCCTTGATGTCCTGAAATGATATGGCACCAACATGATGGTTTGCTACTTTTAGGTCGTTGAATCACAAGTGTTTTAATCTATTATAACGGGACCATAGAATTGTCAAAACTTGAATGCTACGTTTTTTTTCGTAATTGTGTTCTTCAAAATCTGAATCATGATCACTGATGCAACTAACAAAAACTTGTATCATCTTGATTATATATTGTGGCAAGGGTTTTGTGTTGATGATTTTTCTTGATGAGTGACATTTTTTTGTTCTATTTAACACAGTTTGAGTGATATCATGCTACTATTAATTTAAGTAAATTGATTCTCTATTAAAAAAAACAAATATTATAATAATAAAGAGTAATTTTACAATTTTATTTCTAATCCTTATATGAAAATGCACCTATAAAGTTAGGTAAAAATCTTTATGAGAAACTTGATTAAAGCAACTCATAAGAAAAGATGACTTGTCACTCCGCCAATACTCTTTTGTTTTTTAGAAAAAATGTCACCAAAACTCCAAATTCTTATAAGCTCATCCAAAAATATTTACATAATTGAGCAAACTCATAGATGACCCAATTCATAAAAATCTAAATCGGTTTGAGAGAACCAATTCATAAGACCTCTTGTTTTTGGACTTATTTTGACAGAGATAGATCAACTCCATAAAATAAAAGTACCATTAGGTTACCGTTAGCTGAGGGGTATTTTCGTCCGAAACGGATAGAGCCAGTTGCGTAGAGGAGCGAAAGGGATATGAGGACGTGGGGGACAAAAAAAATGCATTACCTTACAAAACACTCATTGTCTCGTGAAGGATTGTGCCATTCGGGGGGGCCTTTTTGGTTTTGCCCTCTCCTTTTATCCTTCAACAGGAGTAACTACATATATAAATAAAATGAATAAATAAAATACTCAAAGTCTTGTTCAGAGTTTAAACCATATTTTTAAATTTCTTATTTAACCTTTTTGAATATTAATTTGACGAATGTGAACGACTTGTGTTTTTACTTGTTATGCATCACTTTCTTCCTATAAGTTTTGTTTTGAGCGGCAACGAAAATAATATATTAATGAAAAGAAATTTTCAGATGTAAAGTCTCAAAACGAGTCACTCAGGAGAAATAACAACTAAATGAAATAACGGTAAAGAAGGAAATAAAAAAGCAAAACATCATGGGACAAGTACGAAATTAAAAAAGTAATTTTTCACCGAAGTACTTCAAAGATGTCAACAGGAAAATGCTATGATAACGGTCGAGGCAATTAGTATATCGGCTGAAGATTGTGGGATAAGACTGAGTAAGCCATATGGTAAAAATAGGCATCAAACGACTCTAGACTGTGTTTCTGGAGAAAACTATGTAAGCGGTCAAGATCACTGAAGTAATTGTTGAAGTCCAAGAGTGACGGCCTAGACAGTCATGTAACCAAGGACTGAGATGACTCAAATTTCCATGAGGTAAGTGTCCCAAAAATAAAATTTGATATGAATTCCTAGTATTTAAAGACGTAAGCTAGACATAGATGGTGAACCATGTGTGTTTTGTAAAACTTACCGTGAATATTATTTTTTTGCAAAAATTTATGACGAATTATTTTTTGTCCGCAAATTTATGAACGCTTTTTTTCCAAAATGTGGAAAGTAACGCTATAAAAACACATATATAAGAGTTTCAAATTGCAACTACACGAGAGTTACAATTATCAAAACACATATAATACAAAAGGTACAATTGTCACTTGTTCTAAAAAAATTGATCTCATGTGATTATTACAATATTACATGAGTAGATTTCGCTAAACAAAGCGGATATACAGGCAAAAATAGTTTATTGGAAAATTTTACAAAAAACATATATAATCAACCGCAAATTTGTACAATTATCCATTTTATATACTGGGATGACACTCCAACCCTAAGCATGATTTTGAACATTTTGCAAATAAAAGTTATAAATGTTAGAGTAAATAATCTTTTGTGCACATATCCAATGATTTTTCAAATGACCTATCACTCAATGACACGTTTTGTTCTATAGAAACAAATTCATTGCAACACTGTTGAATAGACTTTACTCAAAGTGGGTTTGATGTTTGAAGAACAAAAAGAATGTAAAATTTCTTTATTCCAAAAAAGAGCACAAAAGTAGCTTTTTGGACGGGGACAAAATAAGCTAAAAACAATAGGAGTTTAGTGTTCCATTGCATGAAAATACAATTTTCTCGTAATCTTTGTAGGGTTCCATTGCAAAAGTTGTGTTCATGATAAGAGATAGGAAAGGCTTTGGTGGAAAAAAATTGACCACGCAATGAGGTATCACAAATTTGCAGATCATTTTGATCGGAACTAGTCGTGGGATCAACTTTAATCTATTATTTACCAAAAGACAGTACTATACAACTTTGTTGGCTAATCATAATTGACTAGGTACTGTGGTTGATTAGTCTAATTTGGGCACATGGGGGTCACTAATTAGTTTACTCATGCATGTTTTGCATTCACCCTTACTTGCCATTGGAACTAAATTGTTGTGTTATTAAAGAAGTCACATAATTACATTATCAATTAGTTCAGCCACGGGAATAATGATTCCTAAAACACATGGACTTCAGCCAATTCAGGATTGAAACCAAAAGAACAAAAAAATGACATCAAGAATAAATAATAATGTTTGGGAGGAGGCTCTCTCCTCGTGGGCCCTTGGCCTAGTGGTATGATTCTCGCTTCGAATGCAAGAGATCCCGAGTTCGATTCTTTGAATGGTCATGATAATTTGGTATTTACATTTCTTTATGAATTAGTCACATATCATTTACATGTTTTACGAATTAGTCAAGCTTATTTACATATCTTTATGAATTGATCACATATTTTTTTACATATCTTATGGATTGATTATAAATCATTTACTTACTTATTACGGTGACAAGTAATTTGGTGTTTTGGTCGGTGCTTTGGATTACATTTTTACATTTAACTTTTATTTTTTGTATGCACATGGTAAGAAAATAGTTTTGATACTCATGTTTGTACTAGAGTTTGGTTGTTTGTGTTACCCCTTTAAAGTAAAGTTTGTTTGTTTATGTTTTTTTGCTCTGTTAGGGTTTGCGCCTCTAATGGAGGACAAACCTAGTTTTTTAGCCCCTCCCCGTCGTGTCTCATCTGGCGTTGTCTTCACTCTTTCGACGTAGGTTCGCTCTCTCCTCTCCGCCACCATGGCGTTCTCCTTACTCATATGCTTTATCTGTTGTCGTTCGGCTTGGGTTAGAGGAGTTTCCCTCTTTATTGGGCGTCCTGTCTCAGCCTTTTTCGTCGGCAATTCCTCGGATATACCCACCTCCTTGGCCTCCACTAATCCATGCGAACATGGTACAGTCTCGCACCCCTATTTTCTGTCCCTATTGCAGATTGATCTGACACTGGATGAATCCGGTCTCTGATCCTCGCTCCTGAGCAACTCTCGCCGTCTCTGAAGCCACCATCGGCACGTCCATCTCCTTGGCCTACACCGCCGAACCATCCTCGACCCCTCTCTCGATTATGGACCAAGCTAATCGAGTGGGTCTTTGTTATTTACACTAATTTTGTCTTTGCAGGGTCAAAGCCTAGCGCGTAGAGAGTCGGGGACTTTTTTGGGGAGGGAACCCTGATTCGCGTATATCCTCCCACCACTACTGGAGAAATCCTTGGTCATTACTGTTGCGACAGTTTTTCGGGGCAGGACCTCAAGTACCATATTCACACTCGTTTTTGTTGGCCCTTATGGCATCCAAATACCGTCAGTAGCGGTTATAGTAGAAAAAAGATGGGTGAACTTCGGTTCCGTACTGTCCTTCTTAAGTGGTCAGGGAGCCTGCTCCCTGACACACATCGATGTAACGGTTATTAAGGTTTAATGAAATTTCCTTTTTTCGTTAAAAAAAATAGTCATTTATTATAATATTATATTATATTTATATTATTCGTATTGTTTTACATTATCTATTGTAACAAAAAAAAAATATGGCTGCTCCTTCCCGTTATAAATCCTGTGGCTCCGCCAGAGCTTATAGCATGTTACCTTTATTTCAACGAATCGGTAAATATAATATTACTTGTTAATTATAAGAGAAACAATAGGTCGAGACTCGAGGAAATTACTGAAATCAACTAGCAAACAACTTAACAGACAGACATAGCTAAATGCTACGCCGAAGAAACGACCGAAGTTGACGTAATCATTTGATTTTCAAGCCGAAAAACACTACGCTCTCGAACAAGGCTTCAATGGCTTCCCACAAAGGCAAGCATTATGCTCAAACGACGCCGCATCAAGGTGATCGAAAGGCGATCCCGCCGGAATCTTCCCGCACAGGTGGTTGTAACTCAAATCCAAATATCCGATATACGACGAACTCGACATCGATTTCGGTATCGGACCCTTCAAATTATTACGAGACAAATCCATATCGGTGAAATAAGTTCTCGGACCGAACACGTCCGGTACCTTACCCTCCAGGCCGTTTCGGCTCAAGTTCAAAGAGATCACCCCCGAGTTAATCAAACTCGCCGGTACCGGACCGGTGAACTTGTTGTCGTCGAGATAAAGGGTTGCGAGAACAGACATTTTGCCTAGCCAATCGGGGATTTTACCGGAGAGTCGGTTCGAGGAGAGATATAAATCGGCGAGATGGTATATCTTCGAGATCGAGACCGGGATTGACCCGGTAAGTTGATTCCCGCTGAGTAAGGCTCGGCTGAGTCTCTGAAGCTTTCCGAGATTTTCGGGAATCTGACCCGATATTTTGTTGTTTCGGAGGTCGAGGTGGGTCAGGCCCGAGATATCGGTGAGCGAGGACGGTATTTTACCCGAGATCTGGTTGTCGGCGAGATTTAGAAGCCCGAGTAGGCGGAGCTTCCCGATATCGGCCGGAATGGGGCCGGAGAGGTTGTTGTCGACCAAGTCAATGATTCGGAGGGCGGTCAACGAGGAGATGCATGAAGGGAGGTTTCCCGAAATGCCCTTCCAGTGGGCGATGACGATGCCGGAGAGGCGAGGGAGCTTGCAGATGGCGGAGGAGATGGTGCCGGTCATGTAGCCGGTCCGGCGAGCTTTCTGGAAGATGGGTTCCTCGGATATGCCGCGGAGGGTGATCCCGGCGACCCGGCCGGAGCTCCGGTCGCAGGTGACGCCGTACCAGTTCTTACAGCAGTTTGACCCGGTCCAGGATTTGAAGACTCCGATGTATGGCTCGTGGAGGGCGGCCTTGAAGGCCATCAGCGCCGCCCGGTCGGACGGGTGGCATCCCTTGGCCGCGGAGGCGAGGAGGAGGAGCGCCGCCGTGAGGCACGTGATGATCACGTGAGGACGAGGCATTGTTTTGAAGAAAAAAGTTGGTATTGATTGTTCGAAATGAGAGTGTTTTTGTAATTGACTTTGGAGAGTGAAGTGCGGGTGTGAGGAACATGCAGCAGCGAGATTCTCTGTGGCTATGAAGCTTAAACCCAGTTCATAATTCATATCCAACGTGACTTAAGGATATGTAATTGCGTGAATTTAGGATCTTGAGCACTCTCTCTTATGCATGGGGTTTGCTGATTATGTTTTGATTAAATTATTATGAACGTGGTGATGTGCATTGTTGGAGTATTTAATGTGATTGTAATGTTTGTGTTGTTTTTGGTCTATTAGAGACAACCTACGGGAATAAGACCTGCACATGAAGTCCCCAGGAGATCTGCTGTGGCAATGAGGTCATAATCACTCATTGGGAGGAGAAGGACACCTGTTTTAATCCTTGGAATCCTAAATTTCCACGAATAGAACGTTGTGGGTTTGGCCACATGCCCGTTTAAGCCAGGGCCCAGCCTACCTGCAAGGCCTAGATATTGAGATTCATGTATGGCACTACTCACTAGGGTTTATTTTAAATCTGTGACATTGTCAAACCGGCCGATACGAACTAGAATTTATCTAGATTGATTAAGACGTCTATAGTCGGATTAAATCAAATCGGTATAATCCCGATCAAGTTAAACTAAAATTTGGGAAAATCTCAACAAAATCGATCCGATTTGTGGGTCCAATGTAAAGACCTTTACAGTAGGAATACGCATAATTCGTCTATTCCTAGTCTTATGTAAAAAAAAACAATCATTTGCATATGTTATTATTTTCGAAAGCGAGGAAAGTAAAGTATAATGCAAAATTGAGAAACACCAAAACACGAGAACCAACAAAAAATACCTCCGAGCAACCCGAATAGATGAGAACTAGAGATTGGGGAACCCGTTCATCAGGCACTATTTCAGATATTCTCGAACACTCGTCCACAACTCATGCTTGTTGAAGGAGAGAACTACATTACGAGCATACGTCCGGTTGACCTCGAGGTGCACCTCGACATCGGTGGCTGTTGGACCGAGCTAATGTCGGGCCTACATGAACGCCAACTCGAATCGCTACACCTGAAGGGTTTTTTTTCCAATGATCCTTCAGCTGCTTCGTGGACCGAGGATATGGTTTTATCACTATGGGTTTCCAGTCATCATACAAAACATGCCAATACTATCTGGTGGCACTGCCGTGAAGCATCCACGCAACAACGAGTCAACTCTCCTCCACGTCTGTCCCAATAGGCGCCATCGGTTCGGTCTTGGAGAAAGTATATGTTGTTGCCGATTTTATTTTGGAGAGCGTCTTGAAGAGGAAGAGTTGATGTCGATTCTATATTTGAGTTTGCTTTAAATAAGAGAGACAAAATAGCAGGGTTTGATATCCAAAGGGATAGAATCGGTCCAACAAAAAATGTGGCAGAATCGGTCAAAGAAATTATGGTGGCAGATTTGATGCATTTGACCAAGTGAATAATCGGCCATAGAAAAAAAAATAATTAAAAGGTTGCATTTATATGGAACATTACAGGGTAGGTTTCCGCGTACAAAATAAAACCGAACGTGTACGAAACCGAGTAGTACGATAAAAAATAAAAACATTGAATATGCTAGTTGTGGTTCATAGCTCGACGCATCTCGAACATAAGAGCCACATGATTGGACTTCTCTAGCGGGGTCTAATCGGATGTGTCGAAAGCAACTGTTGTAGCGTATTGTTTGGTCAATGACAACCGGTACTTCATAAGGAGGGTTTTTGTGCGCTTGAATCGAATTCTGGTGGCGGACCCATCTCAACCTATAAAACCACATTTTCGTTCTCGAAGTACATAAATCTCCCCCCCCCCCCAAAAAAAAACATCTCCCCCTCTCTGCCTCGCCTTTCTCCGATCACCACTATCTCCAACCTTTCCCTCGAGTCAATCACTGGGCCTCACAACCACTGGGCCCACTAACCCTTGTTGCCTCTCGCATGTTTGTCTGCAGTCTTTCACCGACTCGACCGACAAGATGGGGACTGTCAACATGTACCACCGGCTGCTCCCACATGAGGTGACATACTCCCAACCTGGGGACTAACAACCCATGACGGGTCTTCGCCGATCAACACCGCGTAAGAGAAGTTTTGTAGAAGAAGAGGACGATCTCATCCTCCAATGGATGTTGTATGACGTTGTGGTGAGTAATAGGCCTTAAAGACCTATTATAGCACAACCGATGACCTCCGCACCACCCCACTTGTCACGCCCCAAATTCGGTTTTGGCCGGACTCGAGACGTGAACTAAAACATTAATAAATTTAAATGAAAGTAAAGTCGTAAATCTTAAAATAATAATCTGCGGTTCATAAATTTGAATAAAAGAGTCAACCGCTCTTAAATAAAACGTAAAATATATCTTTAGTTCAAAACACAATACGTCACTAGACCTACAAGACAAGAACTCACCAGCTCCCAAGCTCAGTTATGTCCTGCTAGCACAACCCCGCTCAACACCTGAAAAACAACAAGGTAAGGGGGTGAGCTTTCGCTCAGCAGGAAAAGTAGTTAAGGTTATAAGCAAGCGCTCACCACCACGGGTAACCGTCCAATTAGGGCATACTAGTACAGCACACACTAATTTCCAACGGAACTCGTAACCACAAGCCTCAACTCAAGATCAACCACACTCACAAACATACTCACACGAACAAGCACAAACTGCAACCGCACTACTTAACAGATCAACAAACAGCGTAAACAGTAAAACACACACACGTCCCGTACTGTAGTCCCCTACTATGTTGGCTGTCCACAGCCCGACTCTATCATATCGTACCGGAACACACAACGTCGACCTATATATCTTCCCGGCAAACACTCGGGGCACAATCTCAATACATCATACTAGAATCTCCATCGGCCTAGACCTCTTCCCGGCACTCCTTCGGGAAAAGAACAACACAAACCGTCGGCCTAGATATCCCACATCGGAATACCCCCTCGATGCAGGTATCGTACCGGAACCACTACCCAGGGGACCGCGTATATGTGGGACCACACCGTCGGCCTAGGTACTACCCTACACCGGCGTACCCCCTCGGTCGTAGGTACCAAACCGGAATACAACTCCTCTTGGAACAAACTTCAAGATAATATCACACATCGCAATGCCATAATCAAACACGGCTTACCAAGCCCAACAATCTTACCAAACCAGTAACGTCGGTCTATCAACCACCCGACCATTTCACAAGCAATGGTTCATGTCAATCACACGCATGACACACTTGCCCAAAGATAACCCCACATAGAACACCGGGTAATATTACGACATGCTTCTCGATCTAACATACGTAAATAACACAGCGTGCATTTCAATCAAAAACAGGGCAAATCAATCAACACACAACCTAAGGGCTTGCCAAGGCCCGCATGCATTTCTACCAGCACAACAGCCCCAAACTTACGGCTCGACATGACACGTAAGATATCCCCCGGTTCGCTCGTTCCTCACATCCTAATCATGTCGTTCTAACAATTCAAATTAATTAAAAACGACCTATAGGCATACTAGTAACTTTCCGCAATTGAACCGGTATCCGCTACGTTTCCTACCTCAACCGAAGAACAACAGCTACGTCTCATAGCTGCTGACGTCTTGGCTTGCTACCTTCGGTCTTCTCTTCGATCGAAGCCGGACTCTAAATTATACGGAAAGTCAAAATCAAAAACGGTTACAAAGATAAGTTAAAAGTTACGACGGGTTCGATTTAAGTTCAACTATTGTCTTTTAAACTCGAGCGGGCTAAAAACGGGATTATACGACAAATCAGGTTCGAGTACTCGAGCCCCGAGCACAGAACCCGGTGCACGTTTTCCGAGACGCAGTTCCCAATGCACGAATCCCGGGCGCGAGTTTCGATGCATAATTCCAAGGTGCGAGTTTCGGGGCACGATTCCCGAGGTGTCCGATTCAGCGTTCCACTTTTTGTCCCGTTCTAAGTCCGATTTTATTCCTCCGAGGTTCCGACATCGTTCAACCGTTCAAGGTTCCAAGTTCGATCAGAAGTCCAAATAACAATCTTTTTAAAATAAGAATTGTTTTCTTTTTCCCTTTGATTTAAATCTGATTTTCGTTTTAACAACTTTTCCTTTAAACTCTGTTAATTTGTTTACTCTTAATTTCTGATTCGATCTCGACCTGATCCAACACGTAACGGGAAAAAGACCAAAAAGGGAAGAAGAACGTTGCGGTCAGATTCCGACCGACCAACGGTGAAAACGTCATCGGCCGGGACCTCACCGTAGGGACGAAGGCTGGCGGTGGTTGAGGCCGTGGGTGGGCGGGGCACGGCGTCTATGTTTCTCGCTTCAGATCTGGACAAGCACGACGGCTCTTGTCCCAGATCTGGCGAGTGTTCCGGCGAGCACGTCCCGGCTGGACGTGCACGGAGACGGTGGCGACTGAACGGTGAAGAGGAGAGGAAACGGTGGCGTGTGAAGGGAGAAAGAAGTGTGAGGCGGCGACGAGCGGTTCGAAGGGGAAGAGGAAGAAAGGGTCGGAGATGGAGAGGGAGACGGTGGCGTGCGACGGCAGCCTGTAGCTCTGGACGGAGATGATGAGGAAGAGAGGGGCGGGGTGAGGGCGCTGGTGAAGAGAGAGAGGGGGAGGGAGACGGTGGAGTCGGGAAGGGAGAAGAAGGAGATAGGGTTCGGGGAGAGAGGATCTGAGGAACGACGCTGAGGGAAAATAGGGCAAAACCCTATTTTCCGCGCTTTTAAACCGAGGCTCGGGTGGGCTTGAGCCAAAAGGGGCCTCAGGCGATCCTTTGGGTTTCACGACCCAAGGCGAGACGCGGGCTGAGTCGGAGCGGGCCTGCTCGGCCGGCTCCTACCAATAAGACTCTAGGACCAGCCCTTTCTCTAGGCACCGCCAAGAGACCACGCGACATGTCTTGTTCTGTGAGGAGGAGTTCACTCCACAACCACACCTATGCAGAAGCGATGGTATTGATCTCGGGATCCCTACTCGTGGAAGCTGATCCCCCACTATGCGTGAGTCTTCTTCGAACCGATCAACGCTGCACCAAATGAGAAAGACCCTTTCCGATCACTACGGGTGACGAACACGATGTTAAGGATCCGTGATACGGTGGACACTCGTCCGTGCATGGACAATCTAGGAGATGACCATCGACATCCCCGAGAC
The DNA here is from genome assembly GCA_963921825.1 of Erodium maritimum. Classification (NCBI taxonomy): domain Eukaryota; kingdom Viridiplantae; phylum Streptophyta; class Magnoliopsida; order Geraniales; family Geraniaceae; genus Erodium; species Erodium maritimum. Next base: position 7,983,024 of record OY997588.1, on the reverse strand, counting down.
ACCTGACAAAATGAGGATCGTCGTCCTGCTCCTCCCTTCCCGACTCCCTTTGGAATACGAAGAGAGGAGCCTCGTTGTCGCTGGTACCCATCCCCTCATGGGTCAGGCGATTCCAGCACCCTTACCTATCGGATGACGGAGTTTCGCTCGTACTTCCGTTTTCGGGGTTGGATCCTAAACTACACGGATGATGCCGAGGAGGTTGGCCACGATGGGGAAATAGCGAGACATAGTGTGTTGCCTCGTATGTCGCCATGAATCACCTAGGGCACCTTAGGGTGTCGATTAGGAGTCACACCCCGACCTATGTGAATCAAATACCTTATGATTCCCAGCCTCCTCCTGTCCTTGACATAGTTGAGACAGAGAAAGACTCATGGATTCACAACGCAAAGAATAATTGGAATGTGGAACCGCCCCTAGCATCTCCCTGAGTTCTACCGGGCACTCGATTATAAAATTAATGTTTCGGCCGTTACTGAAACTGTATTTCATTATATTAGTTGATTTTCACTTTTATACTGTCACTTTTGCCTTTAACTTTAACTTTGTATGAATAAAATTTCATTTGTATATTAAAAAATATATAAAAAAATAAGTTCATATATTTTCTCAAATTTCACTTATTAAAATTAAATTTCCTTTCTTTTTTTGTTTTGACATAAATTGAGAGAATTAATATACGGTCGTAGGGAGAGAAATCGTTTCAAAAAAAAAATTACACTATTTGTAAAGTTCCGAGCTCTCCCGCGCAATTAGAAATTTCACCACCAAATGAAAAATATGTGCCGCCTTTCGAACTCTCATTCTATTGATCCTTTTCAGAACCCACGGATCGCTATTCAAGCCTCTCGCCCAAACAAATTGTGACGGTTAGATCTCTCACTTTCAACGGTGGAGATTTACTCGACAACCCCCCAAATTTTCAGAATCTCGCGCCTTTCCAACCCATTTCACTATAAATCTATCCAAACTCCACTTCATTTCCATCGTCTCCATTGCACTTTGCTTTCTCGGGAAACAAACAATCTCCAAATCTTCTACAAATCAGTCAATCCACCGAAATGGCCCGTACCAAGCAGACAGCAAGGAAGTCCACCGGAGGAAAGGCTCCAAGGAAGCAGCTGGCGACCAAGGCGGCGAGGAAGTCTGCGCCGGCGACCGGAGGAGTGAAGAAGCCCCACAGGTTCAGGCCCGGAACCGTGGCGTTGAGGGAGATCAGGAAGTACCAGAAGAGCACTGAGCTCCTGATCAGGAAGCTTCCCTTCCAGAGGCTGGTCAGGGAAATCGCCCAGGATTTCAAGACCGATCTCCGCTTCCAGAGCAGCGCCGTCTCCGCCCTACAGGAGGCCGCCGAGGCGTACCTCGTGGGTCTCTTCGAGGACACCAATCTGTGCGCGATTCACGCCAAGAGGGTCACCATCATGCCCAAGGACATCCAACTCGCCAGGAGGATCAGAGGCGAGAGGGCCTAGAACTTTCCCGAATCTGCGATATGCAATTTCAATTTCCGTTTTCTCGAATTAGATAGTTTCTACTGTATTTGGTGTTTTGTAAATCCGTTGGAAGTGAAATCTAATGGCGATATCGGAATTTTATGTTCGTGTTTTGGTCTTCTTTTATCGTCCCCATCCTTAGCTTCCTCTGTCGACTCTACATAAATTTGATATGCATGAACCTGCAATGGTTAATTGAAAATCCCCAATTCCTTTATTCAATTTGGGATATCTTCTTCCTTCAGAGAGTCCTTGTTGTAGCTGCTACAGGGTTAGTGAATGTTGCTGTTTTTGGAAATTGGGTTTGTTTGAAGTTGGTCGATTTAATTTGCTCTGTAAATGCATTTGTGGCACTCTAATTTAGCTCGTTTCTAAGTTATATTTGTCCTTAAATGTCACGCTGTGTTGATGAATCTCTGTTTAATTGTTTGGTTTAGTGCCGGGTTCTTCTTTTGATGTTAATTTTCCTTGATCATCATCTTCTGCTAGGATTTAAATTGGTATTTCATTAAATTTAAATGTTACACTCATATTCTTAAAAAAAATTACTCACGATTTGACATTATGGTGTTTTGGTATCTCAATGACTGACTGCCTGCATATAGTTTTTGAAATAACCTCAGGACCTCAAGCTGTCAGCACAGATGTTAATTGGCTTTCCATGTCCTATTTGGTTCCATTAGAACTTTTTTGTCTGTGCAAGCGTCGAGTTACACCAGAGTTTATCTAATTTTGTTGTTTTTGGTAATGATTTTCCAGGACCAGGTGCTATTAATCAGGCTACAGAAGCTTGATAATCTGGATGAACAATGTGCGGGAGCGAAGAAGCGGGGATGCAATTGTCAGCCAATGTATATTTTGCTGCTGATACAATTAGATTTGTTGATTGTGGTTGCTTGCTGGATGATCAACATAGCAGTATGTCAAGTCTGCTGGCGGTAAGGATTCATTTTACAGTTTTGTGTATAACAATCGATCCCTTTGTCTCACGATGAGAGTCTCATGCATTTTTTGTTGTTGCAAAGATTAGGAATTATGTAAGTTATGCTCTGATTATGTCCAACTCACTTAGTGTTGGTAACTAATTGACGGGATGAATATTCTTAATACCTCATGCGTAGCAGCTTTGTTAATTCCTCTGAAAAGAGTAATTGTTTTCTCAAACCTTGAGACGTCTTTGTTCTTTTGCTGTTTTAAGTGACGATCATTGTTAGTCATGAAAATATAATTTTGTGTCAGGGCAACTCTTCCATGGAAGTATGTGGGGATGATAACAAACTTCAGTATAAAGAACATTTCAATAATCTGATTTGTTATATAGGTGATTGAAGAATCTTAAGGCTTGCTTAATTTTTGCTTAGACTTGGTCTAAAGATCTTACTCCTCCTCAGAAGAGATTGAATTAGTTATTACCAGGAAGTGTCATTCAATTTCATGGTTTTTTTATTCTTATGCTTGAGTCCTTGAAGAAGTTATCAAAGTTTGATTTCAACCAGTTTCTATATTCTTCTTCTTGTTAAAATTCTTAAATAGTGATCTTGACTTGACTGGAAGAATCCTAAGTATTGACTTGTTCTTGTTGTGTCACACAAATACATCATCATTGCGTACTCTCCCTTCATCTATAGATCAGTTTTGAGTTCTTAATAATTTTTATAATCTACTTACTTTTCAAACAACTAATCAACTGTACCTTGATTGTGATTTGTGATATAGTTTATAAATCTTACCCAGAAATTTCCTGAGAAATCAGAACTTGGAGGAGAAGAAAGTTAGGCCTGAATTGACTGATGAGAATGAAATGATCAACTTAATGGGTCCATTTGCTTCCATGAATATTTTATTGCCTTCTGGGCAATCTATGAACATGATTCTCATATGACCGTTGCGTTTGTGCACATATTTTGAAAACTTTGTTAAGCCTACTTCGATTTGGAATATTTGCAAAATATCTCTACTTTTAACGGATTCCCGAATGTGATCTGAGTTCGATTGGGTGTTTATGCTTATTGATAGGGGAATGACCTGCACCCGACCAGAGAGCTCATTAAAAATGAAATCATAACTTTACCAAAAAAATAGAAACTAGGTTTAACCCTGTTTTTTTCATCCTTAAAAATAGTTGTTGATTTTTTTTTCGTGTGAGGAGGTGACATAGCGAGGACAGGTGTCTCAAACATTGCCAGTACATATATATCTATGTACATACTATAATTACATAGTGCAGAGCAGTTTCGTATTGGTACTTCAAAGATTTGGAGAGATTGAGGTTGTTCCATTTTTGGTGTTACCAGCTGTGATGGCTGTTACTATTCTTCATTCTGAATCACTTACCTCCACAGGTTCATGACATGTGGAGCTGACTTTTCACGGGACTGTGTACCTAGTCAACTGCCTCGAATAGTCAACGCAGCTTGTGAAACTTCCTCGTTGATAGCCGCATTGGGATTAGATAAGTCCACTAATCCTGATTTATGTTCCTTGATCCTGTAGTAAACTCTGCGATTTCTACGGAACTGTTGGCATATCTGTTTAGTCAACTGTCCGAGGAAAAGAAGAAGTTGCTGTAACTTGTGATTTCACCAAAATCATTCCGTGATGCTTAGATGGGTCCATTTGGGAATGGATCTTCTGGAAAGTGTTTGACCAAAAACATGAGACAAAACTGTACCTTAATGTAGTGGGCCGATAACTTTGACTTTTGATCTCCGTTTTTCATACAAAGGTTTGAGTTTAGGATCTGCTTTACCCTTTCATACATATCATTCCATGAGAACGAATAAACTCACGAATAATTGCACCAAAATTACAGTGAAACTAGACATGTTTTATAAAACCTTACTGTAAATTATTTTTGTATGTAAATCCACAAACAATGTTATGTTTATTTTCTTTATAAAAAAATCAAGAGTATCTTATAAAAATGAATATACAAGGGTTTCAAATTACAAAATACGTACATGAAGATTATATATGTAATACAAGCGATAAGATTTTGTAAGATAAGTTCATGTCATGTGACGATCATATGATTAAATTGTGTTAAAGATAATGAATTTACATATGCAAAATAATTCACAATGTAATTTTTTTTCAAAAAGTAATAAATTATTTTATACTTTTGCAAATTTATATAGTTTATTGAAAGTTTTGTAGTACTCAAAATTAATGATTTAATCCAATAATTTGTCGAGAGCTCATACCTAATCAAGTTCCGTATGTTTGGGACGATCACTCCGGTTACCAATTTATAAAATAATCTTTTGAGCAACGAGGAATTCTCGTTTGTATTGAACCTGCAGTGCTATTTAATCTTAGTTTGGTCATCAGTTTCAAGTACTAGAAACGAGTAGTTTTTTTAATGAGAAATAAAAACATTTTCCTAATTTAATTGATTATTTGAAAGACTTCTCAACGACGAGAGTGTGAAATTCCACAACCGCCCTTCCTTTTTCCTTGTATTCTCATTTCTATTTTATACCAGAAATGTAGAATCATCACTGCGATGACCAAAACCAAAGAGCTCCGAGTTTAAATGAGCAGATTCGAAACGCACAACACACGAACGCGAACATGAGCATGGACAGAGGAGCAGCGCAGGCAGCCGCCGCGGCGGCGGAGGCGAAATCGCCGGTGGTGCTGTCGATCGAGTGTCTCAAAGGGACCTCCAAGGGCGACGAGTGGACGGCCGACATGCTCCAGACCGGCGACATCGTCGAGGAGCTCAGGATCGGGAACTCCATGTCCATCAAGTCCCCGTTTAAGAACGGGCGGAGCAAAATCCAGAAGATTCTCCACACTTCGTATAAGAACAAGGAGACCTCCATCTTCGTCCGCGTCCGCCGCGGCGCCGACGACTTCGCCGAGCTCCAGGCCTGCATCGTCCCCAACGATTCCGGCGGGAGGAGGCAGTACATGCTCCGTTCAATCGCCGACCCCAATTACGCCGTCGGGTTCCTGGATCGCACCGAGGCCGAGTGCTTCCTCTTGCAAGGTGCGTGTGCTTTTGTTGACTTTTGACTTTTTTTCTCACCCATTTTGTTGAAATCTATTGCTCTAACACTGTTTGTTTTGCACAATTTCCTTTGATTATTTTGTTTTTCTCACTTGATTTTTATGGCACAAAGTTAATTTCCCCCTTTGTGGTTTGCATTTGCAATGATGAGTCCATAGAAATGTCATTTTAAATTATATATGGAAACTATTTACATAGATGTATATCCACTTATTAGTCAACATTGTTTTTTTGGAAGACTTGATTTTCATCTCATTGTCAACACATGAGAATGTGTTGTGTCACATGTCCATGTGAAAGCCTCCATTTCAACTTTGGTCCATTGCTTGTGAAACCCATTTGAGTGAGTTTTCACCAAACTTAATCATGTATTGTTTCTATATTTCTATCTCCTTATGCCGTTGGTTCATCTTCGCGGGTTTAAATAGTTGTCATGACATTACTCTGTGTATAGGCCAAAACACTTGTCACTTGATTTCCTGTGATGGGTTTGCAATTTTGCATACTATGTCTTAGCTGCACGATTTATGCATCGCAGATTCAAGGAACTCGAGGATGGTTAATGCACTGTCAAGTTATCAGCTTCATGATGGGTATGTCTCTTATTCATGGGAGAGGAAGATGCAGACATTTCTATCAGTTCCTGGTTCAAGTGGCTTCCTCTCCATACTCTTCATTCCAAAAGCTTCAGATAAAGTAGCTTCTCGCTACAATGACTTGGACGACACCCTTGCCAGGGCGCATACATGGCTAAATGCATCCCAAGCTTTGGGTGTCCCTATAGTCTTCATGAACATCCAGACCGAGTCCATGCTCACCAAGGTATAATCGAAAAGCAACTTGAATATGACCTTTGATCTTGTTTTTGGACTATCAATAACCTCTATCTACATCCTATAACCTTAAGGCCTGGTGTTGTTTCACTGACATTTAGGCGTAGCTGATTTGTTTTGATATCTGGAAATTTATATAAGTGTAGTTTATGCAGGACAAGAGGAAGGATTATATAAGTAGTGATTCATATACATCACTGATCAACTGTTCTGGATTCATCCAAGTTATAAGTCATAACCCACATGATTTGTGTCTTTCTTGTTTTGTAACAGATATCTGGAGAGACGGCTTCTTCCACTGTGAATGCAGGGTCATTATCCGATTTATCCAACCTAGCAAATGCAAGCCTGTATGGTTTTGAGGATTACCATGGAGTAGACATAGGTGTAGTAAGAGCAGTTCGTCTATGGTATGCTCCTCTCGGAACAGAATACCCTGTTGAAATCAGACTAGAAGAAGGTGATTCAAAGCTTGGATTTGCCATTAGCCGCACAGCAGAGGTATCCAATTTCACTGTTAACATACTGCTTACCAAAACTTGTGTGTCCAGCTAGTCAAACACTTGAACTTCCGTTTTGAGACCTGAGTTTGAGTCCCAATAGTGGTACCTCACCCTTTATTTACATCTTCCTATTTTCTATCGGGTGTCTCCCTATTCAGTGTTTGTTGGGAGGGGAGAGTCACAAAAAATTGGAGCTCTCTTCTACATAAGGGAGCATACACCTGATCTAGTCGATATAAGAATTATAACAATACACAATATCTTATGGTACAGCTCAGTTAATGTTTGTTGGTACTTGACAGGGATTCATATACATATCCACAGTCATAGATGATGATGAAAATGCACCTTCAACAAGATCAGGGCTCCTCGATCTCTACAGGGAAGCAAGAAGTGCATCGAAGCTGCTAGTCATTTCAAGAGTGTCAAACCAGAAGGTCCTCCCATGGATGGTCTCCTCCACAGGAGCTGTCAGGTGCTTCGACACAGTCTCCCTCAGCCAGAAGCTGTCGTTGCACCGACACGCCAAGGTCCCGATCCTCATTCACTTGATGTTGTGTGACCTGCCCCTCCAACAGGCTCCTCCGCTTCAAACCAGGGCTGCTCCACCACACCTTGCCATGCCTTCTCTACCTGAGATGCCATTACCGCCTGAAGTTCAGTTAGCATGCCGGCCCAATGACAACCAAGTACAGCCATTGCCGGCCGAGCTACCTTTTGATTCTGAAACTGAGAGTGATGGAGGAGAGTTCAAGCTCAGGCGAGACACTGCCGGTGAGCGGTCCTTCAGTTTCCATGATTTTCCACTCCCAAACAATTGGGTATGATTTTTGTTTCTCTCATATGTGTATTGTATGTTTGTTGTATATATAGAAATGTCATATGAATAATGGGTAGTTGGTGTTGCCTTACACTAGAGGGATGATTCAATGTATTAATATGATGGTTAGAGTTTAAGTCACAATGTAAAATTGAATTTATCCATTTTCTTCTTCTGTTGTAACAATGTCACTTACCTGAAACTATTTTCATTGTAAGAGTAACATTCATTTTTCTTTAATGTAAACTTCTTCATGACATAAACTTTGGTAAAATGACGTCGTTTTAATAGACGAATGCCTCTGAATCCGATGAAAGATTCTTTACCATAGTAGTTTGTGTGAAATGACGTCGTTTTGTGTAAAATAGTTTCATTGGTCACTTCATAACGTCCTCGGATAGCGATCCGCACCTCTCTATCCTAACGTGATCCCATCCGTTACATCACAGTCTAACAACGGCTGAAATTCACTCTCCGAAACTACGCACCATCGCTAAAATTTCAGAAAGCTCCCGCCTTTCCAACCCTTATTCAATAAATAGCCTCAAACCCCCAATCTCCCTTCATCAGTTCTAATTTTCTCGAGAAACAAACAATCTTCGAATCCTCTACACATCAATCAATTCACCGAAATGGCTCGTACCAAGCAGACCGCCAGGAAGTCCACCGGAGGAAAGGCTCCAAGGAAGCAGCTGGCGACCAAGGCGGCGAGGAAGTCTGCGCCGGCGACCGGAGGAGTGAAGAAGCCCCACAGGTTCAGGCCCGGAACCGTGGCGTTGAGGGAGATCAGGAAGTACCAGAAGAGCACGGAGCTCCTCATCAGGAAGCTTCCCTTCCAGAGGCTGGTCAGGGAAATCGCCCAGGACTTCAAGACCGATCTCCGCTTCCAGAGCAGCGCCGTCTCCGCCCTACAGGAGGCCGCCGAGGCGTACCTCGTGGGTCTCTTCGAGGACACCAATCTGTGCGCGATTCACGCCAAGAGGGTCACCATCATGCCCAAGGACATCCAACTCGCCAGGAGGATCAGAGGCGAGAGGGCCTAGAACTTTCCCGAATCTGCGATATGCTGGTTCATTTTGTGTTATTTTCTGGAATCAGATCTATGATGTGGTGGTTGTTCTTAGAGAATTAGTGGATGTAAATCTCTTGGAAATGAAATCTAATTGCACTATCTTAATTTGGAACCCACGTCTCAAATCTATGGGATTATCCTTAGTGTTGAATCATTATGCTTAAACTATTGTTAGTTTGTACATGATCATCACACTAACATCTTTAGTTCCAATCACACTGATCCTCTGTTATTACAGCGAGTTGTATAAACTAATCCTCAAATTATCATGTAGGAGGCATTGAACCAAATTCTGTATTATTGTAAAGATTCTCATTGAAAAATCAGAAATAGTAAGAAATTTTAGGAACACCAAGGTGAAGAATCATAATGTGACATGAGAAGGTGCAGATCAGTTGGGTAGGCTAAAGACAGGCGAGGGACTTTGGGCACATGCATAGTGTCAAGGAGTTGGCGATATGAAAACATGGTGATAGTGATTTGGGGTCAAACTCCAACAAGGGCTCGTGTTGTTATGTAGTTTCCCCTTGTTACCAGTATTCTGCAGTGGGAAGGGGAAAGATAATGTCAAGACTTTACCAATTTTATGTGATCAATCAACTCATAGCGGAAGAAAGATCTTGGTTAAAAACCGGCCTTTAGGGTTTGGCCTCTTCTCTCCTAATACGTCGCTTGCCGTCATCTTCTCAAAGCCTCTGTCCAAGCCGTCCTCGTGCTGTGCTCTTACCCATTGTGCCGACTCCCAAGATTATGATCGGGATGCCCTCCAAGCATGTGATGCCCGCCGTGACCCCTCGTGTCCAAACTCCCATCCACCTGTTCTCAACCTCGACCAACGAATCACAATTGGGACTGTACGAGTCTGCACCCACACCGCCCCTATGTAGTGCACCAGATGTTTTTTAGCCGAAAATGGGAAACCGATCGATCATGATCTGTCCCCCTCTCCTTATGGTCTTGTTCTGAAGGTAGGCAATGTTGTAGTACATGGAAAGAATCATGTTGCAAAGTAAATTTTGCTTATATGTGTGACCGCCATAACTCTCATTGTCTATTGGATTAGTCAAGACACTTATAGCTACCGTATAAAGATATTAAGTTTAATACTTTGGATAAAGACCGTTCTATATGACCAAGTGGGAGATTGTTAGAATATATTTATTTGTGGTTATTAAATATAAATATAATCTTCCCTATTACGTGGACAATTAGAAACCCATCACTTTAGAAACATGTTATTCTAACTAAATGGTAATTAGCAATTGATTGGTAAAAAAGTTTTTACTTATTCAATATCTATTGTGATGGAGGGAAGAGATTGAAACCTGATAAAACTCTAATAAGGAATTTGATTATCTCTCCACTTATAAATACATATAACTTATTCTTTCATAAGTATACAATTCACAAAACACCTAAATGAGTGTATAGGAAGGGGAGAGAAACCGAAGTTCATAAAACGAACTACGTGGAGTTTGATCTCTCATATACTATTGGAGAGTACGTAGGCAATCCGAGTACGTTCTGGATACAAGTCTGTTATGCCCAACCAAGATCATCTACAATTACATCTACAACCATGAATGAAGGTATTCCTAAAACCCTTTTCATCTATTTATTCTGTGATTGATTGTGATATATACGATTTAAGGTTCACGTTAATTATGACTTACACCTTCTTTTGGTCTCTATCACCTATATTACTTTTATCATATGAACTATGCTCAATATTTGTTATCTGACTATCCGGGAATACCGAAACCGGTTGGTTTTACTGTTTTATAGCAATTTACAAAAGGGTAGAAACTAGTGTTGAATTTACATGATGTACTTTCTACAAATAGCTTCACAGAAACCAAACTTTTGATGACAGCTTAGACAAACTATATTGGGTAAATAAAGTTCCCCTTGTCAGTGGGTGGACCAGTTTGTTCCACATCTTTTTCTTCTTAATCTCCCTTGTCCCATCTACCAATTTGTACAGAAAATCAAGTGCCAAATAATTTGAAATTGGGACATCAAACTTGAACTCACTATATACAAATGACAATTACCTCAGGTCTTGGATCTTTTAATTATCTCATGTGGAACTTGAGTTTTGCTTGCTTTAAAACTTTAAATGACTGAGTTGTAGTGAAATGGTAACAAAGCTGGGTTTGAGAAGCTGCAGTAATGATGATAGAGGCTCATTGATTCCCGAGGCACTGATTCCCATCAATGGAGACACAGATTCAGCCACCACTGTGCTCATAAAGATGTGGACCTGTTTGTTATGACTCTTACCTTTTGGACGATATTTTATCGTCTACATGTTAATATTGATTTTTCATTTACTGATCCAAGGATCTTCTTATTTATAATACTAATATTTTGATCGGAATTATGCACCGAAGAGTCCTCGTGAATCGTAGAAAAAAGATATGTTAGGACATAACGCTAGACAAATGTCATTGTGTAAATCATATCTCTAAACGAGTTTTGTTTTGAAATCTTAACAGTCGACTATTAAAAACAATCAAAACTCATTCAAAACGTTAGTCCTATTACCCGACTATGTAAAAAGTTAAGTTTGTATGATAACTTCAAAACAAAATGATAGACAAATATGGTTTTACATGTCATAATATTAGAAGACCAACTCAACTCATTTTAGGCAAAATGATAAATAGGAAAGAAATAGAAATTTTTGTAAAGAGTGAGGTTTGAACCTAGGTCCGTGAGGTGCCAAACTCCGATACTATATTAGAGGACCAACTCAACTAAAAACACAAGGTAATAGTTGAAAGTCCAATTATAGATATATTCTAACACATAACTCTAACATACTTTTTTAGAAGTTGGAGAATAGTTAGTGGTTTGAGAATGGAGTTGGAGGTATTTATAGGGTTGAAAATTCGGATTTAATGAATAAAAGTAAAAAAAATAAGTTACCGTTATCTGACCGTTGCCAATAGTCAGATTTTTTTTGACCCGACAAGGCCACGTGTCAAGCCACCATTAACTGGCACGCGATTTGTGAGGCGCGAACCGGCGAACCGTAATCACGATGTGCGGTTCGTGACCGCGATTTAGCGGTTCGCATAATCACCGCTCCACAACGCGCGACTCTCGATCCGCTAAATGGTGGTTCGTGATTGCGGTTCGTGGAACGGTTCGAAGCACCGTACAAGCTCTAAGATTCAGTTGTTCGATAAAAGATGAACCCAAGTGAATCAATGTTTTTCACAATCTTGATAATCTTAAACTGTATTTGATTGGTTTACAATTTTAGTTACACAACTAGACTGAGGTCAACTTGGATTTTGTAGACATAATATCTGGAGTAGGTTTCAGTACAAGGCTAGACAGCTACATTTAAGATTGAATGGTGACAGAGGTACATGTAGTAAAATAAAATGGTAAATCTTCTAATTTTGGTCATCTATAAATGGGTAAATAAACTCTATTTCTTCACGTCGTTCTATGACACGTTCTTACATCATAATTCTACACTAATTTCCTTTATTTCACAGCTATCTATGATGAAAATTATTACAAATTATCAAAAACGGTAAAAATGATAGAAAGTGTCATCTGCAACGTACATGACTCCAAATATTTTTAAGATTACCAAAACTACCTCTTTTACCATTCATAATACTAAAATACCAAAAAAAACTCCTCCCTTCTCTGTAAACCCACGGTCACTAGCTCTATCTTCACCAACAAAGAAACAACGACGAAGCAGATTTGTTAGAAAACGCTTGCACCAACTTTGTTATTTTTAAAAAAATAAATAAAAATTAATGACTAAGTTTTCTCTAGTTTCAGACTCTCCTTCCCAACTTCCTCTTTCTCAAAAACCGATCGAAAATGTCTGTTGACGAAACTCAACGTTCCCATTCATCGGATGACGAACAATGGAGGTCGGAAGATTTTTAATTCACTGTCGGGAACCTTGGAAACTTTCGGGACTTGTTGTCGCAACCCGGTGAGAATTCCGCGAACTCCAGTGGTTTCACCCCTTATATGCAACCGGGTTCCTACTCAGGTACTTCCAAACTCTTTTTTTTTCTTTTTAAATTTTTTTATTTGAAGTAGCAATAATGTTGGAAAATGAAATTCAGGGTTAGGGTTTAGGGTTTAGGGTTTAGGGTTAGTGCTGGAACATGTCAATTCCAGCACTTTCCAGGTCAATTCCAGCCCTTTCCACAATTATTCAACCCCTTTCCTCGTCAAATCTATCCGGTTCCACCGCAATACAACCCCGTTCCAGGGAGATTCCACTCTGGTCCCAACTACTATGGGTACCCTGATCCTCAACCACGGGAACAACACATCGACGACAACACTAACACCCTGTCGTCGCAATCATCATCTTCCATCCCTTCCCAACAACAACCAGCAAGGGTGACACAACCTAAGAGAAAATGGATCGTCGAGGCGGAGAGGCACCTCATACGAAGATGGCTCGAGACATAAAAAAAACCCGATTAAGGGCAACTCCCAACTAGGTAACACATTCTGGTGCATAGTTGCGAATAGGTACAATGAGGGTGGGCGTTATCCGTATTTCCCTTAGAGACCCATCAAGAACCATTGGAACGACCTTGCAGACAAGACCAAGAGGTTCCTCGCTTTTCTGAAGGTCAAGAAGGCCGACGTGCAGAGCGGATGGATCCATGAAGACTACATGAGGGCATCAAAGGAGGTATGGAGAGCCATACCGGATGACAAAATGACGAAGGGCGACCCGAAAAATTTCAACCTCGATCATTGGGTCGAAATGCTTGAGAACGAGGACAAGTTCATCGCTAAGGAAGGCACAATCGCTCATGTACGACGACAACGGTTGGATGAGGCTGAGACTTACAGCTCAACCCCACCCACAAGTACCGGTGAAGATTACATACCTCTCGGTGGTTAGTCCCAACAAGATTGGGTATCTTCCGATCTGACTGAGGGAGGTCGGGAGTAAAGACCCCATTCCCCTCCCCCTCGGCGAGTAGAAGAGCGACCGTTGGGGAAGAATTCTACGAAGAGGAAGGGGAAGACCCTCAAAGATCAAATAACTTCCATGGAGGACATGGAACGAGCAAGGACCAACTCGAACAGAATAGATTTAGAAAGGGACGGACTAAAACTTCAGAAGTCTGCGCAACATATCGAGTTCTCCAAGGAATGATATCAACTCTTCAACCAATACACTATCATGGAAGAGAAGGACATATCCAACTACAACGAAGAGTAGTTGAGCCGACACGCATTACTGATGTCCCAATTGTGGGCCCGGATGGAAGACCTTAAAGTGAAAATGGCCAAACTTCAACAAAAATGATGTGTGTGTTGGATGTTATGCTTCAACTTGTATTTTTTTGGAGGTTGTATGAATAAAAGTTGAAGTTTATTTTATATATAACTTGTGTTAATATTTTTTATAATTATTTTATTTTATTATTAATTAATTTTTTCAAATTTATATAACATTACTGTTTTAAATTTTTTTAATAAATTCAGCAGCCAGCCAACATCCACTCACAATCCAATTCTCTATCTAGTTCATATCATTATGATACACAGTTAAATTCAAGACTTAAGTTCTCTTATACGGTTTTTTCTATTGTACATATTCCTAAACTCGAATTTGATTCTAATCGAATAAAGTTTAAATTATTTATTAAAGTTTTAGCGAACTATATCAAGTCAGACGCAGCCGACTACTCTCTCTCTAGGGTTTAGGAAGTTTTGTGATATTCAGCCGCAATCCATAGAGCAATCGAAGTCGATGGCGAGCGGCGAGGGCGGCGATGCAGACGGGGTGCACTGGGGGCCTCGCCTGACGAAGCCGGGTGATCGGGGCGTGTCTCCGGTGCAGGAAGAAGGCTTCGGCCATGGGTGGTTGGAGCCGGAGGAGGAGACGGAGGGGGATGTCGAGCCCTCGTCGGAGGAGGCACCGAAGGATAAAGCCAGTCCGGTAGTGTCGACTGGTTATGGTCGGGGAGGATCTCGGGGCAGCCGGATATGTGCTTCTCGGCCCTTCCAGTGGAGGAGGAGGGATGGGTGGTGGGGGGTCGGATCCGATATGGTCCGGCCACCCTCCGCCGTACGGCGGCGAAAGGCCCAAGGCCGAGGCGTCTGAGCTCCGGTGTAGGGCGTTGCATGGGGGCTCGGGAAGGCGATGGTGAAGGCAGGGAGGTGGAGCACGGAGAGGGAGGTGCTCCGGTTCTGATTTTGTCGGACTCGGCGTCTGGGACAGACGTGAGGACGGAAGGGCCTGTCTCGGAGTCGGAGTTGGCGGCGAGGGCGGCGCCGGAGGAGGTAACTTGGCGGCGAAGAAAGGGAAAGGAGCCGGCGGGTATGGATGCTAGGGTTTCGCCCAATCGGGTCAGGGAGGTTGTGGGCTTGGGCCGGGGATTCATGACTGATGCACGTAGGGCTGGACAACCTCGAACTGGGCCGTGACTTCACCCGGGCTGGACCCGTGGAGGCAAGGGGGACGTGACGGCTTGGGCTGCCCGATATGGAGCGGGCCGAGGTACGCGAGCTGGACCGGACCTGAGGGTCGGGGCGGACCCGAAGGTCGGGTCGGGTCAGGCGACTGGATATGATCCTCCTTTGCAAGGTGATCAGCCGGGTCATGCGAACCCGGTTCTTAGGGGGGCATCACTGGGTACTTGCTCTGATAGGGGGGAACAGATGGCGTTGGACCGTCATATGGGGGCTATGCACATCAAGGAGGTCGTTGTACCAGTTCAGGAGATTACTAGCAGGGGGAGTTCATATAAGTATGCACTGGCAGCCAAGGTCCTGACTACCAGGAAGATTTTCTGGAAATCAGTAGTGGCAATGATGGAGTACGTCTGGGGTATGAAGGTTGAGGCTAAACCATTGGAAGGTGGTCTGGTCGCTTTTTTCTTCAGATCGGCTAAGGAAAGGGAAATGGTTCTGCTGGGGGAACCCTGGTCTTTTTGGGATTCTCTGGTCCTCTTTACGGATCTGAGGGCTCATATGCAGGTTAGTGATCTACAATTCCATCATTTTTCGGCCTGTGCGCGAGTGTCCAACCTACCAATTGGGGCATGGACGAGGGATGTGGGATTTAGGGTCGGCAATGCACTGGGCGTCTGCCAAGGCGTGGATGTGGACAAGGATGGGTTATGCTGGGGGGATTTTATGAAGGTCCGAATCAGAGCGGATATCAGGATCCCCCTGCAGAGTCAACTTTGGTTTCGTCTATCCGTCTCTCAGGTAAGGACACGTTTTCTTATTTCATACGAACATTTACCTGAACACTGTTTTGGATGTTGCTGCGCGGGTCATCTATTCCCGGTCTGTCCGGTTGTTGGAGGATCTAGGGGAGTATCCCTGAGGGCACCAGGGGATCCGAGGTCGGCAATAGAGAAGGCGAAACATGGGAAGGCTACCCCAGGAACAAACTGGACTTATTTAGGGGTGTCGGACAGAGGTGGACGGTCTAAAGAGACCCCACGAACACTAGTGAGGAAGGAAGGGTCGGGGTGGTGGGGTCACAGTGAAGCTGGAGAGGAGGAGAGCCGGGAAGAATGGGTACCGAAGGATCTGACACCGTTACTATCTGGAAACAAGAGGCTAGTGAGGGAGGAGGAGCCTGAGGAGGAGGAGGACTCGGCGGCGTCAAATGAGTTATCACCTACAGCGGCGGGGGGCTCCAACCACCCTCGCCTCCAGGAATGAGTCCTTCCGGGGCCAGGGAGGGTTTGGTCGGCTGTACCTTCTTCCTGGTGTATAGGTGGCATTGGTATCACCAACAGCTGATGTGTCACTGCCCTACCACTTCGGGGTCAGCATTCCCGCGTTCAGGAGCCCTACCATTATCATTCAAGGGAGGACGATGCACGCTGACATACCGGGGGAGTAACTGGTCCACCGTTGTTCGTTTATCCTCTGATCTGCTCGATCAGTTTCTTCTGCTTGGAGTATACTGTATCGGTATTCCCGGATGCTACCGCAGTCCCGTCCCTCCGACCGCAATTATGCTAAAGAGCACATTTAAGTATTCTGCACTTGTTTTTTCAATTATGTTAGCTTGATTAATATACTTCCATGTTTGAGGTCACAAAGTTATTTTACATTAATGATATTTCCATTTCCCCTCAAAAAATTCTTTATTAAAGTTTTAGCAACTCATACCCTAGTTGTAAGTTGTAACAACATGTTAAATGGGTCACAGTGATTAAAAGAAATGTATGGGGACAAAACAGTCACTTCATGAGCTACTATTTTCATTATATAATCAACCTTTTGGCATCAGCATATCTCCGCACAACACTCTACCGCCATACTCAAAGCCTCTGTTTTCTCCTCTCTCCAAAAAAAAACAGAGCATTAAAGTAATCAATCAACAATGCCTCCTCCTCCTCCTCCTGTCGCCAGGTTCCTCCACCACTTCACGGTGGCTCTGCTCCTCCTCACCACCCACGTCTCCGCCTGCCCACCGTCCGACCTCGCAGCTCTCACCGCCTTCAAAGCCGCCCTCCACGAGACCCACCTCGGAGTATTCAACTCCTGGACCGGCACCGACTGCTGCCACAACTGGTACGGCGTCAGCTGCGACCAGGGCTCCCGGCGCGTGGCCGACATCAACCTCCGCGGCGAGTCCGAGGACCCCATTTTCCAGAAATCCCGCCGGACCGGCTACATGACCGGCACAATCTCCGCCGCCGTCTGCAAGCTCGACCGACTCTCCAGCCTCACCGTCACCGACTGGAAAGGCATCTCCGGCCCCATCCCCGCCTGCATCTCCACCTTATCCTTCCTCCGAATCATCGACCTCATCGGAAACAAGCTCACCGGTTCGATTCCGGCCGATATAGGCCGCCTTCAGCAGCTCACCGTCCTCAACATCGCCGACAACCAGATCTCCGGCACGATCCCTCCCTCCCTCACCGACATTTCCACCTTGATGCACCTCGACCTCCGAAACAACAAAATCTCCGGCACCATTCCCCGAAATTTCGGAAAATTGAGAATGCTCAGCCGAGCCCTCCTCAGCCGGAACCAACTAACCGGGTCGATCCCGGTTTCCGTTTCCAACATATACCGGCTCGCCGATCTCGACCTCTCCCTGAACCGGATTTCCGGTTCGATACCAGAATCGCTCGGGAGGATGGCGGTTCTCTCCACGTTGAACCTCGACGGGAACCGGGTTTCGGGTTCGATACCAGTGAGCTTGATTAACTCGGCGGTGAGCACGTTGAATCTGAGCCGGAACATTCTGGAAGGTAGCATACCGGACGTTTTCGGGCCGAGATCGTACTTCACGGTTTTTGATTTGTCCTACAACAATTTGAAGGGTCCGATACCGAGATCGATATCGGGGGCTTCGTATATCGGACACTTGGACTTGAGCCACAACCATTTGTGCGGGAGGATTCCGGCGGGATCGCCGTTCAACCACCTTGAAGCGTCGTCGTTTATCAATAATGATTGCCTCTGTGGGAAGCCACTCAGAGCTTGCTAGAGTTTCGGCCGAGATGTATCGGTGTTGGAACTTGGGTTTCGGGTTTGGTGAATAGCTTTGTGTTAGTATGTAATTGCAAGTGTATTAAGTTGTAATTTGAATGAAGCGACTAATCAAATATCCACTACTTGTGTTCTATTGCTAAAAAAAAAACTTTCTTTTTGCTTTTCTGCGACTCAAAACTGAAGAACAAAAATGGCATGATAAAAAATACAATATTTATCTCCTAATTTGTAATACGTTTTGAAAAATAATATCGGTGATTCGCATTCCGCTGCGGTTATGAATGAATGCATACTGTCGCAGCATTTAAATCCTCAAAAGTAATGGCTGCGGTGAAGGCACCGCACACATTTATGAACATGGCATGCTTCAGCATTTGAAGCAACTGAATAAATGAGTCTCGCCCATATGAAATTCAGTGACCAAACTAAGAGCATCCACAACGTTTGTGAGGAAGGCAGTGGTAAGGCGTTGGCGTTGACAGGCAAAAAACGTCGGTATTGAACTGGTGGTGAGGGCAGGTGGTGGTGAGTTCACCATCAGCGAACCGACGGTTGGAAATTTGCGAAGAAAATAGCACGAATTCAAACTTATTGACCGTTAATAGTTGAGAATTTGCTGAAATATTTTTTTTTTGATAAACTCGAAAAATTTATTAATATGAAGCCCTAATTCAATTAGAAGCAGGGTAAAATGACGAGTAACACACTTACAGAGCAGTTCTGCTAAGGGGAGAACTAAAAGGATAAACCTTGACCCCAGTAACAGATAACACCAAACGACAAAACAAAAACTAAAGTGTCGATTTCTGGCGAGCCTTGTGGGACGACTTCCACAAAGTCGAAACGGGAGGCGCTGCCTTGATAGAACGTTCCCGAGTCAAGGAACGAGCTCTTAAACGAGTAACAACAGTATAAATAGAAGGTCGACTTTGACGGGGCTGGAGAAGGGCATCCTTCCAAGGGCTACTCTCCTTCTCCCCTTTATCGACTGATGCCTCCAAACCCCCTGTCGCCACACCTTCCACATCTCTAGCAAGGTCTGTCACACCATCCATTTGAATTAAAGCTTCAGCTGGATCAGAAGCCTGCCCAAATAAACATTGGGCTTGTGACAGGCCCAAAACATGAGCTACTCCCTCCAGACTCGAGCCCACTTCCTGAACAACAGAAATCGGACGTGATTCACTCGAAACAGACGATGCTTCATCACCGCGTAACAACTCCATCGAACCCAAATCAGCGGGATCTCTTCAATCCGATCCTTCCGAAGATAACTCACCAGAAAAGGCAATTATCTGCCGAGAATCGCGAAATACACGGAGGATTTGCGTGCGAATCTCCTTTGACAGCCAATCGGTCACCAACGTCGGAATCCGGCCACCGGTGAACAATAGCTCCAACAAACTCCCGCCCTCCGTCTGCACCTGTGCTAGAGAAACTTCCGATCCTCCACCATCAATACCCTGTTCGTGCGAAGCTTGAGACGCCGTGGCAGGCATGCTCTGTTTTGGAACAAGCATGCTCTGTTTTGGAGCCAGCGAACTTCTAACCGGAGACGACACCTTTTTCGGTCGGGCTAAAGCCACGAAGAAGATATACCCCTTATACTTGAAGCCATCATAAGCCTTGATCGCCTTCTGAGCAACAACCGGCGAGAAAAAGTCCACGAAACGGAAACACCGGCCCTTCCGATTAGGTCTTTTAATCGCAATGGTCGGTTTAATAGCACCAAATTCCACAAAGATAGTCCGAATCCAAACGTCTTTGGACCCAAAGGGGATATTGTACACGAAAATTTTCGTTCTTGACTGATAACCATCTTTGGGAACTACCGCGTGAAACAGAGCTTCTTTTCTGATCACAGGAGGATTGTCTGTAACCAGTACTAAGTGGCCAGAACCAGAAGGGGTTTCAACTTCAATACCTGGAACAGAATTTTTGGAACCGGTCTCCTCTCCCCCAGACTCCTTGGCACGATCCACAGGTACAATTCGAGGCCGAGATTTCGAACGTCTGTTCTCACCTTGGTTGCATTTTGTACCATTGCTTTTTGAAACCTGGACTTTGTTCTTTGATCTCGGGTAACGCTTTGATGCAACAGAGACTCTATTCTTCTTTGAGAATGTTACTCTCAAGAGTAACATATTCGCTATACAGGGATAGCAGTAACGTACAGAAAGAAGAAAAATATAGCAAAGGGGACTTTGAGAGAGAAGGCTTACCCATGTTTCTGATTTCAAATCGAACAAACAGCACGAATAGACAGCACCAACATACTAGTATTATGGATGCTCTAAAACAACTTGTATACAAATATAAATAAAAGGACTAAACAAACCATGACCATGTAAATTGATCCTTTCAATTTTGGATCCAAACAAGTACTCCCAAATGCACTAACAATTAAGAAAATAAACAACACTGAACACGAACAACAAAAGATACAAAGGGGGGCGAGCAAGAGAAGACACTGGCAAGAACTTCAAATCATGTTCCAAGGCAATGAAAATATTAAAACAAAAAAGAAGTTTGCACAAAAAATCGATTCCCCGACAGAACAAATGTATTAGCAAGCACATGAACGGAACTACTACTACAAGTTTGCAACTCATTCGTCATCTCCTTCAATGACCTTAGTGCCCATGCCTTTCAATCCCTCTGCTGGAACCTCGGCAACAGTTACGAGCGAATACAGCTCCTCCTTTGCATCTTCCTCGTCATTTCTCTTCCTAGCAATGCGTACACGCACCCTCCTGGGGACACTTCTGATACCACGGCTCCAGATAAGCTTATTCAGCTTTACATCCACCCTGACATCGGTTGTACCCATGGCTTTCTGGGCAAACTTTCTAATTTCCTTGATGGCATTTGGTGCCTTCTTCTTGAATGTACTACACATGAGAAATCAAAAGGTAACTTAATTTAATCCACAGAACTAAGGACTTCAATTAGAGAACAAGATTCTGACAATTCTAGAAAAGTTGCCAAAACATAAGTACAAATTGAATGTCTTTATCCACAGGATCAATACAAAGTTGAATTCAACAAAACAACGCATCAGAAATTAGTTAGGAAATGAAACATTATAAACGATACACACTTCAATTTATATTAAAACACTTTATGAATGATCAATTTAGCATCTACGTTTTCTCATCAAAAATCCCAAATAGCATGCACTACAAAACCCAATAACTTAATGCATATGAACAGAACGATAAAAAGGAGATTTAAAGTTGTTGTGCCTAATCGACCATTATTTTAGCAACCATTGGAAACAACAGGATCAGCATTGTTGAGTTTTCAGCTTAATTCTTCTGCTTCCTATTACCCCTGATTCCAATTTGAAGTGCTTAATGTTAATTTCACATGCTATGGCCTCTAGTTTACCACTAAAAAAGCAACATGAAATCTAGCTCATCTATATACTTCCGCACATAAGATGATTAAGGACCGCAAATTGGAAATCATGAGCAAACTCAAATAATCAATCACCAATCAGACTTTTCAGTTTCTGATGCTACGATAATGCAATTGCTAGCAAAAATGAAGAGCTGAGATTTGATATGAAAGAGCAGTACCATCCATGGAGGCGTTTGTGGAGATTGACCGTGTACTCTCTCGTTACGACCTCCTCCTTTCTTGGTTTTCCTGATTTATCGGCCATTGTTGCAGGTACTCAAGACCTCCAAACAAACCCTAAACCCCAATTGTCGTCCACAAACCCTAGCGAGTGTGGAAGTGAAACGTAGTATATATAGTGGTCATGCAATCGTGAAATACAAAAATGCCCTTGGGCTTGTTGAAGGTTTTACGCTAGTTTAGGAACGGGGGAAGCCCACATGCTGAAGCCCTATTTTTTGGGGGGGGGAAATGTTGAAATTGCTCAAACAATTTTTTTTTTATTTACTTGAAGTACACGATTATATTTTTATTTTATTTTTGAATGATAATCATAATTAATATATTAATAAATAAATAAACTCGAGCCAAAGTGGGACGATCAAAGAGTGTGAAACCCAAAACAACTAAAAAAGTATAATGAACTAAAACGTTCCAATATGGTGGAACGAAAAATAAAGTGCTCATGTGTCGAAATGCTCCAGGAGAAGGATAATGCGATATCGGTCATCTCAGGATCCTCCACCCCTGGAACAGTCCTGGGTTCGGGAAGGGGAAGAAGAGGTATGATGGGGATAACAAGACAACCATGCTAGCGAAGTGTCTTGTAATCCCAAGGGTGGAGGATCCTGAGATGATTGAGGTACCCTCCCTCAATCAAGGTTGTCTTGGATCTACGAGAGGGGGATAATGATATCTCCTCTTGGTTTCATGGTATTGGAATGCAAACGATTCACATAATTCAATTTGTTAATAAGGTAGCTCATGTTTAATCCAAAATACTTGTGATTGGAATACTCTAAACTAACCTATTATTTTATTCTTGTTGTTTTGAGAAACACAACGTCAGATGACCTTCGTTAAAACAATGAGAATATTTTAAAAAAAATTAACCTACGGACTTTTGTGTGGCTTCACTACAAACTTCTCGCTACTACAAAATCTCACAACATAACAACGGACCCACCATCTTCTAAACCTCAAAAATATAATATATAATTCGAAACTTCTGATTGGTTTCGAGCAGACCACCACACGAGTGTACGTGCTCTCATATTCCTACTTCAAATAAAAACATTTTATTTTGTTGAAGATACGAATTTAACCGCTTGCTCGGGTCAAGAAAGGGGCAAAAATCAACACAAATGAAATTTAAAAAAAACGTATTTTATTCAATTGCCAGAAACAAAACCTGAAGAAAAAAAATCAACACAAACGAAATTTCAAAATAAAAACGTAAACAAAACCTGAAAAAAATTACATTTCAAAATATAAACGTATTTCATTCAATTGCCAGAAACAAAACCTGGAAAAAAAAAGTCAACATAAACGAAATTTCAAAATAAAAACGTAAACAAAACCTGAAAAAAAATTACATGTTGACAGTGGGATTTGAACCCACGCCCTTTCGGACCAGAACCTTAATCTGGCGCCTTAGACCAACTCGGCCATATCAACTGGTGTGGACGCATGATCAAAACTGCCTTCTTGAATTGTGTTTCAAATTGGGTTTTTGTTTTAGATAATTGTTTGGTATGAACAATAATCACCGAAGAAAGATCATTTACATTTTTAGTAAAATTAATTCACCATAATACCCTTGTCACACTGATTCAATTTGTGAATTTTTTTTAGCAATTGTGATTCAAATTTAACTTTTGTTTTAGGTATTTTCTTGGTTATGAACACCAAACAAATTCATTTACACTTTTACGATTTTTTTATAATATATTTAGTAGTTATAATGCAAATATATTATTACTATAGATAAAAAAAATCAATTATAAATGTTACTTATATATTATATATCAGCTATGAAGATACACGTAGCATATTTTAAGCATACTTGGCAACTATACTATGGACAACAAACTTGGCCGAAATAACAAATTTTGCACTAATTGTTAGCAACCGAACTAAACAACGAGATAATGTTAGACGCAATAGCTATAATACACTAACAAACACAATAATATACACATATATTTTTATATAGATTTAACACTGTTTATGTGGTTAATTTTAAGTATTAAAACAATGAAATTTGAGAGATTCTCTAGAATAAAATATTGAATGTTAATATACCCGGAAAAAAGGAAGACTAATTTCATTGTCCGTAATAGAAAAGGGCTCCTTCTACACAAATGCAAGCTAAACAATACTACAGGTCGCTCCAATCATGAAAAATATTGCCCACAAATATGAAAATAAAATGTTAATTAAACCCACAAAGACACATAATAGTTTGACCCAAATTAAATTTTACAAAACATTATCACATTCAAAAAGTTATTATGTCAGATTTAAAATCCAAATTTAATATCATTTGAGAATGGTTACAACATCGTGATTCACTCATAGTTCATGTGACAAACTAAATTAAGACGGTAGCTATGAATTCTATCTAAATTCAAAACATGATCGATCCATAGTATCACATGAATAAGGCTTGTGAACATTGATATATATAGATAAAAAAGTAACAATAGTTTTTTATTTTCCTTCTTTTTTTTGTCAGTTTTATTTAATTTTAAATATATGGTTAGGATTTCTTACAGCAATGACACTTTAGTCATTCCCTACATGCACGTTCCGTATTTTCGGGCTTTTGTCTTAACGACAAGCTTTGTCTTCTCCTTGATATATAATTATTAATTCAAATACACATTGACTGAACCATGTTTTTAATCATCCACCTAAAATTCACCATTAATGCCTTTTAATTTCCAACTTGCCTTTTTTAGGTCACAAAGGTTCTTTTCGATTCAAGGAACGTACCATACGTAAAGGCTAAACTTATTAGGTGCAATGGATTGGTCTTACAGAAGTGGAGACTTCCATAGTTTCATTTCATGATTTTGGTTTTCAAATTATGATTAATATAAGGAGTTGAATATACATTCAACGTTCAAAATTTTACTTTCGGAACACTTATAAGCAAAAAGGAGAAGGTGGTCTAAAGGTCATGGGGTTTGAAAAGGATCATTCTCTTTGGTGTGAGAAATGATCATTACAATTAAGACCTGTTAAATGTTCCATGCATGTTTTGTACTCATTGTGAAACTTATTAAGTGAGATTAAATTATTTAAGTTTCGATCTATCTAAAAAGTTAAGACGATAGAAGGTAATTAGACCCGTGAGTACAAATTGAAGACCACTAACTTCTTAAGATAACATGTACAAAAATATTATTTGTCTTAAAATCAACTTTATAGATATAAAGACCTTGAGATATTTTCCAAATTATAAAAATTCACATTTTTTCTTTATACAAAATTTTAACAATACAAACGATAATTTTAATTGGTCTATCGAATCAAATGGATATCCAAAACGACTATTAAACTGTGTTTATCCTAAAACAAGGAATCATACACAACACTTTTAGGAAAAATACTTTAGTCAGATCAAACTAAAAGAGAACGTAACCCACGAAAGTATCACATAAACGGATGTCTGTTAGACGTAACTATAAGAGAGCTTTGCTATTGATCCTAGGATGCATCCGGGAGGTGTCCAACTTAGCTTCCAACATTTGTTCGAGGATCAGCCTTCCCTTAGTTCGAAGCACATCACTGATCTGAAACCTATAGTTTTATGTTATAAGTAAATGTTCAAATTTTGTAACTGTCATATCCATCTTATTATTTGACGATATTTCTTGTTGACTTTATTGTTCTAAATATGTACATTTATCGTTTATGCATTTGCATTCATTATGAATTAATTTAAATACCATCGTTTTTAGTTATAAAATTTTAAATAAACAACACTCTTAATTGCCTTAATGATATCAACTCATACACGTAGCTACCATCCGTAAGTCTAAAACTCATGAACTCATCACTCAAGCTTTGACCAGTAGTTAGTTACTAGTTGGATCAAGGAGCAACGAATCCAAAACCCTAACAAGAGCCGTGATGATGATTGCGATTCTCTTTAATTTGGCGCTTTGTACTCACGAGTACCGATGACTGTAGCCAAGTACCATGCATAATGATAAATATATATATACACCCACATAGCTGCCTAATTGTGTAGTAACAGTGCTTGTATATTAATAACAAAAATAGTGTATGTGTGTGGGTGGACAAAAGGGTAGCTGAAATATTCATGAGAATGGGCCATCATTGCATGCCCCGAACTCAGCACTTCACGTGCTCCTTTACCGAGCTTTCGATCTCTCCCCTTCTATAATAAATATGTTAATTGACGTTTATCGATAAGTTAATGACTTCTGGACGTTGATCGATCTCATATTCTAGCGTACAGTGTAAAAGAGAGTGTTAAAGTATCTTCTACAGTACTTTACTTAATAACGAGGGTGAGAGCTTTATGTATTCTAAGTATATGGATCATAAACATGAAATATCAACCATAAATTTTATTTAATTTGCAAATTAGAAAATCAATTTGATCCACTCATTTATAATATCTAAGACCTTAAATACAATGATACCACTTACCTCAATAACACCCAGGCACCACCAGATCTATAAGAACATGTACAGCAGATTTGTAAGAGGATGTTCACTTGGAAAGGATCATATAAGCACATGATAATTATGTAGTGGCCGTGATGAATTATGATGTGTATTTTTAAATTGAATTGTGTTCTATAGTGCGAGGATTATATATATAAATCATGATTTACAGAGATACTGACTATATGCTGATTGAGTAGTTAATTATTTTTTTTTTTTGAATTTGTTAATTCAAATTTAAAATAATAGATTGTAGATAAAATTAATAAAAGTAAGTAGTAAATAATAAATTAACTAAAATTCATTCATTAATTAAATAAATTAAAAAATATATATCAAATAATACATTCATTAGTTAAATAAAAGTAATACAATTTTATTGGAACTTTGAAATGTGAGCTTGGATCTTCTCACATTGTGCCATCAATAAGGACTTCAGCTTCACGTGATTGATCAACTGCTTCTCATCGAAGTCTGACACGTCCTTCTCCTCCAATCTGTTGCATTCGGCATAGTATTTCTCGAATTTATCGCCAAGACTCAGAATAACTTTTCCCTTCTCAATATTGACTCCGTTCATTCGGGTGATGACTTCTAATTTGTCTTGCACACCCTTCCTTTTCCTCTTCGCGGCCTTTTGACCCATCAGACGTTCTAGTACACTCCGAGAGACACTTGGTAATTTATTATAAAATAAGGGTAAAATGGTAATTTCCCCTGTTATAAAATAAGGGTAAAATGATAATTTCCCTTATTTAAGTCATAAAATTGATATGAGTAAGGTCAAAATCGTCATTTTACTCTCAACTAACTGTCACATGGCAAACAGAATAGAATATTTCGTCCATTTTCACTAACAGAATAACGTGACCAATACTTTATATATGACATATGTGATTTTACAAACATATGTAGTGTAGTGTTCGTGACCAATACTTAAAAATAAGTTTCAATATTTAACCCAAAAATCAAAATACTCCAATATTATAGTATTTACGTTTCTATAAATTTACATTTAAAATTGGTTTAAGGACATATAGTACCATTTTAATTTGGTGACATACGGGTAGAGTCTTTTTATTCCTTCATGTTAAAACTAATCATCTTCCGGGACATGAGACCTATAGATGTAGGACAGTGCCTTCCCCATTTGTTTGTAGCAGTATATGCACCACACATGGATCTGCGGCGGGCTAATATAATTAACCTAGGATAAATACTAGCCGACAAAGTTAAAATTATTGATTTTTCCGACAAACCGCTGTTCTATAGGTTAAAGTTATATGTAGTTTGTATGTATTCCCTCGGTGCAATGCATCCTAGACCCACTTTGAGACCAATGACCCGACAGATTGCCTCTGTAAATTCCTACATATGTAGTGTAGTGTATCATCAATTTCAGAAAGTGATGCGTTGGAGTATCAATCATAATATGTATTCACCTATCATTTGATGATTATTTTGTACATCAATATATTAATTTTAAACTAATAAAATTTTACGTGATTTTGAGATAATTTCTTTAGTCAATGTGGTTGGATCTTCACAAATAGACTTGGTTTTAGTTAAATCCCGATTTATTATGAACTCAATGTCTAAGATGAGGCCTTCACATGTTTTTGTTGAATGACGATTAAAATGTGTTCATATGGCTCCTTTCAAACCAAAGTCTCAGACGGATTCAATAACTTAGATTCATAATTCAACTGAGTTCAGAGTAAAAGATTGTTACCAAACAATATGTAGGGGCCTTGATCTTCCCAAAGCTTTTTGAGCATTATTGATTTGGAAAGCAAAGCTTTTTCCTAAGATCTTTTGTTTAATTAGTTGGTCCTCCTCGAACTCATACCTTTTAAATTTTTCTAGAAGAACGAGGCATTTTTATCCCTTTGACTGATTTCAAATGTCAATTCCGTTCGTGACTATTAGAAGATAGCTATCATATTATGTGTGGATGCTCCCACTTTTTTTCTTTGGGGGGAGTGGTGATTCATACAATGTTGCCTCCCAAATAATGCCCACTAGATCATACAATAGCTCCGGCTTCTCCCAAAGAGAACTTTCACCGGTCTCGTCTCATCCTTATTGGATTTTGGCACCACTGGCTCTTAAGGAATACTATAGTTTTTACTAAGGCTCTCGAGTCATAAGATTCATTATTCGCTAAAACACAACATCTTAGCTTTCTTTTACTCCAACCCAACAATTTTAAAGTAAAACAAACTAATTTTGTGATTTGAACTTCAAATCCTCGCTCAATCTTTGGTTGAGAAACTTGTAGTAACCTTGTGTCTTCATTCTAGCTCAGCTATTGCTTTTTTGTACCTCTAGTCCCAAACAATGAAATTTGTTTTTCCTGACAAAAAAAACATAATATTTATTTTCACATCTTTGCGCATAAGCGAGATAAAGGAAAATTTTACTTCTTTCTTGGTATGGATGAAGATCACAGTCTTTAAACAAAGTGGGACATTTTTATTCGTCACATGGGTATAGAAACGTCTTAACATTTTACGTGTTAAAAATATGAGTTATTTAATCAGCTGGAAGACATTTTAGACACTTAAACTTTTTTTTTGAAACGGAAAAGAGGTAGTTGTATTACGATTCAAGGAGGGACCTAACAGTCCCAGATATCAGCTTTTTGTCCCAACCGGTCGTAATCCGTCAGGCGCACATGGTTCCATACAATAGTCTGCTTTGATTCGTAGATCCAAACTCAAGAGTTCCTCGATTCAACGTTACAAGAAAATAATAAACCAAAGTCCTAAACTTATTGAGCCAAACTATTATTCGATCTAAAACAGTGAAACCTACTAGCGAATTAGCCTTTAGTGCAGATTCCCCGAGACTTCCCTGTTGCAAAAGTTTGGTCGAAGTTGAGAGTCCCGAGTCCGGGTGCCGTTGAAATAGGCCCCAGCCGACCGTCCCTCCTCCCGGATCCCAGATCCACCGAGGGGGCGGACTCATGCCGGCGATGGGTGACCCTGGGGAAGGAGGCCGCTGCAGATGGAAGACGGCGCTTGGAGCCCGTATTCCGGAAAACGTCAGGGGGGCCACGGTGGCTACTGGCTCGAGGGCGGGACCGGTCCGGCGACGCATGATCGGTAGCGCGAAGCAAGGGAGAGGCCGTGGCACGGATTGAAGGGTAGGCGGCGACACACGGAGGTAGTCTGTCTGCAAAAAAGACAAGAAAAATTAAAACCGACTTCGATCAAAAGAACAACGACGGTAGATTGGACCCCGAAGAGTAGTGAAGAGCTTTGGAAGCAGGGGTTTGATTAGACTCCGAAGGGTAGTGGAGAGTTTTGGAGCAGGGGCTTCAATGGTGGAGAATGGTGGCTGCAATGAAGAAGGGGGTGGGGGAAAGGGCTGCGCGCAGAGATAATTAGGTTTCTCTCTGCGCGATTCTAACAGACGCTTAAACTTTAAATGTAAAGGAAATTTTAATTTACAGGTTCGGATTTTGACATAGTAGGTAAGATATATTATACTTGTAGGTTGCATACTTAGGTTATGAAGCAAGATCACGTGGAAATAAGCTTATAATGATATTGAAAGTGGCATAATTGATACAATACCATTCTTCACGGAACAAACTGAAATAGTGGTCTGATTATTACTCTATCTGTTGCCCCTATTTTAATCAATTAGAGTCCGTGTCTTCACACCTCTCTTTTATCATTACTCTCTTTTCCATCAAATTCACCTCATATGGCTCCTAAACAAGAAAGTGGCACCACGCGCCGATGCTCAAATTGATTAGTATACAATTACCACTTTCGAGTGTACCTATTTACCGACTAATATCCCCACTAATCCCGCTTTTCACGTAAAGCAATGATTATTCTATTCACAAAACAACTAAGTTCGGTACGCGCCATCAGAACTCAGATAACGACGCGCTCTTCCGCCACTCCGGCGACGGCGGCGCTATTTTTCTCCGGAAATGTTCCCTTATGTCCGTCCCTCCCGCCTTCACCTTCGCCGCGAAATCGTACTCCTCCGCCTCGTCTCGGTACGGAATAAACGGAGGACGCGAAACGTCCGTTAGTAGGTCCCACCGCATCCCGCGAAAGAAGGCGTGCTCCATGATCTCCGACGCGCCTCTGCTGTACCCGAGTCTACTCTCGGGGTCCTTCGTCAGGAGCCGTTGGATCAGGTCCATCACGGCCGTCCGCTTCCCGAGGAACTGCGGCGGGTTCAAGACTATGTTCCTGAATGTTTCCTTCCGGTTCTTACCCTTGAACGGCGTCGTACCGTAGAGCATCTCGTACGTCAGCACCCCCAGGGCCCACCAGTCCACTGCGAACTCGTGCCCCTCCCCACGCACCACCTCCGGCGCCACGTACTCCTCCGTCCCGACGAACGAGTTGCACCGCTCCGCGCTCGCGAAACTCGCCTTCCGCCGACTCACCGGGCTCACTCGCGCCGATTTCGCCTTCTTCAACCCGGTGGTGGAACCGTTTTCGACGGCGGCGTTCTTTTCGAGGGAGAACAACCTGACGAAACGGCCGATGGTTTGGGGGTTTCTCCGGCGGGTGTCCGGAATTGAAATTGGGGGTTCCGGCGGATTGACGGCGGGGGCGAAATCGGAGACGGGGCGGGGAGTGAGCTGGCGGGAGAGGTCGAAATCGGTGAGGGTGAGGTGGCCGGATTGCTGGATGAGGACGTTCTCCGGCTTGAGGTCGCGGTAGACGATGCCGAGGGAGTGGAGGTGGCGGAGGGCGAGGACGATCTCGGCGAGGTAGAAGCGGATTGCGGCGGGGGAGAAGACGTGGTCGCTCTGGCGGTGCCGGAGGCGGTTGAGGTCGCCGCCGGGGCAGAAGGGGAGTCCCCAAGCCACGAATTCGGGGTCGTCGACTGAGGCCAAGAGGCGTGGGAGGAATGGGTGCGAGAGGCGGCGGAGGACGGAGATTTCCCACCGCGCGCGGCGGCCGGCGTCGGGTCTGGACTGGAAGGACGATTTGTCGACGATTTTGAGGGCGAATGGGGAGAGAGCGGTTGGGTCGGAATTGGGGTCGTAGACGAGGAAGACGGTGCCCATGGCACCCTGACCGAGGACTTTGAGGCCTCTGAGGCTATCGAGATTAAGGTCGGTGATCGAAGTCTCCGGCGACGGAGATTGAGGCGGTGGCATTTCCATTATAGTGTGTGAGAGAGAGATTGATTTGGGGGTGGTGTGAGAGATTGAGATAGTAACATATTGAAGGTGGAATTGGATTTTATATATAGTATAATTAGTAGCTTTACTCTGCCCCCCTGCTATTTTCTTTTTAGCAGTATATTTTGGTTTTACCTTCTAATAATGTAAATATTTACAAGAAAAATTAAACAGGTGTTTATTTAAAAATAAATTTATTGTTTTTTAGCTCTTGTTTTATTTTTTATTTCTGGAAGTTATCATCGATAAGTATGAGAGTGGTTAAACTGTCATGGCTTTAAAGTTTGTATTTTTAATATAAATGTGAATCTGAAAACAATAAAAGAAGAACATAGGACCACACGTGTAAGCAGTGGAGAGTGAAGGGGTTCTGTCGGATTGTTGTCAGCTTGTCGTTTCTTTGATTTTATTCTATGCTCTATTAAAAATTCACACTCCATTGAATTCATATTCATCCTAATAAACCGTAAAGCCTCTCGAAACCAACAATATTATGATTTTAAATTTTTATTAACTTGTAATAATGATGATTACTCTTCCCAACTTACCGTTTTTTGAACAAATGTAACAAGCAGCAAAAAAAAAAGGGCGGCATTAGGGTTTCAAGAGCAGAGACACGAAGGGGGCGGTTTCGGCCGGTCGGTGCTGGTAGATGGCGGTGTTCCTTACGATCCTGGTGGGCGTTCAAGTATTGGCAGACGTTTCAAGCGTCGGTGTTGCGATCTTTACCTACCGCGTTTAATTGGAGGTAATAATCATCTCCTCTTGCGATCTTTTTTGGTTTCGATTATTTTGTCCCCCGAGTCCTCTGAAAAGGAAGGGTGTAGTTGGTGAGGCCAATGTTCCTGTAACCCCGTCACGGTCGACCTTAGTCTCAGACGGTCGTGCTTGATCTCGTCGAGCATTCGTGTAGCTGGGGAGTTAGAACAATGTTCTGTTCATGTCTAGTGTTGTCTGTTTCAATAGTGTACCGAAGGAGAGTTCAGAGCAAAGAGTGTCGCGAGGAAACGATC
This sequence comes from Erodium maritimum, assembly GCA_963921825.1. Lineage (NCBI taxonomy): Eukaryota > Viridiplantae > Streptophyta > Magnoliopsida > Geraniales > Geraniaceae > Erodium > Erodium maritimum. Next base: position 7,950,519 of record OY997588.1, on the reverse strand, counting down.
AGTTCTATTTGGGTGGGGGATCGGTTTTCACTGGGAGGGAGCTTCTAGGATCAGGTCACCAAGGGGCCAGAGCCAACAGACTCGATTCTTTGTAATCTCAGGAACGGGCCGGAAGGTTTGAATCTCAGGTGGTCGGTAACAGTCTCGGTGCTTGTGGGGCCTCATATTCCGTGACTTAACACATATACGAAGTTGTTGGCATGGAACTATTGGGGTGTAGGAAAAATGGCGTATGTGGAGTACATAAAGGGATTATTCGTCGACGCAGACCTCATATTATCTTCCTATGTGAGACTTTGGCAAAAATTGGTCGTGTTGCCACTCTGAAACTCCAGCTTGGTTTCATGGGAGGGATGGAAGTACCGGCAGAGTGCCATAAAGGGGGCCTGATCCTCCTTTGGACGGAAGGAGTACAAGTATCGCTCCGTGACTCAGGACCTAGACATATTGATGTAGATATCACATGAGGGGGATAAGAGGCCTTTCTATTTTCAGTAATCTATGGAGAAGCCAATCGAGAAAACAAGTGGAAGACATGGTATCTACTATGTTTGTTGGGTGAGTGGCACGATAAGGTGGAAGAAATCTGGGTAATAATGGGGGACTTCAATGGATTTGGACCGAGGTGGATGTCTTTGGTGCTAGCATACATGAGGTATATTCAGTATACAGTTAGCTACTTAGCTCAGACGGAAAGACCACATACCCATTTACAACAGGCTGGGGTATCCAGCAGGGTGATCTCTTGTCACCATACATGTTCTTATTCTGTATGGAGGGTTTATCCCGTATGCTTGCACATGCCGAGAGGGAGGGGGCCTTACATGAGGTCTTAGTAGGCAGGGGAGCTCTAATTATTTCACATATTTTCTTCGTAGATGATTGCTATATTTTCTGTAGGGAAAATAAAAAGGAGGCCGAACAGGTGCATCAACTACTTACACGGTTTGGGGATATGTCGGGGCATGTTATCAACAAGGCAATGCCATCAATTTTCTTCAGCACCAACACATCCCAGGCTGACCGAAATATCTGTTGCACAACTTTAGGCATACATGAAATCTCCCAACCATCTATGTACCTGGGAGTTCCAAATATACTCGGGAGGCGCAAAGGGCAAAGTATACAATTTCTTTGTGACCGGATTGTGGCAAAGATTGGAATTCGGGATGGTCAGATGTTGTCAGCAGGAGGTACGGATGTAATGATCCGGCATGTATCAGAGGTAATGCCAATTTATGCAATGAGTGTATTCATGCTTCCACTGGGGTCTATAAAACAAACACACGTTGCATTGGCTTGGTTTTGGTGGACGGGCACTCCCAGGGGCAAGAAGCCGCAGGCCAAAAGAGGAAGGGGGAATGGGCTTTAAGGACATGCGAGATATGAATGTTGCTCTGCTGGAAAAAATGGATGGAAATTCCTTAATCAACCGGACAGTTTGGTGGCTCGAGTTTTTAAAGCCCGATATTATCCTGTAAGTAATTTTCTCAATGCAGGTGGAGGAAATAAACCGAGTCCTATATGTATAGGGATACGAGCTACATAGAAACCTCCTTCGTCAAGGTCTACATTGGAAAATCGGGGATGGATGATCTACCCCAATTGAAGGAGTCTCGTGGTTAATGGGGAATGAACCGGTTATACCATTGCATACATCCCTCACACCGAACATGTTGGTTTCTGACCTGACTACATCACAAGAGAACGAGTGGGACGAACCAAAACTCCACCAACTTTTTCCTCAATGGATAGTGGATGATATTTTGCAGGTACTAGTACCTATACCTCATAATTTGGATAGATGGTTATGGATGTACAATGTACAGGGCACCTACACGGTTAAAGAGGGCTACAGAGCTCTTTCTAGAGATAATGGGAGACGACATTACTCTACAAGGGTCTCGGTCTGAATAGGCATTTGGGATTTAGACATCCAACCCCGCATAAAAAAAATTCTTTGCCGAGCACTTTTGAGCACTCTACATGTAGCATCAAACCTTCAATCCAAACATGTCCCAATTCTGATAGGTTGCCATGTCTGTCAGATGGGGAGGAGACTACTTCCCACCTCCTTTTACAATATCAATTTGCCCACGCCGTTTGAGTATTAGCCGAACCTCAGGTCCATATTCTCCCACAGTATACTCTGTTTGATTGGCTAACTTTGTTTCTCGCACTACCGGTTATGGAGACAAAATGCAGGATGACGATGACTTTGTGGGAGTTATGGAAAGATATGAATGGAGTTGTCTAGGATGATATGCATACGACACCTCAGAATGTCATAGCCATATTACTCAGCAACCAACATAGTTTGACTGCGGCGCACAGGGGAAGGATGAAGCTGACTGCCCCCGTCTGTAACGGGCAAATTGGATGGTCACCACCTCGTCCGTAACAGGCAAATTGAATGGTCACCACCTCCTCCGAACTAGATTAAAATCAATATGGACGGAGCTATATTTAATGATTCGGGCCAATTCGAATGGGGATGGATATGTAGATCGGGGCAAGGAGGGGTACTGGAGGGACGAAGTGGCACGGGTCAAGGAAAAATGGGAGCCGAATTTGCGGAGGCAATGGCAATATGGCGAGCCATCCAGTTGGTCCGGGAGCAGTCTCTGTCAAGTGTAATTGTGCGTAGCGATGCACACTATTAGTGCACTTGATCCAAGGAAACCACCAGGTCTTTTCCCCACTGGGTCGACTGGTAGATGATTGTCAATCTATTTTATCTTTCTCGGGGATGTTAAACTCGAGTATATTTCTAAGATAGCGAACGGGGCAGCTCATTGGCTAGCTCGGGAGGCCCGTTCTGTGTCTGTCCAAGCGTGGTCATTAAACTGTATCTTAAACCAATTCAGATAATAAATATTGCCTATGTTTCAAAAAAAAAAATATGTGTTCATGGTTCCTAATATTTGTTTGATATTATTTATCAAAAAATATTAATTAAAGGTTAAAGTTTAAAATATTGCCTCTTGATTTTAACCGTAACCACCAAACCCTAAATATACAATACCAACAAAAAATATATATTAAAATATCATATAAGTTTGGTGATCTACAACTCCAAACATATCAAAAGGTTTCGTCGGAAAAGGATCCAACTCTTGAACCCCATATTTTCCAACTTTAGGGTACACCAAAACCTAGTAAACGATTTTCATTTTGGCCATATATAGTTTATGGCTCTATATATTTATAACCCTACCAAAAGGTTTTTCCTAAGACTAGCACCTTTAAATTTAACTATGATATCTAAAAGAAATTCAAATATATAAAATGTGTTCCTGTCGGGCATCATTAGGTTGGAGAAAATGTAAGCATCCACCTAAGCTCAAAGGAAGAGAGAAGAAACAAAGTAATTTAAATTTATATATATATATTCCTCCACCCATTGTCAAAGTTAGGGACATATATGCTCTTTAAATAAAGAAAGTTACATAAACTTTCATGATGCCAATGGTCGGCCATGAATCCACCATTCAAAAGAATTCCATCATTTGTTTCACTATTGATAAAACAATTTAAACAAATTTTAAAAGAGGAAGGTAAACTATAAATACCATTCAAAAAATTATAAATACAAACTTCAATGGTGAAACGATACTTCAACTAAATATAATGAAGTTTGACAAAGATTAATATAATCAATTTCGCGAGGAAATATTAACAAACAATACATGATATCAGTATACAAAGACAATGTTGTTTTGACCTTCTACTTTAAATGTACTACATTTAACGACCACCGTGCAACTTAACCGAATCATAGGATTGCATATTGATGTCATTCAAAACAATTTAAGTTATAAATGATACATGTTATGTGATATTTTTTAAAATTCGAAGCATTTATAATAATTCCAGATCCAACTTGAACAATTTTTCTTATTTCTAAAGTGTTGTTTTTCTAACTATTTGAATCACATGTATAGCTTACCCAGGTATTCAAATGGTTACTTTTATTTTCTAGGGGTAATTATTAGGAATTAGTGAGTCACAAAAGATGGATACAACTGAGTTTCAATACAAGACTATCAGCAGCAACTTTTTCCATCTTTTTCAGACCTTTTTTTCATGCTCACCCACTTTCAAGTTCAACTAATTATATGTATATATATGTTGACATATATATCAAATAATGAACTAAAATTAATTGCATTAAAATATTAAATCTTAGCATAACTAATTCGCAAGTTTTTATTTTTCGGTTGAAGTTCTTATATGAGTTCAAATTCAAATGTCTTAAACCAGACATCCTTGTTATTTAAAAGTTAAGTACATACAAAATACAGATTGTATTTTTTGTCTCAAAAGAAAATCAAGACATACAACTTTATAATCTTGTGTTAATTAAGAGAATAAAATAGTTATATATTGTGATGGAAATAAGATAACAAATGATAAAAGTAGTAATATGATTCATTACTATATATGACCACATCAAAATAGAAGACACACGTACGAAATGACCTTGTTATTATGAAATATAATTACAAAGGTATTGCAATGATAGTATACTTGAATTCTAGTGTTGTCATCAATATTGCACTCATTTGTTTCATTACAAGGAAGTGCTTGGTGCATACAAAATAAAGTAATCAACTTTTCTCCACATATGTACAACTATCATCTATTGCACAATCCGCATGGTTGCATTCGGACAAGAAAATCACTATCACAACAAAGACCTTAAGGAGAGAATATATTCCCCGTAAGTAATTTCTCTTTTTCTTTATTTGACTCGAGACCATACAACGACATATTAGAAGTTGATAAGGAAAATAATGCATCACACCATCGTTTAATAAACCGTATTTGAATCTTTGTCTATTAACTTGTATTTTGGTGGTGATAAATTCATAAAACTGTTTTGTTTTTGTGCTTGTTTGTTTTGTGCTTATTGCTTGTTTATTTAGGTTTTAAGACTGTGGTCTATTTTTTGGTGGGTTTGTTTTGAGGTGTGTTTTTACGTTAGTGCTCGAGTTTGTGTCTGTTGGTGGAGGTCTGGTCGTTTTTTCTTGTTGGTAATCTTGTTCATCCTTTGTTGGATGTATGTTGGTTGTTCCCTTACAGTTGGACTACGTCTTTTTTGTTGTTTTTGTGGTTCGTAGTCAGATCTTTGTGTACTTCTCTTTCACCTCCAAAAGAGGTTTTAATTTAAATTTGTTTTGTCGACCAAAAAAAGGGTCATAAAATTGTACTCTTAGTAGATCAAAGGTGTAAATTATGTTTAAAAGTTACCATTTATATCGGGTCGGGTTTCCACAACTAAAAGGTCAACCTTATTAGTTAGGTGCGATCATAGCCTTTATAAAAGGCTCTTTATTTTTACCTTTTTCCGATGTGGGTTCAACTTCAACACTCCCCTCACGTGTAAGACTGAAAATCTGTATATGAACCGGAGACCATAAGGTGGAGGTGACAAACGGGTCGTGGGTCGAACCAGCTTTGATACTATGTAAATGTTGGGTAGGACTTCTACAATTAAAAGATGAACCTTATTAGTTGGGTGTGGCCCTAACCTTTACCAACAACTCGTTATTTTATAGTTTCTTAATGTAGGTACAACTTCAACAAATTGAACATCTATCATTTCGTTTGCAAATTATGTCGTAGATTTTTCTTAAATTGGGTTAATATATATATCGGTCATTTTTATTTAATTGGACACACTTATTTTCTGGAATTAGTTGGAGTGGTTTGTTCTATTGGGTTGGTGGTGAGTGTGTATTCACTTATAGCTCGAGCTTGTTTTTGCTTGTCCATTCCTGGTTGGTTCGATTTTGTTGTGGTTCCTTAGTCACCAGATCCTTCCAAAATAGTTCAGAAAGGCATAATATAGATAAGTGATGATGTTTTTGTTCTCTTTTTTTTTTAAATAATGGATACTTTCTCATTTTTAACATTTCCCAATCATTTTCTACTCGATCCCGTCACTAACATTTTAAGCATTTCGTGAATTAACCATCAGCCCCATTCAAAAGAAAAGGCAAACAAGGCCCATATACGCATTACTTGGGCCCACTTAATAAAATCAGGGCCCGATCCAAGAAATTAAATCGGAAGTTACGTGTTACATTGCTGATAAAACCCATTATCTCCTGATATAAGTTTAAAAAGTGAGGTGAATTTCAAATATAAATGAATTAATTTTTGTTTGGGATAAAATAGTTAACAGAACCGATACAAAATTTGCACATTATCTATGTCTTATACGTCTAACAGTTTGATACGTGTGTCTTTATTATTGATATGTAATATATGATAAAAAGTGAATCATTTCATGAAAAAATAGATAAATATGAATGTATATTAAATAGAGTGAAAATGGGTGCATGAATGGTGATAGGTTGGTTTGAAAGTGAATAAAGTTACTTGTTAGCTAATGAGCATTTATATTGGTAACATAAATAATGGCAAAGAAGGTGATGAAAAAAAATCTTATGAAACCGAGAAAGTCCAAGTTGAAGAAAGAGGTTAATTTGTTACCCTCCCTCCAATCTAGGATCCTTTTCATGTTACTATTCCATATTCTAATTAGTAATTATGCATTTGTTAATTAACTATGATTCATATAGCTTTGCATGTAACAAGACAATGCCATGCACATGCTTTGAATTTGTAAATATCTCTCGTCGAATCGGTATTCTTCTCGGGATAAGTTGATCCCATTTAGCCCAATATTTTTCGTATAACTAGGTTCTCATATTATTTATTTAGAATAAAAAAACGAATCAACGTAATACATTATAGATATTATTGTGATCGAAGATACTAATTTATTAAGTCATGGTTTCAAAATATATATTTACATTTCTCATTCTCGTATTCAACTTATGTAAACTTATACATGTTGGCAAAGGAGTAGTTAGGTTGCTCAATCAAACAGTGGAGGTTTAAAGCACTCATACACATTGAGTTCAAGCATAACTAAGCTTAAGATTTTATATTGAAAATGTACTCAGATATTCAAAACTATGTTCGAAGCTTCTTTTACAATAACAAATCATGTAACAGGTTAAGTTTATGACTTGATATTTCAGATTCAAACCTACGCGTTTTCTAACCCAATCTAATGTTGTTATAAATGGCTACAATGGGTTCGATCATAGTTGTCGACGGTTTCCTCTCCCATCTTTCTTCCATATTCCTTTTGTTGTTATACTCATATCACGGTGAAATTTGACTTATTAGGGAATCGTATGCTGGCTATACAAAATAGTGGTTTTCAGCCTTTGAATTTAACTATGTTCCACTAGGGGTGGGCATCGGGCGGTACCCACCCCAAAAGCCCATAACCCATTAACCAAACCGTGATTTCCGGATACATAAAACCCATAACCATCACCATCACCGGTTATTGGTGGAGAAGTTGATAACCGGCCAGGCTACCCACCGGGAGGTGATGGTTATAAACGGCCCACAAGGCCCAATGGACTTTACGTTGGGCATTCACAATATAATATGAAATATAACATTTTTCAAACACATTTTTACAAACCTACAATTGAACTTCATAAACCTTCTATTTTCAACAATTCAAACACAAAAATTCCTAAAACTAATACCTTACATATTCATCGTCTTACAATACCGGTTTCAAGAATCATTTTTGAAGTTTACAATACTAACAATTCAAGAACAATAAATTCAATATGACTGAACTGCTAAAAACAAGTGGGCTACTAAACAAATGGGCTCAATAAAACTAATAAAACAAGGGTCAGTCCGTGAGAATTAAAAAAAAAACAGGCCTTATGAAATAAACAATCGGTCGGGCGGTTTTTTCTCGGTTTGGAAGATAAAAAACCGTACCCAACCCGAAAGCCACCTGTTTGGTAGTTTTGTAACCGTAACCGTCGTCGGTGACACCGGTCACGGTGATTCTGGTGATGGGGACGACCGGTTTACGGTGAGAGACAGATATTGCTCAGCCCTATGTTCCACAGTGGTGAGAACCAAGTAGAGAACCCTATTGTGAGTGGGTACTGACTGTGCAAAAGATGGTGAATTTATTAACTCCTTTATTAAAACAGTAAATAGTAAATGTTATATAAATTTGAAAAAACTAATTAATAATAAAATAAAATAATTTTATAAATAATATTAAGACAAGTTATAAAAAATGAATTTTCCTGGACGGGGTTGAATTGCGGTGGATACGGGTAGTTTTGACCCAGAAAGGGGCTGAATTGAGGTGGAAATGGGTAGCTTTGACCTGGAAAGGATTGGAATTGGCTTATGTTGAGTTTCATTTTCCAACATTCACATCATTGCTACTTCAAATAAATTAAAAAATGAAAAAGAAAATCGAGAGTTTGAAAATACTTGAAGAGGAACTCGGTTGCATATAGGGGGTGAAAGCGATGGCGTTCGCGGAGTTCATACACGTTGCGTTAACAAGTCCCGGAAGTTTCCAATGTCCCCGACGTTGAATTGGAAATCTTTCGACCTGCGTTGTTCGTCATCCGATGAATGAGAACGCTGAGTTTCGTCGTCAGATATTTTCGATCGGCTTTTGAGAAAGGGGAAGTTGTGAATGAGAGTGTGAAAATGGAGAAAAATTAAAGTGAAGTTAGACAATGGTTGGTGGTTTGTTAATGGAGTTGAGGATATTTATATGGTTGAAATTTTGGATTTAATGAATAAAAACAATTACCGTTATCCGACCGTTGCCAACGATCGATTTTTTTTACCCAACGAGTCCACATGTCGAGCCACCAATGGATGACGAGCGAATTGTGAGACGCGAACCGACGAACCGCAATCACAGTGCACGAATCGCGGTTCGTAGAATCCGTAGTCCACGACACGCGATTCGCAAACCGTAAACCGTAAAATCACGGTTCGTAATCACGATTTAGGGAACTTTTCGAAATATTATACATGCACTTAGAAATTATAATTACTTAGTGTAGTTTTACGAGTATGTATCTGCTTCAAAAGAATTAATATAGATAGATACTATGTTTTTGATATACTAGCCTTGGAAAGAATACTTGATTGAATATGAATTAGAACTTAGGGACTTAATATCGAGGGGACACGAGCACGGTCCCGCTGTTTCCTCTTGGAAAGTCTAAAAAATTTCTCCATAGATTCTCGTGAGGCCTTCATTATCACTCTTCTCTTCTCCATTATGACCTTCGAACTTCACTCTATTTACACATCATACCCCTCTGCACCTGCTTAGTGTTTACTAAATATATCATTTTTTTTATTTATTACAGAAGATAAACAATAATGGTGCTGGGATACAATAAAAAAAATTGATATTTCGATCGTGGAGTGCAATTCAATATATAACATCATCTAATTTCATGTGTAAAATACAGAGATCATATCCGATTTTAAGATTTGTCAATAAAATTTGTCAGATAACATAAATATATAAAATACACATTTTTAATAAATAAAATGAACAAAAGCATTTATGTCATAAAATAAAATACATACATATTGGGTAATCCTTCCAGTTTGGATTGTCAGTTTTATGATCCAACAAGTATTCATGGGGATCAATGCATTGTAGCTGGGATTATATATTCTCTTTTACCAAAAAGAAGAATAAACAAAATAAGTGTGCTCTATTAATTTTATTCTGCATGGTTTATAACAATAAGTGCAACTTTAGAAATAGAAGCCACTGAAATCAAATAGGGAAATTTCATAAAATATGCCTCATAATGGTATAAATTTGTTTTCTATGTTAGTATAGTTCAAAATTTGAAAAATATGCTTTTCAATTGTTTTAGGACAATAATACCCTCATTCTAATTTAAACAAGATAATTCATAGTTTATTAATTCATTTAAATCTATTTTAAAAATAAATATTTAGTTTTTAAATAAAATATTTTTTAAAATTTATAAATTATTAAAATTGTATTTTATTTTCTTAAAAATAAAATTATTTCGATAAATATTTTTAAAAATAGAATTCAACGATAATTTTTCAAAAAAAAATATTATACTTCATTATTTTTTTTCGGTTTTATTAATTATTAAATTGTTATTTTAATTTATAAAATTTTAAATCGGATTATTTTGATAAATATAATTTGAAAGATAATGAAGTTTTATAAAAATAAATTCAAACCAGATTTTCATAATTAATAAAATATGAATGTAGTAACTAATAAAATTGAACAAAATATATTTTTATAAAAATAAATTTTATTAATTACTACATTCATATTTTACTTTTAATATAATTTGAAAAATGAATTAAAATCTGATTTTCATAATTAATACAATATATTATAAATTTAAATATCTTTCTAAAATTATTATCAGAGTATTCTGTTTTTAAAATAAATTCAAATCTGATTTTTATAATTACTAATATTAAAAAAATATTTTTTTCTAATATACGAATATATAAAGGGAAAGAATATTTTTTATATAAAAAAATATTATTCTATACTATTAATTATTAAAATCAGATCTTAATTTATTTTTATATAAAAAATAGATTACGTTGATAAATAACTTTTAAAGATAATTAAATTTATAATATATTTTATTAATTATGAAAATAATATTTTAATTTTTAATTTATTTTTCAAATTAAAATTTAAAAAATAAACTACGAATTACTAATAAAATTATATAAAATATATTTTATTATAAAATCGAAATTATTTTTCAAAAGTTTATAAAATTGAATTATCTTTCATATTATATTTTTCAAATAATCCGATTAAAAAATATAAATTTAAATAGGAATTTAATAATTAATAAAACTGGAAAAAAAAATAATGAAGTATAATATTTTTGTTTGAAACATCATCGTTGAATTATCTTTTTAAAAATATTTGTCAAAATAATTTGATTTTTAAGAAAATAAAATATAATTTTAATAAATTTTAAATTTTAAAAAATATTTTATTTAAGAACTGAATATTTATTTTGAAAATAGATTTAAATGAATTAATAAAATATGAATAATTTTGTTTAAATTAGAATGAGGGTATTATTGTCCTAAACTAATTGAAAAACATATTTTTTAAATTTTGAACTATACTAACATAGAAAACAAATTTATACCATTATGAGACATATTTTATGAAATTTCCCATCAAATATATCTCTTTTTTCCATCAAAATGAATGTAATATTTTGTTAATTTTACTGTCTTGATTTTTTTGTTCAATAATAGTTAATTACTACACAAAAATTGCATGTTAACTAGTATTTATCTCTTAATGAGTGAAACGAGGACTTCTTTAACACTTAAGTATAATGAGATAAATGTCAATATTTTGTACTTAAGTGGTCAATCGTTTTATTTTGTGATTTGACGAATATTAATCTCTAATCCTTTATGTTTGAACTCTTAGATGTCGATCCGGATGGAATGGACGGCCGATACTCTCTATCATCTAGGGTTTCGACGAAAGTTGTCATGCAGTTTCGTTGGGAATCGTGATTGGCGATTGCCTGCACCAAAGGGAAAGGGGAACGCTTAGTCTATTTGTAAGCCCATCTGGTCGAGTCATATTCCCTACGAAAACGTACCCCGGTCTACCTTAACAGATCAAGACAACTATATGAAAGGGTATTTAGACTATTATCCATGCTTATGTGTACCAATATTTTGCTTATATTGTTGTCCTACCCGATGATCTGATGGGAGTTTGAGTTGTAGCTTAAAACACTGATACACCTATTTTTGTTGAGGGACCCGGATTATCATCTCGGTTGTACGGTTTTTATCCCGTTCTATTTGTATTCGACAATATTAATGAATAATCACCGTAATACTGTTTGAAAGAAAAACACTTACCCTTCAAATGATATTAGATAAACACCATACAAATACAAAAGCCATAATAATTACACATATCCACGTTTTAGGTCTAGGGTTTTGATTTATTGATTGAGTCAGAAGTGGGTCCCTTGTTCCCTTACAGTGGCACAATCCAGTCAAACTTCTATGCATGCTTAATTAAGTTTTATTACTAAACTAGCATTAACTATGACCAGACTCTAATTAAATCAAAATGATTCACTCTTTTCGTCAGATTCAGAATGGCAAAATGGTAATTAACTTTAAAATTCACATATTTTATTGGAAGATTCTGATAATGATCCTTTTCAAATTCAATTCGTGCACTTTTACACAAGTTTATTTTAATCAATCTCCGCAGAGACTGAACTGAAGATCTTCAGAGGTTTCAGACTACCCCGTGTGCTTATTCCCTAACCTTGCTATATATATATATATACACATCTACACATTAAAATTCGCATGCACGTAAAGTCCATAGGACTCTCTCTAGACTTCAAATTTTAGCCTATATATTGGGATTTTAAACCTTGATTATTATGGTAAGTGGAACGCAAACATACACACATATATATATATATATATATATATAGGATGAAGTGTTCACTTCAAATTTAGGGTTTCTAGATGCTTTTATTTAATAAAAAAATGAACGCTTCAATTCTCTCTAAAACTCTATGATCATTAATAGTCTCTAAGGGAACACTTCAATGGTTCGAGTCTCATCATGCATAACAGAGGTTTTCGAGTTCGAATTTAAGCCAATAACCATATTATTTAAAAATGTGATATTCATGTTTGTACGTATTAGATTGCACTAATCAATAATACGTGTCTAAAAATGAGGGACACTTATATCAACAATATAAGTTGAATTAGGTGTTGGATGGGTTGCTGACTGTTTTTCTTTATCAGTATGTTTGAGCTATTTTTTCCTCCTCTCAGGTAGGGGTGTTTCTCATTTTTTAAGCAGTGTGGTTGTCTCTGTATTTTTTCGGGCCTTTTGAGTTTTTTTTGGCCCTTTTGGATTTTATTGTTAGTTTGGTGGTTTCCTTCCCATAGTTCACACCATTATTTTAATACATTTATTTTTCTAATAAAAAAAGTTTGTGTAACTATACATATATATATAAAGATAGTTTACTTGAAAAATATTAGTTGAAGAACTATAATCAATTTTATGCTAGACTACTATTTGTTTGAAACCGGTGAAGGTAGATATTTATCAAGATTACATTAGTAAAATTAACATCTATGTGTTTTTTTTTTGTTAGAGAGAGTTGCAATTGCACATGATCTTGAGTATTAGGTTGCGGTAAAAGTAAAATATCAATTAAAAAGTTTTTTTGTTGATAAATATCAATTAAAAAGTTAATACTTAATTTGGGAGCGTAATTAATTATTGTTTTTTGACTGGGTTCGATTACCAATTAGTCGGTCAACAGATTTCTACTTGGGACAACCAAAACCCAATTCCTTCTCATCTCTCCTTTCAGTCCCTCTATTTCTTAATTTATATTTCATATAAACAAACCAAGATTATAATATTCTAGATAAACAAGAAAAGTAATTCTTACTCTTCCTTCCTCTCGAAATATTTAATTTGTCGGAATTTATTCCTATAATATTGCACGGCCGTACACCCTAAACACATGAACTCACATCAATTCACTCGGGATGTAAAATCATAGTTAATTAATAGTATTACTATTCATTGATATAATTAGAGTTTAATGGGGATAAATTTGAGTATGCTTGATCTTGTTTTTTTATGCTTAAAGGTGGTTAATCTTGTTTCAGGCCTTAGTTTTTCTAGTTGGTTTACTGGTTGTAATTCTGGTTGTAATCTCTGGTTTTCTGGTTGTTTCTGGTTGTAATTTCTGACTTTTTGGTAGTTTTCGGCTGTAATTCTTTGGTGTTTCTTCTTTCTTGGTGTGCGGTTTCTTGAGATTTCTTTGTGGAGCGCTCCTCTGTTGTATCATTTTCACCCACTGGGCTCTTTATTTCAAAGAATCGGTGTTTTTAATCTATGCATTGCTGATAAAAAAAATACATTGATACATATTAAATAAAAACTTTATAAACAAATCACATCATCTAATAAAACTAACATTATAACTCTAAAATATGAATCGATATAACTATATATATGGACACAATCAGTTGTAATAAAATGTTAAGTATACACATAACAAAATAGAGTGATTTAATTAAAAAGAAAAGATGAATTAAGGAGGTGTTGATAGAGTGAGTGAGTGTGGGAATGCTGGGCTTTGGGGTGTCATATGTTGTAGACTTCGAGAGGATCGAGAGTTCCAATAAACCCCAAGTGGGTTCTCCGAAAACAGAGAAACCTTTTCTTTTTGGACTTTTACAGGTTGGAGTTTTAGGTTTTGTTTTGATTTGTTTTTGTTTTTGTTTTGTCTCACTTACATACTTACTATATATTTACATTACATGCGGCCACTCGTGTCCTCCCCATTGTGCCATCGCACACCTTATCGGACATCATGTGACCTTTGCATGAGGGGTCTCTAACGAAGGACAACACATCCTCATACTTCATCTCATTGTCTTCATACTATAATTATTAATTAATTATTTAATGTTTAGTCCATGGTCAGATTCGGATTTTAGAAAGAGAATGGATTAAATATTTATGTATCAGCCTCTTCCTTTTCCTCCTCCTTTTGCTTCTCAACTATAACATTCTTGTCCATTTCCATAAAAGCTTGAGAGAGAGTAGAAGCTAAGGTCTTCCTCCTCCTCCTCCTCCTCCTCCTTAAACCCTAACCCTAGCATACATTCTTTCTTGTTCATCCTTTTCCACGCAAACCAGCTTCCATCTTGGTTCCTCCACCTATCAGTCCAGGTCGATGAATTCGAACAACTGGCTCTCGTTCCCTCTCTCACCGACTCACTCTTCTCTACCGCCTCATCTCCAATCTTCCTCCCAACCCAACGGCCAGTTCTCTCTCGGCCTAGTCGCCGATAACCTAGACAACCCATTCCATGGCCAAGGTACATGATTGTGAAGCATCATATATGTATCTATATCTTGTCATTTTCATTTTTGGTTTTGGTTTTGGCAGAGTGGAACCTGATTAACACTCATGGAGGAAGCGGAGGAGAAGTACCGAAGATTGCGGATTTTCTAGGAGTGAGCAAATCTGAGAGCCAGTCAGATCTCGTGAGCTTCAATCATGACCAGCTTCATCACCACCAAGAGTCTGATTATCTATATGCAAGCAACAATATTGACCTCGTCCCGGCGGTCCAGAGCTCCGTCATGGCAGCTTCTAGCACCGCGTACCATGACTTCCATGAAAATGCCAACAATTTACAGTCCTTGACACTGTCCATGGGCAGCAGCGGCAACAAGGCCGCCTCCTCCGCCGCCTGCGAAACCAGCACCGACAACAGCACTTCGAACACTACCAACGTTGTTGAAACCACTCCGAGGAGGACAGCCGACACTTTCGGACAACGAACATCTATTTATCGCGGCGTAACAAGGTTGATTCATCTTTTGAACTTACGTTACTAAGAAACCTGATGCTGGCTAAAATCTTAAGCTGATAGTTGAAGGTTCAATTATAGTTTTTGACCATTTTGTTCATCATTGTATTATGTTGTAATTACAGGCATAGATGGACAGGAAGGTATGAGGCTCATCTTTGGGATAATAGTTGTAGGAGGGAAGGCCAATCGAGGAAAGGCCGCCAAGGTTAGTCTTCTTCTTCTTTGAGTTTTGTTGATGCAAATTGTAATTTATTTTCTCTAACTCATTGTTCTTTGTTCTTGGTTGATCCATGTTCGCGTGGCGTTGTGCATTTTGATCCTGTGTTGCAGTGTATCTGGGTGCGTATCGCGTACATATATATACTATCTTGTGATTACAATCTGTCAAACGTTGGAAGAATCGAATTTGAAACTTTGGTTTTGCATGATTTTGGGGATGACAGGAGGGTATGATAAGGAAGATAAAGCTGCAAGAGCTTATGATTTGGCTGCACTTAAGTATTGGGGAACTTCAACCACTACTAATTTTCCAGTAAGATTTACAATTATACATGATATTTATCTAAATGATCTTTAAGTTCATAGTATGGATCGAGTTTTGATATCTATATCATGTTTTTGAAGATCAATAACTATGAGAAAGAGGTTGAGGAGATGAAGAACATGACTAGACAAGAATTTGTTGCTTCCATTAGAAGGTACATGTACATGTAACACTAATATAATTACTTTTATAAATGTTCCAAACAAATAACCGACCTTAATTCTTTTGTTTCATTTGATGTTTCCAGGAAAAGTAGCGGTTTTTCAAGGGGCGCATCAATGTACCGCGGCGTCACGAGGCATCATCAGCACGGAAGGTGGCAGGCCAGGATCGGCCGAGTCGCCGGAAACAAAGATCTCTACCTGGGAACTTTCAGTATGTCACCTTTATAGACATATAAAAACGTCTGCAACTATCAGTTTAAGCTTTTAGTTTATCATATTCAGGTACCGAAGAGGAAGCTGCTGAGGCGTACGACATAGCAGCAATAAAGTTTAGAGGGCTCAACGCGGTGACGAACTTCGACATGAACAGGTACGACGTGAAGAGCATCATGGAGAGCAACACGCTGCCGATAGGCGGCGGAGCCGCCAAGAGGCTGAAAGAAGCTCAGGCCATCGAGTCTTCGAGAAAGAGAGAGGAAATGTTGGCCTTGAGCTCGAGCTTCCAGTACGGCGGCGGCTCCACCAGCTCCGCCGCGGGAAGGCTTCAGGCGTACCCCCTGATGCCTTTACAGCCCCTCGAGCCGCTGGCTCTGCAGAGCCAGCCGGACATGCCGGGGTACGCGCACGACACGACGTCGTTTCACCAGAGCTATCTACAGACTCAGCTCCAGTTGCACCATCACCAGCAGCAGCAGCAACAATCGAGCTCGAGTTATTTACAGTACAATGGTTATGGAAATCTCCATAACAATCCTGGTTTGTTCAATGGTTTGATGAACATGAACGTGGATTCTTCGTCGTCTTCCGTCATGGACGGCGGCGGGTACCAGCTGGGGATGGGTTTGAATTCTCCGTCGGCGGTGGGAGGGCCGCCGGAGGAGCTGGCGTTGGTGAAGGTTGACTATGACATGCCCTCCGGCGGGGGTTACGGCGACTGGTCCGCCGGAGATTCGGTTCAGGGATCCAACGGGACTAATGTTTTCACTATGTGGAATGATTAAGAATATGACGAGTGTTGTGGTATTTACTTTCATGCAACTATGAGATTTATTTCAGTTTACTCCTTTGTGTTGAAGTATCGAGAGACCGAAAAAAAAAATGATCTCATTTCATTGATTATTTATGGGTTGGTAGTTGCTACTCTTTTAACTATTCTCAAACCCAAATTTTGTATTCATAAATATCAAATGAAATTTCGATCTTCTATTGATTAATATATTCTATACAAAAAAGTCAAAAAATATATTTGGGATAACCCAATGCTGATTCTTTATTATGTCTTATTTTTAGTGTCATTAAAGTATTTGATTTTTGGTTTCACTTCCTATCTGATGGTAATATTTCTGATTTTACGGAAGCGTTTATTTAAATACCTCAACTTCTAAAATGTATTCCTGAATGCATTAGTTTGGTATTGTTTATGTAACAAAAGATCGACCGTAATTAAGACGTGCAAATAAAATAATGGTGATGCCTAGGAGATGACGTTAACCTCACCTTTACGCAGGTTCAACAAATTTTTAAAAAGATCACAATTAGACGGTTGGACGAAAGATCGAACTCATATAGGAAGCAAAAATGAGATATATAGTACATGGTTAGGTTTTAGAATTATCCCTATATATTTTTAAGGATTATTGCAAATATTATCGGTTATATTTTTTTATAAATAAAAACTACGAAATGCTTTCCATCTACAAATCCACAAACAATTATTTTTTTGTAGAAATAGAAAATAACCATGCAAAAGTATATGCGCATGGGTCTCAAAATGCAAAACAATGTATGTACGATGATTACAAATTATATAACACGAATAATGTGACGGAAGATACTATCATCTCTAAATAAAACAAAGTCACGTGAGGGCTATAAACAACGGGTTTGTAAACAAAAAATAATTAATCGATAATATTTGATATATATATATATATAATTCATCGAATATTAATATACACTTATAATTCACTAGAAGACTTTACCATTCTCCTTTTTTTTAAATTACAAATATTTAATCACAAGTGGAAGATCCAAAAAAAAATTGATTGAAAACAATTTAATTTGTATTTCGCACTTCAATGCTATTTGACCAAATGTCAACTTCGGTAAAAGTAGGATAAAAAAAGCCTTTCTCTTCCATTTTAAGAGCATTAAACATTGCCTTTGTTTTTTTAGATACTAATTTATATTAAGGCACCGACTAAAAGCTTGATTATCAAATTAAAAATAAGATTAAATATCAAAACTTATTTTTAAGTATTGATTACGAATACTACATTGTTCAATATTTCAAAATGACATATACATTACCTAAGTATTGGTCACACGATTTTGTTAGTAAATAATGGTCAGAATATTCTATTCCGATAAGCATATGACCTCAAGTGTCGTATAACAGAAAGTAAAATGACATTTTTTTATAAGGAACAATAACTAGAGTACAGTGGTAATGTTCCTTATAAAATGTATAGAGGTCAAATACTTACAGAAAAAAATGTCATTTTACAATCCATTATACGACACTTGAAGTCGTATGACTATCAGAATGAAATATTTCGTCCATTTTACTAACAAAATCGTGTGACCAATACTTAAGGTGCTACATTTGTCATTTTGAAACGTTGGGTAGTGTAGTGTTCGTTACCAATATTTAAGAATAAGTTCCGATATTTAACCCTTAAAAATATAAAATATTTTGTTATTTGGTCAAATTAGTTGGACGGTAATTTTCATACAAAATATAACACTAATTATTTTCTTGAAAAGAAAATCAGTCAATATATGGATGTAGCAATCTAACTACGACTGAGACGTTGATTCAGGGTTGGTCACAGTCCCAGACAAAACCGAGGGAGGTGGTTCAAGGGGATAGGGGCCGAGCTCGTTGATAGGTGAAGTCAGATCCAGGAAAGGTAAAATTAAATGTTGGTGGATCTGTTTTGAGTTCGGAAAGAAGAGGAGATGGACGGTGTGCCGAGGCGAGACAAGTTGGGGTATAAATTATCATTACATTCTTTTGCTAGGTAAACAGAATCCAGAGGCTATTGAGTTGATCAATATCAATGAGCTCTATTTTGGACGTAAGAGGAAAGTTTGACGGAGGGTTTGATTGAATCCGATTGTCTGAATAGAGTACAAATCATTAATGGGGAGGAGATGTTGTTCTCAATGGGTCTGGTAGTTATGGAGCGCAGAGCTAAACTAAACGCGTTGTGGAGTTTCAAGTTAAATTTTATTGGTAGAGAAACCAATAGAGCAGCTCATTGCTTAATTCGTAATGTTTGTTATTGGTGTATTGTTGATTGGCAGTTCAAGAAGGTCCCTCGTGTCCTTCGTTATATTTTGTCCGATAATATTTTAAATTAATACAAGTTTGCAATTAAAAAGAGTACTAAGAAGGACAATATTGTCGAAAGTGTACAAAAAAAATAAGAAAGAGCAAGATAGTGGTCATCATGATTATTAGGATTTAGGAGGAGCACATACTCCGTAGAAGCAGGGCAAAACTCTCTCACTCGTTATTTACCATCCTATCCCTGTCCCTCTCTATGAACTGGACATCGCTGGGCGGCCCGTGCTGATTTCTCATCTCTACTCTCTATCAAAGGTACGTTTCAATGGCTCGCTCGATCGCTTCTTCGATTCGTATTTCTCTATCTGTAATCATGGATCTGCGTGTTCTAGAATCGTAATCTTATGGATGATATTCAGTCTCGTAGGGATCGGCGATGGTCTTTTTTTTAACTCCTGGAAATTCGAATTGTATTTCTCAATCTGTAATTTTGTTCGTTTTCTGCGATTTGTGATTTGTGGGTTTTGAATGCTTTGAAACTGCTGATATTGGGTTGTGATATCTTAAATCTGTTGTATTTTCTTAGATCATTTCAGTTTTGGTATATTAGGTTTCTGAGAATCCTATTGCTGAATTTATGCTTTCCTGCTGTTGTGTGTTAATTGGTGATTAGATGATGGGTCTGTAGGTATATGTATATAAATTGACAATTTTGAATGCAATCTGAGATTCATGTTGGTATATTGCTGTTGGATTTTGAGTTTCCATTAAACCCCACATGACTCTTTGAATTTTCTGGACATTTCCTTCATTAAGATACCTGTAATGTTGTATCATTAGATCGATATCTGTATTGTTTTGTAAGTTTCAAATGCTGTTTTTAATTTAGGCTAAATGGGTTTTGTGCTTTCTTGTGTTTATGTACATGAATTGTCACATGATTTTCTTTCAGACAAAATGAAGCTACTGTTTGCTGAAATTGAAGATTACAAATTGGAATTGCATGAGCATTTTTACTCCATTGCTTTAGCTTATAAAATTGAAGATTACAAAATAACTTATACTTGCTTCAAATAGGTTGCATTTCACTCTAATTTTTTGCTTTGCACTTGCAAACTATTTCTTTTTCAGGGGAAGAAACATCATGGTGAAAGCATATGCACAAGAGCATGTGTACAAGCATCCATGGGAGCGGGTATCTTCTGCGTCATGGCGCAAATTTTCCGACCCTGAGAACAAGCGCATACTGTCCCATATCCTCGAAGTTGACACATTGAACAACAAGCTTGATACTCAGACCGGGAAGCTTTACACAACTCGTGCCCTCACTATCCACGCCCCGGGGCCATGGTTTCTTCGTAAAATTGTTGGGCAGGATATATGCCACTGTGTTGAATCAACCGTTGTTGATGCACAGACACGGTCTATGCAACTTGTTACTCGCAATATCAGCTTGCAGAAGTTTCTTGAAGTGGAGGAGAAAATCCGTTATGACCCTCACCCGGATAACCCAAATGGGTGGACCATTTGTAGGCAGGAAACCAGTATCCGGATCAAGCCATTATCAGCTCTGGCTTCAATGGCTGAGAAGGTGGAGCAGCGATGTGCAGAGAGATTCTTGCAGAATAGTGTGAAGGGGCGAGAGGTTATGGAGAGGATTTGCAAGTATCTGGAGGCTGAGTCTAGAGGTATTGGTGTCTGAATCCAGCTTCATTGCTTCAATTTTGTATTAGTGTAGTGCTACATCGAGGGGATTTTAACCCTTCTGGGATGGACAGTTACAAAATAATGTAATTGTAAGGTGTGGTACTAAATCTCACCTATGGACCTGAACTTCAGTGCCATCCTTTTCATTTTACCATTGGATTTTTCTAATTCTGCAGATAGCATAGTTCTGTACTCCATAATTTGGAAATAAAGTACTAACATTTTGACATATTCCTGCTCTGCAATATGATTTATGTATGAAATTTAATCATATTGGCAAAGATGGGTCGCTGTTTATTTTTATACTTGCACTATGTTGCTTCTAGTTCTAATGATATTGATGAAATGAATTAGAGGTTGTATGAGAAGTCTACTTGCAAGATTTCCTACATTAGGTGTTCGGATTCGGCTTAAATTTGACTATACCAAGCAAGCTTGAACTGAATATGTAACAAATCAAACGTTAGGATCCTGACTCATATTCAACCATAGGTGTTGCACTCAATACATATTAATGCAAACTTCAAATTTACAAACCTAGCACAAGAACATCCTTCAATACTTGGCTAAATCATCAGATTTTTTGGAAGGCATGCCTTCCATACACATCATTAAACACATTACAAAGGAAACCAAGGCAGAGTTCTAACCATCATAGATGATATAAAAAACTAGAACCACGATATAAATTTCTGCCCACCACAAGACACTAAAGACTGTTCCAGGTTGCAAAGTCGCGCCCTCAAGCCACTAGGCACATATAAAAACATATGCAGCCAAATTGGTTCTCACTTGCCAGTAAATAAAACTTCTTCCAAAGAGACTTTAGATCTTGTCAAGCTTCTCTGCCTTGACAACGGGGTTCGCTTTAGCTATAGCATTTCTCGCAGCAGCATGATAATCGATGGGGCAGTCATGTTTGTCTGAGTAGCGATGCAATGAGCAGAAAAGATTACCACAACGACAGCTAAATCCTGTTAAACCAACACGTTTCCTGCATGCATTGCACCGGTTTGGCCCCTCCTTTGGCTTTGCCTCACTACTGTCACCCGTCATGGGAACAAAGGACGGCTGCATGGTGATGATCTTTGACTCCGGTGCATTTGCTTGAACATCTACAGTGATAATTGCAGCAGCAACAGGTTCATTTGCATTGTTGTTTGAGGATCCATTCACAATGTTTCCAATAGAAGATGCGGCAAGCTTAGCCTGCTCCTGCTTCAACATCATGTCCTTGTGGCATTTGGAACACATATTCATGGTAGCTGCACTACCAAAGAAGCCACAGTTATTGACACACAGAATAGGACCTTCGGGAGGAGCCTGGCATCCTGTCTCATCATGGTCCATTTTTTCACTTTTCCTGCACTGAGAACACTTCGATTAAACAATATTAATAAAGCCTGAGTACAGAAATTTGAAAAGTTTACATACTCGGGTCCATAGAACAGATTCAACAATGGGTATATGCAATACAGCCTATTCAAGTAGTCAACACTGTAGATTCACAAGTGGATGTAACAACTGAAGCATCATAACTAAAGGTATACCTCAACAATTTTCGATAAAGGGTGGCTAGATGAAGTATCATTTAGTTGGTTTTATGTTTTGGACCAGGATTCTTTACAAGACAAATTAGGGATTATGGGCACATAAATAAGCACAGATATTCTCAAAAAGCTTGAAACTAATGTCGATGACCTATAGGTCATCGACCAATTATTTTATTGACATTTCTTAAGATAACTCCTAATCTAATTGAATGTATCAGGTTTGAACTCAAGCACTTCAAAGTCCATTTCAAGTTAATTTCTACTTAGATTAGACATTGACTAGTCAGAGAGAGCATAAGTAACTACTATTTTCTTGGGTAACCAATTTAGTTGAACTAGACACGAAAGAACAATGACATGGGCTTCCCGATCCAATTTGGTTATGCAGAAAGGGGGAAGGGGGCACAGCAACAGGTGCATTTGCTCACGTTACAACAACACCTAACAGCATCTTCAATGCCCTACTTGTATCAGCTGAAATGCTATTGTAAGGAGTCAGTTTTTATTTTTATTTTTAAAACTCTCCAATGACACTCAATACATTGACTACCTACATTATTTTCTATTTTCTCCCTCATGTAGAGATCTCCCTACATTTTTTCACATCGTTTCATATTACTTCCACTCAATTCGCTCCCATTATTTACGCATTAGAATTCTTTCATTCAAAATACATAATACAATGCAGTTTAAATGTAAAGAGCGTGATTGGAACAACTCAAAAAAAGACTCCCTACATTAACTTAAATGTGGGGAGCATGCCCTTAAGAGGCATATCACAAGTAACTACATAAATTTCACATACCATCAACATAAGTAGATGAGAAAGATTTGTACAAAAAATGTACCAAATAATTATGAATCAATACATCTTGTAAACAATGGAGGAACTAGGAAGCTTGCTGAGTCACGAGTATTGTGTATAACTTGCAAATGTTAGTAAGATATGTAAAAACAACAGACCAGGCACCTTTGGTTATTATAAGAACTTGACATACTTCCGAACTAGAACTTCTCTAGCAATTCATATCACTTCACCAATACATGTGAAGTAGCATAGCACCTCATATTGATTGCTCCATGTATCATATACGCAATAATTATGCTCCTCTCAATGACACAACAAAC
This sequence comes from Erodium maritimum, assembly GCA_963921825.1. Lineage (NCBI taxonomy): Eukaryota > Viridiplantae > Streptophyta > Magnoliopsida > Geraniales > Geraniaceae > Erodium > Erodium maritimum. The sequence continues at coordinate 7,926,807 of OY997588.1, read as the reverse complement.
TTTTACAGATGATGCAAATGTATTTGAGGAAACACAAACAATTCGAAGTTTGAAATTGTAACTAAAAAAATATCCAACCCAACCATCCATATGAAGGTGAAGATAAACACATACTAACATGAAAAAATTAATCTATACATGCGTTTTAACATGAATTAGATACAAATAATTATACATCCATGCACAAATAAAAATCACTTGTGCTAAAAAAACTCAATTCTTACCAACTCAATAGCAAATAAAACAAACAAGCAAACCCAGAAACCTGAATCACCTAAGCCTATGCTATGCATGGCTATCACAAAATCAAAACTAAAAGACTTCAAATTTTCATATGTTTTCTTAAAAATTACCAACAAAACACCACAGAGCACGAAAGGCATCGAACATCCAATCAAATCAAAACACTTACCTGTTTGACAGGATACAGAACTGATGGGTTTTTGAAATCGAAACCTGAAACCGATCCCTCAGCTCAGAATCGCATCAGAAACGCGACCTGCGTCCATCAAAATGGAAACAAAAACACAATCAAGGTTCGATTTTTTTTTCGTAAAACGGAACAGAAAAATTAGGGATCGAAACCCTAACCCCTAGAAGATATGGGGATCGTGAGGGGGGGGAGATCGTCGTCGTCATCGACTCTCTCTGTCTTGGGATTTAACAGGCCCTCTTTCCCTGACAACGAACGCTCTTAACTGATCAGGGGTGACGTGTGCGCCTTCTATTGGCTGAGCTGGTAATTCATTATTTACCGTATCATCCTTCGCTAAATATCTAATCAACGGAATTACCATAAGGGGATGTGAGGGTCACGCGCCAGTAAGAAAGTGGTGTGGTTGTTATTGATGGAGTAGGTGTAGTGCGGGTGGTGGTTTGGTCGGTTAATCACAGTGGAAAGGTAATGTAATACGATATCCCTTTCATGTGGGCTCTTAGACAACCCAGCTTCACGTTCTCGGGCCCATTTACAAGCCTAGAGAGATTCGATATTTCTTTTTAACAAAGCCCACTCAGGAACTCTTCCGGATGAACCATACATCACAAGTCTGTAAGAGATAAACCTCATACCAACTTCACTATTTTTTCTTAAACGATCAATTGGGGGATTGCATTACTGTGAAATGTAAACCACACAAAATAAGGCATAAAAACCTTGGATTTCAGATATATGTCATGATTGCCTAAAGCTAACCCGATACTCATGGACCCGTAGAAATAGTCTGCTTTGGATCGCAAACACTAACTCAAGACATCCCCTTACCGACATTTCAAAGGTACAAGACAGGAAATAAAAAATCCAACAACAACCCAAACTAAAACGACCCAAACTAAAACGATAAAACTCATAAAACAAGCAGAAGTAAAGTGCTCTGATTGCGACTTCCCTGAGACTTCCCAACACCGGTTGTCCCGGGTCTGTGGGCGTAGGCCCATTTGGGCCCGTCCCACCCCCGTCGCGACTCCTAACGTTTCCGAAGGAGGTTGTGACACCTCCGTCTGTAAATTATGCTCCTCTAACTCATCCCTCAATTTGTGGCCCTGTGGAATTAGACATGTAAGCTCCAAAGGATCCGCCACAACAAACGTCGACCAGATCGGGGAGGTCTTGGGAGAAACCTCTGGCGTCCCTTGCGGCCGCGACGTGGCCTGCCCGGATTCAGCATGGGGTCGGCGAGGGGCCGGCCAGGCCGGTGCTTGTGCTGTTTCGGAGGAACGAGACCGGGGGCTTCGTGCATGTTCTCCGGAGCAGATCTGTGCACTACGGTGTGTTCGTGCGGGGTAGACAGTGCCGAAAAGGGCCTCGATTGCATCCAATACGAGGAAGGAACGTCGGACGGAAGCTCATGTCCGGCAGAAGGAGGTGGGGCAGCTCATTGTGGCCAGGACGATGGTTTTCAAAGTTTTTGGCTGGTCGAAACCCATGGAGGACCGATTGACAGTGGTGGGATAGGCTGCTATAGTGGCTATGGGAGGAAGAAGATAGGGAAAGTGTAACACCCCGCCGTGCCAGACCCTGGCCCCACGCGCGGCGATGTTAGGTCTGCAGCCCAATACACCCCAACCCCTCTGGTGTACTGTCCACAGAAAAATACCAACCTAGGTTGGCTCAATTGGTGATAGCATCACTCAAGGAAATGCTATAAAGGGTGAGGTCTTGGGTTCAAGTCTCACCAACAACCTAGGTTGGTATTTGTCTGTGGACAATACACCGAAGGGGTTGGGGTGTATTGGGCTGCAGACCTAACATCGCCGCGCGTGGGGCCCTGTGTGGGACGGCGGGATGTTAAAGAAAGCAGTGTCTTTTTCAACCTTAGAGAGCGACAGTTCCGTCCTAATATTCTCATAGTTCTCGATGTTTTACAACTTCATTATCTTATTATCTTGTGTATTAACTCTCAAAATATCCTCCACAAGTCCTAGCTTTTTTAACTTCTTTGTTCTCACATCACTGTAATTGTACGTAAAGCGAACGAGCCGAAAGTCCACACGAATTAAATCTATCAAATATTATTTTTTCACAGGAAGTATGTAAATATAAGGAATACCAGCACCCATCATACAAAAGGGTGAAAATATATCCCCATGAGCTAGTCACCCGTCTATCAACAACTTTACTACTAAAAAAATTGTGTGTATGATTCCTCCCACAAACTCTCAAGTGCAGGAAGGCACACGGTTACAAGGACTTCTACTGGAGAAGCCAAAAGGTCCGACGAGGAAGATTCCAGCAATCGGCCCTCGTTCTCATCAGCAACGACACCTTATCTTTCATTCTCTACTACCGGACCAGTCTTAAACTCACATGCCTCTCTTACCGGATCGGTAGGGTCGATTGGGAGTACTGGGGGAGTTTGGTGCTCTCAACGGTGGATGGATATCTGGTGGAACACTGTCAGAGACTAGTCGAGGTGGGCTACTTGGGGAGGGGAAGGATCAATCGTCTATAGAGGACGAGGTTGGGGAATCTGGGTCTGTGCGTTTGGCATCGATGACGGCTACCAGACAGAGGTGGCATGAGAAAGAGGATCCGGGTAGGGTTCCGGATCCAGATGGGAAACGCACGAGGCTAGGTGACCCGACTCGACCAGCCCAGATCCATGCTGCTAGTGCGCTTGGGCTTAAATGTGGTGATTATGGGTCTGGGTTGTATCGTCAGCCTGCCTCAGACCAAAAAGACTTTATGGGCCAAACCAAGGAACGACATCACGAATATCCAATTTGAAAGAGGGACCCTGAATGAGAAGGTTGTACACGTTCTAGGGACGCTTCACATGCAACGGGGGCGGACTTTAAGCACCCTCGCCTCGCAAAAAGAGTAAGAAGTGGTCTAGTGGGGGGTCGGCCAATATCACCGCCCCATTGGACGTTAGGTGGTAGAGGTTCCACCAAGATTTAGTATGATACTTCCCTTTCTTCTCGGATGTCAGTAATCTCGCGTTTTCGAGCCCTACTCTTATCATTTCGGTGGGGAGTATTCAGTCCGCTGCAATACTTTTCCTGGAACGGGGCTGCTCTATCCTAACTTTCAGTTCGAATTCGTTGTATTGGTGTCATCAAACATTATCATAATATCCCTTTCCGAACATAACAATAAAACAATTTGATGTCTTAAACGCTTTTACTTTCTGTTAAGCTCTCCTATTATAAAGACCATACTTTCAGTTCTTTTACTTTAATATTTGATAGATTTTTTGACTGTACACATTTTTAACCTACAATATTACACTCATTATCCTTAAAAAAAAGATGCTTAGAAATTTGTCTGGCATTTAGTTACCTGTTCTTAACATTAAAAATTGCACCCACCCGAGAAAGCCACATCTCTCGCCACGTGTCCCCTCTAACCCATCTGGTTGCGTTCACGCCACGCTGGCCAAAATTCCTCCGTCCCCACCTAGATGCTCCAAAACTTCACCTACTCTATCTCACCGCTGATCATTGCAAAAGCACCGATCAACGGACATAAACAGACGCGTACAGAGATAATCTCCTGTGAGAAACACCCGATCCTGCTCACCAGCAAACAGAGAGCCGTTACAACTACAAGTACCCAAAGTAAAAGGAACAAGTAGCTGACCTGTCCCCATCCTGTCGAGGGCCCACCTTAAAAAGTAGGCACGTGGTGGCTAATCATTTCAGTAATTACAATTTTATTTAAGTTTAATCCAATAATCAAACTTCAGCTCAGGCCTATAAATAAACCGTCTCTTCTTAGAACCTTTCATCCAAACAAATTTCAATTCTTCTGTACATTTTTTCCCTTGTAGAAATGGCCGCCGGCAAAGCAGTGTTCTTTCTTCTCGCGGTTATGGCGCTTCTGTCTGCGGTGGCTGTGAAGGCGCAGGACAGCGCTGCTGCGCCGTCGCCGGCAAGAGAAACAGGGGCGTCGTCGCCGGTGGTTCTCTCCGGTGCTATTGTGTGCGCTTCCTTGCTGTTTTCTCTTTTATCCCTTCTTTGGCATTGAATATGAATAATATTCAAATTGGGATTTGATTCACTGAGAGATTTTATGTAATGTAATCTGCTATTCATTTTCCCTAATATTTTGTTAGGGTGTGTGTGACATTACTACTATATGATGAATAAAATTTGTTATTGATTTTACATTCTTCAAGTCGAAACTCCTCGTTGCTTCAGCTGCTCAAGAGTTTTTTTTTTTTTGAAGGGCTCGAGGGTTAATTTTATCACTCAATTGAGAAGAGAGCAGAACAGCATCATTCCTAATAATATATGTGCTTATTCAGAAGATTCACAACACTTCTCCAAGTTCAGATGGTGGAGTGACTAAATTTCTTGACAAGCAAAAACAGCCAACAATCAAATGTATGATGAAAAAGCAAACTCAATTTCAGACTAATAGCACAGATATGTGAACAGGTGTTTGTTAAGAGCATCTCCAGTATTGTGTCGCGATGCAAGGTAAATGGTTTGGCCAAAACACTATTTTCGCCAATTCGCCTTGCATTGAGAACTGTTTTTTTCGATTGAAAAAAAAAAAACAGACAAACTCTACTCTAACCTCCACCCACACATGCCCACAAGCACATTAGGGTTGAAGCTGTTCTCAAGAAATAGACATCATTTCATAAAAACACATACATATTTCTTTTTGAGTATCTTGTTTTGATCCCTAGCTGCTATACACAATGAACACTGCAAGATGGTGGAGATTAGAGTAAAATTGTCCAAATAGTCTCACTCTTTCACTGAAAAATGTAAAGAAACATAATCCTCCGATTCCACCCAGCATAATTACATAGAATAAAAACAGTAAGTTGCATAGAATTCAGTCACAAATTACTATGGTATTGAGAGCAATCTCCCAGCTTTTGGCAAACATGATTGCCAAACATATATTACCGATAAAGATTTTTAATGTCAGTACGACAATTGAAATAACTAGAATAGTAATATACTGAGCTTCAAGGAGTTAAGGCTAACAAAATATTTCAGTAAGTGCTTCGAATCCTCTAATTACACGGGTATATACAGATGAAAAGAGAAAACCAAACGTATCCTGGAACCATTTATGCCTTAATCAAACAAGCAGTTTATGCATACCGATCCTCTATATTCGAACACAACAACTTTTAGTCTAGCTTCGTATGTTGTGTTTATCTTATCATCTTGAGCTTAGGTTCCAATCTATAAGTGTAATAGCCGAGAAGTACAGAGATGTGTTTATTGAGACAAAAAAATGTATAATCTACATAATTTACATACGTTTGATCAAATAATTACTAATTTCTTGCAGGGAAGAGATAAAGCACCTTTCAAACAGCACCCTAAACACAGTGTAACTAAAGTTTAAAGAGAGGTCCTAAGGGCATGTTTTACCAACTTCAGTACATCACAACACTACTCTGGTACATCTAATATAAACAGTGCAGTCCTCAAAATAAAAACAGGTGCAGAACTACAAACAAGTGAAACAACTATTAATGCAATAAGAAACAGAAAAGTGCGTATCCCATTTGTCAACCTTATACAGGCAAAACTTGTACAAGTTAAGAAGACAACAAAGTCCAGCACCGATCAATTCCAAAAGGAACCTATAAATTTGGGGGGGTTTATCGACCTCAGATGTCTGCTTTCATGTTTCATATAAGTTCATTCATAATAACCAAATCAGAAGACACCAAAACGTCTAACAACATGAGTGATCAATTGATGCATGCTTAAGACTAATTTTGGTAACTGGGCAATCCAACTGAACACAAGGAATGAATGTATATGCTACTACTAACAGAGTTTATCATTCAAATGGATAGTGAGAACACTTATTGTACATTTCCTTCAAAATAAGCAAGCCCATAGAATGAAATATCCAAAACTAACACCACCCCTGATCGAATTTATTCTCTTAAATCATCAAAATGTAACAATGAGAGTGAGCAATGAATGTAGTACAACAACAAAATTGAATCCCCAAAAGTGTTGGTGATTAAAATTACCTCTCTTCATCAATGAAAATGAGAGATTTCCATCACCTTGTAGTCGATCAAAACAATGTTTGAATCTATAATATCTATCTAAATACACAATTCAATTGGATTCAGCATAAAAATGGGAATTTTAAGCATACCCACCATTCACTTGCCTTTAAGATTCCTGTGCTACTGTAGAAACCAACCCAAGCTTCTCCTTCTTGGCCTCTGCCTCGATCTTCTTCTTGTTCTTCTCAATCTCAGCAGCCACCTCAGGCGGCATATACTTCTCATCGTGCTTGGCCAGCACCTCAGTTGCAGAGAGATAGCACTCCACGCCACGGGCCTTGCTGGAGACGCCCTTCCCAGACGTCTCCTTCTTAATTTCGTCAGTGAGCGGCTTGACGAAGCCCTCCGCCACCACCGAGTGCCCCTCCCTGAACAGATCCGGCAAGGACCCTTGGTACCGCACCAGAATATCGGACTCCAGATCGGTGATCACGAACTCCATGTCTGGCGACGAAGCGGGTTGCGTGACGCTCCCCTCGAGCACCAATCCGCCGACGCGGAACTTGTTTTTGGAAGGATTGACGGAGTATTGCTCTAGGGCTTTGGATGGAGTGACGTAGAAGACTAGGTTCTCCTGGAAAGTGCTGATGACGATGACGATGAAACCAGCGGCGAGGCTGAAGGTTAGAGCGTATGTCCACAAGCGGCGGGTCTGCAGCTGCCGCGCTCGGGCAGAGATGTCAGGGCGGTTCGACGGAGTAGGGCGGCGCCGAACGGTGGAGAGGAAGCGGACAAGGGAGGAGGAAGGGGAAGGGTTGGAGAGGAGTAGAGATCTTAGGTTCGAGGAGACGATAGGTTTGTGGTGGATGAAGGTGGTGCCGGCGGCGGCGCGGAGGAGATTGGATCGGAATCGGACGGCGAGGTTACTGGCCATTGTAAATCGCTATAGATGGTGAAAAAGGCTTAGTCAGATCTTATATGTTAGGGAAAACCCCTCGAACGATTTTTGTTAGCAGAAAAAATACCGTGGCTACCTTTCTTTCTAAAAAATATGCTTATACATTTTGTTTATTATCAAAAAGTAGGGACTTATGTTTATTATTATTATTATTATTATTATTATTATTATTATTATTATTTCCGTTATTTTGGACGGAAAACGAACATGTGCTCGACACACAGTTTATATATTTATCATAAATACTGAAATTGTCCATATTCTTCTACTCTAAATATTGGATATGGTCGTATGAGTGTTCAATTTCTTCTCCGGAATTTCATTTAGATGAGAGAAATAGGGACAACTTCAGTATTAATGATAAATATAAAAACTGTGTGTCGAGCATGTGTTCGTTTTCCGTCCAAAATAACGGAAAAATAAAAATAATAAACGTAAGTCACTACTTTTTGATAATAAACAAAAGATGTAAGCATGTTTTTGAGAAAGAAAGGTAATCAAGGTATGTTTCTGCTAACAAAGGTCGTTCGAGAGCATGTTTTTGAGGTTTTCCCTATATTTTATTCCCGAATCTTATTTCGTGAGCGGGTCAGGGTCGGAAGGACCCGGCCCGGTTTCAACCGTCGGCTCCACCCGAATCCAATTCAAAGTGAAACAGTTAGGTATATAGGAAGAGCAGCAGAGAGACGAACGAAACGGAGGTCAGGTCGATGACGAATTGATGGAGTAGCTATAGCTCTTAGCCGAATCATTGATACAGACATTTCGTGGACCTCTCCGCTAAACCATCTCTTTCTTTCTCTGTACACATTCCTCTCCCTCCACCCTCACAAATCTATATATACAGCTTGCTCCGATAAGAAACCCAGAACCCCATTTCGATTTCTCCTCCCGTTCTGGGTTTTGGCTTTTGAGCAATTTGGCGTCTTGATTTGCGTGTTCGGGACCCAATTCCGCCATGGATTCTCAGGTCTTGGTAGCTCTCGGGCTATCACTTGTGGGTGGATTGAGCACTTCTTTTGGTGAGTTAAGCTGTTCGTGGGTTTTTGTGACATGGGTCTGAATCTGATTCAGTTTGCTTGTCATGTTTCAGTTTTTCCTCATTGATTGATCGTTCTTCTGTGGCCCATTTTTGCATTTTATGTGTTTTGATTGATAGATTGTGCTTTAGGCTGTTACCAACATCGAGCTTTAGCTCTCAAAGTTTGGTTTCATGCATTTGAATAATTAGTTTGGCCTTGCATTAAGGTTATTTGTGTTCACCTTACCTGCTTGTTGCTTCATGGCCTTGGCAATGTCATGAAATGAATTCCAGATTCAAACTAGCTTTGCATTCTGATCATGTTTTTGTATGTAAAACAGGTGCACTTATAGTGATTCTCAATCAGGCTCCCAACTTGAAGATGCTTGGACTCTTACAGGTGATCCCGTTTCTTCTGCAACAAAAATATATTTTGATGGATGCCAGTCAAATTTGTAATACATATCCTTGAAGGATCACTTACCTAGGACTTGTCACAGTAGTCATATCATTAGCTTCATTATCCTCAGCTTACTCTGTTGTTCTACCCCTAGTGTTAAATTTTCTGGTTTACATATATAATGTGTTTGCATTGACCTATGCTATTTACTACCTGCTTGTTTTGTTTGGTTTTGTACTTACGGGACTCCTGGATAGGGTTCATGCACTAAAATTTAATAATATCATTTGTGCAGGGTTTTGCTGCAGGTCTGATGCTGAGCATATCTTTCCTAGATTTAGCTCATAATGCTATCAACTCAATAGGCTTCTTGAAAGGCAATCTTTGGGTGAATTATCTATATCACTGCTTATTTGATTTTCATGCATCACTTTTATAATATGACTGTTCAAGCCTGCTGATTTACTCTAGTTTATCGGAGGTGCAGTTTTTTGGAGGTGTAATTTTTTTTGCCTTCATCGCCAATTTCATCCCAGAGCCAACTCTTGCTCCCAGTTCAGATGTGAAAAGTAGAAAGGTTGGATAATTTATTAATAGCTGGCTTAATGTTCTAGTATGATTTTGACCTTAAAATGGAAAATATATCGACAACTTGACCTTGTGCTTGAGACAGAATACAGGGGATGAAGGGGGAAAGGACGTTATGAAGAAGCATCGCAAACAAGTTTTATTCAGTGGTATAGTTACAGCAATAGGTATGGCTAACTCCTGTCAACATGGATTCTCTGGTTGAAACTATCTCTGATCCATTTTTAGATGTTTGCAGTATTGTATTGATTTTATTTCTTTACCAGTTTGTTGATTTAAGCATATTTGAATAATAGGTTGTGTGGTTTTGATTGATTTAATTTGTGTACAGCTCTGTAAAATTTTACAATAGCAGTCTCTGTTGCCACTTACTTTACTCCAATATGCTGAGTTTGTGGAGAGATCTTTCCATATTTATTTGTACTTTTAGTTGTTTCCTATCTACACTTTGATCACTACTTATATCTTTTATTCCACAAGTAAGAGACTAGAAAGACTATTTTTCCTTATTGAATACATTGTACTGATCACTACCTGTTTATGCTTTGTTGATAAAGTCACTGGTTTTTTCTATTGATAAGTTCATTTGTGATGATATTTTAGATCTTTGAGGTGCACATAGAGTAAGATACGCATGTATTTAATTCAAATCACTATCATCAAGATAATTATGGGATGTTCACATCCAAAGCAGTGAATATCCCACATCCGAGAAATATAAAGTTAGATGAGTTGATATGCATTATGTATCACCGACCTGCCAGGTTAGTCTTTGGGTTAGAGTGGTGTCCAACATGTACAGGGCCAGCCCAATGAACGTGGAGGTCTAAAGTGGTGTATTTTTTGGGGGAGACTAAAAGCTTTTTCTAAAGGGAGTTTTAGCATAATTTTATTAATTTGATAGCATTATTTCTGTTAAAAAGATATGGGTAGGCCCAATGGTTGTAGGACCAAAAAGATATTTTGTCCAATCGTCGTGGCACCTAAAAGGCTAAAACGATATTCACCTAATCTTGGTGGGAATTTCGGACGATGGTTTTATAATTTTATTGATATTTTAGAAGCTTTAAAAAAAAGACGGGCCTAATAAGATCTAAAGCAAGAGTTTGGGCAAAATCAAATCAATGATGTTTTGATCATTTTAATAATTTGGCAAGTCTTTTTCTTTTAAAAAGGGCACGTGCTTTGATAGTTTTTATTAATTTGATAAATAGTAATACACTTGAATAAAAAGGAGAACATAATGAGTTTTACCCATAGATCAGTTTTACATTAATTCACTGAATCTGTATTTTGATGCACCTGAATATTATATTGAGGTGTTTTATCATGATTTAGTTTATGAGTTTTCAAATTATATGGTAACCAATACTATTCTTTTGAAATGAATTATGATTGTTTTTTTAATCACATTAATAATGTGTTGGTTTGATAAATTATATTTTTCTATTAAAATACCTACCTAGTGATAATAGTTGTATTTCAAAAAAAATTCTTAAAATAAACCCAATGAAAAAGAATGAGATGATCATATCGAAAGAGTAATATCATTTTGCTTGGTTAATACTCTTCAGAATCAAGTTTTGTAAAGAACTCTTAACAAATTGAGCCTATTTATGTGTAAGGCCTAAATCAACAGGCTTGTTTGCTTTACGATAGGGCCTCACAAACCAATCATGTGCTTGTTAATTCATTAAGAAGACCGTCTGCCCGCCTTTCAGTTGGCAATAGGATTTTGCTGAAGAAGATGCATACAAGATGTTTGATAAATTAAAGCTTGTAAATGATAAACCTTTCAAGAGGATATAAGGCCTCCTGCTAGAGTCTATACAAAATTTAACCTAATCATGTTCATTTATGGTTGAGTTAACCCCTTTCTTCCAGTCTCCACTTGATGCTGAGATCAAGAGCTTCTGTGTGAATAGGGGATGGTTAGAATGACAACTCTTCCATTCCTCCCCTCTCTACTTCGTGGATTCTACTATTGCTTTAGGAGCTTATTGTTAATTGATGGGATTCATATAGGATAGTACAGTGGATTTGTGTTTGTGAGTAGGATAGATGAAGACACTACTTTTCATTTTTGTTTGGTATGAAATCTGAGCACAACTGAACTTACTTTCTTTGAACTGATATGCCACCTGCTCAAAAGTTGTTGCTAAGTCTATGCCTCATTTTGTTCTGTTACGAAATTGTTGTCTCTATTTACTTGAATTTTATTTAACATCTAAGTGTACTTCTGCATCCTCGGAAGTTTAGTTTGGATATCCGAGGGAGTTTCATATGTTCATGCTTTTACTACTGTCTGGTTGTGCTATTGACTAAAATTATTAATCGCTTAAGATGCAACATAAAGGATCAAGAGTCATTTTAATAATGAGAAGGTGAATATATAATGCATTTCTGAGCATTGTGTTTTTTTATGTAAATAAGTTGCATTTACTGGATTTGACACTTTTCTTCTGATAAACTCAAGGCATAAGCTTGCATAATTTTCCCGAAGGAATGGCTGTGTTCCTTGGTTCAATGAAGGTACAGTACCTTTTATTTTGTCTATATCATCTTGTGTCTAGCCTGATGTTACTTATATAAGAGATAACATCCAGTACTACCAAATTGTGTCCTTTTATTAAGGTTTTTCTGTTATTTCTATGTACTTGCTTGCTAAGGGTTTTTAAATTATTCAGAAAACATCAAAAAGTTCTCCTTTTGTGTTATCTGATTAAAGTATGGCCATCTATACTATAGTGGTAGGTTGTTTCTTGATTTTGATGAACTATCTAAATGTGAGTAAATTGAATAGTTGACCTTGGGAATATGATGGCAAATTGGCAACATACCATATTTGACATAAACTATGTTACAGAGTTTATTATACAAAAAACAATCATGTACCATAACTCTACCCCACTGAGGAGTCACAAATCAAATGCTATTTCTGTTCAACTTTCTGTTTCATCTTCTCTTTGAATCAAAATTTTCTCTGCCACAGTGGAGTTCCTTCTGAATATCAGTGACATTTAGCTATTGTTTGCACCATTTAAATATTATAGATTGCCAGAATAATCTATTTCTTGTGCAACCAATTTTTTATGGGTTTGAATTTGATCTCGTGTTAGTACTGCCTAAATAACTGTGTTACATGTTGTAGGGCCTTCGTGTTGGTATCAATCTGGCTTTAGCCATTGCTTTGCACAACATCCCAGAGGTTTGTTCTTTGTTCATCCGTCCTGTCAAGTCTTCACACTCCACGAATGAAGTATTCTAACTAAAAATGTTCTGTATCCTACCTCATTGCATTAAGTAATCGAGATTTATTCTCTCCATCAATCGAATTATATGGAAATATGCATCCCTTAGAAGATTTTGCAGTGATAAAATATATGCTCCATTGTTTTCAAGATTGCAATTTAAATAGTGAATTTATGGCATTGCATCCATCAAAAGAAGAGTACTGATAAGAGTTTGATAGCATCTGGATTAAGATTTTTTTGTTCGAGAATGAAAATCAATAATGGGAATGAGATCTCCATCGTTGAGGTTTGAAGTCATAATCATGTTCCTCTCCAGAATCTATACAAAATCAGACTCAAAAATCACCCCAATCAGGGATCAGACAACAAACTTACTGTTATCTTTATTTTTTGTATATTTTAATAAATAAAAAAGCATGATGAATAGGAAAGAGATTCCCATTCCCAAACCAAAACCTTATCCAAACACAGCCTAGCATAATGTCAAATATGCGAAGGATTTTGAAATGGATTATAATTGTGCATATGACTTGGTGGTAGTGCAAAAGCACCAAAAACAAACAATCCTTCAACTTATCAATGAATGTAAAGCAACAATGTAAATCATTAATGGTGTTCTCTATTAATATTTTAAGTCAGAATTGGTGGCAAACATGAGTTTAACCCGTCAGTTTACTACAAAGCTTAATTTATGAGATGGAACAGTGGCTTAACACTGTGTTAGAGCCGGGTTATCACTTCCTCGGTTCAAAGTTTTTCAACATTATGGTTCGCAAAGCTATGCTTTTCAGGGTAAAGATGTATTATATGATCATTGTTCATGGTCATACCACTTAATATTCGATTTTCATATATCATAATAAGTCACTTCATGAAACACCTTATTTCCTGCTTGTTATTACTCCTTGAATTTCTCCTTTACAGGGTGTTGCTGTTGCACTTCCAGTTTACTTTGCAACACAGAGGTGAGAAGTTCAATACTAGTTCTGCTTTCTTGAAGGTGCTTATAATTATAAGTATTAGAAAATTACATAATTATTTTAAGTCTTTCTTTTACTTGTTTTATTCTATCTTTGCAAAATTATACTGAAAAGCCTGGGTGTCTTATGTGCTTGATGCCAGTTTATTCCAGAAAATGTGATTTTATAGCAAACAAGTTGAGAATATTTATAAGATAATTAACTCTGGTACCTTTTTTGAATGCTTCAGCAAATGGCAGGCTTTCAAGCTGGCAACACTTTCTGGTTTTGCTGAGCCTCTTGGTGTTATAATTGTTGGTAGGACAACTGCTTATTGTTGAAGTGAATATAAGCCAAAAACTTTTTTCTCTCCCCTTATTTGATTAATTAAAAACAGAGAAGTAAATTCTTGTTCCATTATATCTTTCACTTATTGCTGGTGTTCATGAAAGCTAGAAAAAATGACATTTGTGGTTAATAAGCATTATGTTGTGTTGCACCACAGCCTATCTCTTCCCAAGCAGCTTAAATCCTGAAATTCTTGAAGGACTCTTAGCAGCAGGTTTGCAATAAAATCTCAATAACTTAAGATGATATATACATATACAATTTTTTTGTTTACAATAACGATCTTGTGTATATTTTTGATTCAGTTGGTGGGGTGATGGCTTTTCTAACATTGCATGAGATGCTCCCGTTGGCATTTGATTATGCTGGGCAGAAACAAGCTGTCAAAGCCGTGTTCTTTGGGATGGCTTTCATGTCCGCAAGGTAAAGTGACTTGTGGTTAAGGGGTTATGCTTTTTAAGTAGGGTGAAAGAAAAACTTCTTTTCTGGTATTGCATGTGACTAATCTCAAACACCGGTCTCAACTGTCTTGTGCCTCTAGGTATGAAAATGTAACGCTGTTTTGAGTGGGAAATAATAGGAATGAATGCCTAGAGCATGACCCTTACCCTTTCTACTGAGTCTACGTTTTGTTTACCTTATTCTTTTTCCTCATTTGTTTTGCAGCCTTTACTTTCTCGAAATCAGCTTACCCGAGGACATGAGTTTGTAGATATCTTAGTATCGTGCATTCCACAGTGGGTTCTCCACGGGCAAGGAGATATCAAAGAACAGCTGTGATTGTAAACTTGCTTTAGTTGAAACTCTCGATGGGTTGCTATCATTAATAAAGCTCAGCAGAGATGTACTCAACATTGCTTGGAATATATTAGGTTGAATGTTTCTGAATCCTTTTATGAACTAGTGGCCAATTGGAACCAAAGGGGTGTTTGCTTTCATAGCATGTTTGTTAAATAATTTTTGTCCTACAAATATTTTCTTAATTTAACTATAAATTAATAAGGTTCAAAAGAATAAGGACAAAATTGTTATTTCATTCTCTGTTGAACTGGCACATAGTGTCACATAGTTACCAAAACATAAAGGTATTAAAGATGTGTTACTAATTGAAAAAAGGGTACAAAAGATAATTAAGTTTTCATTAAGCATATCCCTAAAATTTTACAGGCTATTATACTAACTCAAAAGTACAATTTACTGCACTGAACATATCCAATTCACATTAAGTACTAAAAACAATGCAACTTTTTTTATGCAACTCAAGCCAGCCAACAACTGATCATTTTGGCTAATCAATCCAATTATGGAGCAAGTGGATCTAAAAAATTATCCATAGGGTAGGAAGAAATGAGTTCAGTTCCGGTGGCCTACACCAAAGTGAAACCTTGCTGTACCATTGTCATTGAATGCATATTCAAGCCTCAAAGGCCCCAAAGGGGAGTCCACGCGGATCCCACACCCATATCCATATCCGCTTCCCGGCTTCATCCTTGCCCCGGCTGGATCACCTATTAATTCATCAATACAAATCAATTAGCACCCTTCATCATTGTAAGCAAATCAACTGTATAAAACACCTACCCGGTACAGAATGACCAGATTGCAGATCAGTTCCAAAGTCAGCAAATATAGCTCCTTCTACAGGCCCCAGCTGCAAAACACACACACCATTCAGCTGATTCCTAATCTTTAATTCTATCTTTATCCCCTAAACAGAATATCGAAGAGTAGAGGATCAAGCAGTTAAGACCCTGGTTTCTTTAGCATGCTCTCTGGTTCAAGAACCAAGAAGAAGAAGAAACTAAAATGTTGACTCGGGTAATATGCTCCACACTCCTCAGCATAAACGATCTAAAATAAGTACGTAGTACCAATAGAACATTATGTTTAGAAGCACAAGGTTATGTTTTTCCTAAACGTACCATGGGGAAAGAAAGTTCTCCAGAACCAACAGCATAAGATCTGCCAGAACCCACAGCACCTTCTTCATAACCTCTCACACTATTAGTTCCACCGATGACAAAAGCTTCATGAGGAGAGAAATTGCCCACCACATGTCCACCCGACAAACTAACACAAAAATCACAAACAACTCAAGACCCAACAAAACATTATTGCTCAACAGAAGCTGAAGAAAAATCAGTGGATTTTCATCTCCATTATGCCAAGGAAATACCTTACAAGAAAGCGAGCAGGGCCTATTTCTACACCCTTCCTAGCACGGGCATTCACTCTGTTGAAAAACAGCCAGCCTGGTAAAACAGGAAGTCCCTGCTCAATGTTGAATACAAACTGCACCGGCAGTAGAGGTCAGAGACCATAGATACAATGAATAATGAAACCACATTTATTATAGATGACTAACCATGGAAGATCCTTGGTCACCAGAACCGGTATAGACACCCTCAAATTTAGCGAGAAGTGTATCATCATGTGTGTTCCCACTACATGACAAGTTTAGGAAGCATTGAACAAAGTAGCCGAAGCAATTTAGGTAATGAAAAAACTGATATTTTGTAGTCCAACAAACAAAGAATTTAGTTATATCTGCTTCTAGACATGTGTACCTTGCAGTAAGAGGGCTACCATAAGTATCCATAATAACAGGCATTCCTCCTTCATCATGAACACCCGTATGCTGAAATATTGCATGCCAATAAGTGCAAGTTGCTAGTGTATGATCAAGCATAAAAATACATCAGTATGTGGGAGTTCTAACATGTACCTGAAAAACAACTCCTGCTGTTCCACTCCACTTTGGCCTGATTGGCCGGCTGAACTCTATACCAGCTGTAACTCGGCCAATAGTCAGACATTCGTCAGATTGGTTACCATGAACTAGTGTTCCTGGGGTCCTCGAATTCTGATCCAAAAGAAGAAGAAATGAAATCAGTTTGCAATCCCTCGCATCAAGACAAGATAGGAGAAAAATAACTTTGCATCACCTGAACCATGACTGTTCTTGATGTCCTTTTATCATCACTTTCAATCCAAGGATCCGTGTAGTTTATACGAAATAATGAATCAATTTGTCCCCTCTCTAAAGAAACATTAATTTTTTGGTTTCTTCCAAAGACATTCCGGTGGGAATATGAGAAGCTGCAATGGAACTACTAGTAAACATGAGCTGAAAAGCATTATCTTGCAGTGTCACCTGAATTGAGACCAACAGTGGATAAACAAATGCATAAACACAAATTTTGTAAGTAGAATCTTCCTTGCAATTATACATACATTTGGTAGACCTCCTTGTGAATTAATATTAGGTGTTTAAAAAGGCATATATGTTTTAAACCTTATTATACCAAAGCAGGCCATCGCCGATCTGAATGGTATCCTTTGTATTACACTTTACTAGCCCTTACAGCTAAAGTAGTTTTTTTCAATAAGCATAAAACATAAAAGTAGGTTAATAAAATGATGAGTGGATTGCAAATTCTTCAGGGTAAAACAGACAAAAAGAAACCAAACTAGCATGTGGATTAGCCAAATCCAATCCTATACACAGCTTAATTCTCATTGGAAATTTTGGAAAAACTATTTAGTTTAGTTTTAGGTTAAGTTTATTAAGCAAACTAACTGATTTACATAATAACCAAGCACCACTTCTTTACAAAGACCAAGATTTCGTCCAGCTCATATAATGCAGTAATGTGTATGCATTACGTGAAGTAAATGATTAAGAATATTTAACTAGAAACACTATAAACAAATGATATATTTTGTAATATTACCTCCCAATAAGTCCTGATAGTGGATTACTTGTAATCCTGCAAATTAAAAGAGTACCTTAGAGCTGATTATATAAAAACAAAAATGAAAATTATGTGGGTAGATCGGGTGGGAAGTACGTCAACTACACACTTACGCTAGCACCACTTACCCACTCGATATTCCGCCACCAGCAGAAAACCCCCCACTTTGGCGTTCAACAACATTCATAACCAAATCAACTTTACCAGTATCTGCTGTATTAAAAAAAGTGAAAATTTTCAAAAAGAGAAGGATTGCATAGGCAAGCAAAGACATTTCTGCTAAATTATCCATGTGACTATATACTATCATGGAAGATACCTGTTGACTAGCAACCATAACCCTCCTTAACAGGATAGGTTCCAAAAACTACAAAAGAAAAACAGAGGGCCCTTACAAATTATTAGCATGATCCTAAATGTTATTAGTTACTCCTCGTCTTCAAAATCATTTTCTTGAGTTAATCAACAAATTTTAGCAATTTGAGACTATGCTAGGAGGAGATAACACCTGAGTTCGGATATGATTGGCTATCATACAAAGGTTTTGACTGTTAATTGGAGGTGGTAGTAGATAATGGTACTAAGAACTATGTTTGTTTTCAAACTAATGCACGTATTTTGTCAGTTCCTCCATAAAAGAACGCGGCTCTCCTAATAAGCATCTCTTACAACTAGTGATCAATCATAGTACATACCATACCTATATAAGACTAATTTTTACAATTTCCGTCAAGCTATGCAAATAAATCCAAGTTTCAATCAAGGGTTTAAAACAAAAGTGGAAACTGACTAAGCATGTCTCAGACAGAATAACAAGGTTATATGAAGAAAAAAATGTCTCATCAGGAGACAATCCAAATATGCAACACTTTATTCACCTTCAGCAGGTTGTGGGATAATGCTCACGTCTTCCATGATTCCCATAGTTAATACAGTTTCCACATCTCTTTTCCCTTGAAGCAAACTGTATACCTACATGTAGATTATCGAAAATGAAAAGACCTTTATCAGCACAAACATTAAAATCACTAAAATTTGGAAGTTCCAACAAAGGCAGATGCGGATGCAACAGAAGGTTGATAGAAAAATGAGGAATATTCAATTGAAGAATGCTTACGGCCAACCTAAAAGTTGGTAATAGTAAAATCACAAACACTAAGATACTCTCCACAGAACTAGTCGCAGCATTGGTTAATGCAGAGACAACAGAATATTTATCACAAATATTGCAAGACCTCGTTCTCTAGAGTGCTCAAAAAGCAATTTGAATAATATAATCATACGAATTTTCTGCAGAACAAATCGTATCAGTGCAGAAAGAAGACACAGAGAAGCTATAGATGTCTCCATAGATAGATGCTGAAAGACCTCATTCTCTAGTAGAAAGTCAATGTCATCAAACTATCAGGGGAACTTCTTAAAGTAACAGCATGTATAAGACGTCACATGTATAAAAACTGCTGAAAAATTTATAGGTATACCGAAATACCTGTCCCATCTTGGTTGTAAGTTGCCGAAGTATAGTTTCCGGCTTTGTCTTCCCTGTAGTTGGCTCACCACTGAATATAGGAATAAAGCATAGATTAGTCGTTAACATCTTTCAGATTAATGTGAGCATGTGCAAGATATAGATAGATAGAGATTGCAAAGCAAGGTTATGGTAGGTTCTTACGTCTTCCTGTCTAAGAAACGTACAGATATATTATTGACCTCGGCTTCTGAAACTTGTAACCGAATAATACCACCAGAAAGAATCTCAACATCAGACACCTATAATAATTATACAAAAACTGTGATCCTTTAATAATAGTTTTGATACAATTCCCGAAATAAGTTGTCTTAACACTCCTAAATATAAAATCATGTTATACAGTGATAGATGATCAAAAGAAGTGTTAATTGCAAATAACGACCCTCGCGTACTCAATTTTGGCAACTAGTATCTCCAAAGAAAAGACCCTAGCAACTTTTACCCCTGAACTTTTATTATTTTGCACTGTCCATCACGGAGTTTTAAAAAATGGACAAAAAGACTTATTTATCCTCACTTGCTTTGATTAGTCTCTAACACTCGTCATTAAGTCCAACAATTAGTTTATGGTCTCCAACACTTCGTTGTGAGAGACGGACGAGTCTAGGGTTTTGAGAGAGAGAAGCATCAGTACCTTTGTCTTTAACATATTATTCAATTGTTTATGATAGATGTTGTTTAAGCTTCATACGACAGGCTAATTTTTTAGAACAATAGCAACTTTTCATTTTTGAGGTTTTATATTAGTCTAGGGTCACAAATTGTCGAAATATCATTTTGGATGGACATTTTCTGCGAACCTTCCATTTTACAGCAAGGGTTGAAGTGACATTTTAAAAACTTCAGATGGCACTTGACCCATTTTTGATGAAAAACATTACTTTTTTTTTCACTGACGGTGCACAATGATAAAAGTTCAGAGGTACAAGTTGCTAGGGTTTTTTCTTCAGGGACACAAGTTGCCAAAATCGCACACATGAGGGTCATTTTTTGCAATTTTCCCTTACAAAGAATGAAGCACTTACCAAACCAAAAAGACCTCGCTCCACATACCAATTATTTATAGAAGATACCACGTCATCAATACGCCTAATATTAACCACTTTACCTGCACAGCTTGACATAAAAAAAATCATATACAGTAAAGGTCTCCTACGAGTGATTTAGATATGACAGATGATATTAGCAAACAAATCTGTACATGTAAACATGTATATCATTATGATATACACACTTATACAGAAATATACAGGAATACATACCATAACCACCACGGAAAGCATCTTCTAGAAACTTTGATGGAAGAACATTAGCTCCCTCACACACCAAACCTTGGAACTCCTGGTTTGGTTCTACCTTAAGCCACAAGAAACCAGTATTAATCACTACTCATGTCAAACTGAATAAA
Organism: Erodium maritimum; assembly: GCA_963921825.1. Classification (NCBI taxonomy): domain Eukaryota; kingdom Viridiplantae; phylum Streptophyta; class Magnoliopsida; order Geraniales; family Geraniaceae; genus Erodium; species Erodium maritimum. The sequence goes on along the minus strand of OY997588.1, from coordinate 7,906,145 downwards.
GAAAACATCTTTATACACGTATAGAATGTATTTGCGTGCTTACCAAGAATGAGAACTGTTGCACACTGGATAGAATTCATGGCCAAAATTTCAATCTTCATTAAGCAACATGCACTAAATAAAATAAACTCGGCTCTTATTTGAACATTTGGCCTGCTTGAAACTATATGAAGTGAGGAATATGCTAGGCACACCTTTGGCCTTGAACATCATTATTTTTTATAGGCAATACCTTAAAACCATCATTATGAGTGAGGTAAGGTAAACAATTAATTGCATAATTCTCTAATAATATCACCTAAATATGCAGTCTCCTATTTTGGGTTAATTACCTTTAGTACCCCTTTTCTATTGGTAACACTCGTTTAGTACCCTAATGTATTGATAACGCTCTGGACAAAATTTTGGTCAAGTTTACGCCATTTTGATGATCTGTGACCAATTCATAAGGGGTATTAAATGTTCTGTTTTCAATTCATAAAGGGTACTAAATGACAGTTACCAAAACAGAGGGACTGTTATTGAACGTTACAAAACGCAGGGGTACAAAAGGTTTGTTACCAATAGAAAAGGGGTACAAAAGGTAATTACCCCTTCTATTTTTTAGGTAAACCTAAATGTGAACAGCTTAAATAAGTAAATTGAGCTGTGCGGTGTGGGAATGACATTTTCGGCCAATTTATGCTATATAAATTTCTAATTTTTTGCAAACAAAGTAGAAAGTTGGGTGATAATAGAAAGGCATGTGACTTGCATATTCTAATTACATATTAGCTACTGATAGGAGTTTACACGGTAGTTCCCGTGTCCTACATAGAAAGGTAGAGTAAAGTTAATCTCTCAATTCCACATCCTGGGTGAATGCTCTCTCCAAACATACCGATGAGACGAAGATTAGGAAGGTGCTATGTTCAAGTAGAAAGTTCTTATCATCAAATGCATTAGAGTTCCAAACTGGAAATAATTTTTAACAGGTATATCATCAATGGTTCACTTTAGTTTAAGAAAATGGGGATGGCTAAGGTACAAGTACAGGTTAGGGAGTGCCATTACTTTCTTCTAATTCTCATCCCCATCTACATTGTTAAACAAATGCTAGCATTCAGCCTTAACAAACAACAAGTGCAGAGCAATTTCCAAGAGAAGAGTAACATTCAATAAACAGTATATTTACCTCAAAGACCAATCTGATACCATCTCTAGTATCAATTGCAACGGGCATGCACGAGCTGAAGTAACCACTGTCAACGATCCTATGCACGTCTTCTTGAACCTCTGGGGCTGTGAGTGCTGAATTTGGCCGACAAGCCTTCAAAGCAGCCAACGCCTCCATTTCAAGGTCCTTCCTTTCGAGCTCTTCTCCGTCCTTATTCTTGATCAGAACCTCACTGATCAGCACCCTCTCCTCCTCGTTTTGATTAGACCCATGACCCTTTTCCTGAAACTCCTTCCCCTCCGACCCGACCTGGGTAGACTCACCGGACCGCGTCATGGAAAGAGATGCAAAACTAAGAATACCCGAGTCACCTTCTGGCGTTCCCAACTCGGGCCTAGCCGACCAACCAGACCCACACAGTGACAGCGACGCCGAGCAGACAAGAGGCGAATTCCAGAACACAAACCCATCTTCGTTTAAGCTCCCGCCGCGAATTCCCGCCTCGACGGGTGTAGTGGGTCTGGAGAAAAAGGGAAATTTAGGGAACGCGCCGAGTTTCGGCCAAATGGGGCGGTGGATTTGGTCACATTTTGGGCGACTCTTGATCGATTCAATGAGTTGGGCGAGTGAGCGGGTGGTTTTGGCGAGCTGGGAAGCGATGGTTTGGGCACAGAGAGGGAAATTGAAGAGTAGATGTACTGGTTGAGGCTGCATTGGAGGAGGAAGCTTGAACAAAGAGACTGATACAACGCGAACGTCTTCGTTCCGCGGCATTGTGAGTTGGTCCAATGAATTGAGGTAACTAGGTGACTTTCTGTGAATCGGTTTTAGCTGATTTTGAAAACCCTGAGCTGGCACGTATTTGACTAGGGTTTTAGAATTTGGGGAAGGAAGAAGACGACGATAAACCCTGGCTGGGGTTGCAGAAGGGAAGTTTGGGGTTGATTCGTATTATACTGGGTTGGGATACTTCATTATTTTCAGTAAGTTTTGATAGTTAATTTTTTTTTTTTTGAGCTTTAAACAAGAGATATTATTAAAAGTCGGTATTATAACTTTAAAAAAAAGCAGCCGGCCCTAGCCTTGGCTAACGCGCGAACGGAGAAGGAGTACGCTGGAGACCGGAGATCCGATCGGCTTCCCTGGCCGGCGTCTTCAACTCTGTCTTCGTGGTAAGGTACATCCTTGTCTACCTGTTTCGGTTGGTTCTATTTTGGTGGTGTGAGGGCCGACGACCGTTGCGGAGTTTGCGCGGGGGTGTGGCGTCCGGGATCTGCGAGTGTCCCGGCACGAGGGAGATCGGCGTCAGGAGTGAGACCGGTTGGGTTTTGTCGGAGGACTGGGTCGCTACCGGGACTCTCGACTCGATGGGAGGATCGGACTAGTGTGATCGCCGGCTGTTCGTGCCTTGATCTGTGGATCTTTCTCGGCTGTGTTGTGGTGATCCGGAAGTGTGGTGGTCAGAATAGTGGTGACCGGACTTGGCGATCAGAGGACATCGGTGCTGCCCATGTTCAGTCGGTGGATTGGTGTGGTAGGCTGGATCACTGATTGTGGGTACAGTCTGGGGGTGGGGCTGACGCCTGCAATCACGGCGTGGGAGCAAAAGGTACGTGAACCGTGGCCACCGCCGGTGATGGCGCCGCTGGTGGTGTGTGCGCTGTCTGAGGCCGGAGGACGGATGGAGACGAAGGCGGCGCCACCGGGAATGGAAGCACGAGAGGCTAGGGCTCCGAGAGAATTATCTTGGGCCGAGATGGGTGGTCCGACACTCGGTTGGGTCGGGTCTGGACATGGCCGAGTCGCAGGCAACCTGGGTTGCGGATCGGCCAGGGGCAGGGTTCCGGGTCGGGTTTCAGGGCGAATTCGGGGACCGGGAAATGGAAGGACACCACAAACGGCGAGGGGCAGAATGCTCCCTCGCCTAGATCAATGAGTCCTTCGTGGTCCAGTGGGGGGTTTGCCGGTAATACCGCCTCACTGGACGTAGGGTGGCATCGATTCCACCAAATTTCGGCGCGACATTCTTCAATCAGATCGGGAACCAGCATTTATACGTTTTTAAAGGCCCTCATTATCATCCGAGGGGGGACGACGTCTGCTGTTTTCTCGGGAGAATGTAAAGTCCATCTGAGCCATTTCAGTTCCTGGTTACAGGACTACTGTCCGGGACATCACTCTAAGGACCCAGTATTCTACTGGAGCGCACCTCATAGTCGATTTATGTCCAATCGGATCCCCTTTTCACTCGGCTTGATCGCCCAGTGTCTTCCCCTGAACGTGGCTGGCTCGCCTCGTCCCAGTTGGAAGAAGCATGCTGTATCAGTGTTACCAAACGCTACCGCAGATATCCCCTTCGTCCGCAACCTATCACTAGAGCTGAATTTATTGCTTTTCGTTTCAATTATGTTCAGTAGTTGGTTTTGCTTATGTAGGTGGAGTACGGTTGAGTACCCACCAAACTATCTTATTATGATCTAATACAATTGCAATGTTTATTCTCAAAAAATTAAAAGTCGGTATTGAGAATGAGATGGAATAACTCGGGTATATATCATTTTTGTCTCTAGAAAGGGGAGGAATAAGTCGCCCTGACAAACTAATAAGTTTTGTTCATTGTCCGTTTTACGAATTCGAATTGCACAGAGTTTAAACATTAGGGAGATATAGTCATTGACGACCTGTTGGGGAAGAGGATCTTCCTTGTTTGTTGATCATATCCGTTATAATCTTACAATTGGACGATCCTCTGTAGAGCATCCCCGATGACATAAGCTTCCACTAGACCCGAGTTCTGAGATGGCTGAAAATATGTAGATTTATCCCGGATGATCTGGCTTGCGTCATCCCTACACACCCAACTTGGTCTCACTTTTTCTGTTGATGCAAATAAAGCATCATCCGTATTGATGGCCACATATCCTTGATCAGGGTTCTTCCATATAACTGATGTTTTAGTGGTTGTTTGGGACAGGTAGGAAGTCCCTCTTTGTTTGTCGGAATTTGGCTTCCAAATATTCTGCATTTAGAAGAGATGATGTGTGTTGGATGTTTGTTGATATAGGTGTCACATTATCTCACACCATCCTTTTTGTACCTTTCCACAATTCCCACAAGAGGTACCACACCTCTGCTCTTCTAGCATGTGGGCTTAAGTAAATATATTTCTCAACCACATAGATATATTCTCAGTGGCCTCGGGTAATAGAAAGCCACTGAGTTTTCAGCATTATGCCGCCACCGGGCAGAGAACCAATATGTGCATTTCCGATTCTACCCCTTTTGGCAAATCGGGCAAGAGTCCGCCACTTATACTCTCCGAGTTCTGAGTCTTGTGGCGACTTGAAGACATCATGCAAACGTTCTCCACAGGAACGTTCGGACCTTCAGTAGAACATCGAGATCCCAAATTAATGTGCAGATGTCTGAGGGGTTACTTGTCGGGGGATGGACATGGTTGAGTAGTCGGTATGTCGATTTAACAGAGTAATATCTGAATGTTCGCTTGACCAGTACCACGAATCTGAGGGGAACAAGTTGCTCGTTGGAACTGTCAAAATAGCTAAGTTGTCCCTTTTTACAAAGAGTTCCCAAACTACCTATTCATTCCACTGTCTTGTTCCTGACATCATGAGTCCATACACGTTTAGATGTTCGAGGCTCTCGTTCGACGAGTAGGTCCAGGGATCCATCCCTGTTAACTAAGGGTGACGAAGGATAAAAGGTTTTTGTCCCTAGACTTATGGATCTTCGTGCCCCCTGATTGACCAGGTCCTTTGTTGAGAGTAGACTTTGCCAGATGGAACTTTAAAAACTAAGTAACTATTTTGAATAAACAAAAATTAAGGGGGGGGGGGGGGGGGGGGGGGGGGCACGTGCTCACCCTGAACCATTCGTAGGTCCACATATGCCCATAGGGCTCCTCTAGCCTTTGGATAAGGAGACCAGAATCATCCGTCCTAGGAGGGGATGGATACCAGCGGGGTTCCTCTCGCCGTACCCTAGTTGTAATCTGGGTGTAGGTTGAGTCCGACGATCCCCATGCCTCCAGGGTTCGTGAAAGTGGTTGCCCTCATCACCTGTATGATCCAGGTAAGGGTGGGTATCCAATATTATCCAGAGCCGCAACAACATGGTTGTCACCCACGGTGAAAGTCGTGGGCCTTGTCCGTTCGGTCTAGTATCGATTCAAAGAAGACCCACTCGTGTTGGTGGAGCAGCAACCATTGGAAAGGTTCTCTTGATCAGGAACATCGATCTGGAGCAGGCTGTGATTGCGGGACGAGTTCCTCTTCCCGAGATCCATCTGGATGCGATGTTGCTCAGCTACGCCTAGGGAAAGGTTTGGTACTAGAGGGTATGCGATAGGGGTGAAGCGAGATTGCGGTCAATGGGCATGCCCTAATAAGACCCTGAGTCCTCATTTCCATGGTAGAGTCGTTAGAGATCCAATGGAGGACGGGGTCTTCGTCTTCTCTGCATCGTCCATTCGTCGCAGTAGCAGGAGTCAGGATTCCGGCCGAAGTTACTGGTGTCCAGGGTGAGGATACGATACGTCATTTTGTGTGGTAGCAGTCGGCGATCAGCAATGAGGGTATCAAAGTCCTCAAGTGGGATGATCCACGAGCCCCATCTTGTTGGTTGGGCCGTGGAAAATCGATGGACCGACAGTCGAGACGCAGCAACAGAGATCGACGAGCGTGGTGAGCGGACATACATAATGCTCGCAAGATGTACTAGAGGTTGAGCAGTCGGGAGAGAGACAGAAATAGTTTGAGGGAGATGAGAGAAGAGAGGTTTTTGAAAATGAATCTTAATGGTTTCGAATTGTGGGATTTTTGTTTTATTTCGTTAGCCAACAAATTTTGTTGATATACATACTGAAAAAAGATCAACATATTTAATAAAAAAAATTCGACTCGAAATGACTTGTCTTATCCCTTTAAAGCACCTAGGGTGGATGAGATTTGGATCGGTCTAACAAGAGTCTAATTGATTCTTTTTGTGTTTCTCTTCCGGTACCTAATAAGTCTAATGAAAAATGGTGGTGTAGTGATAATAAGTCGATTTAGGTCTATAAACCTAAAAAGAACAGGTAGAAATTATATAAATATCATGATTTGAGAAATCATTTATTTAATAGAAAGTAGTTATGATGAACCACATTTTCATAATAAAACCATTAGTTAAATTAAAGATATACTAAATTATTTAGCACCCAATCGTATCTTTGCTCTCGTCTACCCTAGCCACCAGAGTTTCTCTCTGCCCTAACCACCAGGGTCAGTCACCTTCGCCACTCGTTCGTCGCCGTCTCCTCCGGCTCCCGCCTCGCCTTCCTCGGGGCTATCCGTGCTTACCAGTACCGTCGTGGTACCACACCAGCCGACGCCGATTTCTGTACTTTCTCGCGCCGCCCCGTCGCCATCTCCAACCGCTCTCAATCCATTTCCGGCCGTCCATTCCCAGATCTATCTCTCCGCGCCCGTTTCGCATCGGAAATGGGACTCTCCGGCCAGATCCAAGTCTCGTCCGACATGCAACAGATGCACGGGCCCCCGCCTGCCGTGCTCGAATCCAACCTTGGCGAACCTCCAGCGTTAATGGCGATGCAACCGTCTCCCCTGCCGGATCCCGAGCAACAGACGACCTCGTTAGCCCTGAAGGACAAACTGGGGTCGAGTCACGGTAAGGTTGATGGTGCTGGGTCTCCGGCGGTCGGTTTGGCCCAAGAAGACCGTCAGTTGGTGGCGCCGGCCCCGTACCGGGACTGTCTCACCCTGTCTCGCCCTCCAAATCTGGCGGAGGTGGGTAGCCCTAACCTTCTGACGAACCGGATCGGCCTGAACCAAGAAGGATGACCGATGGTGGGGTCGGACGTACCTCGGGACCGACTCTCTTTCCCTCAACTTGCAGTTCCGACGGAGGGAGGTAGTACCAGCCATCTGACGGAGATGGGCAACTCCAGTTATAGGCCGGTCAGGCCATCAGACATCCACACTCGACGTTCCGATGGGCGAGGGCCAACTGATAGGCCGACGGAGGACATCGCAGCTCGCATAGTCCCGGTCCCGGACTGGGAGGACGATGATGATGAGATAGTGGTCTCCGAGGAGGGCGTTCCTTTATTCACAAAGGGAACCTACCAATTTTCCCTCGCAGCTAGGGTTGTTGGTGACCGGATCTACAACCAACACACAGTCTACGCGATGATGCTCCAGAAATGGAAGATGACGGGCATCCAGGTGGAATTTATGTCCCCAGAAGTCACGGGCTATCACTTCCTGTCTGAGGAATCGATGGAGAATGTACGCCACCGGGGCCCATGAAGCTTCAAGGGATACCCCCTCCTGCTAAAGCCCCTCACGCAGCTTGCCCGGGCCAAGGATATCCAGTTTCACCATGTGGAACTTGGGGTCCGAGCGCTCAACATCCCGGGAAAGGCCAGGAATGACTACGTCCGAGGCCTCATCGCTGCCAGCATTGGTACCCAAGTCCCGTCGGCCCCCATCCCGTTTGCTCGCCGGGAGGACATGTTCCTGTGGCTCAGGGTTCAGATGGAACTACAACGACCTCTTCGACGGAGGGTTCACCTTCGATTCCCAGGTACCACGACTTCTGAGATAATTGACTTACAGTATGAAAGGATAGTCGATTTCTGTCGCAGGTGTGGTATGGTAACTCACAGGATTTCGGGATGTACGACCCTGCTGCCGGGGATCGGTCGGGAGGAGGTTCGGTATGACTGTTCTATCCTGGTCCCAAATCAGATGAATGTGGACAGGTTGCTGGAGACGGTCTGGAATACACCTCCTCCGGTGACCCATCCGTCTATCACATATCTTCTGAGTGACTTGTCTCTGAATCCGACAATCCGATCCCGGGAGATTACTATGGGTGAACAGGTACCCGGCTCAGACTAGTCGAATTCTGATTATCTGGCTAAGGTTACACCAGGAGGGGTAACCACATTGTTGCAAGAGGGAGCGCATCGCGTCTCTGGGCCGCCACCGGGCTTTACGAAGCCTGATAATCTGGCTAATGTCCATCCTGCTGATGAGACGTTGGCCCGAGATGGATCCGCTGACCCTGAAATGACCCGAGAGGGGAAGCAGAAGGACCCGCAGGGGCAACAGAAAGATCCCCAGCCTGGACTGGGGAAATGCGGGCCTAGCCGCGGTAAGGGTAAGATGCCCACCAGGAAGACAAGGGGCAGATCCCTCTATGATCGTCCATCGGAAGTTAGGAAGCAGCAGGAAGACTCGCCTCCCCAGCACCACACACCAGCCCAGACCTACCTGAAGAAGGAGGGGGCAAACCAGCCGGAGGCACATGTGTCTTCAATGTAGGAATGAACCGACCCAGCAGGGGTGGGTGGAGTCGCCTTCAGACTATACCTACAGACCCGGGGCAGCCGATGCTGGGAGGCCCCGGGCAGCCTGCATAATCAGCAAACTTTATTTTTATGCATTCTGATTATCTGCTTTATATTTGGAACTTTTTGTCCTCTGTTTGTTTTAGGACTATCTCTTTTATGTCTCGTTATATTGAGACGGTTGTAAGGAGTTGCCTTAGTTTTGTGCCCACGAAGCAAAGTGGGCTATTATTATGGGTCCATGAGCGTCGGGCTTGCTACGGTCGGTCCGGACACAAATCTGGAACCCGAGGCGGTCACGCCTCACCCTACTTGATTACCATTTGGTATTAATGAAAATCTACGGTTACCCATCTCAAAAAAAAAAGATATACTAAATTAATTAAAATACAAAATATGAAATTTAAATACTCAATTTAAAAATCTAAAACCACCTCGTCGCTTTATAAAAAAAAAACCACCTCGTCGCAAATTCAAACAATATTAAATTACCTAATATCAAACTAAAAACAATCCTAAGTTAGCTAATCGTGAATTAGCTGATTTTAAATTAACGTATCTTAAATTAAAAAAAATAAAATACAATATCACATCGTCTTTATTAAAAAAAATATTAAATCACCTAACCATCAATTACGAAATCTTATATTACCTAATCAGAAATCTAGAAATATTAAATTCACATACCGTAAATTAGGAAAACTTGAATTAATACATTTACAGCATCTTATATTAATAAATCTAAAATTATTTAACTTTTATCAGGAAAATATTAAATTACATAATCTGATCACGTAGTGGATTTGATCAAAAAAAGATGATTTTGTGGGAATCGACGGTATATATGCTCTTCAGATTCCTTCATTGAACACTTCGAGTGGTGGCAAATAATTTGGTTGTGATCGCCGAACAGAGCAAAGGTGGCGGGGAACTCCATGCGTGGCTACCTGTCGTAAATCCAGAAAGCAAAACCCACGTTCCGACAAAACCTCCATTCCCAACCTGTCATTTCACGTCGAAACTAACTCACGTGACAAAACACGTCAACTCCGAGAGGTGAAATTGACTCACCCACCTAAATAAATTACTTAGGATAATAATAATACATTAAAACAAGGGATAATTCGTCTACAAATGAGTTGATGCACACAGTTTTGTCCACGTTGTGTGGTTACCCTGAAGTTTTGTCCACGGTTTTGTGGGTGTATTGACGTTTTTCCCATGCTTTTGTGGGTGCATTGAAGTTTTGCTCACACTTCTATTCAACCCGGGAAGCACTGCCCAGAGGCTCTTGACCATCATTCTGAACATCTCTATTACGTCAAAACTAAAAAAGTTGTGGACAAAACTTTAAGGTAACCACACAACGTGGACAAAACTTTGTGTATCAACTCGTTTGTGGACGAAACTTTAAAATACTTTTGGACAATTATCCCTTAAAACAACTACTGTCGTGTGTATGTATGTTTCACTATATATTCTTCCTGCTGAGGAGAAGACAAGAAATATTATTCGAAGGCGATATCAGCTAAGTACAAACCAATCTATATAGATTCAGATTCATCTTGTTGGATTAATATCACTTTAAATTTTGAAATAAAAACAATTTTATTGATCGTGACGATGATTACAATATGATCTCCATCGGATTAAGCACACAAAATACGTATCATTTAAACCTCTCACAAACCATGACGCACGAATTGGTGGGAATCATAAGGATTCAAATATTCAAAAACTTGGGACCATGCTTCCAAAGTTGATACCATAATCGAACTTCCTCTTCTTCCTCTCTTTCCTTTTTATCTTCACGAACCCTAATTCCCGTCAATTAACCCCTTTTCCATGAAATGACCCAATCTCTTTCCTTTTTTTCTAGCCCCATACCCAACCTCACCCTTTTTATTCTCCTCTCCACTTCCTCACGTGATCTCTCTACCTAAACAGGACATAAAGGTACTGTCTTGTGGGTCTTATATATATTTATATATGTTATATGTATCTATCTTGTGAAATCTGAGTTGGGTTTTCTCCTGTTCGTTTGTTTTCCAGGTGAATCGATTTTGGGATTTAGTTTGATTATTTTATATCGTGTTATGTTGTTTAATCTTAGAATTGGGCTCGTGTAGGTGTTATATTTGCTTTACTGCATGTGCCCCTTCTGTTTTATTTATTTATTCATTCATGTTGGTGTTTGATCTCTAAGTAGCTGAATTTTTGGTTGTTGGTGTTAGATGTATCAGTGTTAGCTGAATAGTAAGTAGCTCGATCCTGTTCGTATTAACTTCTAATCTTGTGTTTTGAAGACATGATTACAAGGGTTGGGGTTGATTGTTTGTTGGTAATGGGTTTTGTTGACTTGACCTTCTGTTGACTTTCAAGTTATGTGGCTCTTGCCTTTTGTGTGTATGATACTGGGAATTAAGTAGCTACACCTTATTTGGTTACTTAATCTCTTGATTGTTTGGTACTTTTGAGCTTATTATGGAGTTCAAAGTGATGTAAGAGATGATTTTGACTATAATTTTGTTTTAGGTTGTGCTTTTGATAAACTTATGTAATATTTGAATCAATGATCTTGTTTGTTACTTGTATAGGATTCAGGACCTGTGGAGAATCGAAATGGGAGTTACCAGCAAAGATGGTCTAAAGACGCCTCTGTTGCAGCCACTGAATGGTGCTGCAGTAACTCGGTCAATCCATGACGGTGATGAGAAAGTTAGAACTGTCATGTTCAAAATCAGGGAAATTAAGTGTGCATCCTGTGCAACCACCATAGAATCTGTGCTGGGAAAGCTTAACGGGGTGGAGAGTGCTGTGGTGTCGCCTCTTCAAGGCAATGCTGCAATCAAGTACATACCAGAACTCGTTACAGTAAGTCAAGAATCCTTCTTAGTAATTATCATACTTGAATTATCGCCAATGGTGCTTGTTTCCTTTGACTACTCTAAGAGTTTACTATGACATTGTTTAGGCACAGCAAATTAAGGAAACTGTGGAAGATGCTGGTTTTCCAGTTGATGAGTTTCCAGACCAAGATATCGCTGTCTGCCAGCTCAGGATTAAAGGAATGACATGCACTAGCTGCTCTGAGTCGGTTGAGCGATCCCTTTCAATGGTTGCTGGAGTGAAAAGGGCAGTAGTTGGGCTAGCTCTTGAAGAAGCAAAGGTTCATTTCGATCCAACCATTACTAATACCGATCACATTGTTGAAGCAATAGAAGAAGCTGGCTTCGGGGCTGATCTTATCAGCTCTGGAGATGATTTGAACAATGTACATCTCAAGCTCGAGGGAGTGGCTTCTCTAGAAGACATGACCATCATTAAGACCTCACTTGAATCAGCTGTAGGTGTGAATCATGTTGAGATAGATTTAACTGAAAATAGGGCAACTGTTAACTATAACCCTGACCTCACTGGGCCGAGGTCTCTTATAGATTGTGTTCAACAAGCTGGCCATGGCACCAAGTCTTACCAAGCAAGTTTATATGTTCCTCCAAGACGAAGAGAAACAGAGAGGCGGCGTGAAGTTCTGAGGTATAGAAACCAGTTCTTCTGGAGTTGTTTATTTTCGGTTCCAGTGGTGATGTTTTCCATGGTACTTCCTATGCTTCCATGTTATGGATACTGGTTATATATCAAGATCCACAACATGCTCACTATCGGCATGCTTCTAAGATGGATCCTATGCACACCAGTCCAGTTCATTGTTGGTCGGAGGTACTGAACTACCCTATGTTTTACTTTAACCTGAAATTTTGTGAAATCCAATTATTGTTTTTGTCATGAACAGGTTTTATGTAGGAGCATATCATGCATTGAGACGAAGGTCAGCCAACATGGATGTTCTGGTTGCACTAGGCACCAATGCTGCTTATTTTTATTCTGTATATGTAGTAATTAAGGCATTGACTTCAAGTACATTTGAAGGACAAGACTTCTTTGAGACCAGTGCTATGCTTATATCCTTTATTCTCTTGGGGAAATACTTGGAAATTGTTGCGAAAGGAAAAACATCGGATGCTTTAGAAAAACTGACAGATCTTGCTCCCGATACAGCTTCTCTATTGACACTAGACGTGGATGGAAATGTCACCTCAGAGATGGAGATCAGCACTCTGCTAATACAAAGAAATGATGTGATAAAGATAATTCCAGGAACAAAGGTTCCTGTAGATGGGATTGTTATAGATGGTCAGAGCCATGTAAATGAGAGTATGATCACAGGAGAAGCCAGGCCTATTTCTAAGAGACCCGGTGATAAGGTTATTGGAGGGACGATAAATGAGAATGGATGTGTACTAGTTAAGGCTACTCGTGTTGGGTCAGAGACTGCACTTTCTCAAATTGTTCAACTAGTAGAATCTGCTCAGCTTGCCAGAGCACCTGTTCAGAAGTTAGCTGACAAGATCTCCAAGTTTTTTGTTCCAGCAGTGAGTTTATTCGTTTTGCTTTGGCAAGACTTTACAGTACCAAACAACACTTGTTTAAACTTATTTTTTTTCCACATCATATCAGGTTGTTGCAGCAGCTATTTTAACTTGGCTCGCGTGGTTCATCCCTGGAGTGGCTCGTATTTACCCTAGAACCTGGGTACCAAAATCTATGGATGAATTTGAGCTTGCTCTGCAGTTTGGCATTTCAGTGCTGGTTGTTGCTTGTCCGTGTGCTCTGGGACTAGCAACCCCTACAGCAGTTATGGTGGCAACCGGAAAGGGTGCTTCACAGGGAGTGCTCATCAAGGGTGGATATGCACTTGAAAAGGCACACAATGTAAGTACATTGGTCATCTTGACAAAGTTGTACATATATCTGGTTAAGCTCCGTAACTAAAAAGTCAATCTGTGTATAATTGTGTTTGACTCCTTTGTGAGAAATTTCAGGTCAAAACCGTTGTGTTTGACAAGACCGGGACACTGACAATCGGTAAACCAGTAGTAGTCAGTGCAGTCCTCTTTTCTAGTTTCTCAATGGAGGAGTTCTGTGACATGGCTGCTGCTACTGAGGTGTGTGTTTACATTTATATTTTGTTCTAACTCGAATAATTTAACATTTTGATATATTTTTTATGGGATAATTGCAAAAACAAACACCTTTTGCAAGTTGGTACTGTGAATAAAAATTTGCTCATGTGACATCCCCAAATTTTCAAAAATACCTATTTCCCCTTGAATTAACTAATGAAAAATTACAACAAATCTCAAATTATCTTCTAAAAAAGCTTTTTATTAAAAAAATATTGAGTAATGGTTTTTGTTATTGTAAAGGATATTTTCGACCTTCCTTTTGAATTTTAATGGTGTAAAAAGTGTAAATCCAACCGTCAGTTTTTGCTATTATCCCCTTTTTATTTTGGATCTCATGGCTGATTCTTTTTCATGAAAGAGATCTGGATATTACTTGTAAACAAGGACTAAAGCATTACAATTAAATTAAGATATATTATCTCATACATAAAACTTAAGAGTATGTTACTTAATGGCCTGTAAAACGAAAACATGAAGGTTGGTCTTGTTAACAACTTTTATACTGTATGAAATAACTTTCAGGCTAACAGTGAACACCCAATAGCAAAAGCTGTACTGGATCATGCTAAGCGGTTCCGCCAGACATTCGAGCCCCACACTGAACAAGCTCCGGAGGCCAAGGATTTTGCAGTGTACCCCGGAACTGGGGTGAGTGCAAAAGTTGGGGACAGAACAGTTTGGGTAGGGAACAAGAGACTCATGCAGGCTTGTAATGTCTTGGTTGGTCCTGACGTTGAGGCTTACATGTCTGAGAACGAGCAACTGGCTCGAACGTGTGTGTTGGTCGCCATTGATGGAAAGGTAGCTGGCGCCCTTGCTGTTACTGATCCGGTGAAGCCAGAGGCTGGGCGGGTAGTATCTTTCCTCCGCTCAATGAACATCACAAGCATCATGATCACTGGTGATAACTGGGCTACGGCCACTGCCATCGCAAAGGAGGTTGGAATTAACAAGGTGTTTGCTGAGACAGACCCACTCGGAAAAGCTGATAAGATCAGAGAGTTACAGGTAACTTACTTTGAAGAGATAATTGCAGAAAACTACCTATATTATTGATTTTCTTGGTTATGATCCTGAACTTACATTTTGTTGCCGTTTGTAACAATTTGTTTTAAAATGATGATTTTAGGGTTAATTATCGTTAGTACCCCTTTTCTATTGGTAACACTCTTTTAGTACCTTGATGTATTAGTAACGCTCGTTTACCATTTTGATGATTTGTGACCAATTCATAAGGTTATTAAATGTTCTGTTATCAATACATCAAGGGGTATTAAATGATCTGTTACCAATTCATAAAAGGGTACTACAAAAGGCATGTTACCCATGATTCTATCCTTGATATTTCAAATTTAAAAAATATCCAATCAAAATGTTCAACCATAATCAAGTTTTTTCATTCTATTAAACTAATCAAATTGTTTTGATTTGATTCCATTATTAATCAAATTTAAAATCGAGTAGTGAACATAATCGATTTCTTTATGGGATATGAGTATAAAAGGTACAAATTATCGTATTACCTCTTATCGCAGAAAAACGCAGTGAACTTACATTTTGTTGTTGTTTGTGTCAGCTTGTTCTAAAATGACAATTTTATCCTTGAAACAGAATCAAAGTGTTATGCTTTTCAAGTTTTACAATCATAATAAGGTTTTTTTGTTGTTGCAATTATCCCCAAACACTGAAAATGCTCAATATGACATGAGTGTAGTATATGTTACTTAACGTGGACGTGGATGCAGATGAATGGGGACGCGGTGGCAATGGTGGGAGATGGAATCAACGACTCGCCGGCGCTGGTAGCAGCGGACGTTGGAATGGCGATCGGGGCGGGGACGGACGTGGCCATAGAAGCGGCGGATGTGGTGCTGATGAAAAGCAACTTGGAGGATGTGGTGACAGCCATAGATCTCTCGAGGAAGACTATGTTTCGGATCCGGCTCAATTATGTTTGGGCGCTCGGGTATAACGTTCTCGGCATGCCGGTTGCTGCAGGGGTGTTGTACCCTTTCACCGGGTACCGGCTGCCGCCTTGGCTCGCCGGCGCGTGCATGGCTGCGTCGTCACTAAGCGTGGTCTGTTCTTCTCTGTTGTTGCAGTCTTATAAGAAGCCTTTGCATGTTCAAGATTCTCAAGGGAAGAATCGATAGTTAGATAGATACTGTGATTGGCTCTGGGCTGTGTTGCCTTTTTTCACAAATGTGGACTGGCAGTGTGTATATATATATATTATAGAAAGGAAGTGGAGTTGCTTGGTTCTGAAGTCTATCAACTATAGTTTTGTGTGTGTGACATTTATTCCAACATCTGGAGCTCTCCAAATAAATATGCCTATACAATTTTGTGCAGATGAGGCCAGGGGCGGAGCTCGAGGGTTTTCTCAAATTTTGATTTTTTAATGATTTTAATTGATATGAAAATATTTCGTTTTGTTTATCAGCAATTTTTTGTTTTATAAAATCCAACAGTTACAAAGTGTAACTGAAGGATAAGGGCACAACCCTCAGTACAACCCTGAACACTCACCCAACAGGGGGTGAAACTAACAACCAACCAATTACAACACAGGTCTAAAACCTAGATAAAACTATCATGAAGAACAACCTCTTTGATCCAAACTAAACAACCAACAAGAGAAATAACAATAACAACCACATGCTTAGGGCCCAAAACAACCAAATGGCCACGGCCCAAACAGAAAACTAAGAACAGTACAACCCAGTCTCGCCCGAACCAGCAAAAGCAGCGAAACTCTGACCGCCCTTGAGCCGCGCACTAACCTCGGAACCAGTACCCTCGATTCGCACACCAGACAGTCACCGTCAGATCCCCTGGCACAAGAAGTCGAAACAGAGCCTCGAGCGCCACACCACCATCACACGAAGTCGGAGATCTGAGCCACACCACCGTCCCAGTGAAAGCAAACCCTACCGTCCAAACCGCCGAATCACCGGCAACCAGCACTCCAGGCCAAAGTAGAAAAAGATCAACCCTAGCCAACCCTAGCCAGAGGTGCCAGCTCGAATCTCCAAGGCCAACCAAAGGTGAAACACCCAAAACGCGATCCATAACCAGAAGTCACCGGAGACTCGAGAGTCTCCGGTTTAAGTCATTAATAGTAAGAGTGATAATCCGAATGGTACAAACTTAATTCGTTAAATATTTAAATTTGTTAGAGTTGAGTTCGAACCGAATTCGAGCTTCTGGTTAGATTTGTCTGATAAACAGTCGAGCTAGAGTTGAATCTCTCATGCCTCGCGGGTCATTTCGTTAGGATATCTAATGAAAGACTAATTAATAAAGGGTTATATACATTAAGATACTTTTTTTATTAGACTGATAATGAAAATGTTTCACACTAATTTTAAAATATAAAAATCAAACTTTGTGGTGGGAGCGACATGTGTATGTCACGTGAGGCCACAACAATGTGCATGCTATACTTTTTGCATGTAATGTCATGTGTGGCAATGTCTTATGTGTTGTTGACCCTTACAAGATACAAGTATCAATTTTTGTTTTATACATGAACAACAATTACACGAACAATTGAAAGACAACACAACAAGATGAATGATATACTCTCTCATTTTCTTTACGTTTCTTAAGTGTTTGTTTTTTCTTGTTCTCGTGATGATCGTTATATAGACACCAACTACCTGTTCTTGTTATTATTTGGGCTATCGGTGTCTTAGTGTTGGTTCCATCCAACTCGACTTACAGCACCTTGACAGGACGAGTCCAACGACGCGTTGTGAGCACGAGTTTCGCAGCACGTTATCAACACGACTTGCTCTGCTATCCGGGTATCAAATTTTCATATTCCCGTGAATTTATTTATACTTGAGTCATGCTTATTTATGCATGTTTTAACGTTCGGATACGTATACGTTGTGATCGTCAATTTATATTGGATCTTTCACATCAGAAATTTGATGCTTATCGTATATACTTACGTTTTATTGTTGATACTCGAAATTTTGAGGTTTGCTGAAACCGAAACATTTGGACTCGAAGTTCCAAGATACAGACTGCATGCATGTAACATGCAATTTGGTTTAGGGCCTAAAGCTTACAAATTTTGTATGTAAGTTGTATGGGTAGTTAGGCTACTCCATAGGTTTGCTCGTTGTATGATCATTTTATAAATTTGTGAGGTCGTATATTTAGCATGAAGTTTACAAATATGATGATATGTTGGGCCAAAAGTTTCAAATACTAGCGACCTGATATATGTTGGACCAGAAGTTCTAGATATATAATACCAACGACCTGATGTATGTTTGATAGTGGATGCTGCTCAAAGGAGGCCTCAACGTCCGTCCATAGCGGTTGATCCTGAAGAAGCGACCACTTTTCCCACTCGCGGCAATACGTTCCGATTTGGTGGGAGTATTGCCGTAGGGGTCTCCCCGAGACGGGTTCCATGGGAGAGCCATAATCATATATCTCTAGTCGTTCTGGTGAGAGTGTAGGTTCATGAATTGTAAGGATGTGTGGGCCAGGCAGGGGTAGGAGTGGTGGTAACTCCGGTGACGCCGGTGTTGTGAGTATTGAAGGTGTAAAATTTGGTGCCACTAATGGTAGACGCAGACGAGAATGGTTGGTGTGGGCTTGAGATACTTTCATGTGTTGCCATATCCTATCGTTCCATACCATGGTAATCTGAGACGGTAGTGAGCGGATAGAAGGCTTAAGAGGAGGCGCTAACGTGGCTACAACAGTATCCTCGACAGAGGGCAATAGTACGGAGCGACTGCAAGGTCATAGTGGATATGATCAGATGAGGAGGGCGGTTGCTTTCTCCTCTGGGGACAATCATTACATATTGTAATTCCCTTTTATCTACACTCGAGTGCGTGCATCTCGAATTTGTAAAACGGACAGCGAATAAAGCAGTTCATTGGCTTGCCAGGGCGGCTTGTTCTAACCCTGTCTGGAATTGGCAAGGGAGTCATATCCCCGGTCCTCTTCAAAATATCATCATTGCCGATATTTAAATAAAATCTCATATTTCCTCAAAAAAAAAAAAGAATTTCACAACCAATGTAGTTGTTAAAAAATTGAAAAAGTATGTGAGTTAGGTTTAATCCAATAATATTCTTTTTTTTTGTTGATAATAATCCAATAATATTCTAAATGAATAAAATAATTATTCGATATTTAAATCTCTTGATAAAAGTCCAACCAAAATTTCAATTTAATCAAATAACAAATCATATTAACTGAATAACAAAATAATCCTATCATGTACTACTTTTGAGATTTAATTTTGATTTGGTTTCCGAAAATAACTAAATAATACACTTTGATAGCAAGGAACCAATGACAGCTAATCCCTTTGAGCTTCCGATCATAATACGTGTCCAGCCAGCCATAGCCTGATGAATGAGGATGGCCCATTTTCCCCCAAGATCATAACTATTAAAATCAAATCTACGGTGAGAAACTCCACACGTAGCTCACATATTTCATAAATCGGTACACCTTACTGCACCTGATACATCTCCCATAAACCTTCAACCGTATAAAACTCTCTGTTTTGGCCATTTCAAAACCCTCCTCCATTTTCTCTTGCTCTTCCTCCATTCTCTCCGCGTCTCTCACATTCCGAGAATCGCGAGCCAAAACGGTATTCGATCTCTCTCCTCCCCGATCCTATCGGTGGTTCAGCTTCTGTCCATTGTTGATTCTAGAGATTTTTTCTATTTTTTTCTGTGATTCATGATGGCTTAAGTTTCGGATTCTATCTATATATACATTGTGTGATGTTTGAACCATTCAGCTTAGTTTTATTCATAGAGATCGATTTTGAGGTCTTCGATCACTAGTTTTTTTTTCCTACTTGATCTCGTTTGGATTACAGGTCAGTTGATTTAAAGTTATGTTTTGTTTGTTTCTCCTTTGGGTTTCGAGTATTGATTCACGGTTGATCTGCTGATACAGGTTTTAGTTCGGATTTGGATTTTATATGTTTTCGTTTCATCTGATTGTTGTTTTAGATGATGATGTTTTGTGTTTACCTTAACTTTTTTTGATCAGCATTGTGTTTACCTTAACTGATCTCGTCGGTTTGAATCCAGATGATATTATATTGTGTGTATTATTAACTTTGATATGATAGTATTTGTTGTTGGGTAAATCTGTTCTATTTTCTATTGGTTTTGTACAATTACGGATGATATTCATGCTTGTTAATCATGGTGATTTTTTATGTCTGAGTTGTCTAGTTCAATCAAACATCCCCTGTTTCAGATGAAGTGATTTGATTGGTGTTGGTAAGGCTGCATTTTTATTGGAAGGTGTATCACTCAATTATGCGATAATGTGTTGCTAGTTTTTGTCATCTCCGTAGCATCTGCTCTTGATTTTGCGTTGAATTGTTCTTCTAATGATTGGTTTTGTTGGTTTTGGGTAACCCGAGTTTTCTTATAGTATCTAGAACAAGAACTTGAATAAGGATTTCTGTGGAATAAATTTTCAGTTTTGTGAGATTGTATGCATTCAGATGTATATTCCACAGTCAAAATTACTAAGCTGTTTTAGCTATGTTGATTGGGGCTTCTTATTATGCATTAAAACATATAGACATAGTGGTGGGTTAGTTTTTTGAGGGGCTTTTTAAGTTTTAACATCTTGTTATTCTGAGATTTGTTTCATGCTTGCAGTGGTGTTGTAGCAGCCCTTTTTAACACCCACTTACACTTACATTTTTTTTGTCAGTAAGTTTATTTTCTGTGAGATTTAATGGATAAGCACCAGTTCCCTTCTGCCATGCATAAAGCTGCTGGGCAGCTTCACTTGAGTTCCAGCATCTCCCAGGTTCAAGGCCCCTCTCTGTATCAGAGGCATTTTGCATATGGAAACTATTCCAATGCTGCATTATGGTCTCCAGTGATGCAGTCACGCCAAGCTACCTCTGATATCCCAGTGGTTACCTCATCTCTCTCACCCGTGTTTGTCCAAGCCCCTGCTGAGAAAACCCTTGCTGGCTTTGCCACTGATTTTCTCATGGGCGGTGTTTCTGCTGCTGTGTCCAAAACAGCTGCTGCTCCAATTGAGCGCGTGAAACTCTTGATCCAAAATCAGGATGAGATGATAAAGGCTGGCAGGCTTTCTCAACCTTACAAGGGAATTGGTGAGTGCTTTACCAGGACAATCAAGGAAGAGGGCTTTGGCTCATTGTGGAGAGGGAACACAGCTAATGTCATCCGCTACTTCCCTACTCAGGTTTTTAAAATCACAAAAGATTATTTATCCAATGGGTTGAGCTTTGCTGGTTATGTTAATATCTTATTCTCATACAAATGTCTTGTGCAGGCCTTGAACTTTGCATTTAAGGATTACTTTAAGAGTCTGTTTAACTTCAAGAAGGATCGCGATGGCTACTGGAAGTGGTTTGCTGGTAACTTGGCTTCTGGTGGTGCTGCTGGTGCCTCTTCTTTGACCTTTGTCTATTCACTAGACTATGCCCGAACACGTCTTGCAAATGATGCCAAAGCTGCAAAGAAAGGAGGATTAGGAGGAGGAGGAAGGCAATTCAATGGCCTTATTGATGTTTACAAGAAGACTCTCCAATCAGATGGTATTGCTGGACTTTACCGAGGATTTAACATCTCTTGTGTTGGCATCATTGTGTATCGTGGTCTGTACTTCGGTATGTATGATTCTTTGAAGCCTGTTCTCCTCACTGGCAAGTTGCAGGTTAGGGTCTCACCTCTTAAATTCATAGTATTATGGTTAACAATATCCAATCTATATGTCTTTTTATCGACTAAGTCACAAGAATATCAAAACACTTGGTCTCAAGACCTTGCTTATGTAAAAGCAATAGAGCACCAAACCTTTTAAGACTCATGTATCAAACATGAGCTCCCTTATGTAAAAGAGAGCTACTTCCACACTGGGAGAGGCCCAACAATGGCCTAAAAGAGAGAGAAAAGCCCAAAGGATTGGATAGAAGACCAACAAAAGTTGGGAAGAAATAATTAGGAATGATATACAGTTAAATTCAGTGTTTGACCAGTCGGACAATCAAGCTTTGATCAACGTGCTTCGTATATCGTTTTTTGTTTGTTTTCAGAATTCCAATATTCACATGACACCCAACACTTTGTTAAAACTTGTGCAGTGACATAAAAATCAGGATTTGTATTCCAATCTCATCCATGGTTTGGTTGAATGATTTCAGGATAGTTTCTTTGCTAGCTTTGCCCTTGGTTGGGTTATCACAAATGGTGCTGGTCTTGCCTCCTACCCAATTGACACAGTTCGTAGAAGGATGATGATGACATCCGGTGAAGCTGTCAAGTACAAGGGCTCATTTGACTGCTTCTCTCAAATTCTGAAGAACGAGGGGGCTAAATCCCTCTTCAAGGGTGCTGGTGCAAACATCCTCCGCGCCATTGCTGGTGCTGGTGTGCTTGCTGGTTATGACAAGCTTCAGATGATTGTTCTCGGAAAGAAGTATGGTTCTGGCGGTGCCTAAACAAACCTCTCCATAGTTATTGATATTGTCGAAAACCTGAGTTCAATCAAAATTTGGTTGGAGCAAAAATATTATTATATGTATGTTACGAATAATAAGTTTTTAGTAGTCTTGAGTATCTGGTACTATGTTCTCAGAAAACAATTTTGTTTCTATTAATCTGAGATGTTAATTTTCATACCTAAATGATAATTCCTTGTTTTTTCAACTTTTGGAAGTAATCTTTGTTACTACTACTAGTTTATGTGGTCTGTGACCATGTTTTGTGTTGCTTAGAGACAAAAGGGATTGAGAATCTAATGATTCATCATTGCTTGCACGCCAGGTTAGGTTTACTTTTGTTCATTTCACTTGTGAATTGATGCTTCTCTTGGCAGCCTTTTGCATTTCCATGGAAGCACTTGCATCACTATTAGGAGACCAACCTTTATAATAGCTGCAACTCTTTTGCTTGTGAGTTTTGTACTTTCCCTTTCTAACCATCTAACTTAAGTCTAACTAGTGGTTTAATGCTCCGTTTTATTATAAAAAAGATGTTGAGTTGACCCTCATCTCCGTCCTTGTTTCAATCCGTTATGTAAGTGTTCTAAAAATCCTGCCTAGACCTTGCCTAGACGTTTACTTAAGCGTCATTTATTTATTTGTTGACCGATCCGATTAATCTCCAATTAATATGATAAATCCATTATTAATCCCCGTTTAGTACCCGATTAATCTCCAAAAAATCTTAGCCGCCCGATTAGCCGGCTAACGATTTTTAGAACCATGGTTTTTATTCACGTTCGAATCCACAATTGTTCAATACTGATTGGGTTTCCATTAAATCCCTAACCATCTTGCTTGTTCATTTATTCCTAACGAACTTAAACCCTCATGGCAATAAGGCTAAAAATGTAGCTTGCCACGGATAAGTAGTTGGTCTGTTCCTTTGACTCCTTATTCAATAGATGGTGTTTCAAACAAGGCCGATCAACCACCAATGTACGTTGATGGTCCTGGTTCAACTTCTAAAGATAAAATTGAACATTGCAATTGATTTAATCTGAATCTAATCATACAAAGCAAAATGAGTTTTAGTTCCAGTAACTTTTACCAGAGCTCGAATAAGGCTAAAAAAGGGACCGGTCCATTTGGTACAATTAATTCAGAAATGGTAAAAATGTAATTAGTCCATTTGATACAAATAAAACCCAAAACGGTTAGATTCAATCAAACTTTTAATTCACAGAATTTTCAAGTTTAAGTTATGGTTTGAATCAAACCTTGACTTTTAACTGATCTATTTGTACTGGTTTTATTTAACATATTCATGTTGAATATAAGTATAAGTTTCATTTTGAAAATTTATCACCGAGTACAAATATAAGCATAACGGATTTGGTTTAGAACAACATAATATAAGCGCCTCTCTTCTTATATATATCCAAGAATCTAAAAAGTCGTAAAGCGTTAGTCGGACGGCTAGGATCTTCAGAAATTAATCGAGAGCTAGACGAGAATTAATCGGGGGTAGACGGAGATTAATCGGATTGTATATTTTTTTTAATAGATATATTAGAAACAAAATATGAAATTTATTATATTAAAAATGATAATAAATATTTAAAATACTTAAAAAATAACCTCAAACAACTTAAAAGCACAACTACTAATATCACCGACACCAACAACTCTGCATGACTATCTAATTATTTTAACTTAACTAATAAACTCTATAAAAATTGTTAAGCTTTAGACGAATCGGTTAGACCTAAGAAACACCCAATTAGGAATTTTAGAATACTGTACATACCGTACGTTTAAAATAAGTGCGTTTATTTTGTTTTTGTTTGATTAATTAGCGTAGGTTATCAATAATGTAGCAACCTCTCAAAAGCCAAAAGTCACGTGGAACGAGCGCATGAGGCTCAGTGCGAGCGCGGGACACCGAATCATTTCATGCGCATCCAGCAGCGGAGTTGGCGTGTCCCTGAAACTGCCAGCATAAAACACGCGACTCTCTCACTCACGCTCACAATCACAGTCGCGCGACAGAAAAGAAAAAAAGAAAAATAAAAGCAAGAGGTTGAAGGAACTGTAAGAGAAGCGAGAAGAAGCATCGATCTCATCTCTGTCTACACAGAGAAATTCAGAAATAGAGCTTCAGAAGCCGTCAATGTCGGTTCTCTAATCTCTCTATCACTCTCTATTTCTGGATAATTTGTAGCTTTTGTTTTGTTCTCTTCTCATCTCGCTCTGATCCGTTTTATTATATTTAAATTTATACATGAATTTCTTTATATATGCATCGATATCCGCACTTCTCTTTGTCTTTTTCGTTTCTCTTGATCCGTTGCTTTCGATCTCACTGTTTCTCCCGAGAAAGTTTTGGTGTGGCCGGAAGCTAAATTTTCTCGGCGGAAATTGTTGTTTACTGCATTTCTAGACTCTGTAGTTAGGCTTCTTCTGTTTGGTTGCTGAGATAACTGAAGGAAGTGAATAGGATTTCTCGAGGCTTCTTCTGTTTGAATTTTGAGGATCGAGAAATGTGTGTTTGTTCTATTTACGGGCAGCTTATAGGCAACCTAATGGTGGAGTTGTGTATGTATGTATCTGTGTTTATATAGTTGTTTTGTTGGAGCTCCGTTGTATGAGATTTGCTAAAATGTGTCCACTGTTTTTTTCCAGCAAATTTGTTTTGTATTTATGTATGCTCCGTTCTCAGATTTGTTTCTGTAATTTGAAAGGTGAACAGAAATTGTACACGATTTGCTAAACTGAAATTTGCTTTCCTTTGGAATGAAAGCAGCTTTGAGGTTTAGCTGTTTTTGGATCTGATGTGGTCATTATGTGTTTTTGTGGAGAGTGTTCCTGAACCAGTTGATGTGTAATGTGACTGATCTTGCATAACTTGATTACCTTGTGAAATTTTGCAAGTTTTAATGTCATGAAATTTTGATTTAGAGCACAGTTGGAAACTTCTGAATTTGCTTTGCTGAAGCTGTGTCTCTCCAATTCCTTTCCCAGGATTTGCAGCTAGATTGAAACCTAAGCGGTGGGAGGGTTTGTTGTTGCTGTGTGTATCACCTCCTGGATCTGCATTTCTCTTGATTAGATCCGCTTCAATTTTCAGGTATTTGGGATGAGAGTCCTGTTCTTAGATGGTCTAGGTAAATAACTTCTATATATGTACTTAGGCGAGTGAGAAATTATGTTATAATATGCAGATCCCACCATAAAAAAATCAGGTTAAAATATATTTTGAAAGCATCTATGTTGAAGTTGCCTATTTGGCAGTTTGGTTTGATTGACCTGAAGACAATAACAAAGCTAACTTTGTCTTTGGAACTATGATTCACAGTCAAGAAAACAGTACACAAAACAAACTCGCAGAAATTAGTGTCTTAATGCTGATAAAAAGAAGCATGTCTCAATGGATTAATTGAATAAATAGGGCATCTGTATGCATTTACTAATAACGAAACTATAAACTTTAGTCTAATGGTGGAGTGTGATGTTAGTAGTAAATCCTACGCATAAGCTTCTTATCAAAAAGTGAGCTAGTAATGTTGATTCTACTCTTCAGTTTGCAACAAGCTCCATTCCCAACCTTTTGTGTGAGAGGAAGCAACTTGAAACTGGAAGATAAGGTCTCTATTGACCAAGGTTTGATGATTTGAGTATCATGAAAGTAGGGGTACATAATTATTCTTGTGAGGTTACTTTTTATTTTGGGTGTCAGCGAAGTAGCAACATGCATGAAAAGGGTGCACCTCTATTAGGGTCTGAAATTCTGAAGACACTAATATTCTGAAGTCAGTGAGAGTGGCAATGTTTACCAAGTACCAATTACAGTAGTTCAGTGTCGAATTCTACCACAGAGTGGACCTCTGTTTTGGGAAGGTGTTAAGTGTCAGCATAATCAATCACATAAATGTATGCTTGTTTAGTTTTTGAAACGTTATGTTCTCGTGCTTTAAGCAAGATGAACTATGAAGTGGGAAGTCTGTGTTGATTATGCTGTGTTTAATTAGATTCTGCATTAACTGATCAGGACTGTTGAAGTTAGAGAGGATATCTTTGATTAATAATAATTTGAATGAATAAGTACAACGAGAGGTCCCTGTAACTAGGGAATTGTCCTATATATCAAAAAGAAAGGAACTAGGAAAAGGACTAGTAATAGGAAAATGACTAATTCCTAATTTTACTTGGGCTACACTAACACTTTCCCTCAAACTGGAGCATGCAAATTATATGCACCAAGCTTGTTACAAATACAACTTATGCGAGGTCCCTTCAGGGATTTAATGAAGACAGTATAAACCGTTCGACCTTCAACAAGGACAATAAAAATTGTATTTTTTTTGTTCTGGTAAAACCGTAAAAGAACCCTCTCTTTTGGCGTACCTGATCTGGAATGGGGGTTTAATATTTCATTTGCATGAACCTTGTCTGATTAACTGGTTCTTAGTTTCATGATCAGCAATATGACCGGAACATTAGGAGCTTTAACATTTTGGTGTTTGACCTAAGTTTTTGCTTTGCCTCTGGTTAGTGTCCCGTTGAGGCTGGTTTAGTCTAATCCCATCAGTTTAATGTTACCTTACTAGTAAAGTATGGTTGGAACTTGCGTTGCACACAATATTAACTCACTTATTACCTGCTTATTTTACAGATTTGCTTTCCTGACAGACTAGTTGCTCAAAATGAGTTGGAATCCACATATGGAGGTTCAGTATGCTAACAACTGCTATCCGTATAATTCAGCTGGAAGCTTTATGGAGTATTTTGAAGGTCTCACATATGAACATGTAAATTTCATTTTTGCCGGTGCTTCACATGCTCAGGTGCTTATGTTCTGTCATCTTATTCTTTAATATTCCGAAATACTTTTATCAATTTAACGCCAATTAATCCAACATATATGAGTTACGACTTACGTGGAAAAGGTTAGAGAGAATGCTCCATTGGTATTTTACATGTTTTATACTTCATATATTCTGTTCTGCTTACTAAGTAAAAGATTGTTAATAATCTTTCGTCTCCTTTATTTGTTCTGTCTCCGTGTTTACTTGCTACAGCATTTTACTTGTAAGTGGAGAATTATGACTAAAATTACATTATTTGCATGTAATCTTGAATTTTTCTCCCTTTTATTCACAGGAGAGTCTATATCCGACAGTTAATTCAAGTTTTTACAAGTTTGGGTTGTCTGAAACTGTGGATGCTGCATCTTTTGATCTTGGTCATGCTTATGTTATCAATGATCATGAACCAAGAATTGGTGAATATAGAAGGCATTTGGAGAACCAGGCAACCCTTGCTGCTGAGCAAACTAGAGCAATAAGTAATGAGTGGGAAGAGAGCACAAACACTACTACACATGATCATAATCCAGTAGAATGTGAGTTCTTGGTTTCGGTTGTTGCAACTTACAGGATGTATGCTCTGACAGTATTTATTTTTTTGATGGCATCACAGCAATGTTATGCCCCTTTGGACTGGTAGTTTACACGAAAAAAGATCTTTGAAAGGATAAACAAAAATCATAAATCCGGACAAGAAAATACCAACTTGCTTCGTACTTTGTCTAGGTGTTTTTTGGACAGAAGATGACAGTAAATCCTTTTCTTCCTTCCAAGTCCAAAGCAGTAGTTGATGGGATCAATCTTCAAAATCTTTTGATTCCTTTATAATACAACCTTGCTTTAGTGTTCAATAATTTGGCAAGTACTTTACACATTGCCATAGGCCCTGTATTAACACCTTTTAGTTTAGCATTATTAATCTGTTGAATGTATAAATACATGACATAATATTATGGCATCATTTTTATCCATTCCCTGCTTCCTGTTTTTTTCTGTGCTTCCCTGCTCGGCTGCTCCTACACGGACAGTATTTTATCTGCTATTTTTAACCTTTTTTCCTGTTACCTGTCTTACTTTATCTCTTCCATAACTATACAGGTCCAAGGAGACACCATAATTCCCATGATTACCAGGTGTGTTACTTTTTAAATGAATGTCCTAGCATGTTGATTGGTTTTTGAATTTTGATAAATTGCCTTTCATTTTACAATTCTTTTTCTTTGTGGCTGAAATACACATCTTGGATATGCTGTATGCATGTTTTTTCTTTGTAATTTTAGTTATACACTACTACATTGGTCTAAATTAAAGACTGTTGGTAATCAGTTTCGCTTTGCACTTCGCAGGCTGTTTGGCAAGATAGCATCGACCCTGATAGCATGAGTTATGAGGTTTGAGCTTAACCTTTCTCATATATACCAGTTAACCACTTGATTGAGTTAGCACATGGAAGCACATGCGAAAAACCAAAATACTTTTATATTTCAATTATTCTGGAAAAAAAACAATGAGATTTGATTGCAGGGATTATCTTTTATCGTCACTTTTGCATTTTGTATATTTCAATTATTTTTCATCTTCTGGATTTTACTTGTACACAGCTAACTGCAGGCTCCTTCTCAAAGTCAATTTACATATCTCATGAATTTTTACGCTTCTCGATAAGCTATGAGAATATTTCTTGTACTCAGGAATTACTTGAGTTGGGCGAAGCAGTTGGAGCCCAAAATCGAGGTCTTTCTGCGGAACTCATTTCTAAGCTTCCAGTCTCAAAGTTTAAGTGTGGCTTCTTCTCCAGAAAGAAATTGCGAGATGAGAGGTAATTCATAGACTGCGACTCTTTTGCTTGCTTGGAAATTTTATATCTTGCCAACCAATTATTATGCTAGTTTTCTAAGTTTTTAGTTCAAAAAACCCAGTATCCTTGTACAGTTGTACTTTGCCTTATCATCGTCGATTGACTCATGATGTGTGGTAGGCCTAATATTTGCCCCTGGTATATTTATTGGTAAACCCAGATTTACCTCAATTACCAAGACATTGAAGCAGTGAATGAATGACCTTCTTGGCTACTTCCTTGATTTTATTTTCACGGTAGCAGTTAACTGATTTACATAATTGGTAGTTTCTGTAACTACTCTTCAGTCTCATTAATTGAGAACCACCTTTTTCATTAGTGTGTATATCTACCTCTTACCTGATTGGCCTACTTGGATGACAGTTTGCTTCAAAATTTCATTATAATGGTGATGGCCCTAACATAGCAGTCACAGGTTCCCATTATATCTATATTGAGCTACATCCTTTAGTCGCATTAACTTGGTAGAATTGGTCCCAATTGTTGGTTCCTCCGCTTGACAACTTGAAACTTTATGGCTGGAGAAACTTTATAACGGGCTGCTTTCTTTTTATCTTCTGTATAATTATAATACTTAACTCTACTGACATTTTATTTTTCTTGGAAAATAATAGGTGCGTGATTTGTCAGATGGAGTACAAACGAGGTGATCGGCAGATCACGCTGCCATGCAAACATGCCTATCACGTGGACTGTGGAACGAAATGGCTTGGCATCAACAAGGTAGGACACCAAGATCTGAATGTTTGCTTGGTACCTCATCAGTTATAAACAAAAAGCCTCGAAATTTCTTAATGTGTTCATATTTGTCCCACAGGCTTGCCCCATATGTTACGTTGAGGTGTTCGCTGATGCATCAAAACGCTGAGAGATTGTCTCTTCGGTGATAAAAAAAAACAGAAACCACGCTCTCTTCTATACTCACATTTCATTCATTGTTCCACTACGTAGAAGAGCCCCGCTGAATCGACTTCTATACTAAAAGATCAAAACAAAAAGAATCGAAAAATAGTTTGTGCTGGAGACCACATAAGATTGTGCATTTCCTATTCTCTGTTTTTCATGTCACTTGTCAACTGTCCTAATTTCTATCTTGATCGGTCGAGTAGGTTGACTTTTGATTTCTTTGTTCCTTGAATGTTCTGAATATTGTTATCTGGTTGGACAGTCAGTACCAGTTTAATCATTAATGGTACTTGCTGAAAATGATGCCTTTTTAAAACTTGTTTCTCTTATCATTTAGGAATCAATATGGCATAATGTGACCTATGCAGGAATGTCATACAGTAACGTTTCAACTTACGTTTAGTTCTTTACTTGTTAAATTTATTCGCCACCGTCAATTTTTAAAGTTTCTATGCTTGACTTGGTAAAAAAAAGTCTCTTTAAAATTATTTGTTTTACTGGTTCGTACGGCGTACCCCAAGCTTAGACTTCTACAACCAGGTCAACTGACCAATTTATTGGCCTTTCAGGTTTACAAAATGGTTCTGTAACTTTGGCATGTTTTCATCCTTTTCCTCTTCCGGAATAAGAAAATGCAAAACAGATGAAACTGTAGGATGTCTTAAATTTTATTTTTAAAAAGAAAGAAATTGTAGTATGGTCCTCTATTTTTTCTGAGCCTAGTCCCATACTATGTTTTGGTCTAATTTGGTTTATCAAGTATATTATTTGTTCTTATTCGTCAGTATAATTTCAGTAAAGAACTTGTTTTTTTGTTCAAACGAGGATTTGAATTCAAAGTTTGATACATACAAACTTGTTTTTTTATTCTATTACGATCAAAAAGCTTTATAGCACCTTTATATCTCGAAAATATAGAGCAGCCGTGAATAATACTTTGGTCCCGTCTGCACAACCTTCCCAGATGCTAGCTTCTTGTTCTCTGAAAATGATAGAATGGACCTTAGAAGAATCATTCAGAGAGGTTAGCTTGTTACGCGCTTTCCAGCCGTTCAGCACCACTCTGCCAAGTGCCAAGTCCATTTTTTTGGGTGTAATTTTTAATACTCAAATAATTCATAATATTTTATCTGTTCATACACAAATGTTTGGTATCTTACTCTATTTAAAATATTCCAAGAGACTCGTAATTTTAAGACTATTGTTTCTATTTACTTTAACATTTGTGTTTCATTCAAATAGGTAGATTATAAAATTATTTGTTTTTATCA
The DNA here is from genome assembly GCA_963921825.1 of Erodium maritimum. NCBI lineage: Eukaryota > Viridiplantae > Streptophyta > Magnoliopsida > Geraniales > Geraniaceae > Erodium > Erodium maritimum. The sequence continues at coordinate 7,875,211 of OY997588.1, read as the reverse complement.
AAATTGTAAATTTATTACCAACTAATCCTGAGGTAGGTTTGGACAAATTGAAATAATTGACTTATTGTTAGGATAAAATTGGAATAAAACCACAAAATCCACACCCTTTAATCACAATAACTTGTTAAACCTTATCAATTTTCATGTATTGGTTAATGTTAAGTTCGTTGTACGTATACAGTATCAAGTATCTGTATACATTTATATAGATCATGGGTATCCACCTTCAATTAACAACTTGTTTATAAAGTCAAGGAAAAGAAGTATTCCATGCAGCTGCTTATACATCAGTCAACGGGGACATTTTGGGAACCATTATCTTCTTTTACAACTTGTACTATATAACAAAGCTCAACATATATATCTTGATAAAATATACAACAAAGATGTGACAAATTTTCAAACCTTGATCGCGTACAGGCTGTTATGTATTTGATTAATTTAACAGAGTTGTTAGCAATGGCTCAAAGTGTTTACTATAAAAGGAGGTCTCGACCTCTTTGGAATCACAACACAAATCTCTTCCACTTTCTTTCTTAACGATCTCCCTTCCATTGCTTGGAGATGGGAGTCCCCCGGAGGCTGGTCGAGCCTCGCCTGCTTTATGGCCTTGCATTTTGCCTCCTTGCCACTGCGGTGGCCGCTACTTATGAGCCTTACACTTACTCTTCCCCTCCACCGCCGTACCACTACTCATCCCCACCACCGCCAGTGAAGTCTCCTCCTCCTCCTTACCACTACTCATCTCCACCACCACCTGAGAAGTCTCCACCTCCTCCTTACCATTACTCATCCCCACCACCACCCAAGAAATCTCCTCCTCCACCATACCATTACTCATCTCCACCACCACCCAAGAAGTCTCCTCCTCCTCCATACCACTACTCATCTCCTCCACCACCCAAGAAGTCTCCACCTCCTCCATACCATTACTCATCCCCTCCACCACCTAAGAAGTCTCCTCCTCCTCCATACCACTACTCATCCCCTCCACCACCAAAGAAATCTCCTCCTCCTCCATATCACTACTCATCCCCACCACCACCCAAGAAATCTCCTCCTCCACCATACCATTACTCATCTCCACCACCACCTAAGAAGTCACCTCCTCCTCCTTACCATTACTCATCTCCACCACCACCAAAGAAGTCTCCACCTCCCCCATACCACTACTCATCTCCACCACCACCCAAGAAGTCTCCTCCTCCTCCATACCATTACTCATCTCCACCACCACCCAAGAAATCTCCTCCTCCACCATACCATTACTCATCTCCACCACCACCTAAGAAGTCACCTCCTCCTCCTTACCATTACTCATCACCTCCACCACCCAAGAAGTCACCTCCTCCCCCTTACCATTACTCATCTCCACCACCACCCAAGAAGTCTCCACCTCCTCCATACCACTACTCATCCCCTCCACCACCAAAGAAGTCTCCACCTCCCCCATACCACTATTCATCTCCACCACCACCCAAGAAGTCTCCTCCTCCTCCATATCATTACTCATCTCCACCACCACCCAAAAAATCTCCACCTCCTCCATACCACTACTCATCCCCACCACCACCCAAGAAATCTCCCCCTCCTCCATACCACTACTCATCTCCACCACCACCCAAGAAGTCTCCTCCTCCCCCATACCATTACTCATCCCCTCCACCACCCAAGAAATCTCCTCCTCCCCCATACCATTACTCATCTCCCCCACCACCAAAGAAGTCTCCTCCTCCTCCATACCATTACTCATCTCCACCACCACCTAAGAAGTCTCCTCCTCCTCCTTACCATTACTCATCCCCTCCACCACCTAAAAAGTCACCTCCTCCTCCTTACCATTACTCATCACCTCCACCACCCAAGAAATCTCCTCCTCCTCCATACCATTACTCATCACCACCACCACCCAAGAAATCACCACCTCCTCCATACCACTACTCATCACCACCACCACCCAAGAAGTCACCACCACCACCATACCACTACTCATCCCCTCCACCACCAAAGAAGTCTCCTCCTCCCCCATACCACTACTCATCCCCTCCACCACCAAAGAAGTCTCCACCTCCACCATACCACTACTCATCACCACCACCACCAAAGAAATCTCCACCACCTCCATACCACTACTCATCCCCACCTCCACCGAAGAAGTCACCACCACCACCTTACCACTACTCATCTCCTCCCCCTCCCAAGAAGTCACCACCACCACCATACTACTACAACTCTCCCCCACCTCCCTACCATTACTAAGCTACCGTCCCTTTTCTTTTAACTCGTATGCTGTAATAAGGAGTGTTTCTTTTCCATCTTGTTTGTGGATTCTTTTTCATACCCGTCTTCGATCCTTCAACCAAAGTCATTCCGATAATAAATGTCAAGGTTTTCGGATGACTGATTTGATGTATCACATTGTATCTCTTGTATTGTAACCTCTTACCATCGATCAATACATGAATTTCAATTCCAATAATTAATGTCTTTCTTTCAATGTATGCTATAATGTTAATTGCAAAACTTATTTTGTAATGTTTATAATTTATCAAGGAGAATTGGACTATTTAAATTTATCCTTCTAATGATTTTATTGGATTGCTACTATTCATAAATTTCAGTAGTAGAAAGTTCCATTATCAACACTCGAGTGATTCATGATTGGAGGGCACATTGGAAGCATATATATGCTACTGAATCAAATGAGGCCCACCAACAAAGTAGGTGTACCCGAATCCTTTGAAAATATATATTATTGGAGTTTCGTTATGGACACTCTATTTGACTCCATTTTTAAAAGGAACATATAAATCACACCAAAGGATAAGCTTAGACTAGGTATGCTCGATCTTGATTCAACCCATTCGTGATACTATTTGGATGAATCTGATTTTACCCATTTCAACAATGTTACTTTCATTAGATTAATTGTTTTTTTGACGAAAAATAGGAATAATCAATTTTATATATCACAACGATATACATATATTCTGATAAAAGCGCATAAGTGAACGAAAAATATTACAAATTTCAGACTGATTAGTCTATAACATTATCGACTCCCTACCGAAATCAGAACGCAACTCAAAACGTGCAAACAATGTCCACGTCAAAAGTACAACGACGTGTACACCAAAATGTGCCACATAACGGACACACCAAAGTACAACTAGAGCACCAAAAGTGCAAACTAGTGCACACCAACCTGCAACAGAACAATTATTTGGGATTAAACCCAAATAAAAAACCTAACGACAAAAAAACGAAATGAAAATTTGAACAAGGAAATAAAACCCAAAAAACTGAATGGAACTAGGCCAGCGGCAACAGATATGAGTCTCATGAACAACAACACCTATTCCGATCTTCGGCCACGAGGCCGGATCTAGAGCACACACCACCATCGGAGTTTGAAAGCCACAGCCGTGAGCACCCAAGCGGGCTGGAGCCGCTGTAGAACCACAAAATTGCCTAGGTAAAATTGTCCCACGCGGGAGACACATGGAAAGAGATCGCCGAAGACAAGGAACCAGTTCTGCCAAAGGTTGAGGAACAAGACATGAGACCGGGAGAGGCTGAAAGGCGTCTAGATCAAGTGGCGAAGAGGGAGAGGGACCGGAGGAGGAAGAAGAGGAGGGCGAGGATGAGAGCCACCGGTGACGACGACATTAATTGTACGTTTTATATTTACCTAAGACCAATAGTTATATTACATTTACAATACATCAGGAAGTTCAGACATGATATTTGTTGAATTGACAAAATATTGCAATATCATATTATGGAGGAGATTTTTTTTTACCAACAATGCAAATTTAAATTAAAACCTCTCATGAGGTAAAAGATGAGTACATGATGATGATGGTTTTGCTACAACCAACATCCGAAAACAGACTTGAGCGTTGGATAACAGCTCAGCCTCATGACAATCTTAACAAGGGGAAACAACAAGGAAAGAGGTATAAGTACCCAAATTTTAGAACCATGAATAGACGAGCAGTAAACTAGATCTAAAACCCTGATTTCCCTACCATGAATCACAATAAATAAAGAAGGTCAAAACCAGAATTTTTCAACCTTTAAGCTCCAGCGATGCTGACAAAAACTCAACTGATTGCCTAAGAAACTAGAACACCTTGTCTCATCAGATACATCGACCAGTCACCGAGACTAGAAGATGGACACTAACAAGTCGCTGGCCAACACCACAAACGACGGAGATAGATCGGGGGGGGGGGGGGGGGACCCACCCGAACACGCTGAACCTAGAAATCAAATCTGCCAAGAACAATTAAAAGGCACAATGTCCAAAACACTCGATGACGGCCAACACCTTAAACCAGCGAGTCCTAACCACGAATGTGGAAGGAAGCAACTGAAAACAAAACATATTACAATATAGGAACAATGAGGGGACATAATATTAAGTAGAAGAGATGGTACCTACAAACCTCTCACTGACCCCACTGAAACTCATTGGAAAAAGTAAAGGGTATTGCACCCCTCGCATGTTTCCCTGATGCTACATCAAAATTCACAGAGCATTTCGAATTCCCTCCCAAGAAATATATAATCGGCTATTTCTCAAGGCCTGGGAGAGACCCACTTATGGTTACCTGCACACCCTCAGGGTTCCGAGGCTTGATCATACCCCTCAGCCCAGTCTAGGCTGGGCCCATAACGACTATCGAGAAGAGCAAGGCTCCATACCTCTTCAATTCCCACCACCGTCATGTGTGGGAAGAGAGTCCTTCTTGTGATGGAATGTGTCGTGTCTTGAGCCCACGGGAACGTAACCTCATCAACCACTTTGCCCTTTCCTTTTCGATCCCCTAGATTTTGGTCTATCGGGGGTTCCTTATCCCAACAGGTTCCGTCGCTAATGAACCTCCAAGAGGCCTAGTATCCCAAGTACGATTAGCTCCTTATTTGCCATGTTCGGGATGTTTTTGGATCTAACTGCCGAAGTGTTCTGTAGTAGCTCTCGTAATGAGCCCACGTGTATCTGTTCTTATTGGCAATCCTTGGTTAGATGCCCTACACAACTGTAGTCAAGTAAGTACTCATAAGAGAGAAACAAAATGGATCCACCTTGACTGTGAAAACCTCCTCCTCCTCCTTGTGTCGCCGCCTTTGGGGAGGTTGGAATAGATCCTCCTCCTCCTAGTATTGTCGCCTTTGAAGTAAACAATCCCATCCTCGCCATACTTGTCCTCTGTCTTGGACGCAGATCGGTGCCCAACACCCATTTTCGGGTGATACCACCATCTCCCCGACCTTAGAGCCTTTCCCGATAATCCCTCGTCTCATCGTCGATGTCTTTGTAATGGGACCACCTATGCCGCCACTTCTATTTCCAAAAAAAAAAACTCATTTTCTGTGGTTGTTGCAGGGGGGCGGTTAGAGTGAGGACCACACAAGTGCGAATATTTGTTTGACATACCATTAAAAAGTTCTTAAATATATAACATATTGTTTACGTCACAAATAACATTATTAACAAGAACCAGAACTCTGAAAGTTTCCACGCAGCCGCTCCCCCTCTCTTCATCCCTAGCCGCCGCCCCTTTGAGATCTCTGCTTCCTGCCGGCGACGCCATGGTCTCCGGTCATGGTCGCCGCCGGTAGGTCCTCTTGTTCTACTACTCCGTTTTCCCCAGCTTCAAACCCCACCCCCTCGTACCCCCCTTTCCCCTTCTCATCTCAAGGTCGGATCGGCGTCGGATTTTCGTGTTCCGGTGTCTGTGTCCGTCTCCGACTGATGCTGTTTTGGTGTCAACGTACTCGCAAGGTGGGTCTGAGCGGTGGTGGGCAGCTCCGACAACTCGTCACGCTGTAGATCCGGCATGAACGGTTACCTTTAGCAGGGATCTGGTGTTCGCGTTTTCTGGATTCCTCGGGTCAAGGTCCCTTGTCAGACGGTGGCGACTCTGATTCGGCTAGGTTTTTTCCCTTTCGTTTTTACAGCTTTTTAGTAACTGCACTTGGTGCAGATTGGGTGTGCACTAGTTGCACGTTTGGTGTGCACTTGTTGCACTATTTGGTGTGCCCGTTATGTGGCACGGTTTGGTGTGCACGTTTGTTGCACTTTTGACGTGCACGTGTTTGCACGTCCTAGGGCGTCCTATGTGCGTTCTAGTAGGGAGTTTCGGTAATATTATATTATAGACTTTTAGTTTGCAGTCTGTAATTTTATCGCTTGCTTGTGCGCTTTCATCAGATTGTACGTATATCGCTTTGATTGATATATAAAATTGATGCCTCCCGCTTTTCGTCAAAAAAAAAACATTGTTAACAAAATATAAAAGTTAATCGATAATTGAACAAATACTCTTACATGATCATAATAGAAAGGATTTGCTTAAAATTAGGACATAAGCAGAGCGAAAAGTACATACAAGGAATGGAAAGAGAAAAGTTGGAAATCTAATTAGATGACCAACCGACTAATTTCTGATTACTAAATATATATTTTTGATAAAAACTATAAATAAACATCAAGGAGGTGATATGATACTGAGATTATATATGGAGAACATGTAGCGTATATGCAGAATTAAGGGTGCAATAATTAAGGGTGCAATAATTAATCCTAAAAAAAAAAAGGTGCAATAATTAAAAGAGAGGGTTAGTATTTGGTTGTGTTCGTTAACAACTACCTAATTTCTTTGTCTACTTCAAATATATGACTTTTATTTTTCCGCTTTACATCAAAATTTAAAGTAGAGGTTAAACAAATCGAAAGAGAAGAATTTTATATCGGATAAATTATAAATATCTACTCTAACTTGTAGCGTTGCTTTCCAAGAACTCTTTTCATCGTGATGTGGGCGACCGAACTTAAACTTGACAGTCTGTAGTGGAGGATAGATATGATTCAGGGATCCCTCCCGGTAAATACCCCTGAATCCTTATTTACTCATTGGGCTTGACGAGGCTGAATATTAGTTCTCGCTTGATTCGTCTGATTTTCTCGACTATGTCGTAGGTTGCGTCCCCGTTCAAGACGTGGGAGGCTAACACGGAGAATGTGAGCATCACCGCAACAAGGAGTCGCGGGTCGTCGCCGATGTACCATCCTTCCGATACAGCAGCGCCGGATTGTGGATGCGGTGATACGTCATCCTTGCAATACAGCACCGCTGACTTGTAGATGCACAGAGAAGAACAATACCAGGCATAGAAAGAAGATGAAACTCACAATCGATCTCGTGGTGGTTGGAGACGTGCATAATGACGATTCCATGATAATGACTATAACGGCTAGGGTTAAGAGCTCTTAACCCAAACAAAACAAATTTACATCTATCTTCATTAGAAAGACACTTAAAAAAGGAAAGTGTAACATTTATTTTTGCACAATGAGAAAACCAAAAATCTTCTGTATTATTTTTAAATCCACAAAAGAGAAACAAAAAAATCAAAGCCTAAACATTCATGTTTTTAAAACCCGATAGAGATTTCAAATGTCTATATTATATCACGTAATAAAAATACGTACACTACATTTAAAGATATTTATTTGTACGGTGAACAAGAAACGTTTTGTTATTTCAAATCCCAAAAAGAAAAAAAGAAGAAGAAAAAACGAAGTCTTCATCTCCATATTGTTTTAAAAAATAAAAAATAAAAAATAAAAATAAAATTTGTAGGAGAGGAACGGTATTTTGCTCAGTGAAGTAGAAAAAAAGATAAAAAAATGTCAGAAGTGGGGTTTGAACCCACGCCCTCGTTAGAGGACCAGAACTTGAGTCTGGCGCCTTAGACCACTCGGCCATCCTGACTTCATGTATGGTTGTATCGACTATATATATACATAGTATTAAGCTTATTTGACCTGCAATTACCAAATTGACCTCTATGGTTATAACATATTATTACACCATCCAAGCAATTTAATGGAGTATCTCTTTCCCTTGATTGCCCTAAAAAGGGGTCAAAAGTGAAATATATTTTCTACCCTTAGCCATATTAATTTGTTGACAGATGACAATATAAGTATATATTACATCAGCTAGATTTTTTTGAGATAATTACATCAGCTAGATAGTTTCCCTCATGAAATACCTAAAACGATGGAGAGAAATACTGCATTATTTTGATAATATTTAAAATGTTATATGCTAAATTAGTTGGTGAGGGGTTACATCGAAAATCAGGAATTAGGTATGGATCGAGAGAGCTAATTCCACTAGTTTTGTCCTTTTGGATAGTAGGTGCCAATAATTTCTTCAATATTTCTAAATTTGTTTCCTCCTAATTTAGAGCATAAATTGCATCCCAATTTCAACAAAGTGTGCTAATAATAATAATAACATCATCATCGATTATATTAGTAATTAATACATTTTTTAAACGAGAAGACATAAGGTTTTGTTCAATGCAATTGTTCTATTATACAATATAGTGTTCGGGGTCATAGACCCTAGGTTCTAGATTATAGTCGAGGCTCCTGTAGGTGTATCGACGTTCTTGGACCTGTAGACAGAATCTACTTAACATTGTAAAAACAAATAAACACAATAACGAAAACAAAAAACTAAGGAGCATGCGATGCTAGTTCTTCTGAAACCCATAACTTTCGTAGTGGGGCGTTCTGGTATTGTCGGTCCGTTGTCTTGATTTTGTTTTGTCGAAACCCGTTGGTCTGGTCTGAGGCATTCATCTGAGATGTCCTTCCCATGGATGATACTTTGTTTGGATGTGGTAAGTAAGATGGATCATGCTTTGACGTCGTCGATACTTCTAGTCGGAATCGGTTGGTCTGGTCTCTGTAGATCATTATTGAGACAACCCTTAACGACGTACCCTAAAAGGGAAGCCCAAAATCGATTATGCTGACCCTAAATCGAGAGACATATCGAGGCAACTTCATAGGAGTATGATATTTTATTAAGCATTTTTGAAATTTAAAAATGAACATACAACCAGTAGAAATAAACGAAAAAGACAAGATGAAGTTTCAGTGACATTTGAAACGCTAGTCCTTTAACAGAAAACCCGACTATTTCAAGAGAAAATGTAGGGGTGGTACCTTATTCTTTCGGTGATCGCCACTAGTGATCCAGATGACTCTTCCCGTCTCGACTTAGGGAGGCTTGTGGTGTCTCAACAGGCTTCGAATGAGCAATCCGGGGAGAGAAGGAGGCTGGGATTCAAATAACATATGATCCTTAGGGACCGGGGTGTGGCTCCTTTGGGACACTTAGTGGTGCCCTAACGACCTCATGGAGACCAGTGCGACTAATGTGCAAGCCTCGTATACACCCCATCGGGGCTAATTTCCTTTTGAGGGAACATGCTTGAACCCTCTTTCCCTAGGCATAGGTTTGCCTGGTCGTGCCTGCATTCCTAGGGGTGGGACAATAGGGTGAATAAGCGGCCAGGTTGTAGCCTTCAAAGTGGTTGGATCCCCCCCATCTTGATCGAGTACCGATGTTGGTAATCTATCGATTTTCGTCGAGTCCCAGTTGCTGGCAATAGGTCCGGATGTATATCCCCCCACAATGTGGATCTGAAAAGCACAATCTGGATGCGAGGATCCCCCGTGGTCCATCCGCGTCCCATCCCACACCAATCTCATCCTCCACCACGAGTTCTTAGGTGTGTACCGGCCTCCATAAATGCGCTCTCGACATAAGGGACCGGCGTGCACGCACATGGTATTTAGTAGGGACGGATTCCCATGGGAGAGGATTGTTTGTCCGTGCGGCTCCCGGACGTTGATCTGGGAGAGGCTCTGATGACATTGTTCCCTTTGATTAGTACATCACCGATCAGCCGAGTGAGGACGTCGGATCAAGTGATCATGCCTCTACATGGTCGCTGTCGTGGGTAGTCATTAGAGGAATGGGTATCTTCGAGAGAGCATCGTCGCACGAGGGGCGGTCATCGGGGTTGGGTCAGGAGATCTCGTGTTGATGTGGCCAGCTCACAAGAAGGGAGGTGGTGTCTGGTGTGTTTTTGGAGGAAGTCCTCGCTCCTGTGGAGGACCCATGATCCCCATTGCATCAGGGGAAGCATGGAAGGGAGGTGTACATTATGGCGCAAAGAGAAGGACGTCATCGATGAGGGTGGTGGTGAGGCCATGACGATTGTGGGCAGGTAGCTGATTCTCGTGCTCAGAGATGAAGGGGGACGTGAGAGCTTTATCGGCCGATAAGGGAGGCGGACAGTGATGCAGGTGCATTTTAACGCATAAAAGGGCCACTTTATACCGAGTTTTATAGGCTTTTTAGTCCCGTTTCTTATCTTATATTTAGGTTTAGTATGAATAATTGTTTTTCTCTAAGTGTTCGGTGTTTCGATGGAAAACCGATACATTTTGGGTGTTTCGTGCAAGTAGATCGTTAAGAGGGTCAATTTTGTTTGCTTCGAAATATATTCATGACCGGTCTTGTTTTGTAGTTCTCGAAAAAAGGAATTTTTTGGCGCAAGAACGAGATCAATCGGAGATCAAACGAAGCCGGAGCGAGCAAAATGGCGAAGTAGGAACAAAAATGGAGCAACAAACCAGAAGCTGACACATGGCAGCGCCTGGTCAGCACAGACTGGTCAACACAGACCAGCCCCTCTCCTTTCCACGTGGCCCTCTTCTTTCTTGACATGTGGCGCCCAACTCAGCCCCTCTCTCCTTGCACGCGTGGCTTCTCCCTTGTCCGACACGTGTCCTTGTCTCAGCTCTTCTCTCCTGTGCGCGTGTCATCATCTGCTTGGATCAATATTTAGGGCAGCAGCTTCGTTCTCTATTATTAATGGGGGGCTGCGCCGCATCTGAGGGGGGAGAGCTGCTTCACCAATTTTTTAACAGAGAGCACGAACACGAACCAAGCCATTTTCTGTATAGCTTTTATTTCTTTTCTTTTTTTAGTATAGAATTAAATAGAAAGCTTTTATAGAAAGCTTTTATCTTGTATTATTTGTTGAGGATCAAAATATTTGGTGGATTAGAGAATCAATTTGATATTTCTTTGAGTAGAGATTGTTGGAGACTAGCTCCAATTTTTAGCTACACAAGGGATTTTCTTTGGTGAATTTACAAGAGCATCAAGGAGAGAGATCGAAGAAGAGGAAGAGCAACCTTAGACAACTAATTCGGTGATTGTATCTCTACTTTCATCTTAATTATGAGTTTAATTGTTTGTTTCTTTTCATTCTTGCATTTTCTTCCCATGAACAACTAAACCCCCAATTTCTAGGGTTATGGGGGATTAGAGTAGTGATTTCAATATTTTGAATGCTTCGATTGTGGTGTTGTTTATTTGTATTAGTGTCTATGATTGATTTGTGCTTAATGCTTTACCTCCCGTGTAGGCTTGGTAATTGTTTTGAATTAGGGTTCGTCGCTCGAAAGAGGAGGATTCTAATTAAGTCAAAAATCGATCATAGGTTGGATTTAAACCCTAGCTAGAACTAGCGGGGTTAATACAATTGCAATAGCTATAGGCTTGGTTGGTCGAAAGTTAGAAGTTGTCATAGAACTAAACGCTTTGGGTCTTCCTACATCGTGATTCGAAAGAACTCGGTGGTTAGATTCCATTAGGGTCCGAATCGTTTGAAAGAAGTTAGGACTAGAGTTGAGACAACTCGTTGCCTCTAAAATAAATCGACATCGCTACAATCGAACGTGTTCAATTTTATGGAATGAACTCGATGAACCCATGCCCTTGATCTCTCTTCACTTGATTCGAGATAAGAAAGCTCTCTGTTAAATTCTGTATTTGTTTTTTTAGTCGTTATAGGTTTATTTTCAAAACATAAAAACTCGATTTTTACCGAAACAGTTTAGCCACAAACTTTAAATAGGAAGTGATTGTCTATTGCTCCTTTGGGCTCGATATTCCGGACTTCAAAACCGATTACTACTTGACGGCCGGTGCACTGGCCGTGCTCAAGTTTGCGATTAAAACCCGCAGGGCGTCAGGCAGTTGAGACGGGTCGTTTGAGTAGATAAGCCAAAGTGGAAGAAGACAGAGGGAGGCGGAAATGGAAGAGATGTAGAGAACCTTAAAGGTCGATTCAATGGGAGTACTCGATATGTTCAGTTTTAAATCTAGAAGATAATATACAGTTTTGTCAAAAAATGTTATATGTTATTTTATCAAATCGATATAGACTAATTATTTATTTTAAAAATAATTTTTTGCTATAAGATTAGTCGTCGCTCTCTAAGGTGACGCATATGTCTTTTTCCCCTTCTTCTTTAACAATGGTGGGTACTTTGGTTGTGTTAGAATATAACTATAATTGGGCACTATCAGTTTGAGCTTTTAGTTGAGTTGGTCCTCTAATATGGTATCAGAGCTGGTTCGGCCCATGCCTGTTTGTCGCCTCCACCCTGTGGTCTCCGACTCATATGTAGATGTCCAGTCCTACTATGGCCCACGTGTAGATGTCGAGTCCTACACGTGAGGGGGAGTGTTGAAATGTGAGTCCCACATCTAAAGTGTGTGGATAAATTGACCCATTGATATACATCTTGACGCCTCCACCCATCAGTTCGATTTTTTGGGTTGGATAAGGCTTTAATATGGTATCGGAGCTTGATTCCTCACTGACCCGCGTTCAAACCCAACTCTCTACAAAAATTTCTAATTTATTCTCAATTTATCAAATTTTCCCCAAATGGCCAACTCTTATATCTCTTCTTAATGGGCTATTCTCCTCTTCTAATAATTCACCTCCAAACCCGTAAACGGGTTTGTCCGTGAGGGCGCGTGTTAGAATATAACTATAATTGGACCTTCAACTATCAGCTTGTTGAAGGTCCAATTATAGTTATATTTTAACAGGTTGTTCTCCTCTCACCAGTAACGGTGAACGATCACATTGGTGTGTCTCATCCGGATAAGCTATCGATGGTGTTCTAGGTGAGGGCATTCACCATTGTTTGTCCCGTTCTCGACGCATAGGGGGTGTATGATCATATCCTACAATGCACGACAACGGTTGGTCCTCGACTTAGGGCGGAGCGTGTAGGTAAAACGGCGGTGGCAATGTAAATTCTCTCACCTCGTCGGGTCAATGATGTATGTGGTTTCGTGTGGGTCAAGGAGGACCGACGTGTTGGCGGCGATGACGGGGGAAGGTTTAGAGGTAGCGAGAGAAATCATTCGTTGCATCATCTTGCAGTTGTTGTTTGGGTGGCTGAAGAGTGGACAGATACTGCATGGGCCTGGTTCTTGGTCGGTGGCATAATCCACCTATCTTTCGTTAGTGCTTAGAAGATCTTGGGTTCGATGCGAGGTATTTAATTAGAGAGGTCTGTCCAGCCCATGAGAGTAACAAGAAAATCAGCGAGGGGTGCTACGCGCCCTCACCTCTCTCGATGAGTGGCATAAGGACCAGTGAGGGGTCTGCGGGTACCACCGCCTCATTGGACGTATGGTGCAGTGGTTCCACCAAATACCGACACGATACTCTTTTACTATCTCGGGAGTCAACACTCTCGTATTCTAGGAGCTCTACATAATCAATCAAGTGAGGACGACGCACACTGGATCATCGAAGGAGTACTTAGTTCGCCTCAGCGCCAACTTTCCAGAAGTTGGCTTGGTCTGTCCTAACTCACCGTTGTGAGTAGTTGTACCAGTGTCTATGACAACTATCAAAGTATCCCTCTCCCAACATAGACCCGAAATATTTCGGCATATGAGCATTTTTCTTCTTTTTAATATAATGGTTAGGATTACGGTTCAAAAAAAATCAACTCAATCTAGTTGGTGGGGACGAAAAAATTTAACGACTGCCCATATATTCTAAGACTACATGGACTAAACTAAAGTGAATCCTAGATATAAATTTAAACGAAATAAAACGTCCATTATTTGAAACATAGTCCTATTTTCGAGTTAATATGCATGCATGTAAAATTAAAGACTAGGTTTATCAAACCTCATGAATATAGCCATCATTAATACTAAGGTTCATAGAGGCTACACCCGAGTTCTTGTTTTCTGAGAGAACATGACGAAAATAAGCGTCTATATTTTATCAACTCAATATTTACTTTCATTCTCTTACTTCACCATATTTTCATGCATACTTTTTATAAGTAAGAACTGACATTTATTTATGAGATGATTTCGAAACAAACTAAGGTGATTATGAAACACGGACGAGTTCAGATTTACTTCGGATCCACAAAACCAACAGATTAATAGCTTTTAGATAGATGATATTATATTACTTTGTGGGTCTAAGACAAGTGTGTGTGTATAATATTTTCTTTCGATATCTAATAAGATGACAGATGACTCGATGATTAATCTCTAATGATATGTTTAGACTTGCTTCTTTTTCGCTTGGTCTGGAAATTTGTCGATTTTTGACCTAGGTAACCACGTTCGTTAATTACTTGTGTCGGTGAAAGTCAACTCATTGTTATAATAGTGAACAACTATGATTGAAATATAAACAATTTCAGACTTCCAGCCTAGCACGTCAGATATAATTTATTACAAAATTATGCTTCATACGGTATATATCTTATTGACTTGGTGTTCACATTTTTGACGAGTCTTTCACCAATCATATTATACTCTTATATGTTTTTGAAATAAACGATACGGTGGCCTTGACAGTAAAGGAGGCCTGGCATTCAGATCGAGACGTTTTGAGAGACATCGAGTTGGGTTCTTGATGAAGAAAAATATCACGAACGGTAATGAGAAGGGCTCTTTGTCAACACGGGACCTTCTCACCTTCCTACGGTAACGGGGAAGTATGTGTCCCGAGTATTGATCATAATCGGGCCGATGAACATGCATGTGATTCGATTGGTCTACCTTTTTATACTCTTTTTTCAAAAAGGGTTAGGGTTATGTAACATGATGGTACCGGTGAGGACAACCAAGGTATGCCGGTGACGCATTAGTCGAGATGGGACGATGCATAGACGGGGCCAAAAGACTTGGAGCGTACCTGTTAGATTATATAACTAGTTATATTAGAATTCATATATAGATAGGTTTCTCCCTAGATTCAACTAGTAATATAATCTAACAGTACCAACGGTAAGGAGCTGCATCATGGAAGCAACGCAAGGGTTCGGACCCAGAGAGAAACGACAATAGTCAGGGTTCAAGCCTTTGGTAATTGTATGACTGACAAGTGGTCTTCTATTCATCGCAGTGGTGGAGCGATCTCTAACAGTATCAGTGGCATGACTCCTCATGGCTGCGCTTGTGCGACTTTTCGATGTCGTGGTGGTACGAAATTATTGTTACCATGATGGATATATACCTCGATACAATTCGAATCCAAGGAAGCATATCGTTAAGTTTTTGCGGACTATGCGCCACCTTTTTCTAAAAAGAGACAGTACGACGGGCGTGATCGATGGGTACGGTTTTATAGGCATGCTCTGAAAGGAACCGACTGGAGTCGGATCCATCAGCTCTTAGCATTGTAACTCCACCATACATACCGATGGATAAGGATACAATAATTGTGTAACAAGCGAGGGGAGGGAGACATCCTCGTATGCTAAATGAGGACTTCTGAAGTGATGATTGGGTTGATATTTACCAGCTACCTCACTTGTGATAGTGCCGACACCACCAAGTATCAATTAATCTCCTGTTATGTCGAACGGTTATCTTCATACTCTACATATACAGAGTCCTCACATCTATTTGAGGGAGGACTTTAGAAGTTGATACCTAGGATGAGAGAAAGTCAGATATACGTCAAGCCTGCTCATCAAGGACAGACGAGCCAAACCTCCTACTTGATCTTTCGTCGAATACCCTCAAAGGGGCCGTCACTCACCCGACACAGTTTTTCTATATTAATTGGCCCGCTAGGGGTTTTCATTTAAGTTATTTATATGATCTATTATGTATTTATTCGGATTTTTCACGTGTTTTTGGTTCTTGTTTTTGTATCCTCCGAGAAAATTTATTTTAATTAATACTACATCTACATTTACTTTCAATAAAATTAAACTAGGTCGGTTGTGTACCGACCCAAATCGAGTTGCTCTCTAGACTCGGGTTTGAACTCCTTGAGAAAAAAAAAATTAACCTAATAAAGATAAATAGTGACGCAACACCTTAACCAGTACCATATAAGTGGGTTTAAGAACTCTTGTTCTTTAAAAACAGTGCGAAGGACTTCGAAGAGTCCGTTATTTTCCACTATATATTTTTTAGTTTCTGTAAATAATTAAGCCTGTCATTTATTGAGAAAGAAATAAACACCTTTATTATAAAACAGTACAACATTTAAACCGAATGTGTTGACATAAAGCAGTACAACATAAAATGCCACGACTCAAATGTTCAACGCACTTCTTCGACAATGTTACATTTGGACACAATTCTCCGATGTATTAATGCATGAATGGAACATAAAAGGATGAGATACAATAAATATAAACTAACATGATCATGATTATGATGGTAACAATAATAGTGATATAATAAATTAAATCAAACAAGTTGATCAATTTATTCATATGATGATTGATGTGTGAAAGCGTCTTCTATTTTTGAGAAACATGTTTGATGGAAGGAACTGAAAAGCTAAACAATAAACCTGCTAATAAAATCGCTATGGGATCAATTTATTCATGTTTGTCCAAGGGTTTAGTGTTCATGGTGGTTTTGCAGACTGTCCACAGGTGTTTGAGGCGGTATTTTCGGCTTCGGTGGACAAGGTGGACAAGGCGCCGGTGCCGGTGGCTTCGGCTTTGGTACTGGTGGTTTTGGCTTCGGTTTCGGTACGGGTGGCTTTGGCTTCGGTACCGGCACGGGTGGCTTGGGCATCGGTACGGGTGGTTTTGGCTTCGGTTTCGGTACGGGTGGCTTTGGCTTCGGTACCGGCACGGGTGGCTTTGGCTTCGGCTTCGGTATTGGCCCTGGCTTTGGCTTTGGTTCGGGTTTTGGTTTCGGTTTGGGTATTGGTATTGGCTTGGGTTTCGGCGTTGGTTTTGGCTTCGGCTTTGGTATTGGTGTTGGTCTTGGCTTGGGTTTCGGTTTGGGTACAGGTGGTTTCGGCGTTGGTTTTGGCTTGGGCTTTGGTTTAGGTACTGGTGGTTTCGGCGTTGGTTTTGGTTTGGGCTCCGGTTTGGGTACTGGTGGCTTCGGCATTGGTTTTGGCTTGGGCTTCGGTTTGGGTACTGGTGGTTTCGGTGTTGGTTTTGGCTTGGGCTTCGGTTTGGGTACTGGTGGTTTCGGTGTTGGTTTTGGCTTCGGTTTGGGTACCGGTGGTTTCGGTGTTGGTTTTGGCTTCGGTTTGGGAATTGGTGTTGGTTTCGGAGTTGGTTTTGGCTTGGGCTTCGGCTTGGGTACTGGTGGCTTCGGTGTTGGTTTTGGCTTGGGCTTTGGTTTGGGTACTGGTGGCTTCGGTGTTGGTTTTGGCTTGGGCTTCGGTTTGGGTACTGGTATTGGTTTCGGCGTTGGTTTTGGCTTGGGCTTCGGTTTAGGTGTTGGCGCTGGTTTTGGAGTCGGCTTTGGCGTGGGCTTTGGCTTAGGTGCGGGTGCTGGCTTTGGCTTCGGCATTGGTCCGGGTTTTGGTTTAGGTTTTGGTGTCGGTGTTGGCTTTGGTTTTGGCTTGGGCGGTATCGGTATGGGTTTCGGCTTTGGCTTCGGCTTTGGTTTCGGCTTTGGCTTGGGTTTCGGTATTGGTATCGGTAAGGGTTTAGGTTTAGGTTTTGGCTTCGGTTGAGGAAATGGCCATGGTAATGGCAATGGACACTTCTCCTTGTCTGAACAAGAGGGAGGTTTAGGCTTAGGCTTCGGTTTCGGTACTGGCTTGGGCACTGGTTTCGGTTTTGGTTTTGGTGTTGGCACCGGTACTGGCTTTGGTGTCGGCTTAGGCTTTGGTACTGGTTTGGGTTTCGGCTTAGGCTTTGGTCCTGGTTTGGGTTTCGGCTTAGGTTTCGGTTTTGGGATTGGCTTTGGAACTGGCACCGGCTTGGGCTTCGGCACTGGCTTCGGAACCGGCTTTGGTTTCGGCTTTGGTATTGGTTTGGGCTTCGGTTTTGGTTTTGGTTTTGGTTGAGGAAATGGCCATGGTAATGGTGGTAATGGTATCGGTAATGGACAAGTCTCCGAATCGGAACAAGAGGGTGGCTTAGGCTTAGGCTTTGGTTTAGGTTTAGGTTTGGGTGGTCTAGGCTTCGGTAAGGGAATTGGTAATGGCAATGGCAAAGGCAATGGTATTGGACAAGTCTCCGGATCGGAACAAGAGGGTGGCTTAGGCTTAGGCTTCGGTTTAGGTTTGGGTGGTCTTGGCTTCGGCAAGGGAATTGGTAACGGCAATGGCAAAGGCAACGGTATGGGACATTTCTCACCCTCGCACGGTACCGGCGCCGGAGACGCCTCGATCACAGCATTGATCTCATGCTCGTCGCTTGCAGCTCCGGAGGTGGCTACGGAGCACAACGCCAAGGCAAAGACAAGCCTGGGCCAAAACTTGGCCATTTCTGGCGATGACCCAAGTGGCTCAACTCTATTTTTTTCTTACCTCCCCTCTATGGGGTCGATGGCTGAGAATGAAGTTAGTTAAAGAGTATATATAAACAACTTAAGAAACACATTTTCATGCAAAGTTTGAGCAATTCGATGCGTGCGTAATTGGCATCATCAAATGAAGCACAACACACATGATCTTACATACTGTCTGCGTCTTGGGTTGTTAACATCACTAGCTCGGGGAGTCCTATACACACGTATCATTTATTTATAGGGCATTTTATATGATTATCATGGAAATTATCTGCTAATTATGTGGTTATCCTTTTACATTTAGGCTATATGTTTAGTGATCCATCGATGACTATGTGATCAGACTATATTAATAATGAGCTATTTTACTGAACCGTAACTGTTAAATTAATCGAAAATATAATCCCGATTCAAAACGGGATAACGAAAAAAAAAAAAAAAACAGATATGTGAACCAAACAGTCCGAACATCACGAGACTAAAAACAATAACAAAAGGATTAAAAAATGCTCATATATCGAAATGTTTCAGGTAGATGTTGAGAGAGGGATATTACGATAGCGGCCGAAAACACTGGTACAACTATTTCAAATGATGAGGTAGGACATAACGAGCCCATTTTCGGAAAATTGGCGTCGAGACGGACTAAATACTCCTTTGAGATTCCAGTGTGTTGATTGATAGTATAGGGCTCCAAGAACGAGATAGTGTTGACTCCCGAGGTAATAAAAGAGTGATGCACCGATACTTGGTGGAACTACTGCCATTATACATCCAGTGAGGCGGTAGTACCCGCGAACTTTCCATTGGACCACAAACTCCTCACTGAGCGAGGCGAGGGTACTTGTTGCCCCCTGCCGCTGCTCGATACGCCCCATCAGAACATGTGGAACCCTCGGATTCGGAGTCCTGAATATACCCCACCAGTCGCTTCCTTCCCGTCGGGAGGAAAGTCGTAGCTAGCCCCGAAACGCCCTCCAGTCTCTCTTCCGTAGGCTCATCGGGAAGGAGTGGGATGGGCCTCTAGTTGGCATTTGAAGTGACAGGGGCCTATTCCTCTCAATGAGGGACCATCGGGAAATTTCGAGTGAGACCCCATGATGGGAAAAGACCTGACCTTTGCCGCTCACTTCTGACAAAAAAAAAACCTAACATGGTTGGATGATTCTACCTCCTCATCCACCATATTTCCCATCCCCTTCGGGTCTTGGGCCACTGATGCGAATCTCAATGTTTGTTGAAGGGAGAGACCCTTAGGTAGGACCAATTTGATCCTTAGGTCGTCCGGTCATGACGAGTTCAAGACCGAACAATCTATGAGTCATCAGGGGATCTTAGGGAGGGACCCATATCACCCTATTCTGTTAGGCATGTTGCGGCCATATGCCTAATACAACTACAACCAAAGAAATTAGTCTGGTAGGTGTTTAGAAGTAAGGTGGATAAGAATCCATACCTCCGATTCCGAGAGACAAAACGATAACTAACTCTATAATGAAAGTCGCGCGTCAGGCGCACCCAGATCTGCATAAAACCGCCCAACTCGTCTCGTCTGCACCGTCGTCCACAACTAGACAGGTGCCCAAGGAGCCTCCCATATAGAAGCATACAACTTGGTTCTAATCTCCCACCGAGAGATTGGAGACGCAGACCCAGACTGAGAAATAGTTGAATAGCAAGTCCCAAGATCGCATGTAAGGTCGTAGGTCAGCGAATAGGACCAGGGAGCGCCAAAAATCCCACGACTCCCCAGCTAGCACCCTATCTTTATTCCTCGATGCCCGAAATAAGAAGCCGACCATTCCGTCTTCCAAAAATCTTGCCACCATGTTTGGCATATGTTAGAGCTTCACTAGCCAATCCACAAGGGACTGCCAGAAAATAGTCTTGGTTATGGTCATCACCTGGGTCGTAACTGCGTACACAAAATTGAAGCCCCTACCACACAACTTTGTCGGGGGGATAACCACTTATCGGATCGCCAGGCCACCCATGTGGATAACTAAATCGCCCATTCCCTCCTACCGAGGAACACATAAGACTTGGGTCTTGTCGGGTACTAGTTAGCCTTGTCGGGTCACCTCCTCTCCCTACCCCAATCTGGTCTTGAGGACCCACCCGAGCATTTGGCGCCCTAATAGTCCCCGGTGCCGACCTCCGCCGCCACATCCCCTCCACACCCGTCAAAGAAGCAATTGGCCTCCCCCTCCCTAGAGGAGCACCCCCAATCGGAGCGAAGGATCTGATCCGAGGCTTGCTCCTTCCTCGACCACCTCGATTAAACTCCACCTCCTACCTACTACCCCACCCTGAGCAGCCCCACCACCATGTAGAGTCGGGGCTGGTTGTGGAGTACCCACACCAGACGTGTGTGTCGGAGAGACGCGGCGGATCGAAGACGAGGTGTCCTTACCATTGTCTTCGTTGGCCTCGACCGGGGTCCACGGGTCGGAGTCCACCGCATCAAGCCATGATAGCCACCCGTCAGGACCCCCTGACAGAGGCTCACGTCACCCGTCGCAAGAGGAGAGTCGCCCTCTCCCACCCGCACTGCAAACACTATCCCCACCTCTATTGTCGTCGCTGAACAACAGACAGTATACCAAGAGACGAAAGAGAAAAACACTGGACGAGAGTTCGTCGGATGATGTTTGATTATTTCATTACTTTGTATATCTGTTTCTTGACGATGTAGATTTCATTTTAACTCATGAATAAGTTAGATTTCATTCTATGATGATAGGATTTCATAATCGAATATTATAAAAGTGGTTTCCATGACTAACGTACCCGTGGTTTTGGTTACGTGTATATCATATTAACTGGACTTAAATGATATTGAGAAAAACACAAACCAATAATAATAAATGCGATCCTTTTATTCATACAATACTTGATACATGAAAGTTGTCCTCTTATTTTTCACATACATCCGATGGAAATCAGAGCCCAAATTCACAACATAATCCCTTCTTGCAATGACATGACTAAATAAGATAGTGAAACTAATAAGGGATTCGTCTATGTAATACCGAGCTCTCTCGTTCATTAGTTAGCGGGCGGTGACGGCTTCGGTTTCGGTTTTGGCTTCGGCTTAGGCGTTGGTATTATGGGGGGAGATGGTTTTGGCTTCGGTTTTGGCGACGGTTTTGGCTTGGGCTTGGGCTTTGGTTTTGGCTTAGGCTTGGGTATTATGGGGGCAGGAGATGGTTTGGGCCTCGGTTTTGGCCTAGGCTTAGGTTTGGGTGAAGGCGAGGGTGATGGAGACGGTCTAGGTCCAATAGGTGGCCAAGGCTTAGGCCAAGGCCAAGGCCTTGGATGCGGATAAGGCCATGGCCTGGGAAAGGGAAACGGACGAGGCCGGAAGGGACAATCCTCATGAGCTTCCAAGCAGGTGAATTCTTCGGGTTCGGGCACGGGTTTTAGATGTGGAGGAATGGGTGGGAGAGGAAGTGGACAAGTCTCACCCTCACAGGGTGAAGGAGATGCATGAGAGGTTATGTAGCATAGAGCTAATAAGGCGAAGACTAGGCAGCTTGGCCAAAACTGGCCCATTTTGGGCACTATATACGATCTCTTGTTGTGGAGATGGAGCATTGATGGAGGCTTTATATATATAGTGAGTGTGCCATGCAATATGTGCATGCCCCTTACGTATACGTAACTTCACATGCACGCAACACATTCTCATGATAAGCTCATCAAGTCGTGCACGGACTCACATGGAACAATTAAGGGTCAGTGAAAAGATTAGTCTCAATTTAGAACCATTAGTGTTTATTTATTTGGTTTAATGTTACATACATGAGCATGACCATGTCTTTTTGCACATAATAACATATAGTAGATGTGGATCACTATCACACACTAAGCTTAGGGTGAAAACCTGAGTCTACGAAAGGCTTTGTGAAGTCGTCTAAGCAAGCCATCCGAATCCGTTCGGGAGTGGCCGGGTTGTCAAGAGGAAACCAACCTTTATGCCCCGACTCTGCTCTCGCAGCTATGATAGCGTCTTTGATTGCAAAGAAGACCGATGATGCAAGGAAAAACGGGGGCTCCCCAACGGCTTTAGACGAATGGATGGCCTTCACATTAGGATGACCCTGTCCCGTCACAAAATAGCGTGCTCATCAGCTTAAGCTTAGGTCTTTGTGAACATAACGGGATTATTCAGTTTTGTTCATACCTTCAACAATGAAACGTTGAATTTGAAAGGGACGTCGTTCAGAGAAGGGATTTTGTAGCTTCCGGGCCCGCACGTGTATAGGCAGCCGGGTGGGACCCATTTGTGGGCGGAATCTCCCCACTTGAGTTCTTCCAAGGCTACCCAGCCAAGACCTTGTACAAATGCCCCTTCAACCTGAAGGGAAAGTCAAATTTAGTCCTTTTTGGACTTTAAAATGATGATATGTGAAGAGAGGAAGGAGAAAGCTGACCTGTCCAACATCAATGGCCGGGTTGAGGGAATAACCGAGATCCAAGAACACATTTGCCGCTCTTGTGTGGAAGTCTCCGGTCAATGTATCGATCTCCACCTCAGCAAATGAAGCTCCATAGGTGAAGTACCTAAACGGGTTTCCTTTACCAGTCTTCCAATCAAAGCTGATGTCGGGAGTGATGTAAAATCCATGGGCTGAAAGGTCTATACGTTGCATGTAGCACGCACTTGCGAGCTGAGAGTAAATTGAAACATGAGCTTAAAACAACATAGAACTTGTCCGAAAGCCTTAAACAGGATTAGACACTAGCAGAGAGAACCTATTAGTTACCTCGGCGAATGAGTTGAAACTGTGCGTGGAAGCAATTGGCTCCATTCGTAGCTTTATTTGCTCGCATGCATCCAAAACAGCTGCACCATACATATCAGAACTTGCTGAAGCTGCTGTTGGTGATGAATTAGGAACCTAAACAGAGCAAACAGTACATCAGTGAATTCATGATAGTTCAAAGTAAAGGGTAGTGAAGTGTAATGTCCCCTTTACAATATATGAAAATATTCCACTTTTAATATGTTACCTTGTCGGTGCTCGTCTCTGATATGAAGACAGAACTGAGAGGTATATTAAAGGCAGAAGCAGCAATCTGAGCAACTTTTGTATGCAAACCTTGTCCCATCTCAACACCACCATGTGTAACTAAAACAGTTCCATCTGTGTAGACATGAACGAGCGCACCTGCCTACAAGCGTATGAAGATAAATACACAACCGGGAAGATAGTTCATGAATTAGAAGAAGAGGCAAGAGAAATCTCGATCGTAACCTGATTCATATGCTTCAAAGTAAAGGATATGCCAAATTTTGTTGGAACCATAGAAACACCGCGCTTCTTCCACCGATTATGCAAATTGAATTGATCGGCTTCTTCACGAGCCTTCAAAAAGTCACAAGATGACTTCAATTCATTCCATAGTGGGGCTAGAGTACAGTTTTGAAGTTGTTGGCCGTAATGCAGCACAAATCCTTCACTGTGGAAGTTAATTTCCTGGAAAGAATTCGAGTTTATGTTATTAATTGAGGAATAAAGAATAACAAGAAAAATGCAGAAACAACAAACTTCAGATATTGTATCACTTACCTTGATTTCCTCGGGGCTTTTCTTGAGCTCCATGGCGATTCTGTGGATCCAATTTTCAGTAATAAGCATGCCCTGGGGACCACCGAATCCTCGGAAGGCAGTGTTACTAGGTAAATTAGTGAAGCAAACCTTTCCAACAATCCTGATGTTTGGTATCTCATAGACATTATCGGTATGAAACATGGCACGTTCAAGGATAGCAAGAGACAAGTCCAGCGAATTTCCAGCATTATTATAAATTTCAAGATCCAGAGCCAGCACTTTTCCTTCATTTGTAAATCCAACCTACATAATATGATATCATTTCATCAATAAATAGCTTGTTCAATTGAATTAAAACCCATAAGAAAAGATTGATGCACAGATAAAAAATGATTGCCAAAAAAATGTTGTAGACACCTTATATTTTCCAAGAAAGCTATGGCGCTGGCCGGATATCATCATGTCCACATCACGGTCCAATGTGAGTTTGACAGGTAGATTCATTAGATATGATGGAACAGAAGCTGCTGCACAAAAGTTGGCTGATCTTGTCTCTTTTCCTCCAAAACCTCCACCAATTCTCTTGGCTTTACAAACAACTTTTGACATTGGAAGACCAAGAACATGTGAAACATATTTCTGGTGCTTCTGAGGGGCCTGCATATAAATAGAGATCATATATAAATAAATATATGAAGGCAATGTTTTGTTTTTTACTAGATACATTGATATATTCACAAAGGAGTATAACAAAACTATGAACACATCAGTGTTTATTTTTCGTTCCCCAGAATCTGAAAACAGGTATTTATGCACTAGGAAGCACGGATTTGAACACAATACAATGGAACACATTAATCGCTTAATTAACAAAACAAATATATGAAATGATAGTTCCTAACATATTAAAAATAAATTTACTGATACTGTATCAAACAAAGAGTAGATCACTGTCTCTAAGACCAATATGATTGATTATATAAAAGCAAACATTATCGAAGTGCTCACTTGACTGATTAAAATGATGAAAAACTATTACACTGAGTTATGAAATCATACACATGGGCAGGATAATTTTGTAATCTCAGAACTTACTTGAGTGGACGAAATCATGTGAACTTCACCGCCACCATCTGTTGTCCATACCACACTGCTATTAGGCTCTAGGTAAAAGTGTTCCTGACCTCCCACTTGAACCTCCCCCTCAATAATCCTGTCACATTGACCTGACTGGAAGCACAAATCCACATCGCCGTTTTTTAAGCATCTCTCTGTGTTGGGATGAAAGCTATTAGCACACACAGCTTCTCGTATTGTCAAAATTGCTGGAAGCTCTTCATACTCAACTTGAACCTTTCTAGCTGCTAACTTCGCATTTTCATGTGTATCAGCAACAACCACTCCTATAACCTGCAGAAAATTAGATGATACATAATTGAATAAAAGTTTATCATCAAAACAGTGAATAGATGATAAATTTATTTCACTGTGTTTTGCTTAGTGTTTGATAGATAACACTGGACGAATGAATGTCATACCTGCCCCACACAAGTAACATATTCTGAAGCGAACAGTTCCTCATCAGGAATAGCTGCTCCAATCTTATTACCACCGGGCAAATCTTTGGCAAAAAATACTCCTGCAAACCCAGGTGAAGATTTTGCTCCTGAATCGTCTATTGAAAGTAAACGAGCATGAGGTTTTCCGCTCAACACCAAGGCAGCATGCAGACCATTCGGTGGCAATGGTGTGTCATCAGTATACTCTGCATCTCCTGTAACCTGAAGCCTTGCTGAGAGATGAACCTCAGGAGACCCCACAGATGTCCCATGTTTAGTTATTTCATAGTCCTGACTTCCAATCACAGACGGCCGGTGGAAAGGTTGTATAGCTGATAAATGCGATGATGGTACACCTACCTCAATATTTTTATTGCCGATCATCTGATGAGAAACCCAGAGGTAAAATTTGAAAAAGAAACTAAGTATCAAAGATTTCCTGAACTCCACCATCCCACCAGGAGCATCTGCTTTGAGCAAAATATCATTTTGTAGTACATCCAAAGCGCCAAGCAAAAAGTCCTGGTTCCAACTCTTCCCAAGAAGAAACTCTTTTGTTTTAACTGCAGAAATAGATAGAGGAGCCACCCCTCCAAACACAATTGATGCATCTTTAACAACCCACTTTTCAAGTCTTTCCTCCAGACAAACACGCATGCCAGCATTCACAATTGCAATGTCGTCTTCTCTTCGGTGAGCCTGCTTGAATTCTTTTACATATTCAAAAGGACTAGTCCATGGTAAAAATACTGAGAGTAAAATCTCAGTACTGGCCAAATCTACCTTTCTATAACCCAAGAAGAAATCTTCAGCCTTAGTTGTCCTAATGGTCCCTTTACTATCAACAATTCGGAATTCAGCCCTTGCAGCCATCCAGAGAGGGTTCAAATCAGATATTGGACTGGCAGTGCATATATTCCCTCCAATAGATGCAACATTTTTTATCTGTGTCCCAGCAAACCATTTTAATTGTTCAATGAAGGCTCTGCAAGATGATGTTTCATGAGCAGGACGTTCTGCAGTAACCTTCCTGAAAATGTTCAAAAGTTCTGACAGTCTCACTGCAGCACCTATCTCTAAGCCATCATCCTTAACACTCAACACATTCAATTCAGGTACATGTGTAGTAGATATCAAAACCTTATATGGCATTCTCTTCAACCTCATTTCAATTCCTACCTCAGAGTTACCAACCAATAGCTTTGCATCAGGATATTTTGCCTTCAATTCTAGGACATGTTGAAGTCTCAAGGGTCGATACCACTTGAGCCCACCAAATCCATTCAAACTCAAATAAGTAGGTTTCCTTAGTAACAGCTCGGGAGGAAAAATAAGTTCTTTGTCAGTATATGTGCTTCCATCTATCTCATTGTAAGATGCAGGTTCATACTTATGGTCACAAGCCGTACTGTCTTTTGCATTGCTTTGACTACTAATAGTTTTTGATCCACATGAACAGGGCTTACCAGTTGAAGGGCAGAGAAACTCATCACTTTTAAGGCCTTGTGAAGATACATTAGTATACAATGCATCATCTGTTTTGGCAAAGACTCTAAATGCATCAACAATTGGTCTATAACCCGTGCATCGACACAAGTTTCCTGCAAGACATTCCTCAATCTGCTCCACATTGGGCTGTGTTTGACTTGACCTCAATAAAGCGTACATTGACATGATAAATCCAGGAGTACAAAACCCACACTGTGAGCCATGAGATCTAGCCAGTGATTCCTGCAAGTTACGAAGATACAAACAACGCTGAGACTTATATTGTCAACAACTTTTGCCCCCTGCCCAAAAAGTGTAAACTGCTAAGAAAAAAGTTAAAGAGGGAAACATTAATAAAATTCTAGTCAACTCCTACAAGCCCATATGCTATCATTTTTTAACATTTGACTATAAATTCATCGTATCCGAATTCATACCATTAGATGCATAAATCCATGGATAGATATATTATAGATGCTTGAAATACAACAGAGGACATGGAGACAAAGATTTTTCTATTAAAACAAGATAGAGAGATGAGAAATAGGCTATTAATATAAAACCACTACTTGCATATATATGTAAGGTTTACAATTAGCCGCGGAGGATTATGATCATATTGCAATCTTCCCCCCACGAACCTATTTGGAAGGAGCATCATGGACTAAAGGCCTTTTTATACAGATACATCAGTAAGTTACGACATGAAAATGACATATATTTTAGACATTATTCCACTCATTTTGTAATGTAAGTATTCCAAAGATAGCCCACTCCCCCTCACTACCCATACAACATGGATACAACAAATATTTTAAAAAGAATCTGCGTTCAGTTAAAACTATAGTTGGGTTGCACACATTATAATGCCACTCCCTCTATCCCATAATGAGTGTTCCAATTACTTTTTATCAAGGATTAGCGAAGTCATGTCTTAATTTCTCCATATGCCCTCATATCCTACTACTACGTGCTAACAGACTAAGTGTTGGTAAATAACCATTGAGATGTATATTATCAATACTCCATGCATAATTAACTTCTTAAGAAGGATGGTGTACTCATTCTGGGACATCCAAATTAGGGAAGTAGGACGCTCATTTTGGGACAGAGTGAGTAAAAATAAAAATAAAAACTGAAGCGATATTTATCTTTAAAAACTCAGCTTACTTGGATTGGATGTAAGCCTTTTCTAAGGTTTCCAACTCCCTCGACTGTAATTACATGCATTCCTTCCACTGAATACAGAGGAGCCAAGCATGCATTGACAGCATAATGCCTGAAAGAAAAGGATAAAAAGGTATCACAGTGACTTCCACTCGAGTCCGATTTGTACCATATAATAGAATACTTTGAAATTATTTCCACATGTAATTGGAGAAAGTAAGCATGTGTGGTTGCTAAGTGTTGGGTGAATGGGAGAGGGTGCACTCACACACATTTCTTCAGTCTCTTATCATGATTAGAAACCATCACAGTGCAGGCTCCACAACCACCTTCCCCACAGCCAAGCTTTGTCCCCGTCAAGCCTACATCTTTATTAGAAAAAAGTATACCATTATTAGTTTGGCCCACATTAGGAAAAAACAAATCAAATGATGCAACAATTTACCACATGAATGGAACTGGGAAACAGATAATCTCAAGGTACACATAAGTAAGTTATTCTTGTCAAAAATGAAGAAAGAAGAAACGCTCAACTTGACATATAGTGTTTGTGACTTGTAAGGCCAAAACTGGACCAATCATATCTAAGAGATTAGTTTTTCAGGCTCAAGAGAACCAAAACAACATTAAGGTTGGCATATATGCTATGTTTTCATGTTTTTTTCCTGCTTTTCTTTAAAAGTAGGGGAGGGCAACACCAACAAACAACAATAATAGCAAAAATGTCACAAATTAAAGTTCAGAATGAAGATTGAATTACTATGATGAGACATATACTTTGTGAGTTAAGATTCAAAACATAGTCTCCATCCCAACAACAAACCCAAGTCCAAAAGGAGATTCCCCCTTCAACCCAATCTTCAAATTCACCACCAATATGGGTAGCACACAGAAATGGAAGATCCCAGTAAGCAATCCAAGGCCATAGTTACTCAATAACTATACTAGAAACACACAAACCCTCAATTGTACTACAGAAATGAGATAAAAGTTCCAGATAGCCATTTGACTACGCACAAAAATTCTGGGTAACCAACCAGAGAGACTTCCAGACACCCAAAACCCAAATAAGAAAGCAAAAACACCATAGATGGACTTTTTGAGCTTCCAAGTTCTCATCTTTTGAGGCAATAAACCAAACGCATACCTCGTAGATACTCCAGAAGAGTCAGGTGAGCAAACCCATCAGGCAACACTCTCCGAGCTCCATTAACGTACAGTATCGCTTCATTTGAGCAATCCTCCAGTGCCTGAGCCACCTCACCCTCGTTCTTCAAAGACCCCATTTCACAATTTTGCTTTATCGATGCGAAAACGGTGAGAGTATGGATTATGGATCCGATCGAGTCATAAATCAATAAATACAAATCTTACACGCAACACAGCTCACAAGTCAGACCCCAAAGATCTTTCGATATTGGATATACATACCCATGAAATGGGTTTTTGAGTAATTCAGGTCTGGTAAGCAGGGAATTGTGCTAAGAGCCTTATGTGAAGATGGAATTTGAAGGATAGCCACCGTAAATTGGCATTCTGTGTTTTGACATTTGTTTACAATTATACCCTTTATTTTTTCTTTTAAAACCTTTTGATTTCATAACACCAACACAATCACCATTCTTCATCTTCTTTCTCTCAACTTTTCTCCTTTTTTTCCATCTTTTTTCTCTTCAAACTTCCATCTTCTTCTTACTTCTCCTACCTCCATCCGTCGTCGTCCCGTTGAGTTTGTCGCGAAACCACCGTCGTCCCGTCGAGCTTCTCTTCTTCTTCTTCTTTCTCTCAACTTCTCTCCTTCTTTTTTGTATGGCGGATTGGCCAATCCGCCGATCGACGAACTGGCCGATCGGCGGATTGGCCCATTCCGCGGAGGATTGGCTGGCTGATTGGCCAAATTTTGTCCCGAAAAAATGGGCGGGAATTTCAAAATTTGGAGATTTTCGAATTTTGAAAATTTGGGGGGAAATCAAAATCTGAAAAGAGTAAAATAGGGAATTCATTAAAGAGGAGGGTTTTTTTCAAATTTCATCTTCAGTGAATGTTTTTATCAAATTCCATCTTCTATTAAGGCTATAAACAAAATTCACCCTCTGGTAAGACCGCAAGATCATGTGCAATGGAAATGCTAATTAGTTTACATATTGATTGAACAAAATAGTGGGATTCGAGATTCGAGATTCACAATAAGGTGTTTTATAATGAGGATTTAGTATGAGGCTTGTATTGTGAGTGACCAATTTTATTTAGTTAAATCTGATTTTCATATTAAAAAAATATATATATAGGACACGTAGCAGCACGGGAGTGGCTGGCGGCGAGACGCAGGACTCGGGCTGAGTCTCGGCTCGTGGTTGCGGGACATGGGACGCGGGCTGAGGCTCGACCCGCGTTTTTGCGGGACGCGGGATGCGTAATAGTCGTCCCACACCTAGACGGCATGTTGAAGTATAAGTCCCACATAGAAAGTGTATGGACAAATTGAACGCTTGATAAGCATATTAGTGCCTCCACCCATCAGTTCGAGCTTTTGGGTTGGATAGGGCTTTAACATGGTATCAGAGCTGGTTCGGCCTAAGGCCTGTTTGTCACCTCCGCCCTGTGGTCTCCGGTCCATCTGCAGATGTCCAGTCCTGCTATGGCCCACGTGTAGATGTCCAATCCTACACGTGAGGGGGAGTGTTGAAGTATAAGTCTCACATAGAAAGTGTATGGACAAATTGAACGCTTGATAAGCATATTAGTGTCTCCACCCATCAGTTCGAGCTTTTGGGTTGGATAGGGCTTTAACACGGCCCGCAAAAACACGAGCCGAACTAATGAGACGACCCATTGTATATGCTCTAAGAGAGGGTTCAATATGCTCTTTAATATTACTATACTTTTTCCAATTACTGAATACTATTATTTGTCATTATTACTGTTGCTGTGACGGTGACTGAGACGGTGATGTTTTTTTGTAAAGGAAATTTTGAAGATGATGTGGGGTTACATTGTCTTCTATTTTGTGGATTTTAGCAATGATTATTTTATATTTAAATATTATCCATTATTTGTTCGTATCTGAATCAGAATTATCAGTCATTGCATACCACAGCTGACAGTTACACATACCAACCCAACACCATCATGTGATAATGTTAATTAGCCTCTAATCAAGATTAAACAAGAAAAGAAAATGATAAGAACAGTATCCCGAAAAGTTGCATGTTTAAAATATGCAAATTTGTTTGCAATTAAGCAACCATTCATTCGGTTTTTATAAGAAGATTCATTTATCCTTCAATAATGATTAAATCTTCAAATGAATGTTACTGGTTTCTCTATATAAAAAATTGTGAAATTATGGTGTTTGGAGAATAAATGGAAAGCCTGGATGTATATTTGGTGCAACATTTTCAACATTCAACTACTTTTGTATTGCAATTATGGAATTGGAGTTTGGGGGATAAATTAGGGTTTGGGAGGGATAGTTTAGGTAATTTTGGAAATTAATGAAAATTTCCTGTTATTTTTTGGAATTTTCCGTCTAAATTAATTGTTTTATAAAAATAACGATAACCATCATTCTCTGATAATAGACAGAAAATATAGATGTTTTAGATAGAATGAAATAACATGTTTGTGTTAAAAAGATTGTTCGAATCGAGGACAATAATTTCACCTTTGAATTATTCCCTCATTGACTTGGCTTTTTAGATAAACATAACATGAGAGATTTTATCCTTCACACGTATAACACATGCCAACATATTGTTGTATAAAAAGTCTTTTTAAAAAGATAACCCATTTATTCTAGAAAATGTGTAATATAAAAAGGGGCGATTTTATCTTATTATCCTAAATTTTTCATAATTTATTTAGAGTATCTTAAATCTTTTTTGTGTCACTTTAGGACCCTAAACTTTTATTAATTTATTTAGAGTATTTAAAAAAAAATTATTTCACCCTAGTACCCTAAACTTTCATTAATTTCATTTTAGTTCACTGTTAACTTTCCATCTGATTTTCCATCCAAAATAGGTAAAATGATCATAATACTCTTCACTGACAACCAAATTTAGGATAAAAGTTAATGGTGGTACTAAAATAAAATTAATAAAAATTTAGGGTATTGAGGTGATACAAAAAAGATTCAAGATACTCTAAATAAAATACGAAAGATTTATGATACTGAAATTAAATTATCCCATATAAAAATGTAATTAATGTTCTTTGGTATAAATTTTGATAGTGATAGAAATATTCATGGGCATACACATTCCATTGAATAGCATATCATGTGAGTCATGATCACAAAAATGGTATGAAAATGAAATCAGCTGATTTTGGAACCAAATAAGGTGTGGGTTGATGTACTTGAGTACTTGCCGCAACTTAAAATGTTTACAAGTGGAAACATACTCACATTTGGGATTCCACGGATTTGAATTCCATCAATTCCCAGTTTCTACCATTAAAACTCTCTTACAAATACAGGAGCACAACTTATTCAAATACCTTAATGTTCAGATTTTTGTCCTCGTTTTTTTAGTATCAATTTACGTTAAATAATTTTAGTTTACACATTTCAAGTATATAATTTTCCCCGTGGAAAATTTTGAGATAAAAAAAGATAAATATAGTTCTTAGCTATATACTTTACTTTACTAAAACAATAATAAAATGAAAAACAAGACAGAAGGTATACAAATACATACATATATTACAAAACATCATTAGTTATTTCTTACAAAATTCAGCATGCAATACATACACTGTATTCATCAAGTTGCTAAACTAAGTTTCTCTCTCGTGGTGCAAATGCAAGATTTGACGGTGCCCTTGTTGGAGCTTGCTTCCCTGAAAACAATTTATACATGTCAGATCTGAATATGTAGAATACGGAGATGGGTTGAAAGATGTTCATGAATGACATCCAAAATATCCCTTACATATAATCCACCACTTCCCATTTAAATATAGTTCAAATTCGATCCATTCCGTCTCAACACCGCTGATTCATGACAGGTCAACAACGTCATGATGTAAAATCCCAAAACTAAACATAGCGATATATGTTAGAGTTGAGTTTACCTCCGGTTACTAGTATTTCCTATTTCTAATTTCCTTGTTTTCCCTATTTCTATGTTGTGTGTTTTTTTTTTTGTTAGTTTAATTATGGTTTTGTGGTTCCCATGCCACCATTTTAATGCATTAACCTCCTTTCCATTAAAAGAATTGAGGATATGGATTCCTAGGCTAACAATGTTACGCTTAAAATCAACAGTTGATGCAATTGTTGTACTCAGCAAGGTAAGATTTTAATTACCTTCCTCTCTTGCCATTTTTTTTCTGCTGCGCCATAGAAGCCGGATCGGTGTACCTGGAAACCCTGCATCTATTCGCAGTTGCTTCTCCATATAACGCCGGTAAGTTTCTGGGAAGAGTTTAGCGTCATTAACAAAGAAGACAAATGTGGGTGGTCTGATAGCAGCCTGCACAAGGGAACTCAGTTCAGCAGACAATACCAGTCATGACAGCTCTTTGCTTCAGAATAATATGGCCGGGTAAAAGAGTGCAACTAATACAAGTGATCCAATTGTCAAGATGTCACACAAGTCCCTTACCTGAGTGCAGTAATAAACACGACCTCTCTTGCCACCTCGAGTCCTTGGAGGTGATTTGAAAGCCAGCGCTTCCTGCACTATTTGATTCAACGTAGATGTACCTAGCCTTCTAGATCTCTCCTTTTCAACGGCACTGGCTGCAACAATGATCCTGGGACAATTTAATGGCAATCAATCTATAGCACAAAGCATATATATGTACAATATAACAGATAGGACATTGATCTTCCAAAATGATTTGGATTTTGTAGATAGAAATTTCGACATCCTCACAGGATAACTGTTTCCCACGCTTGGACAATATGCCAGAACTACAATCACTTCTATAAAGGTACAAAAAGATGATTCATATGTAAAGAATAACGAGATTTATTTAATTAAGCTTATTTCACCATAAAGCTTAAACAATAACCCTTCATAGAATATTAAAGAGCCAGCCAGCTATTCCAAAATGTCAGCCTTCTTTTTCATCTGACTGTTTCAGCAGGTGAATACATTAAAAGTTGTATCAAGAAAACAGAGTTAGTTCCTGCCTACCACTTTTGAATAAGGGGAGGATCGTGTAACTAATGTGTCCACAAGGCAACTCAAGTGTATGCATTATATATATATATACAAATGCATACCCTTTAGTTGGCATTGATGTTTAACCTTAAGTTTTTTTTAACTGATACATACCCTGAAGTTACAACTGGTAACCAGAAACCCTTTCCATCAGTTTTTCCATCCATTTTCTGTTTAACTTGTTTTAAAAATACCCTTAGTTACTATCTTACCCTGATTTTTATTAAATAAAATTAAGAAAAAAATTATATAAATAATAGTTAAAAATCAAATAAAAAGTAAAAATCAAATACTTTCCTATCCTAACTTACCTACTCATCCAATCTTCATATCCTCTTCACCTAAACTCACACAGCCACACATCCTCTTCACCTAAACTCACATAGCCACAAGTAAAAAAAAATCTCATCTCCTCCACTCCCGGCTCCTGCACTTCAGATCCACGACAAGTCTCACGTTTTCGTCCTTGCCCTTGATGTCTCCCCTGCTCCAGATCCACGCCAAACTTTTTTCTCTCCCAAACCCCTTCAGATCTGGTTTTGCAGAGCTCTATGATTTAAAATTTGGGGTAGGGAGTTAGGGATTTCAGTGTTTGGATATGGAGATTCAGATTTAGGAAATTTGGTTTTTGAATGTCTGGTTTTAAGAAATTTGGTTTTGTGGTTTTGAGGAAAGCGAGTGCATATGTCTGGTTTTGAGGAAATTTGGTATGGGTGATAATTTTGGCGAAAAAAAAACAGATTATGCAAATGGGTTTGTGTCAAACTCAGTGAAAAGATCCAAAAACAAATGGATTCTGATTTTGCCTCATTTGGGAGTTTTTCCAAAAGTTCTCTCTGCTGTTTGGAGAAAGTGTCCAGAAACAAAAAGGTACGGTTTTGATCCAAGCTCTTTTCTTCGCTCATCGGTTCTCTCTTCTCCCAAATACGGAGCTCCCCGAGCTCCACATGCGCGAGGGTTGCAGAAAATCTCTTCACAGAGCTCCAAACCAATATAAATGGCTGTGACTAAGATTATAAAATCTGCTTAATGGAGGGTATTGAAGCCGAGAAAAAGAGACCTAAATCGGTTTTTGAAAAATGTTTCGGAAGAATCAATGGAGGAGAAGAAATAAAATTAGTAAAAGAAAAGATTTTAAGTCATAAAATTAAAATCAAATATATGATTTTTTTAATGAAAATATGATTTTTTTTAAATAAATATAAAATTTGAAATTAAAATGTGAAATTTAAAAAATAAATTTAAATAAGTTAATGAGAAAAAAGAAAGAAAAAATAATCAAAGAAAATGAATTAAAAATAAAGAATAAAGAAAAAAATAAAATAGTTAGAGAAAAATAATGACTGGTTGTATAATATTGATAGGTAGTTGAGGGTATTTTTGTCATTTAACAACAAAAAAAGACTAATGCTGACTGACGGAAGGGGTTTCTGGTTGCGAGTTGTAACTTCAGAGTATGTGTATCAGTTAAAAAAAACTTAAGGGTATAGTTAAATGTGCCAACTTTAAGGGTATGCATTTGTAGTTTTCCCTTAAAAGTTGTATCAAGGAAACAGAGTTAATTCCTGCCTACCACTTGAATAAGGGAAGGATCGTGTAACTAATGTGTCCACAAGGCAACTCAAGTGTATGCATTATATATATATAGGAGTACAATCAGATGTGAACCAGCTACTACGGTGTGAATCTGGGAACTCGCGTGTTTAGTGTATCTGGTTTGAGGAAACCGCGTTCTCGGTTTGAGATGGTTTGAGTTGAATATTCTCAGACAAAAAATTCTCAAACCAGAAGCGCTATTTTCTCAAAGTAAAATGCTGTTTTCAAACCTTTTTTTTTCTCAAACTGGGATGCTATTTTCTCAAACCAGGTTTGAGGTTCGCAGGTTCATACCGTAAGGGAGGTTCGCACGTGATTGTCTCCCTATATATATATATATATATATATATATAAGCTCAGAATTTTATTCAATAGAGATGACTCCCTAAGAAAAAGAGGATCTAAAAAGGCCAGGGAGCGAAAAATGATTACAAAGAGAACTCGAACAGGGGCTCTAACAAGGCTTAACCCCAAACCAAAGTATACGAGTTCAAAAAATGAAACACCAACCAAAACAGGCACGGACTGAAAACATTCCTAATTGTAAGTATTATGAAACAAAAGAAATGATAAGATGACGTACTTTTGAACGCTTTGGCCAGCTATTGCAGTTGAATAAACAATGGGTGCCCAATTAAGAAGACGGAGCTTCTCTCTAACATCGTCCTCATAGTATGCAGTTGTTTCTTGTTTCTTATTTGGTATTGTATCCCATTTGTTCACAACAATAAGACAACCTTTCCCTTCTCTTTCGATCCTTTCAGCTATCTTGTAATCCTACAACATCAAAGCACATTAATATAATATGACAAAATAAAATAAAAAGATACAGAGGGGAACACAGCAACTAAGAGCTTTATGGTTAACAAGCAAATGACCACTACTGCTGAGCTACACTCAGTGAGAATCAGTACACTATTCTACAAAGAATCCTTCAAAAGAACGGTTTGATGTTTGTTTGCTTGTATACAAACAAGCTGTTTGATGGAAGCCAAACAAAGCAGAAAATCACACTGTTATGCTTCATCCGTATCACATAGCTCGAAAAATAATAAGAGATGGGTCAAACCACCTTTTCCCAGAAAGGCAATGTACCTGCTCTGTGATACAAGCCAGCGCTTCAATGACAAGAGCAACAACATCAGCACGACGGACGGCACGAAATGCTCGATTCACTGACAGAGCTTCTGTTGTGCTACCGGATGAAGCTACAACTGCCCTTCTTCTGATTCCGGCGGTATCAATGAGCTGGAACTTCTGCAGAACAAACCATGGTGTGAAGTTTATTAAGTGATAGTGCAAAAGAAAAACAAATAGCAATAAGATTTCCTCTTTTTTTTTGTTTTGCAACAGAAACTTCAATTTTTTTTAAGCCAGTTCCAAAATGAGTACAATCAAAAGGATAACTTTGAGCTGGTATTTGAGTGATCAACTATATATACCTACTGTAATCATATCTTTCAACCAAATCAAATAGCTAAAAATCCACAGAACACTGACCAAATGCCTAAGCAAAGCATGCGTACAATAAAAGCAAGCTGGTCAAACTAGTGTTTAGTTCAAACTATATTGAATGATTGTAAGCTATAGAACAAAGTAATGTTCGAAAAACTTTTGGGGCAGTAGTTAGACAAAGTACAATCCAACAGACCTGGTTATCTTTTATTGTTGCTATTATTATTATTATTATTATTATTTTGCTAAGCAACAAACCTGGCCATCTGGTGCTGTAAATTCAGAATCAATAGCGTCACGAGTGGTACCACTGACTGGACTAACAATAGTTCTGTCTTCTCCGAGCAATGCATTCAAAATGCTGCTTTTACCAACATTTGGTCGACCAACAATGGCAACTGCAGGAACATAATTTTCATCTTCAACCAGATTCTCCAGGCCCTGGATACACAAGCATTAATAAAAGTACAATAAATCACACTATCATTAAGATAGATATTCAATGAGTATAGTATTAAATATCAATCAACTAAATTTGTCAGATTCTGGTCAATCGAGGAGTTCTTTCCATGACTAGTTTGTCCTTCCTTTTTATTGCCTTTCAGTAGTCTCTTTGTATGGTAATACACCACTTCAGTTCAATATAATATTAAACATACACTGAATAAGTACACCGGACTCCTAGTTAATCTAACATATAAGCAATTCATGAAATTTATAGAATTCTTTTATAGGAGATGACAGGCTCTCAACATGACAAAGGAACCACAAAAGACTAATATGTGATTAATGAAAATATATTGAGTCCAAATAACTCAACAGAGCACAAAGCTTCACAGCCTAAGAATCAGTTGCAAAGTGAGACAGCTAATAATGCCACACTATGAAATCGAGATCAACATTCATGATAATATCTATCTCTAACTGCTTGCATCAAACAAGTGCTCCTGCATGTATAGTTGTATACATTCAATAATAAGAGTGATTCGTACTTCCACTCTTATTTTCTGAATACTACACTATACTTGTTTTGACAGATCTGATCAGATAAATAGTTCATTTGACAGGGTACCACAGGGTTGTCATCCCATAAACACTAAACAGTTTGACTGTTTTATGTAGAATAGAAAACTGCAGTTATAGTAAGGATCAAAGCATGTTGGCCATATATTACGGCCAAGTTAGGATAACGGAGTGGTATAGAGTGATGTGTGCACCTTAATGCTAAATAAAAGGTGCCCATTTGGATTCACAGTGGATATTAGCTAATAAAAATTACAAAATACAGATTGTGGTATTACAAACCTCCGTCTTTTTTAGTCCAGAACAAACACGATTAAGGAGCTCTCCTGTTCCAGTGCCAGATATAGCAGAAATAGGAAGTGGTTCAAACCTATTTCATCAGCCAAAAAGAATTAACAAATGATGATATAAGCAATAAAAATATGTGTTTAAGGGCATGCATTTATTCGTCTAAACCCTAAAATATAATCTTTTGACTATTAGAAGAAATGTTTGTATACAAACCGCATTTTAATGCATATGAACAAGATCTATCATCTAAAAAGGTAAAAATGTCAGGAGTACCTTCTTGCTATTACAAAATAACCAAGCCCTACGGAGAAACACTAGTTATTGCACCCTCAAGACAAGGATCAAATTAGTAAATAAACTACAACTCTACCAGAGGTTATATTCTAATGCAAGTCTGAGTATTGCATTTAATAATATTGATGATAATAAATATAAAGTTACATGGCTACTGGCTGGCCTCAATCATTCCTTTCTCTACCAATGAAGGGCTGACAAGTTACTCTCATATTTATCAAAACTACCATCTCTAGATAACTCCACAGTCAATATGACATACCAGGGGACTAGGTTTGTCTAATAAAGTACTGCTTAGGATTCGAATTTTAAAATAAAAAATTTGTTGTAGCATAATTTACTATGACAGATTTCATCATTATCACTGCACCTCATACAAATGTTCACAACATAACCTCAAATTAATTAATAACAAAATGTAAGGCGACATGGAAGATTGTACAGCCGCAGAGGTATATAACCACTATAATCAGATGAAAGAAGCATCAGTATCACCTAACAGCAAATGTGTGTTATTTATTAAGTAGATTGTACAAATATTATCAGATGGCTTTATGGGAAAGACCGACACATTTACAATTTACTTGATGTTTATATCAGGCAAGATAAATAGCTCACCCCAGGGACCAAAATTCAGATGCTTGCATGACCCCTTTGCGTGGAGATTCACACTTGTTCACTGCAAGAATGATGTTCTTGTTTGAGTAGTTCTTGCGTAGCCAGTTGGCTATCTCCACATCAGCTGCTATTAGGCCTGCCTGGAGGATATTCATATCATAATTGTCTTTGTATCATGAAGTTAAAAGGCTTTTCTATCAGACATACGCAAATTCATAAAAAACTTTAAAATGAATACAAATATAATAATACAGTTAAATAATAAATCACTTCAATTAAGACTTTAAGAAGAAAGAGCAGTTGAAATTGAAAATTACAGCCTAACTTGAAACATGCAAAGAAACTGAATCAACAATCTGGAATATGACTGAACCAGATACTCTTACCCCATGTTACCAATATGACCCAAAAACATTTTATATGTTCAAAAAAATCTAGCATTTATGTTAGTACACTGATCAGTATCACAAAAAATAATGATAACATTGCTTAAAGTTATATATCTAAGAAATAGGTTTAGATAAGAACCTGGGTTAGACCTCTCTGGAGAACAGTATTCTACACTCCATCACTAACTCAAATCAGAGAAACTCAAGGATCATTTTTAGTCTAATAGCTGATAATTATCTACTACTATGAAAAAATCCTAGAACATGTGCATGTGGCTATAGTTCTGCCTGACGATCCGACTCCTAACTATGGTCTGCAAAACCACTCGTACCATGAATGGTTCATCCACCAGCAATTTTGTGAACATAACATGCATGTACTGCTTGATATTAGCACCCATCCAAAGAAATGTGAAAAGAAACTTATTGCAAGCTCTTTATACATTCTAATATTATTTTAAAAGGAAGAGAAGTTCCTCGAGACATCATGGGGACTTCAAAAATGGAATATGGCAGATGTCTCAGATCTCAAGTTTGTGTAGAGTACAATTTGTTAGAACAAATTAGATGCAATGGTTCAGTACACTCGCTCACGAAGGAGTGATAATTTCAACGTGAACTAATAAATAACAAGAGCTCATATCCAGCATGTAGATATCATACAACAACAAAACAATACCTGACCATCGACGAGAAATATGATGACAGGTGATTCCTCCACAGCTGCAATAGCCTGCTTTTCAATCATTGAGGGCATCCGAGCAATGGCAGCTTCCCTGGCAGCAAGAGGAATCCCATCCATACCAATGGTCGTTGTAATATCCAGATCTTCCATAACACTAGTTTGTGTTTTTGAAACTGTGATTACACCTCCAGTGTCGATCACCATGAATTCGTTATCTCCCCAATATGATCTACCATATAGCCGGTCCCTAGTAACCCCAGGTTCATCCACCACTATGGCCCTATTCCCCTAGTTAAACATTGAGCACATAGATCACCCAACTTTTAAAACTACAAAGTAGATGGCAAATACACTTGGAAGTTCCAAATTTTGCTTCTTTTCAGTGCCATAAATAGAAATAGCACGAAGTTTAAATTTTAAACAAAGTACAGAATTATATACCCCAACAAGACGGTTGAATAGTGCTGATTTACCAACATTTGGCCTCCCAACAATTGCAACCCTCATAAGAAGATGGTCAGGAATCTGCAGTAGAATTCAGATGTTTCATATTATCAATTTTTTGCTATCCAAATCCCCATGGCTAATCTGTGGAGTTCATTCTAAGCATAAGGGGAAAGACAACCAAACAGAGTTAGAAAAAGAAAATTGTCAGACTGAGCAGCAAGCATACTTACTGATATAACAAAAAATAAGGATTTTGTTTCATACCTGGTTTTGGTTCAGATTTTGTTTCTTTTAAAGATATGGGTAATCGGGCGCATAAGAAAACTATACTTCGTATGATTTAAAAACAAACAGGAAAATAATACATATCTAGAGGCATTGTGATATTCTGCAAAGTTCTTTTAATCTTTTCTCATATCTACCACCACTTATAAAATTCAAAATGAACGGGAATTAGAAATGCAATCATTATTGGGAGATGCTTACTGTATTTGGAGTTTGGGTCCTTTTCTGCTTTCTGTGTGCTTGCTTGGTGTCAATGGTCTCTTCTTCTGAAATCAGAACGTATTGAACACGTAGTCACAATATGTATAATCCATCAGACTTCCAGTTAAACTATATCACTGGCATTCCAACTATATATACTTCATTTCAAATACAATTGATTCGTAGTCATTTAAAAAATGTTAGTTCCCACCAAATCCAATTTAACCGGAGCAAATTACAAAGTTTTTCCTCCAGTACTGCCAAATAGAAAAGGAACATAAATTTCTCATACAATAAGAAGGGGCAGAGATTAAGATAAACCGCACCGATCTTCAATTCGCGGGACAAAAAGGATGAATACTCGCGGACAGCTTCCTGTGCTTCTTCTTGTAGAGCTT
This sequence comes from Erodium maritimum, assembly GCA_963921825.1. Classification (NCBI taxonomy): domain Eukaryota; kingdom Viridiplantae; phylum Streptophyta; class Magnoliopsida; order Geraniales; family Geraniaceae; genus Erodium; species Erodium maritimum. Next base: position 7,833,132 of record OY997588.1, on the reverse strand, counting down.
CGACGTCGACCAGAAAGTCCTCATCATCAACGCCACTGTCAGACTCGTCGCTGAAATCGCCTTCTAGCTCTTCCAGTTCCTCGTCGTCGTCTTCGATCCCAAATCCATCACTTCCAGAGAGCTCCGCACCAGTCGCGCGGAAGGGAAGGCGAGGGCGAGAGTTGGAGCAAGACGAGCGTCTGTGGAGCGGGCGGGGGAGAGACGATAGAGCTGAAGGGGTAGAGAAGGAACTGCGAACCGGAGAGGGGGAGGAAGAAACCTTATAAATTGGGGAGAGGAGAGAGAGGGTTTTGGATAGGGAGTAGAGCTCGCAGAGTGACATTGCTACTGTGTGCGAGCGAGAGAGAAGCTCTGAGCAATGGAAGGTTTTGCTGGCCGTTGGGCTTTCCGCGAAGGGTTTATCTTCAGCGGTTTTGTTTATTTCTTTTTTTTTTCTCCCGGGATAAATAAATTATGGGTGACGTCAAAATATGAGAAAATACAATTAAACACTTATTTTCTTTTTAGAAGCTGTAATGTATTTTATTTTATTTTTGAAAGGGAAGCTGTAATTAGGGGTGGGCAAAAAAAAACGAAACCGCTAAAACCAACCACCACCAACCGGAAACCACACCGGAAAACCGAAACCGGAAAGTTAACGGTTGGTTGCGGGTTCTTGACGATCGAACCAGAAAGTTAACGGTTGGTTGTCGGTTCTTGAAACGTCAAACCATCGGTTAACCAACCAAACCGGTATTGTTCATCATATACATGTGGCTTCATAATAACCACCGATCTGATATAGATGAATGACCCATGAGCACTTTTTTGTGTCACACGGATTGCTAACATAGAACACGATGACTTATATGTAATTTTTCTTTTGTTTTGGAGAATGTAGTAATATGGTTTGGCTTGAAATAGAAATACGTGTATGGTTATTGGTATATAAATTTGTACTTACATGTAGTAAAGTGGTTGGTTAAAATCATTAACCAACCGGTCAGTGAACTGGATGGTTTCACTATAAAAAAATTGGTTTTTGGGTTGGGGCTGGTTCCATAATATGTCAAATTGGTAATATCGGGTTAGGTTCATAAAGGGTTCTATTGAGTGGTTAACCACCCAATGCCCACCCCTAACTATAATGTAGTATGTATACGAAGGAAACAGGTAAAAGAAATATCTTTTGGTGCAAATTAAGAATTATTGGTGGTAACATTAACATACTGCTTACATTCTCAATGCTAATGCTAGATGGATGGAAGTAAAAGCTATCGTGGGAAAGGACAAGTCTCTTCCGACCAGCAACTTTGAGATCCGCTATACATTGGTCTCTTTTTCATTGTTGGTCATTAACACGTACGTAGCCTTTTTCATCGTTTCAGGACAAAAATAAATGACCCAAGATTTTACGTGGTTCGGTAATGTGTCTATATTTACGGTACAACGACAAATTCTTTGTATTACCCAATAAATAATTCGAGAACTACAGTTATAATTCTCTATTCCTTAATACAAGTCGGTAATCCACAAAAATAGAAATCTAATCTTTTTGTTACCGAGAAATGAATCAAGAACCATCCTTATTGTCTTCTTAATTTTTGTTGCACGAAAATACCAAGACCAATGTCAAAGAATTTGCCACATCATCACGAAAGGATGCTTGTTCCTTTGTCTTGAAACCGTAGCACACAATGCACAAAGAATTGAACCAAACCATGCTTATTGCTCCCATCAACAATTAAGGAGCATTAATGGCCACCAAGCTTGCAATCAGGTGTAATTCAATTGTTATAGTGTGAATTTCCGAACTCGTGAAAATAATGTATGCGGTTTGAGAAAATAATAGTTTTGGTTTGAGTTGAATATTCTCAGACAAAAAATATTTCAAACCAAAAAAGTTATTTTCTCAAACCATATTTCCTCAAAGTAAAATGCTATTTTTTCAAACTTTTTTCTCTTACACTGTGATGCTATTTTCTCAAACTATGTTCGCTATTTTCAAATCAGATTTAAAATTCGCAGGTTCACACTATAAAGGATGTTCGCAAGTGATTGTCTCCCAATAACCGTTGTAAATCACAAAAACTTCTTTATGCTTAATCCCGCCGCCATTCTTGAACAAAGAATGAAACAAAAAATACTTTGGTTACTTTCTATTGTGTTACACAATCAAGAGCTCTCATGATCTTTGCCCAATAATGCCGCCACCCACAAGATGATGATGCTCATGTTCTTGTCCCTTTTCTCACAAAAAAAAAAAAGTGCTGCCGCACTCTCAGAGAAGCAAACTCTACTGTTTCTTTTAGTGCCAACACAAGATAAATCCATTGGGCTTGAGTATGGGCCTTGTTCATGGACCTCGGTATAGGATGGGCTTTAGGGCCAAATTCAACACTTAGGCCATGGTCTAACTTGCCAAATGGGCGGGACCGGGTTTGGGTAATTTATTTCGGTTTCTTTCTCTTTCTTTCCATTTGGTTTTCACGGATGATGGCAGTAAATCATAATCACCGACAAGTCGAACACTCACGAAACCTCTTAAGAGCATCCACAATCATATAGCTGGTTGCTGGCGGGGAGTGCTGATTGGAAGAATAAAAATTTATTTTTTATTACCTTATAACCAGCTCCTCCAGCCAGTACCTACAATGGTAAGCCTTTTTGTTGGCTTTTAGTGATCCTTTTGTTCACATTTTTGCTCTCAGCCGGTGATGAGTGTCGGCCTTAAGCTCCCAGCCAGCACTCCCCGCCAGCTCCCAGCCAGCTCCTCGTCGGGGTTTTCTCCCCGCCAGCACCTCCCATCCCATGATTGTGGATGATCTAAGAGCAAAAACAGTATCACAAAAGCTACAACCTAACCCTTCAGTTTCTAGAGAGAGAGACTCTCTCTTCTCTCTAGAAACCCTAAAAGCCGCCGCTCCTCACCAATCTCCATCGCGCTTGACCTCACCGCCGGCGAACTTCCTTCACGGAGTTCGCTGGCGGTCCCCTCCCCTTTTCACTTCTTCTCCACCCCTTTTCCCTCTCTCAGTCATCGTCACGGCGGCGTCGACTTTCCCTCCTCCTCCCCCTTGGTTGCACGGCCGGCTTCAGATCTGGTGTCTAGCCCTTCCTTCCTCCTCAGAGTTGCTCCAGAACTGGTGTGGGAGCCCTTTCCCCTTGGATTGGTGCGGTTCTAACTTCTTTCTCGCCTCCCCTTCTCCTCTGTCCTCGTCGCTCTGGCCCGCTTTGGCCCCCTCGGGTTTCGTCTCGGTGAAGAGCCTCCGTCTTCGACTTCCGAGTCCCTCTTGTCTCGGCGTGGGACGAGCTTCCACGACCTCCAAGATCTGGATCTTCGCGGGCTGGGTTAGATCTCGTTGCCTGCTGGCCTGGTTGTTCTCTCGCCGTGGTTTAGCCTTCAGATCTGGTCCATCTCGGACCTTTTCTGTTGCCTCCGTTCGCCGCCGCCGCCTGCAAAACCGCCTCTGATCTGTTCGTCCGCTTGGAGTTCTGGGCTTTCAATCTTCAATCTTGGGTTATACTTGATAGAAATATCAGATCTCTCCTATTGGACAATATCCTGGTGTTGACCGGAATCGCAAGGAGTAGAAGGTATACTCTTGACTTTGGGGTTGTCAGCTCAGTAGGTACTCTCTATTCCTTTCTCTTGTTGGGTTGGCTTTTTCTCCTGTCTTGTTCTGGCAACCACATCAGTTTGGTTTCATTCATCTCGAACCCGTTAGGTTCGAGCTCGCCGTGTTTGCTGGCGAGTTCTTTGGGCATTTCTACCCTCTTCAGAAACCGCTGGTGTGGTTGTAAGTTCGAGATTTTTCTCAGCCGTTGCGGTGTTGGCCGCCGGCAGCTTTGAGATGGAGTAATTTCCCCCCTCAAGGCTTGGTTTTAGAGGGTTGTTGCTGGTTTGGTTTAGGCAGATGGAAGCTTCTTTACTGTGCTTAAAAGTGGACTTTCCTGGGTTTTTAGACCTTCTCTTTCATTTTCTGGCCTTATTGGTGGTTTTCTTAGGTTCAAGACCTTCTGTTGTTTTCAACGTGTGGTTTGTTTCTTGCTGGTTGCATTTGTTCATTTGGTTATTTTCATTTTATCTGGTTGTATCTCTTCACCCCTGCGTGGGCTCTTTTCAACACCCCTGTGTGGGTTCTTTCAACACCACTGTGTGGGATTTCATACCCCAGTGTGGGTCTTTGTTCAAGAGGTTCCGATTAGAGAGGAATGTTCACTCCTTGTACTTCTCACCTGCTCGAAGAGCAGTTTTTATATTATGTCTTTGCTGATAAAAAAAAAAGAGCAAAAACAGTGGAATGAATCGTATCCCATATCACACACCGAACTGTTATTTTACGGTTCGCGGGTCTCGGGTTGACCCGTTGTGGGCCACTGATTTTGCGACCCGTACGGTTCACGGGGCGACGGAGAGTTCCAATTCATCAAAGATAAAACCAAGTATTTAAGTTGTATAAAGATTGAAGAGAACCGTTTCGAAAAAAAAAAGATTGAAGAGAACCTGCCCTACGTCCATTAATTTCTTTCTCCTAAACTTCCATTCCTAACTAATTAAGAAATGTTTTAAGTAGACATAAATTTTACTGAAATTAATCACACTGTGATTAAATGAGTTTTGAAATTGTTGGTAGGTCTAATAGTCATGACTAGCTTTTTTGTTGTTTATTTTTACCAGGACGATATATTAATTCACACTATAAAGAACAGTTTTCATTATGCATACTTAAATGATTTGCTATATACATACATTTTATTCAAAATGTTGCACAGGGAATTATACACCTCAGTCTGAGAGGATAATAATTCATGTGAACAGCTGCCAATATCTCTTAATTATGTAGGCTTCATATGCAATTATCTCTATTTTTCCTGAACAAAACTAGAGTAGAACTAGTTAATTATAAAGATTCACGTACCTTCTAAGCAACATCCTTAAGAGAGTAGGGGTGTGTCGGACAGCCGACGAATAATAAGTAGTTCCGTCTAGACAAAGTTAATGAGCCGTGTAATAAGTGACCATTTCACGTTTTTCGGGGGCACCTTTTCTTTATCAGCAAATTTTTAAAAAACCATACAATCCTTCGAAGTGAAGGGAGAGGACAAGGAACTCAGTCCTCAATACAAACAAGAGCACTAGCAATAGAGTACAACCTCAGAACAATCCCAACAAGGGGAGAAAACCGAACAATTGGTCACAGTACCAGATATAACCAACATAAAGCAAACAAAGGCGAACAAGAGTCGAGAAAACCAAACAACAACTAAACTCTAAGCATAATTACCAAGAAGCTCAGTAAAACAGTCGAGGTCTAATAACCCAAATATAACAAACTTAAAGCTCCAAAAACCAAATATCCGTGATACCCAAATTAGACTGACTTGAAGTCCAAACCTCAACTGAGTTAGCCGCGGGGGCACATAAGTTAGCCGCGGGTACCCGACTGCCACTTGACCCCTATCCAATTTGAGGGTTAAATATCAAGTAAAAAAATATAAAACATTCTTAATTGTCTTCCAAGATTTCAAATGAAAGATAATGTCTCTCTCTTTCTTAAGCAAAGTTTTGTGCACATATTTTGACACATTTCAAAGAACATCTTATATGACTTTACAGTTAATATGTTTAATGATATTTTTCAAGAATTGGATTAGTATATTTAATCAAAATATTACATATACACACACATATATATATATATATTGAATTAAAATATCAAACTTTAAAATTTTAAAAGTTAATTGAAGAATAACAAGTTTGTATTGTTTCAAAAAAAAAGTTTGTATTCAGTCTAATTCAAACTAATTCTCATATACCCATATTTGTCAGGACTCAGGATTCGAATTCTCGCACATCTTTGAGTAGTTGACCCGTTTACATAGTAATGAGCATGACCTCCAAAGTTGGTGAACCAAGTGGTAGAGAGAGGTGGTCTACACCATTAATATCCATTAAATGGAGGTTATTATTATGACATGATTGACGAAACTTATCTCTAACTTGAATGGTACAAACATGTTTTACACTTATTATTAAGTGTCGGCATGATTGACACCTGCCAAACACAAGTTAGGTTTAAACAACATATTTGAAGGGTTGAGACAGCTAAAATATCTAAACAAATTTGGGGTTGGATCGAAGCTTCACGAGAGAAAAAAAATAGTGGAATACATAAATTAAGCACATTTCATTTACTAGCCTCATTATTCTGACGACCAAACCTTCGTGGTCCACGTGGATTGGGGTCGTATGTTTTCACGTTGCATGCTCCTCTCGTTTTTGCTGTCTTGTTTACTATTTCATCCACATTTTCCTTCTAATTAATGTTCTATTTAGAATATTTTTTTTGAAATATATAAAAAATAAATTCGAACATTGACTTTCCTCCAGTGTTGAAATGTGTTGTTTGTTTGTTTGCATAACGACGAAAACATCATCAAGGTGAAAAATACTTCGAATAATACAAGTATAAATTCTCTGCTTATTATCAAAAATCCTCTTGCTTCCAAGTATTTGACGGTCGGTTAGGTATCCCGTTGCCGCATTCCCCCGAATACTCTCATTATCTAGGGTTTGTGTTTGTTAAGTAGGTTTTCGAATACCTCTTAGTATTTGATACTTTATCCAGCCGAATACTGAGAACCCATTGCTCTACTTTTATCTGTTTTAATGATATAATATCATAAGCATACAAAAAAGTATAAGAACATTTTCAATGCTGATGGTAAAGTCGATGGTAACGAACTATCCACCTCAATCTTCTTATAAATCACACCTATAGTTTTTCACATAGGTACCACACTTATAGTTTCAAACCATATAACAAACTATCCACCTCGATCTTCTTATATATCACATTTTCAAATTGTCGAACTCTTCGTTAGGTTATATCAAAAATGTTTGGGTCATTTTCACCTCAGTACCCTAACTATTAATTTTTTTCACCTCAATACCCTAACTATTTTTAGTGGCATCTCAATACCCTAACTATTTTTAGTGGCATCTCAATACCCTAGAATGCTAATTTGTTTCACCTTAATACCCTAACTATTTTTTGCGGCACCTCACTACCCTATAATGCATTTTTGTGGCACCTCACTACCCTAGAATGCATTTTTTGCGGCACCTCACAACCTTAGAATGCATTTTTGTGACATTAAAAACTGATTTTTTTTAAAAAGAAATTTTGAAAACCAATGGCATGCTTTTAAAATTTTGATTGTTAGTGAGTGGTATTATGGACTTTTTAAGTGTTTTCATCCAAAAATGGATGACAAATTGACGGCGGGTATCAAAGTGAAAAAAATGCATTTTAGGGTATTAAGGTGCCACTGAAAGTAGTTAGGGTATTGAGGTGAAAGAAATTAATAGGTAGGGTATTAAGGTGAAAATTACCCAAAATGTTTGACCATCATGAAATGCTCATAGTTTGACTATTGAACTCAAACACAGCGTTTTAGCACTTGTAACACTGGGAAAAAAAGTTAAGACATATCATAAGAGCATGTACAACGGGAGGGCTTGAGTTAGAGGCTTGGATAAGGGCTTGGATGCTGACTGTACAGAATAGTGGGATGCATGACTCAAAATAAATTGTATTCCACAATGGTGAGTCCTGAATTGTGAGTGGATGCTAACTGGTTTATTAATTGATATTTTACTGTTTTATTTAATTCTTTATAAAAAATAGTAAATATTAAGTGAAGCTAATAATTTTGTTTATCCCTGAATATGATCATCAAGTACAAAAGACTTTGCATATCAAAAGAAGTCTTTACTAATTGTTGGGATTGAAAGTTGCTCCATATCGATCCCATATGTGTTCTATAAGGTCCTTTTGTAGATGTTGGTGGGTCCTGTCACTCCCCAAATCCAGTTTTGACCGGATTCGAGACGTGACTCAAGTTGAAATAAATTAAATAATAAATGATCGATAAAAGTGCTCGAATCTCATAAAAACTCCATCAAAAGATCTAAGTAATGTTCGAAATCCTCCACGAGTCACAGCTCGTAATACAAAGTAAGGTATAAAATGTTTAACAGTAAAGAGTAACATAAATCCAAAACGAATCCCAAAGGAACTGAAGCTCTCAAGCCTCGCCCACTCTAGACATCTGGTACTCCTATAAAACAGTCAGAGAAACAAAGGGGATGAGCTTACGCTCAGTAGGAAAAATCTCAATAACTCCGCCTTTAGATCAAAACTTAAACTGTTCAAACGGATCGACAAAAGCATAGTAATAAGATAAACAAGTAGTACGAATGAATAATTTATATAATCAAGCAATATCACGCTCTTGCAGATAACCGTAATTCGAACGAGTTCTTAAAGAGTTCCATAAAGACAAGATAAGAGTAAAATGGGAGAATTTAATATCATGCCAACCACTCGCTTTCTCAAGCCTCCGGTCCATGGATAGATTCTGGGATCACCTCGGTTCCCATAATTCCGATCCACCAGAGTATCCATGTCATATCAGATTTTTCCTCGGTCTAGAGGACGCACATGCGTTGGGGCACCGGAAACAATCCCAAATGGGCGCTTATCATCGGGATTCCCAGAAATGCCTCCAAAGGACCATAAGTCATAGGGAACCAAGGTAGTGCTCCACAGGGACGCACATCCTTGGGTGGAACCTTAGTAACCATCTCTCAAGAAGTAACCCAAATAATATCCCGCAGGATCTGCTCATAATCAATCTATATCCCGCAGGATCTGCCAATAATCGATAAACATCCCGCAGGATCTGCCAATAGTCAATATAATTAGTAAATATCCCACAGGATCTGCCAATAATCAATAAACATCCCGCATGATCTGCCAATAATCAATTCTCGTAATGTCCAGTAACCAATGCCCTCAGGCTCCAATACTCAGTCAATATCTCACTGTATCTGTCCAACTCCAACCACCACAACGGCACCGGATTACCCCCCCCCCCCCCCCCCCCCCGGTGTAGTACCGAACCAAACAACAACCAATCGAACAAACAAACAAACATACATTTCCAGGATAAGAATAAAGGAACAAGCATTAACCAACAAGAATAAGGAACCCATACACTAATACGTCCATCGACCAACTCTCATCGAATCACACTTTCACCACAATACACCAAAGACGTTCCCTAAATCCTCAATCTCAGAAGTACACACGTTCATCAATAAAAAGACATCCAATACACTCCACACTTACCGTATACTTACCTATCACGAACCAGCGGTACATCGATCACCTGATTGTACCCCGTGGCACAACCAGTCATACTCGATCATCCGTTAAATCAACAGTTATATCAATGCACACACTCAATCAACCAACTACACATTCAACCAATCAATCATCATGTGAACGAACAATTTAGTATTCAATCATACAAGCTAATCTAGTTTCATTAGACTCTTAAGTTAACCTATCAATTAGCAACCAAGCATGTGAACCTAGCACACAACTAATCCGAGAGCTCTTCACAGCCTCTCTACCAGTAAATCAATTTCCCAAGTATTGAAAGCACACTTCACTAATTGTCATTGTCCTAAGCATGCATACTAGACTCATCCATTTATTAGTAATTGAAATACGATTATTCTAGTTATTCGCATCCTATAGGCAATTCTAGGACCTTTCCGATTTTATTATCCTAATCAAGCATACTAAGCGTTAATTAAGAATTAAGACTTTCCCTACCTCAAGGTCTTCCTCTCAACACTCTGATGTCACAAACGATAGTCACCACACCGTTCTTCACACGGGTACCGGCGTGATCTTCGTTCTCCTAGCTCGCGTCCACGTTCTTCCTTCTTTCCTAGCTCGGTCCCACGGTCTCTAGGGAGATGAGATGGAGAAGATGAAGTGAAAATGGAGGCAAAAGGACCAAGAACAAGCTCCAAAATCCAAACTTTCTTCTCTATCTTCTTCCTCAAGAAATGAGCTCTCCTCCTCCTCTCTCCTAGTGAATTTCGGCTGCACCAACATGGAATGAGCTGAATTGTTGCTCCCTTTCCTTTAAATGACCTAAAATGTCAATTTACTCAAAAGCCCTTAAGGTCTTATCCTTTTAAAGGTAAGTTAGGAGGGTATGAGGGTCATTTGAAGCCCCATTTTCATCCTCCAAGCCAAGCATGACAAGTGTCATGTGTGGTCACTCACACTTAATTAATTTCCAGCTTTCCAAGATTTTATCGGAAAACAACCGATATAAAGCCCAAGTTTGACCGACGGTTGACTTTAACAATATTACAGTCAAACTGAAGGAAACGGCCCAACTAAGCTAACCGTGAAGTTGGCTAAGCGTTTTGGGCCCCGGAAAGGTCCCGAGTGACTTCCCGAGTCATCGGTTGACTTTTCCGACCGAAAGTCAAACTGAGTGAGGATTCACCGGTTCTACCGGGATCGACCGGGGGCGGGTCTTACAGGTCCGTTCATTTGTGACACTAAGTCGAGCAACCAAGCGTTGTTGGTATTGCATGGGATCTCCAGTGTGCCACCGTTTTGGCCGTGTCCAATTTGGCATGTTTGGAAGGGGCTCGTACATCAATTCGTTATCTCCATATTCGTAGCGGTCGCGTTCATCCTCTAATATCATATTATGTATACAAGTGTGCATGATATCGGCCAAAGTGCGTTTTCTCCAAACACGAGCAGGACGGGAAATGATGTGCCACCGTGCTTGAAGTACTCAAAAAGCCTTTTCAATATCTTTCTGAGCACCTTCTTGACATCTAGCAAACAACTTCTCTTTGTGCGTGTAGGGATGCCAAATACTCTTCACGAATCGTCCCCATGATGGGTAAATGTCGTCCACCAAGTAATAAGGTCGGTCGTACCGATGGCCGTTGATCTCATACTCCACGACAAGGTCACGGCCGTAAAAAGCGTTCTGGAATAAGTGGTTGTTGTTGAGGACGTTGATGTCGTTGCTCGAGCCAGCCATCCCGAGAAAAGCATGTCAAATCCATAAATCACGGGACGCTACAGCTTCAAGCATGATGGTGGGATCCATGTGGTGATCTCCCCGACCTAGCGCTCCTTGCAATGCGGTTGGGCAGTTCTTCCACTCCCAATGCATGCAGTCAAGACTCTCAATCATGCCAGGAAACCCTCAGTTGTTTGTACCCTTCTCGGAGTAAGCGCTCCAAGTCAGCCGGTGTGGGTGTACGCTCGTACTCAGGTCTGAATACCTCAATGACGGCCTTGCAAAAATTACGTACACATTCAAGTATGATACTTACCCCAATGCATAGAGTTTCGTCCAATGAATCAGTCGAGCACCTATACGCAAGCATCCGTATCGCGGCGGTGCACTTCTGGTCCGTTGATAACCTCAACCGTCCCGCTTCTGAACGAAGTAATGGTCGTGTTCCTTCAGCTTGTCCATCACCCGTTGAAAAGTGGTTTATACATACGGAACCGACGCCTAAACATATCGGGCCCAAATATGGGATGATCGAAAAAATATTGCTTCATTAGTTGGTCGTGGGATTCGACACGACCTCTGTGAATCGCTCGTCGGAGAGGTTCCTCACAGACGACCCTCTCCCTCAGAGCGATGATTATTGACACTGCTCTCCGTACATCTCTCTCAACCCTAACAGAACTCTATTCGAACAAATTTAATTGCTGATAAGTTTAATTTCCTTGTAAATGTCATTACATCAGAAAAAAGTTGGGATTTCACGAGGAAGATGTTAAAATTATATAAACTGATAAACCATTTTCGTATTTATTTATTTATTTATTGGGGTGAGTAGCTCCAAAATCACGCGACCCTACCAGATATCGGTCCAGAGCATGGACGAGTTCTCCTTGTCAAAATCTAGTTGAGACTTGAGAATATGGTTGTGTCTCGTGAGGAACAGCCTGGAAGTGGACAAAATCTTGCTCAAGTTGATTGTGAGATCTCATACATTTTTCCTAGTTATTTACAGTTTACAATATCAAGGAAAATTACATTGTACACCACTTCGAGAATTTGTAACGGTCAATTTTTCTTAAGTGTCAATTTCGGACCTATCAATTCAATAAACAGTGTCGCTATAATGGCCAAATTGACGCCAGTGATCATGATGTAGGCGGGTTATAGGAAGCGTTACTGGATTTAATGAACTTCAACTGTACAGGCTTCATTTTCAAAGGTTAATAATTACGTGGAGTAAGCGACAAATTATCAGGTGTAGGTATATAGTACAACTCTCTCCTATGGCCTGAATTAGTGACTAAAAGGAAAATAGTGACAAAATCTCAAATGAAATGTGGTTTTATGTTTACATTATATTGAAATGACACAGATTAAGAGGAACACCTGGACCCACTCATAAGTCTCTCATAAAAACCTGCAAATCCTATCCTTACAGTCTCTGTCGTCATCGACAACGACTATTATTACTACGATCATGAAACTGTTGAAGATCGTTCTTCTCGTTCGTTTCATTCTTTTCGTTTCTCATTCTTATGGTTCTTCTTTTGTTGTCAGGCTAAGTGGGTTGCGCTAGTAAGACGTTCCTGGCAAGGTGTCGTGGTCCCTCAGCCATGCACCATCGGATTTGCTCTGACTTCCATCTCATTATTGTGCTTCCTTAGCCGCCGCCTTCGTCCGCCCGTGCTCTTCCAGCCAAATGTATAACCTCGACGCCAACCTCCATCTCTCCGCTCTTCTCCCAGTTCTCGACGACGTTGATCGGTCATCCTCGCTCTCCGTCGACCGACCGAAAGCCCCTTCCAGCCTCATCTCCTGACAATGACAAATCGATTTCCTCTGGTCGAGCTCCTCCTTCAGCCAGACGGCCATATCTGCATCCACCTCCGCTAAAACACCATAGTCTGAGTCGCTCAACCATACTCCCGCTTATCGTGTTTACCCAGCCAGACCCTTACATCAACCCCAAGCGGATCATATCTGCTCCCGCCTACGTCGTCCACCTCGCTCTGATCCCAGCCTAAGACATTAAAGCGGCCGACTACGAGTATTTCATGCTCATCGTTATTGTTTTTTGTATGTCCTCTCTACCGGAATCTCGGATCTCTGTTAGGTGTGGTTGTTGTCGTTAATGGAGAATTCAATCGGTACTCGTTATCGACAAATCTTTCCAGAGAGGCGATTTGTGTCGCCCTTCTCGAGAGCTATTCATTTTACTGGTTGTCCTTCGGGCTTATGAGAACGACTAGTTGATGCAATATTTGTGTTATTTTGTTTGGTATGTAAGGTTTATTAATAAATATTTTTGTTAATGAAAAAAGATGACATAGAGGAATTGTTATTTTAATATACATTGAAAAAAACTATTTCTCTCTTCTTCTTTTCCTCTAGTTGTCGTCGTGATTCTGTTATTGGGCATCTATGATGATGATTTGCGATACTTGCAGCGGATATTCTCCTTCTCTTCCTTGTGTTAACCTTTCTTGCCATTGCGGCCACTAACGAATGCATGATCGACAAAAATGCGTCGATCACGACTCTCGATCAGGGATTGGGATAAATGGATACGTCAACTATGTGAACGCATGGAAAAATGACTCGATGGTGGCATTTTGCGTTGGTGGTTTCCACGCGGCGTTAACATTACGGTCGCGTGGAATAGTCAACGTTTATGATCGTTTGCAATGGTCTCCAATACTGACCTCGTGGAAAGTCGCACCAAACGTTAACAATGAATGTGTTGCCAACACGCGGTAGTGCCAACTGCTTCCTAGACTCTTTTTCCTATTTAAACATCACTCTTCTTCTTCAAACTCACACTACTGCAAATACTACTCCACATTCCACTCTTCATTTTTTTGCCACTATGAAATTCGATCCTTTTTTTGATAAAAAAAAGTATGTTCCGTCAACCCAAGAATAAGTTTGGTGATGACGTTGGCTGCAACGACTTAGCAGAATCGTACGGGTCAAGCATCCACCAAGTTTGAATGGTGGAACCTCGTTAAAGACCATCCCCGGTGACTCCAATATATTAACGAACTCTCTATTTCAAAATGATATCTCCCGTACCTTAAAATATGTGTTTAGTTTCGGTTTCGATAATAAACAACTCGTATAATGTAACTTTCGATTTTATTATAAACGTATGATTTTCTTTTTTATATGTATTTATTCTTATTTTATTTTATCAATCTCGCCTATCGGCTTACATAAAATTTATGCACCACAAATTAAATTGTTTCGATCAGAGTAAAAAGAGAGAATATTTTTTTTATAGCCTCAACTTCAGCCAAACTGAATGACTTCAAATGCTCCAAAGCTTTGGGGCTAGTAATGTCATAAGCAAAAGAAGATGATATTGTCAAAACGTCCATATCATTGCTTAGTTTCAAATATTTAAGTCATTCTATTTTTATTGTACAAAGATAATTTAAACATTTCAGTTAATTAGTAAGAAACAAAAGGCTCTGTCAGGGCTTTGAAATTTTTGTCGCCGTATGCACTACCATAGTTATGGTTATGTCAATTGTCATATCTTATACCATGGTTTTTCTCTCCTCTATCCATCATCTTCTCTGCACATCCTTTCTGAGTCCTGCGAGAGTTTTCTCTGCTATGGATCCTCTTGGACCGCCGTTAGCCACCGTACTGTGGAATCTCCCCCGCCACCACCGACGCATCTCCCGATCCTGTTCGGTTCGCCCTCTGCAATTCCGATGGTTGTCGTCCGGCTCACCTCGACGTCAACCAACCTTCAAGCCGCCTGAAGCCGGCGACGTCTCTACAGTCGCCGCGCTGCCCCTGAAGCTCCACTGGATCTGCCGCCCCGGGGGTTTCCGTCTCTACAATCGCCGTCCCTGATGTTGTCGTCGCCATCCTTGAAGTCGCCGCCGTCCCTGCTGCCGTCGCCACTTCTGATGCCGCCGCCGTCTCGGATGCCGCCGCCATCTCTAGAGTCACCCCTGAAGTCGGCTCAGCTGGCGCGTCCTTCTCCCTGGCCTCCACCGCCGCAATAGTCTCAACCTATTTCACAATTATGGATTTGGCTAATTGAAAGAGTCTTTTTTATTTTATTTGAGTTTGTCTTTGCAATATCACTACCTGTCGAACAACGAATCGAGGATTTCTCTAGGGAGGGGAGCATCGGGGACTGGCCTTGGGAGGGGTCCCATGCATATGTTTTTCCTCCCACAATCACTGCTGTTGAGATCTCTGATTTTCGGCGCCCCCTTCCCCCTTTTCGTATTATGTCCTTGTCTATATGACGCTCAAATACCGTCTGTGACGGTTCTAGTGGGAAAAGGTTCAATGAGCCATTGCTCCTTTTATCTGACCTTAGTGGCCCGAGAGCTTGTTTCCTGGGGCACATCGATATTCTGATATAAATTTAATACAATTGCAACTTTTGCTAAAAAAAGGGATTACATTTTGACCCACTCAATAAATGCATCATCATATAATCTTTGGACTATTCATATTTTAATCAAGTGACCCCTAAATCATTATCCAATGAAATATACAAATACAAATGGTCCAAATATTAGGTCCTTAGCTTTAATGGTACCCAACTGCACAAACCATGAATCCAAGCCAGTGAGGAAAGAAGTAGTTGGAGTGTGCACTTCATACATGAGCATATATATAGAGGCACACCATGTGTAAGAGAATGATAGGAAGAAAACTAGGGAACATACATATATCTGTAAGTGATGGAGGAAACAGATATGGAGGAGATGAGAGACTACTTCAGAAATGGAATCACAAGAGAAGCCTCATGGAGGAAGAAACAGCTTAAAGCCATGCTTCAAATGTTGAGGGACAGAGAAGATGATATTTGTCAAGCCCTTAACCATGACTTGGGCAAGCCTCATGCTGAGGCTTACAGAGATGAGGTAATACATATATAATATAAACCGCTTTCTCAAAGATCGAAAACACTTAACATGATGTTCGAATGTGTGATTACTTGACGATTCGCACAGTGAGTATTAACGTGTGTTTTTTCTAGTTTCGATCGATCGTCTGATAACAAAGCAGTGCAGATTGATCGTATATGACTTGTCCCTACATAATTTCTTATAATGAACATTTGAATTTAGAAAATTAGAAATATAATTTACAGTAAATTTTATATATAATAATTTAACTACAATAAGTTTTCAGAAACAAATTTAATGAAAAATATTTGAAATTACTCTAGTCATGGGTCAAGGACATTTGGAGAAGAAGAAGAAGAAGAAATGATTGGTTATCATAAATTTTGATTTTCTTTTTTTATACATGTTGTACCAGGTAGTTAGATTGATTTGTTTTTTAATAAAAAACAATTTTAAAATAAATTACTTACAATTTAACCTGTTCTATCTACTTTTATTGGCCAAATTAAAGACTACTTATTTGCCCAAAAAGAAATTTCAATATGGGAGTTAATAGAAATTTACTTTGCTGTGCATTACACCAGTAACTACACTGCTCAACATATCAGGTTGAGTATAATCAATCACATCACTTTATCAGTACTGTTTGATTGGATATCTGTAAGATCAACAGTGAAAAATCGATTTTGTAGTCAGTAACGGAGTTAGCTTTTTTTTTTTGTAAAGGAGGCACCCAAAGATTTTATAAGAGAAATTTCTCTTATGAAATGTTTTTATCATAAAACATGTCACTTTATGATTACACATTATTTTAGAGTATATTTGGATAAAACTCCATCTCTAAATTTTATATGTTTTGTTATTATATTTGTCTTTTTCCTTAAAACCAACTTTGGATGTTATTATTACATAAATATATTCTATGTTTGAAGGTAGGAACACTGATCAAATCCGTAAACAATGCAATAAGTTGCTTGAAAGAATGGATGTCAAGCAGAAAGGTAAATAGTTCTCTTGTTACATATTCCATTTTTTTTCTTCTAAACTTATCATATCGTTATTTGAGTTTGCTAAAGATCTTCTCTTATGAATTACTTTGTTAATAGGCAAAATTGCCACAAATCGCAGTACTTTCGTCAGCAGAAATTACGCCTGAGCCTCTAGGCCTCGTCCTCATTTTTTCGTGCTGGAACTTTCCCTTTGGTTGGTTAAATTTACATGTACCATGATCCAGTAACACAAAATGTCCATATGTTTACTATATTAACGTTCTAAATACCACCATCACTTAATAAATATCTTTGAATTAGATCAGACTTTAACAATATAATTGTCTTTGTTGACAATAATCAAATTGTTGTTATTTTGGGACAAACTTCTAGGATTGTCTTTGGAACCTCTAATCGGAGCAATAGCAGCTGGGAATGCGGTGGTTTTAAAGCCTTCGGACCTGAGTCCCGTAAGCTCTTCTCTTCTAGCGGACCTCATTCCTACATACTTAGACAACAAAGCCGTCAAGGTTGTCGAGGGTGGCGCCACCGTCGGCGAAAAACTCCTCGAGCATAAATGGGACAAAATCTTCTTCACAGGTACTAGGTTTCCGAAGACTCTGATACCCTATTAAAAAGTTTAACATCTAAACATTTTTTTAGGAAGTCCACGTGTGGGAGGGATTGTCATGTGCGCAGCTTCCAAGCACGTGACTCCTGTTGTTCTGGAGTTGGGTGGGAAATGTCCTGCTGTCGTTGACACCCTTTCAAGTTCCTGGGACAAAGAGGTAACAACAACATTAATCGCATGTTGTTACTCACTATTTTGAGGATGTAAAAAATATAAAATGTAATGTTTTGACTGATGTTATTAAAGGGTTTGGTACTCATATATACAAGAGATTACAATACCACTAAAAAAATTAGGTGTAACATAATATTTTAAGCTTTTTCTTACTAAAAGGTACAAATTTACTAAAATAGATCTTAATTACAAGAGAGTGCATCAGGAAGACATCAAGTGACCTCTAGGAACATACAGAAAACATAATTGTTCGTTATTCTTTTGACAGTATAACCGTCATAGACAATATTGGATGAAAAGCCATGTAGGCGAATTGAAAGTAAACTAAGATGAAACCGAGGAATACTACTCAAGGTGTTGCCTAGACGCTGCATATTATGTATAATGCGATCGAACCGAATTGGTTAGTTTCATAGGGAGGCCAGTCTCGAACCACCGACTGAAAACTGAACCTGACCTCATCAATTTCAACGGGAGGAGAGCGACGATGACAGATGTAATTCAGGGATCCCTCCCGATAAAAGTCTGTGAATCCTTGGTTAAAACCCTGAATCTTCGCTCCTGAATCATTAACCTTGCAAAAAAGGAACAAAACAAGTAAAACAAAACAAAACCAGAGGGGTCGAGGAGGATGCCACAGTGGAGGCTATGGAGAAGGAAGTGTCAGTGGTGGCTTCAGAGACGACATGGGGTTGCTTAGGAAAGATGATCCGATACAGAGAGGTCGAGGGACTCTACGGCGGTGAGAACCGAGTTGAGCCAAACGAAAACCACTGGGATTGCAAATGGGGGACCATACAAGGCCGGAGGACACGGCGTTGGTGACGGGTTGTGGTGGCTAGAAACGACTTGAAAGAAGCCTTAACAACAACAAAAATAAATCCTAAAAAAGCTTATAAGAAAAACCCTAACAAACCTCATGAGGGGAGCAATCAATATTTTAAGTTAATTACCCTACTCAAATATCCCATATTTATTAAACTTTGATTATCATCAACAGATGTCAACTACTTCTAAGAATCTATAATTATTACAGGCGGCTATAAATAGACTAATTGGAGGGAAATTTGGAGTTTGTGCGGGTCAAGCATGTATTGCAGTTGATTATGTCCTCGTGGAGAAGCAATTTGCTTCAACTTTGGTATGAAAGCGAAACGAAACATGAATGTAACATTGTGCCAAGTTTTAAAAAAAATTGAGACTTCATTTTCTAGTTGTTTGTTTAGGTGGAAATGATGAAGGTTACACTGAAGAACATGTTAGGTGAAAAACCAAGTGACATGAAGACCATGTCAAGGATTGTCAACAAACAACATTTCAAGAGATTGAAGAATCTTCTCGACAACCCGTCGGTCAAAGATACTATTGTTCACGGTGGCTCTCTCGATGAGAAAACTCTGTAAGAACCATCAAGTGTCGTGTTTCAAGTGTTAATTGTCGTGACCGTAGTCACTAATTGTTGTTGTACTGTTTTGTGTTCAGATTCATTGAACCAACGATCATTCTCGATCCTCCGCTCGATTCTGAAATAATGACCGATGAAATATTCGGTCCATTGCTGCCCATAATAACCGTAAGACAATATTCCATGTTTTATTTTCATGCATGTAGTTATGCATAGTTTAATAAAGTGGTATATGTTTATGTTTTTCATAGGTGCCGAAGATTGAAGATAGTATCAAATTCATAGCCGCAAGGCCAAAACCGCTAGCAATATATGTTTTCACCAAAAACAACGCTTTGAAGAGGAGGATGATATCCGAGACTTCATCCGGGAGTTTGGTGTTCAACGATACAATTGTTCAAGTATGTGTCCTGCCACCAACTCATCTGATTTCGTATTTCATTAAACCCGTAATTAAAGTATAATATATAAAAAAGAAAAACTCTATTTCAGCACGTTGTTGTATTACGGTCCATTCTGGCGTTATATCTTTACCCGACTTTTTTCTAAAATAATAATAATCGTTTATCGTAAACTGTTAAAAACTAACGAAATTCATTCGAACTGTAAAGTCATGTTAACTAACCATGCAAAATGTTGAGGTTGCACTTAAAAAGGTCAGCTATGGTTATAGCGTAAAAAAAGGCCCCTTAGGGTAATTTATCTACTATTTCATAATCCGAGCTAGCTTTTTTTAAGGACAAATTTGACATTTTGTATTGCGAGTTAACTAGATTTTACGGTTTGAACAGATTTGGTATTAATAGTTTCCGATAATCGATTGATATGATTTCAAGAGAAAAAAAATCAACGGCATTGATCAATCGTTATATTTTGGGTATGAATTCAGTATGCAGCGGATACAATGCCATTTGGAGGGGTTGGGGAGAGCGGACACGGAAGGTACCACGGGAAGTTCTCGTTCGACGCATTCAGCCACGAGAAAGGGGTCGCGTACAGAAGCCTCCTCAGCGATTTCTGGTTCAGATTTCCTCCTTGGAATGCCTACAAGTTGCAGCTCCTTGAGGCTGCTTACAACTATGACTATCTTGCCATCGTCCTCATTGTTTTGGGCCTCAAGAGGTCAAGGTAGGCCCACTGTTTTGGGCCCATTATTCCGGCCTCGATGGACCCATAGCTACGTGTGTTTATTGTGTTCCACGTCTGCTTGCTTTTCGTTTTCTATAATTGTTGTTGACCATAACAATTATTTGTGAAGCTTACCATTATTTACTGTGTTCCACGTTTATTTGCAATGGATCTTGTTTCATTACTATTGAATTGTTAATAATCTGTTGTAAGAAGAATGTATTTGTTTAGGTTAAATTTCACATCATCAATTATGATCATATACGATATACACCACATAGTCATTACATACATCCATCCATCAAACATGTTCAAACTGGTATAAGTTTGAACATGTTTTTTTTCTCATTTTTTCTACATTGGATTATCGTCGTAAGATATGTTAACATATATTCTTAAATCAAATGCGAAGAGTGATTTGGATGAAATGTTGGTTGAATATGCTAAATTATATGTTGTTAGTAATGATACAGTACATTAGCTCGCATCTGAATTTGATAATAAATACATAGATGCAAAGGTCTATTATGCCATAATTAAGATACTTCATTTAAGGGTGTAATTCCAAGTTTTAATTGAGAGGTATTTTAGTAGAAGAAACGGAGAGAAACATGTTATTTTGGGGTGTTTTAGATTGGTCAAGAATTAATGGCCAATCAATATCTGACCATTTCTAAAATAACAAGAGATGTTTTGGCTATTATGATATCCATACTCCATAGTTGTTTTAAGTTCTATTTTTAGTAGCGGTGGTAGAATGGTAACAAAACGGTTAACTACTAAAAAAACTACAAAATGTTAAATTCTACTGTTAAAAACTACCGTGAGTTTACAAGTGGATAAAAATATACATTAAGTATTGTCTACATCATTTTGTTAAGATTACGAAAAAATACTATGTTTTGTTAAGTATTGGGCACATATGTTCGGTGTACAGTATTTTTCAAGACTATATGTTTTGACCACAATACGTTTCAGATGATATATATTTGAGATAATTCCATTTTAATATTCTAGATCTTTTATATTTCATTTAGGGTACCCTAAATTTTTTGTCACCTTAGTATTCTAAACTTTCATTAATTCCAATTTAATATTCATTGTTAACTTTACCCTAAATTTGGTTGTTAGTGAATATTATTATGATTATTTTACTTGTTTTGGATAAAAAATCAGATGGAAAGTTAACAGTGGATACTAAAATGGAATTAATGTAAATTTAGGATACTGAGACGACACAAAAAGATTTAGGGTACTTTAAATGAATTAATGAAAATTTAAGGTGTAGATGTGACAAATTTTTTTAGATTACTTTAAAAGAAATATGAAATATTTAAGATACCAAGGGAAATTACCCCTATACGTTTTGTTTACAATATTTTTCAATATTATATGTTTTAATCACAATATATTGTAATTATATATTTTTTGATCACAATACTTTTTAATAATACATGTTTTGTCCATATCTTGTAATCAATGACCCTGGCGTCCCACGTGATGACCCTTCCCCCCGAAAAAGTTTCCCCTTTGAAGTGTTCCCAAGCGATTGTGGCTGCTCGGCTCGAGGTTGTTCCCGTCCTGTCTCATCGCCTCACGTCATGCCTCCGACACTCAGCTTGGAGGTTATACAACTGGAGCGGGTCTAGAGGAAAAAAGGACCTCTGAACCTCCCTCTTTGCCCGATCTTCCCCAGCTTGACCCAAACGAGCTCCACCCTTCTTCCTGGTCTCACTCCACCAGAAGAACGATCACCGGAAACTCTGGTCCACCAACTACTGCCACCTCCGTCACAAGACGAGGTAATCGGATCCCAACCCTATGTGGCTGACATTGGCCTCCAACGAGCGCCTCTTATGCCTACCGTTTTCCTTGGTTAGGGAGGTCTTCTTTTCCTGTTACGCCATACTTGGCTGACTCACCTCGTGGACCGTAGGAGGGTCTGAACCACTCCGGCTCTGGAAAATCAACCCCTTCCCTAAGTGGGGAATCCGGCGTCATGAGGACGCCACCACCAACCTACTGCTGACCAGGAAGATGACATAGTGGCCTTTGTCGGAGGGATTTGAACGCCGTGGACGACCCACGTTCGAGTCCTACCATTCCGAGGCATGCATGTTGGTCCCTCCTCAACCCATCACTGGTCTAGGATCTTCTGCCTAAATCATTGTCACTAGTGGAGATGGGGTGCGTTATGTCCACTCTTTCCAACCAGTCCTCCGATGGATGACGAACCCCTTTAAGAGGAATAGGCGATACATGACCTTCTACCTAACACGGAGTCCCCTCTAGTTAGCCAAAGGCCTTTGCATGACTCGGAGCTCCTCCATGACATTCTAACGCCCGACCAACCTAGGGGAAGAGGAGCAGATACAACGACTCTGACTACGATCAAGGCGAAACCCACCAAGCGATCTCGCCAGAGCCCATGAGTTGCCCCACCAGCACTAGGGTGTGTGTGGGGAAGCACATCCTGCCCTACTATGGTCGAGTCACAACCAACCCCATGCTCCTCTCATTTCTTGGGTTACTCTCTAGATGCCCGCTATCCCCTCAATTAACATTCATTGGCTAGTTCGATTGACGTGTGGGGTGTGGAAGATTCAAAAAGTATTCATGGACCTTACTAAGAGAAGATCCTTCCATTTAGCAGCACGCACCCTAGATCTTTTACCACGGTCCTCTTCAAGTTGAGTAGGAAGTGACAACTACTGATGTCACATCGTCTGCCCATCCTCTTGAAACACTGATCTCATCACTATTATCACTAGTTTAGTTATGTAATCAGTTATAGAGTTAGCATTTGATGTCTATAAAATAAACCTTGATCTAACTCTTTTTTCATATATTTATATCCATTATATGTTACATTTTTCCACATAATAAAATCCTCTTATATACTAAAAGAAAAAAACCTAACCCACCCCTAATCAATGGGTACCTAAAACTTAAAAACACCACAAATAAGAACGACGTATCGTAAACATCACGCGCTGCAACGGTCCACCCAACGTTCAAAAGGCATCGACGAGGGAGGGAACATTTCCCGCCAGTTCTCTCTCCTCTCTCTCTCTAAAGGCAGATCTGCAACGTACACTTCTGAAACCCTAGCAGCTCTCACACCCGCTTTGGCAGTGTCCGAAAATCCGATGGCCCGAACTCCGATATCTCCATCGGCCTTATCTCCGAAGAAATCGAAGCAATCTTCTGCTGTTCTCAGTCCTAAATTAGTTATATCCTCTCCTCCAATCTTTCTCAGCCCTCGAACGCCGCAGACAGTAACTCCTGTCCGCCGATCTGCGCGACGGTTACCGATCCGGTTGGATCATGCCACGCCGGGGAAGCCCAACGATTTCGACGAGCTACCCACCAAAGTTGCAGCAGGAGCTTCTGTAAATGTGATATGTGGTGATAGATTTGAATCGGAGACGCCTCAGAAACCGAGTGGCAATGTAGAAGGAGCCATTGGTTCCTTGGAAAATCCGGTGAGGTTGAGCAGAGGGAAATTGGGTAGAACGCCCCAAAGAGGGAAATTGGGTAAATCTGACAAAACCCCCAAATCTGGAATAAATGGCAGGATATCGAAGGGCGGATTGGACGAGAAATCAATCGAGCATTTGCTCTCCCCGGCGTCTCCTGTTCGTACGGAGACGAAGAAGAGGAAGAGGATTGATGATAAGAAGGTGGTCACGAGAGCTGTGGCTTCACGGAATGGGAGAACGGAGAAGAAGCAAGGAGATAGTGCGAGGAAGAAAAGGGTGTATTATAGGAAGGTTGTATATGATGAGGGTGAATTTGAGGTTGGGGATGATGTTTATGTAAAGAGGAGGGATGATGCGAGCTCGGATGATGAGATTGTGGAGGTGGAAGAGTGTAGGGTGTGCTTCAAATCTGGAAAGGCTGTGATGGTAGAGTGTGATGATTGTTTAAATGGGTTTCATTTGAAATGTTTGAAGCCACCATTGAAGTGTGTTCCTGAAGGGGATTGGATTTGTACATTTTGTGAGGCAAGGAAAATGGGCAAAGAGGTTCAGCTTCCAAAGCCTCCACAAGGGAAGAAGCTGGTCAGAACACTCAAGGAGAAGCTTCTTGCGAGTGATTTGTGGGCTGTACATATTGAGAGGTAGAATGCTTGTTCATTGTATTGGATGAATATTTATCGTGTCTGTCTTGCGTGCCTAACAGGAAGCTGTTATTGATGATATTGTAGCATATGGAAAGAAGTGGATGGGACCTACTGGTTTAGAGGGCGTTGGTACATGATACCGGAAGAGACTGTTGCTGGAAGACAACCACACAATTTGAGAAGGGAACTTTATCTAACAAATGACTTTGCTGACATTGAGGTGATAGATTCTATCTTCGATTGAGTAGAATTTACTTATGAAATAAATGCATATATATATATATTGTCAAATAGTGAGTGACTCATGCAACTTGAGATATATGTTTACTTCAAGTTGAATGAGTTTTCTTTTCCAGGACAAATAATCTAATTATTTAGTAGCTACTATGAAAAAAAATATTTTGACTATTATAAACAAACTATATCTGCATTGATAATATCTAAAAATATTTGCTCCTGATGCTGTTTTGTGTTTAGCAATGAATTCTTACCAACTGAGCTATGGAATTGCCATTGCATACATGCGGATTTTTCTTTATAAGACTTGAAAATGTACAAGTATAACTACAATTCTATAATCATCCATTGGAGATATATAATCTAACCACTATAGAAGATTCACTCTCTGTAATGCCGGACGGATTGTGCTATCATGCACTATCTGAATCATATGCTTCAAATGTGAGATGTGTACTTCAAGTCCAAAGGATATTCCCAACTAGCAATTGAGGAAGATTAGTTTAGCCTGTGTTTCCTGAAAATACCTTCCCTATTGGGTGAACTCAATTTGATGAAAGGACTGAAGCTCAAACCTAGTTTACCTGCTTCTGTTAAAGGGTGGATCCTATAAGTTCTTGCAACAGAGGGATATGATTGTAGATAGAGAATAAATTGAATGCCTTAAATGGAATCCCAGTTTTACGGTTCCTTAAAAAAGACCTTTCTTTAAAAGGGCATTTCTTTTGACCTCTTAAAGTTCAGGATCTACCTGAATAGTCGAATATAGGCTCGAAGAGTGGAACTTTAAACCCTTAACCTAATATGCTAAAGTTCAAATGTTGGGTTGGAAGATCTTTTAACTCCAAATCAACATAGAGGGGAATGCCTATGCTGTATTAGCCTTGATTATACTTTCAAATAAATTAAACAGAAGAATTTGAAAGTTAGATGTTCTCCATCTTCTGAACTCAAAGTTATTGCTGCAGATGGAATCTATTCTTAAGCATTGCCATGTCATGAGCCCTGAAGAGTACTCCAAGGCCAATGAAGAAGGGGACGATGTGTTTCTATGTGAATATGAGTATGATATACAGTGGCATAGTTTCAAGCGTATTGCTGAGTTTGATCACGGGGGAGAGGTAAACTATACAGAAATTCAAATCTCATCATCTAGATGTTTAATGTGTATTTTTTTCTTCTGATTTATGACATTTATTTATTTTAGAATGGTGAAGAAGCTGATAGTGATAAAGACTGGAACTATAGCAACGATTTAGATTCTGATACTGATGAAGGCGAGGAGTATCAGGAGGAGCATGCAAATAGTTTGCAAAGTCGACCGTCTATGGTTCACCAGTTGGCTGCAGTATGGATTGTTTTTTTTCCTTTCCATTTTACTACATTAATGCTGCTTTCATCTCGATAGTTGTCTAATTAAACGAGGTTACTAACCATCTAAACAATGCAGAACTCAAAGAAGGGTCAGTTCTTTGGCATTCAAAAGATAGGAACAAAGAAAATCCCAGAGCATGTGAGATCCCACAAGCAGACTGAAATAGAAAAAGCAAAAGCTACGCTTCTGTTGGCTACATTGCCTAAGTCTCAGCCTTGCAGGAATAAGTATGTGACATTTTTTCGTGTTGATAGTTTTTTTTAAGTCAATTTGTTTCTAATTAAAAACAATTGCTTTATGCAGGGAAATGGAGGAGATCACGACATTCATAAAAAGTGCTATCTGCAACGATCAGTGTCTGGGTCGTTGTTTGTATATTCATGGTGTGCCAGGAACTGGAAAGGTAAAATATTATTGCTATAGATTTTCAGAACAGTATAATGCTCTTATTCCAATGCAAGTTAACTAATTTGGTCTGACCCCTAAATTTACAGACCATGAGTGTACTTTCAGTGTTGAGGAATCTGAGGTCTGAAGTAGATGCAAGAAGTATACAACCCTACTGTTTTGTGGAAATAAATGGTCTGAAGTTGGCTTCACCAGAGAATATTTACAGGGTAAAGATATCAATGAGCTGATATAATATATGTTAGATTACTACCCTACTCACCCTCTAATAACAATATTTCTCTCACAGGTTATATATGAAGCACTTAGTGGTCACAGGGTTGGTTGGAAAAAGGCTCTTCATTTGCTGAATGAGAGGTTTTCAGAGGGAAAGATAACCGTCAAAGTGGATAACCGCCCTTGTATTCTGCTAATTGATGAACTTGATCTTCTTGTAACCAGAAACCAGTCGGTAAATTGTTCATCCAAGACGTAAAATAAAATTATTGTGCAGCCATGTTTTGGTTGTTCTTAAAGTATTAAATTGATAAAGGTACCGTTCTTATTGTAGGTTTTGTATAACGTTCTTGATTGGCCAACTAAACCACATTCCAAATTGATTGTAATAGGTACTGTACCATCCCTTATAAGGCTTTCTGGATGATAGTATTAGTGATAGTTCTAATGCTGATGGTAACGTTCAATTCTGTCATAAATTTATATTCAGGAATAGCAAATACCATGGATCTTCCAGAGAAACTGCTTCCTCGTATTTCTAGCCGTATGGGTATTCAAAGGCTCTGTTTTGGCCCTTATAACTATCAGCAGCTTCAAGAAATCATCTCAAGTCGTCTCAACGGAATTAATGCATTTGAAAGGCAAGCTATAGAGTTTGCCTCAAGAAAGGTCAGTGTTTGTGCATTATACTTAATTGCTCTCTTATTTTTCATCTGAAATAGATAGGTGTTAAGTTTATCTGCTAAATTTATTCCAACATTTTGTACATGCATTCAGGTGGCTGCTATTTCAGGGGATGCACGTCGGGCTCTGGAGATTTGTAGGCGTGCTGCAGAGATTGCAGATTATCGTATTAAGAGAATAATTTCATTTACCGAGTCTCCCTCTACCACAGGTAAGGACTCTTTGGAATAAGGGTTTTTGTTTTGACGCATTAAACAAGAGAAACACTAAAGTGTGTAACTTGGTTTTGAAATTTACTGCTGACTAGGACCTCAGAGTGACCCCAGCCTCACTGATTCAGTATATTCGGGACCTCATCGTGACCGATTCTATATATGCCCTTTATTATTTTTACATATATGGGCAATTTATAATGCTATAGATGCTCATGTAATGCTTACTCATATGGGGCACTTATCCATTCTTAACTTGGCTCAAGAATTAATTCACTGCTGTTTTTAAGTTGGTAGTTCTGCTCACTCTATACTTGCTCCATATCCTTTCCCAGGAAAACCCCTTGTGGGGATGGCAGAGGTGGAGGCAGCCATTCAGGAAATGTTTCAGGCACCCCATATTCAAGTGAGTTGAAAACTACATGCATACTTTAGGACAATTGTAAGCATATCTTACTTGACATGAACAAGAAAACAAAGCAATTATCTCCCTGGCCATAATATCTGCATACATACTAGGGGTGTTCAAAAATCACCAGAACCAACTAAACCAACCGAAACCAACCGGAACCGACACCAGAAAAATCGAAACCAGAAAAACCCAGCAAAGAACTGGTTTGAAAATTTCCAAACCGCCCTTGTTTCGGTTGGAGACTGGTTTTGTTTTCTGAAACCAGCAGTTAACCAGACCGAACGTTGGCCTTCAAATCCGACAAATCCCTTTTTTTTGCTTGAGCCAACATCAGCCTATTTACTTTTTCAGTTCCAACCCATTTCACTTAAGTACAACTAAATGATACAACCCAACTTATTTTAACCTAAGTGTCTCCATATAAATACTCACACAATACCCTACAACACAACACTACACCCTTTTTCATCACCTTGTGAATTCTGAAGCATTTTGAGTGTGTCGGTGAATTCGGTGAATCAGGGTCAGATGGAAACGAGGAATAGGTTGGCCCTGAGTTGAAAATGTTGGGCCCAATTAGTAGGCCCAATCAATTGGTTGACCCGGTTTCAAACCGGTAACCAACCGAAATTTATTACAGTAAAAACCAATTAGAGTAGCATTTTCCGGTTGCGGTTGCGGTTCCCAAAATTTACACCGATAAAGTTTCCGGTTGGTTCATAAATTCCGTGTAATGGTCGGTTAAACCAACCATGTACACCCCTAATACATACTTGATTAGAATTATACGTCTTATGTAACTTGACATGAAAAAGAAAGCAAACAATGCTACCTCCTTGGCCATACTACTTTTTAGGAAGTTATGTCACGAGGAAAGAGGGAGGAAGAGTGTCATTAACACTTGTGTGCGAAGGATTTTCAACTTAGGAAAAATTCCTGAGTATAGAAAAGTAGAATTCTATCTTGTTACTTGACTGTTGGAATATAAAAAGGTAGAATACTTGTAGCATATTTAATACATATTCTGTAGCGTATTACACAACCTTCTTACAAATGCATATCATTTTGTGACAACAATTTACCAATGCATCGCATCTTCTGTAGTACCATAAATTTATAAATGCATTGCATCTTGTTTTATGCCATTAACTTATTAATTCCATTTCTTCAGGTAATGAAAAGTTATTCAAGGATAAGTAAAATCTTCTTGACAGCTATGGTGCATGATCTCTATAGAACTGGGATGGGTGAAACTACCTTTGAACAGGTACAGTATTCTTGGTCTCAATTAGTAGCATGAACTCCTTTGTCTTCATCATCTTGCACCATATATAGTAACCATTACTAAATTACCCAATTGAATATATACCTGTTCGGGTTTCCTGTGCATGATACCCAAGCTTTCTTTTCTTAATGCAAAAAAAAAGTTTAGTAGTCTATATCTGTAGAAATATTTCTAGCTGGTACCTAAATGTAAGATGTGTTTATTTTTCCCATCTCCAGCTGACAACGACTATTTTAAGCCTATGTGCAAGCAATGGTGAACCAGTTCCCGGTTGGGACACACTCTTGAAAGTCGGGTGAGCCACATTTTTCCATTTTCTATTGTTCTATATGATGGCTTTATCAGTTCATTTTGGTCCAAAGTTCTAATCTTTTTTATTGAACTATCCAACCTTGCCAATCCAAAATCATAGTGTACTCATTTTTAGGTTGAGAAACAAGAAATGGTATCAGGAAACAGCTTCCCATTCCATGGATACAGTTGACAAAGGGGTTCAATTTCGAGGGTTTAATTTTTCGTTTTCTTTTTTGCAGCTGCAAGCTTGGTGAATGCAGGATTCTTCTATGTGAAGCAGGATCAAGGCATAGGCTGCAAAAGTTGCAGCTGAATTTCCCAAGGTTAGTTTCTTAGAGAGAGCCCTCAGCTAACCTTAGAAAAATAGCTATGAGGAAATTGATGGCATTCTGATCTATACTTACTGATTTTTGACAGTGATGATGTATCATTTGCTTTGAAAGATTGCGTGGAGCTGCCTTGGTTGGCTAAATATCTTTAAATATCTTCACATTACATCCATTTTTTCATTAATTGATAATTCAAGATGTGGAACACTATTCGGTGACAATTGCACCCAATCATAGATGTCATTTAATCCGAATAGAAATTCTTATACTCCTTGTACTTATTTTGTTGTAATTTACATTATCTGCCCTCAGGGGGTGAATTCAAGTCTAATCTATTTCTGAAAGAAATGTATATACCTCTACTTTGTACTGATTGGTATCTTGCATAGTTTTTAAAATGATCCAAACCAAAGGAGTGACAATATCGTCATTTTAAAACTATGCAAGTCACTTGTATGTCATTCATAAGTCCTTTCGAAACTTGTGGTTTCTCTCTGCTTTGTTTTCCGCCATCTACACTCCGCCTACAATGTCTTTTGACCCCAACCGCCTCCCAACTATCAATTCACTGCCTATCTCCCATCCGCCCATCAAGGTGGGGCCATGGATCATGTCGAGAGTAGATCCCAAAACTTCCTCCAAATACTGCCACAAACTCCTGCATAAAATGGTGTACAATCACAGTAGGGAATGACTAACAGTGGCTACTCCCGCCGCTTCCCTCCACGTAAGAAGGATGCTGAAGACGATAAAACCAACCCTATCGTGCAATGACTCTCATACGAGCTGAGGATAGGAGATGGTGCTAGGGGACCCATTCGGGCACAACCATTGGCTTTTATCCCCCTACCACTGAGCGACCGATACCACATCCGACTCCCAACCAGAACCTGACACCAAGCGATCAAACCGATCTCGGGAGGACAATCCTAACCCGCTATTGAGCCCCACATTGGACCGCTGGTCCTGCTTCAATGAACCCTACACATGGACGATGATCCACCACCATGAGCTGATCCCATTCGATCATCGATAGGGTCGACGACTTTGCTGAGAATTCGTGTGACGGTGGACATCTGCTCGACTAGGGATCTTCTGAGAGAAGACCGTTTTCATTCGCATGATATGGGACGAGATGCTGACCACTGCCCTAGGCTAATATCCCGAGACCCCCTGGATGAACACAATAAGGAGCCTCGCTGGTACCCATCTCTTCCCGGGTCGGGCGTCTCTCCCACCCTTACCCACCGGCTCTCGAAGTCCTGCTGGTATTTCTCTTCCTCGGGGACGGATGAGTCCGATGCCCCCACCCACATCAACACGAACTCCACGACCAATGCTGGGAATGTCGACCTCGATGGGGACATAGCGAGGCACACTGATTTGTCTCGCGAGTCGCCATAAATCACCTAGGGGCTCACGGGGTTCCATTGAGGAGCCACACCCCGGGCTCCATAAATCAGAACTCTTCTAGTTTTCAGCCTCCTCCTTTCCCTATCATACTCCTTGACCGACTGTTGCAACATAATAGGCCTGGTCAAGTCGAGACGGGGAAAGCCTCATGGATATGCTGCGCTTAAAACGGTTGGAATAGGTAACTGCCGCTTAGTATCTCCCTGATCTCTACCGGAATTTTAGTTATAGGATCAATGCTTTGACTGTCACCGAAACGGTATCTCATCCAGTTTAATTCAGATCCACTTTGCACGGTCTTTGGGACCTTCTTATTTCTATATTAATAAAAGTTTCGTCAGTATGCTAAAAAAATCAATAAGACCCACCAATGTTGCTCTTTGTTCTCTCTCGAATTTCATCATGTAGGCGCCGCACAATACCCAATACCCATTCCATCAACTCCTCGACCATCAACCTCACCCCCTTCTCGATGACTCATAACCGGGGTCCCTTTTGCTACCCAACTACAACCCCAAAAGGCATGACAAAGCGCCCATACAAGGTTGACCCTCGATCTCGAAAACCGAGGAGGCGTCCTTAGGTAGTGAATACAACTACCCCCGTTACTGTCCCTACGACTGATCATATAGGAGCCGGAGGTCCACAACCATCACGGGGTCCACCCCAAGGCCTTTCAGAGAAGGTGGACCACAGTCAAGATGAGACAAGGAAGGGAGGAGCCACATAGGCAAGGCCGACACCACGACCAAGGCGGTTGCGTCTCTGGGGAAACATCCGACGGCCACATTAGAACCCTCAATGACATCGATGAAAAAGATGTTCAGGGGATGTCTCTGGATGAGCTTGTCATCTCGGAGGAGGCGATAAAAAACCATTTGGTTTTGCACTGATAGGTACCCTTATCACGGGCAAGAAGTACAACTCCTCGACGTTGGGCAACGTCATGAGAGACTTTTAGCAGATCCCGACCATGAAAGCGAGGTCAATGGGCGACCGAGTAACCTTGTTCTTCTTTAGAACAGGGAAGGACCCGCAACAAGTTTTAGAAGGGGGACTGTGGGACTTCAACTATACCATGTTGATTCTAATAAGGGAGGACCCGTTGTGTCCATCAAAAGAGATCCCTTTCACCCATACGTCGCTATGGGTTCAAGTCCAAAGTCTACAGGTCGGAACAAAAAACAAAGAAGTTGGCGAGATGATCGGCAACAAGATAGGTACCTACATGAAAGTGGATACATATCCATCTAGTCGAGCATGAGAGGGTTTTCTTAATAATTCCATCCTTGTCAATCAGGCCAGGCCCCTATACCGATGACTATTGCTCACATTTGGGGATGAATGTCATACAATAATGGTTTATTTCAGTTATGAATGATTACCTGACCATTGTTATAATTGTACGCGGATAAGACACGTCGCCATAGACTATAGCATCAGAGCCCTCAACTACAAGGGGTGGTAGATATAAGATGAGGGATGAGGCAACCATCCAAAGCAAGCGGCCGAAGACCACCCAAGTCGCTGGCCTCATCCATGGAATCCCGTCCAAGCTACTTCGGCCGCGAGCGGGGTAGACCCTCAGTCCCCCAACCAACGTCAGCCGATCCCATCTGGGGGAAACTCCTCGACTCAGCTCTTCAAGACCGCGACAACAATCACCTTGGAGCCTGAAGAGATCACATCCCTCCCGACCAATGAGAGGCGGGAGTTTCAAGATATAGTCGAAACGTTAGGGGTCACACACACACAAAGACCGCCCGTCTAAAGCACCCACCCGACTCCCGATACCCTAAGACTAAGTCTGAAACATCACAAGGACAGTTCGAGACCCAAATGGGGATACGTTTAAAGTCCGTCAGAACTAGAGTCCCTTTGCCCAATTCCTTCTTCATCAGGCAAGGCCGGATCGAGAAAGGGCCAACATGAAAAGATTTGACGAATAAAGGAGAAGCTATCAGAGATTGAAAGAAACCCACACTCTGCTGGAAAGAGAACGGAACCAGAACCTTCTACACTGAGTCTTGAAGACTCATTAGGTTGCATGTTGGAGGAAGATATGATTTTGGTATAGCAGAAGAGGGGCGAGAAGCATCATCGTCTATCCAAATGAGTTACCCTGTCCAGGGAGATGCCGTCACCACCAAGTGTCCCTGTCCAGGGAGATGCCGTCACCACCAAATGTCAGTAGGTTTCGGATGGTTTTCAACACACTCTACCAATATAGCACTCACATCAATGTATGAGAGGACACCAGAAGTTGTTAATGAGGAGGCAGTCCACATGTGCAACACCAGTTCATCGAAGATGGGCAAGCCAAACCTCTTACCCGGTACAAGCTATAAAACGATGATGACAACAACAATCTATGACAAAACTAAATACATAATATATTCCTGTCTTTATTCCTTTACTTACTGCCAATAAATAATCCTCGGAGTACTTTTTTATTTAAAGCTAGTTTGATAAATACTGATTGTACCTGTGTTGTTCCATGAGAATTTGAAAAAATGATCTGAACTCAGTGACCGAACATAATCTACATCTCTAAATGCATGATTATATATTGTTCATCAAAACAAAGGCACTACATATGGGAAGCAACAAAACCCGAATGATTAGGGATGTCACAAGGCACTACAAATGGGCAAGAGTTTTGTCAGTCCTCAAGTTAGGTTATGAGAAATGTAGATCCCGGCAAAGTAGCAAAAACACAATCGCTCCCTTGAGAGTATGGATATTATGTCTATTGTTGACCTGATTAAGCTTGTTGCTGTGTGAGAGATGAAGTTTGCCACAAAGGCCTGCCTAATATGGCACTTCCATGAACAGAAAGGTAAGCTGCATTTAACCTAGCAATAAAAAGCCAAGCATTTGGAATAAGTACACGCTAAGAGCCAACAAACATGGAACCCAAACTATAAACCAAATCTACAGAGATACATACTTGTCAACATCGGGTGTAGCCAAGGGATCATACAGCTCTTCCCTCGGTTCTGCACCCATGATGACACCACCTGCTACATCTTGAACACCTTCGACCTAAACACGACAAAAAGACACATATATAGTCAACTTTGAAGTAGTGGGATGTTGATCCCACAATCAAATAGCTATAATGAAAGCACATAATAGAGAGAAGGTCGTTAAAGAAAAAAGAGAGATGTAAGCTAGTAGGGAGAGAGAGAGAGGTGCAAAGAGGCCATTTCTCCCTAACTTGAACCCTTGAGGTCACAAGGCAACGGCATTACTGTTATGCTAAGATTCACCCTAACCTAAATATCCCCTAATAATGCATTTGCAAGCACAAAGAATGTGCAACCTCTAAAGTGGTTGATTTTTTTTCTTCCAAATTCCAACTTGGTCAAGTGAACGATGACTCCTCGAATAGACTCCACACATATTTAGAAACTTCCAGTAACATAATGTAATCCTAGTGGGTAACCTGCTTGGAGGCAGGTGTGGGGTAGGGGTTAGAGGTTAACCTAGGTTAGTGTTAGGCTAGACTTTCTGCTTCATTGCTGATAAAAGAAAACACATTGGCAGCTATGGCCTATAGCTGTAACTCGGAAAGCTGATAAAAAAGAGAGAGCATGCTACCTGTTGAGGGTACTGGGTGTAACCAGCATATGCTCCATACCCATACAGTGAAGGGTCTTGGGTTGCACCATAAGCATAGGCTTCATAACCTTGCCCATAACCATAATAGGCATTCCATTGATTTGGATCTACCTGCTGACTCCATGCAGCTGTGTCCTGCGACAAGTCAGTTTCAAAATTTAGTCAAATTACATGAATGTTAAAAACTTCAAGGCCGCTTTTAAAACAATTATCACTATACATAAATAACCGAAAAGTAGACTAACTAGGGACAATATTCTCACAGCAAGCTCCTAACACCCTTGGAAGAAAAAATCTAATAAGGACAAAAATCAATCAAATATTGGAATGGGTTAAGTTCTACGAACTTTTACTGGAGAATTTTGCAGTCTCACTTCGTTCCCACCTCTACTCGGGCAGGGACAAATAATCAGTTTAATACTTCCAAATTTTTGCAAACTAAGAAACTTAAGTGTTCCTTCAGCTTCTGGTTTATACATGGTGTGTAAAATAACAAGCCGCGCATGAGATAGATACTCCTACAACTGGATCAAAGTAGAAAAAATGAGGCCATCTAACCTCATAAAGAAAGATAAAATACCTGCTTAGCCGTTGGGCTTTTACCCCATGAAATGCGGACTACTTGTTGACCAATTGTCATTCCCTGCATCCTTTGCATGGCTTCCTCAGCGGATGCCCTGTAAGAAGAAGTAGAACCAGAAGTTACAACCTGAGAGACATTTGAAAGATTGAAACACAAACTTGACAAGTACAGAAAACAACTTCAATATGGGGTTGCCCTACCGAAGTTACATTTTTTATGTTATGTTTCATATTTTCAAATTCATGCAACACTTGTCTTAGTGCAATAAAGGCTGTCCTAAATAAGAGAGCTAGTAAACGTAAAAAAATAGTTTAGCAGACCATGTCTCAAGTATTTATTGAATAACAAATGATAATAAACCACCACAACCTGCATCAAATAGTGTCAACACATTTAACAGCAACCCCTTTCAAAAGTAAGTACAAAGCAACAATAAGCAAGAGCAAGAAAATTTTCATTAAATTATCAAGGGAATGAAGCAACATTTTGCATGTTGAACAAACCTAGACCCAAACTGTATAAAACCACATCCTTTTCCTGCAGGAATCTTCACATAGACAATGTCCCCAAACTGCAGAAAAAATTGCCTCAATTCCTCTTCTGTGACATTTGGATCCAAGTTGCCAATGAAAATCTGCATTGGCATGCGAAAAGTAAGAAAAAGAAATGAAACATATGATCCCAAATATCTAAGATAAGACTTACTGTAGTGTTATTAATATCATTATCAGCTTGCTGCACCGGTACTAGTGGAGCAGCATATGCTTGTGCAGGATATAGCGCTGCAAACATATAACAAGATAAGTGCATGATTTAGTCTGGCTGAAAATCTGTTGAAATTTGCAAGTCTATTATTATCCATGCAAGGGAAAAACAGTGAGGATATAATTTCATCAGGCCATTCATATAAGAAGATAATTAAGTTTGCAAAACTGATCGGATCATTTAGGGAGCAGAAAGCGAAATGCATTCACCATGAAAATGATATAGCACAACCAAAAAATGCCTCTAAAGCAAAAAAAAATCAAGAGGGGAGAAAAACTGTGAGAAACTAATGTCATGGTTATGAAATTCACCAACTGTAAACAATGACAGTTCTATTACAAATAACTATATGAATAATACCATTTGCTGCAGCATACTGCTGTTGGAAACCAGTGGTCTTCTTTGGTGTTGCTGCACTGATACGCATTGGCCTGGTTGAGCAATAGATGCCATTCATTTCAGACATGGCACGGTTCCTTTCTGTTTCATCTGAAAATTTAACGAATCCATATCCTTTTGAACGCCCAGTACCTGGATCAGTAACAACCTTTGCTCCTCTAACTGATGGATATTGCGTTCGGAAAGTCTCTTGTAAGAGGTAATCTGTGACATCAGGTGCTAAATCCCCTACAAAAATAGAATGTTCTGGGCCCGCATCAGGACGCCTTTCCCCGACTCCAAAAGAAGCCCAATTCAACCTGAAAGTTAGTTCAGTTCCAGGCATTTGTGTTCCATTGTATGACTGCAAAACTCTTTCAGCTGCCGCATGAGAATTAAACTCCACAAACCCATAACCCTCAGGCTGGCCAGTGATTTTATTACGTATTATCTTTATTGAAATCACCTGCACGAAGTAGAGGAGTCTACTTTATTTCTTCCAACTTCAGATAACCAAGTAATTGTTCAAGAAATTGTCTATTTTTGCTACAAAATGTAGAAAAATATGTCTGCAACTAAAAGTACACAGTGCACACATTCAAGATAATTTCATCATCCTGAATAGTAAATTCCAAAAGCGCAGAATGGAAACCAAGCGTATCATACGAAACACGGCATAGTTATCTTATCCATAAATCTCTAGGCACTAGACAACTCCATCATATATGTACGTTTAATTTATATACTTTTACGAGAGGTTCAAATACACAAACTATAGATATTAGGGATAATTGTCAAAACATGCACTAAAGTTTCGTCCACGTTGTGTGGCTACCCTAGAGTTTCGTCCACGAACATTTGTTAGTAAAATTACTTATGAAACCTAAATCAGCAAATTACTTTAGGGTAGCCACACAACGTGGACGAAACGTTGTGCGCCAATTTCATTTGTGGACGAAACTTTAGTGCATGTTTTGACAATTATCCCTAGATATTAAAACACACATGCACAAAACATGAAACCTTCAAAGCTGTAACAATCAAAAAGACTTATTATTACACAAAAGAGGATGCAGTAACAAAGAAAAAGCCAAGACATAAATTGAGCTTCAAAATTCACTCAATGAGGAAAAACAAAACTTTAACCAGGAAGTGTCACACCCATTAACCATATCAAAAAACCAGTGGGCTTAAGGAAGAGAAGATCACACAGGGATATGAAAATGAGATTGTCAAGCTACAGGTTGCAACTACAAGACACACAGAAGAACATGTAAAACCCTAGGCCGCCAATTCACAACTTATTTTCAGAATCCCATTAACCGAACTCCATAGACATTAACACAGACATACAATTACAAGCAAATTCACAACTATGATGGAAAAAATAGGCATAAAATGTCAAGCATCAACCCTATAAATCCGGATAAAAACTGATAATCATACAAGAGACGGTGAAGAGAGAGAGAGACCTCGCCGGTATGAGCGAAGCAGCTAGTGAGATAGTTCTCGTCGACCCAATACTGCAAATCGCCAATCCAGAGGGTCTTCACTTCCTCCGCCGTCATGGGCTGGTGGTACGGCTGAGCAGATATCATCGCCATTGAACCTTCCTCTTTTGTTCTGCGTCTGCGCGCTCCTCCCCGTCCCCGTTTTTGTTGCTCTTTGAGCTGGACCCTGTATCTATCTGCCTCCTCAAACGACGTCGTATGACAGAGGTTTCTTTTCCCTTTGTACTGAACATAATTTAGTCGATAAAAATTGAAAGTTAAATGGTAAAAAAAATTGTATTTACTTTTTATTTCTTTTTTTCACATAAAATACAACGACAATATTATTTTATTACATTGTCTTTATGTTTGAGTTCTTTACAAAATAATTTTTATTGCTCAGAGATGAATTTAACTATTCGTCCATCCTTCCATAACATTTGACGCCTAATAATTCAGAAAAATGATCCCAAATTGGGGCCACAAACGAACTCAGTGGGCAACAAATCATTCGCCCGAAGGTGGGCGAATCACCCAAACCTCGCTTGTTGAATCGTCCCCAATTTGTTCTGCTTTGTAGGTGCTCCTAGTAGATGTATTCAAAGGTCAAGTCTCAATCCAGCTGCAACCAGGCATCTTCTTCAACCTCTTGCACATGATTTCACTCTGGATATTATCAGCATCTTCCCATTTACCCTTACTTGCACAAGTATTTGAGAGCAGGGCCAAAATTCCAATGTCTACACACTCATTGCTATTACCAATACGCTGCTTGATCCGCTCAAACAACTCTTCGTTCCCATGAAACCTGCAAGCATTGAGCAGAGCTTTCCAAATAGTTGCATCAGCTTTGACTGGCATTTCTCTAACAAAAGCCTCAGCCTTCTCCAACAACCCAGCTCTTCCATACATATCAACTATGCAAGTGTAATGCTCCATCTGGGGCACTATCCCATACACATCTCTCAAGGCTTTAAAGAACATCAATCCCTGACCAACTAGCCCTGCATGGCCACAGGCAGACAACAAGGTGACGAAAGTGACTGAATCAGGAGATATCCCGCTTACTACCATGAGAGCGAAGAGCTGCAGTGCATACATTCCATGGCCGTTCATGGCCACGCCACTAATGACGGTAGTCCATGATATGATGTCCTTGCATTTAAGCTTGTTAAACACCTGAATTGCCATACCCACATCGCCACACTTAGCATACATGTTGATCAAAGCATTTCCTACAAGCCCGTTGGCTGAAAGGTCATGCCTGGAACTCGAATAGGCGTGCACCCATCGCCCAGCACTCAATGCACCTGTCGAAGAACACGCCGATAGCACATTGACTACAGTGGCCTCATTAGGCCGAGCTTCCCTTCCTTCTAACATGTCCTGAAATACCCAAATCGCCTCCTCACACAAGCCTCTCATTGCATAACCCCCTATCATACTAGTCCACGAAACCACATCTCTCTTAGGCATTTTCACAAACAGGTACCGTGCACTAACCAAAGACCCACATTTCAGATAGAACCCCAACACAGCATTGTCCAAAATAACGTTAATCAGACCGTTCAAATTCCTGATACAATACCCATGAACAGCCTTACCGAGCCTGAGAGCTCCGATTCCAGTACAAGCGGAAAGGGCACCAACAAGCGTGGTCGAATTCGGCTTCACCTCCATTAACGAAAGCTGAACAAGAGCTTCCTCTTCGAAACCGGACCTGGCCAGGCCGGAAACGATCGAGGTCCAGGAAACAACATCTGGGCACGGAATGGAATCAAAAACCCGCCGAGCGGAAGCGATGCGGTGGACGACGAAGTAGAAATGGAGGAGGGAGTTGGAGATGAAGACATCGGAGGAGTGGCCGGATTTGAGGACGTGGGCGTGGATTTCGAGGCCTTTCCGGAGGGCGCGGGATCGGGAGCAGGCCTTGAGGGCGTGGGTGAAGGTGAAGTGGTTGTGGGAAATCCGGCGGCGGCGACGGCGGAGCAGGTGGTTGTAGAGGAGAAGGGCGTGCTGTGGGGACGGAGAGCGAGCGAGAGAGGCAAGCAACGAGTTGAGGATGTGGGTTAGTTTTGTGTTCTGGTGGTGGTGGAGGCTCGGTGCCGTTGGTCTCAACAGCATTGGGGTTTTGGGCGGGGTTAAGGTCGTGCGCAACGATTCAATTTCATCAGGTCTAGGTTTAAGAAATTGATCATAAATACTCTCCTCGTGACATTTTATATTGGTGTAAAATTTGGAGGTCGAGTCTGACGAAAAAAAAATGTTGTCTCTCTCTTTGATTATGCGTCGATGAACCCGTCGATGTCAAAAATAGATCAATTTGTTCTCTTTAACCTCTTATCTTGAGACATCGGATGAGTCTTTCGTCTTATATTTGTAGATTCTTTTCCGCAGAGTTGACTTTTATTGTGGAGATTTGAAGAATTGATTCAATTTTTTTTTTGTCAAAAGACGTTGTATAATCGACTTCCCACTGTATGTGTTATGAGGATTTATAGGTGAGTCGGATTAGCCCAGTTTAATGTATAATTATTTTAAAATCCACTTAGTTTCGGGTTGAAATTTGTAGAAGGTTTTGGGAGAGAATAAGAAATAATAGACTTGTTGTATACAGTTCACGAGTTAGATTTGTTAATTTGACCTTCACTTCGTCTAAAATATAAAAATTGATAAGAAAGCGGACGAATGACTTACAGATCTCATTCATGAATCCTAAAAATCTTTCATCCAAGTAAATACGCTTGGAGGATCCACAAAGATGTAGAGTGGTTTGGTCTTAATTGTGTATTTAATTAGGTTTCTATTTCCTTAATATTGAGTTTAAACGATTCGAGTGTCACAGTGGTATCAGATTAAATCAAGTTTGAACGTTTCTTTTTCTTTTGTCGTTATGTGTCGCTGTTTAATTGCGTGGTTAACTCTCTAACAGATTTAGGTCGATGACAAAATCCATAGCACCGATAAATTCTTCAATGTTAGCTTCTAGATGTACAAATTTAACGGCGTAACCGACTAAATTTTGAAGATTTGATCCTGTTTTTAGGTTTTGAGACATGATGCACAACCGCCTACAAGTGCTCTTGTTCATGTATGTTCTCTCACATGTAACCATTTCTGTCTTCTTATTTTCCCCGAACATCTCTGTCCCTCGTATCTTGGTCTCTCCATCCCATTGTTTTCACACCCGAATCCGCTAAGCTTACCTGTCACATCCCTCCTCCTCTCGTTAGTCCACGTCAGCGATAAGCTGACTAGAGTCTAACCTAACCCAACAACCACTATTATATTTCAACCTGTGATACCAATCTTGCGCATACAAGCGCATGTTAGTGGTACTCCCTTTATAAATAAATCCAAATGTCCAATCAGCGTCCGGTAGGCCCAGTACCATTGGACGGACATTTTAAAGCCCAAAGACGACACCCACAAAGCACTCGAGTCTCGTATATTCCAACGACCTTACCGACCGTTCGATCATCATCCAACGGCTGTGTCGCTATCCGCCATTCCCACCTAAAAGTAGCCGATCTTCTCTCCATTTCTGTCTCCTCCTCCTCAGACCCTTTTTCTTCAGTTCAGTAGAGCAAGATCTGAGCTCAACTGTGCCGCACTACTCTCTCCCCCACGCTCTGTCCACGCGCCGTCACCTGATGGCGTCTCTGGCCCTCTCCTCCTCCTCCTGCTCCTTCCGTCCCACTCCTCTCCGATCGCGACCTCTCGGATCTTCCCCAAATGTCGTCAACAGTCGCGTTTCCTTCTCTTCCTCTTCTTCTACTTCCCGCTCGAATCTCATGAAACCCGCCGGCCTGAGAACCAGCTTCCTCCCGTCGAAGTCCTCTCCGATCCTCTCCAGATCCAACTTCCACGCACCTCCGAGGAATTTGACCGTCAAGGCCTCTGGTTCTGCTTCCGCAGCATCGCCTCCTGCTCAGCCATGGCAGGGCGCGGCCATGAAGCCGCTCATGGCGTCGATCGCCACCGGAGTCATTCTCTGGTTTGTCCCCGTCCCAGCCGGCGTCACCAAACCAGCCTGGCAGTTACTGGCAATCTTCCTGGCCACCATCGTCGGCATTATCACTCAGCCACTCCCGCTCGGCGCGGTGGCTCTAATGGGCCTTGGCGCTGCGGTGGTCACGAAGACCCTGACCTTCGCGGCGGCGTTCTCCGCTTTCGGCGACCCGATTCCGTGGCTTATTGCGCTCGCCTTCTTCTTCGCGAGAGGGTTTATCAAGACCGGGCTGGGGAACAGGATTGCTTACCAGTTCGTTTCTCTGTTTGGTAGCTCTTCGTTGGGTTTGGGGTACAGTTTGGTGTTCAGCGAGGCTCTGTTGGCGCCGGCGATTCCGTCGGTGTCCGCCAGAGCTGGCGGGATCTTTCTCCCCTTGGTGAAATCGCTCTGCGTTGCTTGCGGTAGCAATGTGGGAGATGGGACGGAGAGGAAATTGGGGTCGTGGTTGATGCTTACTTGCTTCCAGACCTCAGTCGTTTCGTCTGCTATGTTCTTGACGGCTATGGCGGCTAATCCGTTGAGTGCCAATTTGACGATGAACACGATTAAGCAGACCATTGGGTGGACAGATTGGGCCAAGGCAGCTATTGTGCCTGGGGTGGTTTCGTTGATTGTTGTGCCATTGCTTCTGTACATTATATACCCACCCACTGTGAAGAGCAGCCCAGATGCTCCAAAGCTTGCAAAGGAGAAGTTAGCAACAATGGGGCCAATGTCGAAGAATGAGATCATTATGGCTGGAACTCTGCTTCTCACGGTACATACTCTAATCTAGTGTTCTTTTAGCTACTGGCGCTTCAATTATGTGTGCTTCTATTGTGATTGCATCAATATTGAGAGTATCGTGTCTCTGTTAGCCTGTTGATTGCTCATGCTCATTAGTAATTAGTTTGTATAAAGTAGATGCATCTTTTTTGTTATGTGTCATTGATCTCATCCTTACTGTAGTATCCATTTCTTATAGACATCTTTGTTTGGTTAACTAAATAGTGAAAGAGTGCTGGCATTGGACTTTTGTCCGGAAACAACTGGGACTTCCAACTCAAACATATCTTCTTTACTTACTGAACGTTGAAGCTGCTCTAGGCTTCAACTGTCAAAAGTTAGGACTTTAGGCATGTCATAACCATTAATATGGTTCTGTTCTCTTTACAAAGAACCTTGCCAATGGAGTTCCAGTGCATTTCCCATTCTGTACTGAGGTTTGTGTATTGAAAGTAGAAAGTGAATGTAAAGTTGTTGCCTCTATAAAGAACATTTTGGCAGGTTTTGCAGGAGATCTCATCTGAGTCCATCTTAGGTCTAACTGGGTTGGAGAATAAAATCTTTTGGAGTGGTCGTGTCACGTTTGGGTATTTGTATAACGGGATACATAAATAGGGTAATGTCCATAGTGATATTGCTTTGAAGAACTAAAATTTAATCTGTTCTGGTGGCACCATTTTTGTGTTTGGACTTTCCTTGTATCTTTGAGGCACTGGTGATTGGTTGGCCTGTGTGCTAATGTTTGATCAGTTTTATGCAATTTCAATTTATATTAGTAGTTACTTGAGATTGGGGGATAGTGTTGTTAATATGACTCATCTTTTATGATTATAGCTAGCTGGGCAAGAAATCATAGCTGGACTTTCCTACATCATTTTCAAATTATTTTAATAAATGTGCTGTGTTATGCTAGCTTGAGTAGACACTGTGATTGGACATCTGTATGCAACATTGAAACTTCATTATATTGCTCCGAGCTATAATCCTGTGTTTATCATATTAGGTGGGGCTCTGGATTTTTGGAGGGGTGCTGAATGTTGATGCTGTGACTGCTGCCATCCTTGGATTATCTATTCTCCTTGTGACCGGAGTAGTGACTTGGAAGGAGTGCCTAGGTGAGGCAGTTGCCTGGGATACCCTCACATGGTTTGCTGCACTCATTGCTATGGCTGGATATCTCAACAAATATGGTCTTATTTCTTGGTTCAGCCAAACTGTAGTTAAGGTACGTCTTTCTTTTTCCTTGTTGATACATCATTTAGTGGTTAACCAAACTGTAGTGCCCTTAAGTTTATAGATTCCTCTCGACACATCCATTCCCTCTCAAATATTGGTATATAGAGTGCAGGGAATAAATTCACGTCTTAACCTCAAACCTATAAGCACCTCAACTTTCCATATCATAAGAATAAAATAAAATCCTCGAGACTTTGGATTAATT
Source organism: Erodium maritimum (assembly GCA_963921825.1). Classification (NCBI taxonomy): domain Eukaryota; kingdom Viridiplantae; phylum Streptophyta; class Magnoliopsida; order Geraniales; family Geraniaceae; genus Erodium; species Erodium maritimum. The sequence continues at coordinate 7,788,977 of OY997588.1, read as the reverse complement.
CTAAAATCTTGGATGTTATGGAATACTTTACTTCCCAAGGCAGCCTCTTTTTGACATCTGTAGATGTACACCTCATCTAGTTTGGAGCTCTTTCATCCCCACAAGGCTCTTAATCCTTGCTTCCAGAAGCTCCAAAATAGGGAGACACAAGCAGATGCAAACACATCAATAATGGAAGGGGCATCTTTAGCCTTTTCCTATTTGCCAATTGTGCACTCAAATATGGCTCTTACATTTCCATGGCCCATATTCAATTCACGTCGTAAGTCCCAAAATAGTGTCAGGCACAAAACACTTGCCTACACTTAAAAAGTGTTCGGGAGTCCTTTCTTCCAATGGGAGTTTCCTGCCTCTTACCACTTCCCAGTAGCGTTCACTGAATTATGTAAGGTTGTATTTCCATGGGGACCACCTTTGTTGGTTCAAACCCCACATATATGATACCTTTTATCAATACACTTAACATATAATCTAGTCATAACATTATACTAACAAGTTCCTCAAAAATATGTTGCAAATAAATGAATGATGAGATATCAAATAATCCCTCTGTCCCAGAATAAATGTCAGGATTTGACTTTTTACCGCTCGAGTTGTTATAACTAATTTTTGAAGGATGTTATCATTAACCCATGCTTAATTAGCCAACTAAAATGGCAGGGAGTAACATACATGGTGTTACATGCTAATGAGCATTACTGCTAATTTATTAGCAATGTCCATGTGACTTTAAATCTGTTATATTTTTGGAAAACTTTTACAGCATAGATAATCAACTATGTGGTTCTGTTGGGATTTTTCATTCTTAATACATTTTACACTGTTCATAGTGCTTCATCCTTCAAAGGTAGGAGACTACATAGAACCAAACCACTTGTGAGCTAAAGTTCATCCTCTTATTTCAGTTCGTAGGTGGCTTGGGACTTTCTTGGCAGCTATCTTTTGGCATTCTGGTTCTTCTGTATTTCTACTCTCATTACTTCTTTGCAAGCGGAGCTGCTCACATCGGAGCCATGTTCACTGCCTTCCTGTCCGTTGCCAGTGCTCTGGGCACTCCTCCACTCTTTGGGGCCATGGTGCTGGCCTTCCTCTCCAACCTCATGGGTGGCCTTACCCACTATGGGATCGGGTCTGCACCTGTTTTCTACGGCGCCAACTATGTCCCCCTCGCACAATGGTGGGGCTACGGCTTCCTCATCTCCGTAGTCAATATCATCATCTGGCTCGGAATAGGAGGTGTTTGGTGGAAGTTCATTGGGTTGTGGTAAAAAAATATCAAATTTGCTGAGCCAAAGTTTAAGAAACTTTCTTAAATTAGTCCTGTGTTTTCGATTCTTTTGAGTAGAAATAATTGGAAGAGGGAATGTTGGGTGTACCGATGAGGTCTGTTTAGAACATAATTTAAGAGGTTTGAGTATCAGAAATTTTGAGAGGCATGACAAAATGCATGCTGTTATATTACCATGTAATTGATTTGTTGAGTGCCTCATAAAAGCTTTTATTCATATGCTATATTCTACTATGAAATGGCTAATCACTTTCAACGCGTGGATGCCAAAATGCACCGATTCGATCCGGACCTAATGCCCAAATTGACTGCGGGTTGAATAATTCTGGTTCCTGGATGCTTTATACATATAGAAATAAATTCATTAATATAAATTTATTATAAATTGACTTTTAGTGAAGATATATGTTGAATTGGATTTTAGGGAACAAAAAATTCTTGCACTCGGGTTGTGGAAAATAATTGGTACTTGTACCGAAAAATATTATGCTATGGAGAATTGGGGGGATCAGCGAACAACAGGACAGACGAGGACCGGGTACCAGCCTTGTCATTTCACATGAATCCCCAGGCCGGTCCCGGAGGCAGGAAGAAGTCTCTAGGGATGGCCCATCAACCTTCCCCCTGACGATCACAGGTTCGGTAGCACCAATGAGGCAGAGCGTCACCCTTGGGTGACCCAACGGTTTCCAGACCCCACTTTGAACATTGATTGTTGGTGAATTTTCATTACTCTGCTTTTCAGTTTATCGTTATTAGATTTGGTTGCCTGCTTTTTTATTACTCTAATTATTTCTGTTTGGTTATGACTTTTAGTCGCCAATAGGGCACATCAACAACATGTATTTGACGTGACGGTAGTACAGGGTTTCACTGTTTACTCCAACAAGAATTTAAGCATGTAGTGACTCTTTTAATGAAACGAAATATCAATTTACTAAAAAAATAAAAGGTACTTGTACCGAAAAAAATTAGTAGCAGCGGTTTTATGGTTATAATCGCGTCCACGAAAGTGAATCCGTTACATGCGTGGGCGAGAAAAGTATGGGTTGAGCAAAAGGCGATGATTGAGATGGATTGGGTGTGATATAAAGTTGATTAAAAGTAAGTGGTTAGAGCATTTCCAGCAATAATCACCTATTATAACAAAACAAAACAAAAAACAGCCGATAAGAGAGAAAAAGCAAATGATATGTGAATAGGAATTACACTACAATAGGTGATTGAATAACTTTTTATATATTTTTTTGCGACGTGGTGAAATATTATTAAAACTTTAAAACAATACAAAAATATCCATACATAGGTAGATGAATCTGACACTGAATTCTATATTATAGCCTGGGGTTTTGTTGCAAGATATATGTATCAACACTCTGGACCTGTAGATATAGTCTCACAGACACTATGTGGATGGTAGAGCAGAAAAAAAAAAGCAAAAGGAAAAAAAAAGAACACGATCTGCTACCAATTTGAGATTGTGTGGATATATCTAGACTTGCTGGTATGCCTCATAGAAAGTTATACAAATGTCTTCTCGATCGCGCACTAGTTGGTCGCATACTTTAGAAAAGGTTGGGTGTTTTATCCGATGGGGAGGGGTTGAGACTATTCGGCCCAATATGATGTGGGACAATACTTCATCCAATAAGTCATGATTCTTGGCGGGGTTGCTTGGCGAACCTCGCTTGGGTAGGGACCCCTCATCGTCCTTATAGATGATCGATATGAAGGGAGTTCCGGTCAGCTCCAACGCTCTTTTAAGTCGGTTTGTTCGAGCATACACCTGATTAGCCTTATCCTTGGCCAGAGATAATGTTGTCGTTGGGCCTAAAAACGGAGCGAGGTGCTCAAACACTACTATTATTACCAGGTTAGGATATAGATGTAGAGGCGGGTGATATCTCTCCTCCTCAACCTCTCTCTCCCACTAATTAGCCCACGTTAGCTAGGTCATAAATCGTTGTGATCCCGACCCCTCTAGCATCCTGGATCTGATGCGCCCACTAAAACTTGAAGTCTCCTTAGCCATGTCACAAATCTCCAATTAGGTATACATCCCACGGAAAGGCTCCCGGGTAAGGAAACCTAGTAGTGGAATATGTAGGTGACGAGTTTGGAAAACCAACGGAGGTCTCAGTTCTCTCACCCATATCCTCGGTTGTTGCTCGATCCTCCCCTCCGCTCTCCTCACCTAAGGCGTTATCCATTCCGTCATGAACAACTTGTTCATATCCAGTCCCAACGAGGCCCAAAGAGATGCAACGAACCTTGGTTCGAATGGTCCCACCCCCGGGATGAGAGCTTAACAGTCCCCGATCTTGTGGTTGAGATAGTCACACCAAGTGCAAAACCCGAGGAGCCTCTCGTACCGAAGGCCTATTCGGGTAGGCTCCCAGTGTCTTGGGAAAATCAGTCGGACCTACCAATAGAGAGGCATGTCCACATCTAAGCTTACCCGAAGCAGCATGAACTCGTTCCATCTTTGTCAGCTCGGGAACGACGTCATAGCGACCTCTCACCCTAGTGTGTTCGCTTGGAGCTCCCGAATCCGATCATTTCGTTCGTCCCCTAGCACGTTGAATGCTCCCACCCCGATCTCCATATGCCGGAAATTGAGAAAATTTGGTTGCATGCATTGTTGGAACAAAATCAACATAAGGGGATAACCACTAAATCCCCATGGGCCCCGGTGACGGACGTCCAGAACGCCATCACATCTCGAGTCAGGGGCTCCACCTCCATACCCCTCACCCTCTAGTATGCCATCACCACCCAGCAAAGGGTTTTGAGGTTGCACGAGACGTTGAGAGGAGAAGACCCGTCAAGGCATACCAGTACCGTTTATTAGCCATGACATGGACTGCTCCATCTGGGACCACCACCACCTCGTCCTCCTCGTCATCTGCTAGTGAAACTTACCCTATTTGGCTCTAAATAGTCTCCAGGACGTCCTTCACCGCAGCAAATGGCAGAGGAAAGCTGAGGATGGAAGTTTTATCCGTCGATACAAATACGGAGGTGGGGGATGCCAAGATTGGCTGGTGAATATAGATGAGACAAAATTGGTCCAAGGGAGGAAGCGAAAAAATGATGAGCGAGGGGAGGATGGCTCTCCTCCGATGACGACGACGATTTCCAGTAGAAACCTTAATCGGCTCATTTCTGTACACACATAGAGAGACTAAACGTTATTTTTTTTGGATGAGTGACTGTCCTTTTCATAATTATTTTAATAATACTTTTTTACTTTAATTTTTTTAAAAATATAAATGATAAATGATGATTATGGAATTAAAACATGGGTAAACTACAAATATCTACCCCAAACTTGTAACGTTTAACTGATACATACCCTAAAGTTTTTTTTAACTGATACCTACTCAGATGTTTAGTTTTTTAATAGATAGCCCAAACAAACAGCTAAAATGACGAAAATGCCCTGAAGTGATTTTTTAAATAATTTTTTAAAAATAAAAGTGAAGTGATTTAATAAGTACATATATATACCTAACAAAAGTGATTTTTTAAATATTTTTTAAAGTAATTACTGAAATGTAGTTGATGGTATTTTCGTCATTTTAACTGTCTACTTGGGCTATCTGTTAAAAAACTAAACATCTGAGTAGGTATCAGTTAAGAAAAAAGTTTAGGGTATGTATCAGTTAAAAATTACAAGTTTGGGGTAGGAATTTGTAGTTTACCCTTGAAACATCAAAGTAGATTAAAAACTAATACAAATTTATTTTTAAATTTAAAAATAAAATAAGATAAATAAAGGTTTTGATCAAGTTGAGTGACATTTCTAAGGGTTAAATATATAAAATTACCATTATAGGTTGGTTACGAACGATAAAGTATCTTAAAATATTAGGAGTGATATTTTTAAGGATTAGATGTATAAACTTATTCTTGTATGTTGGTCACAAACAATAAGATATCTTGCATTATTGGTCACTATTGAATACATGTAAATGATCTCTGACCAATTAATAAGAGATAAAAGATCTGTGATCAATTCATAAGCGGTGTACATGATATATATCAAATTCATAAAGACATGTAAATAACATGTGACCAAAACATAAGATCCTGCATTTAACATTTTTAAACTTTAAATAATTTACTATTTGCAACCGATACATAATGGTATGTTTCTATATAGAAAGAACTTCATGTCACTTCGTTGTACTAAAGTCAAAACATCAAATCATAACCCACATATATGAAACATATCAGATAATAACAGTTTTACCTTATTAATTCTCAAAATGTATCAAAATCTGTTAGGTGTGACTAACGCCGTGAAACACCAGTCACATGCTTGTCACATGCTCTAAAACTTTCCTAAAATGGAAACTTCAACTTTTCGTTTATTCTCAAATCATAACGTAGATCTTTCGTTTATTCTTAAATTATAACGTAAACCTTTTCGTTATTTTCAAATCATAACTCTGAACTATCAACTTTTTCTGTTAGTCAATAAACGACCGTTAAACTTTTGGACAGAAAAGGCGATCAATGTTACTACATGACAATTTACGTTTTCTTGGGTTAGGATTTAGTAATAAACGAAAGATAGGAGTTAGGACATGGAGTAACCCCTTCTGTATGTAACCCTATTTTAATTAGTTCTTTCATATCCCTTAACATTTGTTGATACTCCTACAATTCATTTGGAGACATACTTTTACTCCGTCTTTGTATATTTTATTTGTTGAACAATTAGTTGGTTATCGAATTGTCTGGTTTGATAAAGGCAGTACACCTATCTTACACAACCGAGGAGTGTTTGCACCTTTGCATCGAAGAGTCTCAAATGATCCATCATTTACTTCAGAGTCCTTATAGTCGTCGTCGTTATTGGTGACGACTCTTTCTTTACAGCTTTACGTTCCGTCTTTCATCTCCTCTATCACGTTGGTTTTGTCTTCGCTCTGTCTCTTATTTAGGACCGACAAAGTTGAGAGTTTTGGCAACCTTTTTGGATCACGTATTGAGAGTATGCTCTCCGCTGAACTACGAAAGTCAAAGGGGAATTGGATGGTAGCAGGATGGTTCAAACAATTTCCTATTCGACTAGCAATATTAGCAGAACAATATCTATGTAGTCCCCTTAGTCTGGAGGATTCTAATCACCAATAGACATTCGAGTCGACACCTTCACAGTCTTGCAGGAGACTTATCAACAGATCTGAGATACACCCCATATAACATCGAGATGATGACAAATTGTGTCATTTCTTTTCTAGTTTTCTGTTTAGTTTCACTATCCACAATGTACCTAGGAGACAAAGTAAAATAACTCTATAAGCTCAAGGCGTCGGTACCTGTCTCACGGTGAGGTCTTGGACTATAATTTCGAACTCAAATCTGTATAAAGATTGCATTTACAGTAGTTAAATTCCAATTAAAAAAATCCCCTCTAATCAAATAATTAAGGGTTAAATATTGAAACTTAATCTTAAGTATTGGTCACGAACACTACACTACCCATGTTTTCAAAATGAACACTACATTACCCTTAAGTATTGGTCACACGTTTTGTTAGTAAAAATGGACGGAATTTTCCACCCGTTAGTCATATGACCTCAAGTGTCATATAATGGATGGTAAAATGACGTTTTTTTGCCCTTAAGTATTAGACCTCTATACATTTTATAAGAAACAATAACTAGGGTACAATGGTAATGTTCCTTATAAAATGCGTAGAGGTCATATAATTAAGGGGAAACGTCATTTTACCATCCATTATATGACACTTGAGGTCATATGACTAACGGAATGGAAAATTCCGTCCATTTTTACTAACAAAATCGCGTGACCAATACTTAAGGGTAGTGTAGTGTTCATTTTGAAAACGTGGGTAGTATAGTGTTCGTGACCAATACTTAAGAGTATAGTGTTTGTGACCCTAGTGTGTTCGCTTGGAGCTCCCGAATCCGATCATTTCGTTCTTCCCCTAGCATGTTGAATGCTCCCACCCCGATCTCCATATGACGGAAATTGAGAAAATCTGGCTGGATGCATTGTTGGACCAAAATCAACAAAAGGGGATAACCACTAAATCCCCATGGGCCCCGGTGACGGACGTCCGCCATAGTTTCCAAGGATGGGAAGAAGAACGCCATCACATCTCGAGTTAGAGGCTCCACCTCCATACCCCTCACCCTGTAGTATGCCATCACCACCCCACAAAGGGTTTTGAGGTTGCACGAGACGTTGAGAGGAGAAGACCCGTCAAGGCATACCAGTACCGTATATTAGCCATGACATGGACTGCGCCATCTGGGACCACCACCACCTCGTCTTCCTCGTCATCTGCTAGTGAAACTTCCCCTAGTTGGCTGTAAATAGTCTCCAGGACGTCCTTCACCGCTGCAAATGACAGAGGAAAGCCGAGGATGGAAGTTTTATCCGTCGATACAAGATACGGAGGTGGGGGATGCCAAGATTGGCTGGTGAATACAGATGAGACTAAAGTGGCCCAAGGGAGGAAGTGAAAAAAGGATGAGTGAGGGGAGGATGGCTCTCCTCCGATGATGACGACGACGATTTCCAGTGGAAACCTTAATTGGCTCATTTCTGCACACACATAGAGAGAGACTAAACCTTATTTTTTTGGATGAGTGACTGTCCTTTTCATAATTATTTTAATACTATTTTTTTGAGTTTATTCAAAAAAAATATAAATGATAATGATGATTATGGAATTAAAACATAAAAGTAGATTAAAAACTAATACAAATTTAATTTTAAATTTAAAAATAAATAAATAAGTAAAGGTTTTGATCAAGTTGAGCGACATTTCTAAGGGTTAAATATATAAAATAACCATTATAGGTTGGTTACGAACAATAAAGTATCTTAAAATATTAGGAGTGATATTTTTAAGGATTAAATGTATAAACTTACTCTTGTATGTTGGTCACAAACAATAAGATATCTTGCATTATTGGTCACTGTAGAATATATGTAAATGATCTCTAACCAATTCATAAGAGATAAAAGATTTGTGACCAATTCATAAGCCATGTAAATGATATATTTCCAATTCATAAAGATATGTAAATAACATGTGACCAAAACATAAAATCCTTCATTTAACATTTTTAAACTTTAAATAATTTACTATTCGCAACCGATATATAAGGGTATGTTTCTATATTTAACCTTATTTTTAATTAATTCTTTCATATCTCTTAACATTTGTTGATACTCCTACAATTCATTTGGGGACATACTTTTACTCCGTCTTTGTATATTTTATTTGTTGAACAATTAGTTGGTTATCGAATTGTCCGGTTTGATAAAAGCAGTACACCTATCTTACACAACCGAGGAGTGTTTGCACCTTTGCATCGAAGAGTCTCAAATGATCCATCATTTACTTCAGAGTCCTTATAGTCGTCGTCGTTATCGGTGACGACTCTTTCTTTACAGCTTTACGTTCTGTCTTTCATCTCCCCTATCACGTTGGTTTTGTCTTCGCTCTGTCTCTTATTTAGGACCGACATAGTTGAGAGTTTTGGCGACCTTTTTGGATCACGTATTGAGAGTATGCTCTCCGCTGAACTACGAAAGTCAAAGGTGGAATTGGATGGTAGCATGATGGTTCAAACAAACCCCGATTCGACTAGCAATATTAGCACAACAATATCTCAGTAGTCCCCTAGTCTGGAGGATACAGACAACCAATAGACATTCGAGTCGACCCCTTCACAATCTTGCAGGAGAGTAATCAACGGATCTGAGATACACCCCATATAACATCGAGATGATGACAAATTGTGTTATTTCTTTTCTAGTTTTCTGCTTAGTTTCATTGTCCGCAATGTATCTAAGAGACAAAGTAGAATAACTCTATGGGCTCAGGGCGTCGATATACCTGTCTCACGGTGAAATCTTGGACTATAATTTCGAACTCAAATCTATATAAAGATTGCATTTACAGTAGTTAAATTTCAATTAAAAAAAATTCCCTCTAATCAAATAATTAAATTGTATTTTTTTTATTTCTTTCGATTCGAGTTCGATTGGGCCCGGAAAAGCCTACCCTGCTTAACTCCGAAAATTAAACCATCAAGACTAAACCTTCCCCGCTTAACTCATAAACTCTAATAAATATTCTTTTTAAAAACCAACTACCTGAGCAGTGATTCATTTCTTTCTGGGTTTCCATGTTTGGAGCTATCAATTCTTAGCAGAAAAAAGACAACTCTGTTCAACGCTCTCTCTGTCTCTCCTTTCTTATGCCACCACCTTGCCTATTTTCTCAACTTCAGTTTCATTCGCCATAACTCCAAGATCATATTTTTGGTGGGTTTGTTACTAATACAGCGACTCTTTGCTGGGATTTTCTGTTTTCGGGTTGCTGTTAAATTGAGAGAGCTCAAGTGGGTACTTGTCAATTTCTCAATTCGAAGCGTCTTTGGTGTAATGGCTCGTTGGAATTTCAAAAGCTGATTTGGGTTTGTTCCTGAAACGGTAAAGAACCGTTTGATTCTCGTGTTTTTATTCACTATTTGAGCCACAGCTGTTGCTGGCTCCGTATCTGAAATCTCAGGTTCATTTCTGGACTTCGTGTCTGGTTTTGAAGCGATTTGAGTTCATAAGGTGATGAATCTGATGATCATGATCAACCTCTGCAGAGTTCATAGACCCAGTTGCTGATTTTTCCTTTTTGATTTTGCAGCTTTAGCTCTGTGGGTACTGTTTGAATCGTCTGGTTATCTATTTTTGTTTTGTATCCAAAACTGTTTTGGTCTTCCCATTTTATGGCTGGAGAAGAAGATGATACATCTGCATCCTGGGATTTTTGGAGGACTCCAATCAGCATTTTATTTAAGAATGCTAGGTACAATTTGATTTTTGCAGTATATTCTCAGATGCATTTTGGTGGATTGGTTCAATGTTTATGTTGTTTGCATCTTATGAGCAGACATGTCTTCGCAATGGATGAACTTGGATCAGAAATTTCTCAGATTGCATTGCCCGCATCACTGGCGTTGGCCGCAGATCCTATTGCCTCTCTTGTTGATACAGCATTTGTAGGCCAAATAGGTGATCATCTAATAATTACATGATGCAAAATAGTATATCTGTCTTTGATATATATTTTTGAACCAAAAACTTATTTCAGTTCTCTCAAAGTATCCATGCTATCACTTATTGATCTCATACGTTCACTTTCGTTTAATTTGTATTGTATTTTCCCCTTGATCTGTTCAGGTCCAGTAGAGCTTGCAGCTGTAGGAGTGTCTATCGCCCTTTTCAACCAAGTAGCGAAGATTGCCATATTCCCACTAGTTAGTATCACAACCTCCTTCGTGGCTGAGGAAGACACCATAGCAAGGACAAGACCTGAAGAACACGAGTCTGAGTTGGAAACAGCTTCAAGCAATAATAGTGAAAGCAGAGAGTTGCTACCAAAACATGGTAAGCAAATTTTCTATTGACAACATTAAAAGTTTAGAAAAATGTAATGAGTTCATGTCCTTTCCATTCTGTTCTTCAGATTCTGATGAGAATGCATCCATGCCAACACAGTTCAGCAGAAGCTATGATATTGAGAAGCTTGAGCATCAAAGAAGGCACATTCCTTCGGCATCATCTGCATTGGTTATTGCTAGCGCTCTCGGCCTCATCCAAGCCGTGTTCCTGATATCAGCAGCAAAACCGTTATTGAACTTTATGGGAGTCAAGTCTGTGAGTATCATCAGCATCATCTTCACTTTGTTGAATTTACATTGTTAATCAACTTATAGAGCAACATTTTTTGCGTGAATAGGATTCACCGATGCTAAGCCCTGCACAACAGTACTTGATATTGAGGTCTCTTGGTGCTCCTGCCGTTCTTCTCTCACTGGCTATGCAAGGTGTCTTCCGGGGCTTCAAGGACACAAAAACACCTTTACATGCTGTTGGTATGCCTTGAAGGACTTGAGTTCATCTGTTTATCTCTAAGAACTTGCATTCCAAACTTAGTTCTAATCGATTTGCTTATCTTTTATCCAATTCAGTTGCTGGAGATTTGACAAACATCATATTAGACCCAATATTTATGTTTGTTTTCCGCCTCGGTGTTAGTGGTGCAGCCATTGCCCATGTTATATCTCAGTAAGCCATATCCTGGTGTACGATATTATTTCGTTATTTTGTACTTGCAAGCATCACTTATTACATGTGTCTTATTTCAGGTACCTAATTGCAGTTATATTGCTTTGGAGATTAGTTAAACAAGTGGATCTTTTGCCTCCAAGTATCAAGCATATGCAATTCGGGCGATTTCTCAAAAACGGTATGCACTTAGTAGTAAGTTCTACCAAATTAACAATGGGATGCCTTAGGTTTCAAGGAAATTTGTGCATATTGGAGTTATATTTTGGAGTTTATAGTTTTTTAACATTATTGCGGTTGGTTTGTATTCTTGAAAAGCAGGTTTTCTATTATTAGTGAGAGTCATCTCCGTGACATTCTGCGTGACTCTGGCTGCATCGTTGGCTGCACGCCTAGGATCAACGGCCATGGCTGCATTTCAGGTCTGCTTGCAGGTTTGGTTGGCCACATCTCTTCTTGCTGATGGGCTAGCTGTAGCCGGGCAGGTTAGTAATAAAGTTGATGTTATCAACTTTGTGATCAAAATCCAATGAACTGTGAGAACTCAATTTTCTTAGGTATATATATATAGAGAGAAAAAGACGTTCGGGTAGAAACCACACTTATAGTTAACACACCTTGAAAGTACGAAATCTGTGGCTTCAAAAATGAAATATTGTGTTAATATGAAATCTACATCATCAAAATATGAAATCCACAGAAAAAAATGTATATCATCAAAATATGAGATCTAGGCAAAGCTTCAATCTCAGTTGTCCTTTATTTTGATCCAATAGTCAAAGTTTTTTGTTATGCATTGTAAGGGTGTTTCTCCCTGAACCCAACCATATATATATAACGGGTTTCGCGGGCTATAACTCGGTTGCTTGTCACTCCTTTAGGCCATACTTGCAAGTGCATTTGCTCAAAAGGACTACAGCAAGGCATCGGCCACTGCATCCCGAGTTCTGCAGGTGCTATTATACGCAGAAAAAATATCCTAATGTTTCTTCTTAGTGTACTGTAATGTTCTCTGAAACTCGGTGATGGGTTGATTCACAGTTAGGCCTGGCTCTGGGACTCATTCTTGCTGTAACCCTCAAACTTGTTATGGGTTTTGGCGCAAAACTATTTACACAAGATAGCAATGTTCTCCACCTCATTAGCATAGGTGTTCCGGTACAATTCTTTGCCTTCATACAACAAAAACTTATCGTCGCTTCTTTCAATTCTTCTGTAACTAATGTCTCTGTGTTTTCGTGTTATAGTTTATTGCTGCAACTCAACCCATAAACGCCTTGGCCTTCGTTTTCGATGGTGTGAATTTCGGTGCATCTGATTTTGCTTACTCAGCATACTCCATGGCAAGCTTTATGACCATACATGTCTTTTGATTTGATTGTTTCGATTGGGAAATCAAGAGTGTTATGTTTGATCAGGTAATGGTGGCAATGGTGAGCATAGTCTGTTTGCTCATTCTCTCGTCCGTTTATGGATTCATCGGCATATGGGTTGCTCTGACCGTCTATATGAGTCTCCGAGCATTTGCTGGCTTCTGGAGGATTGGGACCGGGACTGGACCTTGGAAGTTTCTTTGGAGCTAAATGTTACAAGTACCCCAGGAAATGTCCAAACTCCAAGTGTTAATGTGGCTAGGTTATAGAGTCTGTACTTAGAACCAAAAATAAAATAAAATTGTAGAGTAAGTTGCGATAACTACTAAATAAAAAAACAGAGCACAGATTGAGCATTGAGTTAGGTTTCAGACAACTAAGATGCTTCAACACAAATAACTAGTGCATCTGCACATGTTAATTCAAAAACTTACCCTGTCTTAAACAAGTAAGAGGTACATGAAATTGAAATTTTGAAGTGAACCAATAATATTTCATATTTTAGAATTCAACATCAATCAATCTGTAGCCTCTGCAGATCATACAAGTCAAAGCTTAACATGGCACTGCATTTTGTCCACTTGATGCTTAGTTCTTGAGACTGAGGAAAAGTCAATCTTTTGAACATGATATCTACCTCACTTACTCACTGTAGATCATCCAAAGCATTATGAGACAAAGTTATGAAATTTAGGCTCCATTGATTTCAATTATGAAGAAAAAAAACTAGCCAATGTCAGGATTTTGTGGAAGCAACAATCAAAATAATAAGCAGGGAAATACTGGAGTACAACGATCCCCTGGAACTGTAATAAATGTCATTTGAGATTTTTGGGATTTCCAAAATGAGTTTCACTGATAAGAACAAAAAATCAAACTATATGCATAAACCTGAGTCGTCTAAATCCAGAAAAGAAAAACACTGCAAGTCTACATAATGGCGACAAAAAAAGTGAATCGAGTTCCATATCAAAGGTAGCAGCGAAGCAGGAGCATCATTAGATTATAAAATCGAACGACAAAAACTAAAGACTGGGTTCCATCACCTCGAGTAAATCCAGGTTCAGGCTTTGCAAAGGGAAGGGAGAGAAGGAAATTTTTTTTGGACCATTTCTCGATTTGTGCGTGTCATCCTTGCGCAAGGGCCATGCTAATCTTCTCTGCATCGTTCCAATTTAAATAGTCTTACATTTCAGACAATTAAGATGATTGAACATAAATAACTACTGCATCTGCATCTGCATCTGCTTGTGTGTGTTCAAAGACCTATCTTGTCTTATGGAAGTAGTAGCATAATTTAAAATTTTGAAGTGAACCATTTTTAAACATTCTTTTTACACATACCTGAAAAATGACCAGTTCCTGACCAGTGAGAGAGACCTGTTTGTTCAAGATACACTTGAAGCACAAACCAAGCTGACTTCAATTGGAGATGCTATATGGGATGAGAAACTTGAACTATACCTTCAAGCATCATCTTAACTCGGCTTTGGTTCATTATTAAAATCTTCAGTAGAGTAGACTAAAACCACATGTCCAAGCACTGTAATAGTCATCAAGAAGTACACGTTTTGAGGGTTTATATCATAAGAAAGTAAACTTGCTAGAGCATTGCTCGAATACTCATACACATAAATCATATATATCAAAGGCATATTCAGTGAACCTATACACTTGGATTAAGATGATTGAACTGAAAAAAGATTGAAATACTAAATAAAGAAAATAGAACGTGATCCTAAAAATTATAATGATTGAAGATATATAACTATTCCACAGTGTTGACTGAAGGACCCATCTTGCCTCATCCAAAAAGGAAACGCTAGCAAAATTTACAAATTTGAAGCAGACCATCTCAAAAGCAAATCTTTTGTGGCCATGGGAATGAGATGAAAAATGGCCACTACTTTGAGTCTTTGACGATGCAAGCAACACGCTGAAATACAAGTAAAGTTTCCAAAATAGATAAGAGTGATAATACTCAGGAAGAAAGTATAGCTCCTCTTTGACAAAGTCACATTCGTGAGACGGTTAAGATAATTCAAGTTAAAGCTTAACATGTAAGGGGACACTGCATTTTGCTAATTTGAGGACTAGTTCTTAGACTTTAAGGAAAAGCGCATCTTCTGAATATGATAAGATCTATCTCAGTGTAAATATCATCTAAAGCATTGTGAGACAAAAGTTACTGAATTTAGAGTCCATTGCTTTCAATTACAAGGAGGAAAAGAAATTCAGTGAACCCATGAAACTGACAAACAAATGCACTAGTTATTGTCATTTGAGACTTTGGGGATTTTCAGAATGGAAGAAATCAAGTTGGTCTCATCAAACAAGCAACAAAATGAGCCTTCACTAATAACAACACCATAAAATCAAACTATGCATCTGAATCGTCTAAATGCAGGAAAAAAAACACACCAAATCAAAAACAGCAGCAAAAATAGTGAATCACAATCTCGAATTCAAATCCCATATGAAAGGTAACGGCGAAACAGGATCTTCAGCAGGCTTAAGAATGAAAGAAGAATTGAAAGCACAAAAAAAAACATCGAACCGGTTCCATTACCTCGAGCAAATCCACGAGAGAGGTCGGAGACTGAAACCCTAGGGGTCGAGTTGCAGAGAAGAAAAAGGAAAGGAAAAAAATTTGGACCATTTCTCGATTTGTGCGTGTCATCCTTGCGCAGGGGCCATGCTAATCTTCTCTGTATCGTTCCAATTTTATCGGATGTCCCCGAAGGGACGAACTTTGAAGCTCATCTGCGGCTATATTAACTCAGAAACACTCTGGTGCTTGAGCGATGTGGGATGGAAGAGGAACACGCAACTCAACAAGAGCTGGTGCAGTGCAGTCACGTGTGGGTCACGGATTTAGCTTTTCATGTCATGTCATTTTTGTATTCAATTGTATTCCCTTAGACACTATATTTGATTAACATAAATACTTTCTATAAAATTGAGTCACTTTAAGAAATAAATTGGATTCTTTCTTCCTAACAATTTAGATAAAAATCACTTGATAACTAGGATGTTTGAATTGAATATGAATTTAACATTGAAACTAATAATATAGAACACATGAATTGTCACCATAAAACACATTTTTAACAATTGGGATGAACAAACATATACATTTGTGTAAACTTAATTATTTGTCTATCTTCCTTAAACAAGTGAATACAATTTACAAACTAGCAAAGCTTGTAATTTTAAAACAAACAAATCAACTATCTAAGACCTTTATATCACGTTTTATTTATATAATAGTGAAGAGCTAAAAAAAATCAGTCAAAAATTAGCTTTTGTTGTGTATTAAAATCGGGCTTATCTACTCACAAATATTTAATATGTCCAGTAGATGCGGTCTAAAAACACATGATAATAGTTATATTTAAACTGAAAAGCACTCATGTTTTACAACAGTAACATACGATATACAATATACAAGTTGTCACCATAAATTACATAACAAGTTACTACACTTGTGTTTATTGTAAACGACCTTTTAGTACAATTTAGATGATTAGATAAACCCATTTAAAAAAAGAAATTACAGATCGAGTTACTCAGTTGGACATGCTGTAAGGGCAAGGACATGGAGGAGCAGAAACTTGGACTATTCCTTCAAGCATCAGCATAACCTTCTTCATGGTTGGCCTCAGAGATGGGTCTTCTTGGATGCACCAAATAGCAATCATCACAAACCTCTCCACTTTCTTCATGTCACTTAATACCTCTTCATCGTCTTCAACCAGAACCTCCAGCATGCCTCTCCGGTAACACTCATAGGCCCAATCACTG
The DNA here is from genome assembly GCA_963921825.1 of Erodium maritimum. NCBI lineage: Eukaryota > Viridiplantae > Streptophyta > Magnoliopsida > Geraniales > Geraniaceae > Erodium > Erodium maritimum. The sequence continues at coordinate 7,772,393 of OY997588.1, read as the reverse complement.
AGAATCAACTTCTCTTGCCCTTCGATCTCCACCTCAACATTTCTCCTGCAGCAAACGATCTCTAGCAACATCACACCAAAGCTATACACATCCACCTTGGCGGTAATTGCCTTGTTCCTGAACCATTCAGGTGCTACGTACCCTTTAGTCCCTCGAATGGCTGTGTGAGTCTGGCTTTGGTTCATCATCAAAAGCTTGGCCAACCCGAAATCAGCAATCCTGGCGTTATAGTACTCATCAAGTAGTATATTCTGAGGCTTTATATCACAGTGTATTACCTGAGTGTTGCATTCTTCATGTAGATACACGAGTCCTCTTCCAATCCCTAAGGCAACTTGGGTTCTCTGGTTCCAACTGGGCTTCATGTCTCCAAAGAGCAAGTTTGCTAAAGTGCCATTGCTCAAGAACTCATATACCAGAAGCCGTTGCTCTCCCTCATTGCAGAAGCCAAGCAAGCGTACCAGGTTCTTGTGATGTGTTTGGCCTATCGCATTCACTTCAGCTCTGAATTCCTTCTCGCTGTCTTCAACAATTCTGTCTAGCTTCTTGACTGCAATAGGAATCTTGGAGCCCCCATGGAGTATTTCCCCTTTATAGACAATGCCGAAAGAGCCCCTTCCCAGTTCTTCCTTGTAACCATCAGTGGCTTCCACCAGCTCAGTGTAAGCAAAGCATTTCAAGTTGCTCTCCCCAATACCCTCTCCATGATAAAAGCTAGGGAGCTTCTTGTTGTACAAGAAGAAAATCCCCATACATATCACAAAGAGAAACAACAAGTTAACAAGAGCTGAGCTCCCCAAGAGAGCTGATATAACGATAACCAAAGAATCTTGATTCTTCCCTTCACCCGGAAAAGGAAGACCTGGAGGACTTGAAGAGCTTGGATTCCTCCTCACCTTTATGAAAGCCCTTCCCCTCCCAACATCAGCCAGACTCTCCCTTCCATTCGAAAGAGGGAGCTTCTTCTTCCAACAACTTTGGCCTCTGAAAATAGCTACACCACACATACAGTCTTCCAAGCAAGATTTCCTGCAGTCTTCTATGTTAGTAGGACTGAGCTGCTCGTAATCGGATGATGGCCAATCGGTATTTGTCAGGGTCACAAAATCATAAACCTCTTCTGGGTTTCTCATCATATCTGCAGATTCGCACGATATGGGATCATCCTGCTTACACCCCCCATACTGATCACTCTCATCAAGCAGAGAGAATTTTGGAGGGCACCTACAAAGTGGCCTGTCATTGCTAATGGTGCACACACTGTTATATCCACAGGGACCAGTCCCAACCCCTCCACTAATTGCTGTGCAAATGTTGTCTGGTTTAGTCCACAAAGCAGACCAGTTGCCATTGCCAGTGCTGTTTTTGGGGAAATAGTACACTGCGAAAACCCCATCAAAAGTCAAAGTTGCTCTGAGATAATTCTCTGCTGCCGAAAGGTCCGCCACATCACTGAGCCGTTCTATCATGTTGTTCTCTCTCAGCACATACAAGCTGCCAGATTCGTTGAACACCATCAGCTTTCCTGAATTGGACACGTTAACTGTATCCACAGTGTCACTCCAGAAGTAAGCATCATAGGGAAGCTCAGTGGGTATGTTCATGGTGTTGAGCACCAGATTCCCATCAGGTATCAAACGCAGCTGATACTTCCCTAAGGAGAAGTTGGTCTCTGAGCGCCTAGAAGAGAGAAAGGTCTCTCCTTTTCTCAGTACCTGTCCTGGAAGCACTGTATCAGAAGGATTTTTAAAGCTCTCCCACAAATGCTCTGACCTCTCGTGCTGAATCACCAGGTTCCCTAAGTCATTCAAAAAGCCTGTGGTGGCAGTTTGACCGTCACCGACACCTGATTTCCATAACTCCACAGCACCTTTGGGGTCATGGAGCACAAAGCCCCTGTCAGCAGTTAGCGCCACCTGCAAAATTTGAATTAGCTTAGATCTTATCTCAAAATCAATAAACGAATTAGAAGAGACATGTGAAATGATTATGGACTATTAAAGTGAGGCATGCAATTATTCGAATACTCATACTTAGTACATGCACACACCTCTGACCCTCTAGGCGCAGGGTTGGTTTTTTTAGGATACCATACTATGTTTTGATATGGTATCTTGTGGAACCATATGGCAAGCACAAAGAGATCTTGATTGTCATCGAGTTGTTGAAACCCAAAGGCGAAATCTTGATTAGGAGAGAGCCAAGGAGAGGCCTTGGGATCACCTGCAGTTAGTGTCTGTCCAACGTTTATTGTAGTTTGTGCCAGGACACAACAACATGGGAGCATCAAGAACAACAAGATGCTACAAAGAACAGAAGCCATTGCTAGATGAGTTATAGGTCTGATGAGAATTGAATGTATAGATGAGTGGAGTCAATAAGACTTGAACAAGTCTGATGAGAATTGAATGTATAGATGAGTGGAGTCATTAAGACTTGAAAAATTGGACTGATGCGGACGGGTGGTTAACAGTCAAGATAGACAATTATTTTTAACAGCGTAGGGAGAAAGCAAGTCGTTCATTCGTCCATGTTTTGCTTTTATTTGTTTGTAATGTTCCATGCAATTTGGTCAATCAATGGTCATCCGATGATGACTTTTTAGACAAATGAGTTACAATAACGGGCCAGCAAAACAGTGGTTAATGAATCAGCAAGTGAAGTTCATGATACATATATTGATTTTTTTATAAGCTGATACATATATTGATAATATCATAACATAAAAATTAACACTTTAAAACAAAGATTTTAAACATGTTTCTCTTCTAGAACTATATTGAATATGGTGTTGAATGGTAGGTTCAAAACTTAAATATGTAACATGCACGTATGTAAGACTATAGACTCAGTCTCTGACCATAAAGTCTTGGTCAGATTTTAAATTACTGGACTTGGAAGAAGGGAAAATTTCATTTTACCATCCTGGCAAACATTTAATTTCAGTTTGATACCCTGACATAAATTTTATCAGTTTCATACCCTAACCAAACTTTTAATTTCACTTTCATACCCAACCGGGTAAAATGACCAAAATACCCCTAACTATTACTCAAATTTTCAAACTCATGCCATTGGTTCAAAATTTGAAAATAAGTGAAATGACAATAATGCCCTTCATTGTTAGGGTGTTAAACTAAAAATTTCACTATTTTAAAAATAAATGTTATCCGGCATGAGTTTGAAAATTTGAGTAATAGTTAGGGTATTTTGGTCATTTTACCCGACTGGGTGTGAAAGTAAAATTAAAAGTTTGGTTAGGGTATGAAACTGATAAAAATGACATCCTGCCAGGAGTCTTTTTCGGATGTTGCAGATGATGCAAGAAATGTTATCAAAATTTCCAGGAAAATTCATTTCATGGATATTTAGTGGTCCATTGAGTCAATGGCATTGACTTTAAGAAGCAACAACACGGACACAGGACACAATATTTGTCATTTCTGGGGAGGAAGCAACTCATTCCTTTCTTAACACGCTAAGTCACTAGCCATTAATCAAAGTTAAGTCTAGATAAAGAAATCAACCTGAAGCATTACTATCTTTTAAATTTATTTTGAAAATCATTCAACGAAGACAATTTCAACATGATTCTTCACCCAAGTTGATAAAGGAGGATGTGGAACGACTGACGTGTACAAGTCAAAAATCACTCAATCCTAAGATAACTGATCATGCAGTAATATGATCCAGCTCTTCTAGAGATGGAACTCTAATGTCTCTAAACAGGGCTGGTGAAGAACATTAAATTGGCTGCAGGCACTGTTCTTCCTGAATTTCCAAACCAAAATTTTCCCTAAGATTAGCTACAAAAAGTTCATATTCACGAGACCTGACAAAGCTAATAAATCAAACAAATGCACCACATCACCAGAATTAATCAGCTGGTCCCAATAACATTTCAATACAGTTAACATTCATGCCTACGCACAGTATTGAGGGGAAGAATTAGCAAGACCTGGCAGGTGAGGTAAAGCTGCAGTAGGGTGAAATAGAAGTCAACTCCACTGAAGGGTAAGCTTTGATGAAGCTGTAACCTGTCCATTAAGTGAAAAGCAAGTTCCCAAACCCTGGAGATGTAAAGCCGGAGTTAGGGTTAGTTCCTAAAATTGAAGATCAAAACATCAAATGTTTTGGGGCATTGTATATGAACTAGTAGAGAGGTTATTTTGATGCCTTGTTTTTGTACTTGTGAGGCGCTCTGTGAATCTGAAGAACAGCAACGAAATTGGGAATCAGAAGACGAGCAGAGTCGAATTTCCGAAGCGCGATCGGCAATGGCTCCATATACGAGTGAGTGGCGAAGCAGGATCATCGTCCAAAATCCATAGTCATAGGTAGCGAGGAGCATTAACGTTTCTCGACTTTCGCAGAGGCCGTTCTGGATTTCTCCTCCACGCCATTTTTAAGATGACCGCCAAAATGTCTAGTCTAGTGTTAAAAGCCGTTATGACTTATTATTATGACTGTGTTTTGATTTATAATTTTTTCATAAGTAATTTTGATACATATAAAAATGACTCATGTAAAAACTTAAATAGTGATATGAGAATTCAGATCTTAATACAAGACAAAGATTATCATCAGATCTTAATAGAATGACTCCAACAAATCTAACTGTCTTCTGGGTTTTGGGTTAATTACGTTCACGTATTTCAGATTATACATGTTTAATGGATGTGTATCTTAAACTTATTTCGTAACGAATATATACGCCGAATTACCAGTTTGTAACAACATTCATAATAGCAGCCCATCGAAATTTGGAAGTAATTCAGGTGGAGATCGAGAGAGAGGGTGTTCTGGATTTAGAGTTTCGTTCTTTTGGAAACATGGTGTGTCTTGTTACTTGTGTAGACCCTGTTTTTGATGCGGCGATGAAGGAGACGAAGTGGTGTTGATTGGAGAGGTGGTTCGTATTAACCAACTGTTCAGGGGATTTGGTGCTCAAAAGTGGGTTTTTTTCTTTCTAGTGGGTGGTTGTTGATGATTTGCCTTTTCATGGTTGGAGCATCGATAACTTTTTGTCCATCGAAAAACTGTTCGGCTCTGTTTTACCGATCCAAGGAAAGGAACTTGGGGCTTCTACTGGTCGCGCTTATGTCTTGCTGCATAGTGATAATGTTTGGAGGGGCGCGAAGGTGGAGTTGGTTCCTGATGAAAATGTTTTTCGTGTCTTTGTTCAAGACGTAGATGAGTGTAGAGTCTCTATTGCCATAGCTCGGGAGAGGTGATCGGTGATCCTGTACACTCTGATGATGTTTTCGAGTCTGAGGATAGTTCAAAAGTCGGTGTTTCAGGATCAACCTTTTTTGCGAGTGAAGACTCTAAGGAGGGTGTTGATCTTGAAATTAACAGAGGAGAGGAGTTAAGGATCGACTCCGTGTTGGTCTCCAAATCATCACCTTTTATTTCGAGGTTCATTGAGTTTGTCGGTCCAAACATATTCTTTGTTACTCCGACAATCCATCAGTGTGTGGCAGTTCCGCTTCGTGCTTATGGTGTTTTGATTGAGGTGTATTATCATCGCCCCTCTCCTTCTACTGGTAACACACGTGCTGAGGATGTCTTGGATTTCACTGGTGAGGGTCGGGACCTGGAGAAGAGAAAGTCTAGAGGTCACGGGAAAAAAACATAAACAACAAAGGTTGTTTATCAGATCAAGCTCAAGTCTTGCAGTAAGGATGAGGTAGTGTTGTGGTTACGGTCTCGTCGGTTGGTAAAGTGGATCAACTTGTTTGGGACTCTTGTTTGGCCATGGGTTTTAAGCATTTGGTTAAAGCATTGAGTTTTGGGGACGAGGTCGTAGGGGAGACCAAAGTTTCGTCTGAATCTGGCGACGATCCAGCTTTGGTCAGTGTGGTTCGGTTGACCTCATTATTAGGTGTCAGCTTGGTTGCAAAGATTTTTTTGCACTTTGTTGTGGACTGGACTGTGTTTTTAGTATATGTGTTTTGATAGGTTGAACCACCCTGCCTCAAAGAGGTTGAGCAGAACGCGTCTCACCACTACCAAAAGATAGTAGAACGAATTTAAAATTGACTCTTGAACAAGCACTCACATGACTCGACATAAAGGGGAAGAAATGGCAGAGCAAGAGACCACAATCTAAAAAGAGGAAGGAAGAAAGACAAGAAAAAAAAAAGGCTGAGAAAGAACAACAATCGACGATACCATCCGGGATCTAAGAGTCAAGGAGCGTCCCTTCGCATGAAGCCATATAAATACTCCAAACTAGAACTTCGATAAAATGATAACCGGATCAAAAACCGGAGCACTATGAGAAAACCTAGCGTTTCGAGCCCGACGAAGAAATCATAAATCCAACCATGGACTCCACTTGTAACCAGAACAAAATAAAATTGTAGGCCAAATGAACGAGAAACAAGCACTGCTAAATCAACAAAACAAAGAACACAAATTGTGAGCCTTAAGTTACATTTCAAACAACTAAGATGCTTCAACACATATAAATAACTACTGCATCTGTCTGTGTTGATCCAAAACCTATCCTGTCTTAAAGAAGTAATAGCTAGCTGAATTTAAAAATCTGAAGTGAACCATCCAAAAACATTCCTTTGTACTCAAACATGAAACCAATCTGGTTCCAAGCATTCGCATAACTTGGCTTTGGTTCATCCTTGAGAGCTTCAGCAGAGCAGCACTAATTCAGAAGTCTGAGCACTGTAATAGTCATCAAGAGGTACACTTTTTGAGGGTTTATATCATAACAAAGTAAGCTTGCTGCATATTCCTCAAGTACTATCTGATATATATATATTGAACCAAAACCCATGAATTAAAAAAAGATAATAACCGGAAAAGATTCAAACACTAAATCAAGAAAATAGAATGCAATTTTCAAAGTTAAGATGATTGAAGATATGAAACTATTGCGGACAGTTGATCAACTGAACGAGGCCATAATCATAAGAGCATCTCCAATGGTTTGGCATGACTAGTGTCAAGAAGTCATGGTAGGAGGTGTTTTTTGGCTGGTGCTTTTTGGCTTCATGGCTTCTCCAATAGTCTAACATGACTAGTGTCAAGAAGCCATAGTTTGTAGTTGTTTTTGGAGCAAAATGGGCTTCTCTCTCCTTTAAAGTAGTTCCTACCACGACGACGCGTCGTTGCAGGATTCTACAACGAACCCTTGACACGACGCCCCGTGCCAACGAGTCGTGCCAGCACTTGCAACGACCCGCTGGAGGTGCTCTAAGGGTATGAAATCGAAAGAAATTTTCAAAAGAAAACCCACCGGACTAGGGTTTCAAAAGAAATTTTTTTGGACCATTTCTCAATTTGTGCGTGTCATCCTTGCGCAGGGCCATGCTAATCTTCCCTGTATCATTCCAATTTTGGTTATGTCCTCGAAGGGACAGTCTAACGCTCTCCGCTCAGCCTATATTAACTCACAAACGCTACAGTGCTTGATCAATGTGGGACTAGTGATTCCTATAGAAGTGACGTATAAAAAGAATTTGACCATGATTTGAAATAGGATTAACTGTAAATCAGTAGTTTTATACGATCACTGTTTTGCGGGTCCTTGTGGTCGATCTCTTTATTTTGTGGTAGTTTATGATGTTAAGCAATTTTCTCAGTTAGAAATATGAGCATTTCATTTGTAAAGCTTCAAAAATGACCAAAATCACAAGCCCTGATAATCATTAGAAACTACACGTTATGAGGATACATGTGCTAAAGTGCATTGCTCAGATACTCATTTCACCATGTTAGTTAGTCGGGCTAATTACGCAAATATACACGAACATTTTTCACAAGATCCATTGACGTTTATTATGTAAACTTGCTAAAGCGCATTGCTCAACTAAACGTTTTTCATATGCACTTACATGTGCACATATGCGTAAGTTGGAACGTTGATGGATCATGTGAAAGATGTGTAATCGTTAGTTCGTGCCAGCGTATATCGATTATCACGGGCATATTCAGTGAACCTATTATCGATTACACACTTAAGATGATTGAACTGGAAAATATTCAAATAATAAATCAAGAAACCTATTATCGATTACACACTTAAGATTATTGAACGGGAAAATATTCAAATAATAAATCAAGAAAATAGAACTCATAATCTGAAGCATAAAAAAAAATTGGACCATTTCTCGATTTGTGCGTGTCATCCTTGCCCAGGGGCCATACTAATCTTCTCTGTAAGTTTCCAATTTTGGGGGATGTCCCGGAAGGGACAAGCTGTGGGCTCGTCTATAGCTATATTAAGTCAGCAACACTTCACAGCTTCATCGATGTGGGAAGGAAGAAGATTAGCCACACACCAACCGCTGGAGTCATGTGTGAGGGATACGGATTTAGCTTTTCGCATCATATTACTTTGTATTCAATAATTTTCTTTTGGACATTATATTTGACTAAAATGAAAACCTTTCAAAAAATTGTCTTATTTTTAACCAATGAAAATCACTGGATAACAAAGATGTTTGATCGTGATCTGAATTCTAAATGAAAACGAGTTTCCTCTTTCTAAAAACTCTCTCCTTCCTCTCTCTTCAAAAAAACCCTAGTTCTGTCGTCCCTCTCGGCGGTGGCCTCGTGGCTTCGGCCACCGAGGTCACTGTCGAGCCCCTCTTCCCTCTTGCCTTAACTTCCCTCTCCCTCCTCCTTCGCCCTCCGGCGTTAGCCTTCTCACCCCCCCTCGTTGTCCGGTCTTTTTCTGGTCGTGGGACCTCCTTCCCCGCCTCTCCAGGCTGATATCGATGCATATCAAGGTTCTCAACCAAACTTATCCATTTTCTTTTAATTTTAAGCGTTTTTTTTGTTACATGGGATCAAAATAGAAGTAAGGAACCACAATTGCGCCATTATAACTATCTCCAAGTCAAGTTGATTCTTATTCTTTTTTTGACGGCCAGTTTCCTAAATTTTGCTTCGAATTCTTATACTTTCACTTATTCCCCTGTCCCGGGCAGTGTCTCTTAGAAAAATCCGTATTACTGAATTGCTCTTTCATCCTTCGATATTTGACTTTGTCTCATTTTGGGAGTTTTGAACATTTCTACCTGGTGATACGAGCAAACTCCTTCATGGAGATCTGATTGGTATCCCGTTCACCACAAACCATGTCTTTGAAGATCTGCGAATAGAGCATTCTCGAACGATAAGTGCCCACATTATGTTGTTTGAATGCTCAAATAATGAGGATAAGTCAAACAACTTTTCAAATGGCCCTTCAAGCAGCAGATTCAGGACCATGGTATCAGTACGAAATAGTTGTGTGATTTCCCCCCGCAATTTGTATTTGCATTTCAGTGTCAGCCAACATTCGAATTGTTCATATTCTGTAAACAGAGTTGAAATCCAAGGAAAAGCAGGTGAAGCTGGTAAGCTACAAGTACTCGAGGGGGTCGTAGTTTCTTTAACTCTTCCTTCTTGTAACACTGGATGTGGTACATTGTTACCGTCAACTTCATCTTCTTCAACATAAACTTCTTCATGATCTTCACATTAGAGGCTGAAGAACATGGCGATTTCAACCACATCGGGAGGCTTGGGCATCAAAAGGCTATTCGAATTCAACCTCAGCCTCCTTTGCAAATGGATATGGCGATTTGTGGCGGAGTTGGACTCTCTTTGGAAAAATCTAGTCTGCGAACTCAATGACTGGCCCTCAGACTCTTGGGATCTCTCCCAACTTCAGGTATCCCGCCCATCACCCATTATATCCCAAATTCTTAATCTGTTCCGAGAAGACAGGGTTGCTTCTCTCTTTGGCCCCTCAGGTTTCAAGTGGACACTAGGCTCGGGTCACCGTATCAAGTATTGGAGTGACTGCTTGTGCACTTTGGAGCCTCTTGCCTCCTTTTCCCTAGGCTCTTTGAACTGGCCTCCAACAAAGAGGCACTGGTAGCTGACCTATAGGTATCAAATGAATGGATCTCTCCTCTTAGAGGCTCTAATAGAGAAAGAGCTCGGGGTCTACTATCCAGCCTCTTTCTCCATGTCAATCTACTCAGGCCGACTCTCAGACAAGACAAAATAGCTTGGTGTTACAATCATTCATCCTTTAGAGTCAAGGATTGTTACATCTTTTTTGTCTTTGGCTGATGATCCGAGCTTTAGAATCATCTTTGGAGATCAGAGTATGCATTGGTGTCTTGGGGAGGGTGATTGTATTCGCTTTTGGCGGGATATTAGGGTTGGGAATTCATCTCTCCGTTATTGTTACCCTCGGTTGTATACCATTTGTGCAAATAAATGGGCTCGCGTTTCTGAAGTTTGGTACGCTGGTTCTTGGGAATTCGAGTATCGCCGGCCTTTTCTGTTTGTCCAAGAAAATGCAGAATCGGAGTCTCTTATGGCTCTTCTGACAACCGTGCTTGTTAGGCCTGGATCACCTGACAGAATTTCTTGGTCTCAAAGAGAACGAGGCTTCTCCTCGTCTTCTGTTTACCTACTTTTGCAGGATTCTACTACCTCCCCTGAGCCTTGGGCTAGCTTCCTCTGGATTAAAAACCTTCCTCCAAAATATAGCTCTTTGATCTGGTTAATGGTCCATAATGTCATTCCAACCAAAACTTTTTTGGAGGAAAGAGGCTTACGTATCTCGCTGCAGGATATGTTTTGTAGCTTGTGTTGCAAAGTTTTTGAGGATTGTGCTCATTTGTTCCTGCATTGTACTTTTGCTTGGTCTTTGTGGTCCAGAGTATTTCGTTGGTGGTCTTTTCTATGGGTGATCCTAGGAGATTGTGTGGCTATACTTTACGCTTGGAAAGGTTTTGTTAGGCCTCTTTGGACCGTGTGGATGAAGGTGGGGTATCTTTGTTTCTGGCACATTTGGATACATCGAAATGCTGTGATTTTCAGAAGCTCTGTGAAGAGTTTGAACTCCATTTTTTATAAGCTGCAGCTCCATTATTTCAGTACATGTAGGATGGCAGGAGACCTTCAGGAAAATGTCAACCTCTCTATTTGGTTGAATTCTCCCTCTTGTAGCGTTTTGCTTTCTAGCAGGATTTGATTTTCTTCTGTTTTTCTTGTTACTGAAGGTTATTGGGTTTTTACCCCAAGCTTTGTAATTCTCTTTATTTCAAATTCTATCAATAAATCATCATTTATATATATATATATAAAAAAGGATTGTTACATCGCAATTTGCAGAGGCTCGTTCTCCCCCAAATCAGCTTGGGCTATGATCCTCTGGAAGGCCATGTCACGCCCCAAATCCGGTATTGACCGGACCCGTGACGTGACTTAGTAAAATTAAATAAAACAATTTAAAAGTAAAGAATATCTGATAAGGATAAAATAATATAAAACAACGAGAGTTTCAAACCCTGAGTCTTAAGCTCAGTCAATTACAATAACTCAAAAAGAGAGGTACGTCTCTACGAAATACAAATAAACCCCGGGCCTCTGCTAGCTCCCAGCTCTGCGTAACCCTATAGTCCAAAGTATAACTATCACCTATAGAAAACACGGTAAAGGGTGAGCTTGACGCTCAATAGGGAAGGCCCCGAAAACCACCTCAAACAGATTTACCAGAAAGCTATTCCACTAGTTTAAGTCACATCAAAACGGTTAAAACAAAGATGCGACACTTAAGCCAATTTAAAGACAAAACCCCTTTTTAACCTGACGTTTACCAGTCCAACCATACTAACTTCAGCTCAACACTATCCATTCGACTAAGGCACACAACGAAGGGAACAATCCAATTAAGACACCCAATTACGTTTCTAAACTAACTTTTAACGATTAAAAGGAGAAAGCGACAACGAGGACATATAATCCAACTTAAACAACCTTCACTTTGCCCGACCACAAACTGTCCCGAGATTCCCATCCAAAGCCCCTTCACAACCGTCTTACGGACAACCACAAATACGACACTTTAACTTACACGGAAGATACACACATAAATTCACCATCAAACAATCAAATCGAGTCATTCACGGTCACACGCAACTCATAACAAAGAAACACCCATAGTCATAAACACCGCAACACTCATTTAATCCAAACATTATCGAAACACACAACTCGTAACCCATGCACGGTCTCGGGAGCAACCCGCTCGGCCCGGCGCAGCCGCACGCAACTTTCCCCTAACACACAGTCAGGAGAGGCGGTCGGCCTCATCGCGGAACCCATCTCTTCGCGTAACACAACGTTTTACCAACACATGGAAGGCAGGGAAATCGCCTCTTCGCGCAACACATCGCGGACACAGCGTTTTACTAACACATGGAAGGCAGGGAAATCGCCTCTTCGCGCAACGCATCGCGGACACAGCGTTTTACCGAGTGCTAGTTGAAAGGTAGGGAAACCACCTCTTCGAGGAACCCAGCGTTTTACCGACTCGCGGTCGGAAGGTAGGGAAACCACCTTTCTCGGGTAACCACAGTACCACAATCACAATCACACTCACAGGTAACCACAGTACCACAATCCCGATCATACTCACCCATAGCACACTTGCCCAAAACATAGCAACACATGCTTCACCAAACATCACACATCATGCTTCTCAATTTAACCTTGTAACCAACACGTACTTACCATCACTTACCGTCACCACACTCAACGTGGTAAACCCCACCGGCTTAACCGGTATTCGTTCCCCAACATCCCCAATCCAGCATATCATGAACCCAGGAAATACTACTCAACTCACTATCATGTATTCTCAAGTCAACTCTACTCGTTTTCATATTTATCTTTTATTAACCGTTCAAAAAGCACAACATAAACATCCACAAACAGCAATCAATCCTACAGGCACGACATGGCCTGATTCTACCAGCACGGCAAGTTCCCAGGACAGAATCGTAAATGTTCACAGTTGATACGTCTACACTAGTTATTCACCTCCTATATGCATACTAGTTGTTTATCCGGTTATTAGTTTTCCCTATATGCATTATAGTAAAACCGTAATAAGCGAGTTTCGAGGTAATCCCTACCTCTTGAAGAACCAACAGCTGCGTCTCCTAGCTGCTAACGTCCTGGCCAACTCCGGTCTTCTCAGGCGAAGTCCACGTCTGGGTTTAGCTCCGGTCGTCTCCGTGCTCGGGATAAAGGCCTGGTTTACACAAAAAGGACGGTCATCAGTCCCGGTCCAACTTGTAATGGTCCTCAATTTTTAATAATTAAGTCCAGTAATTTGTTTTGTCCAAATGTCCTTTAGAAGTCCGATAATTTGTCCGAAGTCCAGGTATTTATCTGATTTTAAGTCCAAATTAATTAATTAATTAAATTAATTTATTATTTGAAATCGTCCTGATGCGGCCCGACCCGAGTCCAACCCGGATCCAGACCCGGTCTGAGCCTAGACCCGACCCGAGTCCGAACCCGAACCGGACCCGGTTCGAGTCCGAGCCTGGCCTGGTCCGAGGCCTGGCCTGGGCCCAAGGCCCGTACCCATCTGGTTCTGGTCCGGCCCCAAGGCCCGTCCCGACAGTACTGGCCCAAGACCCACTTCCCGGCCCACTACGTCCTGGCCCAAGGCCTGAGTCGTGGTTCTGTCTGAGCTGGAACCGAAGGGGGATGGCGGTAGGGTTCCGGCGCGGCGAGAGGACGGCGGCAGAAGCGGATCCAGGGGTTCTCAACGGCGGGTGTGGTGCCAGGTTGCTCGGGAGGACGAGGGGAGGTTGTTGACGCGAGATCCAAGCCCTCCCGTCCAGATCTGGTGGCGAGGGAGATTCGTCGGCGTTAGAAGGCGCCAGATCTGGAGCTCACGAGCTCTGGCGACCCTTCCCACCCAAGCTCGGCCGACAAAAGCTCGCGTACGCGCGAATTTCAGGGAGAGGTTGGACGGCGGAGGTGAGAAAGGTCGGGAAAGGATCTCACCGGTACTGGTTTCGTGTTTCCGGAGCTGCGACGCTCGGATGAGGTCGACGGAGTGGGTTCGCGTTGAATCGAAGAGGAAAAAGGAAGGGAGCGAGGCTTGCGGTGGGTTCTGACGGTGAGGAGCAACCGTGGGTGGTGGGAGTAGACGGAGGAGAAGAAGGGAGGTCGAAGTTGCCGCCGGCGTCGTCTGGTTCGAGAGAGGGACGCGAAGGGTTTCGAGAGAGCGAAGGCGCGAGGAAGATAAAGCTTGGGATTCGTGCGTTGAAATGTGAATTGAACCGACGCGAATTAGGGTTTGATCGCGTGCTTCTTGGGCTGGCATCGTGGCATGGGCTTGGGCGCGTAGGGTTGGGCCTGGTCTGGCTCAGCCCAAAGCCGAGCTGGTCCAGCCCAATCCCTTCAATTTCCCTTCTTTTTTTGGTTTTTTCTCTTTGTTTTTATTTTTCTTTTAAAATCACTTATTGCAAAATCTTATTCCGTCGTTTCAAATTGCAAAAGATAACCCTTTTTAAAATAAGCGGGTTTTGATCCCATGATAAATAAAAGAGAGTTTCAAAAACAGACACTAGCATGGTTCAAACACAAAAGTAACCCAACTCGCACTCTGTTTGGGATTCGATGTAGATATAGGAAACCTTTCCTAATCACGTGTGTGTATATATAGACACACCCACCTTAACAAGTTTCGACAAGTTTTCTGAAACATCTGATTACCATGGAGACCCCAAATCTCATCACCACCCCTGTCGATGGTTCCAACGAGCCTCACTTCACGAGGTTATATTTCTCCGGGAACCGGGCGGGGTTGAGCATCGAGTCGGTCGAATTGAACTTCAAGCACAGCCGACCCCGCTCGTCTAGGGTACCATCTACATGAACTCCTCCCAGTCCTTCAAAGTCCACACCTTGTACAACCGCCCCTCCTCCGGAGACGCCGAGAGGCTCTCTTGATAGAGACTTCGTACCTTATGGTTTTTTTTTTATATATTTTGAACCAAACTGTGGAGGATTATTATTACACCCCTAGAGGGTTATTCATGTTTTGAACTACATTTTGTGGATTTGAGTTGTTTATTGGAGTTCTTTGGAACTTGATTTAAATTGTTATCTCCTTCATGTATATTTTACTAGTCATGCCTCGAGTCCGGGCAAGAACCATTATCAGTTCAAGTGCAGCCATGCCTCGGGGGCTCGGTTTAGGGCGGCCTTGAAGCCTGTCACCGGCGAGGATGACGTTCAGGTTTCAGTCATCCTCAAGCCGTTTCTCGATGTAATGTCTTGCATGGATGGGGAGCCTTATGAAAATGAAATGGAGCTCTACATTGAGCCGCAGCCTAGCTATTATACCGAGTATGAAGAGACTGATAGCGAGTATGAAGAGACCGAGGATGAAGAGACGGATAACGAGGATGAAGAGAGCCTCAAGCCAAGTACCGATGAGATGGAATCAAAGGATGAAGATATGTTGTCAAATACTGATCAAATGAAGTCCAAAGATGAAGAGAGCAACAAGTCAATCTGATGATAGAGAGAGTAACAAGCCAAGTGTCAATCAGAAGGATGATGATTTATCTTTTTTCAAAATCAATTTAAATGAATAGAGAATAGATTAGGTAATGAATAGAGATTATATTTTTGAGTGGGAAGTAAATTTCCATGGCATGTCTTGATCATTAGTAAAGGTTTGAAATTATCATATGAACATGTTTGTTGGTAGAATTCTCACCATCAACCTGAGGAATTTTATGGCAAAAAATGATACTAACTATGCATGATTTGAATTCCTAGAAATACCCTGAAAAAATAACATCCTAAGTATGTTTTCTCAACATCTATTTTATAAGTTTCAGCTCACATTTATATCTCTTTTAGTTCCGTTTTAAAAAGGCATGTTATGCTTCTACTGTATATTTGGTATTTTTCTTCTTGCTAACTTTTTACGGGTATTTGAACAAAAAAATGGATGCAAAACAAAGCGATTGTATCAGAAGGGTTGGTTTGTATCAGAGGTATGCCTAGAAGATAGAAAGGCCTCTCCTTTTCTCAGTACCTGTCCTGGAAGCATTGTATCAGAAGGATTCTCAAACCTCTCCCACAAAATGCTCTGAGTTCTTGTTCTGAATCACCAGGTTCCCTGAGTCATTCAAAAAGCCTGTGGTGGCAGTTTGGCCATCACCTACACCTGATTTCCATAACTCCAGAACAGCTTTGGGGTCATGGAGCACAAAGCCCCTGTCAGCCATTAGCTCCACCTGCAAAATGTCAATTAGCTTAGATCTTATTTCAATATCAATAAGCGAATCAGAAGAGACATATGAAGCCTGAATGATTATGGACTAATAAAGTGAGGTATGTGATTATAGTGCAGTGCAAATGCACACACCTTTGACCCTCTAGGCGCAGGGTTGGTTTTTTTAGGATACCAAACCCGAAGGCATAATCTTGATTAGGAGAGAGCCAAGGAGAGGCCTTGGGATCACCTGCAGTTAGTGTCTGTCAGTTGTGGTTTGTGCCCAACATTGGAACACCAAGAGCAAGAAGTTGCTACAAAGAACAGAAGCCGTTGCTAGATGAGTTACAGGTCTGCTGAGAATTGAATGTATAGATGAGTGGACTCAATAGGACTTGAAAAACTGGATTGATGGGTTTGGTGATTACAAAATGTCTAGGTAGACATTTATTTATAACAGAGTGTGAAGCATCCAAGTCATCCATGTTTTGCTTTTATTTGTTTGTAATGTTCCATGACAATTTGGACGGTCAATGGTAATCCGATGAGGACTTCTTAGACAAATCAGCTATAATAATAAGCCTACAAAATAGTAGTCAATAAATCAGAGACAAAACTCATGATACACGTATAGGAACACAACTCTCATGATTCATGATGATCTTCTATCTACCGTTCCAATTTTTTTGAAAGACCCCGAGGGGATGAGATTATGCTCTCATAAGACTTTTCTACCATAGGAAATTAAACATTGAATATAGAACAGGAAAAGGCTATGGTGTATGACTATAGAGGAGGTAATTTCTTCCCATGGGAGACCGAAATTGACACGTAAAACAGAATAGTTTCCTATACGTTAGAATACCCTTCCAATCCGAAAATGCAATTTGCAAATAATAGTAAAGACTAAAGAGAACATCCAGTAATTTGGTGACTGTAGTCAATACAATTAACAATAGTGGTTATATGTTATGTGTACATCATTTCATTACTTCATCTTTTACTACAAACATTTGCATCTTTTACATGATTAGACTTACACATGCATGAATCAACTCACAAAATGAAATCTGGCTTCTCCGATTCCAAGACCGTAAAAAGTAAATTGCTAAAAGACATAACTGTAGTCCATTGCAGAAACCAAGAGTTGGACTAGATTCTTGTCGTGTTTTGACAGTTGTTCTAACATAATATTAACGAGACTCTATTGCCTGGAAAGAAGGTGTTCCACGGCAACATTAGCAGAGTGTCTGCTTCTGCTTTCACGGGACATAAAACCATTGCCATAGGAAAGGGCAATAACTGGCATACACCAACAGGTTTTACTTCTTATTTGGACCCTAAATATGTGTGTGCACACCTGTTTATAATTTATAGCTTAGCTTTATCGTCATTTCATACAATTTGGATGGAAATCACTGCAGAACAATGGTGTGAAAGCCGTAAAAGAAACAAGCACTGCCAGATCAAGAAAATAGAGCACATATTGTCTTACATTTCAGACAATTAAGACGATTGAACCTAAACAACTATACACATCTACATGTGTGTATTCAAAGACCTATCTTGTCTTAAAGAGGTAAAAGGTAGCACAGTTTAAAATTTTGAAGTGAACCATTCCAAAACATTCTTTTTACACATACCCGAAAAATGACCAATACCTGACAAGTGAGAGAGACCTGTTTGTTCAGGACACACACTTGAAGCACAAACCAAGCTGATTTCAATTGGAGATGCTATACCTTCAAGCATAAGCTTAACTTGGCTTTGGTTCATTATTAAAATCTTCAGTAGAGTAGCCCAAAATCACAAGTCCAAGCACTGTAATAGTCATCAAGAGGTACACGTTTTGAGGGTTTATATCATAATAAAGTAAAGTTGCTAGTGCATTGCTCAAATACTCATACACATAAATCATATATATTAAAGGCGTATTCAGAGAACCTATACACTTGGATTAAGATGATTGAACTGAAAAAAGATTCAAATACTAAATCAAGAAAATAGAAAGTGATCCTAAAAATTATAATGATTGAAAATATATAACTACTCTACGGTGTTGATTGAAGGACCCATCTAGCCTCATCCAAAAAGGAAAAGCTAGCAAAATTTACAAATTTGAAGCAGACCATCTCTTAAGCAAATCTTTTGTGGCCATGGGAATGAGATGAAAAATGAGCAGTACTTTGACGATGCAAGCAACAGGCTCAAATACAAGTAAAGTTTCCAAAATAGATAGAGATAGAATACTATAGGCAGGAAGAAATTATAGCTCATCATTGACCCGGTTAAGATAATTCAAGTTAAAGCTTAATATGTAAGGGGACACTGCATTTTTGCTCTTAGGCTTTGAGGAAAAGCTTATGTTCTGAACATGATAAGATCTACCTCAGTGTAAATCATCTAAAGCATTGTGAGACAAAAGTTATTGAATTTAGACTCCATTGCTTTCAATTACAAGGAGGACAAAAACAACTAGTCAGTGACAAACTGCACAGTTGAAAAGAAATGCACTAGTTATTTTCATTTGAGATTTTGGGGATTTTCAGGATGGCAGAAATGAAGTTGGTGTCATCAAAGAAACAACAAAATGAGCCTCCACTGTAAACAAGCAGAAAATCAAACTATACGCCTGAATTTGAGTAACCTAAATGCAGAAAAAAAAAACACTGAAAATCAAAAAACAGCAACAAAAATAATGAATCACAAACTCGAATTCAAAACCAATGTCATGATTCCATATGAAAGGTAACAGTGAAGCATGATCTTCATCAGGCTTAGGAATAGAAGAAGAACTGAAAGCAAAAACAAAACAAAAAAACATCGAATCGGTTCCTTTACCTCGAGAGAGCTCGGAGATTGAAACCCTAGGTGTCGAGTTGCAGAGAAAAAAAAAAGGAAGTGAAAAAAATTTGGACCATTTCTCGATTTGTGCGTGTCATCCTTGCGCAGGGGCCATGCTAATCTTCTCTGTATCGTTCCAATTTTATCGGATGTCCCCGAAGGGACGAACTACGAAGCTGATCTGCGGCTATATTAACTCTGCAACACTACTCTGCGTGAGCGATGTGGGATGGAAGAAGAACACGCACAACTTAACAAGCGCTGGTGGAGTCACGTGTGGGGCACGGACTTAGGTTTTCAATTTCCTATCATGTTACTTAATATAACTTTCTTTTGAACATATATTTGACTAAACTAAATATTTTTAACAAATAAGTCGGATTAACATTGAAACAACAAAATATAACATATAAATTGTCACCATAGAACACATTTCTAATAATTGTGATGATGGAAGATATACATCTATGTAAATTTAGTGATTTATCTATCTTGCTTTCACAAGTTAACAATCTACAAACTAGCAAAGTTCACAATTTTAAAACAAGTAAACCTACTATCTAGAACCTTTATATATCTCACTTTCATAGAATAGTGAAGAGCTAAAAAAATCATTATCTACACATGAATAATATACCCAATAAATACAGTCTGAAAACTCATAACATCAATAATACTTTAATTGAAAAGGACTCATGCACTATAACGCTAAAAATACAATACACAAGTTGTCACCATAAGTTACATAATAAGTTACTACACTCGTGTCAATTATCAACAATCAACCAACACAATTTAGATTATTGGATAAACCCATTTGAAATAAGAAATTACAGATCAAGTCACTGCAAGAAGATATGTAATATAACAATAACGAATACCATTTCAGTTGGATATGCTGTAAGGGTAAGGACGTGATGGAACAGAATCTTGAACAATTCCTTCAAGCATCAGCATTACCTTCTTGATGGTAAGCATAATTTTGATTCAATCTAATAGCTCTACACCTTTTTTATGTGAATTAGATTAAGAGGATCAATACCTTTTTTTAAAAGATCGATAGATTTGAAAACCAAATAGACGTAAAAAGTACATAAATAGCTCACAAAAAATAGAGCATGCCCCTTTTTGTTATGTTCCATTATATTTGGAAAATGTATTATTGTAGCTGCTTTATAATTATGGATCAGCATCAAAGATTCAAGACTCGAGTTTGTATGAGTAATGCAAATTGTTCATGAAGATTAACTCGGCCGTGTTTTAGTTCTACCAAATGGCTTGCAGATTGAAGAAAACAAAATTATAATTTCATCTTAAAACTCAAATAAATCTAAACCAGAGGTTTATCAGAGATTCAAGGAACCAAAATAGAATGAAGTACTATGTAAGTCATGAGAAAACAAGTAGAGATATATACTATTTCTAGTATCTTCTTACACAATTCATTACATCTTCTGAGTTTCAACATCGTACTAATCAAACTTGCAGAGACTAGTAGTCAGTCCTAAGTTTATATCAAGTCCAAAAAAGAAAAAGAAGAAGAAGGACATTTATGTATAGAGATCCAATCCTTCTAACTAAACTGAAAAAAAAACTAAAACTTTGGATTCGATCTCTCCTTCATGTTAATAATTACTTGTTCTGGGTGGGATTCGAATGGCTTGGCGGCACGCCCCTCACACTTGCCTCCACCACTTTGATCGGATCCGCCATTGTTGTGTTCAGCTTGCTTGAACTTGCAGAGAAGGATTCAACCTTGACAAGTAGTCTTCTTGGTTGAGTTTTGTGCCTCGGGTGGATCTTGATCTCATTCTCATGGTGAGTGATTGAGATCAGGGGACGGATCAGGAATGGCATGAGGATGAAGAAGAACAGAGAGAGTAGCAATCTGTGTCTGGTTTTCATGTTGATGTTTTAATAGTGAAGAAGATGAGATGGAGATGGAGATGGTTGTGGTTATGGTTATAAGATGGAAGAAAATAACTATTTCTTAGTACAGTTTCTCTAGTTAGAAATTGATAGTGGGCTGCACATGTAGCTTGTGCTTAATAATAATACAATAAATCGTAATTGTAATTTAAGTGGGTACTGATGAGTGATTGGGAATTCAATTATTAGTATTCGATAAGAAGATATTTGCATATAATACCCAGGGTTTTCGGATCAGATTGGAAACAATAATTATACACATAAATTCGTGATATCATAATATCAGAAAAATCATAAAATTGGTTTCGGAACAGGAAAATTAGTTTTGCACCGAATCCCGACCGTTGGAAGAAGAGTTTATTTGGATTTGGGATATTCTTATCGATTTCGTTGTTCGTTGTTTAGTGTAGGTTTGGAGTGGAAAGCAGTGAGAATCATGTGAAGCTGAATTGAGAAATGATATTTTCTCTGACTTGTGTGCAGTGCTAAAAATAGTAAACAAAACAAGACATCATGTGACTTGCCACATGAGACCATATCAGTGACCATATTCTCTTTGTCCTTCCTCGGAAATATTATATCCGTTTTTGTCCTTTCTTGTGAGTCAAGCAATCACAGCTAAACCTAGCTGGTTGAACCTGCTTTCCATAACATGAGAGCACCCACAAAGTAGTATCATCTTCCAAGAAAATTCCCTCTTTCTCTTCTTCCACTTTGTCCCTCTGACAACTCCTTTTGTTTCGCTTTTTCGAATCTTCTCCAACTAGGAGTAAGTTTGTATGAGATTAGTTGGCCTTGTCAGTTATAGGAACCTACTTAATCGGATTCACACATGTTGTTTCAGAATTTCATATCTGAAATCGGACTTTGATATGTGTACTTCAATAGTTAAATAAATCTACCTCATGGACTCAATAGGTATTAATCTCTCTCTAGCTGAAAATGAAGTCAAACTAAACCATGTGATTTGGATCACTGATGTGTTTTTCTTTGATCTCAAGGAGACTAATAGGCCTTCATGCCTACAAATTAAGATCTGTCCACTTGGCTTGAGGGAATGTGTTGATGGAGGTTGAAGAAAAGACAGTTAAATAACAATATCTGATGGTCAAACTATAGTTCCTCCTAAATTTGAATTTGGACTCTTTTCTTTTTCATTTCTTCCTTGGCTTTGATTCTAGATTACAAGATACTGGAGATCTCGTGGGTTGGAGAAGCATGTGACCTTTGTCACTAAGACTAGGATAGAGAATATAAGCATCACGGTTCATTTACATGCTTTAAGAACTGAACAATAAGGTAAAAGTGTCAAAATTTTGACCCAGTAAGTTACCATAACTTAGGGTAGTTTTCTGCACATGACCAATAAACACAAGGGTAACTTTTGGAAATTAACCATTTATTTATTATGAGATGTCTTTCAAATTAAGTTTCCAAATAATTATATGGACATGCATTCAGAAACTAATCAACCAAGTCTTAACAAATTAATCAAACCAAGTAATCACCAAAGCATGAGTACTCTGACCTGTTTACAACTGTGTTCTAATTCTTCATTCTTTTTTTCTATTTCAAGGCATGCAGAGAAACAAGAGTATACAGACTCTGCATGATATCACAGTAGAGGTACAAAAACAATTGGTTTAACAAAGTATATACAAACCATTCTTCTTTTTCAGATTTTTTTCACTCATGAAGAGCAAGAAAGCATACACACACCAGGCCTGTAAGCCCAGGCAGGAGGCAAACGGGCATACTTCTCCATTCCTGGTTGCTCATCGTAAGGACGCTCCATCAGTTTAAGCAGACGGTGAACCTCTCCAATATCACCTAGCTCAGCTGCATCAATGGCAGTCTGGCACATATAATTCCTTAGAATGTATTTAGGGTTCATTGTGTTCATGGAGGCTTTTCTCTGCTCATCTGAAACATCGCTAGTACCCAGCTGCAGGTAAGGAAGTGGTGGTGTAAAATAATTTTATAGATCAAGAAAAATACTAGTTTATCAGATTCATAGCGCAATTCAAGGCTACTTTGATGTATAAATCCAACCATACTTGAGTACATGTAAATTGTAGTTCACGGGAATAGGGATTGTTTCACAAAAGATGTATTGAATTGGTGACTGGTAACAGAATCCTCACATTGTAGAGTAGTCGTAAAAACACGCAAAATATGAAGCAGATGGAAGTGGACAAAAAATTTGTTTTAGAAAAGCTTGGCACTGCGCCACTTAAAAGAAATGGGAAATTGCACGTAACTACCTTTATGAGTTGCCCACAAACACTTGAACCCGTAGTGAATTTCCACAAACACATGATTAGTCTTATGAATTTCAGCGTGTCACCATCATACAGAATAGACAGAAACCAACAAGATGTTAGAGGGTTTTTCGTCACATGACTTGTACAGTTGCACGTGAGTGTAAAATTTAAAATATCCCAAAACTACTCCTCACGCTTTACTCTTCTGATTTCAATTTGATTCCGTTCTCGAAATCCTCCACGGAATCATATATAGGAATAGGAAGTTTAAAGGATGGGAATGGGTAGTTTTGAGATAGTATAAAAAATTTAACTGATGTGTAAGTCCCATGACGAAAGAGATCAATTTTTGGATGGTTTCCACCTATTTTGTACGATGATGACGCGTGGAAATTCATAAGAGTAGTCATGTGTATGTGGAAAATTTACTACGGTATCATGTGTTTATGGAAATTTACAATGGGGCCATGTGTTAGTGGGCAATTCATAAAGGTGGTTATGTGCAATTAACCCACCACATACAATATAACTGTCGAAAACGCAAAACAAACACTATGTAATTTACACAAAATGTATCAATCAAACAACTTTGCAATAACCATATCCTACAATATCAGCATACTCGTTACAAAATGACAATATAATCAAAGAGAGGAGTGCAATGCATCTTGAGGGAAAAAAGGTTGTAAATTAGAAACGGAAGTAAGTTAGTTGTATACCTCCTGAATGTAAGATTTCACCCAGCAGATCCATGCCACCTTGCGTTCCTGGCCAATATCTAAAAGAGCAGCTTTCAATGGAACTAACAACTTATCATCTGGAATCTTGGGATCGGCTTTTAAATTTGAAAGCAACCGAAAGAAATTTGTATAATCAACTTTATCAACAGCCATATTATTGAGGAGTTTGCCGATCAAGTGCTTATTGTACTTCGGAAGGCCAAGTTTTCTAGTCATTATAGCTTGATAGTCATCCATAAATTTGGTTTCATATCTGCAATAAATGCGAACCATGATTAATTCAAACAGCGAATGCTTTTCTATTACAAGAAGGCTGGAAAACCAAACTACCTTTCCATGGCATAGTTAGCCTCTTTGTCATTTATTAAGTGGGCAGATACTAGACTTGATGTGAACTGCGCAATATTCCATAAGCCAATGTCAGGTTGATTTGCAAAGCAGTATCTTCTCCCTGGAAGATCAGTGGTATTTGGGGTGAAGCTTGGATCAAATGCATCCAAAAAGCCAAAAGGGCCATAATCGATGGTTAGGCCCAATATGCTCATGTTGTCGGTGTTCAGCACACCATGGGTAAAACCAACCCCTTGCCAACCAGCAATCAATGAGGCAGTACGCTCGGCGATCTCCACAGCCCAAGCTGGCATGATACATCAGAAGCAAATGGTCAAGAAAGCAATCACTCCGGAAGCTCAACTATAGGAGTAAGCACATCCAATCACTTTGGAAGGGAACAAACAAATGCAAACAGGATAAACTAAACTGATCTCCTCAGAAATGGGCTACACATACCATACATGTAACAGTTGACTGTTGACCCACTGTAGTAAATTGGCTTCACATATTAATTTGATTAAACTGGGCAGTGTGGCCAAGGGCAAACGAGAACTGGCAATTGTGGACCAAATTTTCATCACTCCACATAGAATCTTTGCTTACCATGCAAGTTTTAGGTACACCATGGTTTTCATCTAACCCACAAACACTACTTAAATTCCTCCAAGATTTGAAATTTACCTGCATATTTGTTTGAAGTTAAATCCACGACAGAATGATCTTTGTCACCAGTACTGAAAGATAACGTCTCAGTTCTACACATGTTCTCAATGTGGGGGAAGTGATGTCTGATAGCATAATCGGCCAAAGCACGAACAATATCAAGGTCTTCCCCTCCTCTAGAAGCAGGTAGCTGGTATGAACCAAAACGTAAAAAGGACTGTGCAACTCTGCAAACAATAGCACCTTGCTCTTCCTTTGCATTACCACTGCATACAACAAACAAAGGCACTAAATTCAAGAACAGATATCCAGATGTGCAGAACTATAATCCAAACCCGATGAATTTATATATTTCTATAGTCTCAAACCAAAAGTTATAGTGAAGGTTATGTTCAAGCGAATACCCATACATCATATTGCATAAGACGAACAAAGTATAAAGAAAATCCAATAGTGAACTATAAAAAAAAGTGAGAACTTTTAATCAAAAGAAAGAAAGAACCTAAACTATCTGTCTTCTTGAAACCTTAAGCCGCTCCATAATCCGATAACAACTGAACACATTAAAAAATGCTTCAAACCCTTTGATTTCTTAATACTCGTTGACAATCAGCATAACACTCTGTTTCCAATAGATTTTCTCAGTAAACACATTAACATGCAGGTTGGATAGTAAACAAAATATTCATGCAAACAATATGTTGGTAGTAATTGACACTTGCAGTTGCAGAACATACTCGTAAAACATGTCGCGAGTAACTAATTTTCCTGTATTCACAATAGAAAACGCTCTGGTAGTTGGGATGCCAAGACTGTGCATTGCTTCACTACAGAGGAATTCCCTGATGCTACTACGCAGTACTGCAAGACCATCTGCAGAACGGCTGTATGGAGTCTTCCCAGCGCCTTTAAGCTGCAGTTCCCACCTTTCAGACTTTGAACTTAGAATCTCCCCAAGAGATATTGCACGCCCATCACCCAATTGACCAGCCCACACGCCAAATTGATGCCCTCCATAGCACTGAGAATAAGGAAACCTGTAAGGAAGAATATCAAACAAGTAGAAAAGGCATATATAAACAAAGGCCTGATTATGACTTATGTAATATAAATTTGAGCATCAACACTTACGCTCCCACTAATGGTGAACCCCCAGAAAACAGCATGGGGAAATCTGGCCTTTGAAATCTGAAACATATAAAGGAATTTTTTTGTAAGTCCTAGGGATAATAGGGTAGGACATTTTAGATACAGTCCTATCAACATACTGGCAAATTTTAAAATTATGCATGTGATAATTACAAGTGATCAAGAAGCACGACACTCAGTATACTCCTACCAGTAACAATGAAAAATATGCGATCAAAGTACCATCCCAAGTTTCAAGATGCCATTAAACCACATATGTAAAAGGAATGTAAGCACCGCATACTTCTGTGGGGTTAAACATGAAAATGAAGCAAGAGGAAACCACTTAGTAAGAGAATCTTAATCAACACTGCTGGTCTTAAACGACAACGCCTAAAATAGGGTCACAAACACAGTCAAGTTAGTCTGTCTATTCATTACACTGAATACAAATCAAAACGAAGCTCACTCTTTAGCATCCAAATCAAGCAATTCAGCAACAGATTCTGACCATGCAACAAGCTGAGGATCTTCTACTTCAGCTGAAGGGGTTACTTTTGTATAGCAAGCATGTAATACCTACATATGTACACATTATTAAATAGGTACATCAAGAGGTAACAGAACAGCTTACGTGAAGCAACCCAAGCCAGGGCAAATACTATTTGCCAAATAGGAATTCAAATCGCGCCATAGACTCACCAATCCATCCATACAGTTGACATATTTCACCTTTGTCGAAAATATCTTCCATCCTATCTTAGATTTACATAGAAAATTCAACTTTCAGAAAAGACATGGTTAACTGTTTCACACCTAACCATTATACGACTTCATGCCCAACTGTTGAAATGTACCCTTCTTTAATACTTGTAAATTGTATCCATCCCAAGGCAAGCATTCAACTAACTTTCATTGTGTCAAGTTAATTATTCACGTGAATTATGTAAGGACTGTCAACGATACCCTTTTGGATACATTAGCTACCACCATTGAGCTACTCACAACAGAGGCAAGGGGAAGTGAAATTCTACTAAACGGATCCTTATAAAGGATATGGATTAAGTTTGCTTGTTTTGCATTTCAGACACATCTTTGAGCTGCATCATCCATAATGCAAAATCACAACCAGCCTATGTCAACATTTCAGTGCAACAAAATCTCTATTGAGCTCATCATTTCCATTACTTGATCTTGAATGTATTTACCAAAGAAATAAAGGACAAACCCATGTGAGTAGCTACACATTACTAGATCAAAAAGGTGGGGAAAAAAATAACAAAGTGGTTTTTTTGGCTATTCGTAAAAGGACATCATGTCACATCAAACACGATGTTCTGAATTCTGATTCTCACTCAACCCAACGAACGCTCAACCATTTAATCAAACTCTTGCAACTCGAAAACAAAGTAAAAACGAAAAAAAAAACAATAAACTAAAAGGAGCTGACCTCGCGTGGCGCAGTATCGGTCTCTGGATCGCCGGGGAGCTCCCGGACGAAAGAGTGGTCCCATTTCAGATCCTCGAGGATCAACCTAACCTTCTTGCTGTACCCGTCCGCATCGTCGGCCCCGATGCGCTGATTCTTCGAATCTCGCGTGACGGCGGCGAGGTCCGGCGAGGAAGAGTCCATGAAAACGCTGGACTAGTTCTTCCGGATCTGACGCGGCATGCGAGAGGGAGGGGGCGATTCTGGAAGCGGCGGAGGAGAGGAAGAGTGCGGAGGCAGAAAGTGGAGAAGAGAATGGTCTCGGCCTTCGGTCTCGGCGATGCTCTAAAATACATGTTTTGCTTGAATATCCAATATTCATTTCTCTTACATGTTTTTTTTAGAAAAATAAAAAATAAGTATTGCATTAGTTCCGAGAGCGGTCGCAGCGCCTCCTTGCTCTCTGCTAGGGTTTGCTAAGGTTTTCGGTGTTTTGCGAACTGCATCTGTCTCTCATGGAGTTCTCGGGTGAGGAGGGAGATGGGGAGCGGGCCGGTGACGAGGGTGTCCATTGGGGACCCTGTCTGCCGGAGAAGAGTGCCCTGGAAGTCGAGTACGACTCCGGCACGGACTGTCCGGATGATGATCCGGAGGAGGAGCCGTTGTATCCGTCTGAGGAGGAGGCGGGGTTGGCGGCTGTGATGGCGAAGCCGGGGTTGACGGTGGCGATGATGCAGTCGGACGAGCCCGTGCGATCGGAGGAGCTTGTGCAACCGGAGGAGACATGGACAGCCAGGTCGGGAGGGACGCCGGTCTTGTGCTTCTCGGCCGGGGAGGAATCGGGATGGGTTCCGGGTAGCCGGAGTCGTTCGGGGCCATGCCTACGTCGCACGCCGGCGAGGGGGCCTCGGCCAAGGAAGACGGGCGTGGTGGGGCGAGATCCGGGATTAGGTGTGGTTCGTCTCGTTGCCGATGGTCCTGCGATGTCGGCTGTGACACCGGAGGAGTTTGCTTGGCGTCGAAGAAAGGGGAAGGGTGTGGCGGCTGGGGAACCGGGTAGGGTTGAACGGCCGCCGAAGTCGGGTCGTGGGTTCATGGGCCCGAGAAGAGAGGACATGGGGCGATGGGGTCAGTAGGGAGCAGCTGAGGGTGATGAGCCGGTAGGCTGGCTACCACGTGACTCGACGCCGTCACTGTCAGGAAACAAGGGGACTGAGCGTGACGAGGACTCAGTAGAAGATGAAGAATCAGCGGCGTCGAATGGGGCGTCTTCAGCAGCGGCGGGGGGCTTCAGGCACCCTCGCCTCCAGGAATGAGTGTTAGGATGGTCAGGGAGAGGTTGGTCGACTGTACCTCCTCCCTGGTGTATTTGTGGCAAGGGTACCACCAACAGTCGCTATGTTACTTTCCTACCACTTCGGAGTCAGCAATCCCGCGTTCAGGAGCCCTACCATTATCAGTCAAGGGAGGACGACGCACGCTGACTTACCGGGGGAGTAATAGGTCCACCACTGCTTGTTTATCCTCTGATCTGCTCGATCAGTATCTTATGGTTGTAGTATACTGTATCGGTGTCCTTGGACGCTACCGCAGTCCCACCCCTCCGACCGCCCCGATGTCAAAGAGCAAAATTTACTTTCCTGTTTTTTTGTTATTGTCATGTTAGTTTGGTTTTCATGTACGGTGCCTTGGGCTTCTGTAGGCACCAATATGCATTTACATTAATAATATTGTCGTTTCTCTCAAAAAAAAATTATAGGCAGCAATTGAGCACCACTACTCCTTAATAAGATTTTGGACAAAACATTTGATATACTAAAATAATCATATTAATCAACTGAAACAACGACAATTCTTCAATCTTATATTAAAATGGAGGGGTTGAAAGCAACAAAATATGATTAATTCTTCACAATCTCTTATCAATGACGGTTCACGTTGTTGGTAAGCTTACTACCAACAGAATGTGTCGCCGGATGATGTGAGTACTTTAATTTTTATTTTTTGTTTTCTCTCTTTTACTTTTGTTTCCATCAGTCAGATGCACTGAAGATGCTCTTAGCGTCATTTTGGAGTTGGTATTTTTAAATGTCATGGTCACAATGACTTCACGCGACGATTTCGTGCGGACATAAATATTAAAGCTACAAGATACGCCGACCATTGGCCTCGATTTGACAATTGGCCGCATTAAAGAACATGTCGGTCGTTGACTCTTTTTCGCGTGACGCCACGTGGTGATGCTAGAAATCTGTCTTCCACCAAAAATTTCCCTATTTTAAACCTCAATCATTTTTTCTAAATTCACACCACTTCTCAAATTCTATATATTGTTTTTCTCCCTTTTTTCCTTTTTTTTTGCTCGTTATGGATTTCAATCCTTTTTTTGGTATAGAGGAATACGTTCCAGCACTGCAAGAACCAATCGTCGATGATCACGTATGTCACGAGTAGTCCGACCTCGAGGCTACCTAAGATACTTAAAACCCTAATCCGAACCCGTCTTTGATATCCCATGGTTTTTCACCGTCAAACCTATCGAGCGGTGTGAAAGCCAAAAGAATGTGCATCAAGTGGAGTGTCGAAAAAATAGGCACGCCTTGAATGTCTTTGTATGGTAAACTCAATTGGCCCAATATGCATGAATAGTAAGAAGAAAGATGGCTAGTGGAAAGATATCGGAAAATAAATAAATACCATGTGGGGGGGAAATGATCTAAAGCGGCTTGAGAAGAACTACAAGGATCATCGCAGCAGATCAACCCGAGAGCGATGAAGTTTCAAGGGTGTTTCGTACTCATAATCAAGGATCACTAGAGCGGGAGGTTCAATGACCACATTATGGTATTGAATGAAGAGATGTGGTTAGGGACGAAGGGCACGTGTTCACATGGAGTGGAAACTTGTGAAAGATCAACCGAAATGGACGACCCAACACTTTAACCTACCTTTTCTACTCCTACACCACTCGTTGAGCCAAATTCAAGCGAATCCAATAAGAGAACTCGGGTTGACGAGCATAAGACCTACAACTCGAGCGAGTAGACTTATGGGACTAAGTTTGCTTTAGACATTTGGCATATGCGTTAGAAGGCAGCTAACACTGTGAGGAACAAAGGCAAAGGGGAGGTGTCGACATCAATGGAAGCAAGTCTTTTTACCGAAGTGCACAAACTTGCAAACATTCAGAAGGAGGCACGAACATGTGTTGTGCAATCGAAGATTGAAAAACGCAAGCTTCTCTCTGACCTACAACCATACTTCGACATATACACTAAGGAGAGCGTCAAGAACACTTCAGTCATGTCCCTTGACAACCGTTTTTCGTTCCCATTGCTTATGTATGCATTTTAATGAAAAAAAAATGTTGCATCTTTTTTACATCGATTTACATGACACTATTACTCAAAACTTGACGATTTACCAAATTACCCCATTTTCAGCTGACACTTTGTAGACGATTTCATCACTTTTCCACATATAAATACTTGCTCATATTTCTACCAAAATCACACTAAATCGCCAATCGATTTCTCTCTTTTCTCATCGACTTCTTTTCTCCACCAAATCAATGTCGAATGGATGCTCCTTGCTGACACATCAACCGGTCCCCTAAAGAAGAAACGATATTGCACCTAGTTTGACTTCAACATGCGGAACTCGGGTTTAAATACTAACCGAAGGCATACACCCACTTCATTAAAGCCGCCGCCGACGAGATCACGACAGATCGAACCTAAAAAAAAGAAGGGAAACACATAAACCACCATCCCAAGCTGATCGGAGACCTGACAATGCAGATCTAACCGGTACTGGATCCACCGAGAACGAAGGAATATAGGGAAACAATTTGGTGAAGTTTGGGACACACAGCGGCTCAACTGACCGTACAAACTTCGAAAATGATACACAAAAGAACCTAAGACGAGGGAAGAAGGGAGGAGAAGAGTGAAAGGACCGTCGACGACTCTTAATTAAAGCCAACCGATGATGACAGAGAGAAAATGACACACGGGCTCCTAAGGGTTTTTGAGGGAGAAGATGAGTTCTCTGTAGCATTGTTTCTTTTAATAAATATAAATAATTTAAAAGATATCAAAATTTAAATAGTTGTTTTTTAAAGAAAAAATTAGAAATAGTTAAGGGACAAAGAAGAAGAAATAATTAAGGGACAAGCCCAAATTAATGTGAAGAAAAACACGTTTAGGAAATAGCGGTCGCGGAATCCAAACTGGAAAAATTAGGGCGCCGAAACTAACCTTTTCAAGTCCGAATTGCGTCTCTCCTTTCTCGTCTCGCTCCTCCGATCACTATTTGGGTCCGCTCTATTCACACAAAACCCCAACATACGATCCAACCTCTACCAATTTTCCGACCCGAGAAAATTCGCGTGCTGGACTTCCTCGAGTTCAATTGCATTGTGCATCGCCGATCGATCCCGTCCTCCTCCAGTGGTCTACTGGCAATGTGTTCTCACGAACTCGTTCCACTTCGAAATTCGGGAAATTGGTGATGAATTTGCCCCCTTGACCGTGGTCATTGTTCGTGCAGCAGTGGCAGCTTGTTTGATTCGGAAATTTGCAAGTCACTTTGGGTTGGTTTCTGGTCGGATTGTGTTTCGTGGGTCGAAGGAAAGGCTCATCGTAATGGACTACGCGTTGTCAGATAGCAGTGGTTAGTGCACTTACATATTTCTGGCTTGTTTTCCTGTTTTGATGAGTTAAAGTTGTCCCCTTTTAGGTTTATTGGGTTCTTGGCAGCTCAATTTCGTGAAATAGAGATCTGGGTGTGCTAAATTTTTCCATTTGAGTTGTTTTGGAGATTGTTGAAGGAACACATTGGTGCTTGGTTGCTGTTTTTTTGCATAAATCCATTAACTTTCTTGTTTTGTTTTGCTTGAGTTAAGATTTAAGAGTAAGATTTGCTGTTCTTATGATGTTTGTGGTTAATAGAATGTTTGGCTTGGGGAAACTACCAGGGACCCTTTACTCTCTCTATAATATGGGGATGAATTGTTTTGAGAGTGTTTTTGGGATTTGTAGGGCTTTTAGACCATCTCCAAAAAAAAAATGATGACAAGTAGCCCTGGATAATTGCCTACGTATGGCCGGGCGAATTCACGCGAAGTTTTTATCGCGGCAATTCGCCTGACCTTGGTTGAAAGCGCAACGGCTTCTTTCGCCCCGCGAATCAAAAAACTGCCATGAGTCCACTTTTTCAATATATTTATTTATTTATACCCCAACATCAATAAAAAATCATATAATCCACTCTTTCATTTCACACCAGTCCAAAATATTTCTATCCACATTTTTAGTCAATGGATCTGCCAATCTAAAAAGAAATGAAAAAACTCTGTGAAAGTCTGTGAAATACGTGGTCGTTGTATAGAAGTCTCACTCATCCCCCGGCTTTGACTAAGATGATTGACAAAGTTGTTCAAGGAGACCGTTCGTCACGCAAGCGCGAGACTACAACCCGAACACATATATACGGAGGTTGTGAGGGAAGGTGATGCACACCTCATGTAATTTTGCTTTAATATTTTAATTTAATGTAATTCCATTTTAGTTTTTTAAAGTAATTTACTTTCGTTTAAATTTTTTAATTTCTGCTATTAGCCTGGGCTAATAGTCTAATACCATCGGGGGGACAATTTCAATTAGCTCAGCTTTTTCAGCTTTTTTTATCCTGAAAATTTTCTATTCACCTAGCCCAGGTTGGGCTAATCCCATTGGAGATGCTCTTAGGAATTTAATGGCATAATTAATGCTGAACTTTATGATTTTGCTTTATAGTCAGAAATATCTATGCTTTTGGAATCGATTATGTGTCATATTAGGCAAAGAGCTGTCAAAGACATTCATGTAGATGAAATTTATGACTCCACCATGTCCCACTCTAAAAAGAAATTTAGAAGTTTTTGATACATCTTCAGTATGTCTATAAGCTATTTGCAAGAGTTGGATTGAAGAAAAAAAATCTGCTACTTCTATATTTAAATTTCAATGATACTGTGGTGATTAATCAGCAACACTTCTAGATATTTTGAAGATGAATATTGAACATAACTTTCTGATGTAGGGATAAGTTTTGAATCTTTATTGTAAAGAAGCTGAAGCTTTAGCTGGGTTTTCCTTCTTTTTTTGTATGCAAGCACTTTTTTGAAGCATGTAAAGTTAAGCCATTAGCCCATTATTGGTGTGTAAATTTTATATGTTCTAGAAATGTATGTATTTAGCCATGTGCTAGGAATTTACTCAACTTAATTGCAGGAACCGATGATGATCTTCCTCCTTCTCATCAAAATGGTTTTCGAAGAGGCGGCCATGTTGCTAGGAATGGAAGATCTGCAGTTGCTGGCTCTGCTCTATTACCTAGGATGCACAGTGACATGGAAACCCAGATTCACCTCATTGAGCAAGAAGCATACTGTTCAGTCCTGCGGGCATTTAAAGCTCAGTCTGATGCCATCACTTGGGTATCCATTGCCTCTTTTGATATTAACCCCTCATCACCATTTTTTCCCATGTTAAGTAGGTTTGAAAGACATTCATGTTTTGCATGTTTAGGAGAAGGAGAGTCTAATTACAGAACTTAGAAAAGAATTGAGAGTATCAGATGGGGAACACAGAGAACTTCTATCAAGGGTTGATGCTGATGACATAATTAGGAGAATAAGGTATGCTCATATCATAAACTCTATGAAAGTCTGGCATCAAATATGTAGCAACTTGTGGTTTGTTCTTCATATGATGAGGTACTGAATAATGTTAGGGAATGGAGAAAGGCGGGTGGTCTCCAACCTGGCATGCTCACTACATCTCAGCCTGTTCATGACTCTGGACCTAGTCCTACTGTTTCTGCATCACGCAAAAAACAGAAGACAACGTCCTTAACTGCACCATTGCCTGCATTGCATCCACCTGTGCAGCCATCTCCATCTGCATTGGGGCGTGGTTCTTCTGCAGTAGCTAAAAGCAAGAAGCCTAAAACAGTAAGTCCATTTCACCTAGCAGGAAACCTCAGTTTCTTACGAAAAACATATATCGTATATTTTTCATTATCCTGTTTTTTAATGGACTGTGTCACTTTGTCCACCCTCAATGAAGTCCGCACAGTACCCTTCCACAGGTCTTACAGGAAGGGCTCAATCAGCTAATCGGGGTTCTTCAGGCAGCTTTGGAGCAAATGAACAAGCTGGGACTGGAACTTATGATCCAGTAATTGGAAGAAAAGTTTGGACGAGGTGGCCTGCGGACAACCTTTTTTACGAGGCCATTATAAATGACTACGACCATACTAAGGTAGGGCATTGCACTTGAATCACACAGAATTCCTATGATTTATGGCCTTCACCCAATCTTATCATACCTTTATTAATAGGGCCTACATGCTTTAGTATATGGGATAAACTCAGCAGAAGAGGCATGGGAATGGGTCAATCTCAAAGCGGTAAAGTTTATACTGTAATGTGCCGCTGTTTTATTATAATATGCCTCTGAACTTTCTCATAAACTGAAAACTTTATGACTGAACCTTTTCAAACACAGATAATAACTGCATCTTTAGTTAGGACTTCATATAATTTTCTTGAGAAATTTTGTTATTCATTCAACTTACTGGGTGCTAGTTTCACGTCTGCACGTATTCTGATTTTTCCTTCTGTTTCTAGTCTCTTTTCGTCATCATCCTTTATGTAAATCCTTAAGTTGCTATGTGATTTGTTTATCTGTTACAATTATAAATCTTCAAAATAATATTGCCATCTTCATAGAGTAAGACATTCACTAACAATATTTTTGACCCCAACCAACAAATATTTAGAAACTGAGACATTGATATCATTTATTCCGACAAATATTTTTGACCCTTGACTAACATATCTTCAGAACAGTATATCACTTCAGAGAGTGAGACATAGACATCATTCGTTCTTGAACCTAAAATCTACTTTAATCATTATAGAAAGGTTTTTTGTTCGTTCCTTATCTAGTGAGTTCAAGGTCCTGTCTATTAGATATTATAATTTATTGCTTCACTTTTTTATATTCGTCCCATTCTCTTTTTTTTAAAGCGTCCCATTCTCTTTTGATTCTTCAATGCATCATCAAATGCATGCTTATTTGAAATGGCCCTATTTGCTTCTGATCTGTAAGTCCTTGAATTGTAGATATCACCTGAAGATATAAGGTGGGAAAATGACGATCCAGGTGTTTGTCGTAGAGGTGGGCGTCCTGGGCCTGGACCTGGCCGTGGGATTAATAAGAAGTCTATGGTACGTGGTGGTGCTGTTTCTGGAGCTGGTAGGGGTAGAGGAACCACAAAGGATGTCCCATTGTCACAAAATGGAGTTGGGAAGAAGACTTTGGGTGATATTGAAATATTCCACACTGATACCCTAATAAAAGAGGTACAGGGATATCTAGAAAGCTTATTGAATTGCCAAAACGTGGTTATTTGTGTTCCCTAATTGTGTGGAAGATTTGAACAGGTGGAGAAAGTTTTTGGTGGTACTCATCCCGATCCCATGGAGATAGAGAAAGCAAAGAAAGTGCTAAAGGTAAGACCAAGCATCTTCTCATCTCATGTTCTTACCTTCTGATCTTCTATTCACAGCGATTTCAATTTTAATTGCAGGAGCACGAACAAGCCCTAGTGGATGCAATTGCAAGACTTGAAGACGCATCAGACGGCGAAAGTGGTAATAACTAATTACATGTATCATATGAATGTGTGTTATTTAGTAAATAACAGACAAAGTGGTTTCTTTTTTTGTAAAATTGTATTTGTTGTGGTGTTTTGGGTATTCAGATGTGACCAGTAAGGCTTGTACAATTTTGTCAGTCCAATGATAAGATTCTGGTCAAATGAATATAAAAGACCAAGCTCCTGTTGAAAGTTGAAGAGTCTTTTTTCCTTCATTATTCTTCAATTATCTATATTCATCCAGACCTGATTTCCATAAAAAAAAATTGCTGAAATGTTGAGATTGGTCATGTGGAGTTCCAAAATATTATGGTGAATTTATGATTTAAAGCAGCAAGACAAGCACAAGCTGTTCTATAGTTCCATGTTATTAATAATGAGACCAATACCATGTTTGGTGTTTCTTTTCCCATTTTGGCATTGGAACAGATAAGAGAGGACAATCAATGGAGCAGACAAGAGGTTGGAGGAAAAGGCAGTATGATGACATGGGTGAGGGTAGAGAGGTTGAAGATGGTGATAATGGTCAACAAGATGAAGGAAATGACATTGCTTAAGCTGGCTTTGAAACCCATCAATTAACTCTCCTCTTGTACCATGCCATGCTCTAATTTCATGACCAGCAGGTTGGAGATATAGCTCTTGCTTGTCTTGTGGCCTTATTTGATAGTTGATAGCTTAGGTTTGTTCCATTGTAATTTATTTAAGAGCTACACCTTTTGTAAATTTTATTTTAGTAAATGACCATGTAAGTTAATCCCTTTCTTGTTGCAATCTCTCTCTCTCTCTCTCTCTCTCTCTCTCTCTCTCTCACACACACACACACACACACACACACACACACACACATTTAGACTGTTTATCTCCTGCAATTGAACAAAATGGTGAATCAGCATTTACAAGCAAAAGAACATTTGCAGAAGATCGCAACACAGGGATCTGGTCTTTGAATCTTTATCATTATCCTACAAAGATTCAATAAACTCAATGATGAGATTCACCATCTGAGCATCATAATAAGGTCCTTCCATTTGAAAATGGCTTACTCCTTCAATGAGATTCATTTCAGCTCGACCCACAGCAGATTTTAGTTTGTTTTTCAGCTGCTTCACACTCGTAAACCCGTCACGAGTTCCCATCACAAAAAGTTTAGGCTTTGGACATTGCAGGATAGCTTTGTGGTGCCTACCAAAGAGAACCGAGGCAAACAAGCCAAATGGATAGCCCAAACTTATATAACCAACAACTTGTTCGATTTCATTGACTGCAGAACCAGCAATTGGTGCACCTGCAAAAGTGTAAAGGCTCACTGTCTTAGCAATCATAGGAGTTTATTCATGTAGATATCTGATCTTAGTTGCTTACTGTGAGTTAAATGGACCACCAGCAAAACTTATTCCAAAACTGTTTAAATTTTTATTCGAGCCTTGTTTATAAAATTAAATGGTAGATCAATCGTCTGAGACGATTCATATATGTTGGACGGAGGGAACTATATACGATTAGGCAATAAACTCGATTAAGCTAGTAAATGAATGTTGAAAACTCAAAGTCGGGGGATGGAGAATAAATGTGCCTAAACTATAAGCCGAATTAATTTATTTTAATGTTTTGGCGTGTTTTATCCTCAAAGATAATAACTGTATGTTTTGACAATAGGCTAACATAAAACTAGAAGGTACTACTATAAAGTCACTAATGATGTAGCATTACTTTTTCTGAAGATATACAATCCTTGGAGGAAATCAGGTATATGATAAAAGTATGGCTTTCTATTGAAAAAAGTATGGTTTTGGTTTATGATTGACTTAACTGTAATGAAACTAGACTCCCAAACTGCAATTTCTTCTACGACTTAGAAACTAGGGATAAGCTCGCAAAAGTACAGTGAACTTGTCACTTTTCTCACCCAAATACGCTGAACTTCCAATTTTTCTGACTTTACTCTATTTTGGTCATAAATGACAAAAATGCCCTTACAACAATTAACCTTTGCTCAGATTTCCACTCTGTTAAGAGGTTCCCATCGCGAAATTAATTTTTAAAAACTTGCTTCCCAGTAATAAATAAAGGAAATAGATGGTATCAAATAATTCTTATTTGAGTTCTCTAAATTGTTAGATGGGTATTTTTGTCATTTATCATCAAGATAGAACAAAGTGAGAAAAATTGAAAGTTACAAATTTACTTTTGTGAGATTATCCCTAGAAACTATGACAGGAAGTCCAGCACCAAGTCTTATATATCTTTGAAGATATCTACTATATCCATGAAAAGATCAAAGAGCCCTACAACTATCATGATTTGGAAATACTGTTTCAGAGCATTTTCTCACAGATCCTATAGATGTTTGCCCGTGACTTGGTGAAAAAAACCAGAATAGAGATCCCTCTCAGCAATACAGACATAAACAAGCAAGAATAATTGACAAACAGCCTTTCCTTTGAATATTACTTAGTCATAACAATCATCAAATTTGCAACTTTTTCTATTCACAAAAGGAAACAAAGAGTAAGACAAGGCCACTTGATTCACCATTATCATTTGAAGCAATCGCCAAGTTCTCAACTTTACAACAAAATCGACACAAGCAGCTCTGAATAAAATTACGGAACACGAACAAAGATCAAGTCTAAGCCACTTAGTTTTTCCTGGGGTTTCCTAAAACATCTTGCTCATCAAAAGTACAGGTTCACATAAATCAAGTAAATCAACTCATCTTCTTACTATTGTAACAAAACCAACATCAATTTCACAGATCTACAAGATCAATGCATCAAAACCAGTCAAGCAAAGAAACTAGTCTCTCCCT
Organism: Erodium maritimum; assembly: GCA_963921825.1. NCBI lineage: Eukaryota > Viridiplantae > Streptophyta > Magnoliopsida > Geraniales > Geraniaceae > Erodium > Erodium maritimum. The sequence goes on along the minus strand of OY997588.1, from coordinate 7,733,479 downwards.
AGTAAACATTCATCTTTACCACACAGAAGCAAACTAGATCCACTCCAAATTGAGCTGAAACATGAAACAAAAACCATACCTGCAGAAGAACCCACCAGCAAAATCCTATCAGAGGAGAGATTCTCAGAGACCCATTTGCAGACAGCAACCACATCCTTAATTTCAGCGAACCCAGTAAGAGAAGCCCTCCCACCGGACCTCCCAGCCCCTCTCATGTCAAAAGTCACGGCCCTGTAGCCTCTATCAGCAAGCCCAGCCGCAATACCTCTCAAGAGACCTTGAAAGCCACCCAAAACCGAGTAAGGATGCACCAGAACCACCGCCAAGCTGTCTTTGACCTCTCCATTGGGTTTGAAGAGCCTGGTGTTGAGCTTGACCCCATCACTGGTCTCCACTGTGCAGGACTCGACCGAGCAATTGGGCATCATTGAATCCAGGAGATGAATAGGATTTGGAAGTGATGAGTGTTGCTGTGTAGAACACGTTGAGGAATCAAGGGAAGTGATTAAGGCTTGCTCTTGTGTATGAAATGGGGAAAACAAATACAATGTTGTTGTTGCTTGTTGGGTCTTTGTATTTGTTGCCCAACCAACCTATTACCCTATAACTCACAGATAAGTACTGGGTAGAGTTATTAATCTTTTCAATAGCAGATTAAAAGGTTTCTTCATATACTAATACTTAAATAATTAAAAAGAGCAGATTTTAAAATAAAAGGGGCATTCCGAGAATCGAACTCGGGACCTCTCGCACCCAAAGCGAGAATCATACCACTAGACCAAATGCCCGGATGGTATTGTTCTGAAAAGGTTTATTAATAAATAAATATAAAAGGGAAAATAAAACAAATGTACAAACACTCAATATCACTTTGTCAATTGACAGGTCTGTAGTTAGACCATCTTCGTGTATCATTTTTCTCTATCTGAAGAGGTTTAATTCAAAATTTATATTTGCTGATAAGAAAAATTCTCGGTGACTTTGAGCCTATAGATGTTGTAGTACGAAAAAAGAAAATTAGATGGAGAGAATTTTTATGTTGACACATTCAGACAAACAAAATAAATCAGAACAAGATTCAATATCATAACTCTGTTTTTGTATAATAAGAATCAACAATCTCATGAAATAATCATGACATTTTTGTCATTTTATTTGTTACACTTTTTTTTATCAGCAAAAACAAATGTAAATTAAACCTTTGTGAGGAAGAAAGGAGTTACAACAAACAATCTAGCAATAGATTTACACTTGAATAATCATAAATCTATATGAATGTATAATATCTAACACAAGAGAACAAAGCAATTTAATCAAGAATTTTTATATCTAGGATCAAAAGAAACACATCTATAATGTTATAGCTACCTCTGGACTCACTTTCCCAGAGCATAAATGTCCAAAGGCTACCACAAAATTCTTGTTTCTGCTTTTTTTTTCTTCTTTGACTTCAAAACCATCCATACCAAAAACTAGCTATGCAGCCACACTAAGGGCAAAAGAGCTCTAAACAATTTACATCTTTGCTTCTTGTATGGACTTGATGAATCAGTTAATCTAATCACCTCCTGGTACGCTTCCTAGGCCTCCCTGAAACAACCTCTTCAGTCTCCTCGTTCTCTTTCCGGCGACCCCTCCCTGTTCGACCCCTCGAAGGCTCAGCTGCCACCAGCCTCTTCGGCGGCCTCCCCACTCCTCTCTTCACCTTCCCGCTCTCTCTCCCTCCTGAACTTCTAGTTACTCTCTCCTTCCTCCCCCTTGCTACTGTCCTCTTCTTATCCTCATCCCGAGCTCGAGCTCCCCTTCTTTTAGGGCCGCTCTTGCTTTGATCTGTATCTTCCGAGCTCGAAGCATCTTCTTCGCTGCTACTGGGCGAGTTCTGCTTTATTCTTCTCAAGAACTTGGCTGCTCCTTGCTTCTTCTTCACGGTGTTGCTGCTTTCTTTTATCTGGTTCACTGTCTTGGCAACTTCCAGAGCATCATGAGAACTCAGTTCATTGCCACCGTACTCATGCTCCGACCCTCCTCCTCCTCCCTTGCTTCCAGTTCTCGAACTTCTTCTACCCGATGCATTCCTGGTTCGTTTCTTCCTCACAGTGCCATTCTCCTCTACTGTAGCAAAACAATCCTCCTCTTCTTGCGCATGATCCTTTGGTGGTTTCTGATTTTGCTCCACCTTCCCTTCCTTTTTGTCTCCTTTTCGTTTCTCAGATGTGGCCTTGACAGAGCTTCGCCTCTTACATACGACCATAGCATTAGCAGCTGCTTCCTTGGATTTTGAGGCAGAATCGGTATGTGGTTCGGGCTTGGGTTCTGAGGTTACCACGGGTTCATGGAGCTTGTGTTCCTTCATTTCCTTACCCACTAGAGCTCGGAGCTCGAGAGCTGCCCCGTGCTCGGGAGTGTTCCTGGGGAAGAAGATGATACAGTTGTTGAAGAGGAGCAAGAGGTCGCGGAAGAACTTATTTGCACAATCCGAATAGATACCCCTCCTGATCCTGGATTCAACAGTTTGGAGATCCATATGCTGTCGGATCATGTTCTTGTATGTCTCTGATCCCTATAAACAGACATTTACTAAGTATTTCGGAACACCAATGATTAAGAGGAATAATGTACACAAAGAAAGGAATCAGTGCAAAATATACATAATGAGGTATTCATTTTTGCTAGTTGCAGTCCTTTTCTGTTATATAATGATAAAAACTTGTCCCCAACTTACATTTTTGTTACCCTTTATATAAATATGTTTGAAAATAGCAATTTTAACTTTTAAAAGTAGTAAGTAAGAAATAAAAATCCAGAAATTTCTTCCACTTTTTATGTCCAAAAAAAGTTAAGGGTAGGTGGAACTTCCAAATTTTCTCTTTATTATTTTTAAAATTTTAGATGTAAATTCATCATTTTAAAACAATTTGTAACAAAAAGAATATTTCAAAACATTTTTGTAGATTATAAAAAAAATATGACTAACAAAAAGTGAACACCTCAAGAATTATATGTACAGTTTACATAAATTGATAAAATAATTTATAGTTTTTATGTTATCAATTTGACTTGAACCGTGATTAACAGATGACAAATCACTATGGCTAAACTTATTGCCCATAATTAGACAAAGCCATAATAACATTTAAGATACAAACATGATTTAGGTTCGCCTAAAAATAGAAACAAAAGGGATCAGTCTTGTTTCATCTATGCTACATTTGACCAGGTGTGGAGTGGATCCCGCCCGTTCGCCACCTAGGCTTAATGGACACAACTGATCTGACGGTCACCATCGCCGCATCATGGTTCGCCTAAATGACTATAGGGGTTTGCAGATCACGGGACTGACGATAATACCCCTCCACTTCCTAGTCTGTTGTTTTGTGTATTTATTTTAATATCCGTTTTATTTATTAGAAAAATATAATGATAATTACTGAAAAGTTACCTGGTTCCGAAGCCGGCGCTCGAACACCGAGCCGAGCCGATGCGACCTGATGATCTCGAGTACTCTCATCAACGGCTCACATTTCGCTGTAACGGCGGTCTTCGTGATTGTGATCCTCAACGTGGCGGGAGACACCTCGTCCGCCTCCTCCTCCTCCCCGCCGCTGCTCTCCCCTGCGACGGCTCCGCCACCGGTACGACGCCGTTTCGTCGATAAACTAGCGGAGCTCTGCAAGTCGCTGCTCTGCTTTGACGCCGCCGCTTTCTCTCGCTTGGACTCGCCCTCGCCCATGGCTTCGGCTTCCATCGTCTCCTCGTCGGACTCGCCGAGTCCATTCGCTTGACTCGGTTCCTGACCCGTTTCCGTTTCTGTTTCCTCTTCTCTTGATATCTCCCCGATTGTTTTGATATTATTATTATCGTCGTCCACACCATCCGAATTGTCGTTGATTGACCAATCGCGGTCTGGTTCGTATCCGGTTCGGAGATCGTGACCCGGTTCGAACGGTTCGCTCTTTACAGTTTTCCTCTCCTCCTTCGCGACGTCGCTCCGCTCGCGGAACCCTCCTTTTTTACTCGTCGAGTTGGACTCGTTGAACGAGCGGTTCTCGCTGGCGTAGGATTCCTCGCCGGCGTCGTTTTCCGGCGATTCCGCCTCTTTCCGATTCTCCAGATCCGTCGCCTCCTCTCTTTTCACGCGCCTCTCCCTCTCCTCCTCCAATCGCTTCACCTTCAATTCCAGTGACCTGTCCACATAACAAACACAAAAACCTCTTAGATCTCACGCAACCACCGATCTCTATCGATCATCATCAGCGGGGCGGAGATTTACAAAATCGACGAGTCCCGGCGCTGGACCTCGCGGCGGAGCTCCTCGACGCGAACTTTCCGGAGCCTCTCGACCAAGGAGGCCAGAGCGGTTGCTTCGTCGGGGTGACAGGACTTGGAGAAGCGTCGCTTGAGGTCCCCGAATTTCTTCTGACAGGTTAGGGGAGTGAGGGAAGGGAAGGCGGAGCTCCGCCTCCGGAGCTCGGCGGCGACGGAGTCCCAACGGCGAGTGCCGTGTCGATCAACGGCACACGCCAGTAAGAGCTCCTCCTGCGTGCCCCAGACCATGGCTCCGCGCTCTCAAGCCATCATTGTTTAGACCAGTTAGGGTTTTTGCGTGTCGTCCCCGATTCGGGTTCGGTGCGAGTGTGAGCTCTGGTTCTTCGCTCTTTACGTGGTTCGGATTATGTTCTAACCATTTTGATCTTCACCGTCGAGGTCTGGTTTATGGATTTTATTCTTAAAATCATTGATTTTTACAGTCGATGTATTTATATGAATGCTTTCGGTATGGTATGTTGTTTCTAGAATTATACGAGTGCGAGAGGAAGGCCACACGATTTTAATTTTCGTGACCCGAATCAACGGCCCAAAATGTTTCGGAAGGGCTAATGGAGACCCATGATCGAGATCGCTTTTAATGGGCCTTCGTGGATGCCGTCCGATGGGTTGACGAATGTGCTATGGAATTGCTAGAAAACTGATGATAGTTATGGATAATTGATTTTTGGTAATTGTTGGTTTTGAAGAATTAAGGGATGAAGTATCATTTTGCTCAAGCTTTCACTACTCGTTCAGTACTTAAATTCGGAATATCACATACTCCATGAGAGGAATAAATTGTTGGTAAATCATTTAAATATGTCATAATTAAAGTCAATCAAAATAAGACGACATCTTGATATAAAATAAACTTTTATATTTTTTTCTTCATAAAATTAGTTTTTACAAACTATTGTCATACATTAATAGTCTTACAATTTCATCAGATTTGTTTATCACATGTCATCAAATTTAAGTTCTATGATGAATAGAATAAGTACATTATATAATGGTGAGTTTGGTCTCTAATTCACGCAATTCGGTACACTGCACACTCCATATGTTTATAGTGAATATTTCGATTTTGGAGAGATACAACATCATATGGAGAGTTGTGTCAAGCAATTCTAAGCTTCATGGTTATGACGGGAGGTTAGTCGATCTTTACGTTTTCACACTTGTTGATTTAGTTTTACTTTATTTAGTTATTAAAAACATGCTAGATCACATATTTAAATTCTCGTAGATATGAATATTAAAAGGTATAAACGATTCATACATGAATAAGTATTAAGGTAGTTCAATGTAGATTATTTGTCACTTGAAAATCATGTCTACCGAGACCTTCTCATTGTGCTCATGTATATGAGATTTTCTCTATGTGAATTTTGATGTGACGGTCAACAAAATTAGAACACCTGATCATAAAACTTAAAACACTTAATGGTCGAAATGAAGCTAAAGTTCAACCGCTCGATCGATTGAGAAATTAACCCAAGTTTAGTTTAACACTTGATAACTAAATAGTATCTCTCTTCATTCCTCGGTAGTATTGTGTTATTTGGGGTGGTTTTTCTTTAATGAAAATATCATTGATCTCATTAATCTTTCCGAATATAAATATAATGGGATAAATCCTTTACAATCGCGGTGTTAGTCTATGACCCCCATCAAGGATAGGTTCACCAACGTTTTAGGCTACAAATCAAACTATTATCATGCATATTAGGAGGTCACAACACAAGCAATAGAAAATCTCAATCAAACAATGCCAATGATCTAAATACTCTGTTAGGGTGGTTGTCTTACCCCACTAAGAAATGACACCAGAGTCGCCCGAGATCGAGAAGACTGGTTGTGATGGATGAGAGCCGGGGAGAGTCGTATAAGGACGCACGGCGTTTATAGATTCCGGAGAGACGGTGTACTAAGACCGACCATGTGAAAGCGGCCACATGCAACAACATACCCATACGAAAGCGGCCATAAGTAAGGGTGGGCAGTATTCGGCCATAATCGAAATAGTAACCGAATTCGAATCGGGAAAAAAAATGGTTCGATTATTTTGATTATTCAGCTTATTTGATTAGGTTAGTTTGATTGATTTTAAAAATTAGATTTGATTTCTATTATTATAAATAGAAAATCGAAATAACCAGATCAATTGAATTTTTTTTTAAACGGGTGATGAGGAACTGCATTACTAGTACAAACCAAACCATACAAGTAGGGCTAAAAGCCATAGGAACAATATATTGTCCAAATCTCCCATAAGACACCCGACGTTCATGAACCCATAGAAATAACATAGTTTCCATCATAGACAAATAATTATATCCCTACATCCGTTGAACTACAAACCGCACACGCGATGCGCGGGGCGTGAACCGTATTTTTACGATTCGCGGGTCGCAAAATCGGTGCCCCACAATGCACCGACCCGCGACCCGCAAAAAATACGGTTCGCGATCTAGTGCATAGCATTGTGTGTGTTCTAAGAGCATTTACGATCCAAGGCTAAAAGAAGGATGATGAAAAACAATTTGATGAGAACTAAATAATAAAAAAATAAGTTTCATCCTCACGAAAAAAGTGAGAAGGATAAAACAAAAAGCTATATAGTTTGAGCTTTCAGCCTCTTGACTATAAAATATACCTTATTATCCAGGTTGAAATGAAAATTTATTATTAGTTCATTCTTTCGTCTCTTCTCTTTTAGCGTCTTGATTATAGATGTTCTAAAAGCATTTGCAGAGGCGTTGTAGCGGCGTCGTTGCAACGTATGCAACGCCTCTTGCAACGCTTCATCGCCGCAGTAGTCGTTGCAACGCGTCGTCGACAAATCCTGCAACGATGGGACTAGGCGATGCAAACCCAATGGATAGTCGCTGGCCCAATGACGACGCGACGTGTGGCACCGATTGATTTTCAAAAATCCCATAAATTTTCCTATAAATACACTATCACCGCTACTTAAAATTCACTCATCTTATCTTCTACACCTTTTCTTCTCTCAATCTTCGTTGCTATTTTTTTATGGGTCGTCATGCAATAGTAGAGAAATTGGCTAAAATGACTCCCGGAGAAATGACGAAAGTGAGGGAAAGGACATGACAACTAATGGCCAAGCGGATTACAATTCAGATTTCGAAAAGGGTACATCAAAGGACAGAAGATGTGGAGGACGAGGGGTCAGCGTCGTCGGGGGCACCAAAGAAGAGAATGATAGAGCGAAATCGAGACACACACGAGCTGTTGATAGCCGACTAATTCGCTCCTACTCTGGTATACAACGAGTAAAAATTTCGGTGTCACTTCCGGATGTCGAGGGAAGGCCGGATTCTCTCCACACCGAAAGTGCACGACATCACTATGTTAGCTCTGTTATGGAGGTCCCGTTGATACCGTTGATGAGTACTTGCGAATGGCGGAGATCATTGCTTTCGAGTGCATCAGGAAGTTCTGCTTGGGGGTCATCAAGATTTTCAGACGAACATATCTACGCCGCCCCGATGGAGAAAGATGTCAGTCGTTTGTTGGAAATCAACAAAACCTGCGGCTTTTCGGGGATGATATGGAATCTCGAATACATGCACTAGGATTGGAATAATTGTCTAGTGGCATGGGTTGTACGATTTTCAAGCATAGACAACGAGAACATCCCCACAATCATGCTATAAGTTATTGCATCCTAGTACCTATGGATATGACACATTTTTTTGGAACACTGGGCTCCAACAACGACATCAACGTGCTGAATAGGTCAACATTATTTTCTCAGGAAATTCGAGACTTCACTCCTCAGGTTAAATTTAAGGTCAACGACACATAATCGCAACCCCTTATTACATGACATATATATAATTTATCCTCCTTGGGTTGCATTTGTGAAAATAATACCAGCTCCACAAACGGCAAAGCAAATGTGTTTTGCTAGAAACCAAGAGGCGGTGAGAAAGGATATTGAACGAGCATTTGGACTTTTGCATGCGCTATTTCACATCGCCAATCGTTTGAGCTAAATGTGAGATGTGAACTCACTCGTAGTCATTATGACTACTTGTATTATCCTGCACAACATGATCGTTGATGATCAACGGAAGACATACCCCACTAATCCATTTACAGATATTGGTGTCCCGCCCACAGTGCACCGCACAAGACCACCACCATCGATGAACATCACAAGTATCATGGAGCATAAAACAAGGATCCAAGATCGAGAAGTTCATCAACAGCTCCACAATGACCTCGTCGATCACATTTGTGCAAAGTATGAAGATGCCGATCAGAATTACAGTAACATAATGTATTTCATATTTTGTATGAATAAAAGTAATAGTTTAATGTGGGATTGTTTAAAAAATGTTAAAATGTGCAAAAACACCCATACATTTAGTTCCTGCAACTGGCTAGTAATTACCACTACAAAATTAACGATAATAGCTACTTGATTGGAAGGGTGAAAATATACTCCTACCACATTTTTCTATAATAAACTAATTATTTACCATTGGAGATGTTCCAAAATGACCACATATTTTAAAGATTAACATTAAAATAACAAAGCATTAACAAATGACGGTATAAGAGATGAACACCAAGGTTTGGCTGCTAAGTCACTTAAATGTATATTAACACATGTTTAGCGACAATGATATTCGATACTATTATCGAGTTAGGTAATGTGCGTATTATCCTTTCTAAGATTTTCATAAATAAAAGGGAAGGGAGGAGTCAAAATAAGAATGAACTTCTCATTAATATAAATTCCTGATTTATTACCCATTATAAATTATAATGACTGACCCTCCAATTTTGGGGTGATATTGACCAGTTTTTTCTTAAATAAGTCATCATTTTGTTTTATTTAGAAGATTTTAAAAATCATTGACATTTCTCTTCTCTTCCATTTTGTTTATTAATTTGAAATTGCAAATAGGGATTAAGTCATTTTTATCCCAAACACACGGCAGGCGAAATGTCGATATTAGACACTCGAAAACAAATGAAAAAAATTAGTTAGAGGAGGTAAAAGTAAATGTGACTTCAAACATTTCAACAGAGCGGGAAATTGACCCTCCATTTCCAAACAAATAAAATTATATAAAAAATAATAATAATCAGAGCACGTTCATAAATAGACGGAGCCTTCGATCCTGAAATTTTCATTTGTGAAATTCAAAAAAAGCGGAATTTTCTACACTTTCCTTTTCTCGCTCAACTTCAAAAATCCCAAACCTCGTCTCCGAATCCATCGAAGCCTCGGCTTTCGTGGGCTAGGGTTTCTGATTTGGGGCTTTTTTGAGGCGAAATCGGTCTGGATTCATGGCGAGGACGGCGAAGCGGGAGCCGGTTAGCAGTCCTAGCGCCGGCCAAGCTCAACGCGCCGAGCAGATTAGGGTTAAGCGCGAGCATCTGGCCGCGAATCGAGTTGACTCGGATGATGGCGCCGAGGAGGGGGAGCAACCAGTGAACGAGAAGAGGGCCATACGCTCTCGGTACCTTGCTCTTCTCAACACTATCAGAGGTATTTTTCTTTACTCGGTTATTTGTTTTCTCGTTTTTATCTCCATGGTTGATTTTATTTGATTCGTGTTTCTTTTTCGTTGTTGCAGAGGAGAGAGATGATTTAGTGAGGGCGGACTCTGATAGGTTCACTTCCATCTTCAATGAAGTGGAGAATTTGCACAAGAATGGTATACCTTAACTAGTTTGATACATTTGTATGTATTTAAAGTAATGTGTAGTCATTTCTAATCCCCCAATTTTTGGGGTAGTTTTAAAATAAATTGCCCTGCATTCTTAAAAGCTCTGGTAATTTGTGGATAAAAAGTTGTTTCCATGCAACTCCAACATGTTTTTCAACTACTTGTTTGCGAAAATGGCATATTCTTTAGCCTTGGCTTTTGTAGTTAAATTAACTTTACTTCAGTGAGGAAGGTTGTAATTCTATAATGCCAAATTTGGTTAATGTGCATTGCCTTTATGTGCATTTATGCAATAAAGTTTGTAATTTTGAATGTCAATTTTGCTTCCAGTTCAAAAACCAAGAGAACAGGTTGCAGATGCTGAGGCCTTGTTTGACCTTGCTAATACTTTGAGGACTTCTGTGAAGTCACAGTCTAATGAGGGGATGACCCCAGCAGATTTTATCAATGGTTTGCTCAAGGGTTTTGGGCAATCTAGACTGGGGTCAATCACAGAGAATGAACAAGTTAGAGTTCTTTGGAAGGATATAGGGCTCTCCGTGTCACCAATCTTCAGAAAGTGCCCTGGGTGCTTCACAATGTATGAGTCTTTCCAGTTTCTTCATTTTAATTAATCTAGGGCCTTCACATTTTATTTTTTAGCATATAGTCAGATATGGAGTGTTTTAGTCATAAATTTTGTCTCATGCTGTTCTTTCTATCCCAGGCTTGGCCCTATGGATACTCAGATAAAGCAAAGAAAAGCTGTTGTTCAAAGAAAGCGCACAAAGCCAACTGAGAAATCTCAGCCTGAGGAGGTAAACTTTCCTTGTGGCCTGCCTTTGATTAGATTTGTATGTAGTGTGATGGATATTCCAAACAATGTCAATATTTGGATGAATGTTTGATAAATAAAAGAAGTGTTCTTGGAACTTGAAAAATTGGTCATGTTTGGCTATGTTAATGTTTGATTTTTCTAGCAAAATGGGTATTCCTTGCATTGAACAATTACTTTTATTGAAAGTGGTATACACTATTCCTTTTCCATAACATATAAAGTGGCAATTTTGTAAGAGTTCTTGAGATTTCCAATTTATATAATCAAGGGAAAACACCAAGAAACAACTATGCCCCGGCTTTATAGCTCAAAATACAACTATAGACAATTTTATCGATCAAATCACATCGTCCCGAAACTTAAACTCCAAACACCATAAAATTCTGTCAAAAGTGACAGAAAATATGACCAAAAAACATGTGCTCGGCACATGTTAGTTGATTTTTTTTCTTTCTAAATGACCATAATACCCTCACAATCCTTTTCAAATCATTTTTAAATACTCACTATTTAACTTTCTACTTTACTAATATATTTTTCTTAAATTTATATGTTTAATATTTTTATAAAAAAACAAATGTATGATTTCTTAATTCTTTTTTAATTTATATAAACAAAATTTTGTAATAAAATATATTAATTCTTAAATCATATTTTTTTATATATGAATTTATTTTTCAAATCAAATATTAATTTAAAAAAAATAGAGAATCAATTTTTAATTTTAAAAAATCTGTTATGATTCAGATTTTAATTTTACTTTGTTTCTTTCATAAAAAATATTTTCATTTTCATTTTTTAATCCTTCAAACACAGCTTCTATGAATAATGTTTCAATTCTTCCTCAATTCAGCAACAAAGACTCAAAACTTTTAACCTTTCTGATACACTCAAAATTCAAATGGTCAACAAAACCAATCTCGTTCTCCTCTCTTGTACATCCATTCTCCATCGATTCTTTTTAAGAACTTAAATTGAAACAAGTTCTGAGAACCCTAATCCCCAAACAAACAAAACCCTAATCAGAGTAAAACATCGATACAAATTATCCCAAGAAAACACCCTAAATTTTCAGCTATTTGAAACTCCATCTACCAGCAACGATGTGAAACAGTTGAGCCACAACCGTATCCAGCCAGGTACGGGACGGAATCAAGCTCGGGACCTCAAATCTGAGGCTGGTGGAGGAACTCGAAACTTTAGATTCGTTGCCGCCTTCATTGTTTATGGTTGGGTTCGGGTGCTTCAATTTCTTCTTGCATGTGTTCCAGATCTGAAGGGGTAGAGAAAGAAGGAGGAGTAGAGAGATAGGGGAAATGGTGAGGTTGGGGTGAGAAGTTGAGTTTGATTTTTTTGAGAAGTGAGGGTATTTTGGAAAATATACTCATACCGTTAACTGTCCGTCTGTTTTTTGACAGATTATTATGGTTTTTGAAGTTTAACTTTGGGGACGATGTGATTTGAATGATAAAGTTGTCTATAGTTGTATTTTGAGCTATAAAGTCGGGGCATAGTTGTTTCTTGGTGTTTTCCCTATAATCAATTACTTATTGTAATTTAAGCGTTGCAGAACTTATAGTAGTTCAACTTAGATCCATGTGCAGGTTGATGGTAGTGCGGAAGAAAAAACTGACACAGATAGAAATATGGTGACAATGTTTGATATTCTGAAGAAGAAACGCATAAGACTCGAATGCTTGATACTGAATAGGAACTCTTTTGCACAAACAGTGGAGAATCTATTTGCACTGTCCTTCTTAGTTAAAGATGGACGGGCTGAAATACTTGTGGACAATACAGGAACACATTTTGTCAGTAAGATATATTTCCTTACTACCTTATTATATTTGTCACATTTATGCATAACTATCTTCATTCTTGTATTTGCTTACCTGTGGTTATTGATTTTACTGCTCAGAACCCAAAAATGCACCTGCTGCCAATGAAGTTATGTCAGGTGGAGTGTCCTACAATCATTTTGTCTTCAGACTTGATTTTGAGGACTGGAAGGTAAAGCATAGGTCTCATTTAATTATGCTTTTCCATTTTTATCTGGGTACATATATTTGTTTTGATAGATTCTGATATAACATAGGCAGGAATTCTTTATTTATTATTCTATGTGTTTTCATTTATTTGCTGATTCTGAGCAACTGATCTTAATACTTGGTTTGTGCACTTGCACTCACTCCCTCCCAAAAGAGATAATTCATAGCATTGTACATATATTGCCTTGTTTCATACATAGGCACATAGCTAGTAAGGCTTACATAGTTTTGACGATAGTTTGATGTTTAAGATTTGATAACTTGTTTTGGGGCATCTGTCTTGGAATTAACCTATGTATTGAACTGCAGGAAATCTTTCTTTTATCAATTATTTTTCAGAATTATTTTGATATGAATTGTGTTTACTTGACTCATCTATCCAAGAATTTTATTTTTCTACTTATTGTTGTTAAAAACATTTTCTTTCTATGTGTGGGCAGCTGATGAAGGATCTAGTGCCAGTTGGAGATGAATTGATGCCCCATAGGGATCCATTAAACAACCCAACTTCTCAAGAAGCTCAAGAAGAGCCTGTGTTAAATAGGTCTGAAGTATTACCCACAACACCAATAAGGAAGCTTTCCAGGAACCGTGGCCTGGTTATACAGGAAAATTCTATAGTGGAGGACTCTCCTGAAGTTGGTGATGAGGAAAATTCAAGAGGCAATGCTATACGTAAGCTCAAGCGAAAACTCCATTGAGGAATAGTTATGCTCCGGAGTGTGTCTTGTACTATGTCAATTGGAAATTTACTAATGTATATATGCTTAGAAAGAGTCTAATGACTTGGATTTTATGGCTAGGTTTAGAGTTCCTACATTTTCTAGGTAGGGTGCTGGTTGGTTGCCATTTTGATTGACCCAACTTACTGTTTTAGGATCTACATTATGTAAGTGTATATGTTTTTTGTGATTACAACTATCATCATTTGTAATGATGATTCTAGAGTTGTACCATTTCTACACCTAGATCTTGGCTTCTAATCTGTCTCATTTGTTATTGCACTTGGTTTGTGGGTGAAGTGAGATGTTTCATATACTAACTGTAAGGTGTTATCTGATGTACCTCTAGTAGTGATGTAGTTGGATTTGTTAATTTTCTGTTCTAGTGCAGCCATACATATTTGTATGTTGACTGGAAGGATTATTATGCTCACCAGAGTATGTAACATTGATGTCATGTGTACTCACGGTTGATATCTCGGTGATTGTATATAATATATGCGCAACAGTTCAATAAAAAAACTATAAAGTCGTTGAATACGATCTCTATACTTGTGAATATTATTGATTAAAGTAATAAATTTGTCATATTCATGATGCTGTGTACAAAAAAGGAGTAATGCAGAATCGCAGATAGTTATAACTAGGGTAATTGCGAACTACATAAATTTGTCAATGGTTGATGACTTTGATGCTTCCACTCAACTTCGGCTGTCTTCATGTTCAAGACCTCATCTCTCGAACTCTTCTATCTCTACTTCCACATTGCCGTTAAGTGAGAGATGCTTAGTTATTTGATTGATACAAAATCTCATGCTTCTGTTTCATTTAGATGAATTTTCTTACTACGGGTGATTGTTGATTAATGCCTAGTGAGTGAAAAATTGCCATCTTGTTGGTACTTTGATTTTTGAAAGCAAAAGATTTAGAAACTTATTCCTGTATACTAGCCCGCACCACAGTGACGAAGAAACGAATAGTAAACTTACTTTGACGAACTGCGAAATAATGCTCGTTATCTATTTCAAAGCTTATGAGATGAGTGATCGATGAGTATAGTAAGGAACTAATATTCCATCGGAGAAAGTTAAAAGAGAATGGAGATGGAAAATTTAATTAAAACCAAACTCTTGCTGGTAAATAAACTGCAAAAGAGTTCACCGGACTTCCCAGCTTCCCGGCCACTGCCGGAACCTGTTGTGGTCAAAATTAGTATAGTTCACATGATACTAAATCACCATAGGCATTAAGTTTTACTTCAATTAATATTGGAAAATACAAAAAAAAAGTAACAAAAACAGAATCGAGCGAAGGTTAGAAATGTGGGCAACCATATTCAACAAGCAACTAAAATCCTTCTCCCTAATACGGATCAACCAAGCAATATTTCATTCAAAAGTAGATAATATAAACCTAGAATAACACTCTTTGTAACTGCAAACTCGTTTTTCTTATATCAAAGAGCAAAATGGAACACACAAAAGTAGAAGCTAAGAAAATCAGAATACCTAACAAGAAAACAAGCCAGGTAGCATAAGGTTCCTACATCCCGGGCCTGCGCAGCTCTTCAGCTCCATGTGCAAAGTGGCACCTCTCCCCAAATGTGCATGAACCCTTGGTAAAGCTGTCACAGATCCGTGTCTTGAAGTTGCTTCCCGGGGTAGAGCTCTGCATCCCAGGTTTCTTCAAGCCATGTCCCGGAGCCGAACCAATGTTCACAATTAGCTCCCGGACCATGGCACTGGCTTCTTTGATCTGATCAAATGTACCCTCAAGTTCAATGTTCCTCGAGTTGGGGTCAGACTCATGGTCTTTTATGGAAAGCTTGGCTCCAGTCATCCGGCATATTTGCTTTGAGTTCACACCATTTTTACCAATAATGGCTCCAGCAAGCGAAGCGTCGACGCTGATCTTAGCGGTGGCTGAGGCGCCAAAACTGGCTGCAGCCGCATTCCCTGGCGGGGGATGTCCCATCCTGCCACCTGTCCTGCCCGGAGTGGGTCCCATGGCACGGGGATTGTCATAGGATGAAGCAGTTGCCTTGCCAAGCTCCCACTCACCATGGGCAAAATGGCACTTGTCGCCAAACTTGCAACCTTCGGCTGAGTTGAACTTGTTGCATAGTCGTGTCTTAACAGATGGAGGGGCTGAACCATCTGGGAAGGATGGTGGTGCTACAGGGTTTCTACCAGGAGGCGGATGAGCTGCATTGCCTCCTATATTGTGCATCTGAGATGCTTTGATGCCACCAGGGATATAATGCGCAAAGTGACACCCTTCACCGAATGGGCAGCCAGAAGTGCTGAAAATAAGATAAGAAAAGTGTCAGATGGACGAACACATAAATTTACAATGAAGCAATTGGAGTTGGATTTCATAAAAATTGTCAGAATGTTCCTATACAGCTAATGATGATTTGAACGCCGTGTTAGAAAATAAATGAAGTAACCACCCTGATGCCTAAAAGCAACTTACTATTCATGAAAAAGGGGCAATACACAAGTAACCAAACAGTTTAAAAAGGTTTTGATTAAATATGTTGCGAAACTATGTTCAACCTTCACATGCTAATAAATATCATAGTAACAAAAAAGATATATAAAAAGGAGAAGAGTATTGATCAACTGACAGCAAACATTGCCAATCCTACTCAGTTAGGCCATAACACAGAAAATTGACTTATCAAGACAACCAGATAAGCCATTAATAGTAAGAAAGTGACATAGGCCAACTTTTATGACACGGTCGCAAGAAAAGAATTCACCAGTACAAGGATGCAAAAACTATAATTACCACCTTTTGGACCAATGTTACATCCCACACAACTTGATTAGTAAAGCCAAGAAAGTGGGAAGACAAGGTGTGGACTTCCCCAAAGCAAGCTTACATTATGTAGAAAATGTTACCATAAACTTATATACCAATCGAGCAGTCCACACCACCATTCTCGCAAAAAAATTGTATCATATATTATATAAACCACTATAAAGTGGGTATGTTTTGCATCTGCTTTCAATTATTCATAGCCCAGCATGTAGTTAATCCAACAGAATTCTTGTGAGCCAACCATTTCCATTCAATAGTCTTTGTTATCATGATTAGAACAAAGAGTACAACCTGTATCACAACTTTAGCTCCTCAATTCATTAGTAAAAATTGCATTAATCTTACTCAACAAACTGCATAATAGTTTTTATGATACTTATCAGATATTAAAAATTGATGAAACCGCAATTGGGCTATTTGTTTTAGATAAGTTAAGATCTGAACCTGAAAAACTTTGTGCAAGGCTTCGATTTGCTTCCTATACCAGTTGTAAAGGAGTCCATTTCTGTTGCAGAGCATTAATTCATTTCTCAGTCAAATTTCAGCCATTTACCAATTTTGTAACTTCCATGAACATCTAATAACCAAGCTATAATTTGTTGTCACTATCAAACTTAAACAATGTTTCATACAAAATCCATTTGTCACTGTATACACTATTCACGTTTCGTATATACTTTTCCAACTTTTCTGAACAATTAACAGTTATAATGTATTAACCTTCTCATTTGGAGTACACAAAACGAGGGTATTCATCCTATATCATATTTAGTCTCAACTCTCAGTCTCTTGGCTCTCCAGCAAATAATACAGTAA
Organism: Erodium maritimum; assembly: GCA_963921825.1. Lineage (NCBI taxonomy): Eukaryota > Viridiplantae > Streptophyta > Magnoliopsida > Geraniales > Geraniaceae > Erodium > Erodium maritimum. The sequence continues at coordinate 7,716,231 of OY997588.1, read as the reverse complement.
GTTCATAACTTATTAACTTATATAGTAAACTGATGAAAACGTAAAGTTTCTCATAATTTCCTTTTCTATACAGGTTTTTTGAAAGCGAGACAATGAGATGTATATGGTTTTTAGGCAGCAAATCAGTGAGGTGCACATATAATGTATACCAGAGAGATAGATTTGAAATTCCCTATTTGCCAACAACACAAAGAATGAACAGGCATGCAGATTATTTCCAACTAACGAATAAAACCTATTTCTGAACCTTTTACATAAAAAACTAGATATATAAAACCAAACTACAGCAAGAATGAACTGGAATGATCCCTCAATACAGTTTTGGGCTTTTACAAACAAAATTAAGGTAAAGACGCCCATTAACCCACAAAGCATGACATGTTAAAATACCACAAAATAAAACAGAAAGTCTCGACAACTCAACAAAGCGCTGAAAAACAGACATATAATCTAATAGGTACAACAAAATAAAATCAATAGTGACAGCTCAAACGAATAGAAAAAAATGCATCTTGGAAGCAGATAGGCACAAATATGCACATAACCCCCAAACCCAATCGTTAAATTGGCACTAAAAGAAAAGCAAACTACAACTTCTATGCCGACTTGAAAAGGATTTAATATGGCTTCTTAACATTGCAAAATTGGAAGTTTTTCAGACTTGCTCAGAGAAAAAGGGTAAAAAAAATATTAATTTCACTGTTCTTGTCCAAGATAGCAAAGATAAAACCATTTAAGTTCAGCTCGGCTAAACAGCTCCCCCTCATCTTCAATTATACTCAGAAACCTTAGAGATATATTGATTGAGAGTGACAACTTATTTCATTGCTTGGTTATTCTAGGAAACTAAAGGGAATTCCCAAGTCGATATTGGCTCTTTTGGCTCAAATTTTAGAAAAATAAATACAAAAAATACGAAAACAATTCAAACCCTAGATCACAAATACAACAGTACATACTATCCAACCACAATCACAATACACACTAGTCAGAACATACATTCATACATAAACAATTGCACAACGAACCTGGTCTGGATTTCTTGAACCCGCCATTGCCGTTCAAAGCACCTTCAGGCTTCCACCTCTTGCGACCTCCTCCATACTCCATGTAATCGCAGTTCGCAGGAGGCTTCCTCAACAATCCGAATCGGGGCAGAGCTCGAGAATGCCGATAAAAAGGACAGAAAATCCGAGAAGTGCGGGAAAAAGTGGAGGGTTTTAGGTTATGGAGAGGGCGAGTACTGGTCTCGGCTGGGCTTTTAGAAAGAGAAGACGAACGCGATGCAGCAGAGAGAGAGAAAAGTACGAGACACGAAATTAAAAATTAAATTAATAGATGGCGGAATCGAAATTAGGTTTAAATGTAGTTCATAATTGTATTCCTCTACTTCAATGATGTGAGCTTGACGTAGGCTTCACGTGCCGCGGAGCGCATGATTTTAGTTAATTCTTAGATCTAACAGTGTACGGTTGAGATTTCACGTGTGCTTCGGGGAGTTACTGGGCTTCGAGCTGGGCCTGTTTCAGTTTCTGGGCTCTACTAACAAGCCCAACTCCCAAACCAGTCCGTCCAGATCATGTCATATACCAAAACGGCCCTTCAGTAAAGGAGAAGGTCGGGTTACTTCCGTCATTCGACTGCGCACTCTAATCACCTGTCGACGAGCTCACGATTGCTTCCGTGTCAGTGACATGAATGACCTGATCGTGTGACGAACGATACCATCAGCCCGTGAAAATGCTGACGCGTGGCGCAGAGGTGCGAGAGTTGTGATTGTTACCGTGTTGCGTAAGAATCTAGGTGGGGCCCGCCGATTGCGAGTCCCCAGAACGCAGAGAGCGCTTTAAATATTGCCAAAGCAGAGAAGGAAGAAACAACACCGGTAGTAACCACTATTTTATTCAGAGCCTTCCAGAGAGAGAGAGAGCAGCAGGAATCGTTTATTTTCAGGTAATTCCTCTCTCTTAAATATTTTTAATACATGATTATATGATTAATTGATTATCGTGTGTGTAGTATTAAATTATAATGTTTTCCTTTTTGTTTCTGCTTGATCGTCGTTGGATCTGCATTTGTTCATTTGTTAGTCATGCCCTGTTTGTTTCCCGGGAAAATCTGTTTTTCTTTTATGTTTTCGTTGTGGTTCAATCGTTAGTCTCTGGTTTTGGTATACTGTATTGATTTCGTGATGCAATTAGGAAATGACGTGCCTCCTTTCTCTAGCTGTGCAAATGATGATACTCTGTTTTATCACAATTTTGTGCATTTGGCTTAAAACGGTTCTTTCTTTTATATCTCACTAGGTTATTCTCATAATCTCATATTTCCATAATCTTTTACATCGAGAATATGTGAATTAGAAGGTCGTAGTCGTGGATGGTGCAGTTTTGGTGGGTGATGAATTCCCCGCATATTAAAGCTTGTTCCACCTAAAACCCCGAATTTATAAGTAGATGTTTATATGTATTTGACTGTTCTTTTATCCACATATTTTCAATGTGCAACTCTAACAATAGCACATCTAAAACATATGTATCATGATTTATAAACGTCTCGAGCAAACTTGAGTAGATTGCATGTTGCAGATGGTGAAATGAGACACTGATTTTATGATAATGACAAGAAACGGGAAGGTTCATGTCGGGTAAAGCTAGTCATTAGTCACTCACATTTATCAATTAACCGATAGATATCCCTCTTTCTGAACTATTAGAACCTACTCTCCTTTTAAATAAATCAAAGCCCGAGTAATTGAATTGTTGTTGTCAATGATTGCGATGGAAGGAAGAGTATTGAAGAATTTAATCTTACTCTGTCTTGTCTTTTTTCTTTTCTAGTCTTATTCACACTCTACATGATTTTAAAGCTGCTATGGACAAAACTGTAGTAAAAACTTGGTTACTGAAGAAAACCCAATATATAGATTGATGAATTGGACCACTTGGGTCTGGAAATTTAGAACTGTATGTATTACTTAACAAGTGTATGATGGTAAGCAAAGAGCATGAACTATATATGGTGAGGTTGAGGAGAAACCACCACACCTGTCAATGGTCCACACCCACTTCACAGTTCAGTGCCTTCTGGCATCTATGTTTTGTCTTCTTCTTCCCCAAACCAGGAGCCAACACATTTTTTCTTTCCTTCAATCCTGTGTGCCTCACCCATCTCTACCAAACAGCCATTAATGTTGTCCACTAATTCTATGGGTATTTATAACTCTGCTTTGTATTGTCCTATTTGGTAAGTGACCAAGAACAATGTTCTGTTGATAAATTTGTGATTTTGATTGTTTTTTTGGATACCCTTTACAGGATCGCGCAATGGGAGCTGGTGGCCGGATGTCGGTACAGAGCCGTAAGTCGCCGGAGAAAGGCACATTCCGGCGAGCGCCGACGGAGAAGCCTCCGTTCACGCTGAGCCAGGTGAAGAAAGCCATCCCACCCCACTGCTTCCAGCGCTCCCTCCTCCGCTCCTTCTCCTACGTTGTCTACGACCTCGCCGTAGCCTCCTTATTGTACTACATTGCCACCTCCTACATCCACCGCCTCCCGGGCCCGCTCCCTTACCTGGCCTGGCCCATTTATTGGACCTTCCAGGGTTGCGTCCTCACCGGGGTCTGGGTCATAGCCCACGAGTGCGGCCACCATGCCTTCAGCGACTACACGAAGGTCGACGACACCGTGGGCCTCGTCCTCCACTCGGCCCTCTTGGTCCCGTACTTCTCGTGGAAGTACAGTCACCGGCGCCACCACTCCAACACCGGGTCGCTGGAGCGGGACGAGGTTTTCGTCCCGAAGCCCAAGTCAGAAGTCAAATGGTACTCCAAGTATCTCAACAACCCACCGGGCCGGGTCTTGACCCTTGCCGTGACCCTCATCCTGGGCTGGCCCTTGTACTTGGCCTTCAACGTCTCGGGCCGGCCATACGACCGCTTCGCGTGCCACTTCGACCCACACGGCCCAATATACTCGGACCGCGAGAGGCTCCAGATCTACCTGTCCGACGCTAGCATCTTGGCGGTGACAGGTGTCCTCTACCGTGCAGTTATGTCGAAAGGACTGACCTGGCTCGTGTGCGTCTACGGGGTTCCGTTACTGATCGTCAACGGGTTTCTCGTCCTGATCACATTCTTGCAGCACACGCATCCTTCGCTGCCTCACTACGACTCGTCCGAGTGGGACTGGCTGAAGGGAGCTCTGGCCACGGTGGACAGGGATTACGGGGTGCTGAACGGGGTGTTCCATCATATTACGGACACGCACGTGGCGCATCACCTGTTCTCCACGATGCCGCATTACCACGCCGAGGAGGCGACGGAGGCGATAAAGCCGGTGCTGGGGGAGTACTACCAGTTCGACGGGACGCCGTTCTTCAGGGCGATGTGGAGGGAGGCGAAGGAGTGTCTGTATGTGGAGCCTGATGAGGGGAATAAAGGAGGGGTGTTCTGGTACCGGAACAGGTTTTGATGATGCGTCGTGGTCTTGACGAGTCGAGGTGGTGTTTGTTTGTAAGTTTGTTTATTATGCTTTTGAAGCTGTTGGTGCCACGGTAGTGTAGTGTCTGTTAGTTTAGTCTGTCTTGTGGTGTTTGTTGTGGGATGAATAATTTGTGTAACGGAGCTTTGTGAAATGAACCTTCAGCATTTCCATTTTAAGACAAAAAGAAAACTAATTATATTTAGTTTTTAGTAGGAAACATGAATAGATGAATAAAACAATATCTCTATAGTAAACTATAGGCAAATTTTCACCTATTTATACTTAGTTATTCATGATTTTCAGTCATGAATGCAACGCCCTTTGTTATTCTCTCTCAAACTCTAAAGTCTCTCCTTCTTCCTAGGTCCGTCGTTGTTGTCAATGACTTCTACCACAACTAGGGTGGTTATTTTGATACTAGGTTTTGTTTTCAATTTGAGGATGTCAAATCTGAGAGTTGTGAGCAATTTCGTACTAATCGTTTTTGGGATGGTTAGTGGAAGCAACTCTTTTGTTTATCTGTGTGTAGTTGTCTTGTTTATTTTATTGAAGCCTCTTTTAGAAAAATATTATCCATGATTTTCACTTATTTATATATCTAACTATTTTTTTCGTCTAAAACATATCCTAAAATTTTCTAATAGTTTTTAAATAAAAAGGAGATATTAGGCATGATTTTCATCTAAATATATCCAGGGCCGGCCCCGGGAGGGAGCGGGAGGAGACCTATGAGACAGAGTCTGATGCGGTACCGTCCGAATGGGTGCAGAAGCAGATGAGTCCGACACTTTCTGGGAAGAAACGTCTAGAAAGGGAGGAAGATCAGATCGAGTCAGAGGACTCGACAGCGTCTGATGGGGAGTCACAAGCAGCAGCGGCGGGGGCGTCAAGCACCCCCGCCTGAAGGAATGAGTCCGAGGTGGCCCGGGGAGGGGTGAGTCAACTTTGGCCCCTTCCCGGCGGATGGATGGAGACGGCACCATCTTCAGTTGATATTTGTCTCCCCTGCCAGTCCGGAGTCAGCAATCCCGCGTTCAGGAGCCCTACCATTATCAATAAAGGGAGGACGACGCACGCTGACACACCGGGGGAGATGTAGGTCCACCAGTATTCCCCTAAACTTGGTTGGCTCGCCTCGTCCCACTTGGAAGAAGCATGCTGTATCGGTGTCACCAAACGTTACTGCAAATATCCCCTTCGTCCGCAACCAATTACCAGAGTCGAATTTATTGCTTTTCGTTTCAATTCTGTTTATTAGTTGGATTTGCTTATGTAGGTGGAGTACGCTTGTGTACCCACCAAACTATTTTATTATGGTCTAATACAATTGCAATGGTTATTCTCAAAAAAAATATCCAGGGTCGGCCCGCCTACTTGGCGAAATAGGCGGCCGCCTAAGGCCTTAATTTTTTTAAACCCAAATAAAGCCCCAAATTTGTTTAACAGTTGATCTATGTAGAGCACCTCCAACGGTCGTGCCTACGCGTCGTGTCTGGCGTAGGCACGGCCCAGACACGACTTGTCGTGTCTGGAAGCCGTGTCTGCGTGGGCGTGCCTACGAGTCGTTGCTGGTTTTGGCAACGACGCCAAGTCGTGTCTACTGCCCATTTTGTTCCAAAAATGCTTCCTACCATGGCTAGACACTGTTCCTAGACACTGCACCATTGGAGGAGTAGTGTCTGCAAGCAGTGTCTAGAAGCCAAAAACAATGGTTAGACACTGCTCCTAGACACTGTGCAGTGTCTAACCATTTAAGATGCTCTTAGAAGCAAAAAAATATATGTTAGGGAAATAATTATTACTCCACTTTTTAATTATAGTCCAGGTTGTCGTTCTTAATAACGTTTCATTTCCGGAAAAAATTTGTTTTAATTATTGTGGACCCCACACATATTCCTTTATGCAAAAGACTTTTGTTGTCTATATAAATGCACTCTTTTATACGGATAAAAAATATAAAGAAAATTAAAAAGAAAAAAAGAGTTGAGATATGATAAAACTTAGCATCCAAAATTACTCTCCTTTTTGCTCAATACATCCTGTTGTAATTATTTTGGGACATTTAATCTTATAAATGAAAATTCTACTTTCTAGTATTGTATATCCACGTACATTCGTCTTGCGTAAAGACAAATAAGTGAATCAGAGACTCTCTGATCACGAAAACAGGACAAAAATATTTAAGAATAACGTACATTCGTCTTGCTCAAGGGACACCAACTCAACACCGTCGAGGACGGTTCTACTATGAAAAGAATATCGTACATTCGTCTTGTGTAATCGATTGGTTTCATCCCTTCTCTTATTTTCTAAATATATGAGTTACGATAAATAATGTTTCTGTAGAGAATTATTTTCTTCCCAGAACAATAATTCATTTTTTCTTGTCGTCTTCTTAATCCTATACAACTTTAATATTTTTTTTATCTTCCAAATCAACATGTAATCCATTATATATTTTTAAATTTAGATTCACCTAATTTTTAGTTTTTTTTTTCCAATAAATTATTTGGTTTTCAATGTGATTTCATCTAGAACTACAAAAAAAGTTATTCTCAACCGGCACAAAAAAATGTTCATTTTGTTATAACTATTGTATAATTCATAAGATGGTTTGAAAGAGTTTAACTTGTTAAACTTAAAAATAAATTGAGTAAACAATTTTAACATAAGATTATTTAATTAAACTATTTTTTTGTTATTCTTATTTTTAATTGTAATGTCAGGAAAGAAAAAAAACTTCATTTATACAAAATGAAATATATTAAAAAGGCCCCTTTTTTTATTTTCGCCTAAGGCCACATTTTTCAAAGGGCCGGCCTTGATTATATCTAATTATTCTGTTCATCTGAAACATATCCCATTTTCTGTAATTTCCATTTTATAAAAATTTATGTAGAAAAAAAGGTCATCAGGTAGACAGTCAGATATGTTCGTACTTATTGTCAGAATTTCGTAGTCTGAGCCGTTCAATCGTGCTCCTACTTGTCGTGCTCTCTCGGTCAGACCCGTGCTCCTGCCCCAAGTCGATTAGATTTTCTCCCGTATGTGCCGCCCACCTTCCGCCTCATCCCGTGTCATCGGAGGTCGGTCGCGTGCAGCTCATTTTCGTAGTTGTCGTTTATGTTTATTTTTTGTCTGGTTTTGTTTTGTAACCTCTTTCGGAATCTCCAATCTTCGGTATGGTTGGTAGCTACATTGAGTGGCGTGTCCGATTATATCTCTCTATCGACGTATCCTTCCGGATAGTTGATAAAAAACTTCGACCCGATAGTTACTGTTTGTTTAGGCTCTAAATCACCCTAGTCGAGAGTTATTCATCTCGCTAGTCGTCCCTTAGAGTCTCGAGAATGACCAGTGGATATAATACTTGTATTGCTCGGTTTGTGTTTTCAGTACGTAAGATTTATTCATTTATTAATGAATTTTATGATAAAAAAAGTTGGTAAAAAATATGGTAATGAAAAAAAAGGTTGTTAATGTGTCGCGTTTGAAAGGTAAATCTCACCCAATAATCATCTTGAAAATTATAAACATGTTAATACACTTGAAAATAATAATGTAATCTTTCCGAAATAATTAGAACATGTGGCGATGTATGGATAATCATGTCATCCCTACATCCTGACACGAAGAACATGTGGAAACTTGGGAACAATTTGTGTAAGGCTGTAAGCAAATGTTGCTTTCTAGCTGACATGGTTAAATAAAATAAGTAAAGTTATATACAAAATTACACTACCATAATTTTCAAAGGGTCGAGACAAAAATAAAGTTATATATCCGACTGTTTATGTGCTTATAATTTTATTATTATTAGTTTTTTACTAATCACTTATCAGATAATGATAAATGCCTTTAAAAAATAAGATAATAATAAACATTTGTTTCTAGATATGGAATATATTTTTGGTAAGAACAAAAGTAGAATCCAATTCCAACCAACGCACGGTGCTTGAGATTAGTGTAGGATAATCTTATCGCCCATGATCTGCCACGTGGGTGTGGTCAGTGGGGCCTACGTAGAGTGTTGCTGTAAATCGGAGGGAATGTGGGGTCCCACATGATTCTGTAAAGTAACCACACACCTAAAACGAAACAACTTTGATTTGGACAATATAACCCGACAATAGTCTCCTCGTCCCAGGATTAATAGGCTCCTGAATCCTTGTTTTACCCTTCGCTTTTCCCCAGAATGTCTTTTGACTGCCCCTCTTGTCTCTTTCTCGCGGGAAGTCAGACTCTGCCGTTGAAGTTACGATTTTAACCTTATAAGACTACTGATATTACCATGTTGGTTGGTTGGCTGGTTTGGTGTGGGTGGAATAATGAGAGACCGGAAGCGATATCTCTCTCTTGTTCGAATATTTGAAAAAAGCGGTTTCTTTTCGGCTTCCTTTTTTCGTCGAATCTTGGATCATATGCCCAAAATGCCCACGAGTTTCCTTGTATTTTCACCTCCACCCTCACCCATATTCTCCGGCCACTCGTGTAATCTTTTTGGACGATTCTACCCCTGAAAGTTGATAGTAATTACAAATGCTAACCCTTTTTGATAACCTCTCTTTATTTATTTTCTTTCTTTTGTAACGTCGATGGCTCAATGCCAGTTGTTGGCTAGGCTTAACCCATACCCTCGAGTAGAGTCCATGACAAGCAACATATGTCAAAATCTCATGACCATTTTTTGTCACATTGTCGTTTTCTACTTGTTAATCTAGGTATGCTATAACTGAAATTTTAAAATCAGAACAACAGATTAGTTATAGAATGCGGAATTCTTGAGATAACGTGATTATAATGTAATTTGTCTGAAATGATTTTAATAGCGATCAACTCAAGATTTAAACAATTTCAATCTAACATCGTTTCTACTCATGTTATCGAATGTAAACCTAGTTGATACTTCAAATTACTCAGATATTTTCGGAATGGTAAAGAGGGATAAAACATATTTTTGTCATAGTTGTATCATCCGACGAGGTTTCTGATATAGTCTAGAGTGTTTTCACGAAGAAAAAAAAAATCAAGTGAGTATGGTATTTATAGACTTAGATAGGCGAGAGTTGAGTCGGAACTTCACATAAAATATCAGATTCTCAAGATCTTCTCGTATGGTTTTGATCATGTAACATATGATATCTAAATTTAATTATCGTAGTTGTCACATGAATAATTTAACTCAGTGAAACAATCGTCTAAAATGAAACGATTTTCACAAAAACGCGGGTCGTCTGCCTCTCAAGGCTTTTAATTTAAGTTTGAGCATGTCCTGGCCATGTGACAACGACGACATAAGTATCGGAGTAGAGGGCCCGTGTGACCAGTGGGGTCTCTACAGGGGTAGGACGGTAAGAGTCCGATTTTGGTACCTCGTAGAACGTCCTCTCAAGGGGAACCTGGTGATAAGGTTTAGGGAATTTTGGGACCCCGTCCGGATCTCCTTAGCCTATATCAAACTTCCCATATTCTGTTTCAACTATGGGAGGATTGAGCATATTGCTCGAAGATGTGACCGGGAAGTGTTCGGGACCTCTCGTTTCGACAACTCGCCACTGGAATTTCAGAAGGACTCGAAGGACAAGCAGTATGCGACAAACTGGGACACCAAGGATTCCCCGGTCATCCCATTAAGTTTTGGGCCTCTGACCCTACCACTGAATCTAAGAGTGCATCACTTAGAGGAAGGGGCCCAATATTAACCCTGAACATTGAACGTAACGATATAATGGGACGAGTAAGTATCCCAAGCGGGACAGAGGATCCAGGTTGAAAAAAACTTGATAGTTGGACCAGCCTCAAAGAACAGGGAGAACCGATGCCTCATGAACTTCCTCAACCGGAGCTACAAGAGTTGGAGAACCCTGTAAAGATCAAGCGAGGGCCGGGAAACAGCCTCACCAAGAGAATAATAGAAAACCATGACTTTAGAGACTTGTCTTGGGAGGAGTCCTTGGTGAAAACCATTTCTTCATGCACTGAGAAGTTCATGTTCGGTCGCACTTCAAAAAGTTCTGTACAGCGGTCAAGCAACACCTTGAGCAGTACTCTTCAGTCCCGTTTTCCTACTAGGGATGGCAACGGGGCGGGTTCGGGGCGGGGACCCCGCGCCCCGTCCCCGCCCCGCTTCCTCGCGCCCCGCCCCACACCCCGCATTGACCCCGCCCCGCGGGGAACGGGGATTCCCCGCCCCATTTTCTCCCCGAAAAAAAATACTCAATTTTATATCACACAATTCTTAATCCATAATTTTAGACAACACGCATATAAAACAAACATCACACGACTTATGTGTCTCATAATGTGCATATTCGAACTAAGTCTTCTATCTTTTAGATATAAAATATAAATAAGCAAAAATTACCGTTTGACATTTTTGAACTAAGTTTTCTATTTTTTAGATATAAAATTTAAATAAGTAAATATCATATGTAAAAACAATATATTACGTGTTATTCAAAAAATATTAATTATTAATATATATTTTTTAAATTAATAGAGCGGGGATCCCCGCGGGGCACGGGGCGGGGAGTGCTTGCCCCGCCCCCGCCAAAATCCCCGTTTACCGTCCCGTACCCCGCCCCGCACAGGGCAGAGACGTCGGGTCCCCATTGGGGTCGGGGCGTTTTGTCATCCTAATTTCCTACCCACTACCTTCCTGCCTGTATATATGACGATTTCAATCCGCCTATGACTATTATATTAACTTAGAGTTATGTGTTCTGAATCTTCCGAAAACTTTTCATTTTTATTGACTCTCGTTTTCTCGACTATAAATAAAATCTGTATTTTTAAATAAAAAAAGTATTAAATTGATCTTTTCCTAATATTTAACGAATTATTTGAGTTTAACATCACGATTTTAACGGGGAAGATCTCAGTGGCAAAACCGTAATTTCATCCAAAGCACCGAGCATTCTTTTCGTGACTGAACTTCAAAAACACAACGCGGGCCCCGCAGAGGAAATGCGAGTCAAACCAAAGTCGCGGTAAATAATAATTACCGTGATAGTAACTGTCCCTCTCCTCCTTTCTCTCTTCTGGAACACTCTTTTCCCTCTGGTCTAGCATCTTTTCCTGCTCTGGGAAATGGGAAGTAGCGTGAACTTGCAGCACCATCACCTCTCTCCTCTCCGCACTCCGTCCTCTTCGTAGCTCCTCAGCCTCATTTCCACTACTTGTTCATCTCTGGTTCGCCATCTTCTGAGTTTCTTCGTTGCCGTGTAGTTGAAACGATCAGGGTTTTGTTTGTTAGCTGAGCTTTCACCTGGTTACTGTTTACAGGGAAGCGCAATCGCGCAGTCCGGTGAGATTCCGGGACAATGTCTTCGAGAGTGGGGCCGTCGGAGCAGCAGCCGACGCCGCACCGGCGGATCATTCGGACGCAGACGGCCGGTAACCTCGGGGAGTCCATTTTCGACAGTGAGATCGTGCCGTCGTCGCTGGTCGAGATCGCTCCCATTCTGCGTGTAGCGAATGAGGTCGAGTCCAGCAATCCTAGAGTTGCTTACCTCTGTAAGTGCATGCATGCCTCACCCCTGTTTCTCAAATCATATCCTGATTATTTTTGGGGGGATTTATAGGTGCTTTTTTATATTTGTGAGCAAAAATTTCATTATGTATGAGATTTAGCTTGTGCATGTGTGTGATTCTTGCCTAGTTCATGAACTACAGTTCATTTTGGAGGAGATTGGGTTTATTCATGGTGGAGATGGTGATTTGTTTAGGTTATCCTCAACAGAGAGGGTGGTTTTCTTGGTAGTGAATTAGTAACACGCCTCTAGTTGCTTGGAATCAGTTTGGGAAGGAAGCTACATGTTGTGGATTTGTGCTATTGTAGAAGTTTGACTACTCAATTTGTGTTCTACTAAGTAGAATGAATATATGCTACTTGTAGTTAATTATCTTTTGATTATGTTGTTCAAAGTTACTGAGTAAATTGATATAAAAATATGTACACTTTCTCATGATGAGATGTGTTTTTTTCTACATAATATTTATTGAATACTGCTTTATGTGAAGTATAGATAGCTCCGTTGTTTACAGTGCACGACCGTTGGCGTCAATTTTCCCCTCTGAATTTTGCAGTGCCATAAAAAGAATTGCATGTGAACTGGAATTTTTTCTTTTATACTCTTAGATTTGATGTTAGGAAGCCTTACTATTTGCCCAATGGAGGGTGCTCACTTTTCAAATTTATAGAATGTCTCACGATCAATATACATTTTCTTATCAGTCAATTCGTACACTGGTTATATCAATCACACGATCTTCCAAGTCTATAGTCAATTGATGGTGTAGGCGGTTGATGTCTGCACCTAGTTAGCATCTTGTAAACTTACAAAACTACAAAAAACATCATTTCTAGCATCGTGATTTACACAATATGTATGTATTCTTTTGGCGTATGATAATATTTTTTTCCTTTAAAAATTAATTCATGTCATGGCCTTGGCTCTAGGTCGATTTTATGCCTTTGAGAAGGCTCATAGGTTGGATCCCACTTCCAGTGGACGTGGTGTTCGCCAGTTTAAAACTGCTCTACTTCAACGTCTTGAACGGGTATGCAGAGTTTACTTCATTTTAATAACTTTTTGCTCTATCATTTCAAACTCAGTGGGGCCACAGAGAATATGTTTCTGTTATATAGTTTATCAATTGCTTATGCCTGATTGCGAAGGTAGATCCTTCTTGGATGGAATTTGGCCCATTTTTGTTACCATGGGTTCCAGTAATGGAATAACTTCATTTTTAATATGTGGAGCAATAGCATCCTGAAAATTCAATTGGTATGAGATCGTCTCCTTCGTCCATTACTGAATGTGCAAGAAAGGTTCTAGAGTAGCCACTTGAATATGTAGATTACAATCTAAGTTAGACTTCATTGAATTTAACTGTTAAAGGAATTCCAACTCTTCTATTTTTGAGGATAAGTTGGATGAATAATGTATTCATTGACTCAAAAAGTGGTCTGTTTTGTTTCTTCATTATGGCCTTGGATGTTTTGAAGAATACTTCACCAGATGAAGATTTGACTGCCAAGGGATATGGTATATGGTGGTTTAAAAGTGTTTTGACTTCTTTATTTAAAGCAGGAAAACCGGAATTTTGCCAATGAATATGTTGGTTGCATGGACTCCTTACATTTAAACTTTCATCATTACGAGGAAATGTGTATGTGTACTGCTAGAAACAATGTTGCTATATCTCTGTTTGGAGTTAGGTTTAAATATTAGTACTCTTAGAAAACCATGCCCATAATAGTTTCATCTTTGAGTCTCCCCATGTTAAAGTTGGGCATGATTTTTAATGGCAATGATATTGTTCTTGTGACTTTTGCTAATACTTATAGTCATCCAGTTAATTGTTAGCTTTCTCCTTCAACCATTTTATAATTATGAAGTGTTTTCTTCTTATTTTTCATCAATGTACTTCAGGAGAATGATCCCACACTGATGGGAAGGGTTAAAAAAAGTGATGCACGTGAAATGCAAAGTTTTTATCAGCATTACTACAAGAAATATATTCAAGCTTTGCAAAATGCTGCTGATAAAGCTGATCGGTGAGTTCTGAATATAGTAAAGTCTCTTCAGATGATGTAATTGCTCTAATTCAACCCTATTTGAATGTCTTCACTCTTCAACTCATGTACATGTTTTCTCCCTTTTTGCATCCAGTGCACAGCTAACCAAGGCATATCAAACTGCTAATGTACTGTTTGAAGTTTTGAAGGCAGTTAATATGACCCAGTCCATGGAAGTTGATCGTGAGGTGAAACAATGTCTTTCAAGATATTTTCTTACAAAGTTTTGTTATAGATTTGCCCAGTATTTATTTCGTCATTGTTATTGCCAATAAAGTTTCAATATCTTGTAGATTTATTAAGCCTACCTGTCTGACATCACTTTGTGGCTTCTCAGATTTTAGAAGCTCAGGATAAAGTTGCAGAAAAAACACAGATCTATGTCCCTTATAATATTCTTCCTCTTGATCCTGATAGTGCAAACCAAGCGATTATGAAATACCCTGAGGTTTATTTCTAGTCTCTGGATGCATGATCACCTTGATATTTGGTTTTCACTACTATTATTGACATGCTAATCTGTTTATTTATATTGATTTGCAGATACAAGCTGCTGTTTTTGCCCTCCGCAACACCAGAGGCCTTCCATGGCCCAAGGACTTCAAGAAGAAAAAAGATAATGATATTTTGGATTGGCTACAGACAATGTTTGGGTTTCAGGTGGAACAGACAAAGCATATTATATTTTAAGCTATGTATGTAACTTTATGTGGTTATTTGTGGGATGCTAGTGTGTATAATTCATTGGTTGGTGAATTCACAGAAAGACAATGTGGCAAATCAAAGAGAGCACCTGATTTTGTTACTAGCAAATGTGCATATACGCCAATTTCCAAAGCCTGATCAGCAGCCCAAGGTTTGAGTTAAAGAAAATATCCTGGATATTTTTTATCTGGTTACCTCCCTTTACATGAAAACAATTTGTTTTACTTATTTTTTTCTCCTGAATAGTATGTGAACTTTATTTGATGGTTATGTATATGGCTGGAACATGTTCAAATATTTTAGTGAGAATATTGATATCTGTTAATATAATTACCGTTAAATTAAGGACCTATTGTCCAAGTAAATTCAGGAGCTTGGTGCCCATGCCTTTCCTTTTTTTGTAGTTTGGTTCCTACTTTAGTGTAGGTCAATTCACTATATAAAGAAGTGTTTTCTCATTGTATGTAATGATTCAGCTCTTGGTAAATTATGCCAATTATCTTTTATTTCAACAATATATGTTTTGGAGATCCATTTTATTGTGTGTGTGTGTGTGTGTGTATATATATATATTTGGAAAAGAGAAATATCATATGTACTTGTCCTAGTAAAACAAAAAACATTTACAGCCCTATTTTGACAGGCATAAATTAGATTAATATGCTATTCCATTTAAATTTCGCAAATGCAAGAAACAATGACACAATTTATTTTGTTACTAATTTGGTTATTAGTCCGTAAACTACTTCTAATACATTTTTATGTTTCATGCTTTAGCTGGACGATCGTGCACTAACAGAAGTGATGAAGAAACTTTTCAAGAACTATAAGAAATGGTGCAAGTACTTGGATCGAAAAAGTAGCCTTTGGTAAGACCCCGTAACTACTTAAAATGCTAATGGTCAAATATTGAGTCTTGGTGATAATGAAGTCTTCTAATGTCCAACGTAGGTGTTAATTTACTGAATTTTAGTAAATGCATTTGTCCTTGCTATGTATGTGTACGTTTTTTTTTGTTGGCTAACTTATGAAAGGTCTTAGTTTTGCAATTTAAGATATGCCTTTTTGTGCTGAAAATGATATTTTTATTGGACTATTTATTCCTATTCTTGTTGTGGTTCAAAATATATAGGTTACCAACCATACAACAGGAAGTGCAACAGCGTAAACTATTGTACATGGGTCTATATCTTTTGATATGGGGGGAAGCTGCAAACTTGAGATTCATGCCAGAATGCCTTTGCTATATCTATCATCATGTATGTGTATAATATTTCATTTTAAGTGTGGGCTTTTTATGGTACCATGCTTCTATGTGGAAGTGCATTCTTATGTTATATTTTATTTCTAAGCTCTGAATTAACAAGTTCTTTATCTAATAATTTGGATGCCCCATTTCTTTTGCTTTGGCAGATGGCATTTGAACTGTATGGTATGCTGGCTGGGAATGTCAGTCCCATGACAGGAGAAAATGTGAAGCCAGCCTATGGCGGGGAGGAAGAAGCTTTCTTGGCAAAAGTTATTACACCGATATATGATGTGATAGCAAAGGTGTTGCATATAATTGCTTTTATTAGTGTAGTATATACAAGGATAGTGTGTGCTTATGTATGTGGTTATTTGTCATGATACCATGATTATATCTGTGCCTTATAGGAAGCTGAACGGAGTCAACGTGGGAGATCAAAGCATTCCCAGTGGAGGAATTATGATGACTTAAATGAATATTTCTGGTAATGGTCATTACCATTTCTTCTTTGCTCCTTATGTTGTGATGATTAATCTGCTCTTATCTTCAATTGCAGGTCATCTGATTGTTTTCGACTAGGTTGGCCAATGCGAGCAGATGCTGATTTCTTTTGTTTGTCATCTCAACAGCTGCGCGTTAACAGAAGTGAGGTAAGGGGCAAGAGTTATATCTGGCATTAGTGCTTCTTTTTGAGGAGATTACCAATATGGTCCTTTTGCAGTACAATGCTCAACCTGTGATGTTCTTCATTGGTTTCAAATGAAAACACACTATTTCCTTAACCATGTTATTATTATGTAGCCGGTATCCATATCTTAAACTACACGTTTGCAAATATTTCATTATTTTGCTGCTTATATTTCCCCCTTTCTTCTCTATGCATTGCTATCTACTTTGAAATTTTCTCATTGAGTTTTTCTAATGTTTCCTTATTTTTATTTATACCAAAACTATGTTCAAGCCCCATGTAATGTAGTATAGCAACATTCTTATGCCTAAGATATCTTCTAATTTTCATATACCAAATATTTTGGTACAAACTTCTACCTAGTTATAATAAGGCTGATTTGATAATTCTGGTTTTGAAAACCCAATGACTGTGATGTTCAGGATATGAAGCCAACTGGTAGAGATAAGTGGGTTGGGAAAGTGAACTTTGTGGAGATACGTTCATTCTGGCATTTATTTAGAAGCTTTGATCGGATGTGGAGTTTCTTTATTCTATCATTACAGGTAACTTTCTACCATGTTGTCAATTTATTATGTCTTTTGTTAATATGACTTTATGACAATCAGTGAAACTTTCTTTTTCTTGCAAGGCTATGATCATCATTGCTTGGCATGGCTCGGGGCAACCAAGTTCAATATTTTATGGTGATCAGTTCAAGAAAGTACTAAGCATTTTCATAACTGCTGCAACATTGAAGCTTGGACAAGGTTCGTGCCTGATGAATGTTGCTTTGCCTTACCATATATTACAATTCACTTATTATTTCAAGGGAAGCAAATCGGTAACTGTCTTCTTAGATGTGGGGCTAACTTTATTTGAACTGGCGTGCTTTTTTTTATATCTGACCATGTTTGAGCTCTCATTTGACATTTTCTCCAAAATGGCTGCAGCTTTTCTTGACGTAGTTCTTAGTTGGAAAGCACGGCGGACTATGTCTTTCCATGTGAAGTTAAGATACATTTTGAAGGTGGTTTCAGCTGCTGCATGGGTGATAATTCTACCAGTTACTTATGCTTATTCATGGGATGAAGGTCCTCAGTTTGCTCAAGTCATCAAAAGCTGGTTTGGTAGTACTCCGAGTTCACGTTCATCGTCCTTGTTTATTTTAGCCGTTATTGCCTACTTGTCACCAAATATGCTGGCTGGAGTCTTGTTCCTTTTCCCTTTCATTCGGCGATTTCTTGAAAGGTCAAACTACCGGATTGTGATGTTCATGATGTGGTGGTCACAGGTTTGCATATTGTTCTCTCTTTCTCTGCACATGCTCACCTTAGATTTCCCCCTTTTCCCTTTCTTTTCTTGATATTTTCTAATGAGCCAAGTTGAATGAAAACTGCCATACTTAGAGTTGGTAAGCTTACCGTTCATTTGTTCTCATGTCTTTGTACTTGTAGCCTCGGTTGTATGTTGGGCGGGGGATGCATGAGAGCACATTATCACTTTTTGCGTAAGAACAGCTGCAATATATGTATATGTATATAATTGCTTATTTTACTGTAAATATCTCCTGTTGTTGATTTATTATATAGTTTATGTTTGAACTTCTCAGGTACACAATGTTTTGGGTTCTTCTTTTAATCACAAAGTTGGCATTCAGTTACTACATAGAGGTGCGTTTGTTTCATCTATTCTCCAAAGTTTGATTGCTTGTCTGCTGGAAATATTTGTGTGTGTTTGTTTGTGTATATAGGTATGGCATGTAAATATATTGATAGGTATGCAATTTTGCTCTATGGTACTATTTTTATCTGACAAGCTAACCTAAAATTGCCATTTGGCTTACTGAATTGAGTTGGGTTGCAACCTTCTAGCTTTTGTCCATTCAAGATGATGCTTAGTTACAATTTGCCTTGTTGTTCTTACAGATTAAACCTCTTGTGGGTCCAACAAAAGCCATCATGAGTGTTAGGATAACAAATTTCCAGTGGCATGAGTTTTTCCCTCGTGGTAAAACAAACATTTATTCTTATGTTGTGTCTTTAAAGTGCCTTATTTGTCAAGAAATGTTGTACCAGTCTCTGCCTTTTCCTTTGCAGCAAAGAACAACATTGGCGTTGTGATTGCACTCTGGGCTCCAATCATTCTTGTATGGGCTATACTAGTTTTATTGTTCACTTCATCTTTTCATTTTGTTTAGGAAGTGAAAGTCATAATCTACCAAAATTTGCAGGTTTATTTCATGGATACTCAAATTTGGTATGCCATATTCTCCACCTTGTTTGGAGGTATTTATGGTGCATTCCGCCGCCTTGGTGAGGTTAGTGAACTTTTTTCAAAAAAACTAGAAGTATTAGATTTGGGCATAAGTTTATAATGTTAGGTTTTCCTTATCAAATATTCTATACTTTTGGGGATGGGTGTTCTATATTGCTGTTCTTGATGAAAATTAAGTCTCTGTGGAAACCTTCTAAATTATCATAATAATTACTGTTCTTATGTTCTTTAATCTTTATCCATAGCTGTTAATGATGTTGCCCTTGCAACATTTTGTATTTGTTACAGATACGAACATTGGGTATGCTCCGATCTCGCTTTCAATCTATGCCTGGTGCCTTCAATGCCTGTTTGATTCCGGCAGAAAAGAATGAGCCAAAGAAGAAAGGGCTGAAGGCCACATTTTCCCGCAAGTTTGCTGATGTAACCTTACTTTCTTTCTTATATGTTAAACTTACTTTCTTACGAGTTCACGATGAAAAATATAAACATGAAAAGCCCTAAGATCTTTTCACCTTGCTATCATTATAGATCCCATCAAACAAGGAGCAAGAGGCAGCAAGATTTGCTCAGCTGTGGAATAAAATAATCAGTAGTTTCAGGGAAGAAGATCTTATCAGCAATAGGTAAGCCAGAAACTGATGCTCTGAGATTAATACTTGATTTCTACAATCATACTTTTTTTGTCTGTGGCTTTGAAAGTTGTCTTATCATTCTTATGCATTATGAGCCTGCTTCAATTTTCAGAGAAATGGACTTATTGCTCGTTCCCTATTGGGCTGACCGTGACTTGGAGCTTATACAGTGGCCTCCATTTTTACTCGCTAGCATGGTAATTGAATGAAGTAAAAAGACATGTTTTGCGGTATTTGGGAATATTTGCCACCTTTGTGTCACCTTGTATGCTCTTCTATGTTCTGTAGATTCCAATAGCATTAGATATGGCTAAGGACAGCAATGGCAAGGATAAAGAGCTGAAAAAGAGGATTGAAGCTGACAACTATATGTATTGTGCTGTTCGTGAATGCTATGCTTCATTTAGAAACATTATCAAATTCTTGGTGCAAGGAGACCGTGAGAAACAGTAAGTTCTGTTTCAGAATACACGTGATTGAAAAGCAAATTCTACTACTGTTTCCTGACGTTCTTATGGTTCTCGGCCTATGTTTATGTAGGGTTATAGATTTTATATTTTCCGAGGTTGACAAACATGTAGAAGAGGGTATTCTGATAAAAGAGTTCAAGATGAGCGCTCTTCCTAGCCTCTATGATCAGTTTGTTAGACTTATCAAAATTTTGGTAATTATGTTCAGCATTTCAACTATAATCATCAGTTCTCTACTGATTTGGGGAATTCCTAATCGCGCCAGTTTACTTCTAACAGTTGGATAACAAGCAAGAAGACAGGGATCAAGTTGTGATTCTTTTCCAGGACATGTTGGAGGTTGTAACAAGAGACATAATGATGGAGGATCATATATCCAGGTATGCATCTAGGTGCAGTTGTTTCATCTAATCTGTTTATTTCTGTTCCTTATTCCATTTCATGGTCTTCCCTTTCTTAGTTGGGTAGATTCAATTCTTGGTGGATCTGGCTATGAAGGGATGACATCCCTTGATCCACAGTATCAATTATTTGCATCCTCTGGAGCTATCAAGTTTCCTATACTTCCTGTAACCGAGGCTTGGAAAGAAAAGGTGCATATGATTGTCATCTTTATTTCATATTGAAAGTTAAATTTATATTATCATTACCTTTGTCATTTTTTTTTAATTTTCAGATTAAACGGCTCTACCTATTGCTCACTACAAAGGAATCTGCCATGGATGTACCGTCCAATTTAGAAGCTAGAAGACGTATTTCTTTCTTCTCAAATTCGTTGTTTATGGACATGCCTACTGCACCCAAAGTTCGCAACATGCTTTCTTTCTCGTAAGCCTCCTATTGATTCCAACAATCTAAATGTTAAATTATTATTAGCTCTTACAGTTTTTAAAAGGTACTATTTTTCCCACTATGTGAATTTATGATATACGAGCTTCTGTTGCAGTGTTTTAACTCCATATTATACAGAGGAGGTACTTTTCTCCTTGAAGGATTTGGAAACACCAAATGAAGATGGTGTTTCGATCCTTTTTTACTTGCAAAAGATTTTTCCAGGTATTTTTTCCATTCCAGAATGTGATAAACTTGTAGACTTGTCGTGCATTTAAAGTTTCTTCTTTAGATAGTTAGTAATTAAGTCACTAATAATGTTTAGATGAATGGACCAACTTTCTTGAGCGGATGGAATGCAATAATGAAGAAGAACTGAGAGGAACTGACGAATTAGAAGAAGAGCTCCGTCAGTGGGCCTCTTTTAGAGGCCAGACCCTCTCCAAAACTGGTACTATTCTCTATTAAATGCATCAACAAATAGATAGCTATTTCTACTTAGTTTTACAATTGATTTGAGACATAATTAAAATGGTCAGTAAGAGGTATGATGTACTATCGCAAAGCATTGGAGCTTCAGGCTTTCCTTGACATGGCCAAGCATGAAGGTAAATCTATTTGATTGCAGCCTCCTTTTATCAACAACAATCTTGTATTATTTAGTACTTCATTTAAAGTGTATGGTTGTGCTTTGCTCAGATCTAATGGAAGGCTACAAGGCTGTTGAGCTAAATACAGAGGATCACCAAAAGGGGGAAAGGACATTGTGGGCACAATGTCAAGCAGTAGCTGATATGAAGTTTACATATGTGGTGTCATGCCAACAATATGGTATTCACAAGCGATCTGGGGATCCTCGTGCACAAGACATTTTAAAGCTTATGACAACGTGAGCCTTAGTTTCATTTAAGGTTCATTATTAACTACTTGCCAATATCAGATTCAATTAATAATTCTCTAATCACCTTGCAGATACCCATCACTCCGTGTAGCATATATTGATGAAGTTGAAGAGCCTAGTAAAGATAAATCAAAGAAGATGAACCAAAAGGTTTATTATTCTGCATTGGTCAAGGCTGCTTTGCCAAAGTCCATTAACTCCTCAGACCCTGTACAAAATTTAGACCAGGTAAGCTTCTTCCTATTGATATATTCACTATGTTTTTTTTTTTGTGAAATGTCACCATTTTTTCATGTGTAAATGCAGGTTGTTTACAAAATAAAACTTCCTGGGCCTGCTATACTGGGTGAGGGGAAGCCTGAAAATCAGAATCATGCCATTATTTTTACTAGAGGAGAAGGCTTGCAGACAATAGATATGAACCAGGTATGGAGTCTTTATTTGCGTAGTTACATCTGTTTTTGTTGCCAAGTGTATGTAATCTCTGTTTTTATAGGACAACTACATGGAAGAAGCTTTGAAAATGAGGAATCTGCTCCAAGAATTTCTTACAAAACATGATGGGGTGAGGTACCCCTCAATTCTTGGGCTGAGGGAGCATATATTCACGGGAAGGTTGGTTACTTTGTTTTGTCAATAGATGAAGTTAATCAGCTTGCTAGAACCCGATTGAAAATCACTATAACTTTTTATCTTATAAAAATTTGGTGCAGTGTTTCCTCTCTTGCATGGTTCATGTCAAATCAGGAAACAAGTTTTGTGACAATTGGGCAGAGATTGTTGGCCAACCCTCTCAAGTAAGATATCACTCCAATTAATCACTCTGGAACATCATCAGCTGTTCTAATCTTCCAATTTTTATTCACTGTTTGCATGTTTTCATTCTAATCGTTTTACACTTTTCCCCTTTTTCTGCTCGTAAAGGGTTCGGTTCCACTATGGTCATCCAGATGTGTTTGATCGAATATTTCACCTTACTAGAGGTGGTGTCAGTAAAGCCTCCAAAGTTGTCAATTTAAGTGAAGATATTTTTGCTGGTATGTCAACCTTTACTATTTAAATTACTTTTTTTCTCCAATTTATTGCTTTAACCTTTATTGTACACAACTGCAAAAACAGGTTTTAACTCAACACTCCGTGAGGGCAATGTTACCCATCATGAATACATACAAGTTGGTAAGGGAAGAGACGTTGGGCTCAACCAGATATCTATGTTTGAAGCAAAAATAGCAAATGGCAATGGAGAGCAAACACTGAGCCGTGATATTTACCGACTTGGTCATCGTTTTGACTTTTTCCGGATGTTGTCATGCTATTTCACTACAATTGGGTTCTACTTCAGTACTCTGGTAAGTAAAGTATTAATTACTCAGATTTTTCGGCTTTAAAAGTTTTAACAATTGTATGTTAGATTTCAAAATTCTCTTGTTTTCTTATGACAGATAACTGTTCTCACGGTATATGTTTTCCTATATGGCCGCCTCTACCTTGTTCTTAGCGGACTCGAACAAGGGTTGAGTACCCAACCGGCAATTCGTAACAATAAGCCTCTTCAAGTGGCTCTTGCTTCTCAATCTTTTGTCCAGATCGGGTTCTTGATGGCATTGCCTATGCTGATGGAGATTGGCTTGGAGAGGGGTTTCCGAACCGCACTAAGTGAGTTTATACTAATGCAGTTGCAATTAGCCCCAGTGTTTTTCACATTTTCTCTCGGGACACGGACCCATTACTATGGAAGAACATTGCTTCATGGTGGTGCAAAATACAGAGCCACAGGCCGGGGATTTGTCGTCTTTCATGCGAAATTTGCGGACAACTACAGACTCTACTCCAGGAGCCACTTTGTCAAGGGTCTCGAATTGATGATCTTGCTACTTGTGTACCAGATCTTTGGTCATACTTACAGAAGTACAGTTGCTTATCTCTTGATCACTGGATCTATGTGGTTTATGGTTGGGACTTGGCTTTTTGCTCCTTTCCTATTCAATCCATCTGGGTTTGAGTGGCAAAAGATTGTTGATGACTGGACCGATTGGAATAAGTGGATAGGGAATCGCGGAGGTATCGGTGTTCCGCCCGAGAAAAGTTGGGAGTCATGGTGGGAGGAGGAGCAGGAGCATCTTCATTTTTCTGGGAAGCGTGGAATTGTAGTTGAGATTCTATTATCCTTGCGATTTTTCATCTATCAGTATGGACTTGTGTATCATATGAACTTGAGGATTACAAAAACCAAGAGTGTTCTGGTAAATACTTTGCCACCATTTGTTTATTTTTTTCTATAATAACGCTTGTGAAGCTAATCACTATTTTCTCACTTTTTTGTATAGGTCTATGGTGTGTCATGGCTAGTGATCTTTCTCATATTGTTTGTGATGAAGGTAAGTTTGCGTGTTTCCATTAAGTTTTAATATTATTTGAGACTTGATAATAGGATGTCAGAGTTATTTGTTGGGGATAATGGCAAAAAAATACTTTGTATCATCATCTTTTTGCGGCTTGTTACCTTATCTTCAAATTGTTGCGGGTTGTGGCCTAGAACTTTTATTTTGTTGCATTTTGTGTCAAGTTGTTCTAAACTTACAATTTTATACTTGAAATCTTAAATTAAAAACTAAAAAACAAATAGTTCAGAATTTGATTAATTCGATTAGGTTAGTAGAATGAAAACTGTAATTATGACAGTCGAATTTGAAACCATTTTTTTATTTCTAGTTTGAAATTTCAAAGGCAAAATCATCAATTTGGAATAAATTGACACAGTGCAAGAAAATATAAGTTCAGGGCCACAACACCTGCATCGATCTAAAGATATAAGAGTACCCACCTGCAAAAAAAATTAGTACAAGATACTTTTTGCCATTATCACTCATTTCTGTATGGTGTTATGTCCTTGTCGATGCTATCTTCTTACCTAGAAATACCAGTTAATTTCACAACTGTTGGGTTTTCAAATATTTTAGTCCTGAAGATAATGAACTATGCATGTTTTCCTCCAGACTGTATCTCTTGGAAGGCGAAAGTTCAGTGCGAATTTCCAACTCATGTTCCGGCTAATCAAAGGATTGATATTCCTTACTTTTGTCTCAATACTTGTCATTCTGATTGTCCTCCTCGATATGACGGTACAAGACATGATTGTGTGCGTTCTTGCTTTCATGCCAACCGGTTGGGGGTTGCTTTTGGTAAGCCAATATCTTTTTTTTTTATCAGCAATTGTTTAAATGTATAAAGATTCGGGATCTAGCCCATGAGAGAGTTCTGTTTTTGCTACTTGACCCAACAAATAGTTGGTAGAGATCTAAGAAGCCCAACACATAAGTTGGGGAAAACCCAAAGAGACTAGCTGCGACTCTACTTCACTGGTGGACATTGTTGAATAGATTTTCTTACTGGTATTGTAAAACTTGTTTCCTTACATACATACTTTGTTCACCCTTTCTGCAGATTGCTCAAGCTTGTAAGCCCGTCGTTCGAAGATTCGGGTTCTGGGGCTCTGTCCGGACACTAGCATGTGGTTATGAGATTGTCATGGGCTTGCTTTTGTTTACCCCTGTTGCATTCTTGGCGTGGTTTCCTTTTGTTTCAGAGTTCCAGACCCGTATGCTTTTCAACCAAGCCTTCAGCAGAGGCCTGCAGATTTCTCGTATTCTTGGCGGGCAGAGGAAGGATAGGTCTTCAAGAAACAAAGAGTAATCGATTTTGTTGATATGCTGTTGTAACTAGCAATGCATGACATGAGAGTGGTGATTTTGTCCATTGAAACTAACCTTAACAGAACTTCTGTCTGCTCTCCCAATGTTGTCCGGTTGTAAGGTTGTTACATTAATGGGTAGTATTTATTATTATGTTTTATAGTTGAAATTAATGCTTATTATTTGAACTTTTTTGCTTATTGTATATACACTTTCAATTTTATTCGTGATAGCTCTTATGCGGGGTAATCATGTGATTATAAACTCAAGATATTCATAATTTATATTGAACAGAAGTATAAACGATGAGATCAATAGTCGTTGAATGAGTTTCTTTTTTTTTTTTGTTAAAAACAAGCGACCAAAAGTAATAGAATCGGGGTCACAAGCCCTGAGTTCTGGAATGTGCCTGGAATCCGCGTAGCTTTTTGGTGTTCTTGGATCCGTAAAGAACGTCTAATTTATATCTTAAATAATAAACAACAATCCAACATCCAGTTAGCAAAGGAAAAATCCGGAATAAAAATAAATAATACAAATTTAAACACTGAGAAAAACAATGAGAAAAATCCTCAAATCGTTCGGTCGACTTGAAACACACAGGAGCATCGAGAAAACACAAACTAGCATGTTCATGTCTCGTTAATAGGAAATCGAGACATTGACATGTCAAATTTCCTAGATAAGTTCACTAAATGACTAAAGTTTGCATTTTTATGAACTCTAGCCTAGAACTTGATATATACATGAGAGAAGAAATAACTAGCACATGAAATCGAGTTCAAAAACATGACAAATCGAACACAAAGCACGAAAATCACGCATAAACATCGAGTACGTTAAATATAGATGAATAACAATACAAGCAATTGGATGCTAATTAAGCTCAAAAACTCCAAATCATGCCAAAAACGTTACCAAACTCAAATTAACCACAAACTCATGCATCATTTTAAAGGAAATCAACATTTACACAACATTCATGACCAAATATTGGAATCCAATGTCATAGAATCAAATCCTACTTAAGCATACAAAAAAAAAACGAATTTTTCAAACTCAATTTTAGAATAGTGTGAGATAAGTTTTTTTTAGAGTAATAAAAATGAAAAACGATTTTTTTAATAGTTATATAAAATTTATCAAAAAAAATCTTCTGCATAAAAAGCAATATTATTACTTCTTCTTTTAAAAGTACATGTACAATATTGAATTCAATTCATTATATATTTTGTATATATTTTAGGGTTAAATGTTGAAACTTACCCTTATGTATTGGTCACGAACACTATGCTCCTCTCCTTTTCAAAGTCACATTTGCGGTTAGGGGTGGGCAAAAAAAACCGAAACCGCTAAAACCAACCACCATCAACCGCAAACCGCACCGGAAAACCCGTAACCGGAAAGTTAATGGTTGGTTACGGGTTCTTGACGATCGAACCAGAAAGTTAACGGTTGGTTGTCGGTTCTTGAAACGCCAAACCATCGGTTAACCAACCAAACCGGTATTGTTCAACATATACATGTGGCTACATAATAACCATTGATCTGATATAGATGAATGACCCATGAGCACTCTTGTGTCACATGGATTGCTAACATAGAACACAATGACTTATATATAATTTTATTTTGTTTTGGAGACTGTAGTAATATGTTTTGCCTTGAAATAAAAATATGTGTATGGTTATTGGTATCTAAATTTGTACTTACATGTAGTAAAGTGGTTGGTTGGTTAAAACCACTAACCAACCGGTTAGTGAACTGATTGGTTTCACAGTAAAAAAATTGGTTTATGGGTTGGGGCTGGTTTCAAGATATGTCAAACCGGTAATATCGGGCTGGGTTCATAAAGGGTTCCATTGGGTGGTTAACCACCCAATGCCCACCCCTATTTGCGGGACCTTATCTATTGGTCACGCGATTCCGTTAGAAAAAATAGACGGTAAAATGCCGCTTTTTCCATTCCGTTAGTCATATGACCTCAAGTGTCATATAATGGATGGTAAAATGCCATTTTCCCTTAAGTATTTGACTTTTATACATTTTATAAGGAACATTACCATTGCACCCTCGTTGTTGTTCCTTATATAATATATAGAGGTCAAATACTTACGGGAAAAAAACGTCATTTTACCATCCATTATATGACACTTGAGGTCATATGACTAACAGAATGGAAAAAACGGCATTTTACTATCCATTTTTTCTAACGGAATCACGTGACCAATAGATAAGGTATCGCAAATGTGATTTTGAAAAAGAGGGTAGTATAGTGTTCATGACTAATACATAAGGGTAAGTTTCAACATTTAACCCTATATTTTATTGGTAATATGGTGGTGTTAGCCTAACACTGTTACGTGGCATTTTGGGTTTACATTGCATGTTAAACAATGGCTTGGTAAAAAAGGGGTAAGAATTCAGGGATACGGGTGTCTTTTTAGAACTTGACAAAGGTTATAATCGTCTTATCGCAAATCGAAACCCTAGTCACACTGAAGGCAACATAAAAACCCTAGCTTCGTGCTCTCAGCTTCGTCTGTCAAAACACTCTTCGCTGCCGCTCTCCTCTCTCTCGCAAATCGCATCTGCTTGAAAATGGTAATTAGGTTTCGATCTCTCATCCATATCCATGCACACACCTCTTTGAATCTGCTTGAACTATTTGAGATTGTGATTTAATCTCGTAATCAGAGTCGAATCTTCAGTTCTTATCCGAAATGTGTTTGAATGCAGAGTCTGGTGGCGAACGAGGAGTTTCAGCACATATTGCGTGTGCTGAACACCAACGTTGATGGGAAGCAGAAGATTATGTTTGCCCTGACCTCAATCAAGGGTATCGGGAGGAGATTGGCCAACATTGTCTGCAAGAAGGCCGATGTTGACATGAACAAGAGGTTTGCTCTTTTCCCCATTTTCGATCTAGTCATGATTGCGGTGTAAATTGACGTTTTTTTGTTTGGTTGGTGAGAAACTGATGGTAATTCTTAGAAAATGAGGGTTTTTATGGGTTTCTGAATTGATCATACTAATCATCTTTGTCGAGTGATGGTCTCTGTTGATGATAGCTTTGCGGACATCCCCGTGTTTTGTGATACTGCTACAATGTCTAGCTGCCATCTTACTGAACTTAATTATCTCAAATTAAATCTTTACTCTGCCTTTTTGGGTATAGAAATTAGCTATTGATTGATATGATATCCACTCTTAGCTAAACCTGGCTGTTTGACTATGTAACAGTCTGAGGAACATGAGTGAAGTCGAAATACTAAGTGTCATATTTGATCTCTAACTAAAAGAAGGATTGGTGAATTGAATGATTCGATTTACCTCTATGTTCCACACTTGCTAAGATGTTTAAGTAACTTGTACAAGCACCTTGTTTGTAACTCATGCAAAGGTAACTATTTCAATTGGAAAGTGCTCACATATTTTGGGACAAAGACTGCATTACTTTTTTCCAAAAGCAAAATTATACATTTAACTCTGTGCGATGGTGATAAGATGTTGAATTTGTTTGGATTTTATCTGTAAGTTGGTGGTTATGTGAGATACTTTGTTATTGATATTTCTGGGTGTTTTACTATATAAGTCATTAATTACTAGTTTGCAATAAGTTGTGTCTGGATATTTTGCCATTGGTTTACTTAATCTGAATCTTCAGTCTAACGTGCTTGCTCAACTGTGCTAACTAACTATTCCAAGTGCTTCTACTTGCATTACAACTGTGCTAATTTGTTGCTGCCTTTTCCTGATAGGGCTGGTGAATTAACTGCTGCTGAGCTGGATAACCTTATGGTTATCGTTGCGAATCCTCGTCAGTTCAAAATCCCAGATTGGTTTTTGAACAGGAAGAAGGATTACAAGGATGGAAAGTATTCTCAGGTTGTTTCAAATGCACTGGATATGAAGCTGAGGGATGATCTGGAGAGACTGAAGAAGATCAGGTAATTTGTCTTATACCTTTTGTTAACCTTTTATAACAGTTCTTGCTAAGTATTATCTCTCTCTCTCTTTGTATATATGATACAACTGAAAGTTCATTTTTGTCCTTAAATTAATTAGTCAATATAGTCTCATGTTTTTATTATTGGGCCAATCTAGGCCTTAACTATTAATAGAAGTTTACATTTGACCAATTTAGCGCAACCATAATTTTAATTTAATATTATGGACTGTGTTGCCCCAAAAATTTGTAGTGTAAGGACCAATTTGACCTTTTCCCTATGGTATGAGTTCACAAACATGAAAATTTTCATCTTATATAACTAACCAATCATGAGTTTACAAACCTTTTCTGATGCACCATTTATCATGAATTGATGAAATTGACCTTAGAAAGTACAACAGGTGAAACCATTTCAAGGATTCCATGATGTGCTACATAGTTGTGTCAAATTGTTTAATTTGTGGCATTATCCATTGATTAAATGTTTTCTAGTCCCTTTAGGTTGTTTCAAATACACAAGATTGATACTCATTGTTAATCCATGATAAAAACGGTCCTTTTTTAGGGACAGCACATTAATTTCAATGTAGTCACAATCCTCGTCCTCCATGAAACTAGAACATCTGTTTGTATGATAAGCTCGTTTGTTTTTGTTGTTGCTGCATGTGGTTTAACAATGTTATTGACTGCAGGAACCACCGTGGGTTGAGGCACTACTGGGGTCTCAGAGTTCGTGGCCAGCACACCAAGACTACTGGTCGTAGGGGAAAGACTGTTGGTGTCTCCAAGAAGCGTTAAGCTTTGTCATGTTTCATTTCCAACAATTTACTTATTATGCTGTTTCTTGGCTACAAAAATTTCTAGACTTTTATTTTAGATGCTAAGTTTTGTACCTTTTCTGAGTTTCTGCTTGCTCTAGACTGAAAAAGATTATAATTAAGAGTTTGTTGGTTTCGAAGTTGTCTTTCTGAATCAAAGCAGACTTATATAGTTATATTATAGAAGAATGTCAATTAATTAATCTAGATATATCCTAAATCTATCTAACAAAAGTATTCTTTAAGAGATATAATGACTCAGTTTTTTTTCAACCTAATCTTAGTTGTAAAACATATTTGTAGAGAAAAGATTAGTTTAGTATCCTTAACTATTTATGATTTTCACACATAAAGTATCTTAATTATTAAATTAGCTAAATAAGTATCCTAACTGTAAAAAAATTCAATATATTTTCCCTTGGTCTAATATTTTCAAAAGATGCCTCTTCCACTCATATCCAAATCTTTATCCTATTTTAGTGAAACAAAAAGAATAAAGTTACAGTAGGTACGAAGTTATAATTTTTTTTTGATACAAAGATATGATAATCTTAAAAGAATAAAAGGACAAACTATGTAGGACATGATTGAAGATGAATTTAAACTCATCATCATATTTTACTTATTTTCATCTTCAGTAAACATATCAACTTCAAATATATATAATAATAAATCTAAATTATATCCATATTTAGATTTAATTGTTGAATTATCAAGTCATAATCCCCATAATGGATACGAGCAAGAGCAACGGTTCTTCTTTTATTGGAAAGAAAGGAAGATTTATCTATTTCAGGAATTCCATTAATTGTAGGGCTCAGAACTTTACAGAAATCACAAATCTTAACTCCGTGTCCTAATCTTAAACGGAGACACGCGTATTGAATCCTAGCCGTCGGAGCTCGAAGATCTAACCGTTGGATCTCCTTTTCCTCCTCTATATATCGTGCTTCACGAGTAGATCGTTCGGCTCAACGAAGACCGCGAGACGTTTCCAAAAGAAACCTAAAAAGATCTGTTGGGAGAAAAAATAATCAGTTTTGATTTCAGATCCAAATTGAACCACAACTCTTCACTGCTTTCACGTTTCCGATTCGTTTCTTCGCACTGATTCTCATCGATTGATAACAAATCAACAATTTCGGTCATCTAGGTTTTGATTTCTCTGTAATAAATCCAAACCTTAATCGGAATTGAAATTGAATCGAGTCTGTTGTGGTGTTTTCCGGCGAAATGAACGATCAGTCTCAGCTCATGAATCCGACGCCGTCGCTGCTGATGAAGCAGCAGCAAAGCCAGATGCCGAACCAGCAGCCGCCGATTATGCAGCAGCAAGCTCAGATGATGGGACAGAGTCAGGTAATGAATCAAACCCAGATGATGAATCAATCTCAGATGCTGATGAACAGTAGGGGCTACGCGGGAGGATGGTCACAGCAGCCATCTATGGCTCTTGACCCTAACAAGATGATGAAGTTCCAGAGTCAGAAGCCTAACTTTTCGTCTATGAAGTCCAGAAGTAACTGGAACTACAAGAAAAATGGTGGTGGTGATAAGCGCAAGGACCAGAGAAGAATGGAGCAACCTATGCCCATGTCCATGTCTATGCCCAACGTTGGTCTTGGCGGTAGTGGTGGTCCAAATGCTACTGGAGGGTACAAACCCCCAACTCTTAATGAATTGCAGTCCCAAAATCGCATGAAAGCTCGGAAATTTTACCCAAAAAAGAAGTTCAATAATAGGTTTGCTCCATATGCTCCTCGGAACACTACCTCATACATTATCCGAGCTAAGAAATCCGGTGGGATCGCTTCGTTGGTGTCACCTTACCCTGTGACCCCTGCTGTGCTGCCGACGCCCATTTTCTCACCCTCTAGGGAGGTGTTGGGGGATATGGCAAAGGAGGAATGGGGGGTTGATGGGTATGGGTCAATGAAGGGTTTGATCAGGCTTAGGTCTCCAGGACATGATGCTGAGGTCAATGATGATGAAGATGAGGAAGAAGGTGGTTCAAGTGAGAGTGATGTGGAGGAACACGTGGAGGTGGAGAGGAGGCTGGACCATGATTTGAGCCGTTTTGAGATGATATATCCAAGTTATGGGGGTGACTATAATAATGTCTTGGAGAGTAGGGTGGATGACCAGGATTCCCACATAGCTCAATTGGAGGAGGAAAATTTGATCCTCAAGGAGAGGCTTTTCTTGATGGAGAGGGAGTTGGCTGATTTGAGGAGAAGGATGCAGTTTTTTGAAAGGCACCATCATGTGGGAGAGTATGCGAACGAAGAGGTTGTGGAGAATTGTTCGGAGAATGATAGTGAGGGAGGTTCGGATGTTCGTGCTACTGGTGATGACAATAATGAGGAAATGGAGTATGTTTCTGAAAATGTGGAAGAAAAGAATGTCAATGTTGATTTGAAGTTAGAGGTTGATCACGGAGTTTCAGATAGTGAAGCTCAGCATGATGTTTATATGGAAGAGTTGGTAACTGGAAATTCGCTTGTGAAGGAGGATGAGTTAAAGAAAGAAGTGAGGAACAAATTCACAGAAGATGAAATTTCAAAAGATGAAGGAGGTAATGATTTGGTGGTTGCTGGAGAAGATATGGTTGCAAAGGAAAATGACTCCAAGAATGAAGAATCAGGTGATAAATCAGTAGCTGTAGAAGATAAGGTTGAAAAGGAAAATGACTATAAGGATGAAGAATCCGGTAATAGTTGGTAGCAGGAGAACAAATCAGAGATGGAACTGTGGGGAAGGCGTAGGTATACTCAGGAAAGAGGATTGAGAATGTGACTTATCTCACTACCCGTCCTGTAACACAGGTCTATTGTCTGGACAATTGTTTCTTGGGTGAAACTTTCTTATCTTGTAGGTTTCTGTTATTATGGATATATGCTTGTTAATTAGATAGTGATGTAGTTTTTTGGTTTTGACTTTGTCATCTTTTTTGGAAGCTGATGGGGAAGAATAAGAACTAGCTTTGTGCTTTCTTGGTCTATCCTCAATGTCTTGTCATTGAGTTCGGGCTGAGGATAGGTAGCCGTGCATATGTCTCTTTTAAATAGTTGTGTTGAACCCTATAGTGGAGATTTGTGAAGGAGTATTTAATGGTTGTAATGTACTCCTGCATTTCTCCTTATTGTCAAGACATTCAATATTTTTCAACCTGGGTTTGTTTGAAGACATTCAGTATTTTTCATCCTAGTTTGTTTGAATCATTGACCTACTTAATTTTGTGTTAGGGTGGTTACCCAGTAATACTTGCATTGATTTGTTTGTTTGATGAAAGCATGTTGCGTAAGTTTGTGTTAGGGTGGTTACCCAGTAATACTTGCATTGATTTGTTTGTTTGATGAAAGCATTTTGCGTTTGTTAATGCATCCATTGTAGTTCTTTTGGACTTTTCTAGTTTATTTACTATTAAACACAAGAACAACCGTTCCTCTTGAAACATCTCTGTTGTTGTAGGAATCATTTATGTTGTTGTGCAAGCTATCACAGTTAGGAACCATTTATGTTACGGGCAAGAAATTTAAAGTATCCGATAAAGAACACCGGCAACAGTGCGATTTGAAGCTTTGATGATTGGGTTTAAAGTATCCGATAAAGAACACCGGCAACAATGCGATTTGATGATTGGGATTTTGTTGCTCTTGTTTTGAACATTTAATTTTCTCCAACATCTTGTAAAAATTTACGGCTGGTATGTCTTCTAAGAGATTTCATATAAATCAAAAGCATGAGCCTCCACCCATATACACATTCATCACAACAATTCCATTCTCAGCTGATTCATATCATATTAGTGCTTGGCCAGCTGCGAATCCACTGTTTAACACTCAGCTCGGAACAAATAATTATTGGAAACACATTTCATTTTTCATCTATACAATGGGAGGATACTATGCTGAAATATAAAATGTAAGTGAAGACTAAATGCTACACGTTTGTCCTGATCAAGCCCCCAAGTATGTCATCCTTGCTACTTCGATCCATTCAAACGGGTATGCACAAAAACAATGTTGTTGTATCCCTTAGTGATTCTGAGCTTGTCATCGCTATACCTGCAATGATCGGTTTGACACATACTCCATATCGTGAGATTATGTCTAATCAGCCCAAAAAAAACTAATAGAAGGAGATGCAATTATGTTCTATAATTGTAAAGTCTTACAGCAACTCTAGATCAAACTTGCTTTCCATCTCTACGGGATACCCAAATGGTCCAGCAATGATAGCCCCATCGTCCATCACAACCTTGTATGTATTGCCACCAGACTTCCTGCCAATGTTACAAACACAAGACAACCCCTCAACTGTCGACTCAATATCATAGTTGCCTCTTCAAATTCGATTTCTTGCCAGACATGATCTCTTTCTTACAGTGTATTGATATAATGATGGAGTTCTTAATTCAGATACACATGTGTCTTATAATGTTTATTCTTATAAACGCTTCTCAGTCAAAGGAATGAGGAACTTACATGTATGTCCCATTCATGGAGAATCTGAACCCAAGCAAAATGTCAACCAGGAATTTCAGTTGCCCATCCTTCTTGACAACCTAATCAGTGAACAAGGTTTCCCATAAAAAGAAAAGAAATTTATGTTCGTAACATAAGAAACTGAGAAGGATAGTGTGAGCTTCCGTCCGTCTGCTTACTTGCTTTCCCATGAGACCATTGCCAGCATTCTCTATCCAACTATCCGTCTCCACCTGCAATTAGTAAGGAGCTGAGGTTTTCAGGTTTAGATTGATAATATAGATTGGCTAATAAATTTATTTTAAACTAGTAAAAATGCAATTAGTTTAATACTCCCTCCATTTCGAAAAATAAGTGAACTATGCTAAATCTGTTGTCATAGAACAATTATTCACTACCCAGCTTGGTTAGTAAAGTATGTTACAAAGTTACTATTACCAATAACATTATCGCTTTTCTGAGTGCGTTACAACAAATGCACATGTTAAAAAATGGGAGTGAATCAAACCCTAATGATACACATCTTGTCATCTATAATGCTTCCATTTGATATAAAACAGTGGGGGTCCATCTAAACGTCTACACCGATTATACTATCTACGTGATACCATAAATTTGTGGAACATTGTGAATTAGAATGTAGCATTATTAACTTAGTCATAGTGTGTTAGTGAAAATGATAAATTGACCTTCATAAAACACCAGTGTTATTTTATAAACACATGACAAAGTAAAAAATACTACCAGCACAAGGATACCTGTGAACTCCAGATCATTTGCCATTCTCCCTCCAGGAGTTCTTGTTCACCTTGAGTACGATTTAAGGAGAGAAACTCATCGATTGCCTGGGAAGGTCATGGTTTAAGAAGAATTAGAAAAAAGAGAGATTCATATCACTACATAAAAGCAACATATGCCATAAAAATGTCAGTCTTACCTCTTTGACTCCTGTATCTGTAGAAATGGTTGAGAGCAACCTTTGCCGAGGTTCGGTTTTCTTTTGTAGCACAAAGGTGGTGCCCTGCACTACAAAATATTTCCAAATGTGCTCAGTAAATCATAGAGTAATTACAAATAATATATGCAAAATTACTGGAGCATAAGATAGCCAAGTAACAAACTGACTATTCACCTTATTTCCTCTTGAAATGCGGAGGTTTCCAGATTGGGACAAGTATGTGGTGTCTAACCAACCCTTTGCTTCATCTCCCAGTAGCTTAAATGGAACAGGGTACGGTACCTTAAATGGAAGGAATTTTAATGAAAAAGCTGCTCTGTCAAACCGAAAAAGGATGCGCTTTCCATCTTTAATTGATGCTGCTGCCTGTATGATTGAGAAAATGTTCATGGACTCAGTCACTAACAGGTACATACACTGAATATATACGGTAAACTATAGACCAATCTGTATATGTAAATCTCAGTACATATATGCATGTAGAATAAAATACATGATTATGATGGTTTATGCAGAGTCATACCTCAACTTTTAGCTCACCTATTGCATCAGAAAATCTTACAATATTTGATACACGAGGATCGTTCGTCCGGAGATATATATCTTGAAATACCCGGAAAAAGTCAACCCCCACGAATGTTCTCTACATTTGACATACAGCACATCATACAAACATCACCACCAAGTGTGGAAAAAAAAGGTTGATGCAAGAAGTAAATGTGCTTATGCCCAAACATAAAAGGCATATCAACATTAAGTGCCTCCTATCTTCGGTACATGCAGATAAATTCCCATTGACAATGACAACTAGGAGAAGCAGTGTTGCTTTAGTGAATCGGAGAAGATTAAAAAACGGTTGTTGTAGGGAAATCAATCTAATTACTCGTGTGTGTATCATGTTGAAAAGAATATAGAATGGAGATACCACATTATGCAAGATGGTTGATAAGAGCATATATACTCATTATCAATAAGCTTGGGGTAGTTGAGACAGAATCCGAACATCTAACCTGGATTGGAGATGCTGTTCCTGGTCTAGTTGTAAACATCAATTGCCATTTACCTTCAATCAAATCTGAACTCGTCTGTACATAGTAGCTAATGATCAATATATTTAGCATTGTTAATTATCATAATCATGTTACTTTTCCAAGAAACAATACACAACCATA
The DNA here is from genome assembly GCA_963921825.1 of Erodium maritimum. Classification (NCBI taxonomy): domain Eukaryota; kingdom Viridiplantae; phylum Streptophyta; class Magnoliopsida; order Geraniales; family Geraniaceae; genus Erodium; species Erodium maritimum. The sequence continues at coordinate 7,679,350 of OY997588.1, read as the reverse complement.
ACACTATAACATTACAAAAAAAATATCAAAATCAGAGGAAAATTTCAACTCAATTTCCATGTAAGGAACAAGAAATAAGCAAGTTCCAATTCAAAGTAGTAATTAGCAACTCATCATAGAATTATTACCAACAATTTCAACAATAAACTCAAACTTAAAACATAAAGGTAAAAATCACCAACCGGATCAGACACTCCTAGCCCTTCTAGAGCCTTCACCGCCTGCTCAACTTCCTGCACACAAAAATGAAGAAATTCAACAAAATTGTGCGAAAATCGAAATGCTGAAGTCGATAGAGAAACTCGTCGCTTTGTTACATTCAGCTGCTGAGGAGAAGCGGATCGGCCACGGCCCTGGATGCCGATGAGGGCTTCGATGAGCCGATTTTCCGGTTCGGTGAAGGACATTTCTGCTTGCTGATCGAGAAGTGAAGATCGAGTGAGGCGAAGATTTCTCACACCACGACAGGATTTGGAGCTGCAACTCGAGCTGAGCTTTGAGATTCTGAGAAAACATGAAGTTCTAAGGGTTGGATTGAGTACTGGTGACGGCGAGAATGCGGTTGGTGAAGATGAGTTCAATCGAAACCCTAGAATCGAACTAGCTTGAGGAGCCATTTTTGCTCTGTCCACCACACTAGTGAAGAGAAGAAAGAAATAAATAATCATTTAACTATATAATTATCCTCCAGGTTTGCCACGTGGATCATTTATTGTCGGACACGTGGAAGAGGGGAAATCTGTTATCCTTACGGTTATGTTCTTGGCGCCAGGATTGCTCGGACCAGATATTTGGCTGGTCCACTCTCTAACTCAGCACTCCCCATTCATGTTCAAATTTGGTTCATCAGAATACATTGATTGGTCTAGACTTTACAACTAGGATATTTAATTAGTTTGTTGAAACCTAAATGGATCATTTTGAGTCCTCTAAATCTTGTTTGTATTTTTAACCCAAAGAGTTCACCTCTTACTTGAGGAATTTGATGTGGATATATTTCGAATTCTATATGGTTAAGTGTAAGAACATGAATAGAGAAAAAAATTGATTAATTTTGTTGTATTGACGGAATAATTGATATGGTCGAGAAAACAATAGACACGAAATCAAAGCAAAAGATAGAAGGGAATGATGCAAAGCGTGAGAAGGCAGAGGCTTCAAGGTCTACGAAGTTGAAAAAAAAGATGCAATGGCATGGAATGGGGGGTGATATTATGTGTTATAGAGATAGATTGCTAAGAATGTGATAAAGGGTGGTAAGAGATTATAGACGTTGAAAGAAAACGTGATTAGAGATTGAGAGAAACTTCACAAAAAAATGAACTTCTTGGAAATTGAAACTTGGATTTTACATGGAGATGGGGCTCTTTATATAGATCTCCTCGTCAACTATTACAATAATACTCATTACTATTCTATCCCTTAAAATAACACTGCTTCTTATTATTCTGACAACAAGTATAATAATGTTTCTTACAAAGATTCTACTTGTCTTTTACTATCTTTCTTCTTTTGTCTGCGTTCTTTTTTTACATGTTTTGTTAAAATTGTGTTTTCTTTCTCATAACCCTTTATTTTGGGCTTTTATACCATTTTTGGCTCTCATTCCTCTATTTTGGGCTTTCTTTCGTCTTTAGATTTCTTTCATCTTGGATTTGTATGTTTCCATCTTAGTTTCCATTCTTTTTTGATAATATGATAGTGATATGTTCATAGTAATATAATAACAATATGTTGGGTTTTTCCTCGGCGGCATGTTGGTAACTTGGTAATATGTTGGGGTTTTCACCCAATAAAATGTTGATTTTACATTGTTCCAACTTACTGAAAGAGAGTAGAAGATCCTTCGTCTTTTGATATTTTTGTTTCATAGTTATTGTCTCTGATAAATAAGTATATTCTTGTATTCTGTCATAAATGCAGTGACATTTTCAAAAGAAACATAAGGGTGTTTTGGTCTTTTACAATATTGAGGGACAGTTTCGTCGATTACAAAATGTTAACCTTAAAATCCAACCGTAAGTTTGACCCATGTACTACAAAAGGCAAGGTCACATGAACTGTAGTATTTCATACAAGCACAATGACTCCCCCTTCTAAAGAAAAGATCAAAAGCTACGCCTGAAGAATATGTTTTCCTCTTTATTGTGGAGAAATCATAGAGTTTAATACCACATAAGACACACTGGCAAAACATAACCTCATCAACAGGAAAAAAGCCAGATTAGCATACAAAGGGAACATTCCTGCAAGAGCTTCAAGAGAGGCCGATGACCCTTCCGGTGGTGGTGTCGAGATCAATGTCATAAAAGCAGGGCCTGGTCGGAAGCCCAGGCATTGTGCTCATCGTTCCAACCAATGGGTAAATAAATCCGGCTCCAATGCTACCTCTCACATCTCTTATTGGCAACACAAACCCTGAAGGAGCTCCCTTATCAGCAGCATTGTGTGAGAATGAGTATTGGGTCTTTGCCATGCAGATAGGTAGCCCCGAGAATCCTTGCCTTGTGTACATCTCGATTTGTTTCTCTGCCTGAATCAGCAACAGAGCGTGTCAGTAGAAAGATTTTTACTTGTTTGTGGGAATGTATGGCTTGCATTTTGATCAGCCGAAGTACATTCTAAAGTTCTTGTTGATTTCACAACACTTCGAAGGCAAACAAGAACAAACCCATTTCTGGCTGTTCCTCTTCAAGTTCAGCCACGAAAAATCTTGCTCTCCCTCCAACCCTTTGAAGTACAAAATTCGGGGATAATCTCACTAAGCTACAAAGTGGTAAGTATGCACTTCTCTCAATTAACTACCCTTGAGTTCGTAAGGTTTTTGAGGATCACCCTAAGTTCTATTAGTCTAAGTCAACCTCATTTATTTTTATTTTTGATATAAGGGTATTTTCGAACCCGAAAAATGACAGTGTTGGGGTAAACTGAGACTAAAAAACTTAGGTGGTTTTCTAAAATATTCTAAACTTAGGGGTAGTTAATTGAGAAAGTGTGTAAGTGCAGCCTATCACGGTCATCCTAAATATTGAACCATGAACTTAAGTTTTTAGTAAAGTTGGTTTGATATCACAAAGAACGATACGACCCACGTCCCAATATATTAAAGAATTGATCGATATGATACGAGTATGTTTGTAGAATTTACCTGCTCTGAGTAGGAAACACCAGAGGCACCATATGACTTTGCTATTGCCTCTATTTTCTCCTTGATGCCTGATTCCAGAGGATATAAGAATTTCAATGGCTCTGTGACATTCTCACAGGCTTTCTGAACTGCAATCCCAAGGTCAACCTGAAGATTGTGTTAAAGCTTGCTGGTTAGCTAATACAAGGGATATAGAATCACAATAGGATCATCCTTAAATGGAAGGGAAATTCCTTTAAACTACCTTTATGAATTCTCCACTAACATTGAAAAAAGATGAACTTTAAAGTACATTTTGTTTGCAAAATTGTACACAGTTGGATTTCTGTTAGTTTTTTTTAACCAAAATGACTATTTACCCCTTACAAAAAAATCCACCCATTTTAACAGAATATTCTTGCATTTCTGTCCATTTTCACGGAAAATAGTGTTTCAAACAAATGGTAGTTTAGAGTTCATATTTTTTTCATAAGGATGTGTTACATTTGTGGGTGGTTCATTAAGGTAGTTTTAAGGAATTCCCCTAAATGAAAATAACATACTTTTTTTCTACTTCTGACATGAATGGCTACTAGGACTTCTATGGTCACTTGGAGATCAACGAATAAGAAAAGAATGGAGATTAGGATTTATTTGGTAATGGGAAGAAGATACTTACAGCTCCTTTACCACCATGGGCGTGATGAGAACAAATGACAGCATCATAAGCTCCTGCTGTCAAAGATGCCTCTCTAACTGCATTGAGTTCAGCATCGGTATCAGTTGAGAACTTATTCACAGCAACAACAACATTCACGCCATAAGCCTTCATGTTCAAAATGTGCCGGGCCAGATTCACACAACCGGTCTCAACAAGCCCAACATTCTCGGTTAAGTAGGCATGATCAAGAGGCCTCCCGGCAACAACTGCGGGCCCTCCACCATGCATTTTCAAGGCCCGTATCGTAGCCACAATAACAGCACACTGAGGTTTCAAACCACTATATCTACATTTTATGTTCATGAATTTCTCAGCTCCAATATCAGCACCAAACCCAGCTTCAGTGACCACAAACCCACCAGGCCCAACAAGCTTCAATGCAATTTTATCAGCCACAATGGAAGAATTTCCATGAGCAATATTTGCAAAAGGCCCGGCATGAACAAGAACAGGAGTTCCTTCGAGAGTCTGCATTAGGGTAGGGTTTATCGCATCCTTCATCAGAACAGTCAAAGCACCTCCCAAACCAAGATCATCAGCAGTTACTGGGTCACCAGCTTTGCTATTTCCAATCACCATCTTCCCTAGCCTTTCCCTCATATCAGCTAGAGATGTTGTGAGGGCTAAAACAGCCATTATCTCACTAGCAACTGAAATATCAAAACTTGTTTCTCTCACCATCCCTTTCTCTTCAGGGCCTTGGCCAACAGTGATCTTCCTCAAGAAACGGTCATTCACATCCATTACTCTTCTCCATGTGATGGATTCAGGGTCAATATCAAGCCTGGCGAACTTTTTGACTTCTTCTGGAGTGAGATCCTCGGGCTTTGTCTTGGAGATGCCGAGCTTGTTCAGACGCCTGAACATGATGTCACTAAAGCTTCGCTTTCCTTCTTTGTTCGGTGGGCATAACCTGTTTAGAAGAGCCTTATCTGATTGGGTTGACTCGTGAAAAATCCTGGTATCAATGGCAGCAGCTAGAAGATTATTTGCAGCTGTGATAGCATGAATATCTCCTGTTAGATGAAGATTGAACTCATCCATTGGTATGACCTGACTGTAACCACCACCTGCTGCACCTCCTTTGATTCCAAAGGTCGGTCCTTGAGATGGTTGACGAACACAAGTGACAACCTAACATCATAAGAAGCGAACGGTTTCAGGATTGAGTAAAAAAACTGAAGATGTATCTAGCGATATAGATTTGAAATCTGAAATGTATGCTTATAGTTGAAACTGGAAGTGTCATGGAAAGATGCAGGCAACACCATACTTGAAATCTGCTGAACAAGCCTTCCTTTTTACAATACAAACTAAGGTTCATTTTTAAAATCTGACATGACCCACAATTATTGTTTTAAATGTGCTACAGCATAATAGCATTTGTAACCACAAAAAACCGCAGCCAAGGAGACAAACTTAATGAATATACACTTCCGAGATCATGAATCTCACTGAAACCCATTTGAATATCAATGTTACAATATAAAATTGATAAAGTCTACAAGAGATCAATAAAAAAGATTCCCAGTAGCAACAATGGCATAGCAAGCATTTCCACTACAATTTCAACTTGCAAGCCTCCCAAAACAAATACCAAGTATTGCTAGAGCATATGAGTCAAGAAACCATACCCTTAAACACAATGAATCAATAAAAAAAACTAACCAAATGGATTTCATTCAATTAAAACAAACCCAATTTGCACAAAACAAATGACAACATGAATCTACCTTTTTATCAAGATAAGCACCCAAAGCTTGACAGAGCCCAACTGTAGTAGTAGACTTGCCTTCCCCAAGTGGTGTGGGAGTGATCCCTCCAACCACCACATAATACCCATCTCCACATCCTTTGAGTTCATCAAGCGCTGACAGCAAAACCTAAAAAAACACAACAAATTGCCCAAATCACTCATCAAACTCAAATACCCATCACAGAACCGGCACTAAAAAACACAAAATTGCCCAAAACTACCCATCAAATCTCACAATCGCGTACCTTAGCCTTATACTTCCCGTACAGATCGTAGTGTTGAGGGCTGAGATTGAGCTCCTGGGCAATCTCGGATATGTGAAGTGGCTCCACGGAGTTGGCAATGTCTATGTCCGCCGGCACCGGCGACACCACCGTCAACTTCCTCACGGTCTTCGACGGACTCATCCTCTTCAAGGGTCGGTATCGGGGTCTTGTGTCTGACTCGATGTCGACTGCGACTCTGCTGTTGATATTGATCGTGGCGCAAACTCTGTGGAGCATTATGGACTGTGGTTTCAGGCTTTATCCAGGACGGAACTGGGGAGTGGGTGAGCCCCCAGTAGGTTCACAACAGATGTGACCATATTGGCCAATTTCGATCGTCGATATCGGTAAGTGGTGAGATGTGTGGACAGAGATTGGTCGGCAAGTGATGGCTCTATCTGAAGTGAACGGTGATGGAGGGAGCTGTGATGTGTTACTGGGTCACCCCCAAGTTGTTTGAGTAACTTTGATTTGCGTGTAAGCCGCCGTGGACCACCAGATGTCCAGATTATTACCGCCGCCTCGTTGACGATGATGACACGTGTCCAAGACTTTGGGTGAAAATGGGGACTTTTTTTTCACTGCCACGGTCGAAATAATGCGTGGGCCCGGTTTATTAGGTGGAGGCCAAACGACATCGTCGCAATGTGTTTTGGTTCGACCCTCTCTAGGGAAATCCTGAAACTTAATTTTGTATTACGATCTATTTTCGAATCCTAATTGTTCTTGTGCTTTGTTGACAATTCTTAACGGTGGCTTGTGAAAAATTTGTAAAATATAGAGTAAAGGTAACAAAATCTGTTTGATTTTACGAATACGATTACTTGAGTATCTTAACCTCTTAAATATACTCGTGAATACAAAAAAAGAATAGTAGTTATTGTAACAAAAGATCGATTGTAATTAAAACATACAAATAAGGTGAATGTAAGGACTATGAAATAACGTTAACCCTTACCTTTACACTAGCTTCTACAAATTTTTGAAATGTCACAGTTAGAAACCGTCATCAAATGTCAAGCACTATTAGGATCGAACAACAGGTCATAATACAAGATTAAGTTTCGAGATTACCCTCCCAAAATTAGGAAAGGAGAAGAAGATCACAGAACCGATAGAGCCATAGCCACAACCTGAAGAGAAAACAGAAATGCTCAGGACAGCTACAAATTTCAGAATTCGTGTCTCAAGGCTAAGCCTCTTATTTCTCTCTTCTTTTTCCCTCTCAATAAATAACCAGTTATATCCAATTACTACTAGTTAAATATTTAGGATTCCAACCTTTTAGATAAGTGTTCCCTCTTACACAAATTTATACAAGAGATTTGAGTGAGGGTATAAAACTAAAGGGAGTCCCAACAATGTGGGCATTGAGTAACAGAATAAGACATAAGCATATCATTGCCGGTACTATAAAAACTATGATAAAATTCCACAACATAGCATGAACAAAAGTAATCATCATACATCTCACAACTCTCCTCTACACTAAAAGCTAGGTTTTCTTGCCACAACCAGCTTTTACAATAACCTCGGCATGACCAGCAGATTAGCAGGTACAGCATCGAGCAAAACCCGGAAGTCTTTCTTTCTGTTTTAGATTTGGCCCATCAAGATACAGTTCTGCCATAACATAAGCAGGAAAGATAGAGATTCTTTACCCATTTTTCCTGCAAAGATGAACCAAAACCGGATGTTCCGGAAACCATTAGCTCAGAATAGCATACAGTCAATATAAATATAAGTTCATTGACGACTAGCCAACATTATAACACTGCCCTTAAGAGTAGCATCCTACCAAATCCGACCCATAATAAGTGTCCCATTTGACTGTTTGCAAGAATTAAGGACTCAATCTCTAGTGTCCCATTTGTTATAGCTACCTTATGCAGGGAAATTGTCAGTTTTAGGGAAGGACGCTAATGGATATATCTTCTCCATAGTGAGCTAGAAATATACAATTTTTATCCAGCCAACAAGTCTTTAGGGTTATTAGTTATTACTCGATGATAGATTACGATGTCATCAATTGTTTACCTTCACATGTGTGCTTGGGAACTGAGATGTACGCAATGTTTCTTGTGTTTCATCACCGAGTTTGCGCTTGGGAATACTTAATATAAGAGCAGCCTGGTCCCAAGTTGCAGCAGTGGAAGTTATCCGGTACCCACCATCCCAGCGTCTATGGATGCCTTCACTTGGGTACAGAAAATCAAGCTCCACAACCTATGGAAGGCAGGTGCCAATGAGAGAGATGAAGTCAACATAAAATAAAACTACTTTCCGAAGTACAAAATGCAAAGCCTGACTAAAAATATACACCAGAGTAGTCCGGTTCATACTTCAGTTGAACTTGATTGTAAAACTCACAAGCTACAGATCACATGGCATTTCCAAAAGTAAATAAATAGATTTGATTCTGGAATTTAGAGTGAGCACAAAGATGTCAACACTTTTGAGACAAAGATCGAACCTGATCACTGAAGCCAGCATTGCGAGACATGACAACACCCCATCGACTTCCAGCAGTTGCCATTGAAGTCACGTGGAATCCTTCTCGCCACTTCTTGTTTATCCACTTGAAGGGGAACGAATCACTTACTTTATAGGACTGCTGAGTGTATTGGGTACCTGCAGCAATTGCTAGTGCATTATTACTGTTTGGTGGATAAGAGTGCTAATGGCACCTTAGACAGAGTACACAGATATCTATTAGACATTTAAGTACAGTCACTACACTAAAATAAAAGTAAAAAACTTCCGACACAGTAAGTGTATTTATATTAACCAAGACAAGTAACGAAAGTTAAAATTATAACCAAATCAAACCTATTAGCACACTGATTTTACAAAGATGAACTTCACACCAGTCACTCATAGGTGACCTGACAAGGATAGACTTAATCATGAAATCAATATAGAAATAGAGCTGAAAGCTGAAACCTCCAGTGATATTCGTAAATTGCTACTAACCGCACTACACTAGATTTTTTAAATGTCATAAATTGGACCCATTCTGAAAGAAAACTAACGTTTCCATCATTACTATAAAAAGTAATGAAATAACAAATAAGCAACCCCACCAACCTTTGGACATAACCACAAGGGAACTTCCATTATTAGCACCAGCAATCGAGCTGATATAATAGTTTTTCTCCCATTGTTCCATGATCCACTCCTGCGTATTCAAAACAACCGAATAGTGCAACCATGTTATTTGATTTACGTACACATAGCCAATAGGGTGTAAGAAGAGCATACCTTGTGTAAAAAGAAAGGAGACAACTCATAAACTTGGCTTGTAAAGCCAGTTCCCGCATCCATAATGAGTGCCCAAAGATTAGAACAAGATGAAACACAACTAATGAGCAAACCATCTGCAATCCCTCTCTCCACATGTTGTGCCAACCTCACATCAGATACATTGTAATGATACCTGACAAAACAAAAGGTTGATTTTGCAACAATAAGGAGAGGAAACCATGATAAACATTTCTGCACGCATCCTTCAGTACAAGTGATGCTGCCAAAGACTCTAAAAACATCCAGCAATCACCAGCAAAGAAACCCATGATAAGTGTTCCACCAACCATTTATCCAAGAGACAATTAAACAAATGAACTAGTTCTAGGGAACCAAGAACAAAAGTGTAGCATCTTAAGGTCTGTTAGGAGCAGTACAAGCTCATTTATCAGTCTTCAAACAGATGGGCAGCAAGCAGCTTAAAATGGAATATTCCTAAACATTTTAAATCCACAAAGTCCAGCTTATAACACCTAGTATATTTCCATCAAACCCACTAAACAGCAATTTATTTTAGGGTTTGATATTCCTAGAGACTTCACCAAGAATGTAATAACCAGGTTGGATTTCAGGTAGGGGTACACAATCGACCTCAAATATAGTTTAGATGCATAAAAGATATTTCTGCAGGCAGCGTTAGAACTAACATTTCTGATGAGTAAAGGTATGTGGTTATAAGTTAAAAGACAAGCATACCTTTGCTTCATAGGTATCCTGGCATTGTAAATGGAAATCCATTGTGTTGCAGGAACCCCTAAACGGACCTTCTTTCTGGGTTGACCATCATCCTCTTCCTCCGCATTCAACCTTCCCCTCTTTTGGCCAACTTGGTAAATAATCTAACGATTATTATAAACATAACAATTAGGAATATAATGAACACCCAAATAGTCAAATTAATATGCTGAAATATTTCCAGGATTACCTTTTGAGCGCCATCAGTGTTTATTGGCCTTATAGCTGGATTTGGCCCAATCAATCCCTCAAACAAAGAAATTAGCTTAGAGTAGTTAGGCTCTTCATCAAATTTCATGTTAACCACAATCTCCAGAAATTGCTTAAGGGGAGGGGGGCAGAAGCAGCAAAGCATTTCGGGAGATGTTGCCATCTTTTTTTTGCACACTAGAAAAGATTTATTATCACCCTAAAACAGAAAGAGTTAAATGTAAGACCACCAAACTAGTTCAAACAAAAGCAAAATAAACTTGGAGAATATGTGCATTTTTACCTGGTAACCTTGCCATGGTAATCTGCCTCTGTGCAGAAAGACAAGTGTATATGCAAGTGATTCCAGATCGTCTCTTCTACTAGCAGTTCGTCCTAAATGAGCATGAACACTAGCATAACGAACAGTACCCCTGGAAAAGGAAAATTTAGACAGTACTCAGAATAATAAACAAGAGTAGGGTGCAACCATGGAGATGGAAACAAACATTAACCCACCTAAACATATCAGGGCGTTGATCATAATCTACATGCTGGCCACTAGTACTGTCTCTCCACTTTGTTGCTGCAATGTCAAACATTTATGAACAAGATGTACGAAAGGGAAAAAAGAAATCATGGTAAACTACTGTAAGTTAAACCGATTCCTAGTTTGTTCCTAAAAATCATACCTAAAAATGAAGGAAACAGGTCAATTGTAAAAAAAATGAATACATATAGAGCCAGTATGACATAGTTACTCACCTAATCCAAGGTCAACAAGAAACAACTTCTTCTCTTGCACTGTATTGGGCTGGCCAAGTAAGAAGTTCTCTGGCTTTACATCTCCATGTACATAACTAACATCAAACAGTATCATAATTTAACAATCTGCTCGTTAAAACAAATTAATACTAATAATAGACAGGCAGAAATAAAACTGAGGGAACAGAAGAAAAATAATTCACACCCCAATCCCCTGGGACTAAAAGGAAAAAGAAGTGGACATCAATATAAACTAAAGCAAATATAAGTTATCACAAACCCTCTTGAGTGCATCTTCTCTAGAATTGATAAAGATTCAACAGCGATACAAGAAACCATATCTGAGGCCATCCTGTAAATATAATATGAAGAATATACGTGAGAATATGTATTGACCAACCATTCTCTGGATAACAAAATCAGCAGCATGATAGCAAGACACTCAAGAAGCATGGAAGGGCATGTGCACTTGACTTCATGGCAGCATAATTATCTCAGAGCAATAGGCCATTAAAATACCCAATAAAGACACAAACGAACTTTATGTTTCAAGACTTTCAATATGTAATGAATAATGAATATTTGGATGAAAAAATAGAACACTCACGCTTGTCCAGAAGAATTCCATACATCCCATAAGCTGGGTCCTAGTATGTCCATAACCTAAAAAGGCACAGGTTGAAATTGAAGCAATCAGAGTGCAATGAGAGATTTACAGATTAAAATAAGAGAGAAAAAATATTAAATTTCATACCATCACATAATAATCGCCTTGTCTTCCTTTGTAGTGTACCTTAGGAACCCCGTGACTACCACCAAGTGTGCTGGTAACCAAATCATCATTAGATTTAAGAATAAGAGTATCATAATAATCCATATTTTTTTTCCTGAATAGATAAAAGAACGGAGCTTACTTGTACACTTGCCATTCATATGGAGGTCCATAGTTACAACCTTTGCTGTTTCTATGCTCAAACTTCAGGGCTACCTGCTCCAAAAACAAAAAAGGAATTTAAAAAAAAAACATTAACCAACTTATCATGAATGCCTCAAAGAGAACAAAATTCATATAAACATTCTTACTCAAATAGAAAGATAATGAAGTGAACTTACCTCTAAAGCGCTGGCACCTGTTCCACGCTCATTTCCACCAGAAGCACGACGGCCGACAAACACCTGACCAAATCCACCTTTACCTAACTTTCTTTCTACCTTATACACAGGTGATCCTCCTACTTGAACCTAAAGGAACAAAAAATAGTATCCGTCAGAATAAGAAGGAAGCAACTCTGACATCAGTGTATAGACATTACAACTGAAACCCTTCAAAAAAGTTGCAAACAATTCGAAAAAGTTTGGACAAAGTTCACATGGAGTAAACCTCTACATTCTTACAAAGTTCAAAACTTTCACCCATAAATAAGTTAACAATATGGACAAAATACATACTGAGCTCCATAATATAAGATAAAATTCACACCATTCCACTTCCATATCTAAACAAACGATAACCACATTTTACATTTACTGCAAAAACAACAATCACCCAAAAACAAGGGTTCCCAATTCATACCTTCTCGGGAAAGGGGGCGGTACTGCCTTCTTCCTCTTGTGCAGCAGCCTTATTGGCACTCAAGCCACCACTATCGTCAACCATCTGAACCTTCTCTTCAACCGCAACCTTCCTACCCTCTTGCTTATCGGACTCGCTGTCCCTCTCCGATATCACAATCACCTGATTCTCCTCCTGCTTCAGCTGCTTAGCGGACAATCTCGTTATCGGCCTCTCTCTTCCCTGCACGGCTTCCCCAGCAACAGCGGCGCTTCTATTCACGTGCTTCTCCTTCGGAGGCTCCGATCGCTGGTTCGCAACCTTAGCCCGCCCTCGGCGTGCACCTCTGCGAAGCTCCGGCATTTCTTAAACCCATGCAAATGGTACAGAAACCCAACGATTTTACCATTCTATCAGTCAGCTGAGCTCCGATGCTATGGGCATGGCTAAAAGAGAATCGCTGGATTTTTTTTCTGAATCTGCGAGAATCAGTTGGGAAATCGACGGATATAGGGGCCGATGCGTGGGAAAGTATAGAAATTGGGGGTCAATTTTGGGTTAGGCGAGCTAGGGTTAGGGTTTGGTAACCGAGGAATGGTGAGAGAGACGGAGAAGGAGCGAGCAAGGAGAGAGATGGCGCCGACCCAACTGTTTAGATGGTGCTGAGAGCAAAGAAGCAAACTTTGGTGAAGTATGGTGGGACCCTCCGCCGAATACAGATATCAAACCTTCTTGTGCCATGTCAGTATTACGTGGGCCAGTAATATTTGAAACTTCAAATAAGTACGATTGAAAATTCATATTACTTTACTACAATTTTATTTATAAAAATATATACTTATTTAAATGTCATTTCAAAAATGACTTATTGGAATTCCAATATGACAAAGTCGGATGTTTTTTTTAGCATACAGATGAAACTTTTATTGATGAGATACAATTTTAGTGACGGCTGAAATATTAATCTTATGATTAAATACCCGGTGAAACTTAGGGAGAGGCTAAGGGGTGGTTCCTTATTCGAATTGTGCTTAGCATCGAGGATTCATGAGACTTTCCCTGCCTCGATTTGAACGATCTTACTATGTCGTAGTAGTTGTTCAAGAAGTATGTTAGGGAAAGGAGGAGGCTAGGGAACAAAAGGTATATGTTACGTAGAGGTCGGGGTGTGTCTCCTCATAGACACCCCGAAGTGCCCTAGGTGACTCATGGAGAACCGTGAGGCAGCTCACCGTGCCTCACTACTGCCCCATCGGGACCAACTTCCTCGGTATTGTCCGTGTAATCCAGACGAGTGTCGAAGTCGTCCGATCTAGGAGGTGAGGGATACAAACGAGGTTCTTCCATTCGTACCCTAGAGGTACTTGTGAAGACAGGGTCGTTCCGGCAATCTTCATCTCGACGGGTGTCTCAGGGTTGGCGGCGATCATCTCTCGTATGCTCGATGCAGGGGCGGGTGTCCACTGGACATGTCATCCATTCAAAAATCCTCTCATGGTGGCTTTAGCTAAACCGAGATTAAAATCGTTGATCGTGAGCGATCGATCGAGGATCCATAACTCTACGGTTGTCCATCAGGGGTTGAAGTTGGTTCTTCCTCAGGTGGCCATTGTGGATTCATAATTGGTTCATGTCCAATTTTGGAGAAGGTGTGGCTTAGTATCAAACTACTTGTTCGTAAACTACTATACCAATCATCGGAGGAGTGGGTGATGGAGTTCTTTGGCTAAGCCTCGAAGGTATTGAAAGTTGAGATCATCCAGAGGTCAAATCGATCTAGAAAATTCTTTGCTTTTCTTTTCGTTGAATTGTATATGGATGTAGATCGTCTGGTCAGCCAGCTTTAAAGTACTAAGGTTATTAGTTCTAATCTGATGGTGGCTCGAGTTTGACCGTATGGTCAAGTGTCGGGGAATCAAAGAAGTGATCAGAATCGGGGATGAGTCTTGTGCATAAACTTTAAGACTATGTTCTAGGGCATTAATAATATATTATCGACTTTGGGGAAAACGGGGTTGTATGGTGCTCTCTCTTGGTGACTCGGACTTGGTTTCAGTCAGAGCGGGGCTATTAGATTATGGATTCAATGAGATAGTTGTTCGGGATATGGGTAATCGGGTGTTTCTCATTCATGGTTCGGGATCGTTTATGTCCTAGGAGTTGAAGGTTGCAAGCTTCAAAGCGTTGACGAGCAATGCACCAATTTGTCTGTAAGGTGGAAGCCTTAGGTGGTACACAATGGAGGTCGTCTCTTTCACGGATTGTGTGAAACCAATTTTTGTCCCCTCTTAGGCATGTTTGAGGTAGTCATTCGTGTCGACTTCGGGCTTGGGTCAAGGGTGCAGTTTACCAAGGCATTTGTGTTGGTCTATAGTGTTCATCATCCGACAACTCAGACACTCATCTAGCAGGGGTTGCATAGGATTATTGGGAATTAGAGTATGTCTATGGTGATAGGGGAGGACTATTGTATTGTTGCTACATCAGATCAATCAAGCACTATGAGGGTCCGATAACTAGTGGTGGAAGATGGAGAGGATGAGAGACGCTATACTAGGGACAGTGTTCTAGTCCGAGGTAGTCCAAGAGATCCTATAAGTATTTTCCATGATTTTTGGGCATAACTGACATGTGGTACCAAACCTATAGCACGCATTGGGTCTACTCTTGTAAGGAGAGAGATATAGGTATTTGACTTGGATTAATGGTCGGTGGGTGCTTATGCATGGGCCAAGTTTTGATGACACTTAAGAACCTTGATATCCAGCCTCGTATAACGGTCTTTCAATGGCGAGCACTTCCGGTTACTTTGTAGGTGGAGGTCACCTCCGAACAAAATTTGTGACTATCCAGAAATGTGTCTTATCTGCGATTATGACTCGAAATCGGTCTCCCATCTACTCTTGCCACTTGCATTATACCTTTTCTCAGAAGTGTGGGCATGCGCCCAAATAGTATTCATGATTCTCTGAGAGCACTGTTTTTTGGGTTGGTGGACTCAAGTCGTGCTGCACCCGGAAATGGCTCGTAAGTCTTGATTGACGATGATAGTGTAGGAGATATGGAAAATGATGAATGAAATGGTTTGGGGGCGAACTTAGACGTCCTCCTGGACGCTTGATGCTACAGTTAGGAGCTATGTTCAGAGCTGGCGTGAGGCACATACTACGTCTCCCCCCTGACATCTTAGATGACTCGACACACACTATGTCTCCCCCTGGCACCCTGAATGACTCGACACAAGGAGATCCGGTGATCACTACCACTGTCGGGGTGATTGACGATCAACTTGATAGGCGTGATGTTATGGGATACGATCCAAAATGTATGGAGTATGATATGGATGGATGATCATGGTATGCTGACTAATGGTTGAAATGGCTTCCTCCCGGAGGTATTTTCGATCGAATTTGTGAAGGAAACTACGATCTAAAAGGCGTTTCATGGGTTGTGCAATAGAATGTCTCCACTGTCACCATTCGGAGTGATACCCAATACGTAGTGGGCCTCGTTAATCGGACCGTCCAGCTCCACTCCCAATGGGCCGGATTTTGGGCGAATGTCGGGCCCTCCAACTTATTCTCGAATATGTCAAATTCAAGTATGTTGCTAAGACAACGAACTGAACATCTCATTAACTTGCCAAAAAGACCCGTTTTGTACCTGTTCCATCATGGGTCAACTTTATATTACGGAAAACGTTATCTTGTAGTTTGAGAGCATTTCAATAAAATCCCCCCTCCTCCATTAAAAAAAACATAACCTAACCTGATTCAAACATGTACTCTCATTGCTTGGCCATCATCAGCCCATTTTTACACCTCTCGTATGAAATACCTTTTAAAATCCCCTAGTGGACTATTTGCAGGGGATATGCTTTAAACGAGTACTATTTATTGTTCAATGTCTGGTTTCTCAAATGCTTATGTAATTGCTTTGTGTTCAATGCTCATGATATTAAGCTCGCAACTGTATTAAGATTCAAGTTTGGTGTCCTTGACATGAATTAGGAGTTGAATACACAATCTATGAGATTGATTCTGCAGATTTTCATCACAATGAAAACGAGCATTACCAATTCAATGAACAGCAGAACTCACAAGCATTAACGATTCTAAAGAAATACACCTCGGTGAAACTATTTCTATCAAATTTTCCAGGTAACCAAACAAAATGTACTCAGAGTATTTGAACCAAACATCATTGCAACAAAACCAGAAAGTAAAGCAGCCATGGATTTCTTAGTCAATACTTGACGGGAAGAGAGGGCAATCGGAGCACAGCTTCCTCAGTTTCGATTGGGTCCGATCTCAGAATCTGCCGACGCAAAAAGAAAAAGAAAAAAAGAGACATAATTAGAAGATCCAAATCTATACATACATCGATAGAAATAGTGTGAGGAGGAGGAGGGTGTTACAGGGTCTTGGAGGGCAGGTTTGGTGTCGTCTAGAGCAGGCATGAACTTGGGCTTCTGATTCTCTCTCCTCGCCTGGCTTTGTCCATTGCCGCTTTTCTGTGATTTCTCCGACGATTTCATCTCTCTCCTTCACTTTCAGGGTTTCTTTCTTCTTTATCTCCGCTCTCAGGCTCTACTGGTTTAAGGGAGCGTTTGGCTAATATATTTATGTATAGGCCCACCTAATCACCTATCCAATTAGAAGCCATTAAGCTTCTTTTTTACTGTTATTTCTGCTATCGTTTTAACTTTATATGATTAGTTAAAAAAAAGTTATTGGATTATACTGTTTTATCTAATTTTATTTGTATTGTCCCTTCTCATTTCATTATTTTCAATTTGTATCATACTAGGTTTAAACGAACGGAAAACATCCACACAATTTATGGAGTTTTAAAAAAATGATAATAATACTCTTCTATCAATCGGAGGTCTCGATTACTATGTTTGGACGGCACGTTGAGGGGACAACAATGAGCATGGGTACCGGCCATGTTTGCTTACCCTCCGATCAAGTTCATTGGGACAGGCAGGACTTACGTTGGGCGGTTTTAAAGACGAATGTGATACCTATTGAATTGGCGTTCCATGGGAAAAAAGGAATGCCGAGATTGGAGTGGATCTGATTTCCATCTCGGCCCTTTAGAAGGAAGAGGAAATGATATCGCGTAACTATAGGAGGTCTACTAAGCATCTTGGCCATACCGAATGAGGCTCCGAGTCGAGTGTAGGATAGTTGGGGGAGAGCCATGTCGTACACCGACCCATGCCACCTTGACCTGACACGTCTCCATATCATGACGCAACATTATTTTTGTTCAGCTAATGCACTAAACTTCATCTAATGTAAGATCTCGTTGTGGGTCAACATGTACTTCATGGAACATAATTCGTTTTAGGTTGACTTCTGTAAGTATCAAGCATAATTCAAAGGGTTAAATTTCGAAACTTACTCTTAAGTATTGGTCACGAACACTACACTTCCCTACGTTTCAAAATGATAAATGCACTAAGTACTGATCACGCGATTTTGTTAGTAAAAGTGGACGAAATATTTATTTATGTTAGTCATATGACCTAAAATGTCATATATTGGATGGTAAAATTACGTTTTTTCCTCTCAATTGGTGATAGCATCACTCAAGGAAATGCTATAAAGGGTGAGGTCTTGGGTTCAAGTCTCACCAACAACCTAGGTTGGTATTTGTCTGTGGACAATACACCAGAGGGGTTGGGGTGTATTGGGCTGCAGACCTAACATCGCCGCGCGTGGGGCCCGGGTGCATTTCCTTGAGTGATGCTATCACCAATTGAAGTATTTGAACTATATACATTTTATAAGGAACAATATATATCTATAATGTTCCTTATAAAATGTATAAAAGTTAAATAATTAAAGGAAAACGTCATTTCACCCATCATTATATGCCACATTAGGTCATATGACTAACAAAATGAAATATTTCGTCTAATTTTACTAACAAAATTGTGTGACCAATACTTAAGGTAGTGCAAATTTCATTTTGAAACGTTGGGTAGTGTAATGTTCGTAACCAATACTTAAGAGTAAGTTTCGATATTTAACTCTAACCCAAAATTATAATATAAGATCAAACCTGTTGATGGTAAGTCAGTACCTTTTTTGGGCCATGAGTTCATGTACCAACCACAAAAAAAAAACTGTAATACATTCTAAAAACCGGAAATCATTTGTTGTTGCATTTTCGGTTGTCACGCCCCAAATCCGGTTTTGACCGGACTCGAGACGTGACTTAAAGAATTACTCAAATAATAGTGTTAAAGATAAAATTTAATCAACTGTAAATCTCCAAGTTTTAATTTCGATCATAATCTCGATATAAAAAGTTCCACAATAGTCAATTAAACATAAGTTTCAAAACAAAGCGATGACCAAGGACGTCTCTAATAAGAATAGCACTTGGACCCCACAGAAGCTTCCGAGCCTCGAGTCCACTACTCATCAAGCAAGTCTGTTCAAAACAGTAAATAAAACAAACAAGGGTGACCTTAGGCTCAGTAGGGAAAATAATAGAGAACAACGACCTTCAAGTTTAATAAGCAGAAATAACACAGTTGAACTCGAGTTCCAATAACATGAATAACCAATGAGATTATGAAGTAAAGGGAACAAACGAGTATTTAATGCTTTAAGAAGGAACATAAATTCTAGAAAGTTAAAGAAAAACGATATACTCCTTGACAAACAGTTAAAGAGAGAACATTTAAATGTCACAGCGAAAAGTGAAGCCACGACACTCCGATCCACAATAATCTTGTGTCATGTCGGATTTCCCCTCGGTCCAGAGGAGACACATACATCGGACTACCGGAAATACCCCTGAAGGGACACATAACGTCGGGATTTCCGGAAGCGTCCCCAAAGGACCATAGATCATCGGGGTAAAACATGATAAACTTCCGGGAATGCTCCCGCAGGATGCATACACCCGGGGTGAAGCAATAAGTAACCATCCCCGCAGGGTAAACAATCTCTCGGTTATGATACTACCCCACACCGGATTACCCGTCGATGTGGGTACCATACCGGACCACGAATAACCATCCCCGCAGGGTAAACAATCCCCCGGCTATGATACTACCACACACCGGTATATCCCCTCAGTGTAGGTACCATACAGACACTACCCCACACCGGATCATCCTCTCGGTGTAAGTGCTTTACCGGAATCCAATCCAACTTAAAGACTCACAAGAGAATAACATACTAATCAATCATAGAACAACCAAAGCTTAGCAAATCTCAACTTTATCACAACACGCCACAAAGAATCCATATAACTTTACACTTACTGATATACTTACCAATCGCGATCCATCGGTCTATCACTCACCCGATCATACCACTTAACACAATCAATTACACTCAAGCATTCATACAACCATTCATCCAAGCATTCAATCCAACGATCATTCAAGCATTTATAATTCAATCATTCAAATCATCTAGTTTAATTAGACTCTTATCTTATCCTAAAGACTAGGCAAACACGGCATGTGAGGCAATCACAAACAATCCTAAGGCTCATCGCGGCCATCTACCAGCACGGCAATTCCCAAGTATTGAAAGCAATTAACTAGTGAGTCACAACCTATATGCATACTAGACTCATCCGTTTATTAATAATTGAAAAGCGATTATTCTAGTGATTTCTATATGCAAACTAGGACCTTTCCGATTATTATTATCCTATAGGAATACTAATCGTTCTTTAAATTAAACGAGGAGTTAGTACTTTCCCTACCTCGAGGTCTTCCACGAACAATACTCCTTGTTGTTGACGTCCGGGCTAGCTTCCTCTCCGTCTTCTCACGAGTCCAAGTCCTCGTCTTCCTTCGAGCTCGGTCTCACGGTCTTGGAGCACAACAATACTAAAATTAGTGACTAAACAGAGCGGTCTTCAACTTAAAACACCGAACAACCCTCTAAAAGCAGCACTAGAACCAAAGGAACGAACTTGGGATCGAACTAGGCTCAAAAAACAAGGGTCATGGTTCTGGAATTCAGGCCCGGAATCTGGCCCGTCCCGTATCACCGTCCGGCCCGGAAGCTGATCCGGAACGTGTCACAGACCGGTCCGGAACCAGACACGGGCCGCGTCACAGACCGGCCCGGTATCAGACACGGACCGCGCGACGCACCGGCGCGGAATCAGACACAGACCGTAAGAGGTTCCGTGCCGGAGTCAGGACCGTTTCGCGCCGCGTACCGTGCCGGTACCTGACCGTTCCGTGCCCCATTCCGTGTCAAACCTGACCAGAGCCTTCCCCTTTCTTACCCAACTCGGATTCTACGAAAATCAAACCAAAACCTCCATTTCCAGCTTCTCTCAACTCCAAAACAGTCATCAAAAACCTCCAAACTTCAACACCCTCAATGGGTTTCATCAAAACTTCAACCAACACAATCAAAACAACCTAATCTTCACTAATTCTTCTCCAACACCAACCAAGGAAGCAAGTTCTTCAAGTTCAAGCCAAAATCCACAAAAACCCAAACTAGAAAGTGGACGAAAAGGGAAGTTAAGAGCACTAATACCTTTAGGATGAAGAGATGATGAAGCTAGGAAGCTTTTGGAGAAGAAATGGTGAAAAAATGAGGTAAAGCTCCTCCCTTTTATCTCTTTCTTCTTGCTCAAGTTATGGAGCTCCCCCTTCTTCTATCATTAGGCAATTTCGGCTGCAACACTATAGAATGAGCTGAATTGTTTCCAACAATTGCTTTAAATGACATAGGAAGTTAAATGACCAACAACCCTCTAAAGTTCTATCCAGTTAAAGGCATTTGGGAGGGGTAAAAGGTCATTTAAGCCCATGTTCTTTTCATCCAAGACTTTAATGCCAAGTGGCATTGTGGGAGCCACCTTCCTTTAATAAAATTCCAGCAGTCCAAATTAAATCGGAAAAAGTCGATAAAAAGTTCGGTTTGACCAAAAGTTGACCGTTACAATATTACAGTTAAATGAAAGGAAATGACCCAACTAAGCTAACAGTGATGACGGCTAAGCTTTTTGGGCCCCGAAAAGGTCCCGAATGACTTCCGGAGTCATCGGTTGACTTTTCCGACCGAAAGTCAAACTTTGCTAGAAATCACCGGTTCTTACACCGGTACTTAGAATCTATGTCTTGGGTATCTAAAAATTAAGAGGGGCATACTGTATAATAGAATGACGATAACGCAACCTTAAATACATTCAATGTAATTCTTATTTTATATCAAACCGACTTTTCCCATAAATAACATTAACGTGAGTGTTTTCTTTTAAGTTTTTAAATCATAAATTGTACATAGTTAATGAAAAGATATATAAATTAAATTCAAAGATCTCTGTTAGGGTTTCGCATGTGTCATGTTGTCGTCCACGTCACACCGTCTAGGGTTGTTAATGACCACTTTTTTCCTTGGTCGACCTTTTTCTCATCTTGCCCCCTCTTCTCCTCTACTACTTCGACTCGCCCCTACCCATTACCCGTCCACATAAGCAACCAATGATCAGAGCACGTGTCTTCTCCTCAAATAATAGAGTTTTAAGGGTTCTAAAAGGGAATACACGTGTCGTCGTCACCGTTTTACAACCGGGAAAAGGCCTTTTCCCAACCTCCCCTCTTCCCTCCTTGAGTCACTGTCTCTATCTTTAGGGCCGACCTTACGATGAGACTCATCATTTGCTCAATCTGATGCATGTCAACATGCTCTCAATCTAAGGCAGGATGAATGAGATTTCACTCGCCGGTGATAAAGATGAGTACGACGGGGTCATGAAGACAACGTGGGACATTCGCGGCCTCGTTCCTATTCAGCTAGTTCAGTAAGGGAAGGAAGACCTAGTATCACCGATGATATATGCCAAGCAGCCTCAACGAGGGTCATGTGTCTCAGTTAAGGGGGTCAGGTAGGGGATGTAAGCCCCATAGCCTTGGAGTGGACCAGATTTCCCATACTGTATTCCTTGGGTTGGGATCGCCCATTGTGCATTAGCAGTTTAAGACAACCACCTAGTGGGGTTTATAACTCCTTGTGCCTACTTAATTGTACATGTCAATTGTGTAAACTACTTACTACATCATATGTTGTCATAGAAATTTATATATGTGGCTTAAGACGCTAATACACCTACTCATGATGGGGCACTGAATTATATTCTCAGTCGTAGAAGCTTATTCCATATGATGGTAATTGACTGACATTTTCAAAACAAAAAGGATACACAAATTTAGACAAAAGGACATAATTGACCAATGTGGTAAATGTTCAAATAAGAGCACGTATAACCGGTCGATCTAGATAACAAATCGCAAAATGAATGGCGGTTTAGCGGTTCGCGAGTTGGTGAGTTGTGGATCGTCGATTTTGCGACCTACAAATTGCTAAATCGCGGGTCGTGCGAACCAGTTCGCACGGCAGCCAGTCACGTCGCGACACGTGGCCATCTCGTTTTTTAAATACATAAAACCAGATTTAACTAAATAAGATTATTCCAAAATTAAAGTATAAATAAATAATTTTACACTATAACAAATATTATGCAACATTTAAAATGGACCAAATATTTTTTTGACTAAAATGTAAAACTCGTTAGTGTACGTTTCCGAAAAAATCTTAGCATTTTTCGGGTCGAATCGGGCTCTCGAGCATTTTTAAAATCAGTTTATTTTCAATAACTTTTATTTTTAAAAATTCAATTTTTATTTAAAAATAATCAATTTTATTTTAACTTTAAAACTATTTTTATATAAAAATGATTTTAATAAAAATAAAACTGGATATTTTTAAATAAAGAAGAGTTTTATAAAAAAAAATTAAATAAAATTCGAATTAAATATATATAGGGGGGTTATCCATTGAAAACTATTGTTTTGCTATAAGTTAGAAATTAATTCTGACCATTAGATTGGAATAGATCCAAAGGTTCTGATTATTTTATGACATATTGAAATTAACTAATTTATTAATTGGAAAAGGATAATGTTGGAAACTATATTATTTCTCTCTCATTGTTGTGCATCCACTTCTAGTGAGGAAGAAACCACCAGTGACAGTAACTACTAACTACTCATCTACTAGTTACAGTTATCTAGTAATTGTTTTAATATAAGTTAAACTGTTACATTTTTGAGGTTAACTAACTGTTACTACTTACTACAATAGTCTATGAACGTTTATATCAATTCATATTTTTAAACACGTTTATATCAATTCATATTTACATAATTTGTAAATATAAATTAATATGGGATTACGGTTGTTTTAATCTGTTGGTACTCTACAGTACAAAACTTGAACACTTTCAGAAAAAACATGGACCCGTTTATTTAAATATGAAACCATTTATCTTAAATAATGAAACATATTGGTAATCCAAATATTTGACTGCAAAGAAGCAATTGAAATATTTTCATACAAAGGTTACTAGAAGAGACAGACATATCCAAAAAAAAATGTTTTATTCATTCTTTATCCTACTATTTTTCAAGATGTGTCATTCAATTATATAAAGCATACAAATAAATTGAAATCTAAAACATATGGCTGATCAGTTATAATAAAACATTTTTGTAAAATACAAGAAACATATTCCTATCACAAAAAACTAAAATAATTAAAAGAACATCCTCTATTTTGTGGCTTTAGAGGGTGTTTCCTTCCTCACATAATTCTTCAACATATCTGTAAAATAGTAACAAGCCAATCAAAAAAGCAAATGACTAAAAAAAATTCTCTTCAGAACATAGATACCGTTAGGAACAAAAACAAAAAAAATACTTGACATCATGATCTCAAAAATCATACATAGGGAGACAAATCACAAAACATTTATCATCAGTAAGGGTCATAACTGAACTTTCATAATAAACTCATTGATGTTTCAGAAGCCATAACAAGAACTAGATCATTGATGTTTCAAGAATCTGAAGCAAAAATAATGGTACAAGTGAAACATTTGTACTACAGGAAAGAATCGATGTTTCATAACCCATATATGAAACATGTGTGAAATAAGTTGATAATAAACATTGTAACATTTGCACTAACAAAACTTATTCATTAATTAAAATGACTTATTCAACGAAACCTGAACTAAAATAATTAGTTATCAGCATTGAAACATTTGTATAAACAAAAATTCATGTAAATTAAAAATGAAACATTGGTAGAATTCTATTCTAAACAATATAAATGGCAGTCAGAATTAATAGATATGTACAAAATGAAATATATGTGAAGA
Organism: Erodium maritimum; assembly: GCA_963921825.1. Taxonomy (NCBI): domain Eukaryota; kingdom Viridiplantae; phylum Streptophyta; class Magnoliopsida; order Geraniales; family Geraniaceae; genus Erodium; species Erodium maritimum. Next base: position 7,654,714 of record OY997588.1, on the reverse strand, counting down.
ACAAATGAACCATTAGTTTACTTCAATCACAATGAATCACTCACATTCCGGACTAATAGCCGCTGCAATGGTTGACCTTGAAGATGGAACTACTAGAGAACAATACTTAGCTTATAAATAACAAAATTGTCACAAAGATGAACTGCAGAACATACCCAGGTTTTGAATTGCATGAACAAAAGGAGATTTATTGAGTTTTTTTTTCAACCTCAAGAGCTTGCTTGGGACGAGTTTGAAGGGCAGGCGATGGAGGCGCGGCTCACGACGGCCAGGTGAGCACGATGGTGACGAATCTGGGGTCGGAGAAAGAAGAATCCGGCGAACCCAAGCTCAAATCCGACTTCATATTCACCCACGATGAGTACCATGCCGCTTCCCGATCAATTTTCTGGTGGAAAATCTGTCCATGACTTTCTCCGGCTCCATCAATTCCTTGAGGGGTCGAACTCGTCTGCGACGACGACATCCGGAGATGACGAGAACCCCTTTGCAGGCGGACAGCGTGAGAGCAAGCCTACTTCTCTCTGGCGAAGCGTCATCGACGATTTTTGAAACACGACGACCGGAACTTGTGGAGTCTGTTTGCTCCGGAGAGAGAGAGACTAGAGAGAGGATGGAGAAGATTAGAGAATCGTGTGAACGTGTGATAGAGATTAGGTAGGTTTGGTGGGATTTTAGCAAGTAGACTAAATTACCCTTCATACGTTAGAATGAATAAAATAATTATCATTATAAAAACAAAATTAATTGATATTTACAGATATTGCCACTCAAATCTCAACCATCTATATATGTAATCAGATGGCTGGAATTGATTTTTAATTTACAGTGAAACATATAGTTTATAGTGGATAACAAGCCTATTGTCACGTCCCGACCGGTTCATCAGGTTTTGGCGCACGAATGTGCATATTTTATCCGAGGCACGTTACGACGTGCTTGGTTTCGGTGTTCGCCCGATACGGCGATATGATCGTTCGGCTTGCGCACGGTACTACGTGCGATGGTTTTTGTGGGAGCTCGAGACGACGAGCTTTTTGGTCGATCGAAGCACGTCGTGTCCGTTACGACACGACTTCGTATCATGGTTGCTAAGACCATGCAAAGGTGATGCATCATGCATGACCCGTGCATGATTGTGTCTGGGTGATCATGTGATCTTGATCTATGTGGCAAGATGGATGCTTGTGCCCCTACATGGAAACACAAGCTTAAGGAAAGCTTAGCACGAGACCATCCTTGGCAAACACATGCAACCACACGCCAACACTAATCTTGGCACACTCCAACGCACGGCCACTATGGGAAGCCACACTCCACACTCTCGGGTACCATTCCTTATGCATGAAGAGATGGGTTTTGGTGGCTAATTAATACATGGAGAAAAGATGTGCAAGTGGAAGCATTAATTGTAGTTGAACTCTTAGCCATTAAGGCTTGTGAGATGTGTAGCCGAGAAGTGCTATAAATATGGTAGTTAGGTTAGTTTTAAGATCATCCACCCCATATAGAATCCATCCCTTGTATAAACCCATTAGTTTCCTAGGCTTTGTATTGTTGTACCCGTAGCAATTTGTATCCTCTTTCAATATTAATGCCAAAGTGCTTTGAAAGCCATATCGTGCCTTGTGTTGTTCTTGAGTTATATTGGTGGGTTGGATTATGTGTTGACAAAGTCCCCTTGGTTCGATAATGAATGCTTCCGCAATGTACCGAGCTTCCGCAATGTACCGAGCTTCCGCAGCGCAACGATTCGAGACGGTAGACTCGGAACCGATCATTCCGAGTACCGAGCGAGCCGAGAGGAGCGCGACGAGAGCCGAGTCGCACGTCACAAGGAGGATTCGCGGGACGTCACAGTTGGGATCCGAGATTGTTCCCCGGCGCTCCGAGACGACACCTCTCGGGCCATCGCATAAGGCTGACTTGGGACGGGTTCGGCGAAGTTTCCCTGTCCAAGTGTCGGGCGTCCGTGTGAGTGAAGCCAGGGCGTCAGTGTTAGAGCCTGGCCCGGTCCGCTCACCTCCCCTGGCGTCACACTATATATATATATATAATTAACATTACATATATATAAAGTTGAATAAAAATTATTTTTTAAAAAAATAAAATGGTTTTTTAGAATTAAAATATTATTATTTTTAAAATTATTTTTAAAAAAATAAAAATGACTTTAAAAAAATGAGTTTTATATATATATAAATTTAAATAAAAACTAAATTTAAAAAAATTAATTTTTAAATAAAAACTGAATTTTAAATAATTGATTTTTAAATAACAACTGAACTTTTAAAAATAAACTGGTTTTTTAAATTGAAAATATGATTTTTGTTAAAAAAAAAACTCATTTTTGAATATTAATAGCCTAATTTTGAATTTTTGATTATTGTAGGAGGTATAATAGATTTTATAAATGTTTTGAATAGAAAGTTAATATCGGATATTAAACTGACATAAATAAAATTTTAGCGTATCAAGGTGACAAAAAAAATATTTAAAGTATTTTAAATAGTATATAAAAGATTTCAGATATTAAGATGAAAATATCATTATATAATATAACAATGTACATAATTATGATAAGAGCATGAAGTAACCAACCTCTTTTTGCTCTCTGAAAAAATAGGGTTTTGCGAATCGGTTAGCGACAGGGTTTTTTGGATGATTCCGACCATCAAAAACACGGGAGCGGGGATGAACGTAGTGGTGGGGCAATAGGCTCTGGCCAGCTGACGTTTCCTCTATCTCCTGAGCGTGTTCTCTCCCGATCTGTATCGCCAAGGGCAGTGTTGGAGGAGGTCACGACTTACTTCACCGCTCGGAGGGAGGAGGGTGAACGACCTACGATGGCTCGAGGTATGCGAGGGAGATGGCCTTAATGGAAAATGATGGAGTACCAGCGAAGACTGGTGCAGCAGACTCTGACGTTGGAGCCACGACCGCGCGCGGGGTAGTGTGGAGAAGACGGTGGAACTCTCGCCGAGATCGGGTTGTCCATCAATGGGGTTCCGGTGGGGTATTGGCAGGACCGGGGTGATGGGGAGGAAAGACCGGAGTATGGACCAACCAGTAACGGGTGGGGACCGTGGTCCGTTAGGTTCGATCACCCCAATGAACGCCTCGTCAAACATAAAGACAGGACAACCGGTGAAGGGACCGCCGGAGATGGCGACTACGTGGAGAAGGAGGCCGGGTAGGGCTTCGCAAGTCTAGGTGGGTCACGAGCTGGTTGGGGCGGGCCTGGTAGCTGACGCGAGATGGGCCTGGACTAAGTCAAAGGAAAAGGCCGGTTCATGGTCTTCGGGTTGGACTGATAGTGAGGCAGCCTTGGGTGACAACCTAGGGCCGGGTTTGGGCCCAAAGTGGGGCGGGCCGGAGTCGGTATCGGGACGGATCCACCTGGGGGTGGGTCGGAGACTACGAATGGGGCGGGCACGATATCTAAATGGGTCGTGGAATGGATCGGAGCCAGGACTTGCAGCCTGAGTAGGTATTGGAGCGGGAAATTGCTCATGGCCCTAGGTCGGGCTGGATCAATGCTCAGATGATGTATCACTTATAGCGGCAGGGGTCTCCAAGCACCCTCGCCTCGCGGAATGAGTTCGACGAGGTCCAGAGGGGGGTCGGCTGTACCGCCCCTCTAGACGTAAGGTGACAGAGGTCCCACTAAAAGCCGACATGGTGCTTCCCTACCAGCTTAAAGGCCAGCAATCCCGCGTTTAGTAGTCCTACCACTATCAGTTAAGGGAGGATGACGCACGCTGATATCCCAGGGGAGTACTTAGTCCACCAGTATATTTATCCGGTAAGGGGTCCGCTCGATCCTAGCTTCCGCTAATCTAGACTTGCTGTATCGGTGTCGCCAGACGCTACCGCAGTATCAACCTCCAGGTGTCTTCAGGAAGTAGTCGGAAAATTTGAGCTCTTTATTTTTCTGCTTGATTATCCTCCATCGTGGGAACTCGTTTTATTTTAGTCATGTACATTCCACTATATTTATTGTTTTAGTGCTTTCCGGCACTGTAAACACTTTTTATTATTATTATATCCAATCGTTTATCTAAAAAAACGATAAAGGCATGCCTATTCCCTCGGACCGGTGGACAATAATCAAATGAATCACCTGGAATTTGGAAATGGAAATATTGGTTGTCTAAATAATTAAAACCGTTATTGGATATTAATTTTAAATTAATGTGGTAAACATTACATTTCTAATAAATCAATCTCAAAACTCAATAACATACGTAGAAAAACAAATAAAACAAAACAGTGACAGTGATCAATAATGCAAGACACGAACGTTGTACTCCACAACGGCATCTCCCGTGTTCAAATCAATCGTGCGAGTGGTGACCTCAGCATACCCCCGGCAAAACCGGAACTGTCCCGTCCCTCCGATCACCGGCATCTCCCTAACCTTGTCGAACACTGGGTTCCGGCCGAGCAAAGTGATCGTGCTGCCCTTGTACTCGCCCCCGGTGAACGCGAAGTTCTGGGCCATGAACAGGCTCAGCTGCTTCTGGGCCGCCGACGCGTACATCCCTTGGGCCTGTCCGACAACCTCGGAGCCCAATTCCGGGCCCGTCGTCAGCGGGTTGTCGATCATGTTCACGAACCCGAAACCCGTGGCGGAGCTATTTACTGGCGACTTTATGACCTGCACCGAAGTCGGGTTCGACCCGCTTTGGATATCGTGCCAGTAGACCCGGAACTGGCTCAGCTTCTCCTTCTTCAGACCCAGCCGGTTGCTGCTGACGGCTCCGGACACGGCGCCGGAGACGGTGAAGATCACTACGACGATGAGCAGAGAAGCCAAGACGGTCGGAGTTGGAGCTCTAGCCATTGATCAAGCTTTAATGTCGATGGCTTGATGTGATTAGTGTCCCTAATTGTGTGGGTATATATGAAGTCTATTGGGCTCCACTAGTGTTGTGAAATGACCAGAAGGTCCTTCCGATTTTCCACGTGTCGGACATACGATTGGTGCTTCTGGTTGGTGAGATGGGACGAAAAAGGAAAATCAGGTACCACGTTTGGTCGTATGGCTGTTGTTATGTTGAGATCGAATAATGTCAAATGAAGTTGTTAACTGGTGACTTTCGACTTTAGAACGTGATGATCTTATTAACACAACATGGAACTTTTTTATCATAAGAATTTTAAAATGTTTCTTCAACGGGCTGTAGTATACAATATCTATCAGGTAAACAAACAAATATAACCACTTGGAGACAAAAGCTATAACTAACGCTATCATATGTTTCTCTCTCGTCAAAATATGTCGAGAGTTTTTCTTCGAAGAAACCCTAATCTTAATTATTTATAGAGCTTCATATGTCTGTCACTGTCACCGACAAGCCTACCACACATGTCGGTTATGTCCCGTTGTCGCCTGCATCTACGTGCTTCTCAACAATTTTTCTTCCTCGACCTTCTTCGATGGTGGAGTTTACTTTAAACCCTCGACATCGAAGGAGGCAGAAACAAATCCTAGACGACACCCTCTCAGCCTCTTCTTCCACCACCATCCTCTACAATGTTGTCGACGCCCCAATCAACGACGATAATATCGTTCTATCTAGGGTCCTCTACGCCGTTAGCAAAATCACGGAGAGGTCGCGGGTGAAGATTTCACCAATTGCTTCCTCCGTAAGTAACCCTCCGACCGCTCCTAGCCTTGGCAAAGTCACATCGCTCCTAGTGAGTGTTGCTTCTAGCCCAGGTGAACCCTCGTCGCATATGTTGTTGATTACTCTTACTGTCGGAGAGGCCTCAGCCCTCCATTATGTCGAGATCATCTTTGTGGAAAACCTCCAATGGTGGACGACGGGAGAACGACCTTGGGGCGTTGATTGATGGGCTCTGATCCCTCATGCGGCGAGGATTCCTATAATCTTGTCACTGTTTACCACGCCTACGGGCATGGTTCGTCGTCACAGGGTGCCCATGCCGCGTGAGGCCAACTCTGTACCGGGACATTAGCACCGCCAAAGTCTCTTGTGGTCAGCCTAGCCAGTCTCCAAGATGCCCTTTCTTCTTGCTCGTTGGAAGAGGAGGAGGAACGGGAGATCCTCGTCCCGTACTCCCCAGTTAGTCCTTCGATCCTTGCTCGCCAACATTTCTCCATGTTGGGTAAGCTCTGGTCATCGAAGCCTCCCCAGAAGGAGTTTCTGTTCCGGATCATCATGAAGGTGTGGGGTAGACACGCGGAGGGCCTGGTAATCAAGGACATTGGTCCCAGGGTTTTTGGCTTATACCCCGAGTCGGAGGATGCTCGTGCGTGGTTCTAGAGCAACGAACCCTAGTGCTTCGATGCCTGTCCGCTACTACTCGGTGATTAGAACCCGATGGCGAGGGATCCTCCTACCTTGGATCAGCTCCAACTATGGGTTCACGCCCATGGTCTCCCTCCACTAGTGCGGACCCGAGCGACCGGGAAAATAATTGGTTCGACTCTTGGGATATGTGTCGAGGTACCGTGCGATCAATGGGGCCTCTATTGGGGAGGAACGGTGAAAGTGCGCTTCTGGCACCTTGTGGAGCATCCCATGCACCGTCATTTACTATTGGGGTTCAAGGATTTCCCGTGCCCGGTTCGAGTCTCGCTCGCGAGGTCTTGGGAGTGAAGGCTGTTGAAAGTCCAGCGCCCGCTGGTAGGGATGGAGATGTAACTAGAGAACTCAAGAGGTCGACAGCTGGAGCACCTCAGGAGAAGCAGGTCAGGGCGGGGAAGTAACCCCGCTAGGAGGAATGAGAGGCTGGATGAGCATCGGGGACTAGCCCTGGGAGGGGTCCCACACAGATGCTTTGCCTCCCGCCATCACCGTTGTTGAGATCTCTGATTTCCGACACCCCTTCCCCTTTTTCGTATTCTGTCCTTGCCTATACGGCATCTCAGCTCAATGTTAGTTGTCCCATCCAATACCGTCAATGACGGTTATAGTATGAAAAGAACTACGATATTATTGTGTCCTTTGTCTTTTTTTTCGTGGTTAGCGATTTATTCCTGCACTCAGATGTATTTGGATTTAAATTAACGAATTGCACCTTTCGTTAAAAAAAATGATAATAGCAGGTATATTCCCCCGAACCGGTGGACAATAATCAAATGAATCATCTTTTGGAAGTTGTCAATAAATAAAAACCGTTATTGGATATTAATTATAAATTAACGAGGTAAACATTACATTTCTATTAAATCGATTTCAAAATTCAATAACATACGTAGAAAAACAAATAAAACAAAAGAGTGGCAGTGATCAATAGTGCAATACACGAAAGTTGTACTCCCCAACGCCATCTCCGGTGTTCAAATCAAGCGTGCGAGTGGTGAGCTCAGCATACCCCCGGCAAAACCGGAACTGTCCCGTCCCTCCGATCACCGGCATCTCCCTAACCTTGTCGAACACTGGGTTCCGGCCGAGCAAAGTGATCGTGCTCCCCTTGTACTTTCCGCCGGTGAACGCGAAGTTCTGGGCCATAAACAAGCTCAGCTCCTTCTGGGCCGCCGACGCGTACAGTCCTTGGGCCTGTCCGACAATCTCTGAGCCCAATTCCGGGCCCATCGTCAGCGGGTTGTCGATCATGTTCACGAACCCGAAACCCGTGGCGGAGCTATTTCCTGGCGGCTTTATGACCTGTACCGACGTCGGGTTCGACCCGCTTAGGATGTCGTGCCAGTAGACCCGGAACTGGCTCAGCTTCTCCTTCTTCAGACCCAGCCGGTTGCTGTTGACGGCTCCGGACACGGCGCCGGAGACGGTGAAGATCACTACGACGATGAGCAGAGAAGCCAAGACGGTCGGAGTTGGAGCTCTAGCCATTGATCAAGCTTTAACGTCGATGACTTGATGTGATTAGTGTCCCTAATTGTGTGTATATATGAACTCTATGGGGCTCCACTAATGTTGTGAAATGATCAGAAGGCCCTTCCGGTATTCCACGTGTCGGACATACAACTGGTGCTTCTGGTTGGTGAGATAGGACGAAAAAGGAAAATCATGAACCAGGTTTGGTCGTATGGCTGTCGTTTACGTTTGTTAAGATCGAATAGTGTCAAATGGAGTTGTTAACCGGCGACTTTCGAACGTGATGATCTTATTAAGATAAAATGGAACTTTTTTATCATAGGAATTTTAAAATGTTTCTTCAACGGGCTGTAGTAGTTAATGTCTATCATGTAAATGAACAAATATAACCACCTGTACAACTATAGCTAGAGAGAAGGAAAAACTTTTCTCTCTCGGCAGCCGTCTTTCTCGTGTCTTTTATGTCGTTCTTTTGTCTTTGGTTTTGTCGGTCACGATTGTAGCTCTGGCCATGGCCGTAAGCGGCAAAGCCCTCCCTCCCCTTTTTCCTCTCTCCTCTTCCGTCGCCCCTCCCTCGTCTCGCGGCAACGTACTTTTGCCTCCGACTTCTCAGATCCGACTGCGGGACTTCCTTCTTCACCGTCTTGGTGTGGATTCCCGTGGATTTGGGTCGGAGTACTCTTAGTTCATGGTGGTGACGGCGACGCGCCTCCCCTTTCTAGATTTGGGCTTCCGGTTCGTGTTGGTGACTAGGAGAGTCAGATCTGATAGTGGGACGTCTTTCCTCACTCTCTAAGGCGAGGATTGGTGCAGAACTGGCCGTCCCAGATGTAATGGTGGTTGCTCATCCGGTGTGGCCTTGGTGGTGGCTAACTCTTCAGATTCCGGTGAAGTTTTCAGATTTGGTCGTGGGTCAATCTTCTCTCTTCTGAAGGATAGCTGCGGATCTGATCTCCTCGTCACAGGGGATTTTGGCTTCTCGCCCTCGCTGCTTCGTCTGTAGATTAGGGCTCGATCAGATCTTGGGCTCCCCTGTATAGGCTTTTCCTTGGCCCTCTCTCAACGAGGATTTTCCCCATCCCTTCTCCCTTTGTTAGGTTTTCTTCTCCCTATCCCTTCCTCATTTTTTCGATTGCTCCTTCCTCCTTCCCGTCCATTTCGGTGGTACGGGCTCGTCGGTGATAAGGTGTTGGTCGTCGACGAGTCATTGGGACATCTTTTCTTTAGGAAGCCTTTCGTTAATTTTGACTGGCTAAGTGGTTTCTGGTGGGATACTACTGCAAAAGTATCAGTCGCCCGCGGTGCTGGCCCCCGGCACTTGAGCAGGGAGTTGATTTCAATCCAGAAAATATAAGGGTTGGGGTGTTCTCGGGTTGTTGGTAACGAACCTTCTATTGGCACTTAATGGTGGAAAAAATTGTGTGTACTCGACATGTTAGTTTGTACTTCACTATGGTTAATCAGGTTTTAGACCATTGTGTTCTCGGGTTGTTTCCTTAGTTTGCTTCATGTTTGGAAATTTTGGGTATATGCTTTCTTAGACCCAACCAATCTACGTTTGTTTGTTTTTTTTGAGGTTTCCGAGGGAATGCTCTGTTCTTGTTTCTCTGATCCTCACGGATCTTGCTCTCCTTTTTCTTAAAAGATTGTTTTTTTTAATTCCATTTACATCGTTGATCAAAATAAATAAATATATAACCACATATGATTATGTTGTGTAAAATAATTAAAATAATCCACCGTGGCCAACACTAAATAATTGAAAATTTCTTCTTCTTTTTTTGACCTTAAATGTATCGGTATTATTAGAGAATCAACTCAACTAAAAACTCAAGTTGATAAGTTGAAGGTCTAATTATGATTTTATTTTAACACGCATGCTCACGGACAAGCCTGTTTACGGGTCAAGAGGTTGATTATTAAAACAGGAGAATAATTCATTGAGAAGAGAGATAAGGGCTGACCCATTTGTGGGAAAATTTGATAAATCGAAAATAAATTAGTCATTTTGGTACAGAGTGCGTTTTGAACTCGAATCCGTGAGAAATCAAGCTCTGATACCATATTAGATAATCAACTCAACTAAAAACTAAAGTTAATAGTTGAAGGACCAACTATAGTTATATTCTAACAATGAGTAGCAGAGCCATATGGGCCCCGGAGGGACAAGTCCCCCCTCAATTTTTTTTGTTTGAAAAATTCTTATATGTTTTTCGTTTTTTTAAAATACCCCTTAATTTCTTTTAATTTCGTAGTTATGCCCCTCAAATTTTTTAGTGTCTTACATTGTCATTGAAAAATTTCCATGCCCCTCACTTAAAAAACTAGCTCCGCCACTGTTAACAAATATATATATTTTTTGTTTTCCAAAAAATGTATATTATTTGAATACATTTCTTATTTAATTGTCATGATTTTTTTTTATTAAAGTTCATATCAGTTAAGTATGAAAGGTGGTAAAGCCAACTTTTATGAAAATCTCCCTTCCTCTTATTATATGATTTTTATGTTATTTATTATTAGGAAAAAATGGTTAGTAGACTAAAGTTAGCCTATGACTATTTTATTTATGAAAACAACCCCAACATATTCCACAAAATTTACATTATATTCCATTATTTATCCGACAAACCTTCACCAAAAGATGGAACCACACATAAATTATTTGCTTAATCACTTCTGCTTAGGAACAAAGTCTCATTTGTACAGGTAAAATGTTTCCCTCAATCACATATATTAATGGAATCTATAATAGAACGACCATTCAACCATCAAATTAAATACATTCTGTTAATAGACAATTCGCCACTTATTCTACGACCAAACAAATGTATAATGTTCCTCGAAACAAATACACCGTACCATAACAAAAAAAAAACATCATGTAACGACATCAACGATGCAACACATAAACGTTGTACTCGACCGTGGCATCGCCGAGCTTGGCGTCGAACTTAAACGTCCGAGCCTCGACGTAGCCGCGAGCGAACCGGAAAACCCCGGTGCCGCCGATCACCGGCATCTCCCTCAGCTCCGACGCGATGCTGTTCCTCCCCAACACACTGATCGTGCTCCCATTATAAACCCCATCACTAAAAACAAAGTTCATCGCCATCACCAGTGCGAGCTCCTCCTGCGACGCGATCCCGTAGAGCCCCTGCGCCTTTCCGATGAGCTTCGAGCCCAGCTCCGGCCCCACCGTCAGCGGGTCGTCGATCATGCTCATCGACCCGAAGCCCGTCGGCGAGGAATTGTTCGGGGACTGCACGATCGGGACGGCGGTCGGGGAGGCTCCGCTGTAGATGTCGTGCCAGAAGAACCTGAAGTGGGTGAGCTTCTCCTTCCGGCGAAGCTCCTTGGGCTTGAGGTTTGTGGTGGTGGCGTAGGTGGTCTCTGTCGGTGTCTCTCCGGCGACGGAGATAGAGAGGAGGGAGAGAGTGACGAAAAGGGAAGCTAGCGTGGGAAGGAAGCTTGCCATAGCCACTCTGCTTTGGTGACTCTGTTTTGATTGTGGTCTCAACTTCTCTGTCACTCTCTTTATATATAGCCAATTGGGTGTTACATCATTCACTTGGGAAAATAATACATGTTTCGAATAAAATATTACTTAAATATTGACACTTACCGTTTGTGAGTAACTAATTAATAAAATGCAGACTCAGGACAGATCGGTTGGCGATGGATCTATAGGTCGGAGTAAGAAGGGGTACTAGATAGACGGAGTGATACGGGTCAAAAACAGCTGGGGGCTGAGTTCGCAGAGGCACTAGCAATCTGGCATGCCCTCCAGCGGATACGGGATCAGTCTCGCTCTAGAGTGATCGTGTGTGGTGATGCACAATATATGATGCACTTGATCCAGGGGAAACACCAAGTTTTCACCCTTTTGGGTCGACTAGTCGATGACTGTCGATCTATGTTATTTCTTCTTGAGGATGTTAAACTCGAGTATATTTTTAGGACAACTAGCCCAGGAGCCCCATTCTGTGTCTGTCTAATCGTGATCCGATTTTACTATTCCGAATACACTCGGCTGTATTTTGAATCATTTCAGATAATAAATTTGTTATTACTTTTTTTAAATTTTTTTAATAAAATGCATAAACTCTTATACCCATATATCAAGACCCTATCGTATTTAAAAGTTTGAGCAAATATTTTATTTATTTATTGTGTTATTTTGTAATAATTTGGGGTTGGTGGCATAGACAGAAGGAATGGGGTAGTTGGGGGCAGAAAGAGTCAAAGGAGATAGATAAGCTTACTTTTGATCCTTTTTTTAACATGTTGCTATAACAAAACAGAGAAGCAGACAGAAGAAAATTCAAATGATGGGTAGCCACCACTAACAGAAACTTGCCTGGAATATGCTATATGTCATGATTTTTAATCTACTTGTCATGATTTAAGTTTTGATAACATAAAAGTTAATCTTCAACTATTATAAATATAATATACTTATTGATGATATTTATATACATCTTATGAAAGCGTATGCGTTAAATAAGAACGTACAGATCACCTAATCTAAAATCGATTTCAGAATTTTTCATATAAGAAGTTCTGTCTTGATCATTGTGATGTTTTTGAAAAACCCACATACATAATGAGATTAGATGATGATAATTATATTTTTCTTTTCAATTCTCAGCATGACAAGGTTCTTTTTTTCTATTTCCCCATGCAGCAAAAGTAAGGATCTTACAATTAAGCTCAAAAAAGAAAAGGGAGATCAGAGCTCTGGAGGTGGAGAGAGTAAAAAAAAGGCAAGCGTTTCTGTATTTAAATTGTCATGAAGAAATACACTGATTCATAACAAAAAAGTCAACCTGTTTTCCCAAAATCTCAACTCAAAAGTCAAACACTATTCCAATTGTTTGGTTTCATAATCTCTATCTATGAATCTCACTAAAATGAATAATTTGAAGTATCATATCAGAAAATGTATATACAAGATTAGTAACGTATAGCTACAACAAGACTGGTTGCTGCCTAACCAAGAGTGCATCAATCGCACTTCCCAACCATAAGTTAGCTCCCGAGGCTCAAGTAAAAGGGTAGAAGTTCGAGAAGAGAAGACTGCCAAGAAGTATGTAGGCCGAAGAGTATGCCCAAATCAGATACACCCATCTCTTAGGAATGCTCGGAGATGTCATCAAATACGAGGAAAACCAATACAGTGAAGGACTTGCAGACAAGAACCGGGTAGCAACCTGCCCATCATCAACAATTAGAAAACGAGATGCTGGGATATTTATGACTTCACCATCTTACAATGACAGGATGGTCATACGGCAATAACTAACTCAGGCAAGGGCATTGTTGGTAAATCCATGCAAAATTAGCTCCATCGAAAGGAAAGTGGACACTTATTTTGAAGCTTACAATTTGGGGAAGTATGAAATTTATTTTGGAACAAAGGGAGTGAAGTGGCAGGATAAAGATCAATTATTCTTATAAAGTTTATAGTGACATCATTCAATCCATGCCTAATGACTGGTTACATTTCACTAACGTGCAAACATATAATATATAGCATATCCTTCGTTTTCACTATAGCAATTAGTTCGATATCAACATGGTTTAACACTGTCTATTTACATAACCATTTACTTACGGCCTCATACCTGAATATATAGCAGACCCTTCATTTTCATTATTAAAATTTACAACTAGCCAGACCAAAGCTTGTTTGTTCAACGGGTCAAACACTTGAGCATGGGTCATTGGGACCAGGGTTCAAGTCCCAACAACGGTACCTCTAAAATGTTACTTATCTATCTCCAACTTTGTTTGGGCCTCTACCACTTGTTGGGTCAAGTGGCAAAAATAGAGCTCCCTTCTACGTAAGGGATGGTCGTGATCCCAGTTCTAGATACATTTAGAAGTTGATAAAAAAACTAGCCAGCCCAAAATTTGATCATTGCTAATATTTTAGCAATGTTAATCTCTTACCACTTCACGACTGTAATATATAAGAAAGATTAGTCTAACCTGCACGTGCATGACAAAAAATGCAGTCGCTGTCATGAAGCTCAAGTGTAAAATAAATGGGAGAACACTGGCAGATAAGTATCCTAGCTTTGTTGATGATTCATTTTCTACAATGGGTGCAACATGATTTACTTCTTTGGAAACTTGCTTCCTCTGCCTAAGATCTTGATTTCCTGTCACAAGCACATTAATAGATGAAAAGCTGGATCTAACGACCAAAACATAGAAAGACATCTCCTAACAGATTCAGATTAGATATAAACCCTTGTTTAAGTTCTGTGTCTAATGATGAAAAGAGTACATCTTCAAGAGAATAAGTTTCTTTTTACAACAACAAGTTGCCTGTGGAAGGCACTATTAAGTCAGGCCCGAGCTAATTTCTCTAAAAACTAAGAAGTGGAGTTTAGTTATGAGCAACCTATATTAAAAGACCATGTCATCATCGTTGAGCTAACTGCCAAAGCAAATTACAATTGACAAGAAGTTTGTTATAACAGCTCATCAAGCAAATGTCCATAGAAGTTAGTGAAAATGCTTGACCCAGTACGTGAAAAGTTGATTTCTACTTGAAAATGATACCTTGAGTCTTGGAAGATGACTTCTTGGAAGAATGGATGCTACTTGATTTTGTGACATCCCCTAGAGAGAAAAGTACAGCTTCAGATTTTTTCTCCTCAACCGAAACTTGAAAACCCAGTGAAAAAGCAACTTTGGGGCGCAACTTCACATAATGGACAATTGAGAAAAGTGCCAAAGACAAAATTGGGGATGCAAGCAGAAAGTTCGGCAACTGTTTGAATTGGAAATATTTCAAGAAACCTACTCCCCTGGATATAAGAAGCAAGTAGTATAATTAAGAATATAAGCACTTTTTTGATAGAACGAGACCTGAAAGATGCATACAACATTGGGAGTATTCTTGTAATAGTGAAAAACATCATTAATGGTAAAAGATTAGCGTACCAATAGTGACTCTGGATGAAATTATACAGCAAAGGCACCTTTGCTTTGCACCAGGGCCTCATTTCATCCTCAGAACGTCCAAGGCAGAGGTTCTTGTATCCATATGCTTGGAATGAAATAAATGGAATGAAAACACATATGCAGCGCAAAGCTCCAACAATAAGAATCCATGCTGCCATCTGACATAGAGCTTAGGATTGAGTAAGGAACATAATTCCAAAAAAAGTAGGTTACCATTGCAACTAACATGTGAATAAATAAAAAGTTGCAACATAAGTAACCATGTCCTGTTGTACCTGAAATCATTAAAGTCATGAAACTAATCACATTGAGGAAGCAGAGCAATCACCAAGCAGATACCGTAGTAATACCCAAAATTTCAAATCAAGGAAACTAGTAATGATAAAACTGAAATGTAATTTTGATTTAAAAAAAAGTATAAATAATTAGAAAACAGTTGGATGAAATTTCATATTTCAGTTCAGTGTTATGAATTGATCGAATTTTAATTCACCATTACTTGGATGGGAGAATTTCAGGATATCTACACTATTTGGCAAAAACACTTCAAAGAGCAGTGATCAAAATTAAACGAAGCATAGCTATCTTTGACAAAGCAGAACGTTTACAGACTAATATCGAAATCATGTTATCCATAGCTAAAAACACAAAGGACGTGGTGTGATCAACTAATGCATCTTATATTTGTTATGAATTAGAAGCTTACAAAAACACGCCTTTTCATATATGCAGCATCATAAGCCCGATGCATAGCCTGGAAACCAAAATAACCAGCATTAAGAACTCCATTAGACCTCGCACAACCAGAGAGAGCAAGCCAAAGCACAGCAGTGTTTCTCGAACTAGACATTAAATGGTACAACCCTCCAATGGAGAACAGAGCATACAAACTCTCGGTGTATCTGCATTTGCAACGAAAATTACATTAGGTGTGATCCATTCGTTAAACATCAGATTCACACGGAAGGCCTTGATCATTACATTGATGAGTAGAATATAGAAGCTGGATTGAAGCAAAACAAAATAGATGCTCGCATTGCAGCATCAGAATCCTTCAAAATCAAAACCGATAGCCTGAGAGAGACACCAAGAAATGAACAAAAATCAAAATTTCTAGTCTGAACAAAATACCCACTAAGAAAATTCTCTACACAAAGCAGCTAAACGATGAATTCAAACATACCTGTAAAAGTAAATCGCAGCAAGCACAAATGCAATGTTGTTAATCACATATCCTGACAAACTCAATACAGCTCTGTGCCCAATAAGCGGGACCAACGGAGCAAAGACTGAAACAAGCAAAACCCAATTCAATCCGAAGAACACCCATTACAAATCAAATCGCCAATTTCAGATAAGTGATTCGAATTGGGCGAACCTGAGCGCGAGAGCAAGGATATGCAGATGGGGAGGAGGGGGAGGAAAGCGTAGGTCTGCTCATACTCGTAGCCACATTGGGCGATGCGGACGAAGTAGACGGCGTCCCAGACGACGGTTCCTTCGATGGCGGAGGCGAGGGAAGGGAGGAGGATGGGTTGGGAGGAATTGGAGGAGGAAGCGATGCAATTAGGGTTTAAGGGAGCGGAGGTGTCGTAGGGGCTGACGAGGGAGCGCCATAGAACGATCAAGAATAGGAGGAGGAGCCTTGACGCGGCGGCGGATCGGAATACGGTGGCTTGGTGGCTCAATTTCATGGCGGAGCTGACTAGGAAATGGGTGATCGGAGGAAGTATGGACCACCACTCGCAGGGACTTTCTTGCTTCAGTTCGATGCCAGGCACGCCGGCCTCGGGCGGTCCGGCCCCATTTCGAATACTTTGCCAATCGGGTCCATTTTACTATCTGACCTGTAATTTTCTTTTTCTTTTTATTCTTTAGAAAACATCGTACGGTTCGGTAATACAATCGATATAAATAAACGAGCGGATATTCACCCACGGGAAGAGATTTTCATCCGTCTGTGTGGATGTGGATTTTAATTTTTGTGATCTACGATCTGGCTGTGGCAAATGAACATTTGACGGATTTCATCTATAAAATATGCGGGTGGATCGGTTAAAATCTGTATGATCGGCAAGCTATAATCAAAATTTAAGTGGATGAAGCCCCGCAGGAGAAATGAGGCAACACTGGAGCATCGGGGACTGGCCATGTGAGGGGTTTCCGGATGATGCTTTGCCTCCCACCATCACCATTACCGTCGAGGTCCCTCCGGATCTCCGATATCCCGTTCCCCCCCTCATATTCTGTCATTACCCCTAGGGCACCAATCTAATATCGTCAAGGACGGTTCTACTGTGAAAAAAATAACAAACATTACTGAATATTCTTGCTCTGTTCTTCGTGGTCAGAGAGTCTCTGATGCATTTTATTGTCTCTAAATAATTGATTAATAAAATTCTGCATCTTTCGCTCAAAAATAAACTAGAAAATAAAACAATACATTTGGTTCGATTCAAATTGGCGGATTATTTAACTTACAAAATCAAATATTCGGATGGTAATATTAGTTCATCTTGGGTCAATATCTTGTAATCTTTATTTTTAATTTTTGAATTCCAAACTAATATTAGTTTTATATTTGGGTCTTCACGGGTCAATCCAACGAAGCTATCACGGATCCAATAACAGAAATTCGAAAGAATCCAAATTGTTCACGGGTTCGTCAACTCTCTCTCCATTAACAGACACTAATCAAATCTTTTGATTAACTAATTTATTACCCAATTAAAAATTGAACAACACATTTGTGAGATCCAATTCCCATTCACATTTTTGTACCTTTTTCTCATTAGGATTAGTAAAAAGCCAATACATATGGTGAGTTTTTGGCTTATTTAGCGATTGAGTATCTTCAATAATATCTTAACAACATTAACAAATTTACTTATGATATTTTAAATGATGATATGTTTTGTTTAAATAAATTCAGTTAAACTTAATTTAAAGATGAATAATTAGTCCTGGATATGTGAAGTAAAAAGTTTTAGTCTCTTGATCCAAAATAAAATATTTATTGTTCGTGAAATCAATCATGCATAAATTATAATAACAGAATTTTTAGGTTTATCGATGTCACATAGTTGAAATACCTGGTTCTTTTTCGTTTCTTTTCTATTCTTCTTGTTTTGAGTAATTTTTATTGTTATACTGAAAAAAATGATAAAAATAAACTACATAGAAAATAACATAAACTCATATATATAAATGAATGTAGGATGCTTGCAAAATAATCAAATGAAGGACCAATTACTAAACTGTTCCATCAAAGAAATTAATCAATTTAGCCAAAGAGTTCAAAATATGTAAAATTAAGCCCCTCCACTTACAAAAAATCACAAATTTAGCCCCATTTTTTTGAATCGATATATTTTCAGTCCAAAAAGTGAATTAATAATAGAACACTTTTACCTCAAAAATAATAATAATAGAACACTCAAGCATCTTGGTCATTCACATGCCAATCAAAGAAGCATCGACACCATTTCATCGTCTTCCCTTCACGAGCAGAGCATAAAAAAAGCCCCAAATCGTCAACATTCTCACACACACACACTCTCTAACCCCAAATCAACATGGGTTCGTCGACAGCTTCTTCAGTAGCGGTGGTGGTGATGATGATAATGATGATCCTAATACTGGTTGGGCCGGCGAAGTCGGACATCGACCAGGACAGGGCGGAGTGCACGGACCAGCTGGTGGGGATCGCGATGTGCCTGCCGTACGTGAGCGGCGGCGCCAGGGCTCCGACGCTGGAGTGCTGCTCGGGGCTGAAGCAGGTGCTTCAGAAGAGCACCAAGTGCCTGTGCATCCTCATCAGGGACCGCGACGACCCCAAGCTCGGCCTCAACATCAACGTCACGCTCGCTCTCGGCCTACCTCAATCGTGTCACATCCCCACCAACCTCACCCGATGCGTTGGTACATCTAAATCTTTCTCCTTAATTATTAATTCTCTCCCAAATATGTATATTCAAAATCCTTATCTTATTTTCTTTTAATGAATAATAAAGTGACTCGTAATGTATATTTGTTTTAGATCTTTTGCACTTGTCTTCGAATTCAACGGAGGCTAAGGTGTTTGAGGACTTCGCGAAGACCGTTCATACTAAAAATTCTACAATTCCTCCAGTTAGTGGTAAGTGTTTATGTGGATCAGATTTTTACACTATTATCAAGGTTTGATCTATCTACAACCTGTATTTCTCTGTAGTACACTCGAATAAAAACATGTTTTATGACGGTTGAATCAATACGATCAATATTTCTTGAATTATAAAGGCTTTTGATTATAATTTATAAAAATAAATAAAATCTAAATTATTAAAAATTACAAAAGTATTGTTGACGAATTATTGAAGTTTTGCCACATCCAATCAGTGGCGATGCTACTATGGCCCTAGGGGGCACGTGCCTCCCTCCTCAATTTTTTTTTGAAATTTTGTTACTTAGATTTTGAGATTTTCTAAAAATGTGTCCTTTAATTTCCTAGTTGTGCCTTCCTTTATAAAAATTTGGGAAAACTATCTTTCCTAACCTTTACAAACGTTTCTTTATCAGATCCTAGCCCAGGCCAACGTTTGGTCTCAATTCCTAACATAATAGGTTTGAAATTTCTCAGAAACTATAAAAAGCCATCCAAACTCACGATTCCGTCAACTCGTCGAGCATTGGGTTCGGTTGCTTGAGAACGAGGATAAGTTCAACGTCGAGGAAGGCACCATGAGTAATGTACACCAACAACGACAACGTTTGGATGAGTTGACGGAATCGTGAGTTTAGACGGCTTTCTATAGTTTCTGAGAAATTCCAAACCTATTATGTTAGGAATTGAGACCAAACGTTGACCTGGGTTAGGATCTGATAATGAAACGTTTGTAAAGGTTAGGAAACAAAGTTATCCCTAAAATTTTTAACGTTGCATATCACTATTCAAAAAAATTGACGCCCCTCACCCCACTAAAAAAACTGACTCCGCCACTACATCCAACTATTCCATCTGATCACTAGTCACTTTCTCCTCCCAACAGTTTATACTCAAAACCTTAGATATATCATATATGTATAAATAGTTTGTGATTTAGACTTGATTTTGCTTATGATTGTTGTTTTGGGGATTATAGGGAACTTAAGCAGTCCAGCAAAAGAGGATTCGAAGAGTGATGGTGGAGATGGGAAGATGTGGGTGGGATTAGTACAGATTGTTTTCGTCGGACTTTCTGCTTTGTTCTTGACATTGTCGAGCTGGGGGTTTTGATTCTGACTATATGTCTCGTGCACGGGATGATATTTTATTTTTACCGTTAAGGATTCAATTGTTTTCTATTCGTTTCGATTGTTTAGGGTTTTATTATAAGTATTCTGTGAACATCATCGTTGAGATGGAGTTAGATTGTACAATTGTTTGGGTTGGTATGTTGATATGGCTTGACATTATGTAATGTTTTGACATATTTGGTTGGAGATGATGGGCTGTGAGCATTATTAAGATTAAGGATACTCACATAAATGTATCGTGCATTTCAGTTTGATTGTAGTTATTAGTAACATCTTCGTTCTATTCTGAGTAGATTGCTATCCTTTACTTGTGTGGTTGCACCGTCTCAAGTTAAAAACATATAAAAAAGACAAAAATTATCTTACAAAAATATCCTCTATTCAGATCCGAACGAGATGAAGAAAATTAATTTCACCATTTTGAGTGTAATAATATAAACAACATCGTATTCGAAGAAAAGAATTATCTCTCGGTATTTGTGTTGTTGTCTTAGTTTCGTCTTAGCCTTCTGTCACGTGTGTTGTGTCGTCACCCTCAACCACCGATCTCCATCCCAATGTGATTCCCTCGCTCCATTTCCCCTTATCATGCCTCTAAAGTCACATGTTGGTTTTGTTAAACCGATAAGGAGGAGGAAGAAACGCCAGCCCAAAACCTCGCCTCCGGCTACGACACTGTCATCCCCAATAGAAGCTCTGGAACCTTCGTTTTTGAAGGACCAATTGTTTGTGGTTTACTTGCCGGGTGATACCACACCGACTTCGATCACGACCAACGTGAAACAGGGGCGGCCTCTCAGGTTTCTCGGTCAAGCCGTATCACTGGGTTTAATAGGGGCTCCCAGATTAGGAGGCATGGAGGCGGACCCCTATTAAACCCGACAATACGGCTTGACCGAAATAAAATTATATTGTACAGTACGACAAGTAAAAGCTGTACAATATAATTTTCTTTTAACATAAATTATGAGTTCATTTTATTATGAAAAACACAAGGTCTAGTCATACTCTCAGATCTTGTGGACATACCTGAGACATTTATTTTTCTTTGTAGCTTTGAGATTTAGTAAAACACAGAAAAAAGACATATAAATGATGATTATTCTACGTGTATACTTAGAATATCTGACTCTATTATGTGAGTATGCACATCGAGTACTTCTCCTAGATCAACTTGGAATGTCTTGTTTTGCTTAGCAAACGTGTTGGTCCCTCGGTGGAGACCCCTAGGTAGAAGTGAGAATAATGACAGGCATCCGAGGAGGTGATTATGAGAATGAGTATGATTGAAGTGCGGGCCGCTACTCCTCATATGCGTCTCGCGATCATTAGTGTCCATGTTCGTCACTTCCATGCCTTATTTTGTTTATGCTGCTTTCGAAGTCACAATATAAATGATCCACCAAATGGCCACCTACCCACAGCTCGGGCCTGCATAACCCATCATAGGACAATTCGATAATAACGTCGATTATGTTCCCTGTAAAAAAGGTAAAATCTCGAGCATGTCGTCTCCTAATTGGGGGACCAAACAATGAACACACTATAATGCCGAAAAAAAATAACCAAAAAGATCCGGAATAAACAAAAGGCATAAGAAAAAGAGTCACCGCTAAATTTACGACCACAAAATTAGGAGGGTCTCTCAACAAAGCTCTAATTCTTTGTTTTCAAAATAAACTTAAGGGAATTGTACATTATAGTTTATCTACCGTTTCCTTAATATAAATTTATCTTCTGTTAAAAAGTAATAACTAAAAAGAGATATGAAAGTATATAATATATTTATATCATTATCCTTTAACATTAGTAAGAAGAAAACTTTATTGATTTGTATAAGGGTATGGTATGGGTGTCCATGTTTTGGAATATGTGTATTATCCTCATGGATGGCCTACAAACAGTCAGCTAGATATTGGGCTGACCCAGGAGGCTTGGGTAAGATTTGGCCCATTAGGAGCTGATGCAATTACAAAATCACCAACTCAATAACAATAAATCTCCATTTTTCCTAAAAAAAACAATAAATCTACATGTTTTTTTTTAATTCAAAAGTCATTGTTGCTTGGAAGATGGGCAAAGGCATATCCTTTTGGATATATGTATATATGACTTGTAAGCAAAAATTGCTTCATTTGTTTGACATTGTCCTTTGGATTCATTTTATACACTTGAAAGGGTAATTTGAATTCTCAAACACTGTCAAACCAATTGGATTGAGGTGCAAATGCATACTATAAATAACCAATAATACGACCAAAACAATAAAATATCACTTTCATTTTTACTGAAAGGATTTTTTTGTATTTTCAATACATTTGTTTATGGATTTATAGTATTTTTTTATGGGTGAATTTACAGAAAAAGATAACTAAGTTTAGCTTGTGATTGATATTCCAATACTACACAAATGTATTTTTTTTTCTTATCTGAGACTCTGAGTTATGGTCTTTGTGTATCAAATTAATGTTAATTTTTTATACATCATCATCATTATTTAATATATATATATATATATATTTTTTTTTTTTTTATTATTATTATAATTTAATTTTTATATTGCCCTGGTACTCAATTATTTATGTAAAACAAAAACCAAGGTTAGGTATTATAAAAGATTACCAAATGGTCCTTCTGCATGAACAGATGAAGTAAAACAATACGGCGTCGTCTGGGTAAAACACCCCAAAACGACAGCTCAAAATCTGTAGAGAGAGAAACTGAAAATTTTCATTTACGAGCTCTGAAGTTTCCATCGTCTGCAGTCTGCACGCACTTTGTCTCTATAAAATAAGCTTTCTCTCCAAAACCCGCCCAGCAACCATGGCTCCGAACCCGAATCTCCATACGGGTCTGACCCTTCTCCTCGTCCTCATCGCCGTCGCCGCGACGCCGTCACTCGCCCTCCCCGGAAACTCCTCCACCGTCTTCGATGTCCTCCCGGAGTACGGCCTCCCGAGCGGCCTCTTACCCAGCACCGTCACCGACTTCACGCTCTCCGACGACGGCCGATTCGTCGTCCACTTGGACGACAAGTGCTACGTGCAGTTCGACTACTTGGTCTACTACGACACGACCATCACCGGCAAGCTCTCCTACGGCTCGATCAAGGAATTGAAGGGGATTCAGGTCCAGCGCTTCTTCTTGTGGCTCGATGTTGGCGAGATCAAGGTCGATTTGCCTCCCTCCGATAGCATTTACTTCCAGGTATATTCACTATCGCGTCTCCGTCTCAATTTTGGGGTTTTGATTTGGATTGTAGCTTCTGTTCTTGTTTTTTTGGGTATTGCATGTTTGTGAAATCTAGTGTTTTGGGCTTGAAATTGGATCAATTGTTGAATTTCAGGTGGGGATTATCAACAAGAAGCTCGATGTTAGCCAGTTCAAGACGGTCCGTTCTTGCCGTGACTCCCTGTCCTGTGGCAGGACCTGGAAATGGATTTTTGAGGTATTAGTTTATGTTGTTGTTTACATTCAAATATATTATGGACTAGAATTATCATTATCATTATCATCTAGAATTGCTGTTTAGACATAATCACAGTGATATTGTTCATGTGAAATTTTTGTTTCTACTGATAACATAGCTCTTGGGGATCTTGGGCAGAGATAGGATAAACTCGGTTTGAACTCTTTTGGCACCACGAAACCTATATGCACATACTTAATCAAGAGGATGGAATTTAAAGTTTGTATTGATTATGTTGCTTGACGTCAAGTAATTCAAATGTGTGGAATCTTTGTTTGTTTTGACAGTTGAGTACCTTTTTTATTATCTCTTTACGTGAAGATATACATAGTTAGGGGTGCTATTCCCGACACTCCTTAACTTGTTTTCTATCCTTTTCAGTGAAAGGCCTAAAACACATTAGATTACGGATTATGCTAATTTGACATCATTAGGACTCTTTCTCTTTCCTACTTGCCAAGTTTAGATTGGGGACATTTTCATTGCGTGTGAACTATACCCTTTTGCTGTATGGAGTAAATCGTATGAATATAGTCCATCCTAAGTAAGAGTTTCTTCACTTTGGTGTTTGTTGTTGGGTTACTGAGTTAATGAAGCAAAACAGTATCAATATCCAAATTAGTGAAGTAGGACACTCATTTTAGGATACAAGGAGTATTATACAATAAGAGATCATTTTGGGGCAATGCCTTGCAACAATCCTTACCACTGGCCAGTTAGCTACAGAACCAGATGCTACTATTCCTCATGAATAAATTATTGATCTAATACTTTCTTAAGGCTCTATCTGCTAGAGCGGCTTTTAGTTCAGTTAGCTTAACTTCTTCAATACATGGATTGTGTGTCACACACACCTCTCTCTCTCTCTCACTCACTAGTGGTCTTCTTTTGCAGCGTCCCACATCTCTGGATGGAACTCAGATGCTACTTACTGAGTAGAAGACACAACCAAGTGCTTCTGTTGTAGGAATTGCATTTAGGAGAAGTGTCATGTGATCCTTTGCAGTCTTATGTTAGTCAATACCTCGAGGAAACTAATGGTGGTGTGGTGGAAGAGGAATCATACAGCAAAAAAAAATCAAATGTGCATATTATGTAATTACAACCCTGTCTCGACCGTACCATTAGTTCCTTGTAGGAAAAGTTATGCTTGTAACTGGATTCCCAATAAGGTTTTGTGAAAGAAACTCTCCTGGATCGATCTTCGAACTAGCATTTGCTTTGGATGTCACTGTTTGTGTTTCGATCAAACAGATATATACCACGAGAGGTTCTTGTGATAAAAAAGTCTATGTATAACCTCTTTGATTTAACTGTTTGGATGGGAGTGAGAGTATCTGCCAATAGTTTCAGTCTCTATGGGAAGAGACAAGAGCTCATTACATAAAATCCAAGGGTGGGTCATAAAATGGGCAACGTTCCAAAAATCAGCACATACCATGAAGTTTCCTAACCATTTCTTCTAGGCAGGAGTTTTGTTTTTCTTCCATGGAGGACTGAATTATGTGAATGAGACGTGAGAGCATGTGAATTTCGCCGTTGCTTGTGCCGAGAAATGGAGTTGATGTTGATTGTTGTCGAGACCATTGTCGTGTCTTGTTGCCGATGCCCAGAACTGATGACGAATTCATCATCGGTGAGAATCGTCGTTGGTTGCCAAGGCCAGCCAATGGCGTGGTGATACGTAACCGACGAATATGTAATTGAGGAACGGTCGGATGTGTGTCTAAAATGTTTTTTAATTAAATATAATTTGAATTCACCTTATAAGATACCGTCCCATCTCCTCCTTCTCACATTCTTAACTTATCCGTCTCATATGTTTCTTTCTTAAATCCCCCACTCTCATCTGAGCGCTAACGTTGAGCGAGAAAAACAATAAATTTCTCGGTGATTGGATTTTTCAAAGAACAACAAATGATATTTGACAACGAGAACATCAATAAATATACATTACCTCCAACGTGTGATGCATCTCCAAATTATTACCATGTGCTAAATTGTAGCCATGTAGTTGTTCAAGGTAGGCATCCGTACAATCCACCTCCGTCGATCCTCGTGCACCAGACCCATTGAAGGACATGGCAGTTGATTGGTACCTTAAGAAAATTAGAGATTAGCCGTTTGTTGTCTTTAATCAATCTAAAGACTCGGTGATAAGAAACAACCATACGAGATTATCATTTGAAAAAAAAAATTGGATTAGAGTACAACTCGGACCCATGCTTTAGCAATAAGGAATGGAGCTAGATCAAGAATCATTAGGGTAAATAGCACCCTTAGAAAATTAGGGTTCTAGACCCTTTTTATGAGCTTCATGGTTACGAAATTCGGGTTGTATGCCTTCTTTTATGCTTTTTTGCTAATGGTTATAAAATCGGGTATTAAGACCTTAGTTTGTTTCGGTTCTGTTTCTGGTTTGAGGCCGAGCTTTCTAATCGGTGTTCGGGTTTGTATTTGGTGGTATTTTAATTTGGACGAGGTGTGCGATCCTGTTTCTGATATGAGGTTGTGCTTTGAATGTCTGTTCTCTTGTTTGTATTATTGAGTTTCTATAGCTGGAAGTCATTATGTCATTCCTATATGAACTCTAAAAATATAAGAGATTTATAATACTACTTTGTTGATACAAAAAACAACACCCTTGGGTGGAAAAGTTCAATAATTATTTTTTGGTGACCCATAGAGCTCAAACTAGAGTCAATCCGACGACCGGTCTACAAGAAGACCATATAATTGTACATAAAGTACGAAAAATTGAAAACCTTTACCTATAGATATTGGTGGTTGATGATCAGTTTAAGCCATAATAGCCTCCAAGCAAGGCATTCGACTCAAGAAGCGGGCAAGATTGGATGAAGCTGGTACATACAACACGTCCACAAACCTAAACCTATCAACGGGTAAGGATTCTACAATTGATTCACTATCAGAATAGATTCCGGCTCCTATCGAAGAGTTTATCTTCACCCACTTAAGCGCGTATGTAAAAAAGAAGAACAAGACTCAACTGGAGGCAGAAAAATATACAACTCGAGATTAAGGAAATGTCGTAAGTACCAAATATATAAGGTCGTAATGTATATGGAAGTTGGACGCCCTAATTTCAAAGTTGAAAGAGAGGACACATATGATACGACCCTAAACAGCTGCAACGCCATGATGAACTCCTCCAATGGCATATGCAATTTTCAAATTTATATAGGTGGAAGTGATCCACGATGTTATGTTTTATTTCTTCCACACAACTACAGTTTTCCAAATGTATATGTTTTTGTTTTATGTATTTTTAATTTATGTTTGGGTGGATTTTTTAAAACTATCTTATGTATTGGTCACATGTAGAAAGTTATCCCGAGTTTAAAAATGACCAGTAAGATACACAATTTTTGGTCATAGATCATTTACATGATTTATGAATTGGTCATTGGTCGTTTGCATGCCTTATGAATTAGTCACTGATAATTTACATGTTTTAATAATTGAACAATAAAGTAAGAGTATCGAAAACTTGTATTAAATTTTGTTCAATAAATAAACTTAAAATAGTTTTATACACGTCACCAATACATGAGAATAACTTTTAGAAATTGGTCCTAATTAAAAATAATTATTTTTAATTTTATCTCCCAACATCTCTCAACATTTTGGACATCTAAGAGCATATATTGTGGATCGACACAAGAACGACGTGACAACTACCTTATGGTTGGGAGAAAATACTCGGTGTGGGGTACAACGCAATAACTTGACTCAGTATGTTGAGCCAAGCCGTCGTGCCAAGGCCTTGGCGCTGTGGAGTCAACGACTAGTCACACACCAATGCGCTGACGCTGCATGGATGCAACAACTACTTTCAATTTTTACCCCGATAAATGCCCACTCCTCCTTACACATTTTCACACAAATTTGAGATCTCCTCTTCATATTTCTACCCTCTTGTAAATCATACATCGATGAACTCAAAGGAACCGTGCATGATTAAAGCCAACTTCAATCGAATTTCCAAATGTTAAACTATCTCATCAATATGGAGTAATCGGCACCTCTTACCCAACGTTCCCAACCCACTCAAACAAAGGAACAACCTCCACCAAGTTACTGAGTCTAAAATGGAGGTTTAAGAGAGAAGGAGAAGAAGACATAGGTGTATACATGACTGTTGTCAAAGTGACTACTCTATGCCAGTTTAACTCAAGTCTCAAAATTAAGTAATAATGTAATTCGTATTTGTCGTATAATGTTGCCTTGATCAAATAAATATTACAAATTTAATTAATTAATAATATTTGTTTGAGTCAAGCTGATGAGCAGATCCGGTGTGACAACTTGACTTAACCAGGAGAAAGAAACTGATTTGTGTGATTGAACCAAACTTCTAGTCAAATGCTAGACTTACACTGTTAAATACACAAAATCTTAAACCATCTTACCTTGATTTGTCCTTGATAGGAGTGCTATTTACCTATTTAGCAAATCAAATTCAATGTAAGGTAACTTTTAAGAGTCCTAAGCAACACCTCTACATATAATTATAGATTGTTTTCATTGGCATATCAAAGAGCAAGATACTTGTTGAGGTTGTTATACCTTGGTTGTAGTCTTTTGTAGACTTGTTTTAGCCTTTATTCAGGCTGTCCGCCTTTCCAGCAGGAATAAATAAAACATCTTTGATAAAAAAAGAGAGCAAGATACTTCAAAAAGCCGGTGCAGACTATCCATCTTAAATACTGACGAATAAATAAATAAATAAATAAATTACATTGTTGTTTCAGAAGAAAGAAAAACTATGTCCATAGATATCTAGAGATCTATGCATTGCTTGGAAAAAAAGGTAGGTTGTAGACGTTTTCTAAGCAAAAAAGAAACGAAACGCGAGCTTAAAAACCGTGTTGGGACATAGCAAGAGAGCAGAAACCCACCTGCAAAGACCAAGAAACAAGGACTTAGCATTTGATTGGAAATTAACCATTTCAACTATAACAACCATATTGTAAGCCTAATCTGATTTCGTGAACTATTGTAATTCAAATGATATGGTATAGGAGATTTCATTTAAAATCTCATTGTTTAGTAGAGTTTTGAATCAGGTCAGATTTGAGTCATTTGACCCATTTTCAAGTTCTTTGGCATGCTATCATCATTCTCAAACAATCAATAAAGGGAAAAGATTTAGGAACTGACATAGGCATATTAATTTTGCAAAACACTATCCCTAACATTCACAGAGAAGCATAATTTACGTGCAAATATATTCACATATTTGTGCTAAGTATGAAGTATTTATGAAATTCAAATGCTTGAATGACTAACATAATAATGAAGTATTACCTCATATTTTCTGAAACCAAAATACAGCAAACAACCTCGTGGAAAGCCTACTTTTCTGGATACCCCCTTTTGGCTTTACGCCGTGCAACGTTGCTTGTGGTGCGAAGAGGTTTTTTTACCTTCTTGCTGTAGAGAACACATAGGTGAAGAAGATGCATCATATGCAGAAGAAAATATACACAGTCACACACACACATCAGAATCGTTACTGAAAAGTATAGATAAAAGTACTAACCAGAAAACAGCTGAGCAAATTCTAGGCAGAAGGATGATGGGAAGCGCCAACAGAGCAGAAGCCTATAATATTTGAATTACTTATTGAGTAGAGGAAACTGAATGAGGTGTAAAATTATGTGTATATTCATTTATTGTTGATTTCTTATCAAGACAATGCATGCCATTAACTAGTAATAGAATATAAAAAGACAAAGCCATGACAAATAATCAATAGATACATACTGCAAACCATTCCAACTCCTTGGTCGCAAGAGGTCTTGTAAGTTCATGCTTTTTCAGAAATTCTTTGACCGAATCTTGTACCTTCACCAGAAATAAGAGCATAGTTTAGATGAAAAGGTAACGTCATATGAAGGATATTATTGGTATTTTATGCACACTCAAAAGAGGAAATAAATAATTGTTTTAGGACATTTCTGATCAAGAAGGCAAGACCATTTATTTTGGGATAGAGAGAGTATAAGAACTAGCTTAGATATTTTCTAGATGCCTCACAAAAATAATATCAAGGGGTGCTAGTGATTAAGTAGAGATATTTGTTATCGTCAAGAAGATTTATTTCACTTTCACGGTTTCACCCATGTCCCTTTTAAACTATCCAATATGGCCGAAATGGAGATTAAATTAAGATGTCCATACAGTTTAGGAAGAAAAATAAGCTACACCTTACTTGGATACAATCCCCACTAAATCACTAGATGTTTCCATCAACTAATCCAGTTTGGCAAACTAAATGCAAATAGAAATGGTAGAAGAGATGAAAGTACTAATACAAGACCAGAAAAACAGCTATACCTGATCATGGTATGTAGTTGCAGATTTTAGGAATTCCCCGTAAGCACTAACCAGAGTGTTTGTATAAGGCTTTAAAGTCACCCGGACTCTATCAACATGAGGTTTGGTCACGATAGCAACTTGATCAATATATGGCTTGCTGAACTTCTTAGCTTCCTGTTACCGATGAAATTTGCTTCAACATCATAATCGAACAGAAATGATTATTATAATAGTTTCTTGTGAATGAATACCATAAACATGTACCTGAAAGTAGGGGTTAACAAATTCATGTGCCTTGATAACATGCGGAGATACTCTTCTTTTTGACTCCTCATACATTTCAACAGTTCTTGTCTGTAGTGTTTGCACATGAGGTTCAGCATAGGTTTTTATCACCACCCACTGCTCCTTAATCGCTGGGACCCATTTCTTCAGTATACATAATCAAGAATAGAAGAATGCCCAAATATACAGTCAGATATAATGGGAAACAAATATAAACCAATTCTCAGACAAGGACTTCAAATGATGAATAGAGAAGAGTCCAGTGCTTCATAATGTTCGCAAGTAGAAGGGTTTCAAAAGTTGTAAGACAGAGACGTGTATTATAAAATCACTTAGAAATTGTATGATCTAAAAGCTAAAATAGCGCAGGGTAGATATAGAGCATACAGTTTGTATTCTCTCCATGTGAGGCTCAGCCCACTTTGCAGCTAGGGCTTTCTTCTCCAGGGCCTGAGACATACATACATCAAGCCAACTAGTTAATCTAGTATATAAATCATCAATAATGGTCATAGACCAAGGAAGTCCATGCAGCATTATGTTCAGTAAATACTTGAACAAGTAATTTATAAGACAAAAGACACACCTGCTGTGTTACCAAATCCAAGGCAGGTTTACCGTGCTCATTCCAATGAATTTCTATGATGGACTGAAATACAACTACTATTAGGACTATGATAAGAGGACTGATAAGGATCCACAATAAGAATTTGCCACTAAGAACAAGGTTTAATATACCTGGCAACGGAGTAAATGCCCAGCAAGCCAAGGTGGAAGCCATGAGCCATGAACCTGACCATACATCACAATATATATCAGCCTTTTAAGAAAGTATAGTCTCTCTTAGCGCCTTCTACTAGATAATATCTACAAAATGGTCGACAATCTCAAACAGGCATGATACATTACTCAAGAACAATTAAAAAGGGTAAAAGAGTGCATATACAAGGACTGCCCAGTGCTCGAAGCTCCTATGTTGTAAAGACACTGGCATAATAGATACATGGAAATACAATTCATAGATATCAGAAACTTTTTAACAGTTGTTGCAAATGTTGCTCATATGCGGAAGATGATATGGCAATTTCTGTTTATCGTCGTGTTTTTTTTTCCTTACTAGATTTTTGTATCCCTTTTCTCTCAAATTAGCATAATGAACACGCACTTTATAAAACTGATATGTGGTGTTGATTACATGTTCATCAGTGATTTTAGGCTATAATATATAAATGAATCTTTTCAATTTTGCAATCACTACAAAAGTATAATTTCCATTTTGAATAAATAAGCTAGGAGCTCAATCACAGAAGAGGTGGAAGAGAGCATTAAAGGCTTTTAGAAGGTACTCTTTCTGCCTTTATTGATATCTTACCATCAGATAAAATTTAAGGTTTGCAAAACACCAGGTAAACTAGCTTTAATGTTTCAAGAATAATAACCACAGTACATTGTCGCACAAAAGTGCCACCATACTAGCTCTCCATCCTATGCTAACTTTACATCATAGATTCCACCCAATCTTTCAGCCAGAGACTAACCAAGTTTTTTTTAGTCGTATCATGCAACTAAATTCAATTACCCTAGCAGTTAAATATATTAGCTGAGAAACTAAATCACATGATTGACCTAATAAGGTATTTAAAACACACAAGCACACAAATATAAGGCGGTGAACTTGAGTATGTTACAAGTGTACAAGCAAAAATAACACATATTTGTTTCTTTTAGCTCACTTTTCTATCGGTTAAAAAAGTCTCGCAAGTCTCAAGTATATCATGCATCTCCTCAAGTAGAGCACAACTATAAATTATGATATTTGCTCAATTCACGGTTAAGTTCCAAGATTCGGGGCAAGGTGAATTTTGAGTAAAACCACTCAACATGAGGTAATATATATGCAATGAGGCCTGAAGGGGTCCTACAGTGTGATCAAGAGCATGAAGAATAAATTCTCATATTTTGAAGGCATTTTTTTTTTGCAAATGAGGTGGACATTGTCACATTGATCTAACTTCTTACCTCATTTAGCTCTTTAATTTTTGAGGTGGCCTCAAATTTAGCCTTTATCATCTCTTCCTGTAAAAAAAATGACAAGAAATGCAATATGAGGAGACTTTTTTTTACGAAAGTGAGAAGATGGTTAGTGAGCATTAAAATGATATAAGCTTTAGTTGTAGAAGATAACTAACAGACCTCAGCCACTTTGAGAGCACGCTCAGTGTTATGAATTCTCGTCTTATGTTCTTCATTCATCTTTTTGAGCTGTAAGAGGAAGATATTGGCTAATATCATTATTGTACAACCCCCATACCGAATAGATAAGAAAAAGTTACACCGACAGAATTAGTGACACCTAAATTTGAAACGGCCTCTACCATAACAAAATTCACATCATGTGCAAAAGTTAAGAAAAAAGTCAATACAATTCAACTAGACCAGTATTTCTTGTTTATCGTATGTTTTGGCCATAGCAACTGACTGAGATTTCATGCGCATATAATTAAGAAACATCTTGGTTTTTATTTAGCATTTCCAAATTCTGATTCATTGTCACATTAAGTTGTTATATAGAATACCTCAGCTTGGAGAAACCAGTTAAATGTGCCATGTTTCAAACAATGACATCCGAGTGAATATATGGGTGTGATAAAAACACTAAAGAAAGGACTATTAGATATGGAAACACTACTTATGCTTAACATGTCACACAAGTTCCCTGAAAAATAGCACAAATATTTAATCAAAAATTAATTGCATTGCCTGAGGGTTGTATACCTAGATAATCATATTTGATGCATACCAGTAATTTTACCTGGAGTCAGAGTACATAAGGACTTGCCTATAGTAAATCCTAGAAACTGAAGCTTAGGAGTTCATATTGAAACATATCACAGCACATTGCAAAAAAAAAGCATGATGGTAATAATGTAGCCTCTATGAGAAATTGATGATAGCAACTACTTACACTCTCAAGTTCAGAGTTCAAATCATTCATCTTCTTCTTGGAGTCATTAGCTCCACCTTCCAAGGCCTCTTTCTCCTTTTTATGAACTTGTAAATCCTGTTTAAGTATGTCAACCTGCACAGAGCAATACATTTAGAAATATGCATAATGTAACTTTCCACGAAGCATATTGACCATGCATTCTGACCTTCTTCTCCAGTTCCCCAGCTCGTGCATGAGCCTTCCCCACCTGCTCCTCAGCTTCTGATGTTCCTTTTTCCTGAGAAATAGAAATGCAGAATAAGAGTGTGTAGATCATAACCAATAAACAATCACCCACATAACAGCAAGTCAGCAATAGAATCTATGTTTTACCTGGAGTGAGTCAACCTCAACCTTTAAGGATTCAATCTTATTGAGCTTCTCTTCAATGACTTTCTCCTTCTGTGTTATTATTTCATCTCTGCTCTTTAGTTCGCTAGTTTTCTCGTCAACTTGAGATTCTAAAATGCAGAATTCAAACAGCATCTATCAGCCAACAAATCTATATACAAAACCCACTCCATCAACTCAGAAGCACTTACAGCACAAGACTACAAATATAAGTAAAAAATAAAAACTTTTAACTATGTGATTAATACAACACGCATCAAATAAATTTACACCAAAAAACTTAAAACAAAAATATTCACCTTTCTAATTATTCCCTAATGGTTTCTCAATAACCAAAACCAAGTGCTGAAAATTGCAATGCACACATCCCCTCTAATCATATACACAGAGCAGAAAGTTTCAACATAGAATCACACAAATGATTACACCCATGAGTGAATCATGAAAACAAAACTTCACAAATTTACTTGAACACCTCGAAGAAAATGAAGAACAAGATCATCATTTCTTAACTAAAACAACGCATGAAGGCTCGTCAAAAACAGAAATTAAGCTAGCAATCAAGACAGGAAGAAGAAAGCTAACCCAGAGCGTAGATCTGGGATCGAAGATTGTCCAATTCGATCTGGAGATCCGCGGAATAGGAGTCGTCCGATCCATCGACCTTAACCGCCTGGTCTCCGTCGACCGCAACATCATCAGCCCTAATTCCAGAGCAGATTAAGGCGATAAGTATCGAGAGCGCAACGACGAGCCTCGAGGGCGCCATGGAAGGAATAGCCCACAGGAACTCGCAGAGACGAGGAGAGCGAGGAAGAAGAGAGAGATGACTCCTTGAAATGTATCAGTTGATTTGGGGAATTATCATAAATATCGTGGAATCGAGGGTGAGCTTTTGAAAAAATGATGGTGACTGTGGATACGTGTCGAGTTCAAATAAGATCTAGGAAACATATATACAGTTCAATTGCAAAAAGGTTGTGTACTAAATCGGTGTCATTAATATTTGTACGATTTAGGTAAACCCACATAAGAGGGTTTCCCAAAAACAAATTAGAAGAGAACCCTATATTTATTTTCTCCTACCATATTTAATAGTATGATACACTATTATTATGTAATACATGTGTTTGATAAACATAAATTATCGGATGCTCTAATGGAGGCGCCTAGGGTTTGGTTCACCATTGAGAAGTCTGGCGGATTGAGGAGGGGTTCCATTAGTGTTCGAATGAAGGGGGTGCGGTGCGAAAGTGCCTGGTTGCAAGGGTTGTCTCGGAGATGGCTCGACGGTTGATAGGAGTCAGTTCAGCGTGCGATGACGGGATGGACGGTCTTCTATAAGGGTGTTTTTTGTTGCCGGACAGGGACACATAGAGGTGTGGTCGGGGGTCGGCTATCAAAGTCGTTGGTTATCACAGTCATGTATGGTGTCTCGAAAGTCCATACATGACTGTGACGTGAGAAAATATTATAGATTCGGGAGTACATCACGACTTAGCGTGGAGATTATGGCCCTAAATCATTTATAAGATATAGTATTAGTAACCTAACCTATACTAATTTGTTTGAGAAAAAAGGAAAATAAAACTGCCAACTCCTCTCTTTAGTTGTGCCTTTACCCTGAACATTTGACCAATACTGCATCCCAATTCAAATTCAAACTTGAAAATGATGCCCGAGCCGGGCAAGGCATGCATTCGTGTGGGAAAAAGCAAGCTCTTTTAATTATACAAAAGTGATTGGATCTCGATTACATTACATGTACAAATTTACAATCAATTATTATTTTTATCTATATCAATTAGTGTAACACTAATTTTTATGTTCAGACCAAACTTTCACATACAACTCATCTACCTATCAATTGTTACCATTGGTTATATTAACTTGTAACAAAAATCTCTTTTTAAGTATAATACCTACATAAGTAACACAAATATATAATTTCACGTAAATCCCCATTACGACTAAAAAAGGAGCTCTGCTAGAGTTTGCGTCTCCAATGGAGGACAAATCTAGGGCTTCAGCTCCTTCATGTCGTGTCTCACCCTGACGCTGCCTCCACCTCTCTCAACGTAGGTTCGACCTCTCTTCTCCGTTGACATGGCGTTCCTGGCCTTGGGTTACTTCCAATCCAAGCAACGACCATGTCCCTCTCCCTCTGAACCCTAGATCGCTGAATTCCCGGGATTACCACAACCTTGCTCTGGTTCCTGTTTCGGGCGGCGTGTTGTCTAGGGTTGCGCCTTTACCCGGGCCTCCGAGGTATCGAGTTGTCTCTCCCGATCAGCCCCTGTCGCCGCTAAAGCTACGTCGCATCCTTCTCCTCGGCCCCCGTCGTTGTCTCTGCCTCTCAAGGCGCCACTGTCGTCCCTGAAACCGCCTCCTCTTTGGCCTCCACCACCGCTTATTCTTTGACCCCTCTCTCGATTCTGGATCTGGCTAATCGAATGGGTCTTTGCTATTTTTTCTATCTTCGTCTTTGCAGGGTTAATGACGACAGGAATCCAGTTCTCTAGGGACTGGCCCTGGGAGGGGTCCCTAGGCGATGCTTTGCCTCCCACCATCACCATTACCGTCGAGGTCCCGCAGGATCACCGGTACCTTGTTCCCCCTCACTGTCTGCTTTCAGTACCCAAGGGGCGTCAACATACCATCTATGACAGTTCAAATATTCAAAGGATCTCATTGCCCAAGGGACGTTAAAATACTATAGTTTTAGTATTTCGCCTTTATGGAACCCTATTCAATACCGTCGGAGACGGTTTTATTGTGAAAAGAATAATGAACATTCTTAAATGTTCTATGTCTATTCTTCGTGGTCAGAGAGTCTCTGATGCACTTTCTTGTTACTATAAATCTTGATTAATGAGAACTGCACCTTCCACTCAAAAAATATATAATCTTACGTTATATACGAGATTTTGTCAAATCCCTCATATAAGATATTATTTTCGTCACATGACTTGTATTTCTGTGTATGACTATCACACATGTCCCTTTCCAACTGCAAATTTTGGCCCATAAACTTATCTTTATTGTCTCTTTTTATTTGCCAAATTTCATGAATATGTTTGGGAGCGCTTTGAATTGTTCTTGTTGGTAATTGCGCTTTGTTGTTATACTGATACTATGATGTATCTTTTGTTTTGTCCATTTGGGACGTATATGCAGTGCATTTTATCATGGAGAAAATGTATGGCTCCATTCCTTTGGGATTTTCTTTCTCATATAATTTGGCTGATAAATTTAGTCAATTATACTCTGATCGGTATATGTAATTCGTTGGTTAAAATAACACGTTATTTTTAAAGTTAAACCCGTATAAAAGAAATATGAGAATAAATTACTACTTATGAAGGTTATGACCACACCTAAATAATAAAATTGACTTTTTAGTTGTGACAACCCGATACGATATAAGTGGTTCGTTTAAAACCAAATTCACCGTTATTAAATAAGATAATGGACACTTCATATCATCAATATAACTTGAGAATTTGTTTAAATAGCTTATAAGTTAGATACACTATATCACTTTATATATTTATATACAAAATATTAGACATTTAAATTAAATAGTTACTATCTCAATCATGAAGTTTAATCGAGTATATATTATTTAATATTCATTCAAACAGTCGGTTGTTAAATAAAATCATAAAATCTTTATATCGCCAATATAATTTACGAGACATATACATTATATCACTTTACATCTATAATATAGATTAAACATTAGAAATGTAAATGAAATGTTTAATTATTTGATCAAGTAAACAACCATTAGATAAATGTACTTATATTTTTTCTCTCTCCGACCTCTTTTAAATTTAGAGAGATCACACGAATCCTAATCGTTGTTGTTTTCGATAGAAGCTCTTTCCCTTTTAGCCTCTTATTCCCTTTTCTCCTCCAATTCCCTACTATCACTTGATATCACTGGCACGATATTGTTGTCGTTCGTTCATAAGGGCATTCTTCGATTTTTCTCCCGATTTCTGATCGTTGTGATCGATTTTTTTCGTTTTCATTGTTCTCTTTTTCGAAATGGTCAATCATCTACTTCTCCTCGACAAACTGAAGTATTCCCTACTTTCTCCTAAAGGGTTCTCATCGAAGGACCAAAATGCAAATAAGACAAAACAGGACTCGAGTCAAGATGGGTATAGCGTTCAAATACACATCGGGAGTAGTCATCGTTAGTATGATATTTTTAGGTATTGTATTAAATATCTCAACTGTGAAGCATTGATTGTAATCAAAAGGTTAGCGTCCCGGGTTATGTCCGGGGCCATGTCTCGCCCTATCCAAGTTTCATTAATAATCATAATACCATCTATAGTTGATTAATAAAATTATCGATTTATGTCCCCCCAAAAAAGAAGAAGATAAGCGTGCTTTAAAAACTAAGGACGTTTGAGGAAAAATCTCAACCAATGATGAATGACAAAATTGAAAATGCGAATAGCGTGTGGGCCAAGCTTTATCCATCAAGGCCCGCATATGGAATTTGAGCCTTGGCCCATCAATAATCTTGTTGGTTTAATGTTTATGTTTCCTCAATGGTTTACAGGAGCTTGGACATTTTTGGGCTTCAGCACAAACCACAAAGAGAAGCTTGGATTCATCCAATAATAAACCAGGTTCTCAATCTCTACTTCTGCTTTTAAATTACATTATTAACCTTTGTGGGAGTGGGATGAAGCCGGTAGAAAACATATTTGTTGGTAATTAAACACATTTAAGCAGGTATATGATGAACCTTTTAGTAGCCTTAATTATAATGGTTATGGTCTTAAGCCATAGCGATAGTAACCTGGTGTTTTTTTTACACCCAACTGGATCTCCATCTCCACACACACTAATTAAGCTTCAAAATGTGGAAAATGGGTGGTGTTTTTTTAGTTGGGTAAAGTAAAAGTGAAAAATGGATAATGTTAGGTCGGGTAACATGTAGTTAACTCAAATAAGCAACCGTCTCGTCTCGTTTTACGATTATGGCTCTGACTAATCGAAAGGGTTTCAGGTATTTTGTTTGAGTTTGTCTTTGCAGGATCAATGCTTATCGATTAGAGAATTAAGGACTTCTCCAGGGAGGGGAGTATCAGAGTTTGGCCCAACCAAGACGATGATGTATCTCCCACCATCACCCTTACTGTTGAAGTCCCTCAGGATCTCCGGTGCCCATCTCTTCCTCACCGTCTTCTCTCTTTGCCCAAGAGGCATCACCTGCCCTTGGGGCATCAAAATACCGTTTGTAACGGTTCTGATATGAAAAGGCTCAGTGAACCATTGTTCATTCATACTGACCTTGTCGTGGTCGAGGAGCATGTTTTTCGATGCACAACAATATAATCGATCATCAAAGTTATAATATTGCACATTTCGCTCAAAATAAAAATATCACGTGAGAGCTTAACTTGAATCGGAACAAGTTTGTGTCTCACTGATTTTCAAATAAATGTAGGGTTTCAAATTTTGCAATAAGACACCAAGTTAAGCGGATGATGCCCAATTTCAACAAAGTATAGCGATTGGGTCTCAAATCAAAAGAATAACAAAACCAAATGTTTGATTGATTACTGTAAATCCCAAAATACACAGCAAGACAGTCTTAATGGTCATTTTCTATCACTACAACTATACAATGGAATCAACGATTACAACTATAATTATGACTACCTTAACTATCAACTAAGTTATGTAAATACTGGAGGTTCATGAATACCTTCCCTATTGCAACATCTCCTTTACAATATTAGGTTTGGGGAAGAAGAATTGTACCGGCCAACCCACTATAACCTTACTTATCCCAAACGATGGCGTTTCACACCCTCCTTTCTCTTTCGTGAAACGGTACTGTATAGCTCATCCTTAATGCCATGAATTGATCCCGAGCATGTCAAGCAATTGTGACACAAAGATATAATGTTTTTATTGAATTCAAAACATTTTGTCATCCCTGTTCAAAAAATACTCACGATTACGGGCAAGACACTTGCATGAAACCCACCAACTATCATTCTTTCATAATAAGATATAATATATTCACTTTATCATTTTCGGTAATCTATTTAATTGATTGTGTAATCCAAAAGCATTACCAAATCATCCTTAGCATATATCTCATAAGCCCAAATTAAAAACTATTTTTAAATATCAAGTATGGATTTTATATGTACCTTGCGATCTCCGACATACCAATAACATTAAAACAAAAACAAGCAATGCTTAGTCTCCTAACATTTAACCGATAACTATTTGCCTCATGAAACAATCAACCTTACCGTGAAGACATTTTTACCAATCACATATGCAACTTCCAGCCGTCCGAGATAAGCCTGAAATTAGGG
Organism: Erodium maritimum; assembly: GCA_963921825.1. Lineage (NCBI taxonomy): Eukaryota > Viridiplantae > Streptophyta > Magnoliopsida > Geraniales > Geraniaceae > Erodium > Erodium maritimum. The sequence continues at coordinate 7,614,853 of OY997588.1, read as the reverse complement.
TTTTGCATGAGAAGAAGAGACTTCAATGTAGGCAAGAATAACTTGTCGGAAATACGAAAACTAGTAGTAACATAGATTTGTTGAAGGTAGTCAAATCAAAATAAATATAATTTGATTTGATTAGATCAACAGGCTTCGTTAGCACCACATCAAACACATTTTTCGGCGGCCGGCAAGTCATCCTTGGCTGCATTGCACTCCCTACTCCTCCATGCAACCCCCACCAGGATATTTTTGTTCTGATTTCCATTTTTGGTGGTGCATGTTATTATAGGTGGAGCTTTTAGGTTTACAGTGATACCAAAGGCCAATATGCCGAATATCATCTTATTATATGAGCAGCACCAAAATAGAATTCAAAAGTTGTGATGCCATTTGCAAATATTTCCTTTTTGGTCATGAAAACTTGGTCCATGTACTAATTGGGTTTCCAAATTGGGATCATTGAGAAGACGTGAGTGCCAGTGGAACAGAAATGTTATTTGCATATGTTATGGCCATCGCAATAGAATCTCATTCCATAGTGAGGTATTATTGTAACAATGACGAGGGGGGAATCTGCTCTCCCATCTGGGAACGATCGTCACATATCGTAATTCCCTTTTATCTACACTCGAGTGCGTGTAGCTCGAATTTGTAAAACGGACAGCGAACAAAGCAGCTCATTGGCTTGCCAGGACGGCTTGTTCTAATCCTGTCTGGAATTGGCAAGGGGGTAATGTCCATGAGCCTCTTCAAAGCATCATCTTTGCCGATATCTAAATAAAATCTCATATTATCTCAAAAAAAAAAAATTGTAACAATGATTAATTATTATTATAAAAAAAAACTATGGTATGAGTCGTATGACCCTCCTATGACATGAGAGCCAATCAATAGCTTCTCCCTTTGCTTTTGACCATTTTGCATTTCTATAAACTATTTGTTGATATAACAAGATCATAATATTAATGTCATATTCAAGAGTACTAATGTATAGTTGAAATTTTTATTAGAGACTTAGATTCATAAAAAAGCGAATTGGTTCAAGAATCCATCATCAATTTGAATTAAAAATTGTTGATTTTCACATCTTGAATTTTTATACAAAGTTTTTTAGGAATTATTGGTTGTTGTCTATATAATTAATATTGTTTTGCTAAATTTATTAAATACTTAATAAAAAAATATTGAATACTTACTAATAAATAATTAAATAATTTTTTTTAAAGAAAATAAATAACATAATTAAATACAATATTAAAATTAATTGTGACGGTCGGATTTGATTGATCACTTACTACTTTAGTTCGAATATATTCTCTATTTCTGATCGAGAATATATTCGATTTCACTACATATATGCGGCCGAGAAGAGGATACAATCTCACATTTGTTCACTTCCTGTGGATTTGCGAAAACGTGCTAGAGGGGAGTGGGAGGGATCCCTTCCCCTGTGGTGGGTCAAACTTTTGAGAATTGGTGGCAGATTATCTCTACGGGACCACTGAAGAGTAAAGAGGCGGAGATAGTTAGCATTCAATGGGAGATATGGAAGGCCAAGAACGTGTAGGTCTGGAAGGGAGACACCCCAGCAACCATCAAGGTCATTGCGGGTGCTAGGGCTCACCTTCTAGCTTGGGCTGAAGCTAACGCGACCCTTGTGATCCCAACGCAGTCTTGGTCGGTCTAGCCATCACGCTTCACTCCACCCCCGCTAGGAACTGGGTTATCAACGTAGATGGTGCAGTCTTTCAGGATTCGGACCAATCAACATGAGGCCTCATTGTTCGAGGTAGGGATGGTCGAGTAGGTCTCACACGACGAATGGGGTCATCCTAGGAAGTGGATCACCGATTATGATCGAGACTTACGTCATTGCGACAATACTCCGGAACACGGCCTCTCTGGGAGTGGGTCCTATTATTATCCATTCGGATGCTCAGGTTTTAACTCAATATGATTCAATCAGGGGATCCACCAACATCCCCCGTTGGTACTGTTATAAGAGACATCCACCTCATGCTGGCTGAAAACGAGAGAATCTCTCTCCAATTTGTAAAAAGGACAGCGAATAAGGCAGCTCACTGGTTAGCTAGAAAAACATGTTCTATGTCTGTCCTTCAGTGGTCAGGAAGTCTTCCTAATGCACTCCAGTGTATCGTTTCAAATGAAATCTAAATAAAGCTCCGCAACTTTTAGTCAAAAAAAAGACCCAACGATATACATACTCGAAGTATTGAAAATGATTTTGTATTATATGTGTTTCGTTAATTGTAACTCTTACGTATGCGTGTTTTGTAATTTGAAACTCTTATATAAATGTTTTATAGGGGTATTTTTGATTATTTGCAAAAAAAAAATCCTAAAGCAGATTTGCAGACTAAAAATACAATCACCTTAAGTTTTTACGAAACAGATATAATTCATCACAAATTTTTACAATTATTCTTTTAATTTGATTTTTTTTTTGATAAATGGACATCATTTTGTTGCAAGACAAGGATATTTCTTTGGATTGCATGAACAAGGAAGTCAGGCACAGAACCCACTCAAATAAATTCCTCTTGATTAATGGTTACATGCTGAGTAGTTTTATGAGCCACCTCATTAACTAATCTTTGGATCCACATCCACCCCCAATCTCGTGAATAAAAAATATGTTCGAAAAGATTTACTTCAGAGTACAGACACGTATGTTATGACATATTACCCTTCACAAGTAAATATCTTTTTTAACGTAAAGTAGGTATATAATACATAAACGTTAGAAGGTACCGATTGAAAAGCAGACATAATATAAAATCCACCTAGCATAATAAAACTGATAACTAAATCAAATATAAATTATAAACATCATGGAATTAAAAACAAATGAAACCTATCATTCAATAAAAAAGTTATCCCCATGATATAGAAACGATAGCTATTCGAGCCATCCATGCAACTTCTGGAAACTAAACACACAAGATTCCCCAACTTTGAACTTGAGAGGTCGTGGTGTGCAATTGGATTGAACACTCCCCTATAAAACCAGCTGTCGTCCTCCTCCCTCATATTTTCAGTGAAGGCCTCAAAAATGTGCAAGTGTCCATACGGAAGAGGAGTATCTTATCGGTATTTGGTGGACCCATCGCCACCATGTGGCTGGTGAGAATATAGTACCTGCAGACCTCTCACTGAAATCCCTCACTATTTCTTGGGTGACACACTTAACTATCGGAATAGACAGCCATCACCCCTCGTTGCGTCTAGGGGTGGAACCAGAAAAAAAAAATCAAGAATAGAAAAGGTAGAAGCCAAAAAAAAAACTCAAGTTGTTCCTATGGTGATTTGAACCCATGTTACTTGGTAAATATCCAATAATCTTATACCACTGTACCAAGTTTTCATATATTAAGATGTCCCGTAGAACACCCTAAATACTATCTAGTTCTGTTCCTAATTGCGTCAACCAATTGACCAAACGATTTAAACCCAAAGTCCTCGACCACCCTATCCTCAGGTCAACTTCCACTGGAGACCGGGACTATACCTTCCAAGCGATCACAAGGAAAACACGTACCACGATCGTCGACACAAGAACATGAGACTCTAACGGATGGCAGAGGGCCTCCTTTCGATCATAATTAAAATATTAACTTCATCAACTTAATATATGGCCATTATCATCTCCAATTAACCTTGTATATGTTCCATATTATATAACTGCCATCTCAAATAGGACTAAATTTTGAATACTTGTGTCATATATGACAAGACTAAATTTATATATATATGGGTCATTAAAAGTCAACAAAAATAACAAAAAGTATAGGCCTGGAATTTTACACGAGGCTAATTAATTCTAGTATCACATAAACATAATTTTATAATAATTGAAAGATTAGTCTATATGACTGATAAATTAAATAAAATATGAAAAAAAACATTATCGGATGAACCAACCACCTTTGTCATCCAACTCAAAACCGTCAAGGACGGTTCTACTATAAAAAAAATAGCGTACATTTTTAAAGTTCTTACCATGTTTTTCGTGGCCGAAAAGTATCTGATGCATTTATTTGTCTTTACACAATCTGATTAATGGAATTCTGCACTTTTCGCTAAAAAAACAACCTTTGTCACCCTGTCCGAACAGAAAAAAAAAATACAAGGCAAAGAGTAAGAGCAGTGTGTACCTGAGGTGAGGCAGAGAAATGTGTGTTAGGCGGTGGAGTGAGGTTACATGAGAAGAAGAGAGCTAAATGTAGCCAAAGACCAACTTGCCGGCGTCCGGAACTCATTTCCCGGCCGGCAAGTCATCCTTGGCTGCCTCTACCCCTCTTTACTCCTTTCATGCAACCCTTCTCCGCCGGAAAATCCTCTTTTTCCGATCATCCACCACCGTGCTGTGCTCTCTCCGTTTTCTCTTATTGCAAAACGAGGTTATTTATATACACAATATGGTGTGTGTGCCGTGTGGTACAAAAAGAAAATCCACATGGGTCAAAAGCTGAGATCGATAGTTTGTTTTGAAATATTTATTAATTTCTTATTTTATTTATAAGATTATAATTATGTGTTCGTTATTTTGGAAGTATGGGTCACTTATATTATATTTTCAACATAAATATAATGTTATAGTTTCTGTATTTTTTTGGATTGGTAATGGACATTTTTTTGAAATAAATAACAGACATATTATATCTTTATTTATTTTAACGATTAATATCATATTTGTAAAAAAATCTCACATTATTGTGTGTTTTTTTAGAAAAGTCTAGTCTACACTTTAGTCACTTAACAACCGATGGTGACCCCTGCAGCCTTGATAACCACGTTGTTGTTCTATCCGCCAATGGAGCACGCTATATCTGATGAACATGTCCCCTCGGCCTCGGTTCTCTTACTAATGTTCCCATGTCTTCCATCTGGTTTCCTTCATCCGGTGAGAGAGAGGAAGAAGCGTAAACCAAAAGCCTCTCTCACTTTCTCTCCTCTACCGATCACTCCTGCGATCCAGCAAGCGACCTCTTCTCCCTCTCCGGAACTCATACCCACGCCATCCTTGGCTCTGGTCGTGTTTTCTTCAGGGGACGATTCAGAGACATCGAGTCTGATCAAACCAAAGCGTGGCTGGCCTCCAAAGATAATCTCTGTCTCCCTGCCTTTTCCAGCTGCTCCGATTATTGGGTCGAGAATGAACATTCAATACCGACCCAATATTATTGAGTCGGGAATGAATCAAAAAATGGATTCATACCCGACTCGTCATTACCGACTCACCTGTGGGTCGGGAATATGGTCGACCCAATTATATTCATTCCCGACTCAATAATTGAGTCGGGAATGAATGCTTTGTACTAGTGATTGTACGAAGCTAGGCTTCCAACCCCTCCTTCGTTTGAGGCTCATCGTCAAATATTTTTTATCGAAATATGTGTGAGAAATTTGAGAATTTGAGAGGAAAAGAATTATCTGTTTCGGACCGTTGGGGGCAACTGTCCGAATTTTCGTCCCTCCCCTCGTCACGTGTCATGACGTGATTGGTCGGCCTCGAATCACGATTCGCAAAACAGCAACACACAATTATGGGTCGCGATTCATATACCGAATCGTGATTCAAAATGCGCATGGTTCTTTATGACGAGTCTAATTAATCTAAAATATTCTATTGTAACTTACAAGCAGAAGAAATTGCCAGCTATATGACAGCCTGCATGTCACTATAATTCGGAAAGCAACACATCCAAAGTTACCACATGAATCGGCCAGATTTATCGGTGTGATATGGGTTGGTGGGTCTCGGCAATATCTTGTCTGTCCGATTTTCTCTAAAAGCAAGGTATGGGGGAGTGTCGGATGAGATCACGTTGGCGATTTCGGTGACCAGAAAAGGGTGGATTTTCTGACCAACCGACACACCAACAAGCCGCTCACAATTCACGTCACATCATCCTTCTCTTTTTCTCAAAGTAACAAACCAAAATCATGGCTTTACGCACCGCCGCTTCCCGTTTACAGATAAATCTTGCAACCCATGTCTCTCGTATACATGCTTGGATCCATACCATGACATTTCAACACGTTAGAGTATCCACAACCATCTCGTCGTTGTCGGCGAACTGGCGTCGACGAGCTGGTTTAAAATATACTTTTTTAATCATCTCACCAGTTTACCGTCAGCGAGCTCTACAGTGGGGGTACTGGTGCTTGCGAGGAGCCGCCGGCAAGATGGGAATAAGCAAGTATAAAAAAAAATTGCTACTCAAACTCGCCAGCGAGATTGCCAACGTCTCTCTATCTCGCCGGCGCCCTTCTCGCCAGCTCCCTGCCTCCTCCTCGCCGGCGACTTCTCCTCGCCAACTCCATCTCGCCCACGACTGTGGGTGCTCTTAGAGCACATATTACCGCTCTCTTCTTTCAAATAATAATATAATAAATAAAATATATATACATACTACCACATGTTACATACTCAATCATCGATAATTTCGTGAAAACAATACATATATGTTTAAGTCGAAATAGAAAAAACATTCTGAATATGATGTGTCAATTACCAAGAAAATGTTCTTTTACTTTATTCCGTTGTGGTATCGGATTTATTGGTATAAGACTAATATTACAATTGTTATTAAAATTTTACTTTGTCCTCATTTATTTTCACTATGTATATCATTGTAGTCACCTAATTTTGAATTAAGAAAATTCACACTGTCCAAAAAATTGTGACTTTAATTAACACCATGCCAAACATTTAATTTCACTTTGATACCCTGTCATAAATTTTTATCACTTTCATACCCTAACCAAACTTTTAATTTCACTTTCATACTCAGTCGGGTAAAATGTCCATAATACCCCTAACTATTACTCAAATTTTCAAACTTATGTCATTGGTTCAGAATTTGAAAGTAAGTGAAATGACAATAATACCCTTCATTGTTAGGGTGTTAAAATGAAAATTTCATTTTTTCAAAAATAAAATCTTTTTTTTAAATTCTATTTTTATTATTATAAATTCAGTTTTTATTATAAAAAACTCATAATTTAATTTACAAAATACATAAAAATCATATTTTATTTTTAAAAATACAAAAATTCAGTTTTTTATTTAATTAATATTTATTATATTTGTTTTTTTTCAAAAATTCAGATTTCAATATAAAAATATATAAAATCAGATTTTATTTTTATAAATTCAGTTTTTTTTATGAAAAATAATTTTATTTACAAATCAATGTTTTTAATGAAAATCAGTTTTATTTAATTTTTTAATCTAATATATATTTAATTCTTTTTTAGTTTTCAGTAATTATAATATATATTGAAAATAAAATTTAATAATTTGATTTTTTTACTTTAATACATATCAGTTTGAATTACTTTACATTTTACAAAAATTAAAATAAAAAATAAAATATAAAAAAACTGCAAATCTTCATCGTCTTCATCGTCTTCAACTCTGAAGCCTGCGACGAAGCTGAGGTTGGGCTTGCCGGGTCGGAGTGGCCGATTTCACCCACAAGACCAAGCTCTCCGATCTCTGAACCCACCTCTTGTGGAGGGAGAGAGGGTTGGTGGATGAGTTCGGAAAGTTGGTAAAACCGGAGAGGTGGGTTCATGAACAAATCCAGATTGAGGTCCAACGACCATAAACAAGACAATCACCGATAAGACAACAAATGCAACTTCCATGTCAAAAAATGTGGGCCGAGGGGAAGACGAACAACTCATCAAGTGCTTGTTGGCTTCATAATTTAATAAACTTGTAACAAGGAAATGTGAAGAATGGTGATTGATAGATATATTTGATATGTTCATTTTGTAATTCAAATGTATCTAAACCTATACCGGATAACATATTTACATGTATTTAACACATTGACGTTAATGAGAAAAGGGCAACGAATCCTATTTCAACATGGTATCAGAGTCTAACGATCTCTAAACCTATTCTATTCTCTTTTCTTCCGTCGTCGTGCATACGTTGGTGACACAATTGTGAATTGATTCAACTTCTTCACTTCTGCAGCACGCGCATACCTTTGCCTCCTATTCTATTCACATACGTTGTTGACACAGTTGTGATTGATTCAACTTCTTCACTTCTGCAGCACGTGCATACCTTTGATTCCTATTCTATTCCAATCACAACTCCTCCTTTCACAGATTAGGATCACTTTTGTTTCCTATTCTGTACCTGCGACTGCGTTTCGTTTTCTCCATAATCGCAAATCGTTTTCTCTGTACAAGGCTGCCATGGCTGATCACAAGCTTCATCCTGCCCTGCTCGTTCACAACATCAAGGCTGCTGTTCCGGTGACGCTGGAGATGGAGAAGGGCCACTACACCACCTGGTCGGAGCTTTTTAAGATCCACTGCAGGGTGTATGATGTCCTTCATCATATACTGCCGGACTCCGTCGCCGTGGAGGTCGATCCGGCTGCTGCTGGAGGAACGCAGGTGCTCGCTGCCACTGCCGATCCCGTCCTTGCTGATGGGTCCGATGCCGAGGACGTCTCCGAGATCGTCTCCGACTCCAAAGCTGCTGATTCCGGCGTCAAGTCCACTGCACCAGCAGCTGTTCCAACCTCGTCCAGCACCACGCAGGTTGTATCTCCGGTAGCTGCTTCCTCATTCCCGGCAGCAGGCTCACCAGGCACTGCTTTGTGGCGTCGTCTTGACGCTGCAGTCCTGCAGTGGATATACGGTACCATCTCTACTGATTTACTTCAAACTATCATCGAACCAGACACGACTGCTGCCCGTGCTTGGCATGCATTGAGCAATATTTTTCAAGATAACAAGCACTCCCGTGCTGTGTATCTTGAACAACAATTTGCGTCGATCCGGTTAGAGAATTTTACTTTTGTTTCTGCTTACTGTCAAGAACTTAAGAACTTGTCAGACCAACTATCCAATGTTGGGGCCTCTGTTTCGAACAATAGGCTCGTTCTCCAACTTGTGACAGGCCTTTCAGATGCTTATGATAACATTGCTACTATGTTACATCAATGTCATCCTTTACCTTAGTTCTATGAAGCCAGGTCCCGTTTGATTATGGAGGAAACTCGCAAGCAGAAACAGGCCACTGCCAGTGCCTTATCCTCCACTACAGCTCTTGCAGTTCATCATTCTGATGATTCGAGTTCTAAATTGCATGTTGAACATGGAACTCGTGGTGCTGATAATGGAGTACGTGGTGTCAAGAACCGTCGAGGACGTGGCCGGTCAAACAACAGGGGCGGCCGAACTCATGCTCCGAACTACCAGAATCGGCCAAGTCAGGCTCCTCCTACTCCATGGTCCCAGTGGCAGCAGCCACCTCCATACTGGAATGGTCATGCATGGACCGGTCCACCTTTCCCGTATCCGTCACTGCCATGGTCCGGCCCTTCTCAACCTCGTCCAGCATCTAGGCACCATTCAGGACCGCCTCAGCAGACCGGTATTCTGGGTCAGCATCCGCAGGCTCACTCCACATCCACCATGCCTACGGATATTGACCGGGCTATGCATACGATGACTCTTCAGCAACCGGATCCCAATTGGTACATGGACACGGGGGCTACCTCTCATATGACTGACAATTCAGGTAGTCTCGACTCTTATTTTAATTTTGGTTCAACTCGTCAGGTTATTGTTGGTGATGGGACACATATTCCCATTACCGGTTATGGTCATACCTCTTTATTACCTAATCATCCTGCTTTACGCCTGAACAATGTCATACATGCCCCCAAGCTTATCAAAAACCTTGTATCTGTTCGCCGATTTGTCACTGATCATAATGCTACTATTGAATTTGATCCTCTTGGTTTTTCTGTGAAGGATATTCGGACGGGCACTCAGGTTTTGAGATGTAACAGTACTAGTGAGCTTTATCCAGTCACTTCGTCCGTGTCTCTTGGTTCTCCCTCAGCTTTCACTGCTTTGTCTCCTTAGATTTGGCATTTCCGTTTGGGTCATCCTGGTGATCCGGTCTTCTCTTCTCTTCGTAGTCAAAATTTGATATCTTGTTCATCAAACAATAAACTGTCTGTTTGTCATTCTTGTGTTTTTGGCAAACATATTAAGTTGCCTTTTGTTTCTTCATTAAACACTACTCATGCACCATTTGATATTATTCATGCTGATTTATGGACTACTCCTGTGTTAAGTACTGCTGGTCACCGTTATTACTTATTGCTTCTTGATGATTATACCAATTTTTTGTGGACTTTTCCTTTGGGTGCTAAATCGCAAGTCTTTTCAATATTTACTATGTTCATTGCTTACGTTCGCACTCCATTCAATTGTTCAATAAAAAGTTTTCAATGTGATAACGGAAAAGAATTTGATAACTCATCATTTCATCAGTTTTGTGTTACAACAGGAATGGTTTTTCGATTTTCATGTCCTAATACATCATCTCAAAATGGTCGTGCAGAACGTAAACTACGTACTGTTAATAATATGGTTCGTACTTTGCTGTTTCATGCACATCTTCCCTCATCTTTTTGGCATCATGCCCTGCACATGTCCACCTACCTTCACAATGTTCTTCCTTCAAAATTACTGAATTTTTCCTCTCCAACTCAACTACTTTTTCATCGTACCCCCTCTTATCATCATCTCCGAACATTTGGTTGTCTATGTTTCCCACTACTTCCCTCTAATACAATTCATAAGTTACAGTCTCGATCACGGCCTTGTGTTTTTCTGGGTTACCCTTCTCAGCATAGAGGATACAAATGTTTTGATATTGCTAATAACAAAATCATAATATGTAGACATGTTGTCTTTGATGAATCGGCTTTTCCCTATTCTTCGATTTCTACCGATAATCCTGCAGAATACTCCTTTTTGGATGATCCTTCGCCTTCCCTGCAGCTCCACTATCAACTCAATCATTCACACCCTGCAGCTCCCATCACCGGCTCATTCACCCCGGCCAGCCCATCTGTGTCTTCGCCTACCCAGTCCAGACAACCAGTCTCATCCACACTTGCTGGGCCCACAAGTCCCAGTCGGTCCAACCAGCTCGTGAGCCCAACCTCCATCTCACCCAGCCGACCCAGCTTGGTCCCCTCGGATCTGCCGTTGCCTACAACTCCACATCCCTCACCAGTCTAGATCAATCCTCGTCCACCGCCACAGGTTCATCCTATGACCACCAGAAGCCGGACTGGTAATCTCAAACCTAAAGTCCTTTTTAATCTTCATTCTACCCTAGAACCATCCCCTATCCCGAAAAACCCTAAGCTTGCTCTAGATGACCCTAACTGGAAACTAGCAATGCTTGACGAGTTTGAGGCCTTAATTAAAAATAAGACGTGGGAGTTAGTTCCTCGTCCTCCTAATACTAATGTGATTCGGTCTATGTGGGTTTTTCGTCATAAAAAACGGTCTGACGGTTCTTTTGAGCGGCATAAGGCTCGTCTTGTAGGTGATGGACGCTCTCAGCAGGTTGGTGTAGATTGTGACGAAACGTTCAGCCCAGTAGTGAAATCGGCATCCATCCGCACAGTGCTCAGCCTTGCAGTATCGCGTTCTTGGCCCATTCATCAGCTGGACGTCAAGAATGCTTTTCTGCATGGTCATCTTCAAGAGACAGTTTATATGCATCAGCCAATGGGTTTTCGCAGTTCCTCCCACCCAGATCATGTGTGCTTATTGAAGCGCTCCCTCTATGGCTTGAAGCAAGCTCCTCATGCCTGGTACCAGCGTTTCACAGACTTTGTGTCTACCATCGGCTTCACCCACAGCAAGTCTGATCACTCGTTGTTCGTTTATCGTCAGGGGTCCAACATCTCATATCTCCTCCTCTACGTGGACGACATCATTCTCACCACCTCGAGTGATGCTCTTCGTTGCTCTATTATGGATGCTTTGGACTCTGAGTTCGCGATGAAGGATCTCGGCCCGCTGTCATTTTTCTTGGGTATGCTGAAGATATTATCCACAGAGCTGGTATGAGTTCGTGTTCTCCATCTGCAACGCCCGTGGACACCAAGGCCAAAGTGAGTGCAGACTCCGGTCCTCCTTTTGCTAATCCCACACTCTATCGCAGTTTGGCTGGTGCATTGCAATACCTCACCGTCACTCGTCCGGACATTTCATATGCTGTCCAGCAGATATGCCTTCACATGCATGACCCTCGGGACACCCACATGGGGGCGCTTAAGCGCATTATTCGCTACATACAGGGCACTCTGCATTTGGGTCTTCATTTGTACTCATCGAGCAATACTGACATGGTTGCTTATACGGACGCTGATTGGGCTGGATGTCCTGACACTCGACGTTCCACATCGGGGTACTGTTTCTTCTTGGGCGATAATCTCATCTCCTGGTCTTCCAAGCGACAACCTACCATTTCTCGATCGAGCACTGAGGCTGAGTACAGGGGTGTTGCGAACGTTGTTTCTGAATCTTGTTGGATACGTAACCTCCTTTTGGAACTACATTGCCCTTTATCCAGATCCACCCTGGTGTACTGCGACAATGTTAGTGCCATTTACTTATCCGGCAACCCGGTTCAGCATCAACGTACAAAACACATCGAGCTCGATATACATTTTTTCCGCGAGAAGGTTGCTAAAGGGCAGATTCGAGTTCTTCATGTCCCTTCCATGTCTCAAATAGCAGACATTTTTACGAAGGGACTCCCACATGTTCTTTTCTCTGATTTCAGGTCCAGTCTGAACGTCCTGCCTCCTCCCGTTCTGACTGCAGGGGTGTGATAGATATATTTGATATGTTCATTTTGTAATTCAAATGTATCTAATCCTATACTGGATAACATATTTACATGTATTTAACACATTGACGTTAATGAGAAAAGGGCAACGAATCCTATTCCAACAGTGATGGTTTTAAAAACCGTTCATCGGGAGCAATATCATTATATGTGCATACACAATCAATTCAAGATGACCTTGAAACAAATCAAAGACCGTTGGTCTAAAATCAACTAAAAAAGTGAAGAAATTCCATCGTACGGAATGATGTAAAAATGTTTATATCAGCATGAGTAATGTAGTTGACCGGAGAGGTAAATAAAGATAGAAGAAAAGCACACGACGCTGTCACACAAATACCTTAGAAGAACATATTTTCGCATATCAAAATTCTTGCTAATTCATACTGTCGTGAATCCGATCGTTCTGATCTTATATATACATTAATTTTGAAAACAGATTAATCATTCTCATTAACAATAGTGTCCTACATTGCTTTGAAACACCAACAATCAAGTCTCGACTGACATGAAAAAAGGGGTGGGAAATAAAACAATGGAGCTACTTGAGAGTTGAGACCCAATTAATAACATGAAGGTCTTGGCACGATTCATTGCGTACGCGGATAAAAGCGCATAGGCATGCCAAAAGCAGGCACCAAGAGTGGGTCGCTTATAACTTTTTCGTCCGGAATCACCTTCTCCCATCGGTACTTCATCACCACATTGTGCATGAACACTAGTATTTTTATCCTCGCGTACTCTCTCCCGGGACAAGCTCGAGGTCCTCCTCCGAATGGAACGTATGAGAAAGGAACTAATGGCCCGTTCCCTTCGAATCTCGACGGATCAAATTTCTCTGGCTCCGGGAAGTATTCTGAGCACTTATGTGTGGCATAGGCATTCCAATGTATCTGCATGTCATGTAAACAAAGACTCATCAACATATACACAAGAAGCATGCGCTCTGCAAGCAGTGGCAGAACTAGCTTTTTCAGTGAGTAGGGACACCGAAAATTTTCAATGTTAATATGTGGCTGTAAAAAAACAGAAGGGGCACAACTACGAAATTAGAAAGAATTAAGGGGTATTTTTGTAAAAAAACGAAAAACATACTTCAAAAAAAAAATTGGGGGGGGGGGGGGGGGGGTGCACGTGCCCCCCTGGTCACCATGTGGCTCTGCTACTGTCTACAAGTTCAGATAAGGCTAGGAAAGTTCTAATGGGAGGTCGATTCTCTGTTTTAGGTTTTATGGTTGGAAAATTAGGATTTTACAGCCTTTTGGCTTACTCGCTTTTCATTTTTGTACAATATGATAGTTAGACCTATTAGTTGTACTTGTCATTTTGGTTTGATCCAATTCAATCTCTGAATGAGTGAGATTTATAATATTTACTTTGCCGATCAAAACAAAAAAGCATGCGGTGAATACACCTGAATAATCAACTAAAATCAATAAATATAACAACTCGAAACCAAATATAACCATAATCCATAAATATAAAAATGAACCAAACACAAAATGATTGTGATACAACAAAATAACACATTTTTCATTTGAAATGTAAAAATCTAAGTCTCATTAATCTACCGTGGTATGTGACTATATATAATTTTATTTTATCAAATGTAACAAAATTAGATTAACTATATATACAAGATGGGTATGTGTGAAATTACCTTCCAGCCCTTTGGGACAAGAAACCCATCGTAGATGAAGTCATCAATGGCCTCCCTGAAAGTACCCGGAGTTGGTGGCAATAACCTTAGGACTTCACAAACAACGTTCCACGAGTACTTCATTTTCTGTATGTCCACCCAATTTAGAACTTCTCCTTCCTCTTTAGATCTCGTGATCTCCTCTTGCTCTATATATAAAGTAATTAACACATAGTAAGTAACATGTTAATTTTATTTTGTTTTGAAATTATATAAAATAGACCAGTTGTAGTTTTATATCTATACTATGTATAGTACACTTAAGAAATTGTCGGCTGCATATTTGTTGGCACAATCTTGTACGTACCAAACTATACGAATCATGCAAACAATGCTTAATTTATAATGCATACACATAAATTTATATATATGAGATCATTAACAAACTCTCACACGTAATTATGATCATAATATTTATTACATACCTTTCAAAACTTGATCGTAAACTTGAGGAATCTCAGCCAGAAACTTGAGGATATTGCAAAGAGTAGTGCTGATGTTATCGAATGCTCCGATGATCAGACCTAGGATCTTACTAGACGCGTCGTAGTCCGACAAGAGCTCTCCGTCATCGTACCTCTCCACGAGCAAGTGAGCCAATATGTCATGTTGCTTCGCACGTGGCACATTGTTCTCCACCATGTCGACCCTCCTCTTCACCACGATCTCCATGATCTCTCTCCGGAGCTCGTTGGCCGCGTTGACTGCTCGCCGGAACTTAGTCCCCGGGAGGTTCACGGGGAGCGCGAGAAACCCCGCCGAGACCGCGTTGAAGGGCTTGGCCAGCTTCGCCACCTGTTGAAGTTACTTATAAATGTTAGAGTCACACCCAACTAAAAAAAGTTAACATTTTAGTTGTGGAAGCCCGAACCTATTATATAACTGGTTAGTTTAAACCTAACCTTGTCTGGGTCGTCGGTGTCGAGGAACAACCTACAAGCCAGCTCAAAGGTGAACTCTTTTAGCAGAGCGTAGGTTTGGATCTCTTTGTGCTCGTGGCTCCAGTGTTGTTGCAAGTGTCGTTTCGTGGACTCGTCCATGATGGTAATGTAACGTTGGAGAGCGTCGGGCTTGACGAAAGGCGTGAGGATTCGCCTCATTCGCTTGCCTTCGTCGAGGGTGCTCGTCTTCTCGGAGTTGGAGAATATCTTCTGGACGGTTTTGGGCCACCAGGATTGGACGAGCTTCTTCTCGTTGGAGAAGAGGAACTTGTTGGCCTCGGCGGAGCAGAGGAAGACCATGTTCTCGCCTATGTAGGAGGTCTTGAAGATGTTGGTGGAGTACTTGATTTTGCGGTCGAAAATGAACCTCTCCGGAGCGCCCTTTTTGGCGTCGGAGAAGTAGGCTAGGGTTTCGCCGAAGACGGGGAGGCCGGTGCTGCCCGGGGGGAGGTCGGGGGAGGGAGGTTTGGACTTGGAGGAGAGGTGGTGGTGGAGAGTGGTGAAGAGGATGGCGAGGAAGAAGTAGAGAATTAGGGCAATGTAGCTTGTGGGATCCATGTGGTTTGTGTGCTGTGGGGTTTGTAGGGTTGGTTGGTTGTGTAACGAAGGGTTTGTGCTTTAGTTTGGAGTATTTATAGGGGTCATGTAGATTATGCTGGTTTTTTAAATTGCTATTCATTTTATTTTGTGGGAGGACTGGGAGTACACTTTCTAAGTGTTCTCTCAGGACTATATTTTTTTATTTAAGATCAATGTTTTATATATATTTGTCAGGTGGTGAATATCTCTTTACATTTTATTTTATTTTATTTTTGAGATCACACTAAATTTATTTGTTTGAGAATAAATATGGAGAATGGATTAGATTAAATTAAAATAAATTTTTCTATATTTTTCTATGATAAAAAACACAAAATTGTAATGTCTAATTTTATCTTGAAACGTTATTTGTTTAGATGTGATTGTCAACTATGAAGTACAACCACTATACCATTTATAGGGGTGGGCATCGGTCGGAGCCCGACAATATTTTCATTATCCATAACCCAAACCGGGAGGACCGGTTACTTGAAATCCATAACCGTCACCGCATCGGATTCCAACGGAAAACCTAAAAACCGACCGTGACGGAATCGGCCGGTTACGGTTTTTGACCGACTCATTGGGCTTTCTTTTGGGCCTTCAATTAAATCCCAAAATAGAACAAAAAACATCAATTTCTTAAAAAAAAAACTAGAACAATAAAACCAATTTACAACAAAAACACAATTAGTTATTACAACAAAAAAGTCTTTAATGGTGTCTAAAAACAAAAACGTTCAAGTTAAATACATTTCATAAACAATAAATAAATGATTAAAATGTATGTTTATTGAAGTACAAAGATTTAAATTCAAGTTCACTACAATCAAATAAATTTTAAAGTTTAAAATCAAATAAATTCACTAATACTAGTGTCTAACATTTAATTTATTTTAACTTAAACAATCAACTTACTACATGATTGTTTATAGGCAAATTTATGATTAAAAGTAAACTAATCTTCTATATTTTATCTTTATTATACTGTTAATCTAATACTGGTGTCAACATTTAATTTAAACCTCTTGTAATACTATAACCATCAAATTAGTAAAACAAAACATAAACATTTTCACATACACACCTAAAGTCGGTCGGTCGGTTTTTTACCGGTTTAGAAGATATAAAACCGTACCCACCCAAAATGATGTCGGGTTGATATTTTTTTAACCGTAACCATCGCCGGTGACTCCGGTTCGGGTGATTCCGGTGATGAGGACGGTCGGTGACGATCGGATATTTACCTAGCCCTAACCATTTATATGGAAAAATGGGTGAAGTTTAATAGTGTTTCAGACACTGTACGTGAACTCTATTGCATGCAAACTTTTAGGGCTATATCTCACGTGTAACAAAAACATGAAGGATAATATTAAGGTAAAAAATATGGGAAAGAAGTATTGGAGGAAATAACTAATTATAAAGATTATAACTACATCAAACTTTAATGTTTTTACTTGTGGATCCTGATATGACATGCATGATATATTTTATATTAATAATTTTATTTAATTTGATTGCTAATAAATATGATATGAGAACCTCACCATCTGTGTTTTCTTGTAGGAAACTTTTATTGATAATAGAACATTAGATCGGAGTGGAAGTTGTACTCCACGACAACAATATATAATTTCTGTAAATCCAATACTAAATGTAATTTCTTGATCTCACTAAACCTACATTTAATCAATAATTATAGTTGATTCCCATACTTTTAATGAACAAACCCTAGATTTGTTCATATTTGGATGAACAAACCTAAGATTTGTTTGTTCATATTTTGGAAGAACAAACCTCAATTTTGTTGATATTTTGGATGACAAAATCTAAGATTTTTTAATTTTGGATGAACAAATCCTAGATTTATCGGATTCTATTTGAACACATCCCACAATTTTAGATGCACCCATCTTTTATTATGGAGTTCAAAGAAATGGGGGTGAAAAATTCTTACCAAACCTTCTCCCTTCATCGTTCACCACTTCCTCTTCACTCTGGTTCTTCTTTCTTGAAACGCGACTCCAAATCTGGTTCTTCTCTCTTGAAACACGACTCCAACTCTGGTTCCTCTTCACTCGATCTTTCCCATTTTCAGGCCAAACAAGTCGGGACAAGAATGTCATTTACAAATTTCAGACCCTTCACGTGATTTTCACGTGTTCGATGACTTAACAACGTTGTTAATTTAAACAAAATTTTATAATTCATATAACACACGCCATCCTTTCAATTAATTTTTTTTTTATAAAATGTTAACTACAGTTAAGAGTTACAAATGACCTTTCTATATAAATCCGAAATCGACATTATCCCTTGAACAATCAAAACCTCCGAACCAGATTTAAGAGAAGGTCGGAGAAGTCAAGGTAGGGCCAGGTGCAGCAAATTGCATGGTGTGTCCGTTTTAAAGCCACGCACTATCAAAGTATCAACAACTCCTCCGCCCAAGTAACGAACCATTTCATGACTGTACACGACATCTTCACCAACAGTCCAACACGCGTCCTCAAAGTTACACGTGTCGGTTCTCCATTGGCCACATCACGTAACTTGACGTTACCGCTTGTCTGTATAGCATACGTTTCGTACTGTGAAGGCTCAACCGACTGGTCGCCTTTCGCCAACTACAACTCTACGTCTAGAAGATCAAGAGGCCGCGAGGAAGATTCCGCTGAAAACGACACCAAAAGCCGGTCGTATCGTCATTGTGTGCGTTGCGTTCACTTTGAATTCAAGTCCTCTATCTCTCGGTCGTTGATTCTGCGGAGGAGACTCGTACTCATTCCCGCACTTCAGGTCGGTATTTGCTTTGGTTTCTCCGAATCTCGATTATGCAATCTAGTTTCAGTTTCGTTATTTTAATGAATTTTTAATTTCTGTTCGATTGTCGCTATCTAGATTCCGTTTCGCATGTTCGAATTGATGATGTTTTTGACATGAATTATATCAAATTCATATGATTGTGCGTACGATGTAATTTGTTGTGCGAATTCTTTGTTTGGTGGTTGTTGGGTGAAGTTTCAGATTATGTTGATTTCAAGTCTGAAATTGAGGAAGTGTTTGTGTGGAATTGGTGATTTGGGTTTGTGTAGTTCATGGGGTGGTGAATTTGGAGGATCCAATTAAGTGCCAGTGATCAGTACTGAATGCATTTCTTAGTGGTGGGCAGATTTCAGTGAGATTTTACATGGCAATTTCTGTGTTATTGCTTGAAATGGGGTCTGTTGCACTTCTTAAATTGGGAATTAGGATATACAAAACTTAGTTGATCGTATAAGATATAATACTCCAACCGTTCCAAAATTAGTGTACACTTTGGTTTCTAGCGAACATTAAGGATTAGTGAAGCTAGTGCTCCTCTTTCCCATCATGTTTCATAGAGGAGAATTGCTGGCATTCAATACATAATTCACTTCTTTAAAAGGATAGTGGACACGTATTTAATTTTGCTCAAGGTATCAACTTAATATACTACTTGATAGGGTGGAATTCAATGAAGTTTGTGGTTAGAGGTTGAAAGTGGGTGGGTAGTAGTTAGTCTTCGGAAGCAAGAAGCTTGGTTCCATGAGGGTTTGCCTGTAGTGCTCGTGAAATGGAAAGTTCATAAGAAATGTATTATCCAGCCTTTTAATTGTATATTGAGAGTGGTGAATCATGGAGGTCCGTGCTATATGAGTGGGATTTGTGAACATTTACAAATGGAGGAATAATTATCGACAATCACTGAAAGAAATCACCATGATTTCTTGCCTCTTATGAAGATTTAGTTTCATTCCTATTTTTTAGTCAAATGTTTTGTTATTAAGTAGGCAATTTACTTTGTGACCATGTACACATGTATATGTATGGACTGTCCCCTCTCAATGAAATCAAGTTAGGATAATTTATCATTTCTTTAATGGTGGCATAGTTTGATTGAAATGGGTCTGTGTTTGTGGGCCTCCCCCTGCTTTAGTCCTCCGTGAACTCAGGCGCATATGCAGAAGTCCAGTCCTGCTATGATCCATGTGCAAGCGAGACTTGTGAGGGGGAGTCTTTTAAAAAAGCGCAAGTGTAGACGACACGTGAAGGGGATTGTTGAGATTGTAATCCCATATTGAATGAAAGTAAGACTAAAATGCTACTTATAAAGGTTAGAGTCACACACAACTAATAAGATTGACATTTTAGTTGTGGAAGCCCAATTTGATATAAATGACCCGTTTAAAACCAAATTTACATTATCTCCTTGGCAAGCTGGGCACTACAAACATACATGCACCAACTTGAGGGGGAGTATAGACATACATGCACCAACTTGAGGGGGGAGTATGGACATACATGCACCGGAGATTTGATTACTATCCTATTTCGCTTAGAGCCTTTCTTTACAATAATAAAGCTATGTTAAGGTAGCTCCTCATTAAGTGGATATAGTCATTGGGTTCCCTTTTAGTTGATAAGTAATATTTATCTTTTCGCCATTACCAATTGGTTTTGAGTTGGATGCTACAACAGAGTCTAAACCAAGGATTTTAAATCACAAAGAAATAGTTGATTTGCTGCACATTCGTTGCCTTTTCTCTCTGTACATAGTATGCTTATCTGTTTTTTTCATCTTTTTTATTTCCAGCAAAGTTCTCAGTACTTAGTTGTTCTTGGCCTGTTAATCCAGCCACTTGAGATGGGATGGGGAAATATATACAAAAGGCGCATGAGGGTTTTCACCATGGCTGTAGTAATTTACATGGATTATAAGGTAAAGTTCGTGGTTCCTATTCACTTCTTTGATATTTTATGTATGGATTATCATATTACCCAAGTGTTTGGTATCATTGAAGGCTATTGGGCAAAGAGAGAAATGGACTGCCAAATCCAAAAGAGCTCTTTTATGGGAAAAGGCTCATGAGCGGAATGCCAAGCGTGTTCTGAGTGTTATAGTAGAGTTGGAAGGTTTATGGGTGAAACTTGGACAGTACTTATCAACACGGGCTGATGTGCTTCCTCAGGCATATATATCCCTTCTAAAGCAGTTGCAAGATTCTCTTCCTCCAAGACCCTTAGATGAGGTTTTTCTCCTACCTAAATTTTTATCAACACAAAATGGATTTTCATATAATAGTATCTCGTTCCATTTTCTGTTGCATAGAGAAATATGTGACCATTCTTTTTGTATTATTAGAAAACATTAGAGCACACTATTCTACTATTCCCTTTTGCTCTCTCCCTCTAACAGTGGCTGGGAGTGGGTACACACATTTGTATATTTTCTACAATTCAGAGTCTCTATTTGCTTAATGACTAATGGTGGAATTCTATTTTTTCTTTCACAGGTTTGTCTGACCATACAGAAAGAGTTGGGACAAACTGTCGATGTTTTGTTCTCATATTTCGATAGAACTCCTTTGGCTACAGCATCAGTAAGACCCCTAGACTATAATTAGTAGTAGGAAATTGGCGCTTGCTTTTGTCAGGATTTAGGTAAGGTAATATTTGTGGGTATAAATTACAATTTTATGCAATTCAGATAGCTCAAGTCCATCGTGCAACTCTTACCAATGGGCAGGAGGTGGTTGTGAAAATTCAGCATGATGGCATCAAAGAAGTCATATTGGAGGTTTTACATTTCAAATTGTTCCAGTTGTTTGGATGAAACAAATTATAAACGTAGTCATTATTTTCGTTCTGAGCATACAATTTACTTACAGGACTTGAAGAATGCAAAATCTATTGTTGACTGGATAGCATGGGCAGAACCACAGTATGATTTTAATCCCATGATAGACGAATGGTGCAAAGAAGCTCCAAAAGAACTTGACTTTAATCATGAAGCAGGTATTCTCAGCTTTCATTTAAACTCTGAAATGAAAATATTTTACTTCAACTATTTGGAATTGGAAGAACGTTCATTGCTCTGTATAAAAGAATCTAGGTAGTTACAAGTTACCCTGATGAATCTAAAAGAATGCAAAGGAAAAAAAATATTTTGAGAATTCGTATAATTGGAAATACCTACTCCATGTTTGGGTATTGCTGTTGGACATTAGCCTTTTATTTTTAATACCCTCTTACATTACCATCTTTAGATTAGTCCCGACAAAAGAATGACTGTTCGAGCCTGCAGCTCCTCCCTAACACCAATTTTTCTTATTTCTCGACAAAACACCATTACCTTGAGATTTGATTTAAAGAATAATTTAATCATTTTACTGTGCTTTTGTAAGAATGTGTCTTTCTGTGTTTGTAGAAAATACAAGAAGAGTTTCTAGAAACCTTGGCTGCAAAAACAAATCTGACAATGTCAATTCAGCAAATCGAGTGGATGTCTTAATTCCAGATATTATCCAGGTATTTTGCACTAAACTTGTAACATGATCCCAATGATACAACATGACTGCATCAAACACAAATGTGCCACGCATTTTTAGAATTTTGTTATGTAGTCCAACTAATGTAATTATAAGATATACAGTCTTTACTGACATGAATCCACTTATGGTTTCTTCGTTCGTGTATGACATATGGATCAAGAGGATTTACAAATCTGTAAAAGCAGATAAATACATTGGAAAAAGTATGTTCCTGCTGCTTCCTTAATTATGCATTATAAGAAAAGAGTGAAAGTTTTTTGCATTTCTTGAAGGTAGAACTTTGTGTATGATTGATATATAAGTTATAACCTATAAGAGGCTTCCACCTGTATGCCAAAATTCTTCTCTTTCTTTTATCAGCAATAAAGCAGGAAATCCTAACCTAACGTGGTCTAAGATAACCAGAGGTTAACCTCTCACCTAACCCCTACCCCACACCCGCTCTCAGGCAAGTGACCAAGTGGGATTAAAACCTCTGATCTCAAGGAGATGAGAGGACTCACTTGACAACTAGGCCAATCTTAGTGGGCGCCTACATTCTTCTCTTTATGGATTCTCTATAGATCAATGCCCAAACCATGAATTGATGTTTTGCCTACCATTACTATATTCTGTTTTCTTTTGTAAATTTGTTTGTAGACTGATATACACACTAAAATTTCTTATATCATGTTAAAGTCTGACATCATAGATCAGTAAGTTGCAGAGGAGGATGTGCTTTGTTCATTCTGTTCAACTTGTTTGGCCCACATATTTTCTCACTTACAATGCAAAACAATACTTGTGTTCTGCACATCTTACTATCTAATTTGCTGGTTGCTTTGACAGTCAACAGAGAAAGTCCTCATTCTGGAGTATATGGATGGAATACGCTTGAATGATACTGAATCACTAGAAGCTTTAGGTGTAGACAAACAAAAGCTTGTCGAAGAAATAACTCGTGCATATGCCCATCAAATATATGTGGATGGTTTTTTCAATGGCGACCCTCATCCTGGTACTCTCTCTCTCTCTAGGAACTTTTGGGGTATTAGTCTGAGCATTATTTTTATAATAGATGATTAGTTCAAACGTGCCGCACACTCGGACTTAATTGATTTTACCTGTCAATCATTACAGGAAATTTCCTTGTGAGCAAGGAACCTCCACATCGCCCAGTTTTGCTTGACTTTGGGCTTACAAAAGAACTATCAACTCCTATGAAACAAGCACTGGCAAAAATGTTTTTGGCAGCTGTTGAGGTTTGTCAATATTATGAACTGATTTGCTAGTAAACACATATCATTAGTTAAGGTTCCTGGATGCAAAGTGAATATTTATTCAAGTTCGCATATATTTTCTAACAGCACAAAGTCACTGAAGTTTCTTAGACAACTCTAGATCTTGATCAGCGGACCAAACTTGTAGAAACACATCCTATAAGCATTGATAATTCAGTCTATAACATGCCGATAACACTTCGCCCGCGTCTCCCTTTTACCGTCACAC
This sequence comes from Erodium maritimum, assembly GCA_963921825.1. Taxonomy (NCBI): domain Eukaryota; kingdom Viridiplantae; phylum Streptophyta; class Magnoliopsida; order Geraniales; family Geraniaceae; genus Erodium; species Erodium maritimum. The sequence continues at coordinate 7,591,081 of OY997588.1, read as the reverse complement.
CATACTGACTTGTGAAACCCAAAAATAAAGTTAAAGGCCTAAAAAATAATGAACTTTTGGAATGATATATTTTATAATTTGTATTTTTTTTAAAGATAAATCACATATTACTAAGACAAACGGGTTTGGACTTGTACCCACATTTGCTATATCATGCGAATTTTACAAACACATCTCATGAAACATATCCCATGATTGAGTCTATGACATTCACATAACAATTCACTTGTGCCTCTCTTTTTCCGCCAAGCAATCTATTGGTATTTATCTTTTAGTTTCAGCATTTATTCGATATTATTTTTGTATACTGAAATGTTTGTTGGACTTTTTCTGACAGGGGGACTTTGTGGCCCTTCTTTCTGCTTTGTCAGAAATGGGACTTAGGTTGCGGCTTGATGCACCAGAGCAGGCTATGGAAATTACAACCATATTCTTCCGTAACTCAACTCAAGCAAGTGAAGCTCAAGTGAGTGTTTAATTCTTGATTCTCAAGTTCTTTTCAATTTAAATAAGTTATATATTATACTGAACTATCTTTTGTTTATATTTTAAAATTTTGTTAGGAAAACATGAAATCATTCGCAGAGCAAAGAAAGAAAAATATGAAGGCTTTGCAGGAAAAGATGAATCTCAGTGAAAAAGAAGTTAAACGCTTTAATCCTGTAAGATAGGGTTTCTTCGATATGTTGTCACTTCTCAGTATTTTATTCATGCTTTTTTTATTTTATCTTAACAAGCTTTATTCCAGGTTGATGCATTTCCAGGTGATATGGTAATATTCGGGCGGGTACTTAATCTTCTGAGAGGTTTGATATAGGAACCTTTATTGTTTCCATCATTCTGTTAAGAAAAAAAAAAAACTTATTTTGATCTGGTGTGACTTGAATATAGGGCTATCTTCTACACTGAATGCTCGCATTGTTTATATGGATATCATGAGACCGTTCGCAGAATCTGTTTTAGAAGGGTAATTATCTCACTAACCTCGTCATAGAACTATTGTTTAATCTTTCCACTTCACTCTTTTTAACATGTGAATTCACTTTCCAGAAGCATTAACAAGGGACCGGTCATGAATCAACAGTGGATCTATGATACACCTGTCCAATCCAGTGTAGAAGCCAAGCTCAGACAGCTATTGGTCGAGTTGGGTAATGATGATAAAATTCTTGGAGTTCAGGTATGCGAGTAAACATTTGTATATTCCTCTAAAAACCAGATATTTTATTGTTTGTAGTACATAGAGAAAATGAGAGGAACTGTTCAAAATATATTGGTGCATGCGTTGCAGCTATCTGGACATTTAGCATCCTGTGCACCAAGCCCATGGAGGATAGTCTGTCAATTAGTGACATATTTTTGGAGTAGTGTGGCGGGTTTCTAGGCTGGTTAAGTAGATATTTTGTGTTTTGTCTTTTTCAAGCAAGCCACCCTTAGACTTTGGTTTTTATTGTTTTATCCAACTTTTTGAGTGGATACAGTGCTTCTTTGTACTGAAATTCTTATTGATGGTGATGAAATGACTACTAAGTTTGGTCATTTCTAATTTTGATGCAGGTATTTGGTTTTCCCAAAAGAATTTAAGTTGATCAATTTTAATAATTTTTCTTTAGGTATGTGCCTATAAAGATGGGAAGGTAATAATTGATACTGCTGCTGGGATGCTTGGTAAATATGATCCACGTCCAGTTCAGCCTGATAGCCTTTTCCCTGTATTTTCTGCAACAAAAGGCATCACGGCAGGAATGTTACACTGGCTGGTTGATAATGGGTAAGTTACACTACATATCTTACCATCTCCCTTGGACACTGTCAGTTTTATGACTGTAATTACGCAATAGTGGATTGAATCAACAAAAAACATTCTGAAATACATACCAACACAATATTTTTGTCTTAGTATGTTTGTGTAATTGACCAAGGCGCCATCCTTATGTGCCTCATGTGCGTTCTCTGTATATGTTGATGTGAAGTTTCATTCGTTCTATGAAGTATGATTGGCTGCACATATATTTTTAGTGGATATGTTAAAGGAACTATCGTGATAGCCAGTCTATCATCTGGCCAGTGGATGAACTGTAAAGGCTTGTAGCCAAGTCAAGTTATTATTATTATTCATAAATTACATTATGATAGCATGAATACTTTAGATGATTAATACATGATTGAACTATTTGTAAGACTGAATAAATAATTTTCTAGTTAGCTTCTGAGCATCGCCATCAACCATAGGTGTGACAATAAGAGCTACTTATCTTTGTTTCACTGTGACATCACTGGCATGTACTTGCTGATGTGGTTTTGTATTTCCACAAGTATGGTTTAATGATGTCTTTATATATACTTTAATTGGCCAGTTACCATCTCTGAGCATTTCATCTTGTAGAAAACTGAGGCTTGAGGAAAATGTTGCAAACGTGTGGCCCGGTTTTGGTTCAAATGGAAAAGATCTCATAAAGGTACAAAGTTTCCCCTTCTATGTTTGTAAAATTTACTGCATCCATTGCCATCTGAAGTTTGCATCCACTTATCCCATTATTGTTTTTCTTTTCCAGGTGCATCATGTTCTTAACCATACATCTGGTCTTCACAATGCCTTAGCTGACATTTCTAGAGAAAGCCCTCTTTTATTGGGTGATTGGGATGAATGTTTAAATCGCATTGCTTCATCCACGCCTGAGACACAACCTGGCCAACAGCAGCTGTATCATTATCTGTCTTTTGGATGGCTATGTGGTGGGCTTATTGAGGTATCATTGCTTATGTATATCAAATACTAGATGGTTTGTGTGTCTTTTGCATTTAGGGCCAACATTAGCTTAAGTGATGTATTTAAATCCTGGAAAAACAATTTAGATGACTGGACGGACTATATAAAATCATCATGGGGAGAAGTCAGTCTAAATCTTATAAACACTTCCCTCTTCTTGTCCATTAGTTATACGATGAACAAAGACAATTCCTGGCAAAGGAGTTGAAGGCTTGAAGTACTATTCTATTGCACTTTCTGGAACTTTCCTAATATTAAATAAGAAACTAGAAAGAATGAAAGGAAATAGAAAGAAAGCGGTTTGATTGGTCACTGTATAAAGTCAGAAGACTGAGCTTCATGTTAGTCAAAGATAATAGTCCGTACATTTTGCGCCCTAAAACTCTCTCTCCCTCTGAATCAGAGAGCTTATGTTCTGTGTTACTATTTGTTTATTTTTATTTGATTCATGTATCTTTGAATCAAGGGTTAGTTACCTTTTGTACCCCTTTCGAGTTGGTAACACACCTTTAGTACCCCAAAGTTTTGTAACGTTCAATAGGAGTCCTTACGTTTCGATAACACGCCTTTAGTACCCCTTATGAATTGGTCACAGATCATTTAATACCCCTTATGTATTGGTAACAGAACAATTACATGCCTTATGAATTGGTCATAGATAATCAAAATGGCGTAAACTTGACCAAAATGTTATCCAGTGTGTTACCAATACATAAGGGGTACTAAAGGTAATTAACCCTTGAATTAATGAAGATTGCTCAATCACTTGAATAAAACTCTTAACTGTAATTCTGAACTTTACTTTCACTCAAAGCTACATAATGCTTGTTGTAATGGCTTTTTGTTTGGGCAAAACAGCACGCATCTGGGAAGAAGTTCCAAGAGATTCTCGAAAAAGTATTCATCCACCCCCTCAATATTCAAGGCGAGATGTACATTGGAATTCCTCCAGGTTCGTTTTAAGCCATATAATATGTATTTTTTTTTATCTTCCCTCTTCACAACATTCAAATAACAAGTACATGTGAGCTCATGCACAACCTTATCCTTTGCTCTTAATAATCGTATTTTTTCAGGCGTGGAGTCTCGACTTGCCACATTAACGGTAGACATGGACGATCTCAGCAAGCTGTCATCTATCGGGAATCGCAATACAGATCTGCCCTCAACCTTCCAGCCAGCGCAGATTGCCCAACTTGCCACCTCTTTGCCAGCTCTGTTCAACATGCTGCAGACTCGCCGGGCAATCATACCAGCTGCTAACGGGCACTGCTCGGCCCGTGCTCTTGCTCGCTACTATGCAGCCCTGGCTGATGGTGGTGTGGTCCCACCACCACATTCTTCTCCTTCCACACCACTACTTGGAAGCGTTCCCCACATCCCCAAATTTCCATCCCTCAAGAACTCGAAAAAACACAAAAGCAACGGCCGAAGTAAAGGTAATGGACGGAATCCAAAGATGAGCGGAAATACAAGTCATTGTAGAACTGGGAGTGAGAGTTGTAGTATAAGAGAAGGAGAACCATTCTTACAAGCAGAACTCAAAGGAGAAAATGCTGGCAAGATATTTAGTAACACGAGGATTCGTGATGCATTCATGGGTGTTGGAGAATATGATAACTTAACCTTGCCCGGTGGGAGATTTGGGCTAGGGTTTCGGAGGGTCAAGTCCAAGGAAGACACTATTATTGGGTTTGGACACTCTGGCATGGGCGGATCCACTGGTTTTTGTGATATAGAAAATAAGTTCGCTATATCTGTGACAGTGAACAAAATGTCTTTTGGAACTGTGACTGCAAAAATCATTCAGTTGGTTTGTTCAGAGCTAAACATCCCCTTGCCTGAGGATTACTCTAGTCGGCTTGGCATCGAGGGGTCTGGTGTAGGACCCAGCTCCGAAAGACCTCTGATTAATTGAGTTTGGGAAATTACTTACAACACACTGTGCTGTCAATATTTAGACACTGGGATGTATATCATGTCCGCCACCACCAGTACCTCCAGGGCCTAGACATTGAAGGCGGACTCAGTTTATACTTGTTATATATATAGTTATACATGAATTGTCATATGTTGTCGGTCATTATTGGATATAGAAGGACGTGTTTTTTTCCATCAGTCGAAACAAGCAGATTATAGCAGAAGCCTACATTCCGACTTAGATCAAAGGTACATTATTCTAACTTCACTTAGAAGCATGCTGGTACCCTCCAAGTCTCTGTAACTCATTCTGTTTATGCGTCTTTATATCGGTAGCTCTAGTTTTGAAAACCCATTTGGATTCTGTTTCTACTGTCATTGATGATTAATTTTGAGCACGATGAACTCAATAATTTTGAATCTGATCTCAGTTGCATATCTTGTGTGTATTGAGTAAGAGCAGGAAAAGTACAGTGCATCCACGTGATGCTTCACTGTTTGTTTAATCAGAGCCTAATTAGCTCATAATTATTTTCACGGGAACGCGGTTTCTGTACATCCTCACATGCTTTGTAAATTAGCTGGAGAATCATTTATTTATTGGTTGGAGATTCTGATGGTTGACACATCTCCAACTAATTTTATTTTAGCATAGCAGTGTCATTGCGAGGTGTCTTCTAGTTTAGAGAGAATGGGTCCATCAAGGAGGAGCTAGGTTATAATCACTATTTGTGCACTGTTATATCATATTTGTGAATTTACTCATTTGCTCATAGGGTTACTATATCAAATTTAGAAAAGAACATGAATGGTAAAAATATAAAATTTTAAATGTATTTTTGTATTTGAAGTCATCCCTAATTATCATCGGTTGTGACCAGAAGATGATTTTTAGAGAAATGGTTTTCTGATGTCCCTTCTCTCCAGTAACTTTTTTTTGAAGAAATAATGCTAAATTTTTATATATCAACGAGATGTACATATGTTCAATAAACGTAAATGACAGCCAGTAACAACACGTAATAGATTCCAGATTGAAACAAAAAACAGTGCAACTAGTGTGTACTTAAAGTGCAATTAGTCATAGCCACTATGGTGTCCTCTTGAAAATCTGTAGTAACTAATACACCTTACTTGGGTCACCTAAAGTTTCGAATTAAGTGAGATGTTTTTTTCCGAAAGCTAAAAAAGAGTGTTTGTCATATATTATATATCACGTGAAGATATACATATAATATGTTGAAATGCACAAAACAAACGATAATATTATAGACTAGACTTGCTGAACAATAATATTACAGATTCAGACTGAAACAACGTAACATAGTACATACAAATAATACAATATACATGCACAAACCCAGACCTCTTCAGTGAAAGATAAACTTTGGACCAATGGGATGTCCCCTTGAAGACAGGTGAGTATATTTCTTGGGACTAGGTGTGTCTCCCACTTTCATGTTAATAAAAAAAACTAATATGAGGAGTTTTTTTGGGGAGGTTAATTCACCTCATTATTGAATCAAATATATATGAAACTTTACATATAAGCTCTTAATGTTACAATAAACTGACATGGAGTGAAAAAAGATGTGAATTGGATCTAGTCATGTAGAGGTATGTAAACAGTAATGGCCAATGGGTTATTGATTGGGTTGACTGGGATATGCTTACAGAATGAGCAACTGGGTTTGCATCCACTATGATTTGCATTTGGATCTGGTTACATATCAGATCAATATTTATTTTATACTTTTATTTTCTACATTTTACTTACAATCATGAAGATAGATCCTCCAATTCTTTCTTGTTTAGGGCAAAGAATTCCAACTATTATCCATTATTGTTAGATTAAGGAATATTAATAAGAGGGTGGTAGTGCTAGCCTAGCCCACTTCTCCAGAAAAACACAACAATGACATTATGAATTTCTTTTTTTTTTATAAATTCTTTTCTATTCTGTCTTGTCTGATCTGATACACTGAACCATATTCTATAGAGCAGAAAAATAGAACAATAGTATCCACCAAAATCTTAGAATTTTTAATTCATTTGCCAGCTCTACAATCCTATACAGAGACTAATCACCCACCCATATGTTTAATCGACCAATTACTAGTATTTTAATGTTCTTGTCCACCCTTCTCTCCTCGTTATTATTTGTATATAACATGGATTACAATATAGGTATATTTTCAGAGTTGCGTATGTGAGTGAGTGGGACGGTAAAAAAAGGACTTGAATATGATTTTAAGGTCGATTGACGCTGAGGTGAGTCATACGACAACCATCGAAGTTGCAGAGGGGGGACCGAACTAGATCGGAAGACGCTTCATTAGTGACGGGAGGAAGCCAACATCGCGATAACTAACAACGGCTTAAAAGGGACTCGAGCAAAAACCCCTTCAAAACACTCATATGAGAAGTGCAGAGGAGAAGATATATAAAATAGATAAGCATAACTATAACATAGACCATGATTTTTCTTGTACAACGGTAAAGAGCTCTTAGGCAAGGGAGCCAATTTGCCCAACTATTCTTTGACTACATCTACTGTCTAAACCTTGCTAAAAGGCCTACTTGTCTAAAGAAAAACTCTCCTTGTATGTCCCTCATGATAGATTTTCGAGTAAGCAAAACGAATGCTTTTGTTAAGATAAATCGTCATATGAGTTAGGTATTGATTCTCCCGAAAGCTCCAACCCTTAAGTCTAGTCTGGCAACCAGGACCCATGCCCCTCATACCGCTACTAGAAAGTCGATTCTCTAGTCCATACGACACAGAGCGCTCCTTACCCCCAATTCGTACAAAAAAAGAAAAGAATTCTTCTCCAATCGGAAACGCTACCGGTATGACAACTCTTTTCCTCTTTCGACTTGCATGTGACGTATAACCATGACCAGAGTATTCAGTCTTTCAGTAAGAGTCGTACAACTCAGCTAATTCAGAGCCAGAGTATGGAGGAATCCTTGTCTATTCTATATAGGATCTTTCTTTTCCTTCGTCTAGCACCGATTTTGGATAAATTGTGTTGGCATGTGCCTCCTTCAATTTTATTTTTAAAATTTTGTTACTTGATATTTGATATGTTTTTCAAAAATACCCCTTTAAATTTTTTCTATTTTTCAGTTGTCTTCCCCTTAAATTTTTGAAGGTTATGTATAGCCTCTCAAACACACATTAAGTGCTAGGTGTTTCAAAAAAAAAACAAATCCTCTGACCTCTCTCTACCTTTACCATCTAAACCCTAACCTTTTCTTTGTCCGTCGTCTCCGGCGTCTTCTCTGGTCTCCACCGGAGCCAGTGAGGACGCCGGAGGTCTACCTTCCTTCCTTTTCCTTTTCATCTCTTCTTCCCTCGGTTCCCTCTTCCGGCGTGGCAGTTCGACGGTGTTCTTGTCAGATCTGAGTGGGAGCTTTTTTCTCCACCATCCATGGTGGGGATGAAGCTGATCTGGTCTTGACTGCCTCTTGTTGTTTCTTCTTCTTACACCGGAGGCTCTTTGGTTCGTAGCAGTGTAGTCTCCTCTTCTGAGTCACCAGCGTCTTCTTTGTTCTCGGTGGTTACCGGGCCTCGTCGGAGAGATCTGGCCTCCTGCGAGGGGTTTTGGCTATTATTGGCCTAGGTTTTGAAGATCCGGTGATGTGGGTGGGGATCTCCAGTCGTGGCGTTTCTTGGAAGCTCTTTGGTGGTGGTGGGGATCTGCTGCGTTTTTGGGGATTCGGTCGCTGCCTCCTCGCTCTAATCGCTTCTGGGGCGATCTCTTTGTCCTCGCGCTTCTCAGTTTCTGACGTTCGATACCGGTTTCAGCAGTGGGACTTGCTTCTTCTTCGAAGATCGGGTGTTTCAGGTTCGATTCGTCACTCCTTGTCCTTGCCCTGAGAGTTGCCGTGTGTGGTTTCTCTCAGGTAGATCCTTCCTCTCTTGATCCCCCTCCTCTGATTTCGATCTATTTGTTCCTTTTCTCTGACCCTGTTTTGGCGGAGACTCGACGCCCGTGTGTCTGGCGTCGTGAGTTGGGCCTTGTGCCATTGTTACAGAACTTAATAGGTCGGGATCAGTGGGTACTTTACCGATGTGGTGTTGGCCACCGGTGTGTCGGAGTTCTCGTGACTCCGGTGAGTTTTGGGGTTTTGAGTTTAGAGTTTCTGGCATTGGCTGGGTGGTGCTTCTGGGTGCTGTGGAGTTGTCGGCTTTCCCATTTGCAGAGGAGTGCGGTTTGGCTGGAGCTAGGTTTCCCTTTCTCTCTTATTCAATCGCCAGATCTTCTGTTCCCGACCTGGTTGGGTCGGGGTCACTCGGTCCTTTTGGGTGTTGGCCCCCGAGTTGATTGTTTCGCCTTGTATGGCATGTTCTGAAGTTCTGGTGGGAGAATTTGAGGGAAGGGTGTGGTGGCGGCCGTTTCGTGGGATAGGTTTGCTTTTGGTGCCTACTGTTGTTTTGTTGTTGGTTTTAGTTGTACTTCATTGTTGGTATCTGGGTTTTTAGACCGTTAATTTTTAGTTGGTTGTGGGTTTGTAGTTTTACCCTTGTTTTGTTGCCGTTTAGGCTGGTTGTCCCTCGCTGCACGGTTGTATTGGTGTTAGTTTTATGGTTTTGACGAGCTGCGACTCGATCCTAGGTTGCGTATTGGTGTAAAATCTGGGGAGATAGCCCCTTGTTGTACCCATTCATTGGGTTAGTTTCTGTGTTGAGGTGCCACTGACATTCTCGTTGTTGTTTGAGGGAGTACCCTTGGCCATGTTTTCGATTTGAAAACATGGTTTTTTATAAAACAAAAAACTTGCTGATAAAAAAAAACATTAAGTGCTAGATCAGTATGGGGTGGCAATGTTGCAATTATCATAGAGTCCAAGGGGCTAATATCATGGGTTGCAATATATAAGGAAATGAACACACTCAACCCAAAGCAATTCAACCTCCTAATCCTCAGATCTCTTACATTCTTTCATTCATTCCACAATTCAACTCTCCAATTCACATCAACAAAGTCCAAAACACAATGGGCATAAGCGGCATGTGCCAAAGACTCATCCTCGAGCTCAAGGCCCTACGAAGCCCCTCACCATCACCATCACCCGCTGATCACGATCACGCCTCCGAACCTAAACCCACATCAAACCAGAAACAGGCCGACGAGCTGACGATCAAGGCCCTGACGGCGGTGTTCGGGATGGAGAAGAACGGCAGGATCAAGAAGGAGAGGGCCAGGAAGGTGGTGGAGAAGCTCGGCCTCATCTACGGCTCCGGGGAGGACAAGTCCGGCGGCTTCGACCTCCCCGGCGTGGAGGATGAGGTTCCCGTCGACGAGGTGCTCGGAGGGATGGAGGAGGAGTCCGAGAGGCAAGTCCTGCTCCGGGAAGCCTTCAAGATCTTTGACGAGGACGGTAACGGCTACATTGAGGCTGTGGAGCTCAAGAGGGTCCTTGACTGCTTGGGCCTCATGGACAAAGGTTGGGACATTCTTCAGATCGAAAAGATGGTTAAGGTTGTCGATTTGAATCTCGACGGCAAGGTTGACTTTGGAGAGTTCGAGTTGATGATGAGCTCATAATAATCAATAATATTGCTTCAATTTCTTCTTCTTTCTTTGTAATTGTATAGTCTTTGATGGTAATAAAATGTGTCTCAATCTTTTCTTATGCTTTCTTCTTCAACAGGATTTAGAATAACAATTTATAATACATATTGCGGTCATCAGACTCATCAGTACTAGTCCGTCCTGTAGTTAAGTAAGGTTAGAATAAACAATTTTGTTGTTATTTGTGTTTGTAATTGTTTAACGGTTTTTAGTTATACCCCTTGTATATGTTTGTTGCGCTCTATGATGTAACTTAGTTATTGCATCACACGAGCTATGATCTTTAAAAGATGATTGTTGGAGTCATAGACTTGTTAAATAATGTTTTCATTTAATCACATTTTAGCATAGTACTTTCAAAAGTTTTATAAAATGCTTGTTTATATGAAAATGAAGTTCATTGGTGTGACTTTTTTACACACTTCTCAAATTATTTGACTAAAATTGACTGAATTTTGTATGGGTTTGACTTACTATCTTTACCTACATACTTTATGATTATTCCTAACAGATCATAATATTCCATTCATTAAAACTCTTAACACTTCCCTAAACCCCGTTTCAAAAGAAAACACTTCCCTAAACCCACATCAGAAATCTAGAGGGAATGCAATATTTCTAAAAACAGAAAAAAGAGGCAAATAAGAGTTCGTAAACAACATATATAGAAGGTTAATAATTAATCCTAAGGCCAAATCTCAGACACACAACTGACTGTGTCGCTGATGATCCCATTGTTGTTGTTATTGACATTTTCTCCACTTGCAATCCTCAGAGCTGCATAAGAGGCAGAGTCGTGATGATCTCTTCCGACAGTGATGGTCGGAGACACCACCCCGCACATGTTGTTTGTGCTCACCTGATGTTGCTGTAATGACCTTATGTTGCTCTGAAGTAGTTGATTTAAACTGCTCGTTAGTGACCCTCTAGCAACCATATCCTCAGCCAACTTCACCTGAAACAAATCACAAAACAACATAAATCGCTTCCTCGATCAAAACTGTTTTGTAAGCATATTGATGTCTTCGCTCATCGGATTTAATTTTGAGGTTGTATCAGGCTTTAACATGATATCATATCTGAGGCCTCCTGATCTTCTCATATCCAAGTAACCAATTGATAACTCGGGTTTTTGGATCGAGATTTAACTTAAAGAAATGAAGTGACTTATAAATGAAGTGATTTAATCGTGCTGTGGTATGTTTAAAAAGTCATAATACACAAAGAATAAATCAATGGAAAATAAACACAAACATATCACACATGTCCAACGTTATAAAACCCGATCCAAATGTGGTGATATGATCCGTATTTTTAGAAGTGAAACTCTAAAAGTACTAGACATGGTACTAAAAATTATATAACCTAACCTACCTTGGCCCTCAAAGCTTCGACATCAGATTTAAGAACACGATTGTCAGTGTCAGCGTCACGAAACTGATAAGTAGCACCAGTAAGCTGCTTGAAGAGAGCGGCATTTTCTACCCTTAGTTGATCCACCTGCAACTCAAGATCCGCCACGTGGGCTTGCTTTCTCCTCCGAGATCGCCTTGCTGACTCCCGATTCGAAACCATCCTATAGATATAAACGTCACAAAATCACGCGACTCGATTGATAAAGTTGACTTTTTAATCGTAAATTCGTATTTAATTTTAAAATTTCAAGAGTACCTACCTTCTAATACGTTTGAGGACAACAGGATTGCCGCTTTGTTCACAAGCGCCGGCTTCGATCTCCAAGTCTTCATCGTCGGAACTGCTCTGGTTGCTCTTCTTTGCTGGCTCCTTAGCTGATGTTGGGCTACCAACTGATCACAAATCATTCATATTTTAATTAATTTAAATTTAAAACGTACCATATATAATTTTTGAAATTTAATGTTAATTATGTGTACCACAGATTGAAGACTGAGAATCCATGGTTGCGGCTGAGATGTTGGAGTTTTCGTTGGACATGATGAAATTTTGTGACCACACAAGGGTGTCTACTATTCCTCCATTGCTTAAAAATCCATTCATCGTCTCCTGCATCAAATTTATATATATGCATCATATCAGAAAATTTTAAATGTGTATTTTTGTATTTTCGGGATAATTACATTTAACTATTCTACCTAAAAAACTCGTCTTTATGGTATCCTACGTACCTGATTTTCACGTTACTCCCTGTCTTTTTAAAGTAACTAAATTTTTTTAAAAACTTAGGGTATCATCCCGACAATTTTTCCAACTAAGCTAGTTAAGTAAAAACGGCGTAATCTTTAATTTTACATAAATCAACAACAAAAACATAATCTATAATAAAGTATATATAAGCTCATATCAAATAAATAAATGATGAGATATAAGGAGGGATTGAAGAGTAAGTACCCGGTCTTTGAAACCAAGATCGGCGTAGCAAACATCACCGTAAAAGCCATCGGAGGCATCGCCGAACTTGTCATCGTCGGGACTCTTCCTTAAGAACTCCTCGAGAGCCAGCTCCGACGGACTCCTCTTCATATTGGCAGACCCACCGGTTAGTGACTTCTTCTCTATTTATAATAACTTCAAGGTCGGAGAGCAAGAGAAAGCCATATATATATATATATATATATATGTAGTGGATATATTGCTAAAGAAAAGACACTAAGGCCTGAGAGGGACTGAAATGTAGTGGACGCCACATGAACGTGAAATCCTCTTTACTCCCTTTATCAACCTATTATTATCACGTTATTACAATGCATTTTGACGTCCAGAACTTAATGGTAGACTTTGGTTGTCAAATTCTCTTAAGCTTTAACGACAATATGATATTGTGCAACAATTAAGTGTTTATCATTGAAATCATTAATATACCATTTTGATATTCACACATACACATTGCAATGGTCCGATTAATCCTCAATGATTATATTAACACGTGATATTTTCGTATGTGTCTTTAAAGATTATAATTCTAAATCTATTAATATATGATGTTTTTGGTTGTTAGTAAAATCTAAAAACACATTCTAGAACAATATTGTAATTATATATTGTATGAAACTTTCATAGGGCATGTACATGCACTTTTGCTTTTGATTGAAAGTGTAGTGATCTTAGGGACGAAGCAATGTTGTAAAGCTAGGGGTCCAAAGTTCTTTTTCTTCGGACTGAGAGAAAAGTTTTATTAATGATTATTTATATATATATGTTTACCCTTTAGCTAATATGGGCATGTATAGAGGTTTATGGCTTTTGCTCTCCAAGTTTGACAATAATTTGACACCCTTATAACAAGAAAGTCTAAATAAAACTTCATGAGACTATACAAATAACAACGGTATGATATGGCCCTTTTGTAAACACGTCTCAAAGACACGATACGTTTACGTTTTTAATTAGTTTGATTATACCATGTTAATTTTATTTCGTTCCGCCACAAACTCATCTAGTAAGCCGGGAGCTCCATTGCATTAAATAGGAGCAGTTTGTTAAAACTCCAAATGAGTTTAGCGGTTAATAATTCAAAGTGGCCATCTTAATCAACAAACTTGCCGTCTTTGTCCTAGCTTCCCCTTCTCACCCCAACACATTCCTTGTACCCTACGCAACTCCTCCCACAAACACACACTTAAAATATGTACAAGTTTTCACCTTTTATTTCCACTAATGCACTCGGCCTTTTCAGTTTTGCTTTCCCTCTCCTTTTTCCTTTATCATCACCTAATACCTAATTTTCTAGACATAAAATATGAATCGAAATGTATGATTTCTTGTTATGGGTAAAGGGGGTGATATTCTAGGGGTTCATGCGGGTAGTGCTTGTAGAGACGCGCTTCTTAAACCTCTAAAACGGAAGAGTCGGCCTTCTAAGCACTTTTCAGATTACTAAACTGCAACATGTAAACTAAGAAATCGATCTCTGAGTCGTGAAAGGCGCGTTGTCCCTATTGACTCTTGGAAGCAGGTCGCAGACGCTCGAAACGCTCAACTAGGTCAGCCTGCTCAGAAGAATTTCGACGATCTGAATCTCACTTCGGAGGGTGAAGAGTGAGTCACCGACGAGGGTTGATTCTGTTTATTACATGTTTGGTTTTTTGAGGACTTATATTCTCTTGTTTTCGGGGTTAGGCCCCGTAGCTCTATTCGAGAACTCATCTGTAACCGTTGCCTCTTACCTTGCTTCTTCTTGAATCAGGGCATTCCGGTTCCTATTTTATAATTGGTCTTATCAATAAATTTTCGAGCTTATAAAAAACAAATGTATGATTTCTTAAAAAAATAGTAACAATACAATAATATTATAATTTAATTACCGTGATTAAATCAAATCAGATGAAATCAATTATATTTATTTTGATTTGTTTATCCATAACATCATTCTTAAGTTGACCATGAAGATTCGTAATGGTCAACTTAAAAAGAATACCATAGAACGATCACTTCACATGTCTTTGGATGGCTCGTCTACACTTCTTAGAGCTTATGATGCAAATGACATCTCATCTCTTGATCGACAGTACAAAAAATATCTCGTCTCATGACTAACAACATAAAAAACTTCTCGTCTCAAGGATGTTGGTGTAAAAATCATTGAAGATGGAGCATGGTAATGTATACATGTGGACCTATGGTTGATGGCTACAATGCGAAAGCCAAATAAAACGATGTAAATAAAATTAAAATTAGGACCAAATATATCCTCCATACACATGTCCACGTGTTAGGATTATAACTCATAGGTCCAACGAGTAGGAAAATATATCCTAGATGACTTTTCAAGCACACCCAAGAAAATTCAAAATCATGACCTTATGTCAAACAATATAACAAGAACAAGAAAGTTTGCATCTTAAAATTTAGGGTAAACTATAAACACATATCCCAAATTTGTAACGTTTAACAGAAACCTATCTTAAAGTTTTTTTTAACTGATACGTACTCAAATGTTTAGTTATATAACAAATAGCTCAAGCCGTCAGTTAAAATGACAAAAAAAAATTAATAATTTTTTAAAAATAAAACTAAAGTGATTTTTTTAAATAAAACTGAAGTGATTTAATAATTAAATATGTATATATAACAAAAGTGATTTTTAAAATAATTTTTTTAAAATAATTATTGAAGTGTAGTTGAGGGCATTTTCGTCATTTTACCTAACGGCTTGAGCTATTTGTTATATAACTAAACATTTAAGTAGATATCAATTAAAAAAAATTTAAGATAGATATCAGTTAAATGCTATAAGTTTGGGTATGTATTTGTAATTTACCCTAAAATTTATGAAATTCAATTGAATTTGGAAGAGAGGGAGGGTTCTTGGTCTCTTCCCTAGCCCTGCCATATCTTTATCGAGTTCAAACACGGCCCATTTAATGCTTTAAAGCCCATTTGGTAGCCCGATATCCCTGTCCGGCCCACTTTTTTTCCCGATGCTTTAAAGCCCATTTAAGACATGATGTCCAAGTATATAAGTCACATATCCAACGAAAAAGAAAAATCAAGATATGTAAGCATTGGAGTTCCAGAATTAAAATCTGGATGGTGATTGGTGAGTATTGTTGTGTGGTCACCCTTTTGTATTTATTACAATCACAATCTTCATTCAATATATAAATGTTTACAAATGATCAGTTCCACACAAAATTCACCATCATGTTGTTAGATATTTTGGAAAATTCATCTTCATGTTGTTAGATATTTTGGTTAATTAATTTAAATAACAAAATACTCAATAATCAATATCATAGACATTTTATCGAGTTTCAAACACATATGAATGGCGACTCAGGCTTCTCCAAGAGTTCCCCTTCCCTTTGATTCCTTTTGTTCGGTTCTTTTGTCAAGCTACGATCACTATTGTAAAATCGTAGCCTGTTCAAGCAACAAGACAGCCCCGGTTTCGGCTAGAGCCAAGAGAACAGGTGTGGCCAAGTCACAGAAACAGACGCCTGAAAATGGCTCCGTTCGAAAGGCCAAGGACGTTAGGGCGGTTGGGAAGGAATTGAACACCACTATCAAAACTGGTCCAGTTGTGACCAAGGAGGGTCGCAACTCGAAGACCCTTCTGGCCAGTTCAGTCACAGATGTGATGAAAAACAAGGGAGGCATAGGAGCAGAGGAGAAAGGTACCTTGTCAGTGCCCCGGCGTTCAATATTTGCTGCCGGATTCAAGGTTCAAGAGGATGAGGTTTTTGTGTGTAATCTACCTCTGGAGACATCGGATTCCTGGCTCTGGAACGTATTCGGCTCTTATGGTTCAATCTCTGAAGCTTCCGTCTCGAAACGATTGAATCGCAAAAGGTGCTGCTTCGGTTTCGTACGTTTTGAATCCAAACATGTAGCTGCTCAAGCAGTAGAGGGTTTAAACGGGTTCAAGGTAAATGGATTTTCGCTTTTTGTGGCCTTCTCTCGACGCCGGCTCGACTTGGTGCCGGATTATGTTAGGTACGAAAAATAGAGCACATGCTCTGTTTCTGATTTTACAGAAACAAATCTTACCTTTGGTTGATGAGACGACGCATGGTAAACGAGATTTGGTTGAGGGTGGGAATGGTGGTTCGGAGTCGGCCGCAAACGTTCACTCGGTTGGTTCCGACAACTCACCGGAGACGCTTTCTCGCCGCGACTGTGTTCCGATTTCTCGACGAGTTGAAGATCCGCAGGTTACCGAATCGATCCGTGATCCCGTGAATCACGATTCTTCCCTGATTTCAATTTCAAATCAGAGTGATTTTCGAGAATCGCTTGTTACGATCCCATCTGCCTCAGTTTCTGGACTCCACAGCGTGCGCGAAGATGAAGGGTTATCATCTTCTGAAACTGGGCTCAATCTTGGGCCTGAATATGTAGGTGGAGCTGTTTCCAGCCCATTTCTTTTGATGGGTCAGATAGCTAGTGGTGCATCTGTTGGGCCTGACACTAGCCCTAACTCAAAGACAAATGGAAACACTTCTTCGAGCACGTTGTCTCCTGTTCCATCAGCGCCGTTGGATCAGCTGGTGGTTAATGTCGGGATTGAGGGTGTTCAACCTTTATCGGTTGTGTCACCGACTCCCTCCCTTCCTCTACATTCAAGTTTCGATCAGGAATTCCTTGTGTTGTCACCTGAAACAGTAAAGAAAGGCAAGGGGAAAAGAAGGAAGAAACCTCAACAGACTTTTACAGTGACGACCCGTTCACTCCGTACGAGTGACAAGGAGATGCTCGAGGCTCAACGTAGACACGAGGCTTGGAGACACTTTATCGATACAGGGACTAGGCTGCAGTTATAACTTAAGGATGACGTTCCTCATTCTATCGTTTAGTGTTTAGGCCGTTGTCCCTTTGTCTCTTTGTTTTTTCGTTATTTAGGAAGATTCTCTTATCACATTGTGGTAGAGTCTCTTTTGCAGGTTATTTGGGATAGCTTTTTAGCGGTACTCCTCAGGCTTTGTAATTCTCTTTATTTCAAAGTCTACCAATAAATCATCATTTATAAAAAAAAAATAGACATTTTATCATTATGAATATATGTGCTTGTTCTTTTTTTCTTGAAAGAATATATGTGCTTGTTCAATTTCAACTAAAGATAGGATAATTATGATATGAAATCACAAGTCCAATAAAAAAAGATGCATAGTCAATTTATTAAAAGGCGTGATTTTTCCCTTGATCTCCCATGATCGAATTATAACGAGGATAGTGATTGCGTTATTCACATATGTACACTTGTTGTATCGTTTTTACACACTAATCACGTTATGTCGTTTCTTCTTTAGCTTAGTCTAGAATACAATGGTCTAATAAGTCTGAACTTCAAAGTATGTAACATTACGTTTGTTTTGTACGTACAATCTGATATGAATATTTTCATCATGGATATATACTACATGACAAGAAATGAATCATTTTTTTGAGTCGGGAGAGAGTTGTAAACCCTGTGGACATTGACAAACAGGTCTTACAGACTCAAGCTGCTCACCACAGATTCAGCTCACGTTGCCTACAAACTCAAGCTGATCAGCTAGCACATGGAGCTAAAGCTTTCGATGATCTGACCTTGATTTCGGAAGGTGAAGAGTGGGTCACTGATAGTTAATTTGGTTTTTTCTTAGTTGTGTTTTCAGGAATTGTTCTCGCAACTCCCTACAAGAGTTCTTTTGTAATGGTTTCTTTAGGTTAGATACTTCTTGCATCTGACTTTTTTCTGAATAAATTTTTTCGAGCTTATCCAAAATAAACAAAAAAAAGTATAATAGTTGACCGTTTATATATAAAACTCAATTTTGGTGTATGTATATACCTCAATTTGAAATTAGATAAAGCATAATATACATGAAAGGAGGGCTAGTCATAAAACCAATACTTTCATTCTTCCGAACAAGACAAAGAAAACTAAAGTTGTGTGTCTGATCATATAATGCTCCATGACATATTACACATGAAAATCCACAACGTAACGTACCCACCACCACCACACTTCAAACTCCAATACCACACATTTTAGACTAAATCATCAAGTCACCGTTATTTTTGTCGCAACCGGCGTCGTGTCGCAGCGTAGACATCTTCTTGTCGTTGAGAAACACAAAGTCGAGGTTGTACAGTACCGGCACCAGAGCCGCGCAGCACAGGAACACCAGGACAGGCCCCAGAATCCAGAGCAGCAACGGCATTGCGCCGTGGAAGAGCCTGTTCCCTACCGTGTTGAGCAAGAAACCCCTCTCCAGGAGCTCCGACACGTACTCCGCCGTCACCACGCAGACCGGGTCGGTCGGGTCCTGGGGCGAGTTGATGAGGAAGTTGACCTGGTTCATGAACCGGATCGACAGGGAGTGGCAGAAGAAGGAGAAGAGGAAGATGGTCAGGAGCGACACGTACTTCAGGGACAGCATGAACTCTCCGTGGGCCCCGAATACGGCGTCGTTTATCGGCTTTTTGATGCTGTAGCTGCTGCTTATTACAGCCGCCAGGCCGCAGCAGAGCAGGATCGATGTCGTGGCCATTAAGGTTGATCCCATGATCGTGTTCCTCAGGGTTTGGACCGCCAAGATGTTCTTCTTGTCGTTGTCCTGAAATAAATGTGCCCAAATGTTTGTAAATTAGTAGTAATATGATTTATTCAGTCGATCGTGTGTTATTTATCTGATCTTTTACGACGACACGAAAATGGATGTAACATAATTGTAGCACAATTGTTACATAAGTGATGGAAAATATTATCTTGATGGATTTCGTTTTGTGAACGGGTTATTTATTTTTGGGGAAACTCTGTTTCCTATCCCCATTTGAACTTTGTTTTTCAATTCCTAACTTAGGTTTATCTTTGGTGACATTTCCCAACTGTCACCTTTCAATTTTTTGCAGAAAGTATCGTTTACCCTTTATTTTGACGATTCCGTTAGTTTTTTTTGTCACGTGTCACTTCATCGTGACGACACGTGGCCGACACGTAGGCAAAAAACTAACGGAAGCGTCAGTTTTGACTATTTTTGATACTTTCTGCAAAAAATTGAAAGATGACAGTTGAGAAATGTCATCAAAGGTAAACCTAGATTAGGAATTGAAAAACAAATCTTAAATGGTGTTAGGAATTTTTCATTTCGAAAGAGAAATGGGTTATCGAGAATCGAGGAGAAGTATACCTTCATGATGGAGGAGACCCAAGAACGGCGACCGACGGAGTTGGTGCCGATGATGGTGGTGAGGGGTTGAGTGCGGACCTTGTGCCAGAGGAACAAGTGGTAACAAACCATTGTCGAGAGCCCTAACGGCACCAACACGGCGTCCAAATAGCTCTGCCTCCAACCCTCCATAGACTCTCTCTCTCTCCTTACTTTGTTTCCTGTTCGATTCAAAGTGCAACTCTCTTTTGCTTCCACCTTCTCTTTTTGAGCCAAACCTTACTGTATATATAATGGATTGCTATGCGATGAATTTGGACTACTTTGAGTGCCCGATTCCAATTCCTAAAGTGTACTTGCAAAGCTAGACATAAAATATGCAAATCGTCAGTGTAAGATAATTCTGTTGGTCCAGACAAACACGACCTAATAAATGATGTAGTATATGAATACACTAGACCGTCTTACTTAGCACGAGCTAAAAAATTACGAGTCCAATTACAAGTACAAGAAGAATTTGAACGATTAAACAGTCCATTCACAAGGTCAAATTATGATGTTATATTCTAACTCGCATCCTCGTCTTTACAAACAAATTTGTTTATGGGTTTTGAGATTATAGAGAATATAGATAAAGGTTGGCCCGAGAGAACAAAGTAAAATATAATTTATGGGTTCGGAAGTGAATAATTTAGAAGAAGATAACATATTAGAAGATGATAAGAGCCCAGACTTTCTTAAAAGCGATAGAAAAATATTTTTTTTATATAAGTAATGGATTTCGAAAAGGATTTAACTCAAGTATCATATTAGAAGAACACTCAACCAAAAACTCAAGATAATAATTGAAAGTTTAACTATAATTTCATACCCCAACACAGTTTTAACTATTCGAATCTCAATTTAGATAATATTAATAAAAAAATTATAGGTTGATCACAACTTTTCCTTTGTGATCAGATCAAACTAGTAGCTACACTCCAAACATTACTAGGCTAATTAACACTGACCAGCTCACCCAATAGTTTGCTATTTTTATGCTCAAATCCGATCATAGAAGAAAGCTTTTGTTTTTTTTTTTCCCTACATAAGTGCGAATCATTGATTTTGATTGGCACCATTATAGAAAGTAATTAATTTTATACCATTGTCTCGTGATAAATATGATAGCTTTTGCAAAACTAAATTATCTAAAATAAGTATTTATTTTCTCGTTTTGGAAGTTAGCTTGTTGATACTAACCTACCTAATATATGTACTGTCCGAATTCGGACCCATGACCTTAGTTTCTCTGTCTACGTTAATAAATACAAATAGCATTATAGCAGTTGGGGTTGAGTGCAGGAAAGGTTACATCTTCTACACTTCAACATTCAAAAAAACAAAAACTTCTTACATCATTACATGTGATTTTTTTCACATGTGGAGAATGTGATACTTAATTTATTATTATTTTTTTCATGAACGGTTTTTAATTTTTATGTCATTGTTAAAACTTAAATTTAAATAACACACTTCAAGTCCAAATCAAAGGCCTGACTACTTGACCATTTAACATGGTATCCATGTTCTTGTTGTCTCGTTTTGGGAGGGCATTGTTGTTATTTTGAGAAGATATAGAGGGCAAAATTGGGATGGGAAAATGAGAGTGAGAATCTGACAAGGCGCAGGAAAGGAAAGGTAGTAAGAAGATAAGAAAAGGACACACATATTGTGCCTAATCGATGTTGTCATTCTACCTGACAAAAAATAACCCTCGGACGTTTCCTTCTTCCTCCTCTTTTATTTGAACAAAATAATTCATTCATAAATTAATATACCTTACAACATAAATCAAACAATATAAGTGTCGTATCTGACAGTCGATCTTGGAAATCTAAATAACGATAAGTAAGATCAATTGCAGAGCCACATGGGCCCCAGGAGGGACGTGCCCCCTCAATGTTTTTGGAATTTTTTTATATGTTTTACGGTTTTTTTTTATAAAAAAATACTCCTTAATTTCTTCTAATTTCGTAGTTGTGTCCCCTCAATTTTTTTACTGTCACGTATTGTCATTGAAAAATTTCGGTGCCCCCCTCACTGAAAAAGCTAGTACCGCAACTAAATAAGATGAAAAGGGTGACACATCGCCTAAATAAATAACCACTACTAGGTCGGTTTTCTTTATCAGCTCTCCAAAAATATTCGGTGATAGAAAGACTTGATCGAACACGTCACCAAAGGTGACAACCACACCTATCGAATATCCGAGATTCCAGTAAAAGAGACGAACAATGGTACAAACAAAATAACCAACAACGACAAGCTTGAACTATTCGTGGCCGGCTTTGTTGTCTGAAGCTAGGATCAGAGCGAAGAGGGGAGGTGGGCGTCTGGACAGCTATAACTGTTATCCGTTTTAGGCAGGTGCACACGTATGACTACGAAAAAAGTTGGTTAGCAGTATTACTGTTATTTAGGTGAAAAGGTATTTTTAGCATTGAATCATCATTTCATGGTAAAAGTTATTTATATTCATGATCAAAACCTCTATGAATAAAATAAATCTTTGTAAATATTGAAAACTGATACACTAATTCCAGAATTTTATTTTAAGCTATAGAGTTTTGATCTTGCACTAGTTCATTAGAAGCAAATCAAGCCTATAGTAATGGGATGGATGAGATTAAACTCATCGAAAACATGTTAATCATGTTGCTACAAAAAAATAAACGTTTGGCATCCAGTACTTCATTATAGTCAGGGATGTCCGGACTTGACTTGTTCATTCGTGACCATGGACTACAGGAACAGATGCATTTTTATTTCTGATTTATAAATAGATTTTGATGTTAAAAATATACGAGGTTTCAAATTTATCTAATTGTTCGTGTTCATGTTCAGAGAATAGACAATTTAGTCACACTAAATCTGCAATATGAGGACGGGAGTTATAACTCAACAATGTTTTTATTATACCATCCATCCGATTGATAACAATTAAGATACTTTCCTAATTTAACCAACTTCTACAGAGAAAAGACCCGAAGCCTCAACTTCACGCCGCCCCTTCTCCCTTGCCGGCGACGGCCACGGCTGTCATGACGGTGGCTGTTGCCGGCGGGGCTTGCTTCTCTCCCTTAGATCCACCTACCCGTGACCCTTTAGATCCAGTCTTGCCGCCGCGCCGCCGCCGCCACTCACGTCCCCTCACTTTCCGACGCCGTCGCCCCTCATTCTCCCTCGCCGGTGAGGGCTTCAGTCCCGTCGCCGCCCTCATTACCCCGCAGACCCTCCGCCGCGCTGTGTTTGTCTCTCAGATCTGCCGCCGACCCTCTCTCCACGTCGCCGCCGACCCTCTCCGGCCAGATCTACTGGCATAGCACACTACACCATAATGTTTCATTCCCCACCCAATTAAATAAAGGAGTCGGTAATGAAAGTTTCATTACCGACCCGTTTTGTTTGAGTCGGTAATGAAACTTCATTACCGACCCAATATTACTAAGTCGGTAATGATATTTCATTACCGACCCATCAGTAAATTGGGTCGGTAATGAAATTTCATTACCGACTCAAACAAAACGGGTCGGTAATGAAACTTTCATTACCGACCCATCAGTAAATTGGGTCGGTCATGAAATTTTCATTACCGGCTCAGTTTATTGGGTCGGCAATAAAATGTTCATGACCGACCCAATTTGCTGATGAGTCGGTAATGAAACTTTCATTACCGACCCAATAAACTGAGTTGGTAATGAATCTTTAATTAGGTCGGCTAAGTTTTTACAGATTCATTAAATTCCCATCAATTCTTTCCTACCTACAAATTCATCTACCATCTTCTTACTCCTTCTTCTCCTACTTCCAATTTCTACCTCATTTTCCTCCCAAAACTCATCATATCTTCAACAAAACTCAAAATTTGTCTTCCAAAATTTTGATATACTCTTTAGTGTTAACAATATACACTACAACATACGAAAAATGGTAAGTTTCGTAGTATTCATTGATTTTTTAGTTAATGATATTAATATTGTTTATTTTATGAATATATATATATATATATATATATATATATATGTATATTATTTGTTTAGTTTTGTTGTTTATATATATATTTGTTGATTGTATATTTTTTTGATTAATGAATTTTTCATATATATATATATATTAGTTATATTTTGTTAAAAAAATTTATATGGACGTATTAATACATTTTAATTACTTGTAATATAAATTTGAACGTAGGATGACATGAGTTGGACGAGTTTGCCAGCGAAACATAAAATGCATAAAGCCGGCGTGAGGTTATTTCTCGAACATTTGGTCAACAATTGTATTCCATATTATGGTAATGTAATTAAGTGTCCATGTATAAAATGTTGCAATGTCCATCACCATCCATTTGATGTGATTGTGGAGCACTTGCAAAAACGAGGGTTCATGTCAACTTACACAGTATGGAAATATCACGGTGAAGAGCACCTAGTGCCCAAGACATTTGCAGAACTCGCAGAACGGAACAGGCAAGATAAGGCTAATCGTGCATCGACGTCAAGTGTGGCGACAGAAGAAGTCATGAGATATGATCCAACAAGGGAGTATGTGGAAGATGCGTTTCCATTCCGTAACAATATTGTGGTTGATAATGATAATGTGATGAATAATGATGTTGATGATCATGTTCTTCGACCGCTCGTGATTAAAATTGAGCAGGAGGCAAAGAATAAGTACTCGGAATGGAAAAGCGAGTGCAAGGCATGGTGGACTTGGTACGAGGATGATGAGGAGAAGAAAGGCAATGATCCTGATCTTGTCATCCCGGAAGAGTTCATAACCCGCCCCAACGAATGGATGAAACTCCGTGGTTATTGGAATTCAGACATAGGCCAGGTATATGTTTTACTCTATTTTTACTTTTATTTTCTTCATAATAGTCTCACATATGATGACTCTATAAATTGAAGCCTCGGGCGAAACATGGTAAGAAGGCTCGTGAAGCGCATGATTTGAAAACACGCGGGGGCAGTAAGCCCATGTACGAGCATGTAGAGTCCTTCAAATCCGGAAATACTGCCCAGTCCCAATCTCCCTACTGCAGTGCTGGAATGAAGTATTTCCCGATAGACGATCCACACTCACCTACTAGGATACATGGGGTAATATTTCTATCATTTACTTGTTCTAATATTTCTATCATTTACTTGTTCTATTGCACTATTATATTTTTTCAACTAACTGTTATCATTGTCGAATGTTATCGCAGCAAAAATTTCTAGCGGCCCAAAAAGACTACCTTGACGCCGTAGCCACCACGCAAGAGTCGGGTGTCGATGCCACACTACTCACACCCATTGATGAGGAGGCCTTGGAGATCAATGCGATTATCAAGTATATGGGTAAGTCTCAAGGACAGTTTCAGGCTGGGATTGGGAAGAAACGCTCGATGAAGGGGTTCAAGAATATTGTCGGGTCCAGTTCTACATCCGTTGAATCCTTGCAGAAGATAGACCATCTAACCCGTCTTGTTGAGGATCAACAACAACGATTTTCTCAATTGGACAAGGAAAGGGAGCTACAATTTGCTCAAATGGCCGAGGAAAAGGAGCGTCAACTTGCTCAAATGGCCGAGGAAAGAGAGTAGCAAAAGGCGATCCAAGAACAGTCCCAAAAAACACAAGAGGCATTGACAGTTAAAGTAGAAATGCTTATGAAAGCTTTGCAGTCGCAGGGACATAAATTTTAAAACATTTTTATATATTCAGTAAGTTTGTTTGAACAACTTTGATGTGTAATGAATAGTTTTAATTTTTGGATCAATTAGATTGTTGATTGTGTTCAGTTTACAGGTTTATTTGATCATATTGCACGATTGGGTGCCTGTTTTTCAGATATTTTTTTTAAAACCTGTCAAAACACTTATCCGACTCATACAATTCATAACCAATTCAATAGTTGGGTCGGTAATGAATTTTCTAAATTTTCATTACCGTCCCACTTATTGGGTCGGTAATGAATTCTCATTCCCGACCTATTTATTGAGTCGGCAATGAATATTCATTCCCGACCTACTTATTGAGTCGGTAACGGACTCATAGCCGACCCAATAATTGGGTCGGTAATGAACATTCATTGCCGACCCATAATTATTAGGTCGGCAATGAACTTTCATTACCGACCCATAATTATTGGGTCGGTAATGAATCCATTTTTTGATTCATAGCCGACCCACCATTACCGACCCACCATTGGGTCGGGTATGAATATGGCCGACCCAATCATATTCATTACCGACTCAATAATTGGGTCGGTAATGAATGCTTCTGTACTAGTGGCACACAAGCCGGACAGATCTGCTGGCGCTACTCGCTCCAACTACTTCCCCGACAGTTCCCACCGGCGGCCGGCCTCGAGCATTCAGGCGAAGCTCCCTCCCTCCAGCCCTTATCCCGTTTACGACGGTCCGAGTTACTCCGCGGAAGGTTCGGTTCGTGGTTTGTTCGGGTCGTTTTTTACAGTTTTTAATAAACTGCACTTGGTGCAGATTAGGTGTGCACTAGTTGCACAGTTTGTGTGCACTAGTTGTATTTTTGGTGTGCCCGCTGTGGCACGGTTTGGTGTGCACTTTTGGCGTGCACGTTATGTTGCACGTTCTGGGCGCATGTTTTTGCGTTGCAGGTTTTCATTAAGAGTCGGTAATATTATGGTCTAGCTTGTCTGGAGTCTGTAATATTTACCGTTATACTTGTGCTTTCATTGGTTGTAAGCTGTGAAGGATCGTATGTATGTCTTCATCGATTGATATATAAAATCCAGCTATACTCCTTTCAAAAAAAAAAAATACTTTCCTAATTTCAGGCAGGAGTACTTCAATAAAATAGATGCAAATTTAGGCTGAAGTAATAATATAGTGTTGAAACATTTGTACGTGAGCGTCTTTCTAGTAAAGGGCCATGCATGCACGATAGTACATAAAGCTCTTTATACATATTATTTTATATAAATATTTGACTACATTAAAGTTTTATTGATTAATAAATAGCTCAATATTAAAGACCTAATCACTTAGGGTCTAGTCCAATCAATATCGGGGTAATGGTGTGTCATACAATTAGTGGGTGGCCAACAACCCTATTGAAACTCATTGGCTTATGGTGTTCACATAAGTCCATTTTGTTTTACTTGTTCTAATTCCAGTGCAGTACACGTTCATCTAATTATATTAGTAATTATTTTTTGACGTTTCATGATAAAATATTAATATGTATTTTCTTTATAAAGATTAAAGCATAAGTCATGTATTAAGTTTTTTTTTCTTTTGAGAAAAGTTAAGAGAATTTTATTAGCTCGAGAGATAATCTCTACGAATAATATTTGATGCGTGCAACGGGTGGTTTCTTTCTTAACTTAAATTCTCTCTATATTTTAACTATACGGGGTCATAGCAAAATTGGACATTTGCATATGGACCGGAGACCACATGATGGAGGTAACAAACGGGTTGTGAACCAAACCAGTTCTGATAACATGTAAATTTTGTTTAAAACGAGCTACTTATATTGGGTCGGATTTTCATAACTAAAATGTCAATCTTGTTAGTAAGATGTAGCCTTAGCTATAAGTAGTTTTTTTTATTTATATTTAATCAGTATAGATTCATATTTCAACAACCTTTGCGATCTCATGAACAACCTTATTCGTCAATCGCTTAATCCAATAACATCATCAAAAACTCTAGATACATCAAAGTTTTGCACAGAATGGACGAGGGTTATAGAACCCGTCTCAAATTCCCTAACCTATAAGTGATGAACAACAATATTTGATTTTCTCCCATGTAACAAATCATTCCGCCGAACCACCTCAATAAAACCGACATCCTCCTATATTTTTCTCTACTTCAGTTTCGATTAATGATCTCATATTCCCTTCCATAATTCTGAATACTCGTCTCAACGTTTAAACTTTAGTTTAAAGATATTGATTTTGAGAGGAATCCAACATACCAATTCCTGTACATACATTGTTTCTTTTGCTAAATAAAACACAACATTTAGAGTGAAACGGATAAGTTATATTTATTGGATTTGTTAATGCTGGAAAAAAAATACAATAATAGTGTCGGGGTAGTGCTCCAGATCACCGAACATGCCTTATCTGACCATACTTTATCGTCCAGAAAGAAGTAAATTTCTTAGTGGTTGTGCAACAATCCAATAACAATTGTGCTGGTGGATGCAACCTTAAACCCATATTTGGATTCATTTAAAAAATATTGATCAACTAATTTTTTTTTTCACAGAGCAAAAATAAAGAGTTCATTGTTTGTCAATTACTAACTAATTAATTTTATAGTAACAACTTTCGAAAAATAATATTTATAGTAACAACTTTCGAAAAATAATATTTATATTAACAACTTTGGAAAAATAATATTTATAGTAACATGCAGGTTCGTATTTGGATGTATGGACAGAAGGAGGCGGCTGTTGAGGGCCCCAAATACGCAACACTCAAGTATAATATATAAAGTTAATACCAATTCCAAGTTTAATAAAATGCTAAAACATAGATATATTAATGACCTCTCTTTGTGATTTTTCATCAGTTTGTATTCATTTTATATTTTGAATAAATCAACAATAATAAGTTAACATGATCTTTAAATTTGATGTAATAAAATGGAAGTTCATAAGAATGATTGTGTCCGACAGGACATCTTAGCACGGTTAGTGGAGGAAGCATTCGTACTGAAGAATATGAAGGATTTGATCTTGTTGATGACTTGTTCTGATATAGTTTCGAAAGTCGTGAGTATCTGTTGCAGGTGTTCAGCTTCTTTATTGTTGGTCTTGCAGAAAATATAGCAGTTATTTGCAAAAGTGATGCAACCGGTGCTCCTCTGACTACCGAATCCCCATGCAATTTTGCATTGTGCTCCGTCTATGCTAACATATGAGACAAGCCCTCCATACAAAATAAGAATAAATAAAGAGAGAGGGGATCTCTATATTTAATGCTCTGTGTGCTGTAAAAAGAGGTATGTTCTTTCCTCTAGATCAACTGACTGTATATTGTATGGACTGCATACATGCGAGCATTATGCAGCGTCAATGGGGTCCAAAATCGAAAGCCCCTAGCATGACCAAAATGAAAGACCATTCCACACGATCATACGCCTTACTCATGTTGAGCTTAAGGGCCATGAAACCGTTTTTTCATTATGTTCGTCTACATAGTGCATGCATGATTTCATAGGAGATAAAAATATCATCATGTATCGCTCGCCCTGAGACAAAAGCTCCCTGGTTGATAGAAATGATCATGTCCAGAAGTGGTTTTATTCGATTTGCCAACACCTTTGATAGGATCCTGAAAATAACATTACATAATACAGTAGGCCGGAGGTCTGTAATCCTCGGGGTTTGTTTGGATTTTAGGGATCAGAACCGGGATTATTTTATTAATCTCACTGTCTATCTACCTTGTAGACACTGCCAATATGGCAAATTCAGTTACCTCTCAGGTCTGAAGGTGTCCTATAATAGTGTTAGAAGAACATAGGGTTGAGTCCGTTTGGACCCGCAGACTTAAACGGTCCTATTTGAAACACTGTAATCCGGACCTCCTTGTCTGTGACAGTACAAGTAAGCGTCCCATTCTGAGCAGGGGAGATCATGAGTTTTTTTTATTTTTTATCATAAGTTGAATTGGTACTTTAATAAATAAATCTAAATCATAATTCTTAAAATTAGGCCTTAAGTATTGTGATATTATCCAACTCCACACGATAATATTTTCTACTGTAATAAGTAGTATCCATAAGTTGTATTTTATTGGGAAAACTCTGTTTCCTAAGCTTTACAAACGTTTCATTATCAGATCCTAACCCAGACCAACTTTTGGTCTCAATTCCTAACATGATAGGTTTGGAATTTCTCAGAAACTATAAAAAGCCGTCCAAACTCATGATTCCGTCAACTCGTCGAGCATTGGGTTCGGTTGCTTGAGAACGAGGATAAGTTCAACGTCGAGGAAATCACCATGGGTAATGTACGCCAACAACAACAACGCTTGGATGAGTTGACGGAATCGTGAGTTTAGACGGTTTTTTTATAGTTTCTGAGAAATTCCAAACCTATTATGTTAGGAATTGAGACCAAACGTTGGCCTGGATTAGGATCTGATAATGAAACGTTTATAAAGATTAGGAAACAAAGTTATCCCTACTTTATTTGGAAGGTAAATTAAAGAATATACTTCATTCCACTTCTGTTCATAGTTGGTGGTCATATATTGCCAGTTTGGATTTTTATTATTATTGAAGAATATGCCTTATTTTCATGATCATCAGGACTAGTTGAGAACAAGGTGTTATGCACAATATATACATTATAACCATGGTATACTATAGACTCCATTAAAGGACAACTTTTATTTCGATGAAACAACACACACATATATATATATATATATATATATATAATAGGTGGCATAAATATACTTTATATTTGTGTGGCTTAAGTTTCAGTTGATCATACCACAATTACGTCTAGGGATGTCAATGGGTCGGGTTTTGTGATACCCGTATCTTATCCGATTTTCATACTTAATACCTGTATTATACCCATATCCGGTCAATACCCTACCTGATTTTTATCCGTTCGGATCGGATATTATCCTACCCGACTAGTTCATATGACATGTGGATTGTAAGACAAAAAAGAAGAAGAAGAAGAAGAAGAAGAAATTGTTCTTGCAAAACCTTATAGTTTAGACATGCAAAAGAATAAGCTTTTGTATTTTAGATATATATCCTCAGAGAATAAATCAAATAGAAATCTTGTCTTAACCTAAAAACCGTATAATGATTGAGATATAATTAAGTTGTTGACTACAAAATGAGGCCGAGGGACTTTTATAGAGCATCCTCCTACGATTCGGTTTGGAGAAAATCGTAGACGGACATGACGGGGGAACCAACAACAACTGATCGCGCACCAACCGTGTTTTCAAAGAAGAGGTGGACACAATAAAATGTGGGATGGAAGGAGGAGACGACGGAGCAACCATTAAAGTACGATGTAGAGTAACTTGGCTAAGGTTTAACCTACCAAATTTATGAGATCGAGTTATTACTACACTACGTTAAATTAAAATGATGACCTTATTTGCTTAAAATAAATACTCTAAAATTAAAAATCATTCTAGAACCTCTCCCTAGTCCCCACACGTTAGATTAAGAATGGGCTTATCTTGGGGCTTTTTAAGTATTTGTTCAACCCATTTATATTTTGCCCCAACAAAAGTGTTGGGCCTCAAAAAATACCTAAGGGCCTAAACCCAATCTGTTTCGTTGATAGGCTCTAGAAATTTGTCAAAAATATTTATTTCGAGACTAAAGATACATTTTTTTATGTAAATAATATTTGTGCATCATCGGTTTGGTACGAGTCTCGTTAAGGTACCTGCTTGTGCTCAAAATTTATTTTCATGTTAAACTCTAGTCCTTATTCTATGAAAATCTAATTTATCATTATGTTCTGACGAATATTCGACACTTTACGATAAAAACCCTTAATTTTCTGACAAACACAACTGTTTTCACAATTTGTTCATATGCATCTACAACAACATTCAAGTAACGCTCCTTGATTTCGCGTGATACAACTTGTGATCCATAAAACTACTTCGGCACACAATAAAAACAAAAAAAAAACGGCCTCTGCATAAACGGTTGGGATTTAACATTATCGTCATCGATCTTTAATATGTCCCTCCAAGTCCATTAGTTAGGATGGATAGTGAAAGACGGTTACAATTGATCCTAAAAGAATATAGAAACAAAATAAAAGCACACAAAAAAATCATGTCACAACCTGAATTTCATCTCGTATGATATACGAGTACGTTCTATATATTTTGATGTGGTCATAACATTTGTTTGTATTATAAGTTGTCAATTAAGAAATATCATTACCTAAGATGTTAGTATTGGATTCAAACGGTATAATTAAGCAAAAATCTAAATGGATAATCAAATTAATCATGAGAGAATAGTCATCGGGTGACTTAATCGGTATAATTAGATTAGATTAGATTAAATTAGATTAGAGAGTTGTTAGGGCTTCACCCATGTGGTTGCCACCATTGCAAGGCACCCGAGGAGGTTTGAGATGTATCTATGGTACTTTTCTTCGATATTGGGGTTCCAAAATGAGTACAAGTACAATGTCCTTGGAGAAATCTCGGTACGTCATGTTTCAATGAAGATAGATAATGCTTATTTCCTTCGATTGCTCTGAAATTGCCCACAAGATATAAGTCAAACTCATACATCATGTGCATACTTCTTTTTCCTCGGCCATAACACTTGTGAGATGGCTTTGGGGGAGTATAAAATTATGTGTTAAACTAAAGTATGGTATTTATGAAACTAGAATACCATAATCAGACAAGGCCGGATTTTGTCGGATTTTAACCTAAAACTACTTGAATAGTTAGTAGAGTGAAACAACATTCAAGAATTAAATAATACAAATATGATTTGAGATATTTTCTTTTGATTATTAAAGATCGTTGTAATTGATGCAGGTGGGTATATATATATACGAACTCGGCGTAGAAGTAATATGAAGATTTGGAGAAGAGCATGCGGAAGGCTTGATGGGATTAGCCTTATGTTTTTGGCCAATTGTATATCGATGGACAATGGTTTGTGGAAAATTACATATTTTTAATAGACGACCATGGAAAAAATAGTTTTGTACGCCTTATATACGTGGACTAAAGATAAGATATTTGTTATCGTAGACAATATTTTTAAGGTACGTTTTAAAATTAAACCTCTATCATTTCAATAATATGGGAATCATACTTTAGCTTCGTCTAACCCACCACCCACACATGTTTTCAACCCACCACTTACACATGCTCACAAACAAGTGTACCCATTGGGATCCGAATTTATGATCTAAATGAGAGGTGAGACGTGAAGAGCTATTCACCATCAGATTTGCCCAACTAGACAAAAGATAAATAACGTGAATCCATGCCAATTCAAGATATAACACTTGAACAAAATGGACACTACCAGCTAAACTAACGTAATATTATAAAACAAAACGATATCTAAGAACATGTACTACTTTATTTGCCTTCAACAAAATAATATTTTACTTGCACATTGAAAAATACTTACGAGTTTCATGCATTTTTCAAGTTGAGCAGGCCTCGAAGACGTCTGATAAGGATGACTAGGTAAAGAATTTAAAGTAAGGTGGCCCTTCGGCGGATCATGATAGTCCATGGAAAGATACCCTTCTCAATCCCCCGAAGCACAAGAGTTGTCCTCCTAAGCATCTATCAGATTATTATATTGCTAAATATAAAACCAAGAGCCCGTTCTTTGAGTCGTGAACCTGTTGACGTCTGTAAGCATATCGCACAAACTCTAAACGCTCAAAATGCTCAGCCTACTCAGGCGAAAGCTTTTGATGATCCAAACTTAACTTCAGAAGATGAAGAGTGAGTAATCGATGATGTTTGATTTTGTTTCGTTCGTAATCGTGTATGTATTGGAATTATAGTCCTTTTGTTTTTAAGGGGCTTTGGCCCCTTAGCTCTGTACGAGAGCTCTTTTGTAATCGTTGTCTTTTTAATCTAGTTCTTTTCAGAACAAGACCTTCCGATTCTTTCCTTAAAATAGATCTCATTAATAAAATTTGGAGCTTATAAAAAAAGTAGCTACTACGAGCATTTTGTTGTGGGCCTATTATGTCCGACCGAATAAGCAAAAAATGGGAGAACCTAGGTGAAAAAGTTTTTTTTTTTCTCTCTCCTCCGTCGCATCAATAAAGCCGTTCGAAAGGAGAGTCTCTTATAGAGACGGTTTCGCCTTCTTTCTCTTGTAATGTGGATTCGATGCCCACAATGTAGATTTACACAATAGACCCCAATTTTTTGTCAAATAGAGTGAACGAGTCGAAACTCGAAAAGGCTGGTGAGGTTTCTTTTTTCTTTTCCCTTTAACCGTTTGAATAGTTTCTGGTGACCAAACTGGGAAGTCTTGATCAAAACTTGTCGACGGGTTAAGGGGGGAAGACGATGAAACCTAAAAATCCGAATTTGGGGGAAAAATCTTCGCCAAATCTAAACATGATGCAAGAGACCGACCGGAAGCCCAGATTGCACAAGGGTTGGACTGGAATCACCAAATATGCATATATATGAGAGAGACAGAAACAGCTAATAGACACTTCTTTGCAAAGCATCTCCTTGCTGTCATAATCATTTGTTCATCCATATAATGTACACCTTTCTGCCGAACGTATGCTAATTCCCAACAAATAAAACAATAAAATGTGTATATAAATGGAGATTCATATTTAGTGCATATCATGTTATCGAGTGGTTCTTCATATTCTTTATATAAAACAATTATCGCCCCAATCATTCCAAAAGTCAATAGGAGGTACAAAAAAAGTCAAAATATTAATACATAACATTAACATTGTTCATTATTCACACCTCCCAATAATTGTTTATATTAACAAAGAACGAATATTTCATCAAGAACATCGAAAAGGAGAGAAATATAAGAGTTTCTAGAGAGAAGATTAAAAAATAAAAGGAAATGAGAAATTTGATTTTAACGATTATCATTCGATAAGAATTATATCGGGTGTATATATATTATATTACATCCTATTAATGAATATAAAAAAGAAAAGAATCTGGTAAATAAGTTGAATAAAAAATTGTTTGCGTCATGAATTAATGATCATGTGAGGACTGATGACAAAACCATATATATATGATTACTCTTTGTTATGAGTTATATTCTAAATTAAAAGGTGTAGGGAACTGAAGTGCGGATCACGTTCCCTTGTCCTTTCAACCCACCCCACTACTCATCTCTCTTTTCTCTAAAATACACACTAAATTACACAGCTCGAAAACATATTCGTCTCCTTCAAACTTCATGTCCACAGCATATTTAGTGTTGATTTTGATATCTATATTATTATTTTGATACCGTCGATTAAGTTCGATCTGATATTAAACGAACACAAATCAAATTTCGTATGAAATTAAGTAGTGTTTACACGAATACTATTTGACACATTGTTTGTCGATACACTTTCTTTGAATGGGGAATACATATATTAATAGCGATAAACGTTCGAAGATACTGACCCAAATTGGGTCAAACAGAAAAGACAAAGTCTAGCTGAAAATGTAACAACAAAACCTAGAAGTCTAAAGACGAAACAAAAAATCGAACAACATGCTCATTGATCGGAATGCTTCAAAATTGTTGATATGGGGATACGGTGATAGCTGCCAAAGCAAACGATACATCGACTAACGACGATGAGCTAGGACAGAGCTAACCTATTTCTAGAATAAAAGTGACGCGTGACGGACTAAGTACTCTCCCAAGGATCCAGCGTGCGTCATCCTCCATCGGATGATATAAGAGGGCTCCAAGAACGCGAGAATGCTGGCTCCCGAGATTGTAGATGAGTATTGTATCGGGACTTGGTGCAACCTCTACCACCTTATACTATCAGTGAGGCAGTGATATCCGCAAACCTGTACTGGTCTCGTCACTCCCTATTGGTCGAGGCGAGGGTGCTTGCGCCCCCTGCCGTTGTTCACTAAGCTCCATCGGGGTGTGTAGGGTCCTCTGATTATGTGTTCAGGAAGTCCCCCACCGAATGTTTCCCCTATCCCGAAGGAGATCCCATAGTTGGGCCTGTATGTCCATTTGGCCGCTACTCGTGGGAAGGTTTGGGACGGGCCTCCGACAAAAGTCGGGCCCCGTTGAGGATTCCTTTTGATAGACAACCTCCACCTATCATCCAATTATGATGCCCGTGATTAGAGTATCCTCACTAGTGAGTGTGAAGTATGAGATACATGCTCACTCTTGACGGCGGATGTCTTTACTTGTCTTGTCCGGCCAATCGCCCCGTCTATCACCCTCCTTTTGCGGTCCATCGGACCCGACCGAGGAAGCGGTCGAGACTTCGTTCCAAATCCAGAAGCCATAGTCGCACCCTTGGACATCGGTGTGCGGGACGCCCTCTTCAGTAACCTCGTCCCATCCCCAGCGCCTCGCGTCCATGACGAGCATTGACCCTGGCTGCCCGAGGATCAATAGAGGCCTTCATCGAGAGCCCTCTCACCCCGTACTTCCAAGGAAGGTTGTGGCCATATGTCCAACATAATTACAGTTGAAGCAATGGTCTAGTAGATTCTCGTAAGATAATTGGAGAAAAGGTCATACCTCAGATTTCGATAGCCGAAACCACAATTGTCGCTAAAGAAAAAGTTGTACATCAAGACAAACATGAATCCGCATGAAGTCTCCCAACTTATTCCGTTGACATAGTCATCAACTGACAAATACGTGCCAAGAGCTCCCCTAATCCGGAGCCTAACGCCTCGATTCATGTTTGTAGGTACATGAATATGCTAAATCAAGCTGCTTTCGCCAGATGTATCCATCAAATTGGCTGCACAAACAACGGACAAAATTAGCATGATTCACTCGTCTACATGATGTGGCCCATATAGACTATAGTCAACATATGAAACTGTTTATGTAATAAATAGGTTACTATCTTTCAACCAAACCAAGGTAGTCACAACCTAACACTACCTACAAATATCAACTACATTCCGCTTCATTAGAAAACATAAACACGGGTTTAAATATAACTATTAGCTTTACTTCCTGCCAAACCTTGCTGCCCAAAAAGTTCTTGGATCCTAATAGTCCCAACCGTTATACAAAAATTATCTTTAACAAACTAAAAAGATTTAGTTCCACAACCTCTTTTAAATATTCATTCAACACAACATAACATCAACATCCACTAATAATATTACAAATTTACGTAAACCAGATCAACGTATTAACATATAGGTGAAAAGAATGATATAATACAATGTTAAAAGATCAATGTTGTTAAAGTATCGAACTACCTACAAGTCTACAAGTCCAAATCGATGACTAGATGCGTAAAATAATTATCAAGGGGAGATGGGATTCAGATTCTCTAGACATGAGAAGCCAACGCACCTCACGCACGAATTGAATTGAGAGAACCATATTATATGCGGCTGCTCATGAAACAATAGGCGAGTTATTGATCTACATATAACATACTATACTCTGATACCATGTCAAACCTTCGTTAGTTACTTGAGAGGTCAAGCTAATAAATGGAAATGGTTGGTATTATTTTCTCAACCTCCCATGGTATCAGAGACAAATGTATAGCTAAATTGAGCAGGGAAGACTTATTGGGATCCTGAAAAAACTCCAGCAACTATATAGCTAATTGTATTTTTTTTATCCAATCATTATAAGATGCATTTTCAGTTTCACACAGCTCTCTCTGAAGTCATAAATGCACTAAAACCCAAGTGATTTAAAAACATTAGAGTTACAGTTTAATCGTACAAAGTACCTTTGACCGTTCATGTGGTGGCGCATTGGAAACCAAATCACCCATCACTCATTAGAGAAACTGCAAGATAAACAAAATACAATAGTTAATCTTCAGAATCCCAATTTTTAACTACACAAAACTCCAAGAACAAAGCTTAAGAACTTTATTTATAAATAAAAAACAAGTTGCAGGATGATTAACTTCTTGATGGCAGCATTTAGTTATATTATATAATAATTTAAAGTTTCTATGCAATACAAAACTGACATAATAATATTCTCTTAACCAATAAGGACTTTAAAAAAATTCAGCAACCCAAGAGCCCCACCTTGTATAAATACAGAGCACCCATCTGAGGCTGATATTGGCAAAAGCACCAGAGAAGAAGAGAAGAGCTGAGCTAATCAAAACACCATGGATTCATCAAAGAAGTCTAATAAAATCAGAGAAATAGTTAGACTTCAGCAACTCCTCAAGAAGTGGAGAAAGCAAGCAAGCTCATCCAAAGCAAGCAGCTGCAGCAGCAGCAGCAACAACAACAACAATAACAATAGCAGCAGTAAGAGCATCAAGTTTCTCAAGAGGACACTGTCTTTGTCGGAGAGGTCTGGCGGTGAGGCCTCGAGCAATGTCGTGCCTAAAGGGTTCTTGGCGGTGAGCGTTGGAGAGGAACAGATGAGATTCATCATCCCCACAGAGTACTTGGGTCACCAAGCGTTTCACATGCTGCTGAGGGAAGCAGAGGAGGAGTTTGGGTTCCAACAGGCAGGGGTCTTGAGGATCCCATGTGATGTACCCATGTTTCAAAGTATCCTGAAGATGGTGGGGGAGAAGAAGGAGCTCTATGCTATGAATGATTACAGGTACGGCGTAGAGGATGCCATGGGATGCTACCCAATTGACAGCCCCTTGTCCCAATCTCACCACCCACAAAGCCCAATGTGTAGATAACTTTGTGCTTCTCTTCTTTTTTATTTAACTTAACCCCCTTTTGTTTTTATTTCTTTGGATGAGGCAATGTATTAAAGAGGGAGGGCAAAAGAGAGGTTTGAATAATTGTTCTAGCAATGTAGAAAGCAAGCATTTGAAATGTAATGGAGAATATTATGCTCAGTTTTGCAGATTTGTTCTTGCAGAATAGTCTAATTTGGTTTTATCACAGGCCATTTCCTATACCAACTCCTGCTCAGCTATAAAAATTTAAAGGGGAAAATCTCCAAGGGGACACCTCAGTTGTTCAAACTCCACATCTCCACAAAATGGTCATTGAACAAAAATCTGGTGGTAATGATAAGCAAATTTTCTCTACACATACCTCTTAGTGTTGCCAGCACTACTGCCATCTTCTTCAAACTTTTCTCCATTCCAAAGCTACTATCATCTGTAGCGACAGAAAAATAAAAATGATTTACACTGCCATATTTTTCATTTACCAGTCACAAAAATGAAATTTCCGCAATGTAATTAGTTAAATATAATTGGGTTAACTGCATATAGCTATTGCGTTCTATACGTCTTTTGCACAACTTTATACTTTTGCGTCCAGCTACCTAACCTTTCGGAAAATTGCAGAAAACTCTTTTTCACCAGAAAATGACAAAAATGCCCTTGACCCTAATCTAAAAAAGACTCCATATCTACCCAATACATTTTAATCAGAGGTAGAAAATGGTTAGTAGGAGTAAAAGTACTTAAAAGATAAAACTATTAAAAAGAAGAAAAAATGATTTCTGGCAAAAAAAAAGAGCTATCTGCAAGTTTTTGAAAGTTTAGGTAGCTGTAAACGTTTTAAAATTGGGTATAGCTTGTGCAAAAGACGTACAGTACACAATAACTATCTGCAATGAACCCAATATAATACTAGTTTAGAAGAACAAACATGATAGAAAAATGCCATTTGCTCTAATGAAAATAGTTATGTTCTGTGGTTAGCAATAAAAGGGTGGTACAGTGCACGACGCTCTTACCATTGTGGGATCTGGGAAGGGTATCTAAAAAAATACTCATCCACTTGCATTTTCTTTTCCTTCCTAATGAAGATCAGAAAACACAATTTAGAAGTCATTTCCACAGAAAGATTCAAAGAGAGGGTAACTTAAAAGCATCCACCATACAGACATGTGGTGTACACTTGCTGGAGACATCAGCTACAGTCCTGCCAAAACCAGTAAGAACTATTTTCCACAAAAAAGTAGTGCATGATACAAGCTTAAGTTACAATAATTTAAAGATTAATTAGCTTGTTACAAAAGGAAATCAACAATACAGATTCTTTCAATATAACGAGTTCAGTCAAAACGACCAAGTATCAGTTACAATCATACAAACCAAATATTGACAATATCTCACTGAGATTAGCTACAGAGCATCAAGAATGTGCCCACATGAAACCTACTCTAAACCCAAGACAGCTAAATATTTTTTTATCCAATCCGGACGAAGAACTACGGAAGTTTCCTTTAATCTCCCATTATTAATGTAATAGAATCATAATCAAATCACCAGTCTGAGTCTCTACCGGACTTGAACATATAAAAGTATTGGTATCACTTCACGCGAGTACGGTATCCCATGTGTTTGATTACGGAAACAAAAGCTCTACAAATATTATAATGCAAATCAGTACCACATGCAGCCATTTATCCTAGAGCTGAAGTTAAACCTTTGATTAATTTCAGGCATCATTATACAACTCACATGCTTCCGTGTGTATCAAAACTTATGCAAGACAATCACAAGCTAATAATGATCCAATAGAAAGAAACCATATAATTGTTGAGTAAAATAATATGAAACTAAGTCAAAACGCCATTGTAGGATCCAACATAATAAAGCACATGAAATCTGCATTTGAACTGTATTTATCTCTATCTGTCAGCAAGTAGCACAAAATGAAATTAGCAATAAGCTCACCTTTACCAATGAATTTGATAAGCTGCAACTGACTGTCGTGGTTAATGTCCTTACATACCATTACTTTTAGCTGGAGGACCACATACAAAACCAAGGACTGTTCTTGGTTACTAAAACAATTCTGGTATAGCTGCAACTTGTACGACGTAATAGTCAATGTTATCTCGAAATGTGCTAATGACTGGTGGGAAAAGAAAAATGTGAAGACCGGAATAATTTTTAGCTAGTTGAAGTCACAAGTGAATCCATCAAATCTTATTGCCTAATCCATCCAGCTAGATTATAACTCAACTGTCGTCTCAACTGTTTCGGAGTCATGGAAGTTTCCTCTGTGATTCTAATTTCAATTTGTTAATGGAAAGGTCAGAGATATATTTAAGTGTTTCCATATGATCCATAATACCATTCATGAGTGAAATGTAAACTGGAGGCATTAGCCCTTCACAATATATCATGGTTATAAGGATCGGCCATTACAAAACAAATTAGAGGTTACAAAGATAGTTCTGGATTGTAAGCTGTACCAAGGCTTGTTAAGAGCATGAAAAAGCTCTTTATTTAAACCTTGGCAATGGTTGTTAGTAAGTTAATCAAGTCTATCTGTTAAACCTGCTTTTTTCTCAATTTAAATCCTTCAAATGGTAGAAACTATGTTTCATGCAGAAATGGGCAGTCAGAATAATGAAAAGTTGTCTGCTGTCTCGTATAGAAAATTTGTAAGAAATAAAATAGACTTCAGCATGAAAAGGAAGAAAATTTGAGAGTCATCTATCCAAAATTTGAAGTCAAGCAGAGATTTTAGGAAGAAAATTTGAGAGTAAATTGACTTTCCAGGCTTGAAGAAATAATAATATATCTTCACACAAAAAGAATGCAGAAGGGCATGTAGAATATACAGAACTGAGTTAGAAGTGCAATATAGTTAGAAGGAATGACACAAATCATATAAACAGCTATCAAACTATGATAATGATCTAAGCAAAATTGGAATGCCTGAGTAAAAAATCATTGTCAAACAAAAGCCTGAATGTTGAGTACAGGGGTACAACTACCCAAAAGTTCTCAGCGTCTTTAGTCGAAGATTAAGCATGCAGCAATTATGGTTAAAAGAAAGTGCCATTAATGTAAAATAGAATTCAAATGTTATGTAAATATTTCATATGAAATCACATTAAGAGTTCCCACTATTTTGCTTCATAAGTTTCTCTGACTCATTAGCAAAGCTATGTGCATCAGGAAGGCCTTCATCCAAACATTTATGATATCTCCAAAATGCAGCACCTTCAACTTATAATATTTTCTCTCCTTATCAGTGCACACGAAAACAACCATCTTTGGAAGTCTTTCCTATCTCGTCGGATTGGTCACCTATGCATACACCAGCAATTTTATCTTTTCATCATATCCATCTTAATATACTAATCCAAAGTTTTCAAATCTCTTGGGTCAGTTTCATATCAAATGAAACTGAAGACGTCTCTATAAAAGCCTCAAGACATAAGATGATAAGAATCGACATACCCAAGAAAGCAAGACACTAACAGTATATTCAGATAACATGTATATCTTATTCTGCACACAAATCGGTTTAGACAGAACACAATGAGAATAGGTTAATTCTATAGTCCTTGCTTCTGACTGTGCAATTTGTTAACTATCCCTTAATGACATTATGTGATCAAGAACAACCCATGGTATATCAAGGACAGGAACAGGAAATGGTCCTGGCCATATTGTGTTCCAGTTACATTAACACCACATTCTACGATCGAGAATCATAAACATTTAAATCTACAATTGCTGCTTACTGAAATTCATCGTCAACATCAGAGACAAGATAGGCCAACATGAGCCAATCAGTCAACACTTTTATTATGCACATTACATACACATTTCAAAGAAAAGTACACATCAGGACAAGAAGAGAACCTGGGTCCCGGGTGACAACTCTTCATAAAAATCAAAGCTAACACTTAGAGTAAGTAGGTAGATGAATCCCCACAGCCGTAAATGAGCAAGTTAGCCATCCAAAAGAAACTAGAGAGATCAAAAGGACAGGTCCTCACTCCTCACCGTCAAAGTAATCGGGAAAAGTAACACACTTGAAAACTTTGCATTTTGAGCACAAGAGATACCCAACCTGCACACATATGTTTAGTATAAGGTGAGAAATCGTGTTTTAGCTCGTCATTAAAGCCACTAGACAGTCTTCCATATTCGAAGGTTGCATTGTTCTTATGGCGTGATGTACAACATGTGCACTAAAAAAATCAATGGAGGATTTGCAATAACAAATACGATAGGACAGCATTTGCCAAGACCTATGCATGTTTAAACAATTCTTTTATCAGAGAAAGTTTCGACACCACATACAATTAGTGGTTGACACCAACATACTTGAATTTCCCACACACCATCTACATGATATTTTCCACTACAATACATGAATCCAATACCATAAACTTGCTGGCCAGCTACCACAGAGTTTAGTAGATGTATAACAAATACTACTTACAGCTTTGCAAGATGGGCATCGGTGATATAGATTGCGTTTAGACTTCACATTGGTTTTTTGCCCTTCACAAAAATCACAAAGCAACCACCCTTTTCCATTACAGGATTCACACAAAATCTTCAAAACAACCAGAATAGTAAGAAAAAAGTACAGACCGGTTGGAAAAAAAATGTCAAGACATAGAGATTCAAACCATCCACCCAAATTGCAAGCCAAAGACATTTTAGTGAGCTTGAGAATTCATTTTCACAACAATTAATGGAGGCATTTCCCAATGAAATGCAGCAAGAAACCAGAAACCCATGTCCCCATTACAAAAATAAATAAAAACTATTTTTTTTTCCAACTTTGCCATGCTCATGAGAACAAAGTCTAACTGTAGAATCAGTACAAGGTGGGTTTATTGAACCCAAATCTTGCACCTGAAATCCACACTACAGAGCTACACAGAAATCTCCTTGGTAATGGAAGTAAATTGAGAAAAAAGGCAACAAAGTTCCATAGCTCAGGTTAGAACAGTACCTCGTCTTGGACCTGCTCTATTGGTGCACAATGCAGAGGCTTGAAGAAACGCAAACGCCTGGACTGTAACGGTAAAGATGGTGATGGCAATTTCCGTAAAAAGGTGAGCTTTACAGGGGCCATAGACATAAACGTGGAAATCCCCATTGGACTTGTCACTGAAGAAGCTTCAGCACCACTTCGCCTCCTCGCTTTCTCGCCCATCCGATCCGAGAGTGATAAACGATAAGCGTGATGTCACTCTACATAACCCTCCTAATTCCTATAAATCACGGAACTGCCACTCTTCTTCTCCGCCTCGCCAAAGCAGAACCAAATCTAGAACCAGCTCAATTTGCTCCGATCTGAACCATTTCTTCACCATTTACAGGTTTTGCGATGAATCCGATTCCGCCATACGCAGCCTTTCTCTTCTTCATACTATTCGCCCCTCTCGGCGTCTCCGGTCGACGGGAAATTGGCTCCGACGACGACCCTTGCATCTCCAAATCTCACCCAGACCCACGGACCCTCCGGTCGGACCAGATAACGGTCCTCGTGAATGGCTACTCGGAGACCCGCCTCCCTCTCCTCCAATCCATCGCCGCCGCGTACGCCGCGTCTCCTCTGGTCTCCGCCGTGCTCGTTCTGTGGGGAAACCCCTCAACCTCACCCAAATTACTCTCCCAACTGTCCCGCAACCTCACAGCCTCCGCCTTCGGCACCGCCGCGATCTCTCTCGTCCGGCAACCCTCCGACAGCCTCAATCTGCGCTTCCTCCCCAGACCCGCCCTGATCCGAACCCGATCCGTCCTGATCTGCGACGACGACGTGGAGGTGGACCCCAAATCGTTCGAATTCGCCTTCCGGGTGTGGGGATCGAACCGCGACCGGATCGTGGGGCTGTTCGTGAGGTCCCACGACATCGATCTCACAAGGCGGGAGTGGATCTACACGGTGCACCAGGACAGGTACTCGATGGTGCTGACCAAGTTCATGATCGTGAAGAGCGAGTACCTGTGGGAGTACAGCTGCGGCGGCGGAGGGGGGATGGAGGCGGCGCGGAGGGCGGTGG
Source organism: Erodium maritimum (assembly GCA_963921825.1). Classification (NCBI taxonomy): domain Eukaryota; kingdom Viridiplantae; phylum Streptophyta; class Magnoliopsida; order Geraniales; family Geraniaceae; genus Erodium; species Erodium maritimum. Next base: position 7,546,783 of record OY997588.1, on the reverse strand, counting down.
AGGAGAGGAGGAACTGCGAGGACATACTGATGAACTTCGTGGCGGCGGAGGAGACGGGGGCGGGGCCGGTGATGGTGGGGGCGGAGAGGGTGAGGGATTGGGGAGACGCGAGGAACGAGGAGGAGGGGTTGAAGGAGATGGGGCTGAGCAGCCGGAGAGGAGAGCACAGGAAGAGGAGAGGAGGCTGCTTGACGGAGTTCCACAGGCTTCTCGGGAAGATGCCGTTGAGGTATAGCTACGGGAAGGTCGTTAATTCTGTTGGTGAACAAGGACTGTGCCGCAAAGATGGCAAGCTTGTACTGTGTGATCATTCACTGTAACCGAACCAATAGTTCTTCGATTTAGACTGAAAATGAGTTCTTCACTATCTTTAATCACAATTTTTTTTTGGAGTAAATCATGGATGTGCATAACTGTAAAACATAAATCATATAAGATAGGACTTAATGGTTTTAGGTCCAAAATATTGAATCGACCAAACACTATTTCAAGACATCTTATTATCAGCATGTTAAAAAAACAAAACAGAGAAAGTTCAACCACCGAAACAAAAATTACAGCCCAAACTAAAACATGAATAATAGTAAAGCATGTAAAAGTAGAGTGCTCCGAGACGTCCCAGCACACATGACCATCGAAACCTCAAAACACCAATGTATAGCGAACTAGGAGACGAAGATATGGCAATAGTACCGCGTACCTGATTAGGGAACGGATTAGACGAGGACCGACGATCAGCGATTGGATTCCGAGCAGAAAACTAGAAAAAACCCTAAAATTCGAGAGAAAACCTAAACTTCGAGATGAACTATGGTAGCTATTGGATTGATGGAGGCGGAAACGACCGACCAAAAAATAGGGAACGATAATAGGGGTGGAAATAGAGAGGCGGCAAAAACTTAATCACCCTTTAATGTTACGTCAAAGTCACAAAAAAAATGGATTTGATACTAATTGGATCAATTACTCCTATATTTCATTTCACTCACTTGGAGCCAAAATATTGTTTTTAAAATTAATTCAATAGCTGTTACAATAATATGTATGAACAGATTATCTAATAGATTTGACTTTAAAATACGAATTAATGAATAGTCTCTAGAGAGACAAAACAACTTTGTCGGAATGATCCAATGATAGGTGAGGTCAAGACAGCACCACAACCTTACTGAGGATCCACAGAACGAGAGAGAACTCGAAGGCAAAGAGAGTGTGAAGCAAACCCCGATCCAGCGCAAACCCGAACAGAGTGATCCCTCCATTGTTGTGCGACAAATATGCCACTGCACCACATAAATGTACACTCACAAGTTACATTCTTGTCCTATTCAATTAATCAACATTAATTTGTAATTTATAGAAACAAGTATGTATATATACTGACCCAAAGCTTGTCTGGTATGGAACTGGGAGGAGGATGTGTCGGGCGAAGAGGGGACTGTGACAAATATGTCGGAGGAAGAATCAGAGGCGCCGTCTTGATCGGCTCCGGGTCCGGGCTGCACGAGGACGGTGGCTTTCCGGTGGTCAGATACGGCGGTTGTAACGAGCATATGCCATCTGGTGGCAATGGCTGCGATCCCCTGAGCTCTGTGTGTGATTCTCGCCGCTCCCAGTAACCCCAAGAAGAACCCACTTAGCTGAACCGCTGAACATACCTGTACACAGTACACGTATCGTATGTGTTCATCAGTCCACCATTTATAAATCCACAATTTCTATAAAAAAAAAAGGGCAAGAAACCAATAAAAACAAAATACAATGAAAAACACATTGACCAAGAAACTATTTTAAGATACTCAAAACCATGATGAAAATGCCTGACTGAAAAATCAAATATAATTATGACATCAATCCACAATGTATAAGGATGTCATCTAACGTACACAAAATCTCTCTCAAGGCTCTCTCCCCTCTCTCCTCCGCCCGCTTCTAACCCTAGTTCAAATCCATGGTCGCTGGTGTTTTTCTCGGCGATTCGTCGCCAGAAATTCACCGGTGGCCCTCCCTCTTACGTTTCCGTGCTTTATTTACCTTTCCTCTTCACCGTTTGCTTCGATTTGGGTTCAGAGGCTCTTTTCCAGCCCGTCTCTCTCTATGTCTTCATCGTCGTTTTCCCAGTTTTGGCCGGTCTTTGGTGTGGGTTTTCACACTGTGGGAGAGTTTTGGGGTTAGATCTGGGTCTGGGGGCTTGATTGGTGGGCGTTGTCGCGGCTCCTCCCTCTTCTGGCCTCTTAGGTTCCTTCCTCTATCGGTGGCGACGTTTCCAGAGCGTGTGGGACGTTTTTCTTCTCGGGTAGATGACGGGCTTTGGCCGTTTGCCGTTGTGTTTCTCCTTATCTCCGATTCTTGTTTCCTCCTGGTGGTCTTTCTTCTCCAGATCCGTTCATCTACACTTGTTCTCGGAAGTTTCCGGGCCTCGCGGGAGCGACGAGGGGTTATAGCCAAGTGGCTTTGGTGTGGAAGCTTCGGATCTGAGGCGGGTGTGGCTTCATCTTGGGTCTTCAGAGCCTGTTTGGCGGAAGCGGCCTCTCTTCTTCCCTTCGACATGGGGTGCTCGGTAAGTCTTCTGTAAATCCTTTCCTTACAAAGTACTCCTCCGGATCAGATCTGTTAGCCTTATCGTTTGATATTGGCCTCTCTCCTTGGGTCGTCGGTAGATGTTGGTCTTCGGCGGAATCTGTTGAGATTTGAGAGAATAGATCTCATCTGTCCTCGTTTTCCCTTTCCCCGTACGAATCCAGATCTCCTCTTCTGTACCTCTCCACATCTTCCTCTCCTCTTCCCATTTCTGGGGATGAGGCTCAATATTTGGTGTTGGCCAATATTAAGAACTGCCTAACGGCGAGTGGGAGATTGGTGGTTGGGATTTGGGGGGTTTGACCGGGCTCGTCGGGGTGAGGGAGAACTGTCCTGATGCCTCTATAAGGTTATTGGGTAATAGGGTGGTGTAGTTGTAAAGGAAGGTCGGAGTTTTCTTATTCGTTGATTCTTGTTTCGTGGGGGTGGGGAGTTGGGTGTCGGTTTTCTCTTGAGGTCCGTTGGGGTGCTGTTTTGATTGCTGCTTTAACATCTCTTCGTGAACTTGCTTTGTTGTGGGTGGTTCTCTCGGTCCGGCCGGTGGTGGCCGGACTTGTTCATTGTTGAGTGATCGAGGGTGTTTGAAGCTGGATCTCTTTTGCTTGATGTGGCGCAGGGGCGTTGGTGTTGTTGTTTTTTTTTCCTTTTTTTTTCTTTTGGGTCTGGTTTGTTGTTTCTTTGTTAGGTTGCCCTTTGTTGGTCTGGTTTGTAATAGGTTGTTGGTGTTGTACTTGTATTGCTATTTTGGTTCTAGACCTGTTCTGGTTGGGTTCCCCTTGTTGGGAACCCTTGTTTGGAGACGGTGCTGGTTGGCCGATTCTCTCCGAGTTTCTGAGTTTACTTCATGGTTGAAAATCGGGGTATAGGATTGTTAGACCCATCCTAGTTCTAGTTTCGGTTTAGTTTCTTACACTCCAAGCTACTTGCGCTAGGGACCCCTACTGGGGTTTCCTTTGTTTGTAAGATTATGTTTGTGAGGGTTCGCCCTTGGCCTTGTACTTCACTTTGAAGTCTTGGTATTTATATAAATAAATAAAACTGCTGATAAAAAAAAATCCACAATGTATACTTACCGAATTCTTTTTTAGCATAAATATGATATTTCATCATTATAATTTTATAATTAAAAAATGATTGTATAATTATTAGAAATAAACAAAAAAACAAGACAAAGTTCCGTTGACATTCAGAACGCTGGCTCTATAATAATATACCCGGCTATTTTAGGTGACAGTGTAGAGGGTGGTTCCGTATTCTTTTGATGAGCGACAGATCCAAATGACTTTCCCCATCTCGACTCGTTTAAGCTTGTGGTGTCTAGACATGATGCCAAAGAGTATTCCGGGGAAAGGAGGACGCTTGGGTCGGATAGTATTTGATCCTTAAGGACGGAGGTGTGACTTCTCTAAGACACTTCGCGATACCCTAGTGGGCTCATGAAAACCAACGATGACACTTTGTAGGCCTTACGGTCGCCCCATCGTTCCCTCCAAGAGGGAACATTCCAAAGTCCTATTTCTCTGGGTGGAGGTTGACCGGTAATTACCTTCACTCTGAGGGAGGATCCAGAAATGGAAGGAGAAGTAAAAAACCTTAAGGATCGAAAAAAATACTGCTACTTATTAAGGTTTTATTACTGGGTTTTCCATAACAAACTATTCATTCACACTATCTACAGGTGTTACTCATGAATCGTAAATAGACCGTGTATCGGAGCGCCACGCTACGAGCGGAGGGAGGCTAAACTTATTAGAGCACCCAGGAATCAGTTTAATGTCGGGGATCATTATTTTTGTTTTTATTTTTATTAGACTGATAGACTCTGGTGTTACATTTATCAAGTCTAATAAATAAGATTTTGTTGAAATAATTAACAATCTCGCTATATAGCCATATAACCGTTTGGTACTGGGAGTCATGGTCGAACCCCCACAACAACTAGGCCTAAGGATTCATTGACCGTAATTAGACCAATGGATGGGACGCATTTTCTGTATTTGAGGTCGATTAATGAATGACGTATTAGTCACGGATTAAACCCTAGTATGGGTGCTCTTGCTGGTCAACGTTACTACATGACAATTTACATTTATTTAGTTAGGATTTAACAATAAACGAAAAGTGGACGGGCAGACATGTAGCAACCCGTAGAACCTATTTTTACTTGTATATATTGTAGTTTACAAGGTATATATATGAATTGACTTAGACTTACCACGAGATCGCCGGAATTGAAGAAATTCTTGCGCATTCTGGAAGAGAGAAGGAGCAACAAGGCCCCAAACTGGCTCACCGTGATCACAAACATACAAGCAATAATAAACAGCCTGTACCGATGGCTCGTCGCCGACAGCTGTTCCTTAATCCTCACGTGCTCCTCAAATATCGCACCGGGGTCCGACTCGCACCCCTCGAACATCTCGTGCAGCCCTTCGAACCTCAGGATCTGCAGCTCGCACGTGACCCTGAACATCACGCACACCAGCAGGAACACCCCCGTCCGGTACACCCACGACGCCACCGCCGCCACGAACATCACCGGAGCCCCGCCTCCCACGTACGGCACTTCCACCCTCGCCCTCGAGAACAGCATCACCTTTTTTTAATCAACAAAACAGGTATATTAAAACCGATTCTTAGAATCGGGGTGGGGGTGAATACAACAGAGAGCATTCCTTAACCGGAATCTCAAGAAACAGGAACGGTACAACTAGAAAACAACCTCAAGGAACTATCACACAAGAAAACAATAAGGCTATGAGGCAGCCAGAAGAAAAATCAGATATAGGTCTAGAAACCCTAATCTTACATCACCTTGTGTGCCACGTCCACAAAGAAGGACGGGAGGAGTATGAAGGCGATGTACCGGAACGCGCGGTTGAGCTCGCGGGTGTAGCGGCGGCGGACGTAGGCGGAGTCGTCGCGGAGGCCGTCGAGGAAGAGGAGGTGGCGGAGGCCGTAGCGGCTGAAGAAGCTGGAGAGGGTGAAGAAGGCCACGGCGGCGAGGCCGGACTCCGGGACCTGGACCAGCTTGTTGATGGAGAGGGGGTCGTCGCCGGAGGGGGAGTGGATCACGACGGAGCTCACGGCGGGGATGACGACGGCGAGGAGGAGGAAGGCCGCGTAGGATATGCACCTGCCGGTCCACGTGGAGTGGTCGAGCGCGCACCATTTGAGGCCTATTCGGAACTGGCGCAGCTCGTCGGAGAGGGATGGTTTTGATGGTCTTAGTTCGAGGAGCAAGGGTGTGGTGGTGGCGACGGCGGTGGCATGGCTTGGCGGCTCTTCGCCGGAGAAGTTGACGTCGATGCGGGTGTCCCCTGAGTTGGTGGTGGAGTTCATGGGATATGGGAGGGGTTTTGAGTACTATATTGGGGTTGGGTTGAAATTAATTATATGTATATGTAAATAAGAACTTTGAACAAAAGTAGGGTAAAGTGGGACGAGGAACCTGTGAACATACAAAATATATTATGTATAAGAGGTGAAAGGTTGTATATATGTATGGTTGTAATGAAATGAAAACAACATGTGAATGAGTGCATGCATGTTTCGGGGGGAGAAAGGAGAAGAGTTACATGCAACTTGGTATTTGGTAATATGTACTAAACTTCACATATCACTTTGCTCTGAGGGTTTTAGAGCTTGTACAACAGAACGGTTTTGGGTGAGGCCCTGGTCCTGAGGCCCTTGTGTTGACCGGACAAAAGTCAGGGAGTGGGAGTGCAGAAAAGTGGGTGCTCTACAACAGAAAGGACCTCTGAGGCCCTGAGAGTGCAGAACAGTGCTGACTGGATTATTATTTGATATTTTCCTGTTTTATTTAATTCGTTATCAGAAACCGTTTAATTTGTTTATAATTTAAACAATTTTGGAAATAAAATAAGTAATGACAATCAATAATTAATTAATAAATTCAACACGAATATAAATGAACTTCTAATTTTATTCAACCCCTTTTAATACAACACCAAAAAACCCAGCTCCAAGAGCACAAACGACTACTCGTCGTCATGGAAACCAGCTCCAAATCGATCCCATAAGTGCTCCATAAGGTCATTTTGTAGTTGATGGTGGATCTCAAGATTTAGGACACTTTGTTGACAATCAACTCGGGCCTGGTATTCCAATGGCCCTCCGTGGTGCCATCGTTCCGGTGGTGTCCAATTCGGCATTTATGGAGGTTGCGCCCACAACAACTCCTCCTCCCCATACTCGTACCGGTCGCGCTCATCCTCTACAATCATGTTGTGTAGAATTATGCAAGTGTGCATGATATCAGCCAAAAAGTCTACGCTCCAAGACCGAGCGGGACGGGAAATGATGTGCCACCTTACTTGAAGTACTCCAAAAGCCCTTCGAATATCTTTTCGAGCACCTTCTTGGCATTTAGAAAACAACTTCTCTTTGGGCTCGAAGGGATGCCGAATAGTCTTCACGAACCGTGCCCATGATGGGTAAATGCCGTCCACCAAGTAATAAGGTCGGTCGTACCGATGCCCGTTGATCTCGTACTCCACAGCTAGATCACGGCCGTAGTAAGCGTCTTGGAATAGGTGGTTGTGGTTGAGGACGTTGATGTCGTTGTTCGATCCAGCCATCCCGAAAAATGCATGCCAAATCCATAAATCACGGGACGCTACAGCTTCAAGCATAATCGTCTTGTCCCTGTGGTCACCTCCTCGTCCATGGGCTCCCTGGTCTTCGGTTGGGCAGTTCTTCCACGTCCAATGCATACAGTCAAGACTCCCCGCCATTCCGGGAAACCCTCGGTTGTACCCTTCTCGGAGTAAGCGGTCCATGTCAACCGGTGTGGGTGTACGCTCGTACTCGGCTCCGAATACCTCAATGACGGCCTTGCAAAACTTACGTAAACATTCAAGTATGGTGCTTACCCCCATGCGCAGAGTTTCGTCCAATGAATCGGCCGCGGACCCATACGCAAGCATCCGTATAGCGGCGGTGCACTTCTGCTCCATTGATAAGCCCGGCCGTGAGGCAGCGTCGGGCCTCCGTCCAATGAAGTAAGGGTCGTGAGCCTTCACCGCATTCATAATCCGTTGGAAAAGTGGTCTGCATATACGGAACCGGCGCCTGAACATTTCAGGGCCATATAGGGGTTGTTCGTCAAAATAGTTCGCCATCAATTGGATGTGGGCTTCCGCACGATTTCTGTTAATCTCTCGGCGCATTGGTTCCCCACGGATGGCCCTCTGGACCCTTGGCATTACTCTCTGCATGTGCCTCTCCATCATCCGCCAGAATCGTCGCTCAACTGGCCGCATTTGGGCTGCCATCTCCTCATATGTCGGCAGTTGGGATGCCATCTCCGCATGCGTCGGCATCCGGGGAGCCAGCTCCTCGTACGTCATCTCTTTAGCGTCGGACATAACCTCGTCGTCGGACATTTTCAAAAATAGCAAGTAGGAAGTGATTATGAAAGAGTGAAAGTAGAGAATGGTGTGAGAAAAATGAGGAATGAGGTTGGGTATTTATAGGGTTAAAATTATCTGATTTTTGAATTAAAAAAAATAGTCGTTGCAAAATTAGCCGTTGGAGGGGCAGACTCGCCGGCGCCACGTGGCGGCACATGAGGCTGCCAGCGCAGCGCAGGCGCGAGGACCGGCCAGCGGGCAGCAACCGGGGAGCGCGGCGCGCGTATCGGGGAGTGGGAGCGCATTTTTGGGGAGCGGGAGCGCGTTTTTTCGCTCCTACAGCGAGACGGCCCGCGTTCCGCGGTCCTCGCGCGCGCGGAGTGCGGCACGGGTGCGACCCGTTGTACATGCTCTTAAGAGTGGACTAGTTAATACTTACTTGCTGGTCATAGTCCATGTCATACAGTGTATGGTTTACGTACACTGTTCTAATTCACTAAACCGTGAATTGGATCCTAAACCACGACTTACGATTTATGATTCGTGAGTTGACCAATCACAATACACCACGTGGTATTGGCATGACAAGGAGACTGTTGATTATAACGATTATTTTTTAATTAAAAATTCTAAAATACATCAAAAAATTCGATTTTTTCCTTCTATAAATATCTCCCATCCCATTCATCAATCCACCGAAAATTTCTTTTCATCTTAAACATTTCTCTTTCAAATTCTACTTCCCACAAAGTTTACAGTCCGATCGTTTTTTTTGTTCGAGCTAGGGATGATTAAGAAGCCTACGTTCGTGAAATAGGGGAATGAATCCAGTGAAAATGAAGAACTTGATTGGGTTCATGAGTTTTGAGAAGAAAATGAAGATTTTGGTTGGGTTTGAACTTGTGGATGTTGGATGGTGATTTGTGGAGTGAAAAGGAGATTAGATGTTGGATTTATTGTAGTTTTGTGGAGTTTTGTGTTAGTCTTAGTGCCCGTAGTTCAATCCTAAATGTCCAAATGTATATATCATCGTTAGCAATAAAATTAAAGCGGCTTTATATTACTTATGTGTTGGAGTAATATATCGATGTGTGCTCTGATCTATGCCCACCATGCGAATAGAACCATAGATCGAGATAGATCACACTCGATGGGTCCCTAGTCAACAAAGCTTCACTAGAAGCGACTAGTATGAAAGATGGCTCTTTATGGCTTACGTTCTGTTAGTCATTGGAATGGGATTCCGGAGTCTGATCATAGATATCATGTGGGACATGATATTGGACGACCCGCCCTGAATATGTGCCATAGATTAAGTCATGAACATATTCAGTGTTGTAGCTTGTCATGTATCCTTAGACCAAGGAGTCTTTGTGATCGCTATGTAGTCAACAACTGAGTTTGACCTGAGCCTAACGTTGTCCGTAACAGGGCTTCCATAACGGCCAGGATTGGCTTGGGGACGGGCTACATGAGTGACACGAAAGACGGCTAAGGGATTTATCCCTCATACTAAGGTATGGGAAAGATATCGGTTCTCGGCCACTTGATCGAGAGTGACTGGAAGAATAGCATGGCCATGCACATGATACTGGGTATCATATCTTCAGTCATCTCACATATCAAGGAACGGTGATTGAGAATAATAAGGATGACGGCTCTATGCCTTATCTCAATCAGGATATCGGAGATAAAAGGATAATGACAGGGACGACGGAAAGGTTAGAATCGACAGGGTCGATTCGTTATGTAGTGTCAGGCAATACTAAAGTCTCGTTAGTTGCCACTTAAATAGGATCAAGTAAAATGGGATTTTACGTTGATCTATTGACATGCATAAACCTAAGGGTCACACCGGAGGATGAAACTCATTGACACATTTATGGAGAATGGCCAAAAGGGAGTTGTCTCGGGACATGACCAAAACTGGGTTTTGGGTCATGTGCCCGTAAGTGAATAGGACTTTACGGATCGAGACAAGGCTTGGAGTCTTGGGATTGATCGCGTCGGATAATGTTGGACATTTCCAGTATGGAAGGCATGGAGGCGATGAGCGAATCACGGGACCTCGTTGGAAATGGTCACGGGCCATGTTCCAAGAGGCCCATGAAAGGCCCATGCAACCAAGGCCCATGGAACTAATTAATCAAGTCTTGATTAATTAGTACTAAGTAAGCAAGACAAGGATTAAGGTGTTGGTGATTCACCACCTAACCCAATCTTGTCTTGCCATACTTTGTCCTATTTACACCTTACTTGACACCATACTTGTCCCATGCCTTTAGTTGGACAAGTATGGGTTTTGTTATGTTTAAGTCATCTTTTTTCAACATAACAAAGACAAGACAAGAATAGGAAACACATTTTCTCTCCCTCTTCCATGGCCATTTCGGGTTTGGCAAGCTCCCACCTCCATGTTTGTGTTCTTGAGTCCTCAAAGAGAAGAACTACGTGGCTTTGATTCCCATGTGGATACGTAGGCGTCTTGGAGACTCAAGCCAATCATTCGTTAACCGGTGTTCTTGTTTTGGTAAGAACTAGTGCTGAATTTTTCTCTTGTTAATCCATTCTTTGTTAGTTGTTTCATGGTTCTAATTGTCTCTTGGTTTTCATTGATTTTCCGCTGCGAGTTGGTTCATCTCCAACCCTACCTCGAGACCCAACAGTGGTATCAGAGCCGTGCTACCTTCGGGATTCACAAGACGGTGTTCAAAGTTTCGGTTTTGCTTGAAAGTTTCGTTTTTGGCATGTTGTTTTGCAAAATTGTTTGATAACATGTTTTAAATTATTGTTTATGGATTTAATACATGTAAAATGATTTTTTGAAAATTATTTCAAATCTGGAAATTTTGAAAAAAAATTTGATTTTTCGGGTCTCGGGAGCGGGACTCTCGGGGAGCCGAAACCGGGACCGAACGGGGCTCCGTTGGACGGAGCTAGGCCAAGCATGACCATTGGATGGTTGATATGCCAAGGCTAAACCGTTTTGTTAGTTATGACGAGTTTGGAACCGTCATGATGAACTCGAAGATCAAATGTTCAAAAGTTTCATTTTTGAACGGTTTCGATAAACCGAGCATCAAAAAATTTCGAAACTTGGCTATTAATTAAAACCGGAAAATCACATGATGTTTGATAACATGCTTGTTTGATAACACGATGTGTGATGTGATGTTGGCATGGTGTACATAATAGCCCCGAGCTCGATTTAATTATTTATCGCTTTTCACGGCCTGCGAGCCGTTAGTGTTAGCGTGTAATTATTCTTTCAAGGTGTGGTCGTCGAACCACTTGTTTGTAATATTTATTTATTCCCGACCTGCGAGTCGTGTATTAAATTGTATTTTTTTACTCAAGATGAAGAAAGGGCGAAAAGGTCATTTGGTGGCTTTTCGGGTGTTGGCATCGGCTTGGAGTCGGTGGAGCTCAAGAAGCTAGTGGGAGTTAGTTTAGGGGGCTATTATGTGCACATTTATCGCTTTATGCTTGGTTTAGTTTATGCATGATTAATTCTATGTGCTTTAGAATTGCATGCTTAACTTTATTTACCGAGCATATCACCTCACATGCAAAGATAAAATTGGAATTTTAATCCTTGTGTGTGAACCCTTAGAATCGTCATTACATTGGATGTAGTTGACGGGTTCGAAGGAAGAATTACATTGGATGTAATTTGAGGCATCATTGCATTTGGAATGTAGTTGATGTGCTCATCGCATCTAGGATGTGTCAAAGTTTTAAACACAACCGGACAAGTAAAAACGGGTCATGTCTGATACCTCCCAATTATCAACACCTTACTACCTCCCCGTCCTATGGGTGTCGTGCGCATTAGCGGAGCATCCATGGGAAAGCGGGGTAGTAGGTTTGGACGACATATGTGGGTGTCGTGCGCATTAGCGGAGCACCTACATAGTGACGGGCCATAGTTGAAAATTGGTGGACCCGACTACGATTCTCAGCCTGAGGTTGAGCTAGGGTAACAGATAGGGTAAGCCGTGTACATAAGTGCATACCCTAGCCAAGAGTCACATTAGATGTGATTGGATGGAGTCCTACCTACATAGCTCGATTAAGTGGTGAGCATTAGTTCAGCTTAATCGAGTGAATCAAGGATCTTGGTTTCAGATTCTAAAGGTTTAGAATCGATTGTTGGTGTTTAAGCTTGATCTTCATAAAATTTATTCAGTTTACTGATTGAATTTTATCTGTTGTAGATCAAATGGCAAATTCAGCGAACATTAATAGTTTGTCATTAAAAACCATTCTTGACAGGGTCAAGCTAAATGGGACAAACTATTTGGACTGGTACAGAATTTTGAGGATAGTCCTCAAGTCTGAACGCAAAGAATATGTCCTTGACAAGGCTGTCTCTAAGACCATATCAGAGTTACATGAAGTGTCATTAACTGCTGAGAAGAATATCTCAGGGATCTGGGATCCAAGGATATTCTGATGGTCAACAAGGGAATTGGAAGTGGCATGGGCTGGGCCCATGCGCACTTGGCAGGAAAGATGAGACACCTGAGAATGTCTGCTTCTACTGCCAACAGCCTGGTCATTGGAACCGGGATTACAGGAAGTTCACGGCTGATCTGAAGAAGGGCAGTGGGACTGCGCCTTCATCAAATAGCCTGGATGATCTGAAGAAGGGCAGTAAGACTGCGCCTTCATCAGGAAACCTGGATGATCTAAGGAAGGGCGGTGGGACCGTGCCTTCAATCGGTATTAACTCTATAGAGCTACATCTCTCTACTTCCAAAGATTCATGGGTATTAGATACCATGACTGAATCTCACACATGCACTAATATATGGTGGCTGAAAGTAGGAGAGATTTGGAAAGCACGAAATGGACCTCAGAGTTGTGGCAACTGCTGTAGGATCCATGAGTCTTGCTTTGCCAAGAGGCCTTGTCTTAGTATTGTATAATGTATATTGCATACCTACTCTTAGTAGGAATATTATATCTGTATCCGTGTTTGACAAGGAAGGATATAATGTTAATATTGGAAATGGAGTTTTCAATGTTCTATGCAATGATATGTTTTATACCAGTACTGACATGGTTGGAGGATTGTACATATTAGATATGGGTAACAATGCCTCAAGTTCTATATATTCCGTTAATACCAAGAGGTCTAAATCCAATGATTTAAACCTAACTCTGTTATGGTACTGTCATTTGGGTCGCATAAACAAGAAGCGCCTATCAGCACTTCAGAAGTGCGGGCTTTCAGGTTCATTCGAATTCCATTCGATCGATAGGTGCAAGGTTTGTTTGATGGGCAAAATGACTAAAGTGCCCTTTATCGATCGCGATGAAAGGGCGGGTGAATTATTGGGGCTGATACACTCGAATGTGTGTAGACCAATAAGTTCACTTGCCAGGAGGGGTTTTAGCTACTTTATCACATTTACTGATGATTACAGTAAATATGGTTATGTCTATTCGGTGAGACATAAGTCTGAAGCTTTTGATAAATTCAAAGAGTTTAAGACTATAGTAGAAAACCAGCTCGACAAAGGTATTAAGGCACTTCGATTGGATCGAGGTGGAAAATACTTGACCACAGAGTTATTAGATCATCTAAAAGAGAATGGGATCCTTTTGGAATGGACTCCTCCTAGGTCACTGTAGTTGAAAGGTGTAGCCAAACGGAGAAATCGGACATTGTTAGACAATGGTCTGTTCCATGATTAGTTGGACTGATCTCCCAATCTCTTTTAGGGGTTTTGCTCTAGAGACGACCGCATTCATAGTGAATCGGGCTTCGACGAATGGTGTGGAAGGGACACCATTTTAAAAATGGTACGGGATGATGCCCGCTTTGTCCTTCCTAAAGATTTGTGGTTGCGAGGCTTATGTGAAACATTTGGTTTCGACTAAGCTCGAACCAAGATCTGAGATATGCACCTTCGTGTGGTATCCCAAAGCAACAAGGGGATACTATTTCTACAATCCCAGTGAGAACATGGTGTTCGTCGCTTGGGGTGGGGTCTTTATGGAAAAGAAGTTTTGTTTCCAAAGACGTCATTGGGAGGACTGTGCATCTCGAAGAAATTCAGGATGGTACAGATCTGTCTAAACCAATTGGCAACCCAGTAGAAAGGAGCCAGAGATTGTCGTAGAGTAAGAACCAATTCCTGTTACAATTCCGGAAGGTCCAAGGCGATTTGAAAGGATCAATCTTCCACCTCCAAGATATGGTATCCGGAGGTGACAATGAAGTCATGGTGGATCACGATGATCCAGCCACCTTTCAGGAAGTCGTGTATGGGCCCAACTCTGAGTTATGGCTGGGAGCCATGAGGGAGGAAATGCAATCCATGTCGGACAACCGAGTCTGGGAACCGGTTGATCCCATCAATGGTGTGAGGACCATAGGATGCAAATGGATCTTCAAGGTGAAGATGGACATGGACGGCAACCCTCTGACCTACAAAGCTCAACTGGTGGCGAAAGGTTATAGGCAGATCCAATGGATTGACTATGAGGAAACCTTCTCCTTAGTGGCTATGGTCAAAATCGATCCAAATTCTTCTTGACATAACTGCGTATCATAATTACGAGATATGGCAAGTGGATGTCAAAACCGCTTTCCTAAATGGAAATTTGACTGAGTACGTTTGTATGTCTCGACCCAAAGGTTTTGACGATCCGAAGAATAAAGGAAAGATTTATAAGTTGTTGAAATCCATTTATGGATTGAAACGAACTTCTCGGAGTTGGATCCTTCGTTTTGATGAAGCTGTAATTGGATTTGGCTTAATCAAGAACGAGGATGAATCTTGCGTTTATAAGAAGGCTAGTGGGAGCAATATTACCTTTCTGTTTCTCATTGAAAACGACATCCCAACCTTGCACGAGACTAAAGCTTGGTTGAGGAAGTGTTTTTCAATAAAGGACTTAGGCGATGCTTCTCATATCTTAAGGATTAAAATATGTAGAGATCGCACCAAGAGGGTCTTGGATTTAAGTCAGGGAACCTATGTGAACAAGGCATTGAGTAGGTTCTTAATGCTCGATTCAAAGAAAGGACTCTTACCCACTAGTCATGGCATTCATCTCAGCAAGACTCAGTGTCCTAAGACACCTGATGAGCTGAAAAGGATGATGAGAATCCTATGCGCCTGGGGGCAGGATCGATCATATATGCCATGACATGTATGAGACCAGACGTCTCGTAAGCCTTATGTTGTACCAGTAGACATCATTCTAACCCGGGGGAAAGATGATGCTGAACTAGTCGTCGAAGGATGAGTAGACGCTAGTTTTCCAAGACAAATCCAGATGACTTTAGAAGTCAATCAGGATATGTGTTTACGCTGAATGGAAGAGCTTTAGCTGGGAAAGCGTAAAGCAAGATACCATTGCCGAATCTACGACAGAGGCCAAGTACATGGATGCTGCAGAGGCAGCTAAGGAGGCTATGTGGATTTGGAAATTCATGGCAGGACTGGGTGTAATTAAAAACCCATCTAGTCCGGTGAATCCATTTTGCGACAACACAAGGGCCATTGCGCAAGCTAAAAGCCTAGATCGCATAACAAATCCAAACATGTACTGCGGCGTATCCACCTCATCAGATAAATACTGAACTGAGGTGAAGTGAAGATAACCGATATTGCAACAGATGATAACATAGCCAACCCTTTGACTAAGGCAGTGTCACTGCCTGAACATGTTAGACATGTAAAGTCGATGGGGACATATTGGAGTTTAGATTGGAACTAGGGCAAGTGGGAGATTGTTAGTCTTAGTGCCCGTAGTTCAATCCTAAATGTCCAAATGTATATATCATCGTTAGCAATAAAATTAAAGCGGCTTTATATTACTTATGTGTTGGAGTAATATATCGATGTGTGCTCTGATCTATGCCCACCATGCGAATAGAACCATAGATCGAGATAGATCACACTCGATGGGTCCCTAGTCAACAAAGCTTCACTAGAAGCGACTAGTATGAAAGATGGCTCTTTATGGCTTACGTTCTGTTAGTCATTGGAATGGGATTCCGGAGTCTGATCATAGATATCATGTGGGACATGATATTGGACGACCCGCCCTGAATATGTGCCATAGATTAAGTCATGAACATATTCAGTGTTGTAGCTTGTCATGTATCCTTAGACCAAGGAGTCTTTGTGATCGCTATGTAGTCAACAACTGAGTTTGACCTGAGCCTAACGTTGTCCGTAACAGGGCTTCCATAACGGCCAGGATTGGCTTGGGGACGGGCTACATGAGTGACACGAAAGACGGCTAAGGGATTTATCCCTCATACTAAGGTATGGGAAAGATATCGGTTCTCGGCCACTTGATCGAGAGTGACTGGAAGAATAGCATGGCCATGCACATGATACTGGGTATCATATCTTCAGTCATCTCACATATCAAGGAACGGTGATTGAGAATAATAAGGATGACGGCTCTATGCCTTATCTCAATCAGGATATCGGAGATAAAAGGATAATGACAGGGACGACGGAAAGGTTAGAATCGACAGGGTCGATTCGTTATGTAGTGTCAGGCAATACTAAAGTCTCGTTAGTTGCCACTTAAATAGGATCAAGTAAAATGGGATTTTACGTTGATCTATTGACATGCATAAACCTAAGGGTCACACCGGAGGATGAAACTCATTGACACATTTATGGAGAATGGCCAAAAGGGAGTTGTCTCGGGACATGACCAAAACTGGGTTTTGGGTCATGTGCCCGTAAGTGAATAGGACTTTACGGATCGAGACAAGGCTTGGAGTCTTGGGATTGATCGCGTCGGATAATGTTGGACATTTCCGGTATGGAAGGCATGGAGGCGATGAGCGAATCACGGGACCTCGTTGGAAATGGTCACGGGCCATGTTCCAAGAGGCCCATGAAAGGCCCATGCAACCAAGGCCCATGGAACTAATTAATCAAGTCTTGATTAATTAGTACTAAGTAAGCAAGACAAGGATTAAGGTGTTGGTGATTCACCACCTAACCCAATCTTGTCTTGCCATACTTTGTCCTATTTACACCTTACTTGACACCATACTTGTCCCATGCCTTTAGTTGGACAAGTATGGGTTTTGTTATGTTTAAGTCATCTTTTTTCAACATAACAAAGACAAGACAAGAATAGGAAACACATTTTCTCTCCCTCTTCCATGGCCATTTCGGGTTTGGCAAGCTCTCACCTCCATGTTTGTGTTCTTGAGTCCTCAAAGAGAAGAACTACGTGGCTTTGATTCCCATGTGGATACGTAGGCGTCTTGGAGACTCAAGCCAATCATTCGTTAACCGGTGTTCTTGTTTTGGTAAGAACTAGTGCTGAATTTTTCTCTTGTTAATCCATTCTTTGTTAGTTGTTTCATGGTTCTAATTGTCTCTTGGTTTTCATTGATTTTCCGCTGCGAGTTGGTTCATCTCCAACCCTACCTCGAGACCCAACATTTTGATGAAGACCCATGTTGGGTGTTGAAGTAGAGACGTTTTAGGGTCTGTTTTGGAGCTTTTGGAGGTCTTCAATGGAAGTTTTGAGGGTTAAAATCGTGAAAACCGAAGCTGGATGAAGAAGAAGGCGGACTGTTCCAGACCCGTCACGGATCCGTGACGGGAGACGTCACGTCTCCGTGAGGGAGACCGTGACGGCGTCAGTCACCGCTCCGTGAGGAGACCCATGACGGCCTGGACCACGGATCCGTGACAAGATCCGTGGCGCAGTCCATCAAGGATCCGTGACCCGAACTGTGACAGACCTGTTTTGGGCCTTTTGGGCCCATTTTGTTAAAACTTCGAGTAATTGGGACGGTTATCTATACCTGGGTCCTTTTGGGGTTAATTAGGATTGTCTTCCTCGTTAAACCTTTGTGAATTACTCTTGATTCGCGGTTTGTTTTGTGATCCAAGACCTTGGACCCGAGCGTGACGGAGGAGGAGGCACTTGGACACGTGGAGTGGAGGAGGAAGCTAGTCAGGTCGTCAGCAGCTAGGAGTTGAGAGTTGTTTACTTTTGAGGTAGGGAAAGTAGCGAATACCGGTTTTATTACAGAAAGTTACTAGCATGCCTTTAAGATGATAATAATAACCGGAAAGGTCCTAGTTTGCATATAGAATGTGATTCACTAGAATAACTGCTTTCAATTACGATAATAAACGAAAGAGCCTTAGTTGCATGTAGGATGTGAATCACTAGAATAATCGCTTTCAATTCTTGGGAAATTTTCGTGCTGGTAGAATGGCCATGTCGAGCCTTAGGATTGCGTGTTGATTGTGATGTCATGATCTATGATTAAGATGCATGATACTTGTGGTAGCCATTGATTGAGAGTCATAATAAGATATACTCGATGTAGCATGTTGTTGCTATGTTTGGGCAAGTGTGCCATGCGTGATGTGATGTGAACCATTGACTGTGAGATGATCGGGTGAGTGATAGACCGATATGTGTGTTATGGTGAATTGACTCGGTTAGTATACCGTGGTCGAACTATGGCAATGTAATGCGTGTTATACTCTTGATGTGTGTTCTAAGAGAAGGTGTAACCGGTGTGATATATACACCGAGGGATAGTTCCGGAGAAGGATATCGAGGACAAGGATGACGTGATCAGTACCCCGATGACTTGTGGTCCGGGACGACGTCCGACCGAGGTATGTGTCGGTCCGGTACGTATGGTGAGTAATGCCCCGAGTCTGTGTGCCGGGAAGACATCTGACTGAATGTATTGTCGGTCGAGGATGTTACCCCGCGTCTTAGTAACGGGAAGATATCGGGACTGATGTTGTGTGATCCGGTACGATATAAGTGGCTGTGTGCATTAGGTGATGTTGGAAACTGTTGTTCGGGATCTGTGTTTATTCCGATGTATGTTCTATGCTTGCTGGTTGGTTATATGCGCTTTTTGAAGTGTGATTACGGTCTTGTGAGAGTGATTAGTGGTTGGTAACTTCCCGTGGGCGTTGTTAGTAATTATGCTTTGCTAGTATGCCCTAATTGGACGGTTACTTGTGGTGGTGAACTGATGTTCATAGCCTTAACTACTTTTCCTACTGAGCGAAAGCTCACCCCTTTTACCTTGTTGTTTTTCAGGTCTTAAGCGGGATGTGTGCTAGCAGGATTCTCGGCGCTTGAGAGCCAGCGAGGGTCTTGTCTAGTGTCTAGAGACGTACTGTTGATTTTGAACTAAATACTCTATTACTGGTTTTTTCTATGAGCTGTTGACTCTTTTTACCGGATTTATGGATCTTGGAGCATTGTTTTAAAACTTATTCCTTTTGAACTGCTTTATTTAGTTATCCCTTTAAGTTCACGTCTCGAGTTCGGTCAAAATCGGATTTGGGGCGTGACAATTATAAATGTTTAATTATTGTCCAGCCAAGTACTATATGGATCTATATTAATGTGAATTAAAACATTTTCGTTTATTGTAGATATTGAGTGATAATGGGAAGGCATCTCGAGCACATCACGTGACTGCTCACCACGGGGGTAGTATGCCACTCGCAAAACGGGCGAAACGTTGTCTTGTGACGCCTACGTCGAGGTGTACACAAAGGAAAATGACCGCAACGAGGATAACGTGAAAAGAGCGGTATATATTTCTTTAATTACATTTATTGCATTTTACAGTTTTAAGTGAATACGACTGTGGGTTTTTCTATCATGTATCATATATAGTCTAAATAAAATTTAATGTTATGTATCTCAGACACATGCCAGAGCAATTGTGGAGGAGGCCCGAGAGAAGTTATCGTAGTCACAAGTGACGGAGTGCGAGGGTTCATCCCCTATTGTTTTCAAGCCATTGACTCTGCAGGAAGAGCTCCCCCTCATCCAGATCATGACGGGTAAACAACAAAAGGGAAGACTCCAATCCAACATCGAGAAGGCGGTGAAGCTCCCAACACAACGGGATGTGAGAGGCGGTGGGTGCTCGAGTGCGTGCTCAGTAAGCTCGTATGAGGAGCTAGAAGAGCTGAGGACTCGCATGGCTGATCAACAGGCTGAGTTCGCGCGGCAATTGGAGGAGCAACGGAAATTGATAGAGGAACAACGCATAGAGATGGAGGCCAAGCTTGCTGCCCAAGCAGGGAAACAAGCTCAGTTTTGGGAGTTGTTTAACTCTTGGGCATCCACACAACAACAAACAATCATTCCTTCTTCCGTCAACCCGTTTGCGACTCCGTCATCAGCCCCTTAGTCAGTCTTCCCCTTTCTCCTCGGAACATTATTTATTTGGATATGTGAACTTATAAACTTATTTGGATATGTGAACTGATAAACTTGCTTAGAACTATGACAATTGCTTGGAACTACTTATATTCATATTCTGTTGGAACTAATGTGTTTTGGATGGGTGTGTATGCTATTTTCTGGGTTTGATAACACAGGTACAAGTACAAGCAAGGTTGTAAATGGCGGCCCAGACGCCAAATACAACCTTTCCGCCACGATTTATGTGGACCAGGCGTAAAAAATCGGTTCCACGACTTTCGGGTATTTGGCAGGTGGGGCGGGCGCCTGGGCGGGCAAGACGCATAGACCGGGCGGCGAACTAGGCCGGAGTGGATAATTCGGCCGATACCCTCTAGCCCAATATCCAAAAAAAATTTATCACTTGTGGCATTTGCACCGATACATGGATTACTTATTGAAGTATGTCTTTCACCCCTTCTTTCTCCTTTTTATAACTAACACATCACAATAGTTTTTTCTTTTTTATCGATGTGGTACTTCAAGCCTCAAAGTTTCAAAACCAAATTGAAATAGCATTAAATATATAGCTTTTTTTCTTCAATTATATTTATTGTATTGTTTTTTTGTTAACGACTAATTTTGTGTTTGTACCTCTTATTAACATGTATGTATATATATATTTATTTATTTTATAGATATAAATATATAATAAAATCAATATATATATATATGATATAAAAAATTATATATAATTATAACATATTATCAATTTTAGTATATAAAATTATATTATTACTATGTAATATATTATTTATTAATAAAATAATCAAATCCGACTAGGCCCCGCCTAATGCTTAGGGGTCATCGCCGACCGACTAGCGCCTAGCGCCATTTACAACCATGGGTACATGTACATTTTAATGCACGATTGGGTGCAAGATATTTGAAACCTTTTTTTTCACAATAAACTTGGCTGACAGATACAATCTTTTACATCCGTGGGTAAGGTTTAAGACTTGGCTGACTGACCTGATCCGTGGGTAAGGTTTAAGACTTGGCTGACGGATCAGATCTGTGGGTAAGGTTTAATACTTGCCTGACGGATCTGATCCGTGGGTAAGGTTTATCACTTGGGTGAGGGATATCGGATCTGTGGGTAAGGTTCAAAACTTGGCTGACGGATCGGATCCGTGAGTAAGGTTCAAAACTTGGCTGACATATCAGATCCGTGAGTAAGGTTCAAAACTTGGCTGACGGGTCGGATCCGTGGGTAAGGTTCAAATCTTGATTGACGGGTCGGATTCATGGGTAAGGTGAACACTCTACCGACGGATGCAGGCATCCGTTTCCCAAATTCTTGGTCGACGGATACATCCGTCAGCCAATAACCTAGCCGACGGATATGCTAACCTAGGTGACGGATCTGATCCGTCAGCCAAGTCGATATCAGTAGTAGTGATCTACGGAGGCCAGAGCGATCTGTTTCTACGAGAAGTATTAGTGAAGTCACAGCCGGAGCATGCTCCGTTGTCCTTATCACATCTAAACGAAGTCTCATCACAGGGAGGGACATATCAGGTGATCTCGGAGACTCAAGACGATGAGTTGGCAATACCAAAACGACCCACTACGCAAGTTACAGGTTTCAGAAGAATGGCATCGCAGGCTCTATAATTTTTTATGTTCGTCTTTATGTTTATTTGTTATCTTTATTGTCTACGATATAAAATATGCTACTAATACGGGCCCACCGAAAACCCTACGGAAGTCTTGGACACATGCTGAAGCTTAGGGTCAGGGACCTGGTTTCTATTTACAGTCTGTTATCATGATTAATAAAATACCAATATTTACGTTAAAAATAATGATCGAATGGTGTGCAAGGAAAATAAGTGGTTGGATAAATCACGGAGGGAGGAGTACGTAAGTGAATAGTTCTGAGATGAGAAAAGAAAAGCTCACAGTTGGATCAGACACGTGAATTAGGTTTGATTTCTAAGAAATTATTAGGCATATTAGGGCACTTGGCACCCATTATTGCCATACAAATCCAATATCTTGGGAACCAATAATTATAGGGTTGAGTTGAAGAAGAGTTGTACCTGAATTTGCACGAATTCATGTCTTCTGATTTGAGTATTGGTAATAAACATTAATCACTCTCACATTGATAACACAAGAATATATTAATAATAAAATCCTAATAAACAAGGGGTTAATATCATAAAACACCACGCATATGTACACGTTTTTCAAATAACACATTAAACTGTCTTTATTAACTAATCCGTCCATGTGATTGTGCCTTTATTCCTTCTCTTATAATCAGATTATGATTTGTCGTCAAACAAGTTTCTCAGATCTATACCTAGAACGATAATTTTCTGATTTGTTATGAGTTTTACTTTCAACTTTGTTTTTTCTTGAAAAAAACTTGGATTTTATTTCATGAAATGTTCGATTATGTTCCTTTTTACTGATCTATTTGGTAAAAGAAAAAATCGAACTTCAACCAATGCACATTCAGTTATGATTTCTTTGATTCTGCTTCACTAGGATGGTTTTGGTGGTGTTAACGAGGGCTTTGATACTACGGTTCACGCCCTGAATCCTTTAGTTTTTCTCCCCTTACCCTTGCCCTGCATTTGCATTCATGTTGATCTCTTTGTTGTTGCAACCTTTTGGGTTTATGTTATTATTAGTACTACTAGGAATAAGTATTAATATTTTGTGAAAAGAATTCTTATCGATACTAACCGTTCTGTTTTCTTGTTATTAAGATGCCTAAAGAAAACGCGTGCCACCAGAGAGATTATAAAGTGAAGTGGTAATGTCGGTATTATGACGGTGAAAACAAAACATGGTTATGATGTATGGACGCAAACAACATTTTATACGTAGATAAATAAATTTTACGTTATTATTGTTTATCGTACTTACCATCAAAAACAGGTTTTTGAGGTCGAGGCAAAGAAAACATCACGACGGAGTAGTATTCATGTTTGTTGTGTATTGATAAATGTAATTCTTTTAGACAAAAATGAGAATGAATTTGTGTATAATGATTAATGAATGAGATGCTCAGTAAATTTAATTCTTTATAGTAAGTATGTGTATGGAACAAATAAAAAACCCATGGCCCGATATAAACATTCGGCCCTAAGGCCCAATAAAAAGAAACCCTAAATTTGAACAAGAAACGCAGCAAAAAAGAAAGTCTCTCTCTCTCTGCAGAAGCGCGAATCGAATCCTAGCCGGTCCCTGTACAATCTCGCGCCGCCTCCGTCGGCGGTCACCGTGGCTCCGGCCACGAGGGCTGCCGGTGGAGCTCTCCACCACTGCTGTACGTCCCGTCTTCGACTTCCTCTCGTACCAGCCGCCTCCAACCGTCTGCCCCGAGCACAGCCGCTTGTTTACCGCCTCCACCCCCCTCCGGCCACCACAGCCCTCCGCCCAAGCCCACTCCGGCCACCGCTGCCCTCCTCCTTCTCCTTTCCCGGCAGATATGCCGGCCCAACACTCCAGCCGGTCAGATCTGCCGGAAAACCCCCATCCCGATACAACCCACGGCCGGCCTTGTACCGACGCCACCCCCCTCCGGCCACCTCTGCCCTCCGCCCAAGCCTCTTCTCCCTCCCTTTTCCGGGCATATCTGCCGGCCTAGCACTCTAGCCGGTCAGATCTGCCGGAAAAACACCACCCCGCTACAACCCCAGGCCTTGCCGAAGACAGCCGGCGTTGTCCTCACCGTTGACGACCGTGACCGACCTCTCCTTCCTCCGATCTCCCCCAGACTGCTGCTCTCCCTCCTTGCCGACCAGATCTGTCGGCCTGGCTCTCAAGCCTGGCAGATTTGCCGGCATACTTCTCAACCGCTTCGCCCCTTGTCGACGGCGGCCGGCATTTTGACGACGACGAAGTTCCGAGAACCTCCGACCGATGCTCTTTGCCACGCTCCTCCGGCAAGGCGGTCAGATTTGTTCCCAATTTTCGCTGGAGATCCGCAGTTTGAGCCGTTTGCTCCAACATATTATGCTCTCCCGTCCAGTCCCGTGCACCCGCCCCAAGTGGATAAGATCTGTGTCCGTCAGCGCCGTCCACTTCTCCCCCTCACTCCAATCTCAACCCCAGACATCGGAGCTCGGTCGAGAGTAGTTCGTGTCCGTCGTTTGTTGTTTATTTTATATGTACTTTTGTATGTTTTAGTTTGTTCCCCCTGTTGGGATCTTGGATCTCCGTCAGGTGTGGCTGTTGCCTTTAGTGGCGTGTCCGGTCAGGTCCATTTATCGACGGGTCTCTCCGGAGAGTCGATAAGAAAGATCGACCTGGTAGTTGTTTATCTAGGCGCTGCGTCGCCCTGTTTGAGAGCTATTCATCTCGCTAGTCGTCTTTCGGATTCCCGAGACCGACTGGTGGATGTAATGCTTGTTCGGTTCGGTTCGATTTGTAAGGTTTATTAATTTATTAATGAATCTTTCTGTTCAAAAAAAAGAAACCCTAATATAAGTGTGGACGCTTCTTCTTCTACAATAGAAAGAAGAGAACACGGCAAGTCGAAGCAGACAGGACCGGGCGAGGCATAGATCTGAAGCGATGTCTTGGTATATCAATGTTTGGTTTGGATTTCTCGCTGTCCGATTTAGCTGTATTTATTGAGTTGGATCTATATTTATTGAGTGCATTAATTAATTGTTTTTTGGTAGTATCTTGAACAAATGCTTTTTTATATAGAATAACCAGTGCAATTGTATTAGATCATAAGAAGATAGTTTGGTGGGTACATAAACGTACTCCACCTACATAAGCAAAACCAACTAATAAACAGAATTGAAACGGAAAGCAGTAAATTCGGCTCTGGTAATTGGTTGCGGACAAAAGGGATATATGCAGTAGCGTTTGGTGACACCGGTGCAGCATGCTTCTTCCAAGTGGGACGAGGCGAGCCAACCAAGTTTAGGGGAATACTGGTGGACCTACATCTCCCCCGGTGTGTCAGCGTGCGTCGTCCTCCCTTGATTGATAATGGTAGGGCTCTTGAACGCGGGATTGCTGACTCCGGACTGGCAAGGGAGATAAGTATCAACTGAAGATGGTGTCGTCTCCATCCATCCGCCGGGAAGGGGCCAAAGTTGACCCACCCCTTCCCGGGCCACCTCGGACTCATTCCTTCAGGCGGGGGTACTTGACGCCCCCCGCCGCTGTTGTCTGTGACTCCCCATCAGACGTTTTCGAGTCCTCTTACTCGATCTGATCTTCCTCCCTTTCTAGGCGTTTCTTCCCAGAAAGTGTCGGGCTCATCTCCTTCTGCACCCATTCGGACGGTACCACATCGGACACCGTCTCATAGGTCTCCTCCCGCTCCCTCCCGAGGCTATATCGCGGAGATGGCGTCCGGGGGTCCCCCCGACCGCCCTTATTCCTTGCCTCCCCATAATTCCATTTCGTGCCCGGGATCGCCTTCCCATGTTTGGCCTTCTCCAGGGCCGACCTCGGGTCCCCCGGGGCACGCAGCGAGTGACCTCGGGTCCCCCGGGGCACGCAGCGAGTGACCTCGGGTCCCCCCCGTCACCTTGCACGACGGGAATAGGTGTCCCGCATAGCTACATCCATAGCAATGATCCGGTAAATACTCATAGGAAACATGGAGTAGTGTCCGTAACTGCTATTCCGATAGCCGGAACCAAAGCTGACTCTGCAGAGGATGGCTGATATCTGCCCGGATTCTAAGCCGCATAAAGTCTCCCCAGCATCGCCCCGATCCGTCCACATCCACTGCCTGACAGGTACCCAGAGCACTCCCGATCCGAAATCCCACCTCTCTGTTCCAGGCTCCCACTGGTAAGTTGGAGACCCTGGCCCACACCGAGAACTGATGGAAGCTCAGCTCGCTCACCTGCATATGAGCTCGCAAGTCCGTAAAAAGGACCAGGGACTCCTAGAAAGCCCATGGTTCCCCAGCCAAGACTCGCGCACGCTCTCGCGCCGTGCGGAAGAAAAAGCCAACCAGGCCCCCCTCCAGAGGGCGAGCCTCCACCTTCATCCCCCATAAATCTTCCATTCTTTCCACCAGAGATTTCCAGAAGAACCGCTTCGAGGTCAGAACCTTAGCGGCGAGGGCAAACTGGAACTGCCCTCCTTCCTTAGCAATATCCCCTGTCGGGACGACTACCTCCCTAATACAAAGGGAGGAGAGACGTGTGCCCAAGTCCGGCACCCCCGCCCCCCTCCTTACCAGTCTTTCCCCGGGGCATTCCTCGCGGTCACCCAAGGCCGACCCTATCTCCGGCCGGCGAGCCTGGGCTCTCGGTGCCAACCCCGTCCCCCCAGGTCCCGCCCGTCCCGCTCCATAACGGGCCACCTACCTTTGCACATCACCCGGCCCAGACGAACCATTCCTACCGCCCCAGCCCGCTCTAGGGACCCAGTTGTCCTGGCCCAAAACCTGCACGATGCGCATCCCCCATGAACGTCCCCCCGCAGCCCAGCCTAGTCTGCCGTCCCCCACCCGGCCCAATCTCGCTAGGGTTAGCCCCTACCTCGACCACCGCCTTACCCTTTCGCCGCCGCCGCTCCTGCGCTTCCGGCGACTCCGTCTGCGTCTCCTCCGAGTCCACCAGAGCCCGATCCAACGTCCGGCACCCGATTCCATCAGCATGCAGAACTCCCGTCGGCCGGAAGTGCGAGCCACGGCGAGCCCTAGCATGCAGCCCCCGTACCGGACTCCTGGTCGACCCCAGCGCCGCTCCAGTTCGACTCTCCCCACCACGAGCCGCCTCTCCTGATCCCCGAATCGCCGAGAAGATCAATTCCTGCATCGGGGCCACCCTCATCCACGACTCCCCCGGCGAGGAAACAACCCCTCCAGTCCTGGTCTCATCCCCATCGCCCGATGACAGCGGGATCACTTGCACCGTTGTCGGGCCCGAACCCATCGTCTCCACCGCACGATTAGGGGCGCCGATCACTGCACCCCCTCCCGCTTCCACAGTCACGGCTCCTCCAGCCGCAGCCGCCTCTGCATCTGCACCTTCCACCACCGGCAGCGTCTCCACCGACAACGCCTCCTCCGGATCGTCCCACACCTCCGGATCCATAGAGAGAGAAGAAAGCCGGCCGTTTGAACAAATGCTATGTAATTACTTTTTTTTGTTGAGACGATGCTATGTAATTACTTGAACGGTAGAAAAGTAGACAAATAGACAAATTCCCGCTCCTCTTTTAAACTTTTACAAATTCTGGCTACTCTTTTTAACATGAACTCCTAGGGTTCGTATTGTTATTTATGGATCTCTTGGAGTATTTTATCTTTGAACAAATGTTTACTTGAACATGAAACTACCTCCATGACTGACTCAAGTTTTAACCGAATTAAGCAACCGCCTAAGGCTTCGGATCAGAAAAGACCCCATAAAATTATATAAAAAGTTGTATAAGGTGTCTGATAAAAAATGTCTTATAAAATTATAGATCTGTTACTATTTGATGAAACTTAATCAAGCGAAAGTATTATACTTTAAATTTTGAAATCAAATTTTAATACAAATTGGGCCAAATTTTGATCTCGATTCAAAAAAAATTCAGATAAATTTTTTTTCATCCAAATGGTCGACAAATTTTTCTTGATGGTTGAACATTCTAAGAAATCTATAGATCTTTATTTCGCAGTGAAAAACTATCATTAACGAAAAAAACATGCAAGTTCAGTTTACCAGTGATTAGTGAATTAAAAACGTGGATAAAAACAATGGACCAAACCAAAGAAAGGAAGTGCGGATATTTATTTATCATACACTAGTACTTTTTTTTAGGAATGACAATCAATTTTCAACTTCATTATGGAAATGTTCAAACCAAAATAGTTTGGAAAAGTAAGTCGTCAAAATCGAAAATAAAATCCAATATCGGACCTAGATATCTGATCACAGCAGCAGAAAATGTGAAGCAAACATACGAGAAATCCATTAAGTGTTGATTTTATATCTCCTACTTCCTTTAATATTTTGTAAATCAATTTATTAGACATTCAAATAATGAAACTATACATTTAAATATGAATCTTAAATAATATCAGTATTGTTTTATTGAAAAAGAAACATGACATGTATTAACAACTGGTGCTAAAATGTCTTGCCTTTGTAGTAAAAATAAAAGCATTTATCGATGAATAATCCATGAAGTTCATGGAGTAGAATCATGAATCACATTTAGTTTGAAAATATTGAAACTTAGAAGTACTAATATACACTATAAACTATGAAAGTAAGAAACCAAGAGTATTTTGACCATAAGTACAAGTCAAAAGAAAGAGAAACTCCAAAAAATATTACAATAAAAAAAGTATTGTGAAAATTTCATTTCATGAATAAACAAAACAATAAATAAAGTTGGATTTATATACCTATCACATATAGTTGTATTGCCCAAACTCCTGGGAAATGATCCACTCATATGAGATGGATATGCTTTTTGATCTTGATATGAGATGCTCAACGGAGAGGAAAGACTAGAGGTCGTGAACATGAATGATTATTTGTTTTTGATTTCTTAGTACTGAGTTTGTTTATAAACCTCTTTAACATTTAGAAAGCAATAACAGTTAAATGAATTTGGACATATATCCTAAGATAATAAAACGAATGTGTTGGACTTGTCCTAACTTGTTTTTATCGGTTAACCAGCGAGTTTCGATACCGAATGTCGTTGGTCTTTGAAAATACTCAGTCATCTATTATCTTCCATTGTTAGTGTCGGTTATGACTTTTCTTATTTTCCTTTATATTTTAATGATCCTAGTTATAACTTATATTCAGTATTTAAAAAATATTTGAAGTGTGAAATTTCTAGAAGTTGGTGATAAAGCGAATATACATGACATCACATATAAACTAACATAATTTGGTGTAACTATACAGAATTATCTTGAACCCATCATATTTGAACTTGACATGAATGTATCTTATGTATGGATAAATTTGAATCCTTCAACTTTTGAATTCTTGTATAGAATTCTAGACAGTATATCTTATCCAATGGAGGTTGTCTTATTAAAAATTAATCTCTCCCATCCATTTTAGATTTTGAGTGTTATAAGTAGATGTTGAAGCTCGTTTTTTAAATATCATCTAGTATAATCTTTCTATATGAACAAATTTTCTTATTTTTCTACTACATTCATTCATAAGAAAAAAAAGACATTGATCAAATTTCTCGCTTTAGGTCCCAATAACGATTGGGCCGGCCCTGACTACCCCCATTGAACTAAGATTCTTAGAGAAGACTTGCATGCTAAAAAAAGTGAAGAAAGTTTCCTATCTTAAATTACAAAAATGTGGAAATTACAAGAAATTTTGCTATTATTTTGTTGCAGGGACATGGAAAACATCCCATGTCTCGAGTACCATCTGGGGACAATGGGTGCAGGGCAAGAGATACAAGGCATTATGCCCGCTGAAATCATTTATGGGATAATGGATGCCATATTCAAGGATGAAACTGATGTGACCATAGGAGTACGTGTACTGCCGCCTCTGCCTGAGCCAGGGTGTGAGAGGTACGTCGATGTAACCTTCCGATAGTGTATGGTAAAAGGGGGAACAAAGGAAGAGAACAGCATAACGGTAAGGATAATGAAGCATAACTACTATCTGATCGGATTTCGGCGGGCACAAGAACAGTGCTGAGAATTTTGTGGAAATGAAAGGATCCCGCAAATTGGACTTCTCGAAGCACTATGGAAGCGGCCTCGGTGAGGGGAGGCACAAGTTGATTATCTGTCGTGTCAAAATGTTTCATCAACTAAACAATCCGTTTTCGTATGAGAAGTTAAAGAAGACCCTCCTATTCTTGGTTGCATTCTATTGTGAGAATGCCAGATTGAAATTGGGATTGGAGAAGACCATTGCCCAGTGGACCAACCCACCAAAGCCTGCCAGCAAGAATCGACCACATCTCATCCCCAAGCCCAACAAGCAGCCCTACTCTAGAAGTTGTACAGACTCCTCAAACCTCCATTAGCGATGAGCCGCATACTGCAGACTATGATCCAAGAGTAAGTTATGCGACAACCAGGGACGTCGCATTGCAATCTATCAGAACCGATGGGATAAATTGTCAAGGGCTACACAGTGGAAGAAAGCATCCGATCCACCGATGTACGTCAAGGCAAAGGAGAATCTGCTCGTGGCTTTGTATGTGTTTGCTTCTAACATGAAACTGGCAGGAATATGCAACAGCCAGAAGAAGGTAAAGTGGACGTCGGGGATCAAAAAGCCAAAAAAGAAATAAGGTACCGCTCTAAGGCTGAAGAGGAAATATGACTTCTCCATGTTTTTTGAAGACTGTTGGGAACTTGTTGCATCTTCTTGAATCTCGAATCTTCGAGTGGGTTGTGGTGTTGAAGTCATATTCTCCTTTCCTTTAACACCACAACTCACTCGAAGATTCGAGATTCAAGAAGATGCAACAAGTTCCCACAAGTCTTCAAAAAACATGGAGAAGTCATATTTCCTCTTCAGCCTTAAAGTCGTACCCTATTTCTTCTTTGGCTTTTTGGTCCTCGGCATCCACTTTACCTTCTTCTGGCTGCTGCTTATTCCTGCCAGTTTCATGTTAGAAGCAGACACATATAAAGCCACGGGCATATTCTCCTTTGCCTTGACGTACATCGGTGGATCAGATGCTTTCTTACACTGTATAGCCCCTGACAATTTGTCCCATCGGTTCTGATAGATTGCAAGGCGGCGTCCCTGCTTAGTCGCATAACTTACTCTTGGATCATAGTCTGCAGTATGCGGCTCATCGATAATGGAGGTTTGAGGAGTCCGTGCAACTTCTAGAGTAGGGTTGCCTGCTGGGCTTGGGGATGAGGGACGTGGTCGGTTCTTGCTGGCAGGCTTTGGTGGGTTGGTCCATTGGGCAATGGTCTTCTCCAATCCCAATTTCAATTTGACATTCTCACAGCATAATGCAACTAAGAATAGGAGGGCCTTCTTACATTCGCTTTCTTTCTTCTTTAACATCTCATACAAAAACAGATTGTTTAGGTGATGGAACATTTTGACGCGGCAGATAATCAACTTGTGCCTCCCCTCACCGAGGTCGCTTCCATAGTGCTTCGAGAAGTCCAATTTGCGGGATCCTTTAATCCTTTCATTTTCACAGAACTCTCAGCACTGTTCTTGTGCCCACCGAAATCCGATCAGATAATAGTTATGCTTCATTATCCTTACCGTTATGCTCTTCTCTTCCTTTGATCCCCATTTACCATACCCATCAGAAGGTTACATCGACGTACCTCTTACGCCCTGGCTCAGGCAGAGGCGGTAGTACACGCACTCCTTCTATCCTCACATAGTTTCATTCTTGAATATGACATTGTTGGAAAATATGGAGATTTTATTGTTGACCTCTCCTAACCTTAGCTCACCAAAAACCACCGACCCATATCTCAAACTTAACCCACAAACCTCTCCGCTTTTTTGACTATGTAGTTCCCTCGTAGTGTATAAATACTCATGCATTGTAAGCATATCATGCACAACACCGATCAATAGAAGTTTGTTTCTTATTTGGTAAGCTTCTGAAAAATATATGTGGCTCTACCCACTCGTTAATTTACTAACGGGTGGGCAAGGCATTCAGAAGACAGAATCTGTTTTCAATTTACCTGCTTCCGCATCGTGATAATTGAACCACACTAGATTCCGCTGTCTCCTTTGTATTGCTACAAATTTGTTCTAGCATTCCAATCTTCCTCCTCTGATGCCTTTAGTTCTTGCACCCGTTCCAAGTTTTCTATTCTGTCCGGCCAGCTCCGCCCCGACCGGAGAGTAAGTCTCTCCAGCTTCTTTTCCATGCCGTCCGCTGCTCCGTCCGGTCACCTTGGTGTTGGTGGCACTGATACTTTTGTCATGCAACTATTTTTCTCAAGTTCTTCCGCTGTTGTTCTTCTGCCTGCCCTGCTGCTGTTCTTCAAGCTGCTCTGCTGACGATTTCTACTTTGTTCCGCTGCTGGTCCGTGTGTCCTTGCTGTGGCAACTTCATTTTTCGAAAGAGCTTGGACCAATTTTTTTGTTGTTTCAGAGAGGATAATGTTTGCGGAGAGAAGATGAAACTTCTTGCTGTGGAAATGTGGTCTACCAAGTACAGGTTTGGTGGGAGGTAAAAGAGAGTAAAAGCAAGAGCTATATTTGCTTTGTTACAGAAAAGAAGTTAAAGCAATAATGAGACAAGACAAGTCAACACAAGTTTCAAGAGTGGAAAACTTGCAATAAATGTATGAAATCTTGTACGCAATTTTGGCCAAAGCAGAGCATCCAAAGAGATAGCTAGCCAGACGCATTGTTCAACCCACCTTCTGCTACCAGCTCGTGAAGGACACGCGACAGCAAAGAGTATTGGTACAGGCACGCGGTGTGGCGGAGTGATTTGAAAAAAAAAAAGTATTTCCATCCGGATCAGATAGTCTTCCCGTAGTTTTGACCGGCGGTTCAAAGTGTGTGTTGCTGCTCTGTTCCAACTGGAGAGTCATTGTCGCTGTTCCGACCAGCGTTCCAAGTCGTCTAGCTGTTCTGTTCCGACCGAAGAGCCATTGTCGTCGTTCCGACCGGCTGTTCATGTGTTGCTACTCTGTTCCGACTAGATAGCCTTCCCGCAGTTCTGACCGGCGGTTCCAAAGTCGTGTTGCTGCTCCGTCTCAACCGGAGAGTCATTGTCGTCGTTCCGACCGGCGTTCCAAAGTCGTGTAGTTGTTTCGTCCCGACCGGAGAGCCATTGCCGCTGTTCCGACCAGCGTTCCAAAGTCGTGTTGCTGCTCCGTTCCAACCGGAGAGTCATTACCGCTGTTCCGACCGGCGTTCCAAGTCGTGTAGCTGCTCCGTTCCGACCAGAGATCCATGTCGTTCCGACCGGCTGTTCATGTGTTGCTACTCTATTCCAACCAGATAGCCTTCCCGCAGTTCTGACCGGCGGTTCAAAGTTTTTGTTTCTGCTTCGTCCTGACCGGAGAGCCATTATCGTCGTTCTGATCGACGTTCCAAGATCGTGTTGCTGCTCTGTTTTGACTAGAGAGCTATTTGAGCCGTTCCGACCGGCTATTTTTGTGTTGTTGCTCCGTCTAACCGATATGTATTTGAGCCTTCCCGGCCGGCTATTCTTGTGTTGCTACTCCGTTCGGATTGGGGATCTACTTGAACCGTTTCGATCAGAGAGCTATTTGTCGTCGTTTTGACCAAAGATTCGAGTCGTTTCAACCGGTCGTTCTTGTGTTACTGCTCTGTTCCGACCAGAGAGCTATTTGAGCCGTTCTGACCGGCCATTTTTAAGTTCTTGTTATTGCTCTGATTTGATCAGAGATCTGAACCGTTCCGATCGGCTGATCATGTGTTGCAGCTCTGTTCCGACCATAGAGCATTCCCGCAGTTCAGACCGCGTTCCAAGTTTGTATTGCTACTCCGTTCCCACCGGAGATCCACCGTAGTCCGCACTTTCTGTTGCAGTCCTTCAGTCTACAGACGCAGATCGGTCTTCATAACGTTGTCGTCTTTTCTAGAGCAGTTGTTCGGTCTTCATGCCTTGGGTAACCGTTGTGATTTCTGCAGTACATTTGTTCTTGTTGTGTTCGTGTTTCGATCAACAAGATATTCTCGTTCCGCTCCGATCGGAAGGGTATTCGTCATCAACATATACTGTCCCGTCAGTCTATGTGTGACCATTTTAGAAGGTTCCGTCCTTCGAGCAGTTCCATGTGCTCCGTACGTGCAGAGTTTCTAACCGTCCCTAAGGCCATCGAGATATTTTCGGTGTTTAGCAAGAAGACCTCAACTCTCATGAAACATTAGATTACTCGTCCATTTTTCACTTCCGTCAACCGCAACACTTGGGTGAGCTCTGTGTCCGTTTATCAAGACACAAGTAAAGTTCAAAGCCAAGTTTGGTTTCAGAATTCGCTTCCAGTTCCAGATCGATTCAAACTCAATTTTGGTTCATCACCATATTGAGTTTGAGGGGGCGTGTTAGAAAATATGGAGATGCTATTGTTGACTTTACACCACGACACCGATAACTTTCCACCTCCCCTATCCTTAGCTCACCAAAGACCACCGACCCATAGCTCAAACTTAGCCCACAAACCTCTCCGTCTTCTTTGACTATATAGTTACTTCTTAGTGTATAAATACTTATGTATTGTAAGCATATCAAAAAAACAACAATCAATACATCAGTTTCATCTTCGACCCACTTCCCAAATTAACAAATTGAGAATCAAAGATAGACCATAGCTAGCTTTGTTTCTCCTTTATAAGAAAGGCATTCCATATGGGTCTGCTCTCATAGGAACTGGACTGTCCTTGGATTGAAAGTTGACTTTAAACACATTCTGCAGGCTCAGACAGGAAATCGTTAACTGTCTGCTTCCCCTTGATACTTGTTTAATCATCTCCTGATCGAAGAGAAATTTGAGACACATAGTCACAGTTTTCTTTTGGAACAAAATGACCCTAATCCGAAGTCGTTCTTAATTGTACCTAGTCCCTTGTTCTTTATTCATGTCAGCCAAGTATCAAATGAGAGAAGAAAACAAAAAAGAACGAAAATGAAGAATCCTTCAAACACTTGTAGTTAGCAATTCACAACCAAAATTGAGATGAAGATAATTACCATCCCATAGCCAGTAGCTTCGGTTCAAAGACTAGAACCAGACCACAATATCCTTGGCCCTTAACTGCATAAGTAAAGCATACATATGAGTACAAACCACCACAACATATCACCTAACTAGAACAATTTCCAAACTTACCATGCTTGTACTTTGCGCATAAACAAAACAAAACAAAACAGATCAAGAAATGTAGAGGTTCGAGGCGAGGCCAATGACTTGAGTGAGCTTGGGGAGGAGTCCTTCGATAGAAGAAAGTTGTATGTTATAAAAGGACAATTCAATCTCAGGATTTTAATTTTTTTATATTTTATTTAAACTCTAGTATATTTTTTGTTCTCGTTACTTTAAAATATTATTTGTCTCAGTTTAGTACCTGATCTTAACTTTTAATCTACTCTTTTATGCAAGACACTTAAAATAATACTCCTCATTAGTCATTAAATTTTCGAAAGCATGTAATTAATTTTCAGAACTTAAAAATAGTTGCAGAGGACGGGACAATAGGTGGAGGAGACGTAGTTCTAGTCGCAAGTCAACCTAGATGAAGCCGTTGTCAAGGTCGAGGACTAGAGGTGGTGTGAGATCTGACCGGCCGATGCCAACCCTCACGTACTCGATCTTCTGTCTCTCAGGGTCGGAGCTCTGCCACTGTCCCATCCCTGGCTCAAAACTCTCGTCTTGTTGTGGTCCTACCGACTCCTTGGACGGGCCATCATCTTCTCCGCCTGCCCTTATCTATTCCAACACACGCCCAAGGACGTGAAGCCCAATGGAAGCACTTGCGAGCTTTATGGTTTTAAAAAAAGGGTAACGTTATTTTTAAAAAAATTGGAGTCATGTATCAGACACATTGATAATTTTTCGTCCAAAAATAGACGGGAAGTCAACACCAGACACTAAAAATTAAGACAAAAACTATGGGATAGCGAGACAACATAATAAAAATGTTTAGAGTAGTTTAAATGGAATATGAAACTTTTAAGTTAGGGTGATAGAATTAACCATTTTATAAAAGATGCAAACGGGTACACGGAAGCAGTTCAAGTCGGTAGTCATCTCGTCCCAACAAGTTCGCAGAGAAGAAAGGAAGAAGTTTGGTAGGGGAGGCCAGAGCTATTCTTCACCCCAGAAAATTAGTCATCCTAAACATTCCTGAGGGCTCGGAGAAAAAGGGTCTGGAGAGTATTTACGGGCAACTGAGGAGGGCCTGTGTTGGAGAATGGAGCAATGACTGAGAAGTTGTACGATGTATCTGCTTCGGGGAATGGGAGTAAAGTAGCTGATTCCGAGGAAACAAATTTAAGATTTTCAAAAAAGAAAAAGAATGGTGGGAAAAGGCAATCCAAAGGAGCCAGACTTTTGGACCTAACTCTAAAAGTTTCGAAGGGGATCTGGAAAATTGCAAGAAAAACAAGATTCAATACAAATGAACTAAATTTAAACACCAATTCGGGTACAAAATAAAGTTTATGCACTAATGCTGTGTCGCCGAAGAAGACCTCACTTTAGAACGATAAAATTAAGAGTATTCTAGTGCTACCAAAGAAAAGTCAATTTGGCCGGCTTTTCCGTGGACCTTAGCGGTAATACATGAGCTGCTGAGCAGCAGAGTTGTTTGCATACCCATCGTATAATGCTTGTGATCCACCGGAAGTCAACCCCATGGAAGCAGCTGCCAGCCCATGTTGTCCGGACAACTGCACCAGTGCTTGGCCTGATGCTGCGGCCTGGCCCAGGGCGAGTTGGCGCTGATAAGCCAACAACTCAGCTGGAGAATAGCCGCCCACTGGCAGCATCTGATACGCTGGTTGAGCTGGAGGTGGTAGCGGATTTGAGGCTGTTCCAGGAGGGGTTGGCTTGCTGCCCCACGAACACTGCATCCAAATTCGTACAGGAAAATTAGTAAATTTATTCACCGAACACTTCTTAGAGCACTTCATAATTTATAGGTTAGTTTGACCAATATATAAGTCAATCTCCCAAATCACAGTTTGTTTGTCCAACTGGTCAAACACTTGAACTGAGGTCTTGGGACTCGGGTTCAAATCCCAGCAGCGGTATCTCACTCACTGTTTATTTCTTCTCTCATCTTCCGTTAGGCTTCTCTATTCAGCCCTTATAGCGCCTCTTTCAAGGTGGGGGTCATATAAATTTTAAAGACGAACAAAATCCAATGACTTTGAAGTGTTCAAACCTTTATGGGTTTGCCATGAACTATGCGCCCGTTGGCCATTTGAATGGCCAAAGCTGCTTCATCATGAGTGTTGTATCTTATAAATCCAAAACCTTTATCTCTCTGGATGCGTACTTCTTCAATAGCCCCAGCCCCAAGAGCATGAAACTGATAATGGAGTTCAGCCTGAGTAATCTGAGCACAAGAGAGTTTCAAGACTCTTATTAACAATGAAAGAAGTTCAACGAATCCATTGAGTTCTCTATCGAACGTTATCTGATTACCTCATGGGAGAGGTTCCCAATATAGACAGTTGTATATGCTGGATGGTTTTCAGGGGACTCTTCATTTGTGTTCTCCTGCCCTCCATCTGAAAATGAAAGAACGTCAATATCCAAATCCAACCTTGTGTTTACTACAACTTATCAATTACAGATTAGTTATATTTTGATGGAAACCCCGATTATGGTTCTACTTTATTATACATGAGATGTGGCACAAGCAACTCTTTATGCCTGCTTGCACGTTAGGTTGGAGAAGGTGGAAAAAAAATGAGGTCTCATTTACACGTTAGGTTCAACAAAGCAAAAAATTCTCTAGTTTACAATGTGTCAACAAGAGCTATGGCAACATCTGTGACACATAAATGTCAGTATGCCAAAAAAAATAGTTATGCATTGATATTAAAGTTAGGGATAATTGTCAAAACATGCACTTATGTTTCGTCCACAAACGAAATAGTGCACAATGTTTTGTCCACGTCGTCTGGCTACCCTTATGAATCGTCCACGCACTTCTGTTAGAAAAATGTAGCAGCAGAACCTGAATTGACAATTTTGCCCTTTTGGTTTGAAATTCAAAAATAAGAATTTCGTCCAAAAAAATGAGTGGCTGAGGATTGTTAGGGCAATTTCGTCCAAAAAAAAATTCAGACACAAGCACATGATAGCACGTGAGGCTACAGATTCGAATATTTTGTTAATTTTACTGACAGAAGTGCGTGGACGATTCATAAGGGTAGCCAGACGACGTGGACGAAACATTGTGCACTATTTCGTTTGTGGACGAAACATAAGTGCATGTTTTGACAATTATCCCTTAAAGTTATGCATGAGGCCTCTGCCCCAAAGGAAAGTTATGTGCCTACCTGAAGACCCGTTTGTGAGCACAACTGCATTTTGATTGTCATTAATTTGCTTCTCTTCATTGGACGCAGCACTCTTAGTGGCCCAGTTGCACCTTATTTGCCTATTTCCAAGCCATTTACCTATGAGGCAGAAGTACAAGTTAAAACTACAGACCACAAACCTGAAACAAAAGAGGTCTGAATTCAGTAAGATGCATAACCAGTCAAGTCATTGATAGCGCCCTGTGCATCCTGCAAAACAATTTCATGAGAATGAGTATCCTTCAAATCGAATTTCACTGGATGATCCAGTGAAATAATTACCATGCAAGTCATTTCAAAATTCATATTAACTGATAATATCAAGTTTCAAACCCATATATATATTTCAACAAAATAAGAACAAATACATCTTGAAGTTAATTGTAACCACACAGACTGGACAACCCCTAGAAACTTCATGCATCCTGCACATTCTCCAATTACTGAAAAGCGCCCTAATGAATTGGACACAAACGCAAAACTGTCCAATGAAAAAAAATGATCTATGAGCTGCCTACTGAAGTGTACACAGTCCAAAAATTTCACATTCCGTTAAAATTGATGGGAAATGATTGGATATTCCATTAAAATTGACGGAATATTTCTTAATTAAGAATGTGCCAGATATTAAGAGACGACCGTGGTGCAAAATTCAGTAGTAGCTCATGAATCATATTTTTTTCATTGGACAGTTTTCCATCCGTGCTCAATCTATAAGGACACATTTTAGCAATTCTTCCTAAATCAAAATAAGACAGAAATGACATCCGTGATGCTGTCCAATGGTTATAGGGACATGAAAACACTAATCTTCCCAGATGAGGTGTTATCGATAAAAGGCAAACATACCTGCTGGTTACGGAAAGAAACAAATCCATATCCTTTTGATCGGCCTGTATTATGATCCCACATCACCTTTGCATCACTGCAAGAAATTTAGAAGAATTATATTTCTAAACAAGCATCATAATGCATTGTGCATTTGGAAATAAAAATGGGGATCATGTTTCCTTGTTAATTATTGGGTTCAAACATGTGACCCACATGGACATTCTATAAATGAAGAATTTTTTACCCCTTTGCATGATTCATGTGCATATATATAGCATGGTTAATAAAAAAATGACAAAAAGAAATCAGAAACTTACGAACAGCTAGCATAGACCGAGAAGCATGCAAATAAAGTTGCGTCAGTAACCTCAGGACTCAAATCACCCACAAAAACATTGAAGTGCCCTAAAGATTTTGGAAGCATGTTAATATATATAAATAGACCAAATAAAAATAGGAAATGGACCCAGCGAGTACGGGACAAGACAAAACAGCACAAGCAAAATAATGGAAGTAGAAGCCAATGGTAACCTGAAGTGTCTTCCCTCTGGCTACTAGCATAAGCCCAATTCACCTTAAGTGCCTGACCATAGCTGCAAATCATATTTGAAATAAGCAGCAACTTAAAAGAGGGAAAAAAGGACATAATTTCATAAGGTTATATGTGTTGAAGACGCCAAAGATAAGGGGGAAAAGCCAATGCTCCTTATATGATCAGCATCCCAAATAAAAGAAGGCCACAAAATAACCATGATTGGCATTGAATAGATACTCACAGCTGCCGTCCATGCAATGTCATTATAGCTAAGGCTGCAGATGTTCGATCAATGTAGTCCACAAAACCATATGATGACTGGAAAAGCAAAGAAGCAATTGAACTATCAAGGCAACGCAGTAAATCATATGTAACTACATTGACTGTCACTCTTTTTTCTTAAGTTTCTATTTATCATTTTAAAGTTCATGATATTTAAAAACAGATGTTCATTAAACTACAATTAAGGAGCCAAAGCCAGTTGCTTGCTTTTATACCAAGGAATGAATGCATCAAACACATTGTGGCAACTAATTGCACAATAATAGTAAGGGATGATGACAGAAATATTCTATGTGGTTTAGTTTGGTTGCAGGTTGTTACCTTGTACCCTTTTTAGTCGCACCGTCTATAACGGAGTTAAAAACCAAGTGAAAAGACTAAACTACCCCCTGAAAATCGTCATTTTGTGGAAGGTTATTACCTTATTCTTTTTTTTAACACTTGGGATAATTTCTTCCATTTGAAAATTATGCAGGCCACATGTGTGTCACATGCTGCTTTAAATGATTTTTCCTGTTGATTTTAACAGATTTTAACTAACGGTGCAACTAAAAAGAGTATGGGGGTAACAACCTGCCACAAAATAAAGATGACAGTAACAACTTGCAACCAAACTGGAGTACACAGTATATTTCTGCCGTCATCCCTGATAATAAAGAGCATGGTTCAACAGACAGACTTGTTGACGAAGTCGTGATTTACAGCCCTTGGTATCAAATACTAAATAAGTAGCAGGGAGGTCAATTTAGATAATTTGTTTTGTTCTAAGTTCATCTCAAATTTATGTTTTTTGGCAGAGAAGCCTAGATACAAAAGGCAAAGGTTCACATGAATATTAGTATAGAGTTGTTTCAAATAAAGTTGTTATGCTAAGGGCTAAATTCATCACACTCAGCCAATATACGCATTTTCAAATGTAAGGGAAAGTGGAACTTTTAAGGACATGGGAAGAGCGTATAAGCAATGATATAAATAATTGGGTCATAAAATTAAAATTTATAAAGACAATTGGTGCTATCAAAAATGTAGAGCTGAATTATGAATATAACCTTATCCTTTCTGATGAGCTTGCATCCTGCGAGAGGACCAGCACTCTGGAAAACTTCAGTGAGAAGTTTCTCAGTGACATTTACATGAATATTTCCTACATAACTGAATCATAACGACATAAGCTGATAAGTGATGGGATCTGAATAAGTGACAGGCTCACACATCCAGGTCCTAACAAATCATTCAGAAATGTTGCATCCACAACAAAGAGCAGGTATGTATTAAGTGAAAAATGTCATTAGAAAAGGATCCATAACAGTGGTTACATACATATCAACAAGAAAACTAAGACAAAGAGAACCATAATAGCAGAAAAAGTGCTGTAACACTCACACGCTGCGGCATGTAGATGAGTCAAAACCAGGAGGTAAATTTCCACTGGGCATAGGCTCCATCACCTGAAAAATATAATGAGAATAAAGGAAACAAAAATCATATCCTAACAACTCCAGAGGGACATCTTAGAAAAACATACGAAGTAATTAGATCTGCTCTGCTCACTTCAAAATGCATAGCCAGATGGTGTTAAGATACTAATCAAACTTAAAAGAGTGACTAATCTTCCTGAGAAGGCATATCGATGTGCAAGAAAACATTATTAATCGGTTTCTCTTCATCAGTTCAGCAATTAAAGTCTATCTGCTATCTCAATCTGTAAGCACATTCAAATAAAATTAAGGAAAGGGCAGTTGGAAGCCTATAAACTATCCTTTTAACTATAACTTGCTTACAGCACGAATCAAGAATAAAGCGTTTTCAATGTTGAGAATGAAACACTCGTGTCTGACACTCACTGAATTGTTAAGATGTTGTATACTTTTGTCCAGGAAATTACATGTAAATAATCACTAAATTGTAAAATGTGTTTCACATAAAAGTTCAGAACATGTCTACGACATGAATCCTATAGAGCACCAGAAACCTTCCTTAATGTCTTTGACTGTAACATTTGGTTTATAAACTCAAATCATCCACGCTTTTCCACGAGGTAAGGTAAATGAAAAATAACTAGCCATTAAGAAATTGTGTCCGAGTTTTACACATTAAAAACTATCTTAGGATCCAGATAAAAAGTAGTATTTTGCATCCAAATTTCCCTATAACTTATCCAAAAATGAAAATGTGACCACCAACAGATAGATAAATTAAAAAAAAATGAAACTAATTAGAACTAAGCAACCCATGATCAGATAAACGTGGAAAATTAATAAAAGCAGACATCCAACAACAACAACAAAAACACGAAATCAAATCACAACACAATGTGGGTATCATAAGCATCGTTCGCTTGGAAAGCAAAAATGGAGAAATAACAGGCACCCAAAAATCCCCAGTTTTCGAGCTAACAATTAAGCACAGAAGAGAAGAGATGAGAACCTGAGGAACCTGAGACATTGCAGCGGCCGCGGCGAGGACGCCGGGATGGTACATGTGCTGCTGCTGAATCAAAGCTTGCTGCATTAGGGCTTGTTGCTGTTGTTGCTGCTGCTTTAATCTCTGTTGCATGTTCAACAGCAGATCACGACCCTATAAGCAGACAGGAATATAAATGATCTGACAGATAACCCTATGTTTGGCTGATGAGAAAACGCGAGAAAATTGTATAGCGATTTCGAAAATCAATTGATTAGGCGTTTTGGCTGTTCTAATTGATAAGTTGTTTTCTCTTATTTTCCATGTAAATTTTCGAGACAAATCGTTCCGAGGAAGGAAATAATAGGAGATAACCCCGCTCAACTATGCACCATTCTCATTCTTAATTATTTTTTTGAGCATATAAGAATTTTGTTGGATAAAAATCAAAAGTACAGGCGCAACAAAAAACATAAAATCGAAGTAAAATTGTAACGGAAATAAA
Source organism: Erodium maritimum (assembly GCA_963921825.1). NCBI lineage: Eukaryota > Viridiplantae > Streptophyta > Magnoliopsida > Geraniales > Geraniaceae > Erodium > Erodium maritimum. Next base: position 7,504,086 of record OY997588.1, on the reverse strand, counting down.
CGAAATAAAAGGATGAGACTTGACTCCTGACTCGTAGGTGTCAGACTTAACCATATAACAAGATACCGGGTTAATATAGGGACAATCTATTGGTGGATAGACTTCATGCTAGTGGCTGCTCAACTGCAGCTCATAGTAGTCATCACCTAACTCGACTTAAAACTGTTCGTGCCAATTGGTACGAGATGTTTAAGGGGAAAACGAGCATCTAGGGAGAACACTAAGGAATGAGGGAATCAGAATGTCGGACTTACACCGATTTTGGCAGGACGAGGCTTGAATCCCCATACACACCTTGTTGCTCGTCCTTCGACTCATTAAACCTGACGAGGCTGCGTAGTAGACCTCGCCGGGTTATTGGAGTCATTAAGAGTTCATGTTCTTGATCCACGACAGTTCAACACCGCCGCCTATTTTCCACCCGTTGTTGCCGACACTCTGTGGGGGACACCATCTTCTAGTGTTGGCCACACCTACAAAGTCAGTCATTGTTCCCAATCTTCATGAGTCGGATCGGAGGGCTGAGGGGATCTCGCACGGAGTTCCCTAGTGAACGGAATCGGGTTTATTTCGGTGTTGAAGCCTTTCCCGTCCTCCCGATGAAATTGGTGGTCCGTGAAGCGAGGGGGGAGGTGGCGACGGAGATGGAGCGACGGCAGTATCCTAAACATTCTCATTCTTAATTAATTTTTCGTTAGTTTGAAATGTTTTTAATAATCTTTGTAAGTATTTTAATCTTATTTTATTTCTTTTCCGTCAATTTGTGAGTATGAAATGGTGAAAAAATCCTTATACCATACCCTTATAATTTCTTTCCAGCAATCAACAATATTCATGATAATAACGAATCACCACATAATGTCTTTAGTTCATCAGTTTTTGTTACAATCAGAAAACGAAGACTTCTTCAAATTTATTGTTTACAGAATCAATGACTTAGTAATGTACATACTGATATGCTGTGCCAGTCGGTGTAAAACAATTATAATTTACAGTTCAACAAAATTTGAAACGGATCGGACAATACTGAAGAAAACGAGTAGCAAAATTGGAGACTGCTACAGTCAGTATATACATGTATCCTGAACTGGGCTTGTATTTTCTATGGTGAAAATCTTATATACCAGAGCTACATGAAGTCATCGAGTGGTTTGTTGCGCTCTGAGTTTTTAGGCCGACCAACTTGTGTCACGTGACCAGCAAGAAGCTCCAAGATTTTCTCCATAGTAAGGTCATTAGGATCCAAATCCTGTAAATACAGTGTAAGTAACCCATGCACAATAAATTTACTTTTTTACATATATTTTGAGACAAAGAACAAACAACAGATGAATGTTAACTCCATAAACTCCAGCAACCCGAGTTCAAGTGTTTAACCAGATGGACAAGCAAGTGTTGAAAAAATTAATCCGATAAAAGACAATGCAGTAGCATGCTCGTATATTCAAGTATTAGTTTAGTCGAAAAGACGGAAATTACAATTTGCTACTACCATGTACTATACACGATTTGCAGTTTACTACCCTGGACTTTGAAGTGTGTCATTCTACTACCTTGTACTTCAAATTTATTGCAATTGTCGGTACTTTTAGCTTTTAATGACGAAATTTCCCTTGTGAATAAAATTTTAAAATTCATTTTTTTTTACTATTTACCCCTTCAGCTCAGCATCACGGCCTTCTATATAGCAATAGCAAAAATAACAGAGATATTAAACAAGTAAAACATATACACCTTAGGAACGTCGGCAATGTTTCTTCGATACTTAATGCTGAATCCATTCTTTGAAATCTTTATTATTATCGGTTGTCCATCCGCTGGATGGCTCCCCTGATAAGTTAAAACAAATGAGATGTATGACGATGAGTGAGAGAAATAGTAGAATTATGAGAGACAAACTTACAAATGTTTTAGGATAGCTCAGCAACTCAAGCGCGTCTTCAAGGGTAATATTATTCGCATCCTTGATCTGAATGTATAAATAATATAATCAATAAATGTGATACAATAAATACGGGAATTGAGTCTTTTTTTTTGTCCAGGAATACATAAGTAAGGTCTTGAGCCCAAAATGCTTTGATAGACCTCATTTAGTCAATAAACAAAGTCTCTCATCTATTTCAATATCTTTCTTTTTTACTCAGAACTTGATCTTATGAGTCAAGAGTTCATCACATTTTGGAGTACTACCTGAGGTATGGATGCCCTCTTGGGCGTGTATCCTTTCTTGTTTTCTCCGAGCTGTACATATGACCCATAAGGACCTTTCTTCAGAAATATCTGAAAGGAGAAGAAAGTGACACATTTATTTTGTATGCTACACCATAAGTTAACATAACCGACAAAACAACACTAATATGCACTGTTGAATGGATAGAGAGATTCTGACTACAAAATTAGAAGCATACCTTCTCATTAGAATTTGGTTTTAAACCTATCAATTTTGGCTCATCGATTGTTACTGCATAAGTAGTTTCCTCATCATCCCCATTAGCAGTATACCTGTCCACCAACACAAATTCATAGATAAATATATTTTTCTGTTGATATATGTAGTAATTTATATCGGGGAAGAGCTGTGTGCAATCAAAGCAATGACCTCTCTTCCTTTCTATAGAGGAATTGCCATCATACAAGTTTTGATAGGCCAAACAAAGAAAACATAAGAGCATAAAACATGATAGCTCATATAATTTTTTTTATTGCTTGAAAGAAATTTATTGATGCATAACTCAAATAATATATTGATCTAAAACATCAAACAGAATTATATGGATGATCAAATCAAAATTTATCAACAAACTTCAAGATCATCATATAAGGGCGGTCAAAGTTACAGCAGCATTAGTCATTAAACCCGTACTGTTTGTTTTTCCTTTCCTTGTTAGGTGACTTTCTTTTAGTTTGCTTGAATTAATATCACTGTCAAACAAAGTCTTGTAAGAACTAAGAAGCTTTCATAAAAGAAGAGCACAAAAAATCTTGTCACTGAAGTTATATCATACTATATAATTTATATTGCTATTAAAGCATTCACATCAGGTGTGTGTGTATATTCGTGTGGGTTGGTGTATGAGTGGTATAGAGATGGACAGAGAGATCATTCAAAAATATTATAAAATGCAAAAATGACACTTCGGATATTATTATGTCATACTCACTTGCATCCTGGGTATTGATCGCAACCGATTAAATAGCCATCACCATGTTTGCTCACTTTCAAAATCAAAGTACCCTCCGTACAACTGGAAACAAATTAGTATGAGGTACAATTGATGAATGAAAGAAAAAAAAAGAAAACTCTCAACCGGAAGATATCTGATTTTAGTTCTCAAGTACACATTTACAAATAGGGAAACTGAAGCTTTAAATACCTTGGACATTCTCTATCTGTAGGAGAAGAAAATATCACGTCACCAAATTTCTTATCCAACATCTTCTCCACCTACAAATGATTCACAAATCGAATACAAAAAAATAATATAAGAATGATAGATTTTTTATGGGACAGCACTAAAGAAGAGTTTAGTATACCACAAAACCCAAATGATACCTGATGAACAGGCACATTATTAGCCAAGTCACAGTATGAGCTGAATCGTGTCCAATAATCACTGAGTATGCCTTTCCATTCGGTTTTGCCAGCAGAAACATTATCAAGCTGAAGAAAGAGAAATGGAAAGAAATCAGATACAAAAGACACATGAACTATAGAAACAGCTATAATTTAATACATACTGAAGTGACCCTTGATTCTTTAAATGTACAAAAGGTACAAAACCTTCACAGGCCTTTGAATGAGAGCAAATATGTTTTCTTTTTTTATGTAACCAAACCTATTATGTTAGGTGCTGATAATAGAATGCCACATGGCAGGTGAAGATGGCAAGAAGCATAACTGGTTCTATTATTACCGATTAGTTATCTACATTACTAGCACTATCACGTTTAATTGGTTATCTATTCCATTTTCCACTATTTCTAAGAATTAGGAAGCTGGCTGGTATATGTATGCCAGCCATTCAATAAAATCAATCAAGCAATTTTATATAAAAAAGACTGGAACATTTTCATATTTCAATAATTAGTTCCTAGAGGGATTGACTTATGTTTTACATGAAAAATATTATAATTAAATAAAGGGTGAATTGCTAAAAATTACCTTATGAATTGTCCTTCTGTGAAAAACTACCTTATGTATTGACCAAGCTTTTAAACTACCTTATCTTTTGACTATGGTCGTTTACTGACAAATTTTGGAATAATCTGTTAAACATTAGGGACGTGGACAATACATCAGGTTAGTTTTCGCACGTGGACAATACATAAGGGTAGTAATTTCATTGAAAAAACTAATAGACAACCGTGACCAAAAGATAGAGTAGTTTAAAAGCATGGACAATACATAAGGTAATTTAAGGGTTAGTTTGGAAATTAATCCTTAAATTAAAAATTAATAACTTATTTACTTTATAGAAACTCCAAGAAATTCAAAGTCATCCAGGCATGTATTCGTCAATACATCAATAACAACAATTAACTAAAGATAGAGGAATTTACCTCAGCCTCCATTTTAGCTGTAAAACTATAGTCAGATATCTCAGAAAAATGATGGGAGAGAAACTCGGACACCTAGAGAACACCACCAAATCCAAAAAAATATTTCAACAAAAGGGAGACACCGATTAAGATCAGATAATTGACAGAAATATGAAAACAAAACAAAAATGATAATTTAGTCAGCTTCCTCTCGCTCGTGTACCTAACTAAACTGGAATTAACTTATTTTAGTTATGGGATTAATACCAAATAGATTGAGAAATAAAACAATCATTAACTATTGTCTTATAGTAATGATCTCTGATATCACTAACGATTCAAATTTGACTTTCCATGTCAGTCCTATCTGCCTTTCAAAAAAATACTAATTCGACATTGTCGATAAACAAGTTCTATATGCAAATTATACCCTCACGAGACACTTTAGTGCTATAACCATAGTATTCATTTTTAAAGTTATTAGTGCATAAATAAAAAATAACACCTCCAATAATAGCCTTTCTAATGGGTACTGCTGGCATCTTAGAATTTAGAAATACGAATATATCAATATATTATTACTAGTAGAGTACCAGATATTTAAAATGGTGTTCAATAGAACCAAAAAATTCAAGGAATCAAGAGAAAAGGTCAAAACATACCATGCGGCCACGAAATTCTGGATACAATTCACGGCTTTTCATTGTCACGTAATTTCTTTCCTGATATCATAAAAAATTAACAGTTAAAATATTTTAAGACCAATTTTAAAAAAAGCGAAGAAGTTAGCTGCATTCAAAGAAGCAGGCACTATCACCAACTTAGGCATTTCCCTCCACAACGTTGGTGTTATATAGATGAATCCTTTAGCAACACTATATGTGTTACACGGTTCATATTTTCCTCCTCTGTCCCAGCGAATCTGAAGTTACCTCTGTTAACCAAAGCACTCTCAAGTCTCCTCCTGCTATCTCTTTTCATGTTAAGTTAGGTCTACTTCTCCCCTTTCTAGTTTCTCCTAATTGAATTCTTACTTATGGGGCCATCAACATAATCTAGGATGTGAGGGTCTGAGTGAGGTTATGGATTCGAAAACTTGAAATTGATGTGAGGATATTATGGTCTTTTAAAACTGTAAGGGTAATTTCGTCATTTTGCTTAAAATTGAACATTACTTAGCAGAATACCATGCACCATTCAGAAGGAAGCTCATGGATCTTTTTTTATCAGGCAGCTTTCGATCCGTGGTCGATTCACAAGGGGAGATTTTAGCAATCCCCCCTATTGGTATTAATGTAACAAACATTTCTACCACAGAATTATTACCTGTAACACTCTCAGTGTGGATGCATATGTTGAAGGTCTCCCGATCCCAAGCTCCTCCAGCTTCTTAACCTACATCAAGTGAAGCGCAGAGGTAAACAAAATGGGTATATGTGCAAGTGCAAGCAAAGAAAATTAACTGAACAGCTGAGAGGAAAAATATATAATTCAACTTTATTTTATCAACTAATCCAAGCATTGCTTAACAAATGAACCAAATGCTCACACAGTATACGAGCAAACGAGGGAAGCCAGTAGAAAAAACAATGAAAAAGCAAAGTGGCACAACAATGTATGAGAAGTTACATTCTAGAATAAAAAAACAAATGTCAGAAAAAATTATGAGAAACTACCAAAAAGTATTTCAGTATATTTTTGGAGAAGGAAATGTAAAGAAAACTTATTAAAAGATATGTCCGTTTATACAAACCTATTTAAAAAGGCAGCATATTAACGATAGCTTAAGCGAACCTAGATTTCACAGAGGGTTATACTTAATAATTTCAATGATGAGTTCTGCAGAACTAAAAATCAAAGAACTTTCATTGTGAATAGATGAAGAAAAAAAATACTGATTTAAATACTATGAGGCATATGTAAACAATAATCAAGTAGAGAAGAGAAACACAAATATGCAGCCACATATAAAGAACAAACAGCATTGCCATGCAACAGAACTTTTCTTAACATCAATAAACACTGATTTAAGCCACAGAAATTACACATCTGACATGCAAAGTAAGAGTACATTTATATGTACAAACTTTAATTAACATTTTATTGGATAGGCACAAGCATTGACTTAGATATATCTTTGAGAATGATTATACTTGTACATGACCAATTCAGCTAAAAGCTTAAGTTGATAGTTGAAGGTCCAGTTATAACTTTACTATAATACACCCCCTCACGTTCAACCTCATTAATTCCATAAACAGGCTGTAACAGTAGGACTCATACTTATGACCGATTGGTCAACCTGACTTTGATACCATGTAGAAGATCAATTCAACTAAAAGCTTAAGGTGATAGTTGGAGGCCGGCTTACTATTTTATACTAATACTCGAGCTTATTGATTAGTGTATGAACAAGAAAGGTTATTAGAAAAGTTAAATTAAAACACTATCTGACTGCAACTATTGATACCACATTTTCACTTGGAATTACCTCTACGAAGTATGAGGAAGAGTAAACAAATCATCCGTAGGTAATGTTCTATAAACAGTAAAAATACACAACAACAATATTAGTATACCAATGACCCCTCGGTGTAGCGTGATGGAGGCTGGGTCTTGTGCTCATTGAGTTCCACTGTATTGATATATACAGGATCCTCTGGCTACAAAGCAGAGAACAAACTGCTTTTTAGTAAATATGAAGTAGAAAATAAAAATTATGAGCTATCAATTTGATTGGAAAATAGAAATTATGCAACTCCCAATTTGAAATCAACTTCATCATACGGGAAAGTAACATCAGTGAATAACTATCCCCGCCCAATGATTTCTAAGCCATATGCTACCAAAAGTAACAATGACACAGGAGCGTAGAAGGGCCTACCAGCCTAGGCATATATTCAAGTCCAAGAAAGGAACCATAGCAACAAAAACCAAGCCCTTTCACAAAGCAAGGAAGAGAGATATAAGGAGGTCATATGGATACAAGTTAAGAGTATAGCCTAATCCTTTCATAAAGAGTGTTCTCCAAATTAACCGGCCAGATTTTGTATAATCAGACTGCTAAATCGGTGAAGCTATTTGTTAATTGTTAGCGACTAGGTGGGTTAGTGTTCTAAAAATTGGTATAGACGGCTTCTAGGCAAGGATTTTTGGAACACCAAACCGATTTCAGAATATATTTATGTTTTTATATCTTAAATATTTATTATCATGTTTATATCATATAAGTCAGATTTTGGCTGTATACATAAAGTAATTTATTTCATACAAAATAGAAAACTATAAATCCGACTAATCCTTATTAATCCTTGGAAACCCTATACGCTTGAGTAGCGCCTCGTGTCTTTTACAACCTTGTTTATAACTTAATAATTGTTGAGGTATGAAGTCCCACGCCGAATAAAAAAGAGGTAAATATAAAGGGAAGAGTCAAAACCAACAAATGAGGTTGACCTTTTAGTTGTATAGATCAACCCGGTATATATAGCTTATTTATATTTCTACAATAATTAACTAAGCGTCACATAGAAGATCATCACCTTCAACGAATTGAGAACTTTAAAAGCCTCAACACGACTATGATCGTCGCTCTCTTTATTTCTGATAGCTTCCACTTCCTTGTCCTACAAAAAATTTAGTGAAGGCGAGATTCAGCAAAACTCGCAGTAGTGCTAAATTAATAATCTGAGAATACAACCAACAAAAAATAATTAAAAAAGGGATGTCCAACTCACTCTATAAGTAAAATATAAGAATATAACAGAAACACAAGAGATACAGACTATAAGACGGGGAAAGAAGGATGAACTGCATGTTGAGACAACAAAAGGCATGTGACATTTAATCTTCCAGATCTCCTAAGTTCACAAGTTCGTTTTAGCAACCATTAATACTGAAATATAACTCGGGAGGATACAAATAATATTGAAGGAAGAAAAACTTAACCTGTACAGGTCAAACCAGAACCCATGAGAATTTGAAGTCAGAAACCAATCATCTTGGATCTGATTAGAAATTGTTCCAGAATGGAAACACTGTGTGTGTATACCAAAATTCCAAAATTACATCGATCATTTCCCATGACCAAAAGTCCATCGATCATTTTTCATGAGCATTTTACTAATAGTATTCGTTATCCTTTGTTGTATCTCAACTGATAAATAACACTCGCCATTATCTCCAATTAGTGATTCAATATCACGACAAAGTAGACAAACACCAAAATTTAATGAGTGTTCTACTGATAGTATTCATTATCCTTTGCTGTATCTCTACTTATAAACGACACTCACCATTATCTCCAATTGGTGAATCAATTTCGGCAAAGTTCATCTAATACATTAACAAATTAAAAAAATACATGCATCTGGGTGATAAGGAAACACAACAGCTCATTCACATAGAAATGAGAGATATCATCAATTACAAAAATGGACATAAAGGTTTTGCAGCAAGTATTAGCAGAGCTTGACAAAGAATGATATTGACCAAAGTCAGAATCACACTTTCAATGCCAAAAAAATAGTCTAAAACCTTCATATGACATAATGTGGCCTATACCTTATAAACTGCCTCGTAGCCAAGAAACCCAACTTTTGTGCAACTGGATCGGAAAGTAATGGAGTTAGTGGCATCCCCAACATCAAGTTGTACCTGGCTTAATCAAAATGATTATCAAGCAATGTGCAAAAAAAATGTAATATCAACAATATTGCAACAAACTTAAAAAAAACGAAAAAAAAGAGAAAAAACCGACTTTTTTCACTAATAAGCACATAGATCAGTTTTGAACACCCCAACATATTGTAAAACCAACAATATTCCAACAAACTTAAGAAATTGAAAAAAGAAAGAACTGACTGTTTTCACTAACAAATACATACTTGCTGGATAATGATCAGTTTTGAACACCCCAAAATAATATAAAACACTGATGTTCGCCATACAGTTATTTAACTTTTACAAACCTGATCCAAGATTAGGGATTCCATTTGGCATGCCATTGTACGAGCCCAAATCAGAGTGTATAATCTCATGGAATCTTCATCAAGTACTCCCGTAAGCATTGCTAAAATAAATAGAAGATGTTTACATTATTAGAGCCTGCATAAGGTTTAACAAAAAATAATATGATGCATTATGTAGCCTGCAAAGTAATCTTTTTACATGGTAACCTCCGTATATCAGTGGGTCTAATAGCTTCATGGGCCTCCTGAGCATTCTTCATTTTCTTAACATAGTCCCGCGCACTTTCTGCTGCAAAATTCAACCCATACCTACATGAATGTTTTCTCTGTCAACAACAGTATGAAAATATGGATTTCATATCAAAAGTAACTTGTACAATGAAGTGCACTGTGCAAAGAAACATATATGAGGAGCAAATCAAAACTTGAATGATATAAATAACTGTGGCACAGCAAAATCTTTCTCTCCCACCTTTTATTGCACCCAAAAGCAGCTCTCAACTGTTTTGTGTATCATTTGATTCATCTTTAGAAAGCATACCTTTGATTGACACTCCATAGTATGAATCTTTCTCAATCCAAATCAAGGCAAAAACTTTACAACCACATAATCATTAGAAGTACAGCCATCCTTATCAGGAAACTTTATCCATAGACTAAACATGCTTATTTTCCTGGCTGAATTAACTTGTTTTTTTGGTAAATGTATAGATATGCACTTTTTTGTCTGTGAATGAGGATAGACATGTATTATAAAGAAGAATAACCCATTTAACAGTTTTTTTATTTAGGCATTAGTTCCATTCCCTCTTGTCATGTAGATTTTTGCTTTCCAGACAGTCTTTTTTTCTTCTCTGTGCTTCTTTCTAAAAACAGATTTCTGATCTGAAACCATGATCTCTGTCTTAACCCCTCCCCAAATGATGGCAAAAAGGAAATTGATCCAAGATACCCAAATCTCACAAGAGATGACAAAGTGATGCAATAGTGTTAAACAGAGAGAGATAAAAATGATAAATCATCATATTTCCTGAACATTATATAGCCTTCTCCACAATTAAAGTCCTCTATGAACTATGGTACCCTAAATTCCAAAAGTTGAGTAAAGAAATTTAGTATAATACTAAAAGTTTACATGGCAAAGAGTAGAGTTCCGCATGCAGAAGCAGAACTATAAATTAAATATGAGTTCCAAGGGATAAAGTGTGGACAAAGTCACAAAGTAATTTTATACAAGACATTGAGGAAATGTTTCAATATAACAAGTATTCAGGTAACAATTTTAATAAATAAAATAAATCAGATGTCACCATTGAAGAACAAAAACACATAGGCAGCCAGATAACATCAGCTTTAAACAAAGGGACAATAAAAGTGTATAAATGTCCATCTATGTCACCTTTCAGTTACCAAGTAGCCTATGTCTCTCACAGCATCTTCAGAGATCTGAAATTAGAATCAAATAAAGAAGTATAAACTAACAAATATTTCTATACAATTATAATAGGAACCATTAAAATAAATTTAGTATCATATCACATCTCCCAATAACTAGCATACTTAAGATGATTGCTATGCATCTCCACGTATTCCGGGAAATTGTTCATTTTAATTTCTAAATAAGATAGCCTAAAGGAGAACCTCATGCTGTATCTCAGCTACCTCTAATACAGGCCAGCAATTTCCCACTGCTTGACGAACACTAGAATTAGGGGAAAGCATGGTAGCTCAGTTCAACCTATTGCCGTCTGTAGGAAGTTGGCTCTAAGGTAGAAAAGAAAATTGAAAGAATTTAAAACCCTTTCAATTAGCATCACACATGTGTCACATTCAAGGCATAATATAGGTGTGACCAAAGATATATCTTATGTATGAAGACATGATAGAGATGAAAACAACCCTTAAAAGTTTCAGTGAAAGTCAACTTGCACAAAAAGTGGGAGGAGAAAAGAATGTATTAATGCTTTCTAGCTCAAAAGATTTTGTGAATTTGAAGCAAGAAAGTGATTGTGAACATCCATATGATATGACCATCATGAAATTGCAGAGCAAGTAGCTACAAGGTGACACTTACATGCAATCCATCTGTTCTGATATATGTTATCAGACCCACTGCCTTACCATCTGAAAGTTGGACCCCCTCGTATAGTTTCTGAGCAAGCTACATTCATAAGGAAAAGAAATAAACTAAAAGTTGCCGTAACAAGAAAAAGATAAATAGTAAATTTTAAAGCTATAAGGCACAAAGCTAACAATAAGATCAATCAACTGGCTAGAACTGCAGTTTAGAAAAATATCAGTCAATTTTGCTAGACAACAATGAAAATTCTAGATTCTTTTGTTTGCCTTTTCATTTGGAAGAGTATCTGACAGTTGTTACGTCGCGTCACAAACACCCAATAATTTGGACATGGGTGTGGTACACAATACAGACCCGTGATTCATCATTATAAACATAGGACACAATATGTCAAGACACTTATTTTTCCATTATAAAATATTTTTTATATGTGAGAAATCATGTGAATGTTTAGTCTTTTAGCATGTTTAAGTTAAATTTAATTATAAGTTATAAAACCATGTGAACATGTAATGACTTATGAATATCCAAGTAGGTAACTTATGTAGAAAATCTTCCACCTCAATAAGTATATACAAGTCCACAACAGATACAAGCAAGATTTGCAATATGTAAGCAAGTGGGATGCAAAATTGCATATGTAAGGGCTCATACATGTTATGCAATTTGTAATAAATACCATTCCTGTAGCATAGAGAAAAATATCATTAACACGAGTAGTTCGGTTGTGCTTCTAATCTTGGTCACCACACATCATGTTAGCCCATCACAGTCACCACAAATCAGATCTAAATACACAAGAAGTTCCTAATGAAAATCACATCATCACCTGCTATTTAACAAGAAATCAACCTAAACCTAACGATTATATATAAAGGTTCCTTGAAATTAAGAAAATATTAAATAGATTGATAAATCTAACCTTCATTGTATAATCAGGACTCAAATGTAATTTGTTTGCAGCATCCTGCTGAAGTGATGATGTAATATAGGGAGGAGGAGGGTTTTTCTTCACTTGGTTGGTTTTTGAGTTTACCACCCGAAAATGTGTTGAGTTGATCTTCCTTTCGATATTCATTGCCTCCGCGTGGGAGCAAAGTGAGAACTGGTTCAACTTTTTCGAATCAAAATGGGTCAACCGTGAGGAAAAACATGAAGGATCTATTGAGGAACCCAGTTCCTCCAGTTTGAAGGCAACATCAACTGTCCAATACTCTTTAGGCTTAAATTCATCAATTTCCATTTCTCTGTCACTAATAAGAGACAATGCAGCAGACTGGACTCGACCTGCAGACCGGCAACCAGGTAGCTTTTTCCAAAATAATGGTGAGATGTTGAATCCAATCAGATAATCTAGCGCACGCCGGCCAAGATAAGCATGAACCAAATTTACATTGATCTCTCTTGGAGCCTGAAGAGCCTTTTTAATGGATGCCTCAGTTATTTCATGAAAGACAACCCTTGCAACAGTAACATCTTCACGTAAAACCTCTTGTTGTTGCAACATCTCAAAGACATGCCATGCAATAGCCTCTCCTTCACAGTCAGGATCTGATGCAAGAATAAGATTTTCTGCTCTGAGGAACATGGCAAAAAAAGGAAGCAAATTAAGAAATGCTTTAAACAGAAAAAATTAAGCTCGAATCAAAAGTAATGGAGAGAACATCAGATCCAACTTCAATTGTCTGCAATTAAATCACAAGATAACACAAATAACCCTTGAACTTATTATTTTCCTCGCAATATATAGTCATAAGAAATAAAACCTGCTAAGTGCAACCTCGATGCTCTTAAGATGAGTCCAGGAACAAGCTGGAACCTCCCATACCATGCTAAAATTGTCATTTGTCCTCACAGATCCGGACCTTGCAGCCAAGTCCCTAATGTGACCATGGCTGGCTAAAACTTCAAACTGATCACCAAGGTAATCCTGGATAACCTTTGCCTTTGTAAGAGACTCCACCACCACAACAGATTTCCCACTGGGAGGGTACAGCGGCTTCAGTGCCTTTTGTTGTCCAGGATTAGTATTCCCGGTTTCTAGAGGCCTCTGTTCAAGCAACGATTCAGGACTTGTTTTGACAGAATTATCTTTCTCAGGCTCGTTTTCTCGTGAAGCTCTTGATGATTTATTGATGTCCTTCTTGTTATGCCTCTGTCTTTGTACAGATACATCGCTTCTTTCAACAGATTTTACTTGTCCTTTGGATTTCTTACTCCTGCTATTGGACTGGCCTTTTTCTGAGGCAGAACCGTTTGCCATTTCTCCAGGTGTGTTCTTACTTGAAGTATTAGGTGTGTTCTTACTTGAATTATCCTATAAACATTTGAGAAGAAAAAGAAAGAAAAAAACTGAATGTTAGCCAATAGGATTGAAATGGGACATAAAGCTGATTCACAGTACTATGCTAATGCTCAAGTGTCTGGCACCAACCTTAGAGGCCTGGTTTTTCTTGCTGGGTTTGTCCACATTGGCCTTCTTCGCTTGTGAAGCTCCTTTAGAAGGTGAGGGTGTGGGTGTGGCCACTTTCTTACTGGCCTGTTTGGGTTTAGATCCTAGATTGTTGCCGCCAACAGCAGGCTCTGCAACATTCTTCCCACCATTAACAACCCGGTCGCAAGAGGCCACCACATTGTCACCTTTGGCACCACCCTTTCTACTCTGTGCAGCCAATGTCTTGGCCCGACTCCAAAGCTTCTCATACTTAGAGTTCAAGTTATCATTACCACTAGTCACTTTATCATTGTCACCGGCGGCTTTAGAGGCTTTTGAAAAGTGCCTCCTCGTAAAAGCTACATTATTAGATAAAGAACAATCTCTAATGGCACAACCTAACTTATAATTGTACACATTCACAGGTGCTGAAGAAGAAGAATTAGAAACTCCACAGCCAGACATAGTGACAGGACCAAACCTGGACGACCCATCACTGAGGCTACTACTCAGAAGATGATAACTTTTCCCAACCTTCAAGCGGCTGGTCCAGACTCTGCCGATGGGTTTTCTGAACCGATCGGCATAGCTAAGTGGCCAACGGGGTAAGAACTCGCCGGTGCAATTCTGGAGCATCCTGTTCTGCAACAGCAACATCAAATTCAAATAAAGCAATACAATAAGACTCACCGATGCAATTCGATATGAAAATTTGTGTACACTTGAATAAAAATGAGAATGAGAGAGAGAGAACGTTGGTGATCACCCGACATTGACGCAGAGCTGGTGTTGTGAAGATTGTGAACGATGACTTGGGCAGCAAGAGGTTCCTCTGAAATTGAATCATCGCTGTTTTAGGGTTTTGATTCGGTTAGCATTTTAAGGGTTTCGGTGTCGGAGTGCGTCTGAGCTTGGCAGCTTCCGGGCAGAGAGACTGAGAAAGGGATAGGGTTTAAGGAGGAAGACTGGTCAGGGTTTTTCTGGGCCTACGCAAACGAACAGTTTTAGGACGTTCGCCATGGTGAACGATAGAGTGGGCCGAGAGTAATTTTAAATGGGGCCCAAAATTGAGGCCCGTAGATAAGAACCCTACACTGATTTTTATCCCCAACGATTATGTGTAAACGAAAAAAAAACGAGTTTAACTTTATTAACAAAAAAGTTATTGAAATGAGTTTGGCAAAAACATGAATAGTAGAGCTCGATTTTAACATAGTTGAAGGCATAATTGTAGTTATATTATCGCGTTTTTACGGATAAATTCGTTTATGATTTGGATGTGAATTATTTGGAATGGGAGATGAGTTGATTGAGAAAAGAGATAAGGATTGACCTATTTAGGCATTTTGATAAATTGAGAAGAAATTATAAAAAAGTTATAACGAGTTGGGTTTGAACCCGTATTTGTGAGATATCAAAAACTCTAATATCACATTAGAGGATCAACTCAAGCTAATAATTGAATGTCTTATATTATAGTCTACCATAAACATTTAATAAATAGATAAAAAATATTATAATTTTATGAAATCAACTATGTATTTAATTACACATTAAAAAACTGTCTGGAGAGACTTGAAATGTTTAGTTTGAGATCGGCTCATTTATGAACTCTACCTTGAGTTAATGTTTAGCTTGATCTCGGTTATGAAAACTCGAAAAATATATACAACAAATCAAGTTCAAAAAACAGTTGAAAGGCTCGACTCATTTCCAACTTAATGCTGACACCAATCATTGGAAATAGGGACAAAATAGATCTAGGTGGATCGAGACAGAGAGTAATGATATATATGGTCATCGGCCATTGCTGTGTGATCAGGACGATTCTACTCCACACCATACCAATATAAGTGTGATTCTAAGAAAACTCTGCTAAATAACCGGATCAAATGTTCGAAAAAAGAGAGTTCACTTGCTAATGTCAAAGTCAATTATTAACAACTCGATCAGTAACTTTATATGTTTACATGTCATGAAAAATCAGAGTTCACACGAGTACCTTCCGGCTTAATCAAGAACTCATATCTCCATTTCAGTGCACGCATTAAACAGTTCCCAGTGTATAAAGACACAGATTTGGTTCGAAGTCCACCCTTTCAAAACAAAGGAAATTGCACAAAACAAACTGGTTTGATGAATACTATATCATGGGGCAAGCCTGAGAGGATCGCGAGGATAGAGAGATGTTTTCCTGATGTTGTTGAGAGCGCAGAAAAGCATCACCACACGCTCTAATCCCACCCCAAACCCACCATGTGGGGGTGCACCATATCTGCACAAGACCAGACATCAAAGTCAGAGCTGCAGAGTCTAATCTTCAAAACACTATCAATCTCCCACGAGAGGGATAATAGACTGCAACATGGTGCAGATCCAATAACTTCTAGGATGAAACTTGAGTGGCAATAAGGAAAGAAAATACCTGAAAGAGTCAATGTATGTTGATATTGTTTTCACATCAATGCCACATGCCTGTGCACGATCAGCCAAGAATTCGGGAACATGGACACGCTGAGCTCCTGAAATTATCTCCTCACCTGAAAAGCCAGAACCAGACCATGCTTTCCAATTAATTATGTGAATACAATACAAGAAAAAACATTTCTCCGAATACTACTGAGATTAAGACTTTATGCACATATATATCCTGGCTCAAAAAGTACTGAAGTATATATGTTCCATCAAGCATACATCATACGAGCAAGTAATCATAATATCAGCACATCTCTAGAAATCTGTTAAATACAAACATCACCCATGAGATCAACAAGCACACGACCAGACACACAAAACAAGTAGATATTCACATATTAAGTTGGATTCATTTGTGACCCATAAATGTCACATCATTCAAATAATTCCATAACTGCTACATTCCACTTATGATTCTTCTACCAGCATCCATTCCTGCTATACCAAACCAGCCCACATGAAATGTAGTCGATGTTCCCCATATTGAATCTAGAAGCAGGCCAAAAATCCTGAAATCTATCTATTTCTAGTACAAATCTGTGTTTTCCACATCTGTATCATGGATGCGAAAATTTGAAGTCCCCAAAATCCATATGTATCAGTGCAAACTAAGGAATTCAGGAAAATACCCTTTTTGTCATTACCATTTTAGAAATTAACTATGAACTAGTTGACATCACCAAAAGCAACCAAACACATGAATATGAGACAAGGAAACAATAACTACAGAACCACAAGGTTTAATCATGAACTGAAATCAAGGTATCTGGAAGTTACACATTATAAATGTGTTCATCTAATCCATGGTCACACCAGATAGAAGACAGTATAATTTTAGATGTACGTGCAGTGCATTAAGTGATGAAATAACTCACTATTTACCTCGAATAAAGACGTCAAATGAATTGCTGTACTTTGGATTATCATAGCAAGGCATGGTATAGAACGGTCTAACAGCCAAAGGATAACGATGAAGTATATAGAACTCCGTGCCATATCTGTAATCACAAATTTAGCCGTGTTTATCATGAGAACAAAGTAGAATATATAACTGAAATGACAATTATATAAACAATCATGGGATAATGGATTACTTTTCCAGAACTAGTTGGCCCAATTTTCTTTCAACTTCAGTATTTAGGTCCCCATAGGGATCAATTTCGACACCAGCATCCTGCACCGAAAAAATGAAATAAATCCATAATGTAACACGTGCATGTCTGTCTATAGAAAAGCATAAGCACCGTGAGTGTTGAATAATGTGGGGTGACAGCACAATATTGGTAATAACGGTGACAACGTAGTTTAGGAGGAGCCGAGCATAATGTATATAGCATGATGGTGGAAACAGAGCTATAATATGAGTCAGATGGTGGTACAAATGAATGTTACAGATCAAGCGTGTTGCAACATCAACTAGGGAAAGGGTGCAAGTGTAGGGCTGGAGGCACAGGTTGTAGCACCAATATGGTAATATGACACCCAGGATATATAAAAGACGACCAGTGTGCAGACATATTTGCCCCAATGAATTTTTTGTTTTATGTATATTTTCCTCAACAACTCTTAAAATCCACATTTCCCCATTTCATATTCAACTTTCAGCATGTCCATAGATGGATTAGCACGATAAATTGACAACAAATATTTACATAAAATTTGAAGTTTGAACTAAAAACTTAAACCATTGGAATTCCAAGTCTAAGACTGGATTTTGAACCTTTGAAATGGCTATAGTATCCTAAAAATCTTTGATTTTTTTTAGCGAAGATTTTCCTAAAAATCTTTCATTACCTTCAGCATTTGAACCCCTTCTTCAAATGTAAGCCGCAGTGTCTCTCGGAGATACTGCACAATTAGAATGATGGTCAGTACCAAGCCAATGAAGTTTTACAATTTAAAATATATGCTGCTACGTATCAAAGCTTATCGAAGATAGTCACATATAGGCATCATATTCTTCATACAACTTACGAAATTCGTCATGTTACTCAAGACATTTAATGGATCGTTACCTTCAAAGGTTTGAATGGATATTGATTATCCACGGCATCAAGTTCCTTCTTGCAAGTCTCGTTCAAAGTGTCAAACATTTTGACAAATAAGCGATCCACAATATCCATAACCTGTATTAACAAATTCCAAATTCTCATCAAGACACCAAGACAAACTATAGGTATAAATTATAATCATAAACATAAACTAATAATTTTTTCAGAGATAACAATAATCCAATTCACCTCAGAATAGTGTTGCTTAATCTCCATTTCAACATCAAGACCTGTAAACTCACACAGATGTCTATGAGTATATGAGTCTTCTGCTCTAAACACTGGACCAATCTCAAAAACCCGCCCAAAATCGCCACAGATTGACATTTGCTTGTGAAGCTGAGGAGACTGAGCAAGGCATGCAGGCTGTCCTTTGTAGTCCAATCTAAAAACAGCAGAGCCACCTTCACTAGATCCTGCTATCAACTTTGGTGTGTGAATTTCAACAAAGTTTTCGGTTAACAAGAACTGCCTAAATATCTGCAAGAAAATGCAACTTGTTCAATAAGTGTCAAAATGTATGGGTTAAGTAATAACCAAAGCGGCAGGAAAAAAGTACAAAGGGATGAGGTCAGAAGAGAAAGTGTAAAAATCTGTGTACTAACATCATTTATTAATGAACTATGTATATCAATTAAAGCAAATAAGCTTCCAGAAAATAATTATGCACTGATCATACGGAAACATAAGATAACATTGTTTTTAAATAAATAAGAACATACATTAGAAACTTGGCATTGAATGCGGAAAATCCCTTGATTCGCAGGAGTACGAAGATCAAGAACTCTAAAGTTTAACCGTGTATCCTGATTAACGCGGACAAGTTTTTCTCCTGCCTGCGCCCAAATGATCAAATATCCATTATCCACACACAGTTTAAAGTGGTCAGAATTTCAGACAAATAATTCAAAAAATATGCTAAAAGGCCTCAACTCAGCCTCCATCAATGTTTTTTTAGGCATTTGTTCATTTCATTAATTGAACACAACATCAACTAATCCAATTGAGAGGATACTGAACTCTTTTCCATGGAAACGTACCTGTTCGGCTTTCTGAAATTCAGTTTCACTCCTAGCAGCATCTTCAATATTGATGGGTAGATTTGGCACAGCCTTGCTTACACAGTACAACTTTCTCACTTGTACTTCCACCTGAGAAAACATACAACTAACATTGTTAACAAAAATCCCCAAATTATTGCAAGAATCATGGCATTGGGAGAAAATAGAAGCAATTTGCACATGAACCCAAATTCTGATTTTCATCCAAAAAATAGCAGTATGTTATATAGAGACATGAATCAAATGTCCTAAACCCAAATTCTGATTTTTCCATCATATAAAAAAGTGCAATATGTTCTGCACAGACATGAATCAAATGTCCTAAAACAATAGCATAAACATTTGAACCTTTGTGAGAGGCCAAATTCCAAAATCAGAGCCCATTATGAAACACCAGAAAGAGAGAGAGAAGCTCAAGCAATTCACAAACATAAAACGAGAATAGGAATGAAGCACGATACCTTCTTCTGTGTAGCTCCCTTGATCTCAACATCAGGAACTGAAACAACACCTTCAATGTCCACAATCGATTCCCTGCTGAGCCCAGTCGCATACTTGACCATTTGGCGGCTCACCTTGTCCTCGGTCCTAGCCGTGAGCACGCACTGCACAGTAAAACCCTTCTCTCTCACCACCAGGAACGCGATGTTCTTCCCCACGGCCCGGATCGTCTGCGCGCGACCTCGCACCAGCACCTGACGGTCCTTGAGAGCCTCGCAGAGTGCGCCGACCTCGGTCCACTCCCGGTGCGCCACCGCCTTCGACTGGAGCTCAAGGAGCGGGATGTCGCCATAGTTGTCCTTGAACGGGTCCTCCTCTACTGAGAGCGAAGACAAAGAAGTCGCGGCAGAAGCGGAGGCGGCCTCCTGGCGGCGGCGCAGTTTCTCCTGCTTGGCTGCTTCCTTCTTGGCGGCCTTTTTGCTGACGGATTTGGAATCATCCTCCGGCGCGGCGGAGCCAGGCAACGCTGCTTCTGGTTCAATCGACGACATTGACGGATTGCTCTGCACGACTGTGAACCTCTGAAGTTTGGATTGCTGTCACGGCTGCGTGCCTATGAAAGGTTGATGGATGGAATTGAGATAGAAATGACGATTTGTATTGAGAGAATCAATTTACAGAGAAGAAGGGAAGAGAGAAGCTAGTAAAGCTAGAAAACACAGAGAACTAATATAACCCCACAAAACAACTGTAGATGGACTTTCGTTTTCACAATATAACAGTAAACTATATTATCGATCATAGATGATTTTTTTTTCAAAAACCATAATCTGCCGTGACAATTTTAATGAATCATTGGTTTTTTTTGGTGTGTCACGCACGACTAAACCATAATCCACTGATTTGGTGTGCCACACACGTGTTTTTCCACCTAAGCACGTGCGGGCACACCAAAAAAAACCATCGATTCGTCAAAATTGTCAAGGCAGATTATGGTTTTTGAAGAAAAAAAACATCCAACGATGTGATATGGTCGATAATATAGTTTACAGTTATATTGTGAAACGAAAGTCGAACAATAGTTGTTTTGTGGAGTTCTCCCGAGAACTGACATTTCTTATATTTCTCATCTCATCCTGATGCTCCTGCGTCCACATGTCAGACACTCCTCTTAATGAAACGTTTGCAAAATCGTGACAATTGTGTTGCGCTGCAGTAGCTAGTGGACGACGCAAATACCCTGAACTGCGAGAGTGGGTGGCTCGTGCTTTTCTCGGGTCGGGTTGTGTGCAGATGGAGCACCCATTTTCCAGCTTTAGAGTTTCGTTAATTGGGCCTAACCCATCAACTGATTTAGGATTCATTTGGTATTTACGGAATGAGGCCCAGATTCACAACTAGTACTACGACCTTCTATTGGGCCTATCCACTATAACTTTCTTACACGTTCTTCGGCTTCGATCTCTTATAAATTCGAATCATTTACATTGAGATGAGTAAGAGTAATCACCGGATCGAAAACGTCTCGAGTTTCTCCTTACCTGGTCTTTCCAATGGTCTGCTACTTACGTTTATGTTTGTTTGTCAATTTTGCAATCTGTGTTTTTGTTTGGAGGACTTTCAACAATAGTGTTATGGGTATGACCGATATTGTTCAACTACGTTAGTCTCTATACATACGTTTGTTTTCGATTTATTATTTCTGTTGGATTACTTTTTTTAACACAATATCAAGTGTCACGCCCCAAATCCGGTTTTGACCGGACTCGAGACGTGAGCTAAAAGTAATAATAATAAAGATGAATTTAAAATAAAGAATTCCTCCAATAACCGTCAAATCAATAATTCCACTCATAAGAGTTGGAGCTCAAAACCACAATAAATTAGTTTCGTACAAAAGAGAAAGTACGTCTCTAGACCATACTAGACTAAGACTATCGCTAGCTCCCAAGCTCCGAGAATCCCGCTAGACCAAATCCCGCTCAAAACCTGTAGAACAGTAAAGTAGAGGGGTGAGCTTTCGCTCAGTAGGAAAAAGTAGTTAAGGTGATGAGTTAACCGCTCACCACCACGAGTAACCGTCCAATTAGGGCATACTAGCAAGGCACACCAACTAACGACAACCATAGAATTTACATAATCACAAACCACACTCACATGACTATAACCACACTTAATCACCTCACATAATCAATTATCAAGCAACAACACACAGTAGAACAACCACAAGTCACGTACATCGGTCCCCTACGTCGCCGGCTTCCACAGGCCGACTCAACCATATCGTACCGGACCACACAGCATCGGCCTAGATAGGGGTGAGCATCGGCCGGTACCCGCCTAAAATCCTAAACCCATTACCCAAACCATTTTTCCCGGTTACATAAAACTCGTACACATCCCCATCACCGGTCGCTAAAGGGAAGGCCGATAACCGCTCGTCCTCACTATCGGTCGGGAACAGTTATAACCAACCAACCCAAGCCCAATGGGCTTCTTATTGGGCCTACTGAAATAAACATTCAAACATTCAACTTAATTCCTACAATTCAAACTGAATTTCACACAATTTAAATTAATTTCATAAACTTACCTATTATAAAACTGATTTCAGTTTAGAGGCTTCAAACATTTAAACAAAACACAACAATTCCTACAACTAATACCTCATAATCATATAAAACATCGTCTTACACAACACGGTCTAAGAAACAATTTTTGTTGTACAATACAAAAAGTTGAACAAAAAAAATTAGTTTTAACTAAACTGAAATCGACCTATTACAACAAAAAATCAAATTCAAGGTCCAGTGGACGGGCATTGACCGGGTAAGACCGGGTTTTTTTTGTCACCACCGGTTTGGCTCACCTAAACCGTTGACCGCCCATTGACCTCCGGTTCAGTGATTTTCAAACCAACTTTGGCTCGGGTAAGACCGGGTTCGGGTATTCCGGTTATGGGGATGGCCGGAGACGGTCGGTTTCCGGTGATGGTCGGTTTTTTGCTCAGCCCTAGGCCTAGATATCTTCCCGGACCACACAGCATCGGGGTACGAATCATAATACATCATACCGGACCACACAGCATCGGCCTAGATGTCTTCCCGGACCACACAGCATCGGGGTACGAATCACACCATCCTCGACCTAGATACCCTACACCGGACTACCCCCTCGGTGTAGGTATCGTACCAGAATACCTCGTCTCGGAACATATCGTAACGGATCGCACCCACGAAAGTCTCAACATGTCACGCCCCAAATCCGGTTTTGACCGGACTCGAGACATGACTCGAAGATAATTGAAAGTTTAACAATAAAAGTGCAATAATGTCAATAAAATCCTCCAAGTTTAATACAATCCCAAAATATCTCAAATCAAACTCATAGTAAATCCAAAAAGGTTCATAAAACTCATAATAATCCTTTCACAAAAGGTTCGTGACCAAAAATATGACCAACGCCTCTAGAGACAAGCAACCGGACCATAGAAGCTCCCGAGTCTCGAGTCCACTACTCATCACACAAACCTGTAAAACAGTCACAAACAGATAGGGGTGAGCTTACGCTCAGTAGGGAAAATGCATAACCAAGGCGACCTTTCAGTTTAATAAATAGGAGTTCACAAGTTTATTCAAATCTTAATAAGACGAGAAACCAAACATATGATGAAATACGGAGGCAAACCAAGTGTTTAACACTTTCAAAGAGTCAACAATAATCATAAGAAAATAAGGGAATCAATGCATTTCTTTAAAGATCATGAGAAAACAGGGCGTCCAATTAATGTCGTGGGACATGAAGTCACCACCCTCCGATCCAGAATACTCGTTGTGTCATGTCGGATTTTCCCTCGGTCCAGAGGAGACGCATGACGTCACAAAGACGTATAACGTCGAGAATACCGGTAACAACCTCTGAGGGCGCTTATCGTCGGGATTCTCGGAAACGTCTCCAAAGGACCATCTGTCATAGGGAACCAAGGTATTGCTCCCGCAGGACGCATACACTTGGGTGAATCAGCCAGTAACCATCCCCCGCAGGGTAAACCATCCAATTGCCCCGCAGGGTCCAATAACCAATGCCCCGCAGGGTCCAATAACCAATGCCCCGCAGGGTCCAATAATCAATGCCCCACAGGGTCCAATCCACCGGCTATGATACTACCCCACACCGGCACTACCTTCGATGTAGGTACCATACCGGATACCGACTATGATACTACCCCACACCGGTACTTCCTTCGGTGTAGGTACCATACCGGTTACCAAGTCATCGGCTTAGGTACTACCCCACACCAGCATTCCCCTTGGTGTGGGTACCTTACAGGCACTACCCCACCCGCAGCGTGGGTGCCATACCGATATAGATCCCAACTCAAAGACTCACAAGAGGATAACATACTCAACAATCATGTGCAACCAACTCATACCAAATCATAATTTTGTCACAACACACCACAAGAATCAATGTAACCTTACACTTACCAATTACTTACCAATCGCGCTCCATTGGTCTATCATTCACCTGATCATGTCCCATTTAGCACAAACAATTTCACTCAACGTGCATACAATCATTCATCCAAGCATCCGATCAAATAAGCATTCAAGCATTCATGTTTGACATTCGAATCATCTAGTTGTATTAGACTCTTAGCTTATCCAAACTAGGTAACCAAGCATGTGAAACAAACACAACTAATCTGAGGGCTCATCACGACCTTTCTACCAGTAAATCAATTACCAAGTATTGAAAGCGAGCTACACTAGTGATTCACATCCTAAGCATGCTTACTAGACACATCCAGTTATTAGTAATTGAAAGACATTTATTCTAGTTATTCACATCCTATATGCAATTCTAGGACCTTTCCGATTTTATTAACCTAATGGGCATACTAAAGCGTTATTTAAACGAGGAGTTAGGACTTTCCCTACCTTGTGGTCTTCCTCTAATAATACTCTACTGTAAAGTTCGGTTAGCCCCTCCTCCGTTCTTCACACGGGTTCCGGACTGGTCTTCGTCCCTCTAACTCGGTTCCAAGGCCTTTCCTCCTTTCGAGCTTGGTCTCACGGTCTTGGACCACAACAATACCAAAATTAGTAACACAATGGTGTGCTCCTCAACCAAAAATACAAAACAGTCCTCAAGAATAGAAACAAAGTCAAAGGAATGATATAGGAATCGAAATGGACTCAAAAGGAAGGGTTTTGGTTCTGGAAATCTGATCCGGAATGCGGTCTGGACCGTGTCACTGGCCGTGCCGGAACCTGGCACGGATCGTATCACAGACCGGCCCGGTAACCAGCACGGACCGCGCAACACACCGGCCCGGAGTCTGACACGGACCGTGTGAGGTACTGTGCCGGACTCTCACCCGTTCCGCGCCGCGTACCGTGCCGGTACTAGACCCGTTCCTTGCGGCCTGCCGTGCCAGCACATGGCCCGGTCCGGGTCACGTTCCGTGCCAGACCTGACTAGAGCCTCCCCCTTTCTTCCCCAACCCGGATTCCACAAAAATCACTCCCAAAACTCCATTTCCAGCTCTAAACAACTCCAAATTAATCATCAAAAGCCTCCAATCATCAACACCCTCAATGGGTTCATCAAAACTTCAACCAAAACACAATCCAAACAACCTAACTTCACTAATTCTTCTCCAACAACAATCAAAATAGCTAGTTCTTCAACTTCAAGCCAAATACCCACAAAACCCAACACTTGAAAATGGATGAAATGGAAAGTTAAGAGCATCCATACCTATAGGAAGATGAGATGATGAAGATGGAAGGAAAATGGAGAAGAAATGGTCAAGAACAAGTCCCAAAATGCTAGCTTTCCTCTCTTTCTTCTTCCTCAAGAAATGGAACTCTCCCTTCTTCTCTCCCTTGGTGATTTTCGGCTGCCACAACAAATAATGAGCTGAATTGTGTGCTCCCTTTGCTTTAAATGACCTATTGTGTCAATTTACTTAAAGGCCCTTATATCCCTTAAAAGGTAAGTTGGGAGGGTATAAGGGTCAATGGAAGCCCCTTTTTCATCCTCCAAGCCAAAAATGCCAAGTGTCATGTGGGGTCACTTTCACTTAATTAAATTTCCAGCCTTCCAAGATTATATCGGAAAATAACCGATAAGAAGTCCAAGTTTGACCGAAAGTTGACTTAACAAATATTATAGTCAAACTGAAGGAAACGGCCCAACTAAGCTAACCGTGATGACGGCTAAGCCATTTGGGCCCCAGAAAGGTCCCGAATGACTTCCTGAGTCATCGGTTGACTTTTGCGGCCGAAAGTCAAACTTGTCTAGAATTCACCGGATCGACCGGGGGCGGTTCTTACACAACATATCACAATATCATAGTTCAACCAACATCATACCAAGCCAAACAATCTTACCGAAATACATCACATCGGTCCATCAATCATCCGATCATATCACAAAGCATTAGTTCGCGTCATACCAAACATACCATATCATGATCCTCAATCTAACAACGGATAAACCACATATCAAGCAACACAAGTCATCAATCATAACACCGCCACCAACATGCAATCCTAAGGGCACGACATGACCCACATGCAATTCTACCGCACGACAATTTCCAAACCTACGGGCACGACATGACCCGCAAGTTATCCCTCATTTCACTAGTTCCTCATAACCTACATGCAATTCTAGAATTATAACATTCGTTCGTAGCCTATATGCATACTAGTAACTTTCCGCAATTAAACCGTTATTCGCTACTTTCCCCTACTTCAAACGCTATCCAAACGATTAGTCAACGCGAGTCGTCTAGTATCCTCCTCCGCCGTGCTCGAAACCAACGTCTAAGATCACAAGCAATACGAGAATTAAGAGTAATTCAAGAGAGGTTTAAAGAGAAAACATTCCCCATTAACCCCAAAAAGCTCGGTTATAGATAACCTTCCTAATTACTCGAAATAACACCAAAATGGGCCCAAATCTGAACTACCACGGGTGGGGTCACGTAGCCTTAACGGACTCCGTGACGGTTTGGGTCACGGAAACGTGAAGTTCCCCGTCACGGGTGACGTCATGGAACCGTGATGTGTGATGTTGAAAGTTGATCCAAATTCAAGCTATTTTGTGGCTTGGTTACCAAGCAACTAATTTAGGGAATTGTCTTGACTTGATTAGCAAGTAATCAATTTAGGGAATTTATGCCCTGTTTCCCAAACTAGGTCTTAATTGTGTAGAGATTTTTATTTCCCTATTTTGTATGAAGTATCTCTACACCACTCCTATAAATACCACATGTAAGCTGCCATGAGGGATAAGTTGAATCAGTGTAAATCCCCGGCGTTGTGTAAACATTCTCCCTATAGTGAAGTTTTGCTGGTTGGCGCCCGTGGTTTTTTCCTCTCCGTTGTTTGGAGGGGTTTTCCACGTTATATCGTTGTGTTCTCCGTTTTTGGTTTTGATCTCTATTTCGTTTTATTGCCTATCGTTTTATAACATGTGCTGTCACGGCCTCCGTCACGGAACCGTGACGTGTGCCGTCACAGATCCGTGACGGGTCTGACAGTTCCGTCCTTCTTCTTCCTCCAACTTCTTCTCCACGAAAACAAACTCCCAAAACTCCATTTTTATCAACCAAAACCCTACAAATCAGTGCCATAACCCTCAATACTTCAACACCCATGTTGGGTTTCATCAAAATCAACAAAACCTAATTGCTTTCTACAACAATCTCCCACTTTTCTCCATGAATCAAACATCTACACAATAAAAACTCAAACTCAAACCTAGTTCAAGCTCTATCTATCAAACCCATAGATTAAACTTCAACAAAAACGAATTTGGTTTGAAGATTTACCTTAGGAATGGAGAATAGAAGAGGAAATTGATGTTTTTGAGGAGATTTGAGAAGAAAACCAAGCAAAGACTCTTCCTTTCTCTCCTTTCTTCTTCTTCAAGTCTTCAATGGCTTTTCTCTTTCTCCCCCTTCCCTCTAAAATTTGGCCAACACAAGCAAATAGGCTGAAATGTTTGTTCCATGCCCCTTGAAACCTAATTGAGCTAAGACCCTTTTGCCCCTTTGCCCAAATGTCTCTCATGTCCAAGTTTTAAGGGTAAATGAGTCATTTCTCCCCTATTTCTTCTCACCCAAGCCACCATGGATATATGTCCATATGGGGTCCACCCCTACCCAAAATATCTCAGCATGAATTAAATTAATTCATTAAGACCCTTGATTTGACCGAGTTTGACCTCGGGTTGATTTTTTTCACAAAAACAGTCGTTTGAAAGGAAACGACCCAACTAAGCTAACCGTAACGACGGCTAAGCTTTTTGGGTCCCGGAAAGGTCCCGAATGACTCCCGGAGTCATCGGTTGACTTTTCCGGCGGAAAGTCAACTTTCGCCAAAGTTCACCGGTTCGACCGAAATCGACCGGAGGCGGTTCTTACATCAAATATTTAATTGATTACAGACAAATAAAAAAATTAGTAGAATTAATAATTAATTGACATCAGACCATTATAATTATAAAAGTATGTGACTAACGTAATATAATTACATAACAACAACTAATTGATATACCATAGGTTACATGAGAATAAGATGAGTTACTGCCACTTCCTTCGTTCAGATTTGGTGGTCGGCGACCTTTTTTTTCATACATGGAAGGTTGGGTATTTCAAATTTGGGGTGGGATGATTTTCTTCCAGGGAGATTGTTACAACCTTGTTATACTTTTGTTGCTGTGATGGTTCCTTCTCCCTCACACTTCTCAGACCTCGACGCCTTGTACCTGATTCAATAGTGGGACACGTTTCTTCGACTCTCTAGTGAAGATTCGACGTGGCTCAGGTCGTGGATGTCGCCTCCGGTCGCTGTATAAGAGGCTCTGGTTTGTTTTCTCGGTCTCCTTCTATTACTTGTGCTTCCCTTCCCTCTGACTCACCATAAGGTCGATTTGTCTTCTCCGATCTCGGTGGTGGCGCAGACTCAACGGTCCCGGTGTTGGCCGGCGTTGATTATTTGCCTATTGAGCCTTTGTTTCAGACAGATCCTTGTGGGGGTCGGAAGGTGAACTTTACCGGTTCGTGGTGTTGGCCACCAGTGTGCCGGGACTCTTGAGGCTCCGGTGAGTCTTGGGTTGCTCGAGTTAGGTTGTGTAGTTGTTGGGTTTATTTGTTTGGTGTGGCGGGTTTGGTTCTGTGCCTATCCTTTGGAGGACGTGCTCTGTTTTGGTGTTTCGTTTACTTGAGCTGTTTTTTTTATCTTCAAGGTTGAAAAATCAAGGTTCTGAAAATTGTTTTTTTCAGTTAGATTATTGTTTTCTGGGTTGCTTCCTACATGAAGTTTATTGCTTTTCTGGTTGTTGTTGGTGGTTCAGTTGTTGTTAGGGTTGCTGAATGTATGTATTCTGATAACGAGACATGTTTGTGTTTTATTCTCCTTGTTGGGAATTCACTGGTTCGAGGTTGTGCATACTTGGCCAATGCTCCTGTTGTACTGAGGATTATAAATCAAAAACCTGCTGATAAAAAATATATAGAAAAATCTACAATTATATTTAAGGTTATGGCTGGAAATTTTTTACAAGCTTGCCATCTTCCTTGTGTCTGGATCTGAATTGATTTGGTGAATTAATTTGTTCGGATGATATTTTTGCTTATAAAAGTGATGGTCCCATCCAGGATGGAATTTGGATGTGGAAAAGTTGCGAGAATACCCAATTTTTTCCTCTCGATCCCATTTCTTCTAAGGGCCATACCAAAAAAAACATACATTCATGCAAGTCATAGATTAAAAACATATCTGCTTGCTTGCGATGAAGAGCCACTCGAAAACAGTACAGGCACAACACGATTACATTCCCCGAGTATGGTGAGGAAAATCAAAGGAAACATCGATATCATCTTTATACCAAGTTACCAACCGATATAACAAAACTGTGGATTAAAAACCACGCCAAAAAAAAAAAACAGTAACTGCAACAAAGATCAATATTGGCTGTTCCTGAAACTGTACTCTGGTTGTGCATAGTGTTGTATTTACAAAACAAAACTAGTCAACTGTCAACAATTATCTCTACAATATACTTTGCAACTCTAAATATCCAGAAAATGCAGTTGAAACCAGTGCATGTAGTAAAAAGTCTACTAAGTTCGAGAATGCAGCTTAGGTAGCTACCTAACTCGCACTGAAATCCAGTACAACTGCTAAGAATCAAAGTTTAGTTAGAATCTAGCTCGTTCTCACTCCTAGGGTTTTAGACTTCAAATGAGTTAAGTTGTAATGCCTGTTATAGTGATTGTTCGGGGATCTGGGTGAGATCTACAGATCAAGAGTTTGCTTCACCTGTTAGTGTTGATAGTGCCTTGTCATCTTCAACACTCTTCTTCTTCGGTGCTACTGCTTCAGATGGAGCAGGGACTGAATCTCGCCGCCACTGTAGATGGGAACTGGAATTATATGCTTTGTAGGGGGTGACTTTTCTGTTGATACGAGATATTGGGGATTTGAATGTCTCTCCAGCAAGTGGGGCTGATCCAGATGCCACAGCAGCAGCTTCTGGCTTCTTAAATACCTATATAGAATCTTTGTTACTAAAGAGGAAACATTCATACGAGATAAACAATGGTACAAGAAAAAAAGTGTCCCGGTTTAGAATATCAACTTTTAAATCCAAAGAGAAGATCCTAACTTCAGAGATTCATCATCCTAATGAAGCGTGATAAGATTAAAAAAAGAGAGTACAGAATCAAATATCACCCTCATTTCATCAAGGACTTTTTAGTTGTATCTCTGGACCACTTTATTCTGATTGTACAATATACATCAATAACGAAAAACAACAATCCTCCATCCCAAAATGAGCGTCCTATTTAACTTCAAGCAAAAATTAAAGATTAGTTAAGTGCTTAACTTTCTACCATGTAACCCCCATAAGCTCCCAGGTTCCACACCAGTATGTGGTTGTAATAGGCTCATGGGAAGGATTATTGGTACTTTATGCATAACTAACTTATAAGAAGAGAATAGAAATGAACATTGACTTACCCTTATAGTCCTTGAAAAGAATGTAGTCCCACTTAACGCTAGCGCCTTTGCAACAGATTCCTTGTGAGCAAAACAAATATAAGCAGCCCTGGGAAAGTAACATGAGAAAATGTCATAAACCAGAGTGGAATCTGAACATATAATTAAATTACATATTAGATTGAACATGTCATCTAAATAAATTCCATTTACCCTTTAGGTTGGCCAGTTGCCTTGTTCATCAAAATTACTATGTTGACAACAGGTCCGCATTTCACAAAATGTGAATATATAGCTTCTTTAGTTGCCGCAAAGTGCACCTGTCATTTTTACCATTAAACGTATGATGCTTGTGAGATTTTTCAAGTACAATATAAATATGCAAAAGCAAAAGAAGAAAAATCACTCGAAAGGTTCCCAACAGTTCAATGTTATCAATTATAAATATGTTCTTCAGACGGTGGAAATAAACAGATTTAGGATAAAATCTAAAAACAAATATAAGAACACTAGAAAACAGTAGTACACCAAGCTCAGATTTAGCAGAATTGAAATTCAGAAAATCCTCTTCAAACAGACTGATGATCACGAAAAGCTGATCTTAACTATATTATTATAGCAAGTAATGGTCCACTTTTCCAGGAAATATTTTGTATGCACCAAAATTTGAACTCAATTAATGGCACACTCACAGGCATAAATATAGAGTTGGTCCATGAACAATTTAAATATGATATTAACTTGAGTAGCATTGCACATGCCTCATGTAATACTGCTTAGACCATGATAAAACGTATCCAAAACCTCAGCAAAACTTGTTGAAACTATCTAACCTCAGTTAGTAAGGGAGACTCCGAAACTTTGACACTTAGATTATTACATATTTATATATCATGTTGATTTTTTATAGTAAAATAATTTCATTTTTCAAACTTAGGCAGCGTGGTTTTCGTCATTATCATTATGTTAATAAGGTTGGTAAACTTAGCATTCAAATCTATAGTTTCAGAATTGGTCTTACATTGTAATGGTTTATTGTAACACTTCCAAGAGTATAAAATACTTTATTTACCCAATAGATCTAAACATGTAGAGTTGCACTTGTAGTAGAAAGGAGCGACTAGGAGCTATTTTAGAATGTCAATAATACTAATGCATCATTGCACAAGTGGCATCTAAAGCCATAGTCTAATACATCAG
The DNA here is from genome assembly GCA_963921825.1 of Erodium maritimum. Classification (NCBI taxonomy): domain Eukaryota; kingdom Viridiplantae; phylum Streptophyta; class Magnoliopsida; order Geraniales; family Geraniaceae; genus Erodium; species Erodium maritimum. Next base: position 7,471,814 of record OY997588.1, on the reverse strand, counting down.
CATAGTTCATAATATTAAAGTTCAAAATTTATAATGTCAAGCTTAAGTATGTCAACTCAATCTGTACTTGTGCATCCAGTTACCCAATACAAGATCTATCCTTAAATTCTATATAACATGCTTATGCCTAGTTGCAACTACTGTTAATTGCTATAATGCAGAATTCTTAACATTTTGTTCTTAACTCATAAGATATTGAAGAGGTAGATAAATTATATCAAAATAAGGATACTGCTCAAAAAGACTGCTAGAAAAAGACAAATGTAGAAGTGAAGGAATATTTTAGGAGTTTACATTTGTCACAATAACAGTTCTAGACTCGATATCACCCTCAGAATCATCTTTGGGATGCTTTGATGTGCCTGCAAATGCAATAGAAAACATGTTTCATTCATGATAATAAGCACTTAATTCTGATGAACACAAGCTATTATCATTTTCCAACTTGTAAGGCAAGACCAATCCAGTGATATGTTGAGAAGAAAATAATCAATAAATTAAATTGTTACAGCTAAAATTGTATAGTCATATGTTGTTTTTGAAATGATGATCGATGAGTCATGTGTCTGTGTCCGAGAATCAGTGATTCATAGTCGAAGAGAAGCCAGAAATAAAGCTGTCCATAACATAACCTCTTATAACACGAACTATTTATTTTCTTCATATATGGTTCAAGGTTTATATTGATCATACAAACTCAAAGTACACTTCCACACAGAGGTCTCTTTGAGCACTAGTGCGATTCAATGAAAAGAAACGAAACAGAGATGCAGATATACAATATTTCAGATTCTGAAGAAAATCAACAGACTTATCAGTGTATATAAATTCCAAGAAATGGCAGGGATTTTCCATTTAGAATTGTTCATTTGAATCCATTGCCCATAGTTATATGCATAATGATCTTACCAAATTGTGGCGGTAAACTAGATTTTCCTTCTCTTTCCATCTCTGACTGCTTTGCTCGAAGCTTAGACATTTCCATCTCCATTTGAGCCAGTCTTTGTTTAACATCTAGTACTTCCTGCAAATGGCAAGATTTAGGCAGTCAAAAAGCTAACTAATACACAAGCCACATATAGCAAACAAAATACAACGCACTGCAGCACAAAATTTATAAATATTGGATAGGTTCAAATTTACAAGGTAAGCTTTTTTACTTATTGATAATAATTTAGTAGGCAAATAGAACATACTGAAACCAAAACCTTAGTAGTAGCCTTTGGATGCTTTGCTTCAACATCTTGAGAAATTTCTTGATCACGAAGATACCTGTTCCCCTCACCCATCAAAGAATCTGAACCAGAAGTAGGTCCACTAATAACCTCACCAAAATGCCTCTTTCGACCAATATTATTTGCAACATTAGGTTTGCATGTTGTACTCCTGCCATGATGAAGTTCCTTATTCTCCATGGGGTTACTATTAGTGCCATACCTGTAAACAGGCCTATATACTCTCCCTGGCGTGTTCAGATTAAGATCATCGTTTGGCATGAAAGGCTTTAAGGCATGTTGAGTATGACTTTTATCACCGTTCATCATATTCATAACAGAAGATGCATCAACTGATTTACTCATTGCAGGCGTGTTGTTAGATGGCTTGCCCAATCTATCCCAAACACTACCCCGTGATGTTTCAATTTGTTTGGATACTGGACCCTTTGATCTTGGCGAAATACTCCTTTCTGATACATCAGCAGCTAAAGCTTGTCTGATACAAGGGTGTTCTGCACAACGGATGATGATATGTTCATGCATTTAGCATTTTCAGAATTGATTCCAATATTGACCATTCATAATTTGATGTATATTTTTGGTTCTCTAACATGGTACCTGTGGCAGAAGCTCGTGAATTATTATGGACTTGTTCTCCCTTTTGAACGCATGAAGAAGGTTCGTGATTCAATTCATTGCACGTGATATTGCCAATCTGTTCTACAATGAGTGAATGTCAACATTAGATGAAGGAAAATGTGATAGAAAAAATAAGGAAACGGGTAGTAATGTAGCCCTGCTGACCTTTGTGAGTTTCTCCATATGGAGAATACTTTGCTCCCCACAATCTGAAACCACTGTGGAGCCTCTCATCTCAGGGGCCTTATATGCCAACCCATCATTACTATTCTTAGTTGCACTAACTCTTCCAGGGATTTGAGTAGTCACCTTATTCAAAAGAGCAGTAGAATGATGGTATATCTTCTCATCTCTTCTCTGCAACATAACAACTTCAGTCTATGAACTGTTATAATAAAGAGTACCAAAATATAAAAGTGGTTCTCTACTTACCAGTGGCAGTGAGCCACGGGCCTCTTTGGTTCCATGCTTACTTAGGTCACTTGACTTGTTGCGTCTTGATTCCTTGTCAGCAGCACCACTGACACAGGGACTTGTATCAGAGGCTTTTCCCATATCTGGAAGGTTAACATCTCTACTGGATGGATGAGCACATTTTAGAAGAAGATCCCACAACCTGCACACAATAACCAGTCATTAACTGGTTGAAAGTATGATATACAAATATCCTTACCAACAGAAACACTCTTGATTACAATATTTCTTAGCGTCGTAAAATCCGTATGCGCTTGAGAACACCATATTGGGAACTAAATCATGTGGTTCGTTTCCAAGGAGATGGCAGTGTAGTATACCAAATATCTATGTCAAATACCAATACTCTCATAAACAGCCTCATTGAGTAGAAAGTGAATGAGATGGATAAAAATAGAACTTGTATGTTGAGTTAGCTTGACCAATGAAGATTAATATCTGAAGTATCACAGTACCAAGAGACAAATTCTCCACTTTTCTCCCCAAGAAAAGCCTCTAAATCTTTCCTTGCTTGATATTGATCTTTTCCATTACAAACAAGCACTGTAATGTATTCCTATCAAGAGAGGAAAGCATCAGGAGATGGTATAAGAATATCTTCACAAAAAAAATATGACAGAGCAAAAACCAGGCAAAAACAAAAGCTTAACACAAACAGACTGTGACTCATAATAATGTAAAAGTTCAGAACCCTAAGCTATTAAGACCATGCATGTTCACCAAAACATTCAAGTCCCGGCCCAATGGAAAGCTTCTTTTGCAAGTTATTTTCTGATACTCTTCACTGAAAGATGTAAATTGGTGCTATGTTAGGGGTGCAAATGTGCAATCCTAACTATTACTTCATTCTAGTACGAGCATGCTATATCAGAATGAAAAGATAATCAATGGCATGATAGTCCTTAAAAGCGTGATTTTACTAGAAGAAAAGGTATTGAATTGTACACCAACTGATTATCCAATCATATCAACAAGGTAAGTCCTAATATTTTAAGTCTACCCAAACCGGGTTATATACCAATATTGATATGAGACTATGAGAGTACAGATAACCACATATCTCTCAAAGTGAAAGGCAGCTCACACCTTAACCTCTTCTAATCTAATTCAATAAGTCGATGAAATGGAAATAATTCTACCCATATCTCTCTACATTTTTCTATTTAACAATTCCGGGAAAACATAATGTGTATGTTGATTCTATTGATACACCAATGGAATTATCGCAGTTATTTCTAAAAGGGCACAGCACACATACTAGATGAAACTTACCAGTTGCTATTTCTTTCAAGTGTGAATTTCTCGGGAAACAAACAGAACCATGGCTATTAGCAGAAAAATTAAGAACTAACAAGTAATCTATGCATTGAACAAATAATCACGCTCTGAGGTTCCCCAATCAAACCTACATAATCCAGAAAAGACCAAAATACGAATTTCCATACAGCATAGACCTGATAAACAAAACAAAATAAACCACTTGGACTATCAGATTTTTCTGTACAAAACGCCAAACCTCCTCTCTCCCTTTTCCCTAGGGTTTTTTCAGCTCAGAAATCACACATCACCTCTGTTTCGGTGCACAGAAAAAGCACCAAGTAATGAATGAAGCAGAATCAAGTAATTAGCTATGCAGTGGAGAGTGTGCGCTATGTGTTTATACATCCATTTTCCGGACAGCCAAACAGAAACCAAAGGACCGTGGTTCATGAATCAATCAAAGTTAGCAGTACAAAAGATATGAGGATGGGGAAATGGTACAGCGAGGATGTCGTCGGTGTAGTTGCCGAGGAATTCGAGAAGCTTCTGGGAGATGGATGATTTGAGGTCGGAAGCGAGCAAGGACTTGCGGCGGATCGTGAACGGCTTAGGGTTCTCTGAGAAGATGATCATTTTCTGGAACGACGAAGGAATCGGCCACAAATGAAAATGGCGTGTCTGTGTACTCGAAACGGAGAGCCGAGCCAGAGAGCAATATTGCTCTGCGTCGTCTCTGTCGTCTGTTTAGCGTGGCTCGAATGAGAGAGAAGTTTAAAACGACATGAAGCTTCGTAGCTTTGGTGTGTGCTTATCGCCTTGTTGGGCCCAGTGTCTTGTTTCGGCAATTCTTTCTGGGCCCAGAGTTTATTTCGAAGATAAATTTATGCTTGTACCGGAGACTGGAGAGTAGGAGAGACGGAAAAACTCCGGGGCACCGAATCCTTGTCCGATGCCCCGAGTGGAAGATCTTTTGATTTCTCTCACCCTTGAGTCCGAGGAAACAAACATGATACAGGGAAGACAACTCCTCCAGGGCTTTCTTGCATTACCGAGTGCTGGAGAAGAGAGTATTAAAGACTGGTGAGTTGGTTAAAGACAGTTCTGAGGGAATACCTCCATTTTTTTCAAGGGGCGTATCCAGTATCGTCAAATGGGACATGCGAGATCGCGAAGACCCGTGACTTGGCTTACTTGAGTCAGGCGGCCGATTGGGAGGGGAGCTCAGCTACGTTAATGGGAGCCCTACACAGTCACTACTGCCTTCTATGGATGGACTCCAGTAAATGATGGAAACTCCTGGTCGGGTCGGGAAACAAAAAGAACCTCAAGAGATTGGGGAGGCCTGGGTCCCAAGCGGATGAAGATGTTGAAGAACGAGGGAATGAACAAGACGGGGCATGTATATAGCCGCGCTTCCCAACTGAAAAGGGCCCTGGAGATACCGGGACCCCCACTTGTACAATACTGAATCCTCGATGAAGAAGAATCTTTGGACGACTCTGATCAGACGCGAGCTGCAAAACAGACTGTACAAGAACCATGAGTCTATATGGGGCTCGGGGGTAGACGGTTGGTGGCCTACCCTTCACGATCTGAGATCTGTTCTACAAGCCGTGACTTAGAGGAACATGTCTACACCAAGGATTTCCTCTTGTTTCGGATGTTTCCTTTATGTTTTAGTTTGTTTTGTTTAGATATTTTTTATGTTGTTTATTTTCAGGTTAATTACCCTTTGTACCCCTTTTCTATTGGTAACATACCTTAAGCACCCTTTCGTTTGGTAACGTTCAAAAACACTCCCTACGTTTTGGTAACACACATTTAGTACCCCTTATGAATTGATCACACATCATTTAATACCCCTTATGTATTGGTAACGGGACAATTACACGCCATATGAATTGGTCACAGGTCGTCAAAATGGCCTAAACTTGACCAAAATTTTATCCAGTGTGTTACCAATACATAAGGGGTACTAAATGTGTGTTACCAATACATAAGGGGTACTAAAAGTAATTAACCCTTTATTTTCAGTACTTTACATTCTTATTTCAGAGCATGACGTATGAATTTTTATCTTTGTCTAATATAGAAATTAGGCTACTTTGACGGGTCAAATACTGCCAGGTTTCTTACGGGAGACTCGATCTTATTATGGTTCCTAGGGCTTCTAGCCCTAATTGTATTCTTTGATTGGAACCAGTAATACAACTCCTCACGCCCATTTCAAAAGAAAAATCTTTATAGTAAGCATAAATTTACCTCATAAAATTCATAATTGGAATGTGTGTTATAGCATATAAGTCTAATGATGGATGCATAACTAAAAGCATCTTCAATGGTATTAGTTTATGTAGTTGTTTGGAGGGGTTGTAGGAGCACATTTTGAGTTTCTCTCTCCTCCAAACAACTACCTCTACAATGGTATTAGCTTATGTAGTTGTTTGGTTGTTTTTGCACTTTTTACTATTTCCAAAACAACCCAAAATTAAACTACTAATTTTAGTTATGCCAAATATGAAATACATCATATTACTCTAACTATTGTCGTCGTCTCCAAATTTATCCCAAATGTGGTCGACGAGGTCATCGTGGAGACGGTGATGAACATTTCGATCTCGGATCCTTGCTCTATGGCCCATGATACTATCCAAGTTCACTGATGGTGGTGGTCCTGTGCGGGTCGCTACGTTCGGGACACCAATATCTGCAAACATATCAGTGGGTACGGCCTCCCTTGATCCTCAACAATCATGTTGTGCAGGATAATACAAGTAGTCATAATCACTACGAGTGAGTTCATATCTCACATTTGGCTCGGACGAGTGACGATATGAAAGCGAGCCTGTAGAACTCCAAATGCTCGTTCGATATCCTTCCTCGTCGCCTCTTGGTTTCTAGAAAAACACATTTTCTTTGCCGTTTGTGGGGTTAGTATTGATTTCACAAATGTCGTCCAAGGAGGATAAATTTAATATATCAAGTAATAAGGGGTTGTGTATTTTTGCCATTGACCTTAAACTTAACCGGTGGAGCGAAGCCTCGAACTACCTGGTGAAACAATGTAGACATATTCAGCACGTTGATGTCGTTGTTGAAGCCCGGTGTTTCGAAAAAACGTGTCAAATCCAAAGGTCTTGGGATGCAACGACTTCTAACATGATTGTGGGGATGTTCCCGTGGTTCCTGCTTGAGAATTGTGCAGCTCATGCCACAAGACAGCTCTTCCAATCCCAGTGCATGCAGTCGAGACTTCCTATCATCCCCGGAAAGCCACGAGCGTCATTGATTTCCAACAAACGGCGGGCATCTTCCTCGGTCGGGCATCGTAGATATGTTCGCCCGTAAATCTTGATCATGCCCAAGCAGAACTTCCGGATGCAATCCAAAGCAGTAGTCTCTTCCATTCGCAAGTACTCGTCAACGTATCGGCAAGACCTCCATAACAGAGCTGACGAAGTGCTATCGTGCACTTTTGGTGTGGAGAGAATCCGGGCTTCCCTACAGCATCAGGCCGTAGAAGAAAGTATGTGTACCGCTCACTCATTGCATTCATGATTCGTAGGAACAATTCCCTCGACATCTAAAAGCGACGCCGAAATTGTTGGTCGATGTACACCATAGTAGGTGCGAAGTAGTCAGCTATCAATTGGTCACGTTCTTCGTCTCGATTGCGCTCTATCATTCTCCTTTTTGGTGGCGCCGATGACTATGAACCCTCGTCTACTGCCCTTGGATGTATCCTTGCCAAAGTCGATCATGAATTCGTTTAACCGTTAGTTCAACCATCCTTTCCGTCGCTTGCTCTATTTCTTGGGAAGTCATGTGCTGCAATTCCGCTAATGTTGGATAACAATCCATCGAAAAAAATATGAACAACGAGGTTTGAGAGAAGAAAATGTGAGAGATATGTGTACAAGAGAAGATGTGTGATTTTTGGGTAGGGGTCAAAGTGCATTTATAGATAAATTTTAGTTCTTTTTTGAAACATTCGTTGCCACGTGTCGCCTCGTCGTTGGCCCGCTGACTAGCCGTTGGGGCTGAGCCGACTCGTCACGCCGTTGCAGGATCCTGAGACGACGGGCTGCGACGACCCGATTTGAGACGATGCCTACATCGTTAAGCCGTTACAGGAACCGTTATACGAACTACGACGACACCAAAACAACGGCTCTTAACCGACCATTGCAGATGCTCTAATCGCTACTGCTGTAATACAAAACTAAACCCTTTTTGATCAATCAAAATGACTTATTATTTATTATTTAAAATCAAAATAATCATATATACCTATGATTTTTTGTTGAGAAAGTTAAGGATAGATAGTCAGTGTTACAATTTCCTTCCAAGTCATCACTTACTCCCACATGTTAAAAGATAATTTCACAACAATAACCAACTCATACGAGGATCTTAATGGTTCCTTGACGCTCAAGGAATTGCATAACTCACATCAAGATTGTTTCTGGCCAAACAACAATGGCATAAACATGGAACATAAGAATTCATCTATATTTCACAAGAGTAAGTGACTGAAAAACAATTTCTTTCCCCAGTACAACACAATCCCCAAATCATATGCAATCTCGGTAAAATTTACGAAAGAATCAATCAAAGTGACGTGAAGACGAACGATCAAAACCCGTAACAATAATAGTTACAACAATAGTCCTCGACAAAGCGGGCACGAGCTCTTCAATTGGGTCCATCTCCTCCTCTTCTTCAATCGGGTCTTCGAAACTGTCACAGACAACCTGGATCTCGGCTACAAGGTGAAGCGAGCCAGTCTCGGCAACATAGTCAATGAGGCACGAGGCTGTTTCGTCTAGGATCGTCTCGTCCTGGCCAAGAACCTCACTTAGAACCCGCCTCATCATTCCTACTTCTGCAAAGTGCCTGGCCGGAAAAATTACATTAGGCGGCAGCTGAATATTTGCAGTAGATTCAGCCGACACACGAATATCTCCTGAGCGATCTCGGTACAACGTTCGAGATCTTGTGAGCACTACTAGTTCGAGCGACAACTCGCTGTCGGGTACAAAAAATTGTTGTCGGTTCGATCCCTCGATGTGTAGGGGATAGACATCAACAGTAGGTGCCATGGAACGAACTTTAGGGAAGCAAAGCACAGATAGTGTCGTTGATACTTAGCCTGAGAGTCCTTTATATGGATTGGGGCTCTGGTGTTTTCAAAAATAACAAGGTTTCCTATTTCCTACTGTTTAACACTACTTGCTTACCAAGTAACACAAATTTGAATCATTCACGTGGATTAAAGATCCTGTCGTATCTTAATTTCTTTTTCATGGAGTCAAATGAAACCAAATTTTATGTTCGGTTTTGAATTAAGGACGTTAAAAGTGATGAATTAACATCGATTATAACCTTTAACCTTTCAAGGTAAAAAGTTAGACCTAGCACTGTACAGAGACATCATGACCGTGGTTTCTGTCATGGCCTGCGTTATGACTTTATTTCTTCTGATCACAACAGTAACGATGTTAGGGGATGACGTCCACAATCACAGAATTGCCTGGTAGGGCGGTGGCGACAACCGTTCGATGGAGGCGGCGAGAGGCGAGTCCGACAATGGTCTTTCTTCTCTGCCCGAGCACAGTCATGATAATTTTCTATTTAGTCTAAGAGACTACTTTGAGTCTAAGAGACTATAAAGAGCCTTCAGGGCTAATTCGAAACCGATCCCATCAACTAGTAGTTTTGATTTGCCGAGGTTTGGTTTTGGTACAACTCTACCAACCGAACACTTGCACGAACCGGTTGGGAAAGGTCTTGGAGCAATACAGACGATGGATTTGGGATCCGGGAGAAGGGACGATAGGTTGGGGTCTGTCTCCGCAGCACCCACTAACAACATCTGTTTGGGAGCACATGACTACATTAGAGTATCCAGTTTACTTTTTATGCTTTTATTCCGTTATTTGTTTTCAGTACTGCTTTGAACTCTGATTTATTATGTTTACTGTGGGTTATTTCAATTTTAAGGATCGAGTAGATCGTAGGGATAATGATCGTTGTTTAGGATGCAAACTAGACTATTTCTACGGGTTCACGAGCGCCAGATGTCATACGGGAGACTCGGACTTATTCTGTTCTCATGACTTTTTAGTCCTACTTGTAAAGCTTCACATACACTGCAATCCATTGTTCGTCCTTTAAAAAAAACCTTCCAAGCTGACGATGCAGGTTCGATTCCATCCCCGCTACCCGCTCTACCTATATATTTGTATGTGCTGATTTTATTGAACTATTCTATTCTTTCTATTAAAAATGTTTTTTTTGAGTAAACGTCTAGGACGTTGTTGAACGGAGTGCCTTTAAGGCTAACTAAGACAAAAACTAAAACCAATTGACGAACATTGCTCAAGGTAGGGCCTGTAGACCGTTGGGTCCCCCGAAGGCGACACGTTTCTTCTGTTGGAAACCCGAACTTGTGGGCGTCAGATTGACGGTGGTAGATGTGATGACGAACATTGCTCAAGGTAGGGCCTGTAAGCCGCTGGGTCCTCTCTAGGGGACACGTTTCTTCTGTTGTAAACCTGAACATGTGTACGTCCGAGCGACGATGGTAGATATGAATCAGAGATTCCTCTCGGGAAGAGTCCCTAATTTCTTGGGAAAAAGCTTTGAATCGTCTCTCAGTGATCATTAACCCTGCAAACCAGAACATAAACGATAAAATAAACCAGAGCCGATCGAACCGAGATCGAGGAGGAAGCCGCGGAGGAGGCCAAGGAGGTAGATCCAGTGATAGTGACTTCACTGGCAGTTGTAGAGGCGACGAGGGTTGCCTAGAAAGGAGGATCTGCGTTGGGGAAGCAGACGGCAACCACCGGAATGCGCCGCCCGGCAGGAAACCCAGAGCAATGTCATGGGAAGCAGACGGTAACCACCGGAAGAGATTTCCGTAACCGGGAGAACAGTGAAGGCCCCTACGATGAGGAGGGATAAGGCCAACTTGTGAGAGTGAGCGCCAGAACAACAGAGAAGGACCGTACATTAGCCGGGAGAGGTAGAGCCTCAGAGAGGGACCAGACATTAACCGAGAAAAATAAAACTTACGTCGGAGTAAGACACGACAAGAAAGGGATGAAACCCTAGGTCCAGCCTCCAAGGGAGACCTAAACCCTATTAGAGCCATCCTTTTTAGTTTCATGTGTTCTATTAAAAATGTGTTAATCAAGTGATTACTCAATTCTTCCCTTTTTTTTGGAATTTACATGGAAAGTTTGGGCTTGAACCCGTAAGTCACCAGGCAAAGCTCGGCCCAATAAAGGCCCGCGCGAATCTCATCCTCGCTGAGAGGTCGAAACCACGTCGTTTCATAAGCGAATAAACGAGTCCGTGTCCGTTAGCGCCAGGTGCACCACCACCAATCAATATCACCTCCTTATGTTTCACGGATGGGCCATTTCGATTTCTCTGATTCGTAAATTATATTTATTTTCTGCTTGCGATCGAAGCCGATCCAATTGGGGGAAAATTCGTCTTCCGATCCAAACCTCCATAAACAGTACTACTTACTGCGCGAATCGGCCTTCTGATTACTCTTCGTCTCCGGTAAGATTTCAGAGATCTGAATCCACAATTTTGTTGGGTTATTTTCTGGTTGAGATCGATATTCCTTGATTTCAGTCGAACTCTTGAGATTCATCATCAGCTGTGGTTTGTGAATTTTTTGATTTCGATTACAAATGCTTCAGTTTAATGATCCGCTAGGGTTATGGATCATTGCGTGCTCTGATTGTTATATGATTATTGATTGTTTGATCTTGTTTCTCTTAATTTTGACCTCGAAATCTGCTTTTTGAATTCGGGCTTATGTTGCTGTTGTTGGTGGTGGTGGTTGGTGTAGGTGCAAGATGATGAGGACGGTCACCTTAGTGGCATTGATGGCAGCTGCTTTAGTTGCTGCAGCTCTAACTCCCTGTGGGCTGTCCTATCCCTCGTCCACTGTGCCTGCGTTTCTGTGGTCGCCTCACCGTGATGGGTATGATTTTATCGTTTTTTTTCCAATGGTGTTTGATTTTGCATTTGGTTTCCGGAAGATCAGCTGCTGGTAATGAATAGTTAATTTGTATTGATTTCGGGATCAAGTTGTTTGAAGTGTTTCTGTACCTTCGTGTCGCTGATATGTTAATCTGTTATGGTGTATATAATGATTCATCTGTTGTGTTTTCTTGAGTAGAAAGCATATATGCTACTGAAGGATGTTTAGTTGTATTATATGATGCCTAATTATGTTTTGTTCTGGAAGGTAATCTTTGTTGACATTTAAATTTACCATTTATTCTGTCTTTTACTTAAGCCATCTGGGGCAGCAAGGTTATTACTTGTTAGGAATAAGTGATGGAATTCAAGGAGTTGGTATCTGTTTGGTCCAAGCAGTTATATTGGCACACTTCTTTACAATATAACAGCGGTGATTTTGTGCTAAACTCAGAAAGATATCAAACATCCCTGTAAGGGGATGTCATCTCCAACTATAGTTAAGATTAGGTTTTGAGCATTTTTGGGGATTTTATGAGTGGCAATGGGTTGGGAATAAAAGTTTATACATTTCACAAATTATTGGGAAGTGAAGGTTTGTCTACTTATAGCTTTCTGAAACTCCTTGACATATCTTCAAAACTTCCTTCGTCTTGTAGAAGCTAAATGCTGATTTTCTTATCGAACTTTTGACACAACTAATTCATTCATTTTCCTTGGTATTTTTCATTTTATACGTCATGCAAAATAATTTATTTAGATGCTTTTCATTGATGTAGTTCATCATTGTTCATGAATTTGTGAACATGTTTTTTGGCGAATTGGTGTGATAATCAGTATCTTATTCATTGTTATCATTATAGTATTTCAAGCAGCGGAATGAAGGAAGCTATTAATTATCAGACTGTTTCTCCAAAGGATTTAGCTAAGTTTGTTTTGTCTGAAGGTGGCTGGTCAAATTTACTGGTAATTTTCTTTCCATTGAATGTTAGAAAATTAGTAGTCATACATGTCTAGTCTAATAACAAGTTACTGATATCTCTTTGGTGATTCTCACATTTTGTATTGATTATTTACTTTCCATTTATAGTGCTCAAGGAAGAAGCTTCAGCAATCAGTGGACTTGGCACTTGTCTTTGTGGGCACTGAGGTACATATTCTGGACGGATGAAATTGGAGAATTTAATATGCAACCTTCTAACATTCTTACTTGGAAATTGAAAAATTACACTTCATCTTTGTGAATCTCTCATTACTAAGGACTATTACTGGGTGATGCTACTCTTGATTGAATTCTTAGCTGTTTTATATGTACTACACTTACTAGAAGTTAACTGTAGTTTTTTGTTTGCTTGTCAAACCACTATTTTTCTGTATATTTTGTTTTCCCGAAGCAACATGCGGAGTAGTTTGACTTTACCATCTTATGATAGAAAAGAAAATACTGCCCTTGTATTAATTAGTGTATTATCCTAACTGATTCATACTCTGTCATCTCTAGTTGCGTTCTTCAGATGTTTCCGCAAATAAACACGCAGATCCAGCTATTGTGGACTTACTAAAGGTATTTTGATTCTCTCTCATCTGGGTTTGATTTGATTTTTTGGATAGAAAATCAATTTCATGAATAAAAAAAATCACTGCTACATTCCCAGTTTCTGTATTAACAGTCAGTCATTCCGTGCTTTTATGCAGGTCTCCTTCACTAAGTCCAACTTTTCCATGGCATTCCCATATGTTGCTCCTTCTGAAGACGAGTCAATGGAGACTTCCTTGGTTTCAGAGTTTACAGAAACTTGTGGACATGACTTGGGGATCAGTAATGTGGCTGTCTTGGAGTCATGCTCTATGAAGGGAGGAAATTTCCAAAAACTTTCTGACCTCCAGTCTGTACAGGTAATTATCTTTGACGCTTTAATGACATTATAAAATATGAAAGATCATGGCTTATGTCAGTATGTCTGATGCTATTTTTTTATATATAACTCTGCAGGATTATCTGAGCTCAAGGATGGAAAAGAGATCAAACGGGCAAACAGATTTGCTTGTGGTCTGCCATGGAGGCTCTTCTATGGAAGAAGTGGAGCATTCACATTCTGAAAGTACGTAATATTAAAATGATATATATGGTATTATCAGGATATGATTAATTTCAAAACATTTTACTTCTCGTTAGTTTAATTGTTGTGAGAGGTGGTAATGAGGAGGCAATTTGCATCAAATATGCAGGTGAGGTTTTCTCAGGTCTTTTAAGTTCTGTGGAGGAGTCAGGTGCAAAATATGAAGCTCTCTATGTGTCAGATCCCCATGGATCAACTCAGTATCCTTCTCATAGGGAGCTGGAAAGGTTTCTTGCTGAAGGTACCGGAAATAAATCAGGCAATTCTACAACATGTGATGAACTTTGCCAGATGAAAGCATCCCTTTTGGAAGGACTTCTTGTGGTAACTTACTTTCCCTTTTTAGTATTTTTTTTAATATCAGCCAAATGTGTACCAAACAAAGTTAGCAATCAACCTAGAAGTAAAGGGGCACTAAACCTTTAAATAGAAAATAAGATTGTTTGTACCAGAGTTTGAACTCCGGTCCTCCATTATGTTGGAGGGAGCTCTTTTTAGGTTTAGCATCCAGCTGTGGCGTTTTTGTCTTCTTTTGCATAGCGATCGCAGCATCTTTTCCTGTCATTTAACCATGCATGTGGGAGGTGGTTTCTTTGCATAGCTGAAGTATATTCCTCGACCAATAGACCATGGGGTCTCCTTGGAAACCTTAATTATATAGTCAACTGAGTGAAGCCATAAATTGTTGCCAGTTTCTAATGAATTATCAAAATAATGACAACTCTCTCATTTGCATTATTAAGTACGTCAACTATGTGCATGTCATCCTTAATTTTTAATTCCATATGTTTTATTTAATTTTATTTCTATGTAGAGTATTTGACATGGATCAGAAGCAGTGTACATTTTTTTGGTAGTGAGAATATAGTGACTGACACTGGGGCTGTATTAAAAGATTCTTCCACTTTGTGACTTAGGCTTGGCTATCATGATTTATAACATGATTTTCAATTCCAATAACATGATCTGAAAACCGGCTAACATATTGCTGCATTTTTTATTTCTTCATCGCTGTCACAGTGGAGCTTGATCTCCTTTTTGCCGTTCAAACACTATTGAAAATTCATGGTAAACCGGTTCATCTTTACAAAAATGGTGGAAATAGTACTTCTCTGTCTTACATTTGGTTTAAGGTTTTGGAAATCTCAACGATAATTTTGGAAATCCCATTGTACATCCCCCCTTTTTTTTTGCACAATTGGGCCATGGCTCGTAACTGCTCATTGTATTTGGTTTTATGGATTGAGATGTATAGCACACTGATCTGCTCTGTGTAAGTCTTAACTTATCTTTTCTGGTGCCCATTTGTAAAATCCTGACCTGGTGAGGTGTGGTTTTGGTGCAGGCTCTGGTTTTACTGATAATCTTGATATCAGGCCTTTGCTGTATGGCGGGAATCGACACCCCAACAAGATTCGAGGCTCCCCAGGACTCGTGATTTGTCAATGGTGGTGGGTCTTCTGTCCCCCAGGCAGTAGCAGCATAAGATATATCTATGGTTTTTGTTGCATATAGTGCCAATGGGCTGAGTAGTATTTTTTGTTCACAGATTCAAGGGCATTGTATGATGCTCGGTAGCATTCTAAATAATTGAGTATGTATTTGTCACCCATTACAGTGCTGATTCATTTGCAATTCTTACATTGTCTCTGAGATTCGCTTGCAATATTTACTATCTTATCCTCCAGCGAAAACCATATCCAAATCCCCACCACATACTTTCTTTCTATTCCTCCAAATACCCCTAATCTAAGCACCTGGCTGGAATTGTAGCCTAACCAAATGAGCACCCTTTACAGATTGAAAAGGAGAGGAGGGGAGAAACAAAAGTTGGGAGCAAAAAGCCTTTGAGAGCACAAAAACACATCCTAATCTATATTTCTGTAAGTTAATTTAATATTGATGTATATTTCAAGACATGTAAATTTGAAGTTGATGGGTAGTTTCATCTATAGTTGAAAGTTTTGCTGAAAGCAATGACACGACACCTAACATGATCCCTCTCTCTGAAATAGACTAATAGAGACAAAAATGTCCATGTCATCATTTATTCAATTACTATCAGCATTGTGCATATCATGTAAGGGAGGACTTCGGCTCAAATTCTTGCAAACTACCAATTACTGGAGC
The DNA here is from genome assembly GCA_963921825.1 of Erodium maritimum. NCBI lineage: Eukaryota > Viridiplantae > Streptophyta > Magnoliopsida > Geraniales > Geraniaceae > Erodium > Erodium maritimum. Next base: position 7,455,967 of record OY997588.1, on the reverse strand, counting down.
TTACTGTATTGTGTAGAAACGTATTTGTACATATTCAGATTTTTATAGTAGGGTTAATCGTCAAAAACTATATTAAAGTTTTGTCTACAAATAGATACATACATACAGTTGTGTCCAGAATTTTGAGTCTCACCTAAGAAATGGGTTTAGTATTTTTTATCAACAATTCTCAATCTACTCCTATTTCACCCATGCTCCTGTATAAAAAAACTCATTAGAGTTCTAACACTACATTGTACCAAACTATACTTGCATCATGGACCAACCAAACCACACAAAAAAACGTACTAGAGAACTCTAATTCAATAATACTCTTGGATGTCCTTGTCTAAATGTGTTTTGGAATGGTACGTTTAGTGTTTGCCGACACATTTAAGGAATCCAAAGTTCCCATCCTTAGAACTCTTTTCCCAGGAAGAGTTGTCTTGTGTGTTCAATCTGGTCGGTTGATCCATCACTTGGGGTTACCTGCAAAATAAAATTATTTTGCCATCAAACGGTGTCATATGATGCCCCCAAGGAGATAGCCCACACATGACACACACCACACACTTTGCCACTCCCCATGTTAGCATATATTCTTGGTATTTCATCATAAAACATGTATTTTATTTTGTATCAACTACAAATTAAGAAATCTAATTAGTTTTAGTTTGACTAAACTAAATATCAACCACATTTATCTCATCTACTCCCAAATAAAGAACCCATTAAAACTAGAACATTAAATTTCATATAACAAGGTCATCCCTAGTGGACAGAGCATATGCTAATATTACTAAATAAACCAAACATTTGACTATTTTCTTGTTGTTTGGGTCATTTTCTTAAGTTGGCACTCAACTTTCTTTGATCTATTGATTGGTCTAAGTTATGAAAAGAAAGGGTTGGTGAGCTCTGGATACCTCATAAATGGTGGATCACGTACTTCTCCCGGATGGTGAAGCTCGAGACCTTTCACTCTCTTAGAGGATCTATAGTGGGTGTGGAATTTACCGTCGATTCGATCAAAAATGAAAATGTGATGTTTTTTTTTCCGTCTATATGACTCTCCAGCGTGGATGAATCTGTCGACCCACTGATTTGACACACTTTATCTCTCTTCAACCCGACAAAATTTTAATCGCATCCACTGCAAGACAACCACGAATCAACCCTAGATTGTGTCCTATTCAACTCTGCAGAATCCAACCACCATAGTGGATGCTCTACCATCTGAGATGAACAATCTCTTCTGGGAAGCTGTTTTGTCAAGAAGCCACAAAACAACAATTATTATCTGTAACATATGCAAGAAATGTCCTCTGAATCAATGCTCTCACATGGGGTTTCAGAGATTTTCAATAATAATAGAAATTAGTTAAAATGGAATTAATCAAGTAGGACTAGAAACAAAACACATTTTATGTATTTAACACCAGTCTCAATATTGTCTCGTGGATCGTCATGAGTTACCAAGGGTACCTCGGGGTGTTTATGAGAAGCCACACCCCGACTTTTCTGAATTAGATATCCTCTGATTCCCACCCTCCTCCTTTCCCTAACATACTCATTGATCGACCGCTACGACATAACAATATCGATCAAGTCGAGACGGGGAAAGTCTCATGGATTCTTTGCACCAAACACAGTTGGAATAAAGAACCACCCCTAACATTTTCTTGGGTATAACCGAGTATTAGTTATAGGATCAGTGTTTCGACCGTCACCAAAACTATATCTCATCATGTTAATTGATTTTCACTGTTGTGCGGTCTTTATGACCTTTTTATTTCCATATCAATAAAAAAAATTGTCCATGTACTCAAAAGAAAAAACACCACTCTCACTCACATGATTAACATTGAGTTCCAAACATTGAGTTCGAGGTTAAAAATGTTTATCAATATTTTCTTAACTTCATCGTCCCCGATAACTCCTGATACATTAATATAATGATTGATTGAAAACATTAAATCATAAACATAGATTCTTTCTCCAGCATGGACTAACTTGGGTGAGGTCTTAAACACCAAATATCTCTTCCCCTCCCTCCCTCTTGACCTATGCTTCTATGTTTTCCAGATACAATTTTTATAATACGCTCCAAATTTCTCTGAAAATGGGCATTTACTCAGTCAAAGGCTTTGACTGATATATCCTACTGGGGCTGCTTCGAAATTGAAGCAGTGTTGCAGGACCCATGTCAGTTATGGAGGGAGTGAAAATCCCAGGTCTTCACACAGATTTCTGGTACTATTGTCCCTATCCTCCATTAACCTAGAAAAATTACTGCTTTTCTTACACACTCTCTGTTTCATCCATCATTTTTTTCTGGTAATGATTTTGTTTTTAATCTTTCCATGTTCAGTTCAAGTGAAGAAAAATACAAGAAATACTAGAAAGAAAAGGAGAAAAGTCAGATGAGAACCCAGTTTTAGCACTCTATCCAGGTTTGCACCAACTGCCTTTCATTCTTTTGTTCTCATTTTTCTTTCCTTCCTCTGTTTGTTTGTCGAGAAACATGGACTTCACATACTGCTGTATCTGTGTTTCCTGAGAACACAAGGAAATTAGCTACAAGTTACAGTATGCTTTGCAGCCCCAACAATAGTGACAATATGAATAAGGTTCTCCAGATATTTCTTACAATCTTTTCATATTCAGGACGAAAGAGAAAAATCACAAGCACAATATTCATACACATACAGAAGAAGCAAGTCTGGAATTTTCAGTCACAAGAAGCAAACCCCATGAAAGTTACCTGAGTTTTGCAGTGTTGAGTTGCAAGGCAAGCTGAGGCTGGTGCTTCCTGAAAAGAGTTAGACATGGAAGCACATATGGGACAGGAAGGGAAGCTGTTGTTTCATGCATTGCAGCCTCAGAAGATGAAGACAATGGATTCAAAGAAACCTGTTCGGAACCTTGCTGAAAAGATTCATTCCCTATTGGGATTCAAGGAACAACTTACTTCAAAGTGGGTCAGTGCTGTTCGCAACATTATAAGAAGTCTACCATCTGAAGGGTCACCTCCGGACTTAGAGCAACCAAGTCCTGAGAAGAACTGTTCAGCTGATATGGAAGACGTGGATCTTGGTACTTGTATTTCCAAGATAAAAGGTATTTGCTTTGTTCAATCAGTACCCGCCGATGTAGATCAGAAATGCTTGCATAGTTCTAAATCTTATCATTTTTGTTGTGTAAACAGATGAACTTGCATCTTTAACTGTCCACATAAATCAACTGAACACACGGAGAAGGCAAGTCCTGAATGATTTGTTGGACTTGAAAGGTTAGTCTCATTATAACTGGGGCAATATACCTTATGAGCTTGCAGTCTTACACACATGAGATTCACATTGCAGGGAACATTCGAGTTTTTTGCCGAATAAGACCCATTTCAGTGAGGGAGAATTTTGGTCGTCTACCACATGTTTCAGCCTTGGGTTCCAACAATGTCCTCCTAAAGCTTTCCTGTAATAAGAGCAAAAGTTACAGTTTTGACAAGGTTTTCCACCCAATTTCATCACAAGGTAATACAAACATGTTTGTTCTTTTGATGAAAAACAAGTAACTAGTTACTAGGAGTCAACACATGTAAAATAATCTCAGTTGCGAACTTGGTCTTAACATTTGAGAACTCTTCAGATGAAGTTTTTTCGGAAGTTGAACCAGTCATCAAATCAGCCTTGGATGGCTTCAATGCTTGCATTTTTGCATATGGCCAAACAGGAACTGGGAAAACTTATACAATGGTGAGGATCCACAAACTATTGCGCCTAAACTTTTATGCCCCTGAAACAGAAAGTACCAAAGAGACATCATACCTATTACTTTTAAGGAATATACCCTTGTCATTAAATAAGTTCTCATTTTGTAACGCTTAATAAAAGATTAGTTCTCACTCAAAGTATGCCAACATTTGATAAATATTGATGTTACTGACAGTTGTCCAATCTTTATGTGATAACCTAACCTATCTATATATGAATCAAGAGCACATATGTATAAACTTCTCTGATGATATTCTCTGTTTGCCATCATTTGTAGGAAGGTACTCCAGATTTACCTGGAGTGGTGCCCCGTGCAATTGAAGCATTGTTTAAACAAGCGGTGGATAGTAACCATGCATTTCTCTTCAGTTTCAGCATGCTTGAAGTTTACATGGGAAATCTCAGAGACTTGCTCATCCAGCAGCCGACAAAATTAACTGATCCTGTTCCACCTTGGTGAGCATGAAGTTCAAGTATATGTCTATTTCTGACTTCTGAGAATTAGAATTAGATCAGTATCATGAACCTGGCAGTAATATTAGTACTAGACATGCTGTTTCATGGATAGAACCCATAGACGAAAAAGGCTCTGAAAAAATGTATGTCTATATATGTATGTATGTATGTGTGTGCGCAAAAAAGATGCATAAGTTTTTATGAACAGGTATCTAAATGAGATGTTTGGTACAAGAGAGTTAATAACCGACCAAGCTACCTAGGAATCCAACATCAGTTAATTATTTTAGATCACTACAGAAAGAAATCATGACTCGGGACATATCTACTGTCAATAGAATTTATCCTCAGACGAGTATGTGCATGGAATGAAAAATGGAGCAGTTATTGTCATAATATACATGTGAGGTTGAGTGAATACAGAAAAATAAATACAATACATATTTAAGTTTGATCGGGACATAAGGAATACGAGTTCTACAGTATTTGCTTGATATGCTTCTTGTATAATCAAAAATATGTATGTGCCTTTTATGTATCTTGTTTGATTCATGTATGCAAGGGTTGCTGACACTCTTACTTTCTCTTATCACAGCCTTTCAATTCAAACAGATCCAAAGGGGGGGATTGAAATTGAAAACCTTGTGGCCATCCAAGTTAGTGACTTCAACCAAGTTCTGAGGCTTTACAGATTAGGATGCCGGTTCAGATCAACAGCCGCGACAAATTCTAACATGACGTCAAGCAGATCACACTGGTAACTACCTTGACTCAGCAATTGATAGGGTGCTATCTAGTTAGGAACCATTGGACTAGACGTCTAAGTAGTAAGCTTGAGAAGTATAGTTCTCATTATGAGTTTGGGCCACTGATTTTACAAACTGGTTGAAGTTTCTTATTTCTAACACTCCTAACAGCATGATCCGCATATCCATCACTTGCTTCAATGCTCCCGAGAGAAGACGGGAAACGAATAAAGTCTGGTTGGTTGATCTTGGGGGAAGTGAGCGCGTGCTGAAGACAAAGGCATCTGGGAAAAGACTAGAAGAAGGAAAGGCTATTAACTTGTCACTCTCTGCTCTAGGAGATGTCATCAATGCCCTCCAAAGGAGAAAAGGTCACATACCTTACAGGTAAATAACAAAAACTCAACAATGTATACACAATGCAGCATTGTTTACCAAGTCCTAAATCAGTTCTTTTGTTTTTGACAGGAACAGCAAGCTGACACAAGTTCTCAAGGATTCCCTCGGTATGGATGATGTGAATACAGGTTTTTATTCGTTGTGATTTAGACCATAATACTCTTCTGTACTGAATTATATTTATTTTAACCTTCAGGGGAGGATTCAAAAACACTGATGCTCGTTCATGTCAGTCCTAGGGAAGATGATGTGTGTGAGACAATATGTTCTCTGAACTTTGCAGCAAGAGCCAGAAGCATTCACTTGGGTCGCCTGGATTCACCAGTAAGTGTATCTAATTCTCTCTTTTCTACATTGTCCATTATGTTCTTCCATTAAAGTACACATGCGAGTTTTAGTCTCCATAGGGTAAACATGAGGTTAAGTGATTTTGATATGTTCACACAATTTAACTGAAGTGAACTATTATAAACCAGGAAACAAGGGAGCAGAAGAATTTTGCAATTATGAAACTGCAGCAAAATTTGAAAAAAGTTGAAGATGAGCGTCAAGATGTCAGGAAGAACATTCAGAAGTTAAACGAGAAATTAGAAAATCTTACAAGGACAGCCTCATCTTCCAGTGAGCTACTGATGGAATCCCATTATTCTATTGATGTGCCTCAGCCTGACCTAGACAGTTTGAAAAACAAGAATGAAGATATTAAATCAGCTACATCAGCACGGATACCAAGATTTATGAGGCCAACTGTATGCAGCAGAAGAAAATCGGGAACAACATACCAAATTTCAGTAGAGAAAACCCCAAACCTGGCAAGAAGAAGAAGAAGAAGGGCAGCATCTCAGTGTGCTGCATCGGTGACTTTGCCTGTGAAAGTTTGTTCAGAATATGCATCAACAAGCACTATGTCTAGGACTAGCTGTTTAACGAGTTTGAAAAAAAATTGCATTGCAGATAATGAAACAGAATATAGCCAAGATGCATCTGAATGTGATATTAAAATGCTTGTGTCTGCTGAACAAGAAGTATTACAGAGTGCAAGTCATCCAAAAGCTCGTCTTGGTCACACTGTAAAAGTTGGGAGAAGCATAAGTCAATGCAACTCCAAAAAGTTTCCAAAGGTTGACAATTGGCTTCAGATGCATAAGATCCAATCCCCCCTCAGTACTCATAAGAGTAAACGCATTCTTGCTGTAACCGCCCCAGAGAAGAAAGATAAGCGCAACCAAGAAGAGACTGAATACAAATTATGCAACGAGGAATTGTGTGAACCTCCCATGAAAGAAGTTGTTAAACATGATACGGTGGAGAGTCATCCTGAAATGGGGAGATGTGGAAGTACTGAATCAGAAATGGCCACTGATAAAACACTAAAGGAATTCTTCAATGCAGCCTCAAAGTCCAACTCCATTTCTCCATTTCATACAACTGATTGTGAGATAACAATACAGAAACATGAGTTGGTAGATGGTCAGACAATGGAGAAAAATAAACCTGGCACTGTTTCTCAACATACTGCATGTGGTGGATCTGATAACGAGGTTTCAACGACTTCTACCATGCAGGAAGATGAAACACAATGTTCAGAGTGCTTTACACCAAATGATAGTAGCACCAGTGACTGTTCTCCATCTGATCTGCATTTCCGGCAGCTGCCTACTGACATTTTTGTGGAAGATGTTGAAAAGGAATATGTGAAGGGCTGCTATCCAAGACTTGTACAAGGGACAAAACCTGGGCTGCAAAGGCTACAGTCACAAAGGGCTTTGTTTATAGATAATCGAAAGCAAGAAAGTACTTTCATGCCTTTCGTGGAAGAAAGTGTACACAACACAGGTAAGAGATTTAAGATTGACCAGATATTATTTTCTGACAAAGCTTACTTTCTAGCCACTAATGCTGCCGCAAAGATTTTCATTGAGCAAATACGAACCTCTAGTAAACAATTTAAATGTAGAAAGTCTGATACACGGTATAATGACTCCCTCTTTTCATATTTTGACCAGGAATGTGCTATCTCCTCAAAGAGAAAATTCAAATTTTCTCTGGCAGTGTATTTCTAGGATTGGGATTCCAAAGCTTGGGATTCAATCACGACTTTTTCCATGGTTTATTGCTTTGAGGCTGCTCCGGCGGACGATAGAAGGAAGTTGAGTTAGTGTATATAGCTTGTATAATGGTAGCTTTGGCCAGGATGGAGCTGAGACTAAAACCTCACACTACCTCACTCTCGTTTTCTTCTTTGCAAGCAAGCAGGACAGCTTCATCCTAACAAGATAAGACTCCATCATTTCCCACATGTGCAATTAACCAAGGCAGGAGAAAAATATCTTGTTCCCTGTCTAGTATGTTTGAAGAAGCTCACATATATGACTTTGATTGACTCTTCATCTGAACGCACAATAAAAAGGCTAAGGAGTGAAACAATCATTTGCTAACTCAACAAATCCTGACTATGTAAATGTGTTTCAGTGTATTGATGTTTTGTATGTATATGTACAGATATATGTACATTTTACTAAATTGAATAAACAATTTGGGCGACTTATAAAGCGCCATGTGTTGGAATACTTGGCTTTTTGTATATATCGTAAGGATGAGAAATGGAAAACGGAGAATTATTGTGTAGATATTACAATATTGTTTTGTTAAACAAATGAATAAGATTTCCAAAGTCCAATAGGAACCCAAAACTATAACCATTGTACAAAAAAGATGTTGTCAACCTTGCTGATTATGGCAGGAACTTTTTATCAAGGCACAGAGAAACTGATGAATGAAAGATAATTTTGTTTGGGTCGATAATTCAATATTACAATGGAGTTGAATGCCCTTTCTCTAAATTCATCAACCTCTAATAGGAATGCATTCAGTTTCTGAACACATAGTAATATATGCATATCAAATGATACCTATAGATATAAAAACAAATGATTTTGGAAAGAAGAGAAGCTCCATTTGCATACCTATGAAATGAGTCAGGTAGCAGATTTTACGAGAATAAATAAGCCTGCTCAATGAAATTGTAATTACTTGGCTTTTCAGTGCAAGTAGTACCACATTAGCTGTTCATATTGCTCCATGTATTCAATGGTACTGAAAGCTTACTTGTTGGAACAAAAGTAGTAGAAATATTCTGATTCATCATCAAAATTCAGGTAGCACACCTTGTTCATTCTGCAGAAGCTCTGACATCTTCAACTGCCCATTTATATCACACAGAACTTCATATACCTTATCCAACTCAGGATGCAATGTGTCTCCTGAAACAAATTCATAACTTTTGCTATTTAGCTCAACCAGACTCCTCCCTGGGATTTTCTTAACACCTTTGTCCCTCATCACCTTCCTTACCATCCTAGATTCATTCCACTTGCCAGTAGCAGCATGTATATTAGATAGAAGTGTATAGTTTCCACTATTATGGGGTTCCAGTCTGATTAGATGCTCCAGAGCCCACTCTCCAAGCTTGGGAATTCTGTGGACATTTGAAGCTGCAAGAATAGATCCCCATATTGCTGCATTAGCTTCAAATGGCATTGCCAAAATTAGTTCCTGTGCCTCATGGAGGTAACCAGCTCGCCCAAGCAAATCAATCATGCAACCGTAATGCTTAATATTCGGTTCAATGCCATACCTTGACTCCATAAGGTTGAAATACCAGCGACCAACCTCCACGGATCCAACATGGCAACAAGCAGAAAGGATGGCAATGAAAGTGACCTCATTTGGCCTAACTCTTGCTCTTTCCATGCGAGAGAACATTTCAAGTGCTTCTCTTCCAAGCCCATGAAGAGCCAGCCCAGAAATCATTGTTGTCCAGGTCACAATACTCCTATGCTTCATATATTCAAAAACTTCTTGTGCCTTCACTATATTACCTGATTTCGCATACATGTCAATAAGTGCATTATCAAGACGAACACTTTTATGCAACGCATGATCCTCAACATAGCCATGAATACTCTCTCCCAATTCCAGAGCGCCCAAATCTGCACAAGCCGATAGTACAGCCAACATTGTAACCTCATCAGGCTCCACATCCTCTAGTTGCATTCTCCTAAATACCTCAATTGCCTCCTCCGGCCGGTTGACTTGACCATACCCAGAAATGACAGAAGTCCAAGAAACCACATTTCTCTCGGGCATAAGCTCAAACAAGTCCCGAGCAGCATCCACATCACCAACTTTGGCATACCCAGAAACCATTGCATTCCACAAGGCCAAGTCCCTCTCAGGCATTTCATCAAACAGCTTGCGTGCATCAGAAACGCACCCACAAGACGCATACATCCGAACAAGCGCCGTCACCACGTGAACATTCAGATCAAACCCGCTAAGCACAACCTGACCGTGAACCTCTCTCCCGATTCCAACATCAGATAATCTAACGACCGCCTTCAACACAAACGGGAAAGTGTAGCCGTCGGGTCGCAGCCCAGACGCTTGAATCTTCCCATACAAGATCACAGCCCTCTGAGCTGAATCGGACTGAGAGAGGGCTCTGATCATGGTGTTGTAGAGATGAATATTGGGGTTTCTGTTCTGGGCGAAGGCTGAATAGGCATAATCGAAGAAACGCAGAGACGAGCAGGCCTCGATGAAGCGACAGAGGAGGAGATTGTCGTTGTGAAGGCCTCTGGGAACCAGGAAGCCATGGATTTGGGGGAGGCGTGTTGGGCTGGAACGAAGGCTGTTCAGCAAGGAGACGGAGAGATCTGGAGCTGTGGAGAAGAAGCGTAGAGCTTTGACTATAGATGAAGAAGATGGTGGCTTTAGCATTTGAGCCTGAATTGGTCTCTGGATTTCAAGCGGCGTTGATATTTATGGCGGGAACCTGTAAAAATGATAGAAACTCTAAAACTGCCCGGCTTGAGCTTGAACCTTTGTCCCCGGCCATTTTAGCTTAATGAGTTCATAAAAAGCAAAGAGTCGATTTATGTCAAATCGGAAATCTCAATAACACTGGGTTGTTCGACCCGTGCCAATCAGTTTGGAGCTGTTATATCGGTGATCAAAAGACACTGTCGCAATATCCTCCTCCAGACTACCCTTGATCTCTACAGAGCAAGTTTACTTTCAGTGCTATTGCTATTTCAATTTGTTGCATTTCATCATTTCTTTCTTGTACACAATTTTCAATTATATTATAAGATCGTTCTTCCTCAAAAAAAAAAAAGTAATGATGTTAATTTACTCGAATACTATCGTAAATTTAAGGTTAAATACACGGGCCTACTCTAATTTATACGTTTATCAGATGTATATCTTAACTTAAAAAGTAACGAATACCTATCCAAGTTTACCAATTTGTTACTGTATCCATTTTTTCGTCTGTGAGTAGTTAAAAAAAGTTACGTATGAGCCACATGTCTGGTTATTTTTCAAAAAATGCTCGGAATTCTCTTGATGTTTGTTGTCTTCTTCGTTCTTCATCACAGTTGTATAATAACATACAGAGAACGTTGTGAAAAGTGTCGAAGTTGTTGGAGAAGATGGAGAACGAAATGCTGACCTATTCATGTTGGTATATTTATGAAATGAGTCATTTTTCCTTTTTGATGGGTAGGACGTTGATCTTATGCCAGAACTAGATGGCGTTCGATTGCATGCATGAAAGGAGAGGTATCAACAACAGTGGGAAGCCATTGAAAAACCACGGTCCTCGATGACAGATGTCCTCCATAATTTCCCGAGAGGGGAATAAGAACGCCGCAACTTCCCGTATTAGGGGATTGTACCTACATTCTCCTCACCTTCCAGTTCACCGCCATCACCCCACAAAGATTTTTCGGGTTATTAGAGACGTCGGAGAAGAGGCGCCCCGCCAGTGAGTATCAGTATCGGGAACCATCTATCACCAAGATCGTTTCATCCAGACGATGGCCACCTCATGAGATGGCCCCATCTGAGGTGGACTGAGACATCCAAGGAGATGGTACTGTGGGGGATGATCGTGACCCGAGAGGCGAAGAGGTGATCCACCGTTGGTGACGATAACAATGAGAACCCTAAACGGCTCATTGTCTTTTGAGAAGAGAGAAGACGAGAAACACTATAATTTTTTTGACTGATTTTATTTTTAATTTAGTGATTTTTGACAAATAGTTTTTTCTTAAAGTTACATATGAAATTAATAACATAATCAAATTATGGTTATTTAATAGTTCAAAGACTGATTTCAACAAAAAATAGTTCAAAGTATTTTAAAAAAAAAATTAGTTCAAACACTAGTTTATAAATGATTGTCTTATTTTTAAGTTTAAGTTGGATACGATTTTTGTATTGAAATTAATTTGTGTTCGGAAATAAATAAAAGATGGTATTAAAAGGTGGAGGGAGATAATGAAAAGGGAAAAAGGAAACACAAATCCCAAAAAAGATCGTTTGGGGTAGAAACAATAAGGGAAATGATTTCACTGCAAATAAGGAGTAAACGTAAAAATCGGTTATTTGGTTGAAAGCAATTTGGTGCCTTGTTGCTTTCGGGACTCTCTCAGACCCAGTTCAGTATGGGACCAACTCCATTGCCATCCTTCTTCTTCCTCCTCCTCCATCCCAAACCCTAATCCCCAATTCGCTATCCTCCAGATCCTCCCTCTCTCTCGAACCCCAGGCCTCGCCTCCTGGGGGTTTTGCTGGTTCGATTTTGTGGAACTGCTTCGTTCTAGCTTGATATGGAAGGCAATCCCGGCGGCGGAGGGAATGACGTGGAGCTGCTGTGCAGGACCCTTCAGGTGGAGCACAAGCTGTTCTACTTCGACCTCAAGGAGAACCCGCGAGGGCGCTACCTCAAGGTTTCCGAGAAGACGTCCGCCACCAGGTCCACCATCATCGTCCCCTTCTCCGGCATTTCGTGGTTTTTGGATCTCTTCAATTACTACGTCAATTCGGATGATCAGGGTGTCTTTAGCAAAGAATTGCAGCTTGACACCAAGGCATTTTTTTTTCCGATTTTAGTTACTGTTTGTGGTGTTGTTCTGTTTTTGTTTCAGTTTTGATGTTCATGTTGTTGCTAATCTGGTTTGTGTTTCTACTTGTAGGTGTTTTACTTCGACATTGGGGAAAATAGGAGGGGGAGATTTTTGAAGGTAATCACTCTTAACCAATTTTTTTATTTGTCTCTGAATTATGTGTCATCAATGTTAAATCCGACTAATTTACAGCATTATGAATGCTTAGGTGTATGCATGTTACTTCATTTGAATGTTTGAAATTGAGTTTATTTTGTGGGTGTTGAGTTGTTTTAGTTCAGTAAAATTTTCTTAGATTGCGGTTAAGTTGGTGATGTGAGTTGAGATGCATCACGATGGTGATACTTAAGTTTGTGATGTGAGTGAGGAGGTTTTGTAATTGACTCATTCAGATATCTTGTTCACAGTGCAAAAGTTGAGCACTTTCATATGATCTTTCGTTAATTATATGTCGAATTACAGTTTTCCCACCTTTCTCTTGTTTGATCATTGAAACATCAACCACCACCTTTTCTCTTCCGCTCTATTCTTAATTGAATGCTCATTCTAAAAAGGAATATGATTTTTATTTAGAGGGGCAGATTAGATGAAAATGTGTGTGCACGAGACAGATTGAGTAGTAATGAACTTTTCTATATTTGCCTACTTTTAATTCTTGTAGTTTTTTTAGTATGAAGTACAACAATAACCTTATAATATAGTAATTCTATATTCTAAAAAATGCACTATATTTAGGTTGCTTCATTCCTTGCTTGAGAATAATGACCTTGTTCAATGGTTTTTACAGTTGCCCAATTCGAGTCAACTCTCCCCCCTGAATGAATATTTTTATGTGCTTGAACTAGCATTTACCAGATTGATCTGAATTGACTTAATAATTATCTAAGAAACTGCATAGATGTCTATCTTTTACTGGAAATGTTGGATGCTTTTTTAGTTGTGCTGTTATTAAATCGAATCAGATTATACATGTTTCGGAGAATAAATGCCCTTTTCCTCTCCAACATACTGATTTCCTGAAAGTAATGAATGAGGTAATATAGCATATGGTTTTGTTATTTACCGCAAAGAAGATGATACAATTAGACTCTAGGTATCCACATACAGTTTTGTGTTTATCTCCAACGTACTGTTTTCTTATTTTGATATTGGGAACTGAATATTGTGCTGTATTGTAAAATATAAGTTCACCCCATTATCATACTAGGGGTGTCTTATTCTCTGACATTTTGGTTGCGTAATGAATCTGTCTTCTTCTTTCAAGTTCATGGTACTATGACTTTAGATTACTTGCTGAAATATTTCAAATTTTAGAAACATATTGCACAAGGATTTCTAATTTTGCAGCATTATGCCACCATGTGATATAAGATATTCTAATGTAGGATTATATAAAATAACCCCTTTGTTTGGATTGACAACTTCTGGAAGATGTGAATTATTTTACTTGTCCTCCAGAAATTTGTTGCTTTAATAGATCGATTCCTTTGTTCAGGTATCTGAAGCTTCTGTTAGTAGGAACCGCAGTACCATCATTGTTCCTGCAGGAAGTGCCCGTGATGAAGGTTGGGCTGCATTCAGAAACATTTTGGCAGAGATCAATGAAGCATCAAGACTTTTCATGCTTCCCAATAAGGTGTCCCCATGCGACATGCTTAAGTTTTCTCCCTTCAAATTTACCCTAGTAGTTAAGGAACTCATTTTTGCATTTTGCTTCAGCAAAACTCCGAGGCTTCAGAACGTATCGTTGGGCTTTCTGATGATGTAGGGGCTGGCTTCATATCAGGCCACAGTAGTCAACCTGGCCCAGCCTCGGACCTGAATGTGGACAGATCAGTTGATTTGCCTCCACAAGAAGAAATTGCTAACGCGGGGGTTTCAAAAGTTCTCCGAGCTGATCAAAAGAGATTCTTCTTTGATCTTGGAAGCAATAACAGGGGTCACTTTCTAAGGATATCTGAGGCAAGCCCAACCTCTTTCTTATTATGTATACATATATAATATATATAACCCGGGATTCAAATAAGTCCTTGCTTGACAACAATTGAAGGTTTAGGGTTTATCAATTAAGTAACTAATCACTCTGCAATGGTATCAAAACCATATAGGTGGCAGGTTCTGACAGGTCGTCTATCATCCTCCCATTGTCAGGGCTGAAGCAATTCCATGAAATTGTGGGTCAATTTGTAGAGATCACAAAAGATCGACTTGAAGGAATGAGTGGTGCAAATGTTAGGACGGTGGATCCCCTGCAAAGATGAATGTGAATCATTCTCTGGTTTGGTTAAGGAAGAAATAATTCCATTGCACCGTAACATGGTTGCTCTGGTAGAGATAGGTGTTTGATCAGGGTGCAATTCTGCTCTTGCTGAGCTGTGTCATATTATTTTCTTCCCTTCTCTCCCCTTCCAATCTTATTCAAGTCTGACAATAATTCGACTCTCCCTCTCTCTGCCTTAGAGAAAAGTTGATCCAAGAATTATTCCAAATAGGGAATAAGAGAGGAAACGAGTTGGAGAAAATATGTAATCTGGAGTTCTACAGTGTGAACCCGCTTTGCTTTTTCAATAATGCTCTTTTGATAGTGTTAAAATGTGTTTGGAAAACGTGTCACAGGAAAGCCAATTCTGCAGCAAATTCTGAATCTTCATATTTTTGGTTCATCTACCTTGACTAACTACCCTTGAGTTTAAATCAGTTTTTTGACAACCTTTTTAGGTTTTTAGTCCCAATAGTGTTGTGTGAAATGATTAAAAAATACTTTTTCAAAAAAAATATATATATATTAGAGTACTTATGTTATTTCACACTCAACACATGATGGATTTTGAGATAAAATTTGATTTTTTAAGAATTGATTATACTTGATATAAGTGAACGGGATTTCCTTTTTTTTTTCAACCGACACGCACTCGAAGGTATGTAAGTCAGATTCACTTTCAACTTGTGCTAGACAGTTAACGTTGTTTAATTCATTTGTCATATCTCATATCGGGCTGGTCCTTGTCTTGAAGTTGGTACGTGTTAACTTCAACTTGAGCAACCCGATAGATAATCACAAACAACATAATCCAAATAAAAAAGATACACATAACATAGTGTACAAGAATTTTATTGTGTATATGGGAAAGGGGTTATTGATACAAACATTGTTGCTTAGCACATTTTCACTTTCAATTCCAAGTCCAAAGCCCTGATCATCATTACAGAACGTATGGGGGAGGCATGGGCATGGCCTTGACGATGCCGCAGATTGGGATGTTATCGGGCATGTTGTACTCATCTCTGAGGGATCGCTCCGGCGACAAGACGCTGATGTACATTTGTTGTCCAAGGTACCTCCTCTCAGTCATCTCCGACCTTATGTTCCACATTCCGGCATTGTCCAACGTTGTCAGCACTGCTGCCCAAGATTTCGGGAACACTTGCACCGTGTGCCTGCTCACCGCATCCAACAGGTTGTACCTTTCCCTCTTCTCTGGCGTCCACCTCCCCGGCTCGATCCTACACATGAGGAACGTGTTAATGATCAACCATTAGGTTCATTTGTAACTTAACGTTTGTAGGAGAAAAATTATTGTAGATTCGACAACTATAAGTTAATTTTTTTGAGTCAAACCAATTTTTAATATAATATCAAAATTTATCTTGAACTTGTACTCTTATAAACAAACATTTGTATGTCTTTTTTCCCAGACAGTCTCACAGGCATGCATCATCTCAATTTGTCATATTAGGATTTCATGATGACCATACGGACAACTTGATAAATATGTCTGATCGGCTTTAGTTTTTAAGTTAGATCATATTTCAGGCATAGAATGTTGGGATAACTACAAAACTGCAGTGAATTATACATGTTTTGCAAAAGTTTACGGTGAATTATATATTTTTTTTGTTAGTATGTTTTCTTTAACAGAATTCAGTTATGCGACAATTACATGACATCAACTCTTTTTTAAATAATTGCATTACAAATTCATGTATACACGTGTCTGCGACTTATTTTTTTAAGTTTACCGTATTTTTTTTTGCGAAACGAGCATAGTTCACTGCAAAGTTTTACGATTATTCCTAAAATGTTTATTAAATGGTCACCAAATTAACTTAAATCTTCAAGATTTTCACCTCTACCCAAGTGAGGTCTTGAATTCCAATATACTGGTACATGTAATTGACCCCCTAATCAATATACATACTAACATGTTATACAAAAATGTTTTGTTTATTCTTTTACTTGAGTTTGCTTAACAATTGATTCTAAAGTTAGACATTGGTTTCTGTATTTCAAAAAAAATGATTTCTGAATTCGAGTACTTACGCCACGGTGAAGAATGAATGGCCATCAAGATGCCACGATTGGATGGTCCTCTCGTGGTTCTCGAAGATGATCTCAACGAAGCTACGGAACGTCTGGTTCATGACGTTGGGTGCAACGGCTGGGATCACGGTGTCAACATTCTCCGGCGGCTCGTCCCTGATCACATTGTACTTAAACACCTTATCGGCGGCGCCGTAGTACTCGGCGAGCTTGAGCGGCGTCTCCGGGTCAACGTGGGACACCCCATTGATCGCATACCTGAGCTTGCCACCAACATTACTCGCAGAGTTGACCAACTTGATGGTCCGGGCGATATCGATCTCACCGTAATGGTAAGAGCCTTGCGGGTTAGGCCTGGCGGCGCTCGCCGTCAGGTTCCACCGGAAAGATCGGAATTGGTCGAGAGACCAACCCCACCCCACCGGAACCTCCGGAATGGGTACCTCGGACACCCCCTTGGTACCCTCGTACCGGACCAGGACGGCCGTTGACATGACGGATTTGTGGAATCGGGTCGATGCCAGCATTTTGTAGTCCATCGGAGCTTGGTCGGCCGTGACGAGGACGGAGTAGCATTGTCCGAGGTGGACGTCGAGCCAGTCGTAGCTGTTTTGGACGGTGTGAGAGCCCTCCATCTCCACGAGCTTCATGGCGTGCCCTTGGATCCTGAAGGCCAACGAGGACTTGAGCCCAACATTGCAAATCCTGTACTTATAAGTCTTACCAGGCTTCATGGTGAAGAGAACGTCGGTGCCGGAGCTCTTCCCGTTGATCAGGATCCCATCAGGCCTTCCCAGGGCCCTCCCGCTATCCAACATTGCCCTGAGATCTTTATGATTCTTCACATACCAATCGCCGATCAGCACCGTGTAATCGTCCTCCGGGTCGGGATAAGGCACGGGAATGAGCGGGCGGCTGTTGACCCGAAACCCGCCGAAGGCCCCGGCGGCCCGGTGCAAGTTCAGGGACGGATAGTACATGTAGCTTCCAATCTGGTCCTTGACCTGGAACCGGTAGGTGAAGTTGGTTCCCGGCATGATGGGACAGTTAGTGCCCGGCAGGCCATCGTGCCAGGAGTTCTTCCGGTGCTGGATCCCGGCCCAGTGGATCAGAAATGGCTCGTCCAGGTTGTTGAAAACATTGACAACAACGTTGTTGTTGGTGGTGGAGTTGATGTTTGGCCCTGGAAACTCACCGTTTATGAGGATTCCCTGTTGGGGGACACCGAGGGGAGCGATAACACCATAGGTAACGTTCCATGTGAAGAATATGTAAGGATCTTCACATTTAACGACTGGAGCGCCCGTCGCAGCGAGCCATAACAGTGTTGCCAAGATCACTCCACCCATTATTGTTCTGTATCAAGAGCCCCTTTCCGGCAGCACTTTCTTCTGTTCTTCGTTTTTTCTCCTTCCGGTGAAGGAAGAAGAAAAAACAATGGGAGAAGATGAGGGTTCTGCTTGCTTCTCCAGAGGCATGGTTTGTGCATATTTATACCAAAGGTGAAGTCTAATTTAAACTATGTTGACCGAGAATATCTCATCGGCCTAGCACTTTTAACATCCGTGACTCATAATCATACACCTCAGTATAAGCTTAAAATAGACCAATCATGCAAATCTGGAGCAACATTTTAACTAATATTGTCATGTTGATACAACTAATTTGCAAGGCAGGTTTTTTCGTAAATAAAAGGGAGGGAAAGGGCAAAATCCAGTACAGTCAAACAAACGAGTGCATAAACCAAACCAGTGATTAAAAAAAACATGCTTTACCTATGGTTGTTGATTTGCTTTCTGCCTAGCCTTGTCAATGAGAGGCTTCAACTGCTTCTTCTCAGCAAGAACCTTGAGGAAGTTGAACAAGAAGGGTATGTAGTTGTGCTTCCTCCTTATGTTCTCGGTTCTCCACTTCCTGAACTTCTCCTCCTCTATCAGTATCTTCTCAGTCACGCCCTCGATCCCAGAGTTTACTTCTGAAAGAGATTTGTTCAGGGCATCATAGCTGCTACTGTCCCTCTGTCTTTCTCCTTGCACCTGGCCCAGTTGCATCAAGAGCCGCTCCCTCCTCTTCTGCAGCTCCTTGAGCTCAGCTGTATACATTTCTTTCCTGTTCTTTATGATGGCCATGAGATTGAACCTGATCTCGCTTTTGGAGTACCTCTCTATGCGCTCTTGGATCACCGGTTGCACCATCTGGAGCCAGTCCATGTCGGGGCAGGGCCCAAGGCTAATGGGCCCCTCCTTAAGCCCGTCAAGCTCGTACAGAACCCCGTCAACGGGTAAGTAGCTGATGAAATGGTACACGTCATCGTCCTTGCCAGCGGCTTTCTGTTCCTCGGGTACAAAAGGCTCGGGCCTTGCAAAACTGTTGTGGGCCGTTCGTATGGCTTCACTGTTGTTTATCGCCAAGCCTTTGAGCTCGGGTGGGAAGTTCTTGGTGAAATCTTTCAGCTTTGTCAGTTCCGGGCCAATGTCAATTTCTGGACTGTTCATGAGGATGGACAAGATTGCTTGAGTTGCACAAGCATTGTTAATGACCTGAAATGACAGTAGCCGATGAGGCAAAATAGAAATGTTAATGACAACATAAATAGGTAATTAATAGTGACCTGGCTGGCGAAGAACAAGTTGGGGTTTGGATCTTTAATCACAAGGCGTTCGTCTTTCTCCCCGGGACGCCATTTGAAAAGGAAAATCAACCCATATATGGGCCTGTAAATTGGAGGTGAAAGCAAGACTTTTAACATACAGATCTGCCATGAAATCAAGTTCATTTTAGCAGAAAAACAGTTCAAGGACAAATTTAAAAGAACCAACCTAAGATTGTCCAGAGAGTCGATGTCCAATGAATATAGTTCCTCAACCTAGTAAGACAGACAAACACGTTATATTATCATGGCATGAATGCAAAGTGCAAACTAAATGAAAAGTAATCTTTGCCATCTCTAGATCCATACGATACGACTTCGACAAGTGTAAAGGAAAGGAATATGCCCTTCAATTTAAGGTAATATCAATTAGTCCACGGGGAATTGGGATGGCTTGACGATTTTGGATCAGTGGAGGGAGTGTGCGTTAGTTGAAGAAGCTATACACCTTAATATTCTTGTTAGAGTTTCATCTGCAGACCATCTCTATAGATGTTTGATCATAACTTTCAAGTTTACAATATCATTCAGAAACAATCAAGTATCAAACTTTTTATCTCCTTCCCAGACACAACAATAAGACAAAAACAGGTGACTCTTCTACTGTTACTCTTTTCTTTCTTGTCAGCATGTGATGGAAAGTGTTACAACTCACCCAGTGAAACACGTACCCTCTGGTTAGATGTTAACTGAGTAAGCCAATCATCATATTACCATCTACAGGTGTATAATATATGACTATAACATTCACAAAGGAGTACAAATATCAAATAATGTGGGGATAATCTCACAAAAATACACTAAACTTGTCACATTTCTCACACAGCTACATTGACTTTCAAATTTTCTCACCTAACTACACTAAACTTTCTCATTTTCTCACTTTGCTCTATTTTTATAATGAATGAAAAATACCCCAACATCAATTTAGGGAAATTTAGTTTAGCAGTGGCATAATTTTGAAATTTAATGAAGGGTATTTTTAGTCATTTATCATCAACATAGAGTGAAGTGAGAAAAATTGAAAGTTAAATGTAATTTGGTGAGAAAATTTAAAACTCGATGCAGTTAAGTGAGAAAGGTGACAAATAGAGTGTACTTTTGTGATATTATCCCAATAATATAACGAAATACAACATGCATAAGCCATGAAAACATGAAACAAGTCATCTCGTAACGGATCTTATATACTCACCTGCACTCCTTTTACTTGCATCTGTTGAATAAGTTCGGTAAACACACCTGTAATGGAAATCAAAAATCTTATCATGATTCCCATCCAAACATTACACAGATTCACGTGCATATATAGATGATGTTAGCATACATAATTAACAAAGAGGACAAATAATTAATTCATTAGATGTAGTCATCATATAGTCTAGTAAAACACGTCCCCCAAATCATGAGTTGGTTTACATCCTATCTTTCTCCACGTAACTTCCGGTATAATGTGCTGTAGGCATCAACACGGAAAAATTTGTTTGTCTATCATATGATCAACCCTCCCATGTTGGAAAAATACAGCACCCATCAATCTAAACATTAATTCCTCTTGCCAAAACTATTTCTTGCTTTTGATTGAAAAACACAAAGCATCTCTACTTCCCAACAAAATGTTAGTTAGATGTTCCTCCCATGCACACCCATCTTTAAAAAGTTACACTGAAACCATTACATACATGATTGATAATATGCAATACAGTGTCCTAATACCCTTTACTGGCCAATTCACATCTTGGCAAAATTTAAGAATATGTCCATGAAATAGACAAGGCCAGAAGAGAGTAGTTCATTTTTTTCCCTTTTCACTTACCCACAGGCCACAACTTGGCATCGTCACATTTTTAGCTTGCAACTATAATGGGTAATCTCGGATCAAGCATCTCAATGAACTCCCAAACTATAAGTCATGTGCATAGTGTGTAGTAGTATGATAAATTGTCATCAGTGATTTAAAGTTGCTGATGAAGTAACTATCAGATTCAAGCTTAGGTTTTATTTTTCATTTAGCATTAATCGCAGAACTATAACATAAAGATTCATATTAATGATTCCTCAAAAAATTACATTCAAATGCACGAGTTCATTATTCAAAAAAAATACCAGGATCAGACTCAATAGTGCACCAAGACATGATTGCAGATTGCAAGCTGCTACGAGAAGAACAACAAATCAGTCAGATACAGGTCAAAATATTTTTTTGCAAAATCAAAGGATGAGCAGTAAAGTCGCAGCAAAAAAATTAACAGAAAAAATTATTCAAAATAAAATTTCAATCCTAAGCTAAATGCGCACAAAAATAAATTCTGAAGAACCCTAGGTGACGGTGCCTGAGCTGAAGATTAAATTTATGGATGAAAATCAGAGAGAGGGCAAACTCGCAAATGCGAAAATGGGAGAGAAATTAACCGTTGCAGTTGCGGAACTGCGGAGCTTGTAGGCAGCTACAATGGCAGCAGCAGAGATGGCTGAAACGGCGGCGTTTTGACCTCTGTTGTCCCGAGTCTCAACTCCACACGAAGATGGTGTATCCTTCCACTCTGATATACTCCTAATATGTGTTCCCTTTTGTTATAAATTAGTCATATTCATGTTTTTACCCCTCGACTTTGGAAATTTCACTATTTTTCCCGTTTTCTTTTTGTTTCTTTAACTCCTTTGGAATTTGCAATTTTCTTGATACTAGCTTAGGAATTAGGATTTTCTTTTTTCACTGGAGCACTATCATTAATCTTTTTTGGAATAATTGTCTAAATATATCCTAAAGTTTCGTCTACAAACGAATTGATGCACAAAGTTTTATTCACGTTGTGTGGCTAACCTGAAGTTTTGTCCACGATTTTTTTAGTTTTGACGTAATAGGAGTGTTCAGAATGATGGTCAGGGGCCTCTGGACAGTGCTTCCTGGATAGAATAGAAGCGTGGACAAAACTTCAATGCACCCACAAAAGTGTGGGCAAAACTTCAATGCACCCACAAAGCGTGGACAAAACTTCATGGTAGCCACACAGTGTGGACAAAACTTTGTGCATCAACTCATTTGTGGACGAAACTTTAGGGTAGTTTTGGACAATTATCTCATCTTTTTTCTACCTTTGAGAATATCAAACTTTGTTTTGTAAAACGATCAACGAATAAAGTCTCTTATTGAACAGTCAGATAAACGTGTTTTTTGTCTGTTCACACATGATCACGAAGTGTTATTCGTGTTTCATTGCGATATATGTTTCCTTCTGATATCTAAAAGTATGTGCAATATTACGTTGTTTGATCGACGCAGGAGCAACGACGCACCTAAATCAATGACGAAAATGGTCAAGTTACAATGCAGCCATTTTGACTCAGTTTGTTGCAGCAAACAACTAAGCCGTGTATGCAACACATCAATGAGTTAAAGGAGAAACGGTCAATCAACACACCAATACGCCGCTACCTCGTGTCTCATCTTATTTATTACCCCCATCCATTCCAAATTTTAGATTTTTACCCTTATAAATAACATCCCTCTTCACCTACTTTTACTTACCAATTTCATATATTCTTAAATATATTTCTACCATTTTCTACTCCATATCCTTCTCAAAATTTCTCCATATAAAAATCATGCCATTCATTCATTTTTTCATAAGGTTTAATAATCTAGTTGACAGTAAGTCGGAACATTAAAATCAATTTCAAGAGGAGATCCAATATTTAGACTCTCTCATCAACATATCCACTACTCCTCTTTCCCAACCCACCTGACCCACTGGCCCTTCAAAAACTTGTTATAGGAAAGTGAAAAAAAAAACTCCAAGTATCGTCAAGCCAAGGTTGAAATTGACCGTTGTAAAAAAAGAACGTCTATCTCGATCATGAGCCAACAACTCCACCGACATCATCAGTGGGAATACGAAGAAGACAGAGGGATTATGGATCTCTGTCAACCAAGAGATACATGCTATTGAGGGATCCCACCAACCCGATGCACGAATGAAAGAATTACAAGGAACATTGGCAGCAGATAAACACAGAGGTCACCAAGTTCTATGACCACTACACTCAATTTTAAGGGAATCTACAAAAGTTGTTGCTTTGAGGACCAATTGACTGGGGCTGTGAAAATCAAATAACTAAATATGGAGAAAACGGATTTCACTTACAAGCTTCGGTGGAATATTGTGAAGTCCAAACCAAAGTGGAAAGCCAAGTTTTTTCCACCTCTCGTACCCCAACTCAGCCACGAAACAGATGACGTAAGTGAAAGCAAACAATCGAATAAGATTGGATGAGAAAGGCTCCTACACACCAAACGAGTCTAACCCGATCACTTCAACTAATTCCGAGATGGCCTCCACCCGATAAGTCCGTTTTGAAGGGATAAAAAAAGACGAGTGCGAGGATGAGGAACAAAAGGAATGTAGTAATGATTGAGGCTCAACTTGAAAAGTTGAAAAATATTGTTCAAAGCATGGTTGATGAAATTGATCGAAAGCTGGAGTTGTTCGAAACGAAGACTGTGCACACCAAATACTTATAAAGCATATACACTGTACCCCGACCGCTATCAATATGTCGCGACCGTCCTAGCCACGTTTTCCAACCGCTCACAACACCACCCGTAGGATCGCTGGGGGCAAAAACAATAAGAAGGTCGAGAACTTTAACGACATCTACCGACATCGTGTCCAACAACGCATGTCTTGCACGATCGGTCGACAAATCTTAGATGTTATCTATGTCAAGTACACCTCTATGTATTATCTCTCATTTAATAAGTTTCATTGGTGAGATCTCGTCTCGTCAAAAACTATACGAAGTGGTATTTCTTCATAAACGGGGTTTTCAAGATTGTAATATCGATTCATGGAACGGTCAACCGTGCTTTCATTCCATCCAAGCCTACCAAAACCGGAAAGTGCTTCGGTTTTGTCTTCTTTCTTTCCCCTGAAGTTGCTGCTGCGGCTGTGGTTGCCAAAAATCGCACCTGGCTGGGTTCAAATCGATTGATTGTTGATTTCGCTATTGGTTCTCCCCAGCCCGCTAGCAGCGCTCCTCGGTCGATCTCATCGCTTGCTGCCCCCAAACATCGTTCATTCAAAGAAGTGGTGACTAGAGCATCTGCTCTGCCTCCTCCCGCCAGCGTCTGCCGTGGCCATGGTGCCACTCGCTCCTGCACCGGCACCTTCAATCCGTGGTTTGCAACAGTTCTGCATACTGCGATCATCGGAGTAGCTCGGGACAGACGTTCGTCAGCCGCTCTTCATGCCGCTCTCCCCCCTTCTATGCTCGGTCTTGTCAACCTCCACAAGCTTGGAAGCAAAGCCTTTTTGATTTGCTTCAACTCCGCTGAAGCCCTCAAATCAGCAAAAGAGGTTGCCTGGATCAAACTTCGACCTCTGTTCTCCGATTTCTTCGAAGATCTGAATGCGGTTGCCGGTGGGGGTTACTTCGGTTGGGTCTCCCTGACCGGTATTCCTTTATCTGGTTGGTCGGTGGCCTCAATCCGCAACATCGCTTCGACCATCGGAACTGTCATCGCCATCCATTCGTGTTTTTCCTCCTTCACTCGCCTCTATCAAGCGTTCGTCCTTATCTTCTCTCGTCACCAGGTTTCGGATTTTGTCTTTGTCGATCTCGAAATCGAGGAGTCCAAATTCCCAATTTCGATTTCAGGTTGCGATCCTCAGACTGTTCCTGTCTCTGAGCCTTTCGAACCGGATCTGGATGTTGAAGCCAGAGACTCTGATCAAGATCCCCCAGAGTTTGAAGATGGGGAGGTGCGTTTAGACGAAGACTCACCCCTTAAAAGTCCCATGGTTTCGGAATGGCCGGATCTAAGTAAATCGGTCTCTCTCCGGCAAGCCGTCTCCGCTCCTCCCCCTCGCCGTGGCCGGACCTCCTTCCCGGTCTCTGGAATCAAACGCGTCGTCTCCTTCTTCGAGTCCCGAGTGTATCGTCTCTTCGATTCCCAAGTCTGGTTTATCATCTCGAAACAAAGCGAAGGGGTTATTGTTGTCTTCTCGAAACAAAGCGAAGGGCTTAATGAGCCGCGCCTCTTGCTCTGCTCAGCCCTTTGGGTCGGACCTTCTTGGGCTGCCTCTATCAGATTTGGGCCTGACATCTACAAATCTGAGCCTGCTGTGTCCTCGTTGCCTCTTCATGTGGCAACGAGGACACCATCAATTTGTTTCAGGATCTGATGTAGTCTTTGTCCCTTTTGGGCCTATCTTGCTTCCTCTCTTTTGGCTCTTCGCCCTTTTTGTATCTCTCCTCTGGAGAGTCTCATTGGTCGAATAAAATTTGTTTTTATTGCTGATAAAAAAAAAGATTGTAATATCGTAACCGGATATATAATCACGCATCGTTCACATAAATGTTATAATTTCGTGTAAATTCAACTGTTAGACCAAATTCAAGTAATTGACACTGCTTGAACTAATCTCTTTTAGCTGATGCACTGTAAACCCGATTTGTGTGTGTTTAACCGGCAATTTAAGTGACATGCTCTAATTCCCATGGCTTTGTAAAAAAAAGTTGGTGACGTGTAAAAGAGAAAAAACAAGTTTACGATGTACAAGACCAGTGGCTGTAAGCTGAGCAAAGAAAGTCAAATTGGGGTCATCCAGTCAGTCCATTGCTACTATCAACTCCTCTTCTCCAACTAGGGTTCTTCCTCCGTAGCCGATTTCGCTCTCGCCTTCTCCGATCGATTCTCGGATCAGGTACATTCCTATCTCTCAGCTCGATTTATCCGTTCCAGAGCTTGTCCTGTGCTTGTTCTTCGCCTCATTTTGCCATGCCATGTTGCTTGTTATGCTCTCGTTCCGTGCAATTCATGTGATGTACGGACTGTTCTTTAGCATGTGATGCTGCTGTACGTTTCTCTGTTCAGATCCAATTCTTTTGTATGTATTGGTGGTCGAGTTGATTTATGCTTATTAATTTGAAACCTGAATGCGTCCACATTGTACAGTGTGTGAGTGTTTATTTTGGAAATGTGATGAATCTGAGAGGTGTATTGGTTGAATTAGTTGATTACTTTGTGCAGAGAGAATTTGGTAGGAGCTGTTTTTCTTCACCTCGTGTGGATGGACCAGGTTTGTGAAGAATCTGAAATTTCTTTGATCTTGATATTATGCCAATTTCATTTTTCTGTCTGGTTAGTTACTTTTTGTTCTTTACTTGATCTGGTTTTGATGACTGAGATGTGGTGATTGTGTGGCAGTATGAGAAAGTTGAGAAGATCGGTGAAGGTACCTATGGGGTGGTTTACAAGGCCCGGGATCGAGTCACGAATGAGACCATAGCTCTGAAGAAAATTCGCTTGGAGCAGGAAGATGAGGGCGTACCAAGCACGGCCATTAGGGAAATTTCCTTGTTGAAAGAAATGCAGCATGGAAACATTGTCAGGTATATGTTACAGCCATCCATTTGATTGATT
Source organism: Erodium maritimum (assembly GCA_963921825.1). Taxonomy (NCBI): domain Eukaryota; kingdom Viridiplantae; phylum Streptophyta; class Magnoliopsida; order Geraniales; family Geraniaceae; genus Erodium; species Erodium maritimum. The sequence continues at coordinate 7,429,243 of OY997588.1, read as the reverse complement.
CCTTCTAATACAAAGGAGTTACTGATTATATCATGAATACATACTCAAATAATTTTGCATATGATGTGAGTATAGAGTATTCTGATTCAGCGGTTTTTGTATGGAAAATATATTTAAGACAGGCGGTTGTATCATTATTTTAAATTGCGGAATACATTGTATTTGTGGACTGTGTCTTTATGGGTACTAAACAGTTTTGTAATGCTAGCTGTGTTTTATGCCTCGTAGCGTAACTCCCACTCAGTCACCTTTTGGTGAAATTTGTTTTCGTGTATAATCCAAATATAACAAAAAATATTTGGTTCACATGTGTATACATATATACCATGTATCAGAAGTGAGTCAAACATTGGAAATGAATGAAGCTTAAACACGACTCACATATCCTATCTGAATAAATAATATTACATTTAACAATCTGTTATTGTGTGGTTATTGGTTTAAGGCACGACTCCTCATTTTCCTGTAATAGACTGTTATATTATTGGTTTTCTAGGTGTGAGTTTATGTTAATCTAAAGCTAGTCCATTAGTTAAACTTCATTGTTTATCGGGCTAACAGTTATCAGCCTCTTCTTAACTAATAACTCACTTAAAGTTTTTAGACGTGACACCCCAATCCCCGCACACACAACATCATGCTGACTATTACATGGTTCTCTATAAGTTGATTAACAATTATCTACAAGATGGTTATTTCAATTTATTTTTTGTTTTCTTACTGAAGTGGCTGGTAAGTATATAGATTAGTGTAAGGGTGGTAACGTTATAATTTCTTTTCCTGAGTTTTCTGGATAGTATTAGAAGCAGACATATAGAACTCTTGAAATTTAGATGATTTTAATTTGGATGTTGGCATTGGCTAGCCTCCAACAAAATGATATACCCTACAGCGTCTCTAGAGCTCATTTCGAAGTTTCCATACAGGCTGGTAATAAGTACCCACTGAAGAATTTAAAAGAAGCATACATTCTGGTGCTTCATAAACTTTGTTTTATGACAAGCAGTCTGGCATCTACAACTCTTATTACCTTTTCTCTATTTATGCATTTTTGTCTACAGCAAAAGTTTTATTTTTTGATATTTCCGTGACAGGCTACAGGATGTAGTTCACAGTGAGAAGCGTCTGTATCTTGTTTTTGAGTACCTGGACTTGGATTTGAAGAAGCACATGGATACCACTCCTGAATTTGCAAAGAGTCCCCGGCTGATAAAAGTGATTGAGATTCTTCTTTCTTTGTTCTTTTTGCATTGTGCACAACAAAAAATTGTTTTCAGATAGTATCTCTGGGGTTATAACCTCCTTGAATGCTGACTTTATTCGATTTAAATAGATCATTTGTAGGCATCATAGGTGATCTTTAATGCATGTAATTGCTGTATGGGTGATGTAGGGTCTATAATAACGTTCTTGAAGTGATTTATCATGTCATAGCATGTTCGTATCTGGTGGAAGCCTAGAACAAGTAATGTGTCACTTTGTACACACTTGCCATTTGCTTATTTCCTCCTTGACTTGAGTAGTTGAGCAGATTGGCTGGCCACCGCCCCTACTTGCCTAATGGTTAAGTGAACATTAAACTCATGAGAGGGCAATGCTCGAATCTTAGTGGGTCACCTGCTTGGTGGAGGTGTGGGGTTAGGGGCAATGAAAGTTTGTTATATAAAAAAGGAGCAGATAAGCAGTTCTGTGTTATTACATTTAGATTTTAAATAGTTCTAGTTTATGTTGACTGTTCGGATATTTGATTTACTCGGTTTCTGGTAGGTCAGGTGGGTGTTAACAATGTTAGTCATATTAAACCTCCGCTTGATTATTTGGCAGACGTTCCTTCATCAAATTCTCCGTGGCATTGCTTACTGTCATTCCCATAGAGTTCTCCATCGAGATTTGAAGCCACAGAATTTGCTGATAGATCGGAAAACCAATGCACTAAAACTTGCAGATTTTGGACTCGCTAGAGCATTTGGTATTCCTGTTCGGACATTCACCCATGAGGTACTGATAAGTGCCAGCTCTTTGTAAATTCATTATATAATTTTTATTAATTGCATCTCATCTTAGGCTTTCTTGTTGACCTATCAAGTCAATATGTGAAAGGTAAAACTAATTTTGTGTTTCTTTCACACAGAGAGGTACCATACTTTGTGATTATTTAAAAGTTGGTTGTGTATTTATAAGATCTCTGTATGAAGATATTTCTATCTTTGAGGCACATTTTGTATATCATAAAAACTAGGTTACGATTGGTCCCCTCCCCCCCCCCCCCCCCCCCCCCCCCCCCCCAAGTACTGTCGATCTATATGTTCATGCTTAACATATAAAGGCAAAGGTAGAAAGCACATTTGATATTGAACATTGTTGAATTATTGTTCCAATTTTGTCAAGTGGATATGGCAGCTGCTCAGAAACTAATATCGTTTAGGAAAAATGAAACCCTTAAGGCCATTAAATATTATGTGCCATTATGTCTATTGTCATTTTTAAGGAAAGCTAACCAGCACAATGATCTGTATGCTCAACATTTAAATCTGCCTGTTATTGCTTTCTTTAGTTTTTTTTTTGTGGTTCACTGTAGGTGGTAACTCTGTGGTACAGAGCTCCTGAAATACTGCTTGGGGCCCGTCACTACTCTACTCCTGTCGATGTATGGTCTGTGGGCTGTATATTTGCTGAGATGGTGAATCAAAGGCCGTTATTTCCTGGGGATTCCGAGATTGATGAGTTATTCAAAATTTTCAGGTCTTTCAGCTCCCTTATCTCATATAATTTTCCTGATTTTTATAAGTAGTTTCTTCGTCTGGAAGTTGATATTCCCTACTGCACTCTGAAGCTCTCTTTTGATTCCTGTTAGCTACATCCGAAGAAAGTTATCTTAATATCAATATGCAGAGAAGGCTAATGTCTATCAAACTGTATGAACAAAAGTTAATGTATATGTTATTTTTATATGAAAATGTATTATGGTACAAATATTTTATAATTGAATATAATTGTACTTTTTTGTGTCCTCACAATCTTAAAAGTCAGTTGTTTGTTTCAGTATGCAATGTCTTTTAATGTCCTGACATTGTTTCTCTCCTACTTTCTTACAAAATATGAAGAATCTTGGGTACTCCAAATGAGGATACATGGCCTGGAGTTACTTCATTGCCTGATTTCAAATCTGCCTTTCCCAAGTGGCCTTCTAAGGTAATGACCTTCAAGTATGGTGTAACATAATTATACCTCCACTGTCATGCACTTGGGATAATAAATATATATTTTTTTATTGGCAGGATTTGGCAACTGTTGTTCCCAATCTTGATTCAACTGGCCACGATCTTCTTTGTGTAAGTCTAGACTTGACGTGTATATGACACCTGCATTTAATTATAGTGACACAATATAAAGGAAAGTAAAACATAAAAACAGAAATGACAGCATGACACTGCCTATGCCGGTGCATGCTAGTTGATTTGTCAAAAGAAAAAGGTCAAAAGATATCCTCATTAATCCTCCAACAGTGTCAATTGGATACAGGTTTTGGTCTTTAAGCTAGTATTTGCATAGTTGATGGCATCACTTTGGTGGATAGAGTTTATAATGTTCCACAAGAACAACGGTTAAATTTACAACCCTGCATCAGCTAGAGAGATGTCAAATTTCAATTGGTCCTTATTTATAATGATTATAAGAAAATCGCTTACCCTTTTCACATTGCCCCTTCTTTTTCCTTGGTGAAAAAAAAAATCAATTGTCAAAGAAGTCGGATCGGCTACATAGATTTCTGTAACATTTAGTGTACTTATTTTTTGTTTCTTCCAGAAAATGCTTTGCTTGGACCCAAGCAAAAGAATTACAGCCAGGAGTGCACTTGAACATGAATACTTCAAGGATATTGGACTTGCACCGTAAACACCTGTGCCTGTATTTCCTGTCCTTGTTTATATAGATATGTGCAGCAATCTATGAGATTTTATCTGTGTGAGAAATGTTTGTGCTGTCCCTCCTTGCGGTTTTATTTTTGTTTCAACATCCTGGGACTGATTCTGAATTTCAATGAAGTGATTTTTTTTCTTTTTTGTTGCGATCATCTTGTAATTGTTCAGTGCTTAGAATATCATAGTGTCCTATCTCAGTCTTGATTGGGATCCTTTTCTCGTTTGCAAATATTCTTGCGGCAGAAATTAGAAGTATGTTGTGGAAGTACCACTTCTATGAGATGGTGAATTTTGGTTGCACTGTTGACCTGATTGAGGGACCTGAGACCGAAGTGTTTATTAAGGATTTCTGAAATGACCGAATGAAAAGAAGAACATTGGTATTGCTTGATTTTGTAGGGGTAACGTTAATAACACACTTCACGACCTTTTGATTACAAAAATATAATTTAGAGTAGCCATTATATGAGAAACACAACATCGCATTTCTCATAAATACAAAAAAAACTTCGTTAATTTGGATTGATGGCAACTCTACAATGTGTTCTTACAAATCAAAAGTCGTTGAGGGGTGTTTTTAACGTTTCCCTTTTTATAAGTTGTAAAATAAGAGAAAAATAATGTGATGCTAGAGAATGAGAGTACATATCATGATGATTGTTCGTGTACATGCAAAAAGGAGGTGATTCGTGTTTCTCATAATCATTCAGATACTATTCGAACACAATATCAATTGCTAATAGTAATTGCCCTAAAGATACTGAGGATTTCATGAACATTAGTTATTTAAATCTATGAGCATGTGCAAATCAACAAGCACCAGTGGTCTAGTGGTAGAATAGTACCCTGCCACCTTTTTATTTGCACAATTTGAATTCTGAACAGACACAGAAACTTGCAACCTTTTTATTTGCACAATCAGAATGGAAAGCTTTACAAAAACGACTATTGAATTTTTTTTTGCACAGAAGTCATATGAATTAATCACAAATAAAGACAGTTAATATAATGTCAAATGAAAAAAAAACGGCAATCTTAAAGCTACTTTAATCTATTTATGTATAAATGCACAAAGCAGAGAAGTTGCTTGGCAATAAAACTCAACTTTTTTGCTCCCCGAGCAAGCAATAAGCAAAACCTCATCACGGACCTTCAACTAAGTAACTATGAATCTTCTGCAGGAACCTTCTCTGTTACTTCTTCAGTCTCTGCAGGAACTTTTTCTGCTACTTGTTCAGTAGTCTCTGCAGGAACCTTTTCTGCTTCTTCTTCAGTCTCCAAGACAGCTTTTAGAGGGCTGCCGCCTGTAAGTGCACCATCAACTACAGGACCGCTGGCGATATTAGCCACCTCGTCGGCGGCCCCGCCTCTTGAGGAGATAATAGTATCAGCCCTGTTGGGGCTACCGGTGCCAGAAACGGGCTGAGACGTTGTGGTATGAGAAACGAGTTCATCGGATTTTTGTGCCTTATTCAGGGCATGACAGTGTGGGCAATAATAAGTAATGTATGGGAAATCCTCCTTCCGCGCAAGTCCTGCACAAAGCGAAAACACAATTACTTATCTCATGCAACTAACTACGTGTTAATTTTTAACCAAAATATGACTATTTTATCCCTGAGCCCTTTGAATTTTCTTTCCCCGTCTAGTGCGTCTCAATAGGACCACCCAAAACTGGTTATGGATCATGATCTATCAAGTGCGTCTCAATAACATTACCAAAAAATGGCTATAGATCCCCATCTATTTTTACGAATTTCAAAGGATATGTAACATGTGCAAACAAAATGATAGTTTAAAGTTCTCATTTTGAAAAGAAAAAAATCTAGTTTTCTTAATGTGAGCAATTTAAAAGGGGTTGTTTTAAGCAATTCCCTCAAGAATATATGGAGTGCACTTACCATTGTGCATATGGCAGTTTCCACATACGAGTGCATATGACTGTGTTGGATCCTCGCCCACAAGTAATGCTGCAAATCGAGCAAGCCACCCCCCATCATACGTGGTTGATCCCTCAGGAGTATAATGATCAACAACAAGATCTTTACTTTCTGACATCTGAGGAGCTTCTGTTCTCACAGCTGCAGGTCTTCGTTCCTCCTGTTGAAGCAGCGGAGCACTTCCAGTGCTACTGGATCTGGTGTACTGTTTACGATTTCGCATCCCACTGGACTGCATTGGTTCTCTATTATGGTCATTTTCGGTAGAGGCCTTATCCTTTGAATCATCCCCAAAATACATTGTCAGGCCCGAATCTGAACCCAGTTTAGATGCCAAGATGGTTGCAGCCGCTGCCTTAGCTGCAGGGTCTGTGTCATATCTCTGCACATATGAGATTAGGATGAATTCGTAAGTGGTTATGTGCATATACATGTGAGGTTCAAAATCAATGTCTTAAGGATCAATAAGGGGATCTTAATTTTCAGTATGTCATGCAATAAGCAAAATTAGTTGTGCCAACCAAATGAGAACATGAAAAGGAGTAGGTGAAATCTTTTTTGCCAGAAAGTTGCTCAATATGTTGCTTGCTCTATTCATAAATCTCTTTCATTTCCAAATGAAATCAGGGCTTACTAGCACTTACAGGTTCGACTTCATAACTTCGATAAACAATGGCTCGATGATATTAAAAGCAAAAAAGTAATCAACTAATTTACCAATAATAATAAATTCTAGAGACATGTTTTGGAATGAAGTTTTGATCTCATGCAAGCTGAGTCTATAATTTCTCATTTGTAACTTCTTCTTTTCATGGGTTTTAATGACGAATTCTTAAGTCTATATCTCTAGAAATAATACATAATGTAACTGATAGTGGCATATCAAACATTTCAAAAGATATATATAGTAAACTGACACCTATAGCCCATGCATCAAGGCTTGCAAAATTTAACCCACTCCTAATTAACTGTCCGTATCTTTGGTAAGACATAAGCTTAAGTCGACATAAATGACACATAAATATTTCTAATGATCACCTGAATGAGTTGCTGAGTGGTATAATAATTTGTCCTTTCTTTCAGTTCATCAATTTTTTCTTGTCTTTCAGTCCTAAGCCTCTCCAAAGTATTTTGATCCTTGCGATCACCTTCACAAAGACAATGCAGTTTACCAATTCATCAAAATACAACTTCTGGTTATAGAAACACACATTTAATTTGGATTACTGCTGAGAAAAATATATTAAATTTGTTATTACAAAGTTATAAACAGTGATAAGTAACCTGGAAAGTAAAGGTAAGGTTAAGACTTTCAACAATTCAACCCAAAATACATCCCAAAAAATATGGAGCAGTCTCCAAATCTAAATGTGTGGTTCTTCATGCTTGTGTCTGTGTTACACAGAATATTGAAATGTGTGAGAGCTGGTGAACAGGGGACTTGCAAATGCAAATGCAATTTAGTGTCATAATTTGGAATCCAGCCATACTGTCATCCTCTGAAGACTGAACTCATTGCTAATAAACTTCAACGAGCAAAATGAAAAACCATCTTCAGTGCATTAATGATAGCCAACTGCTAAAGGTTAAACTCAAATGCTAAGGATTCACAATACCTCATCTACCAGGACTAATTTTTCTCCTATGCAATATGCAACACTAAATGAAGAAAAAATTTAAACTAACTTTTTCCATAGGGAGGAGGGGGGAATTTCTACATTACTGCTTTTCAAACTATCCAGAAGACGGGCATTGCACCTTTCTAGCATTTCACATAGATAATAGATTAACTTAACCCAATTAAATGAACATTTCACAAGGTCAATATATGGAAAGGTAGTAATGAGTGAGAGTTAGTAACTTGGCAAATGCTTTGAATACCTTATAAGCCCCCATATCAGTTATCCCAGACAATGAAAAGCAGTTCGAATTATATCAGAACATGAGCTAGGTGTGTCTATAGATCATCATCTAGTTCAGGATTCGGACTTTATCAAATACATTCTCCACTTAAACTAGTATCTATAGAACAAAAGGCAGATGTTCTGACCTAAGAAAGCAGAGGAAGTTTGACATAGATTTAAAAGAATACCATGCGTATCTGTGTCCCAACTTAAATTGAATCCATGGAACCAAGAAGAAAGTCAAATTGAATAGGGTGATAGAACATAAATTGCTGAACAAAATCAACTAGTTTTCGAAGTAGAAACTTGAAGAAACATACACATCTTTATGAAACTTATAAGAGTCGAATATGCAGCAGCAGATAAGACAGGCAAGATGAACATAGGCAAAACTCGGGATGCCCTCACTTTCCACTCCATATCCATTGTTCTTGTCGTCATAATTGCATAACCCACTGCAATAGCCTGAAAATGAAATTATTCTAAGCAAAGAGGCACAGTAGTAAACTGCACATGAATTGTTTCTGACATCGAATATACTAGCAATCTATGTGTGATGCGAATCATTTATGTAAGTTTATGAAATTAAGCACTATACTTCTGAAAATTCACAAGTCCCATTCTCATTTCAACTCAATCCAACGGTTAGTAATAAAATCAGTACTGGAGTACCTCCAAAACCACAGAGACGACGATGAGATTGCGAGTCATGCTTCTCCGGCTGACCGATCTCTTCTTAAGTCTAGCAAGAAGCATAGCTTCTTCGTTGGTTATCTGTTGCAATCTCTTCTCCAAATCATCGGATTGCCTGAAAATCCCGCTCCACAACCGCGACATCAGTCCCTTCCGCTTCCTAGCTGAATTGGTCGGCGACGAATTGGCGCTAGGGCTAGGGCTACCGCTAGCATCTTTCATCTCAGTCTCGTTCGCATTGATGCTTTCTCCTTTGTCCTCCGCCATCTCCGTCTTCCTCTCCCCTCCTGTCGATTCAAATCAGACGCCATTGCAATCAATCGCTCAATCCAACCGAAAACGAGAGAATTCCCGAGAAAACGAATCCGGATCAAAAAATTCATACCTGTGACCACAGACGATCCGCCGATCTACCGACGAGCGTTGCGCTTCTGCGTCGCAATCATCGACAACCTCTATATCTATCTATCGATCGATCGGTCGATCTCGCGCGCGCTTATCAAGGGAGGGAAATGGTGGTGATGATTGGTGCTCTCTGGTTGGTTTCGGTGACCGTGGAAGCGACGGCAATGCAATGAGGCAAGAGGAAATCGTTGGCTTCGATCGGAATGAGAGTGTCCCTCTCTTTTCGTTTCCGTTGCTTTGAAAAAATAAAATGTTTGTAAAAGAAATTAAAAAAGGAAGTATTTTGTATCTGTTTATACCCTCACCTGTTTTGTTGACAATATGGACGCGCGCGCGCGAGAGGCAATATTATATAGCTTCGGTACGAGAGCATGGTATGGTTGGGACGGACGAAACACATATAAGAATCATAATGTGATTATACTACGAAACACATATTAAAAATCGTGAACAAACAAACGCTCTCCACACACCTCACTGAAGTTCCTCTCATGCCCTACTTAGGGTCGTCGTCGTCTACCACCTTCCTCTATGGCAGCTCCCTGCTTCCACCATCGAAGCCCCGGCTTCAAGGCTCTCTACTACCTCCAGGTGAGGTCTCGTCTACCCTACTTAGGGTCCACCGCCGTCGTCATCGCCGTCCATTGCCGCCCACCAGCCGTTCCCTCACCCAACGTACTGCTTCCCGGCCGTCTCGCAGCCACTGTGGCCCTCCTGCCATTCTCGGGGTTACGGGCTCCATGTGCCGTGCCACCTAACGCCGGCATGGGTCCGTCCCCCCGACGGATCTGGGATCCGGGAGGAAGGACGATAAGCCGGGGTCGGCCTCCACGGCACCCAAAGTCGGGACCCTCGATCTCGAACAAACTGTTGCAGGTCGAATTGATGTTCTCGTCTTCTGCACTACTTCGAAAGATCAGGGCGAATCAAGACGAAGAATTGACGATACCAGATCGCTCCAATGGCACGGGGCCTATAAGACATGGCATCGCAGATTTGGTAGTCTGCTCTTTCGATCGTGTGCTAATTTTTCCTGTTTTAGGTCGAATAAATTATTGGTTATTCAGTGTGCTAGGTCGAATAACCTTTTGGCTCAATAAGTTTAGGACTTTGGTTTATCATTTCCTTGTAACGTTGGATAGAGGAACTATTGAGTTCGGATCTGTGAATCAAAGCAGACTATGTTATGGAACCATGTGCGCCCGACGGGCTACGGCCGGTTGGGACAAAAAGCTGGTATCCGGGACTGTGATGTCCCTCTTTTGTAACCATGTTATGAAATCGTAATACAACTACCTCTTTCCCGTTTCAAAAAAAAATCATGATTTGAGGACCATGTGATTGAACTGAATTATGATATGTGTCCTTTAAATTGAGTTGTGTTTTACAAAATGATACTTCTGATTTATAAAGATATTAGATTTTTGTTCGTTTTCTCGATTTGCAGTGTAAATCAATATTTTTTTGTAATAAAAAACATTAAATAAATTATTTAAAACAATACGAACCTTACTACTTTAGATTTATAAATTTTGGACACCGTTTGCACAAAATTGGATTTTTTAAAGACCACGTGGCACGTTTTGAGGTTGGTTGGCCGTGACTCGCGAATCATTGACTCACAATTGTGAGTCACGATTCGCGTTTGGTGAGTCGCGAGTCGTGATTCACACGCTTTTTGCTTCCACAGCGGTGCGACTCGCGACTCACAATTCGCGAGTCGCGTACGTGATTCGCCATACAGCTACGGTCGTGCCTTCCTCCGCCTAGAACTTGTCTTCATGTTCCAACAGTCCGATCCAATGGTCGAGGTTGAAATGCTTCGGCTCGTTGGATTTCAGAAATTTTGGAAGCCTCTATGTATCTTGGTGTCCCGAGTATGAGGGGTCAGAGTTAGAGCTTAGTGTACATGGGGGTAAGGTCTTACAGCGTATTCGGTATTAGGATGGGAAACTTTTGTCCCCATCATTCTGAGAGGTTATGATCTGACCGGTGCGTAAAATCCCTCCCTAATTACATTATGTCTATCTTCAAGATCCCGCGGTCGATCACAGACGTGATCCATATTTTTGTGCACATATTTTGGTGGGGCTTTTGGGCTGATACGTCTCACCTATTATATGACAAGATTAGGTAAAAATATGCAAACATAAAATCATGAAAGGGATGACCTTTCGCAACCTGCAAGATTAAAACTCAGCTCTTTTAAGAAAACAAACATGAATTTTTATTACCAACCCGGATTCCCTATTAGCTCATCTAGCGAAAACTAGATATTACCCACGTATAAACTTTCAGGCTGTACAAAAGGGAAATAACTCCAACTATATTTGGACCGGTGTTCAGGCCACCTAGTCTTTTATTGTTCATGGTCTCCAGAGGACCTTCGGTGATAGGGCATACAACATACTTGTAGGGGCTCCCTGACTATTGACGAAAGACCTTTATATTCACATATCGACCATAACTCTAACACGGGCTACAATGACTAGCATCATGACACATGGATTTTGATAGCGGGGTGTCCCCCTTATCCGAGCTCTTTTTGATCTTAGGGATCAGAAGGCTATTTTGGCTATTCCTCTAAATGTTTCTCGGGCCAAGTAAAACTGTTATTGGGCCCATGTTCTGAAAGGCTGATACTCCTTTAAGGATGGTTACCGTACCCTCCGAACTTAGGCACCGCCTGTTACTGCCTCTCCCCTATATTGGTCCATGGTCTGACAGATACAAGTTCAACCTCGGAGCCATCATCTTTTTGTGACACATCCTTACTGATTTCTTGTAGGTTGCGACAAAACGTCCCAATGCCCCCTTGTCTGTCCCCTTTGCTCTTATTAGACCGAGACCACGACTCACTTATTTGTTCAAATCCATTTACAAAAAGATTGTTTGGCCCATTTTAGGACTCACTCTGATATTCAAAAGTGACCCCTATTCGGGATTGGTAGGCTCAAATGGTCGAAGGCAACCACTTACCCCGAGAGTTATCGAGATTGCTACGTGACCGTGGGAAATGTGGAAGGCACGCAACGCCTGGGTCTGGAAGGCCATCACCCCCATCACCTCGTAGTTTGCAGATCACGGTGGACATCCATTTGGCTGCGTGATGGGAGGCCTTATCCCGACCAACACGACTCTTGTCCCACTTGGGGGTCTCAGTGGGCATCAGCTGGAAGTACCCCCACTAGGCTACATGGTGATTAATATACATGAAACTATCGTACGAGAGGTGCCGCAATCAAGATGGGTTTTTATTTGTTGTATGGAATTGAGAGCTGCTCTTGAAGCCTGAAATGTAATAATGGAGGGTACCTAAGATTCGAGCTTAACTCAGACCTATGCGATTGTAACAACTTTACCATTATCTCAGGACCGTAATTGGAGGAAGATCTCTCTCTACAATGATGTTCAGAGTGTTCTTGATCTTCTCACTACTGCTACATTATCGCTCTTTCTTATTAGGACAATCATACGTAATGTTCAAAGATATCAAACTCTTGTTTGTAAAGAGATCATCGAACAAAACCTCAGAAAAGCTCGTTAAACTTCTTTCCACGTGCTCGGGCTTGTTTCTTGAATTTGGGAATTTAATACTCTCCTTTGCCAAAAAAACCTATATTATGAATATTTTGTTTCTTATACCTTTTAAATTGTATACATGTTTGAAATAAAATAAGTCTCGATTAGACGACGGTGACAAGCCCATCCCCGGCCCATAATCTCACAAATATTATTTAATCATTTCATTCCCTATATTATTGTACACAAAAAAGTGTAACCAAACTAGATGGTGACGTGTCAGAATCTGAAGAAGAGCCTGCTCCCAAGTGAAGGAGCAGAGGCTTTGAAGCCCGAGAAGCTGACCCAAAAATAAAAATAAAAATCATTTAATTTTCTCTCTCCTTCCTCTTCTCATCTTCCCTCCATCATTTTCCTCAAAACCGCGCGAGCGCAACCCTTCCTTTTCCCCAAATCTCCAAATATTTCCCTCTTTTGACTTCTTCTGCTCTAAACCCATCCAAAACAAAAAAACCGAGATCGGAATTGTTCTGCTTGAGCTCCGGAAGCGTCACGATCTCTCTATCCCAGGTAATTTCTCACCCCGTCTCCGATTATCTCCGTTTTTTTCTATCTCCGAATTACGATCTTTTTGAGAAATCAATTCAGTTTGTGTATGCTCGTGTGTAGATTCAATGCCGTGTTTCTGTCTTTGTTCATCGATTTCTAGGGTTTTTGATTTGAGTTCTGTTGAATGTTTTTGTCGCGTTTCTCGATTGCTCGCAATCTCGAAGGTTGTATTGTCAGGAAACAAATCTTTCCGCGGAGGATGGTGCATTATTTCAGTGTTTCCCAGTGTGGATTTTTCTTTGAGTTTATAATTTTGGGGAATATGAGTTGCAGACGCTCTGGAGTAGAGTTCTGGTTATGAAAACTATGTACATTGTTTAGGGTTATTGGAGTGCAAGTAAGGGGATAAATGGGGAAGTGATTTTTTTTTATTGCTCCAAAAGCTGAGTTGCTCGTATTCATTAATGTGTGCATTTTCCTGAAAATTTATAAGTTTTTGTTGCATTCTCTATTTCTTCCAAATGTAGTCAAGTGTTTTCAATTTAAAGGACCCACATTTTATTCTATACGGATGTTTATTAAATCACATGGAGTTTTTTGCTGTCAATGGTTTGTAAATACTATGTGAAATTGGGGGATCTATTGTCATTTTGGTATGATTTTTATATGCACACAGTTGTTTCTGATCAAGTCCTGTTTATGTATGTGAACTGTTATCTTCTATCTGCACGAATCTTGGAAAATTGAACCGAACTGGTACCATGCGTCCTTAATCGATATTAAACATGGAGTTGACTTTATGTTCTTATCATGCCAGTGTGAACAGATGATTAGTTACTGCAAATAAATTTAAGTAGTTATGCAATGTTTTACATGTTATGGGAAATTTCTTATCCCACAATCTTGCTATGCGCGTTTATTGCAAGGTTGGTCTGCGCTAAAATGAGCCGGCCAACTACTCGTGGTAAAAATAAGAGGCAGAGACAACCAGATAGCGGTGATATCACTTCTGAAACATTGAGGTATGCAAAACTATTTTCCCCATAGATTTATTCATTTTTTCTGTTTTGTATGTATTCTCAGCTATATCATATCTTGTTTGATCTGTTTGCAGGAAAATTCATTCAACTGGTCAGATAACGGATGATGATGTGAACCAGGTGTACATGATTTTGAAGCCTGTTTGTCAAGGATGCCGTGTGAATACTAAGGACAACCCAAACTGCTTTTGTGGGCTAATTCCACCCCCAAATGGTAGCAGGAAATGCGGATTATGGCAAAAAACATCCGAAATTATGCATGGTCCAGACCCTACCAGTGATCTCCGTGCTTCTGATGATTCACCTGCTGGTTTGACAAATCTTGGTGCCACTTGCTATGCCAACAGCATACTTCAGTGCCTTTACATGAACAAACCATTTCGGAAAGGTGTTTTTTCTGTCGAGCCAAATGTTCTGAAACAACAACCTGTGCTGGACCAACTTGTCCGGCTTTTTGCACAGTTGCATGCCAGTAAAATGGCTTTTGTTGACTCAGCCCCATTTATAAAAACTCTGGAGCTAGACAATGGTGTTCAACAAGACAGCCATGAATTTTTGACTTTGCTTCTTTCTTTGCTGGAGCAGTGCTTCCGTCATTCTAAAATTTCTGAGGCAAGAACAATTGTTCAAGATGTTTTCCGTGGAAGCGTGTCAAATGTGACAAGGTTAGAAAAATATGATTAAATGCTACTTTTGTACTCATGTCCATCTTTTTTGTTGTTGTTGTTAGACTTGTATGAGTATATCAACTCCTAAAATCCTGATAATTTTTTCCATCTATGCTACAAGTATCAATTAAGGGATGTCATCTCACATATTTGCCAGTTCGATTTTACTGACCTTGGCCACCTGCTTTAAACATGGCCGCACTGTAGTTTACAATGAATACATGCTTGTTTCCTCGGAAGCAGATTTCCCATTACATAAATAATAGTTAAAGGTCACAGTAATTTTCTAAGACTTCATCCCCATGATAGATGGAAGGTAGATTTTTTCCTAAGATTGGAGCTATTTCCATAACCCAAATGGTTGCTTACATACCTTACATTTTTTTTAATTTAGTTATGCTGTAGTTGTCTATCCTACAATAATTTTCCTTCACATTAAAAGAAATTGGATAAATAGCATTTGCTCGTTTCTCTCTCCTTTGCTCCCCCCTCTCATGTTTCTCTCTTTACATATTTTCATGAATTAGGTTCTATATTCTTGGGGTCTTCTGGATTGATTCCCCCCCCCCCCCCCCCCCCCCCCCCCCCCCCCCCCCCCCACACACACACACACACACACACACATATTCCATACTTTTCTCGAATAATTAAAGAGCTTCCATCCCCAACAAGAGAAATAACTTTTTATTTTATCCTATTTGGTATTTTTTTTTCTTCACAGGAATTGAAGACTGAGTTCATGTGATGTGATTTGCTGAAGACAATTAATACTGGATCAATGTAGATGTTGGAGATGTTACACTATCTTAACGATGGAATTTCATTTCTTAAAAACCTTTACTTTTGCAACATATTAAACAGACATTTTTGTAAGATGAATATTGAGTTTATGTTGTTCCTTTTAAACCTAGGTTTAATGGCCAGTAACTGTTGCAGAAGCTTAGAACTTAGCTGTACTTAACTTGGCGCCTAACTCTGGCTGCCATCAATAGATGTTCTAGACAAATGTTAGTTTCCCAACTAAAAATTTCTGTTATCTTAATCTCTTTTATGCAGGTGCTCAAAATGTGGAAAGGATTCGGAAGCCTCTTCAAATATGGAGGACTTTTATGAACTTGAGTTGAATATTAAGGGGTTAAAAAGTTTAGATGAGAGTTTAGATGATTACCTTAATGTGGAGGAGCTTCATGGCGATAATCAATATTTTTGTGAGTCATGTCAAACAAGAGTTGATGCTACCCGCAGCATTAAGTTGCGCACACTGCCTGATGTTCTTAATTTCCAGCTTAAGCGTTGTGTTTTCATCCCAAAGGTACATCAGTTGATATCTATTTGATTGCGTCGTTCATTTTTTTTGGCTTTGCTATTACCGCATTCTCTCTGTAGGCAATAGGCATACATAAGTTTCTTTTCATTTAAATATTTGATCCCGTGTAGTTAAATATTGATTGATGAACCTAAGTTTGTGTGATTCTCTTATCTATTAGAATACAGTCCATGCTAGATGGCTATAAATCAGTTCTGATTATCTCACTACACCAACATATCACTTTATGTATGGAACCCATTTATTAATGACCTTTGAGACAGCTAGTGTATTACGAGGGTAGGATCTCTTGATTTTGTCAAGGTTGGCTAGAAATGCACATCTTTAGTTTAGATCTTTTCCATCATAGTAACTTTTGATGAAATTTTTTCTCATTTTAACAATCTTTTTGCAATTTATTGTGGCTTTTCTCCAAAGCCTTACTCAGTTATTAAATTTTTCTAAGGGGTTAATTTAAAGTTTACTTGTAAGGGATTAGCCTTGTGATCTGGTCAAGTAGAAATGCACATCTTTAGTTTAGATCTTTTCCATTATAGTAACTTTTGATGAAGAAATTCTCATTCTAATAATCCTTTTGCAATTTATTGTGGCTTTTCTCCAAAGCTTTACTCAGTTATTAAAATTTTCTAAGGGGTTCATTTAAAGTTTACTTGTAAGGGATTAACCTTGTGATCTGGTCAAGTAGATTTAAAATTAAGACAGTTAAAATTTTAACGAGTCCCTTATGCACTAAGACAAGTAGGATTAAAAGTTTACTGTTATATATTCATTAAAAGTCTACTTGTAAGGGGTTAATAGAAAAAAAATTAGTAAAGTTTTCTCCAGAGCCTACTTGTTCAACGGTGAAGTGCTTGGCCTTCTGATCTGGTGGTCAGGGGTATAAATCTTAATCCTCAAAAAAGGGAAGACTCCATCGCCTTGGGTAGTGTCACAGTTTCTTCTTATGTTACTATTTATCCTCCCTTTTCTCCTTTGAACTTCTTCCATTTATTGGGTTGTGAATAAAAGGTAGAGAGTAACATTTTTTTTTCTGGCCTTCTTGAAATTGTTCTTTCTTATGTTGGACTTGTGTTGTTTTCTTATCTTAATTTTCTGCTGTGTATTTATCTTGTGTCAGTAGACTACAACAAAAAAGAAGATCACTTCAGCGTTTAGTTTCCCTGGAGAACTAGATATGCGACATAGATTGTCTGATCTTACTCACATGGAGTTAGTATATGACTTGTCTGCCGTACTAATTCACAAAGGAACTGCTGTAAACAGCGGCCATTACATAGCGCATATTAAGGATGAAAATACAGGGCAATGGTGGGAATTCGATGATGAGCATGTCTCAAATTTAGGTAGCCATCCGTTTGGAGAAGGGTCTTCAAATTCCAGTGGCAAACCTGTTAAAACTGAGTCAGGCGAAAAAACATCTTGCCCTGAACCAGTAGGCAGTATTGCAAATGGGAATCATGTTGATGCTGTCAAGCTACAGTCTTCAGATTCTAGCATTATTGGTAGACATGTGGAGACATTTTCATCTAATGATGCGTACATGCTGATGTACAGACGTAGACATGTGAAGGATGATGACAAGAGGGGTAAGATCAATGGTACCAAAGTTATGATGATTGCAGATGACGTGACATGTGTAAATGATAGTGCGTCACCTCCTTCTCATCTATTTGAAGAGATAAAAGATCTGAATTCATCATATCTTCACGCCTGTGAACGATACAAAATAGAGAAGGAAAACAAGTTGAAGCAGATCACAGAACGAAGGCAGGAAGTGCGGTCTGTTCTTTCTGAAGCTCCTGTTCGATCTCTTGAGGAACCATATTATTGGATTTCTACTGACTGGCTTCGTCAGTGGGCTGATAGTATATCCCCGCCGTAAGTGCTATTTGCCATGTGTGTTGGTTCTGGTTTTATTTGACATTTTTACTGTTAGTTATGTACGTTGCATGCAAATTTGTTGTCTGTACTCATCAACATTTTTATTAAGTGCATATAATGATTCTGTTTGTTTATCACCAATAAAAGTAAATATAAATTAATTATAAGAAAATCAAATCAAACCGCCACACATATGCTAACTCTTAGGCAAATATAATTGCCTACCTGCAAAAAGCCCGATCTTTTCCATTTGCATCGTCACTGTCTAAACTACAGACCTTTAGTCCTGGGTGGTGTGTGTGTTTGATTATGAAGTTCATCTTATTAGAGCGACCTAAAATCTGTGCCTGAAGGTTTACTGATATTGATTACTTATACCTTTCTAAATTCCTGCAGCGCCATTGACAATACATCCATCCAATGCTCACACGGTAAAGTTCCAGTGTCGAAGGTCAGCTTTATGAAGCGATTGTCGGCTAAAGCTTGGACCGAGTTATTATCTAAGGTATTTTGATGTAGTGATTAGTGTCTCACTGTTTGAAAGTTTTATCATATAATAACCCCAATTAGTTACTAAGTGCATGCTTCTTTCTGTATTTATCTGATCACCATGCAAGATTTCTGCTAAATTGTATTTGACCTGTATGATGAGTAACTATTGTTTAAAACTTGAGCATTTATTTTGCTAGCATTATAACTTAAGTGATGATCATATCTGATGTAATAGTTTCTTAGCAGTCTGTATTCATTAGTATTAATAGTGTAGATTCAAACGCTTGTCACCTTTGTGGATTTCTAGGATAGATTTCCAGCAAGGACATTTAGTGATGCATCTCCAATAGCATGCAGCCTGAAGATAGTGTCAAATGTTATAAATAGATGTCATTTCTAAAACTCCTTTATTTGGTTCAAGATGGTTGATAATAGTTGATTACTTAATTAAAGAAATCAGTAGAGCCCACTAGGGTTGAGTGCTCACCTCTTAAAAAGGTCAGAGGTTCAAATACTAGTGGATCCCTGCATTGGGCGCATGTTGGGTAGGGAGAAATTATCTTCAATAATCAATATATTGTACTCCTGTATATAAGCACTTAATGATTGTTTTTAAAGAAGAGGCATCATAATCCATATTGCTAAACATTTGCTTTTGAATTATTGTTTTGTGTGAGGATGTCTAGTTATTTGGATAGGGTGGGGGTCGGATTGTTTCTACATGTTTTGAACTTGGAAATAACATTATGCATAAAGCCGTCTTTTCTTAAAAAAGTATATTTGGGAAGAATAGGATAGGAGGGGTAGGATGTGATGCTGTATATTTTACTTTGCTCTCGTCTCATGCACTATCACAGAAAATATAAGGGTTGGGTACCTCATGTTTCTGTGATGCAATGAACCTTCTGCTTGTTCTAGACCTGGTCGACATACATGTTTCTTTTTATCACATGGTTGTGGCATTATTGCTGATGAATTTTCTTTTTGTTAAATGGTTGCAAATATCAGTATGGCGGTGGGCCAACACTAGCAAATGGTGATTACTGTATGACTTGCCTTATTGCTGGGGCAAGTTCGGTGGCTTCTGCCGATAGCTACAAGGATCGTAGAGCACTTATGAAAGAAGTGGCAAACGATGCACTTCTGGGTAAATACACAGATGGACTATACTATGTATCTAAGTCATGGTAAGATGGTTGTGTCTTTGGGTATTTATCTGCTTAATCATTTAATATTGCTATTCTAATTGAGCATAAGTCCCAACTACTGCAAGTTTCTTGTCCCAAAAAACAATTGGTTCTAAGATATTTAATTTCGGATCTGTTTTCCTGGAGACTGAGGTTACTGGATGTGGTCCTTCATGATTAGCCAGTCACAACTTTCTCATTTGTAATACCGTGGACACTCGCAAATATGTCCATTTGCTGTTTTTTTTTTAATCTTGATGGTTCCAATGTAGCTTTACTGTAGGTATTTATAATGATTTCAATGTTTGTAGGTTACAACAGTGGTGTAAAAGAAAAATCCTTGATGCTCCCTGTGAAGCTGATGCAGGACCAACAAGTGCAATTAGATGCCCTCATGGACAACTTTTGCCTGAGCAAGCTCCGGGTGCAAAGCGTTCATTGGTTCCCGAGGACCTCTGGCTTTTCTTCTATGGAGATTCTGTTGCTGTAAAACCTGATGATCCACTAGGCTGTCCAACTTTTCCTTCAGACTCTAAACAATGTAACCAATGTATTGATGAACTTTCAGAAGTGGCATGCTTGGAGGATTCTCGCAGGTGAGTTGAACTTGTACAAGTAGTATAAGCTAATCTGATGGTAGAGTTGATTAACTTGTCTTATTCATGGTGCAGAGCTTTGAAGCAAAAACAGCGTCAAAACCATGAAAAAGTGGCATCAGGAAAAAGTATTCAACTTGCTTCGTCATGCAAGTACTACCTGGTGCCCTCTTTATGGCTCTCCACGTGGAGAAACTATATTAATGCAAGTGGAAAGAATGCATCTTCATGTGTTGAACCTGAAGCTTTGGATGGTGTCATTGATTTGCTGAAATGTGAAAAGGTAGTCTCTAAATAGATGTGATGGTGCATTTCTATTTTGTTATCATCTGACACTGCTGCTGAATATTCTTAATGTGGATAATACGTGACTCTTAATGCGTGTTTGACTCCCTTCGGTTGTTGGTCACCATGCATATGAGATAATAAGATTATGGGGATATGTGCTCTCTATGTTTTGCTATATAAAATTAACAATTAATATAAGCTTCAAACCAACATAAGGGATGGGCCATGGTTCAATCTAGCCATATGTTCTGATTAGCTGATGTGCCTATTCTGGTTCCTCTGCTTTGATCTTCCCATTTCTCCATCCGTATTTTAAGGATAGTTTTCTAATGTTTTTCTTGGATTTGATTGACCCCAGCACTCGCTGCTACTAGAAAGGCCTCTTGACCTGGTCTGCAAACGTGGTGCAATTTTTCAAAAGTCCTCTGCTGTAAGTATATCTTCATGTAGTATTGTAATTGGTGTGTTATGATATTCTCTTAGTGAGAAGTCAATACTTGTATGAGTTCACTAATTCAGATAATTCCCTCCCCCTTTTCCAAAATTTTGGGTTATAGACAGATGGGTTGACTATCATTACTGAAAATGACTGGAAATGCTTCTGTGAAGAGTGGAGTGGCACTGAAGAGAAAGGCATATCTGCTGTGATTGAGTTCACTAACAACACGGGAAACAATTTGGCTGGATTGTGCGACGGGGTGCCTGTATGCGTGGAGCATCTGAGCTCTCCTGATGTGGATGATGAGACTGAAACTAGAGACCCTCTGATCAGGACATGTCCAGAGGTAATTTAGAATTATTTTGATAATGCCTTGTTCGTTACTGAATGAAACTAGTTCTTTTATATGTTTAATTACAAACATGAAACATGTGTCGTAAGTGGAATCATATACTTAATTTTTTAATGAGTTAATAAGTTGCTGGATAGTGTATGGAATGGTTATCTTGAGCAAAAGTTGTGTGCAAGAAAAAGAGTACGATTTGCTACAACCTAACTTCCCAGATCCTCTTATATGTTCAGTGAAGGCAATTAATATGTTCAATCATGATGTTAAGTTGGGACATGTATGATCATCTGTTCTGTAACATGAACCCAATTTATCCTAATATTTCCAAATTATGGAATTAGTTTTAGCCGTACTTTTCCTATGTTATGTGATGGTTGAACAAAACTGGCCTTACTAGCACTAGCCTTACTAGCACTAGCCTTGAAGCATTTTCCACCCCACTTCACCTGCTCTCATTTGCCTTCGATAAAATGTAGATTTCCAGGTTGTTTATTTCACCAATGTAGATCTTGGGAAAATCAACTTTACTTTTCAGCTTCTCTCATGTGGAGTTTTAATTATGTTAGGTATGTGAGGATTGCATTGGAGAAAGAGAGAGCTGCAAGCTAATGGAGAGACTTAGCTATTGCAATGAAGATATAGTTGTGCATTTTGTGCGTGGAAAAGAAGCTCCAAAATCAATTTTAACAGCAGCTGAGAACGGTATTGATCCAGATCGCAGAACTTCTAAGCGTTCTCGGAAGGCAAATTTTGGTAATACAGTGAATTTAAAAGTATCTGCCTCAACAACAGTTTACCAATTGAAGATGATGATATGGGAATCCTTTGGGGTAAGTTCATAAAGCAGCCTTACATCCTTTTCTGTACATGCTCATGTGTTTTAATCGGTAAATTTACTTCATTTTGCTTGCAGTATATTCTTATATTCTGTTATCCCCTATAATTTAGTTCCAGGCATATGATGTCGTTATCTTGAACAAACCATCTTATGCTTGTTTTTATTAATGTTGATACAACCATGGTGAATGATGAAGACTAATTTAGAAAAAAATATGTCGCAAGGCCTTGGTTACTTATATTTACTTACACTTACCTAGTCAAATGCTTGTTCCTTTTGTGTTCTATCTATTACCAAGCTCCTGCAAATTCCGTGGTTCTCATTTGGTTATGCTACTGTTTCAGCTGTGTGTAGTCAGTTGATATAATATCCACTATAGTTATTTATATATAAATTCAAGCCTGTAGCTATTTTTTGATCCTCATGTGCACTCAAATCTTCACTGCGGCAAATATATTTCATCAGCGTACTTGGATTGAAGATGTAGTTCTGGGCTGTTATGTTCTTAATTGTCTGGATTTCAACATCAGTGCACAATTTTGAGCCAATCTATTTGGTTCCCCTGCCTTCTTCTTTTTTGAAGTGACAAACGTCTATGCTTTACTTGCATCTATAAAGATTTTTTGTGCTCTGTTTATGTCTGTAACATCATTCTTTACTTTGTGGTCGAGGGTTGATCGATAATCCATTGGTGTCTGTATTAACTGACCAAGTATATGCAGGTTGTGAAGGAAAACCAGATACTCCATAAAGGTTCCAGGGTAATTGATCAGGAATGTGCCACTCTAGCAGACATGAGCATATTCCCTGGGGACAAGCTTTGGGTGAAAGATTCAGAGATATATGAAAATCGAGATATTGCAGGTAATGAATTTTGTAATTTTAGAATGAAATGCTGAGAATGATGTGCTAGAATTAATTGGCTGATAAAAAAAATTCAAATGTTTATGGTGCTTGGCAACCATGTTTTGTAGTTTTATTATTTAATTAAGGTTTGGGTGAAGCGTTGCCCACATATAGTCTGTTTTTATGAACTCTCTGCCCTTTAAATAACATTGCCAATGCGGGCTCTGTTACTGGTTATTTGATTTCATGATCATCATTACTCTAATCATACTAAATGTCATTATTGGTATCATGATGTTATAAGTTTACATCTTGATAATGCTATCAAGTCACATTTTTGTTTCAAGTGTTTCCTTTGATTCAGAGTAGATGTTACTGTTTGCTAAACTTGCCATACTAATTTTCCACAGATGAGCTTTCTAATCAAAAAATGGATCCGCAGCATGCTGAGGAAGGGTTCCGTGGAACTCTTTTGACGGCTAATATCTCATCCCAAGTTGTTTAGGAACAAATCTTTCATTAGCCATTGGTCGCGTGTAACATCTAACTCTTGTACATATCGATGCTGCTGGGAGAGGATCTTTTGGATTTGTCACCTATGTTTTGGAGGTAGGTTGTGCCTTTGACATTTGTTTCCGACAATGTTGTATTATCAAATTATTACTCATGAAGCAAGCATGAAGATTAAGTTTGTATAATTAATGTCACATGTCATAGTTGATAAAGATAGGAAGCCCTAGCTCATGTAGAACTCTCTAGAATTGCTGTGGTACTATCGAAGGTCTCTAGTTAGGCGGTGAAGAATTGCCTAGTGTAATGAAGAGTGCAGTGTCTAATGGGTGGGTGTGTATTTGGTGATGAAGTTGGCTATAAATGGAGAGGTCAATGCCCAATGGTGTAGGTGCTCGGCTCATTGTACAGTACAATTTTAGTCTGCTCCAATAAAAATCTCTTTAATGTCCTTTCTTGTCTGTTCTTCACTACCGAACCGTGCATCTTAATTCGAGGCCACCTTTAATTAAGAAAGTAGTTTATCTGTTTAATTAAGTCTAATGATTCCCACAAAGTTTATTTAGTGTATTTCCAAGCTGTCTTGAGTTACTCTTGAGCTCCTATGCTATTTTTACTATCTACTATCTTGTTTGTTTCAGACCTTACATGATCTTATTTCTTCACACATCGATATTATATCCTTATACAAGGTGTTTCTAGATTAGATGCATTTGTACATTAGTGATTCTGTGGCTGTTGATTGACGTTCTATTTTTCCTTGGTCTATGGCAGAATTAGCAGGGGAGATCATGGATTTATTTCAAAAGGCAGGTCGATTTTGTAACTTGAAACCTTGTATCGGCATTTTTGTAATTTGAAGATAAACTGCCTCAGAAAGGATACAATGGACTACAGTTTGAGTAAGGAATGGAACACGTGTTACTTTCCCACAGTGATCTGGCCTGTGAAAGTTTATGTTCAGTGGGTTTTCGATGAGTGCATGTCGGGGACATGGTCTTTGGACATCATTGGTATATGTAACTAAGTTAGAGATTTGTGTGAAAGATAGGTTGTTCACGGTTTGCTTCTAGTGTGAGTTTGGTGTGCGTGCCATGTCTCTTCAGGTCTGTATTGCATATTTGAAAATATTAGATGTAATTGGTAGTAGATCAGGCACCTGCTGTTCCTACTGTGGTACCTCTCTTCAACATATTGAATCTGCTGCTGTTTAGAATTAAGATGCAATTTTTTTTTGGTATGTTCTAAACAAGTATCAAAATTGCTTTCGTTTGTATTTAGACCCAAACTATTATGTTTAGTTTCAGAAATCAGTACAATTATTTGTTCATGTTACGAATGTAAGTGAGTTGGGCTGAGCCTAGAGCATGTGCCGTCCACTAGTCTAATGGAGTCCAGAAGGAGAAGGTTAAAAGGGAAAAAAGGGAAGGACTGAAACCTCCCGACCCTTCGTCTTCTTTCTTCTCGGTCGTTTGTCCGGCCACCTCCCCCTCCTCTCCTCTCTTTGTGTGCAATCTCCCTCTCGATTTCTCCTCTAAGAAGCTTGTTGCTCTCTTCGTCGACTTTGGCCTAGTTACCTGTGCTTTCCTCCTGACCTCCCTCACCAACTCTAGAAGAAATGTGGTTTCGTCTTCCTCCTCAACGTTGATGCTGCCACTGCTATGGTCTCTGCCTTCACCATTCCTTGCTTGGGTCCGTTCGTCTGATTGTGGACTTTTGTCGTAGTCCTGCTCGCAAGGCAAGTGTAAATCCGGCTCCGCCCCCTCTCAGGTTGCCTCTGGCCCCTCGCAAGTTCCCCTAAGTATGGGCTTGTTCAAAGATGTGGTTGCCAGACCGGCTGCAACGCCTCGCTCTTCTCCTTGCGCCTTGGGATCCAAGATTGTCCTCGCCTACTCTGACTCCCCCAAACCCCTCTTTGCTTCCCTGTTGTGCTCCTCCTTCATCAGAGTGTCCTTGAGTTGTCGTTCTACAGCCTCGCTTCAAGCCGACCTCCCACGGTATCTGCACTGTCAAGTCCAGTTAATCGAGCTCGGAAGTAGGGCTTACCTGATCTCCTTCACATTTGTTGAGGCCTTCAAATCCGCCGAGGCCAATAATTGGAACAAGCTTCGTAGTTTATTCTACGACTTCTACTCGGATTTGGGCTTGGATCTTCACGGAGGTTGCCTCAAGGTGGTTGTCGTTGGCCGGCATACCCTACTTCGGTTGGTCGCTTATCTCTGTTCGCAACATCGCCTTTACGTTGGGACCCTGGTTTCCGTGCATCCCTTGTTTGTTAGTCCAAGATTCGGTTGGACTCCGAATTTGTCGATTCGACGACTCGTTGAGTGTACAGAACCCTCGACGTCGAATTTGTGCTTTCGCAGATTCGACGTAGACCTGACTCTGCACCGCAGATTCGACGACCTTTTCCACCTCCACAGATTCGACGACCCAAAAACACGTCGTTTCGACGCTACTGTGGATAGCCTAAGTATGCAAATCGCCCGATAGGGTTTCACAAAGAACAATCAGAATTTCAACCTAACTTAAAAATTTGTATACCTAGTTTGTTTTTCGTGTCGTCGTTGTTCCGTCCCTCCTCAAAACTCTTTTTGGTAAGCTTTCCTGGTCCCCTCTTTATCGAAGCTTTTGCAACACAGTTCAAATGATGTTCTCCAAACTTTTGATTGATCCCCCCACATCACACCATC
The DNA here is from genome assembly GCA_963921825.1 of Erodium maritimum. Classification (NCBI taxonomy): domain Eukaryota; kingdom Viridiplantae; phylum Streptophyta; class Magnoliopsida; order Geraniales; family Geraniaceae; genus Erodium; species Erodium maritimum. Next base: position 7,403,153 of record OY997588.1, on the reverse strand, counting down.
ATATAAACACCCTTCTCTCATGTCGTCGGCCCCGCCGCTCGGCTTTATCAAACCAGTTTGCCTGAAGAAGAAACGACATCGTTCGCGTCCTCCGTCTCCTGCACCGTCCCGCCTTCGTCTCCATCACTGGATTGCGCAGAATTCTCTCCCATGCTATTCTTCTTGTCCAACATTAAGAGTCCAAAACAAGATTGCAAGACTGATAGAACGTAAAGCGTTAATCTTATCGTTGAATCAAGTTTTCGCAACATATAGCCTTCTAAAACACTGTAATAAAATCCTATCTACATTAGATTGTAGTATTTTTTTTAAAAAAAATTCTACCTCATTGATATAATCTCTTTAAATTAATAAGTATCAATTTATCAACTAATCAATCTCTATAAAACGACAAAATATCACTCTCAACACTATTAACTCATAAAGGTTTTACCATACAGTCCAATTCGGTACACATACTCACGAGTTTCATAAGACTCGAATAGATTAAGAATTTCCGTCATCTCTTCACGAATCGACTTCACATGATAAAACAAATGATCCCAACATTTGTAATGCAGGTACTTGCAACAATCCGGCTCCTCGTTTCCTTTCTGTATCTTGTTCTTCGCCATCTGTTTGAACTCACAATATGAACCAACAAGTTAGTTAATATCGTTACATTGCATCACAGATCTCATAAATTCAAACATGAACTAGCTTGAGTTTTCAAAAGTAGTACCTCTAAGAATTTTTCATAACTTTTGCGGTCAGAGGATACTAAGTAGACATAGAGACTCTTCCAATAAAACAACATGAACAATAACTCATTTGGCACACATTCATCGGTCACAATGCACACATACTCCCACGGCTGCTTCTCATTTATATCACAGAGAATTTTCATGAAACTTTCGTTGAATTCTTCGCAGACAATCACACTCTGGAAAAAAGATAACGATAACGTCGTACAGAATATTAATTAATAGAGATAATTGCAAGAACTTGCAGTGTATATCACGTGCGTTCTGTAAAAATTTACGATGAACTATTATCAGTATGCAAATCCAATAACAAGGTTAATTTTTTCCCGAAAAATCGAAGTATCCCCATAAAAGTGCATACATAAGAGTTCTAAATTACAAATAGTAAAACTATTATTTAAAAATAAAGAGTCGATGTCATGTGGCTGTCACATGACTAAATCCCGTTAAAGATAATGAATTTGCAGACGAAAAATAATTCATCATAAGTTTTTGCAATTATCAGGTATTGTCGGAGAGAACAAAATATACCAACACAACTTACATTACTATATCTGAGGATCAATTTCATGCCTTTGTACCGACTCATGTTTTGAAACAATTCCTTCAAATTGTTCAGCCACCTAGGGAACTTGTTGTGAAACTTTATCCACTTGTGAAGATCAGATTCGACTTTTCGCAGGGAAGAATGCGATTTCATAGTCAAGAATGCAAGATTATTCCCCTGATCCAGTCGTTCGAGGCATCGATTTCAACCAAATCCAGTCGTTCGCAACCGCTGATCTCGAGCTTACGAATCATCTTATTTCGAATCTCAACATTTTCCACAGACAAACGCTGCAATACCAGCTCGTCCAACACCGAGAACTTACAAACATACCTATATAGACTCTCTTGGGTTACTTGCACACCACGCAACCACAAAACCTTGAGTGTTGACTCGCAAGCTACCAGGTCGACCTCCCCGGCACAACTCTGGTACGCGAAAATCTTGAAGATTTTAAGCCTAGGTGCCGTGATTTCAACCCTAGCAAAGCTATTCCCGGCCAGCCTAACCGCGCCAAGTCGGGCGAGACCCGAAACAGAGATACTCAAAAACTGTCCATCCCAGACATGGATTGACAGAGTCTCCAAATTGGGGGTGCCAGATATGAAGCTCTGGAACTCGTCTTGGTTGAAATTGAGAGCGTCTAGGGTTAGGTTTAGTAAATTAGGGCAACCAGATATGAAAACATTGAACAATTTATCCTTTGAGCCAGTTGTTTCTAATGTGAGATCGATCAGATTGGGGAGACTCGCAGTGCTACAATACTCAGTATCGATTTTGAAATTTCTCTTCAACCATAACTTGGTAAGGCTTTTGGAGTAAAACAGAACCGGAGGCAATGTGTAAGATCCTCCACATCCGAGCTTGAGCTCCTCGACCCCAACGTTAATTAGATGCTCGATCCACGAGTCGAGGTGGGAGCTCCAGAATGTGCGATTGTCGCCGTAGGATTGGAGGATTAGGGTGAATTTTAGTACGACCACCTTTGTCTGCAGAGATTGATCGATGAGGTTCGAGGAAAAGAGGTGATGGTCGTGGAGACGACGAGGTTTACGAGGTCCTCCTCCTGTTAATGATGTTGTGGTCTTCTTGTGGAATTGTTCTAGTGTCCTTTGGCTGAAACAGAGGGAGGGATGGGACTGAACTATGCTTCTCCACGCCTTGGAGAGGACTGCGGCTTGAAAGACTTGTTCTTGTTCGAGGAAATTGAGGATGTGGTGTTGGGTGAGTTCTGGCAGCTGGGAGATCATGTCCATGGTTGTTGGTTTCTAGAGGAAGGGTTTCAAGTTCGGATATTGATTATTGGGTTTTTGATGATTTATATGAGTGAGAATTTGTGTGTTTTTTTTAATGGATTGGAATTGTATTAGCAAATCGCCCGATAAGGCTTCACGAAGTACAAATCCGTTATTTTTCAGTGTATAGTGCACCAATCACAGGTATTACGAGCCGAAATATGAGTTACTTTATTTGTTTCCATACGAATAAAATTTAACTGAAGTCTTGATGGGCTCTCAATTGCGCTCTGCATTCCATAACCATCAGTCCAAAAGGAGAAATCATCAACTTCGTCCCATTTGCCGCCTTTACCACGCCCAAGCAATTTGATTCGACCACCCCTTTTGGCCATCCTTCTCCATAAATCCAAGACAGAGCTTCATTGAGAGAAATTACCTCGATCATCTCTGGATCATGTAGTCCCGAGAGGACAACACTCCTTGTTGTCATCGCCCATCCCATTGCGTTTCTGCACACCATGCCCCTCCCTCCCCTTTTCGAGCCTAGGACCACGCCATCAAAATTGATCTTTACATTTCCCTCTCTCGGTTTTGACCAGGTCCTCACCGACTCTATGCCCCGTCCCCCTCGACATTTTCCTTGGCTTCACACCAGTGTTTCTGCCGCCATCCAGACCTCCTCCTCCAATCTTACCCCTGATTCGAAACCCGAGCGTTATGCTCTTTCTAAATCTCCCACCACAGTATTACACTCTTTCACCCGACCCCTTTCTACCCAAACCCCAGTTTTGTTCAAGCCATTCTCTTGGGCTTATATCGCCCCCTAGAGGAACTAAATGTTTGACTTTGCCCGAAACTCTCAATGCCCATAATTTCTTCCAGAAAGCATCCCCAACGCCTTTTTACCCTCTGAAACATTATATAGGCATCCATACCCTAAACAATCTGTCCTGGGAGCCACTAAACTTTGGTGTGGCAATGTTGATGGCGTGGTCCTAGGCTCGAAAAGGGGAGGTGGGGGCATTGTGTGCAGAAACGCAGTGGGATGAGCGATGACAACAAGGAGTGTTGTCTTATCGGGACTACAGGATCCGGAGATGATCAAGGTAATTTCTCTCAATGAAGCTCTGTCTTAGATTTATGAAGAAGGATGGCCAAAAGGGGTGGTCGAATCAGACTGTTTGGGCGTGATAAAGGCGGTAAATGAGACGAAGTTGATGATTTCCCCTTTTAGACTATGGTTATGGAATGCAGAGCGAAGCTGAGAGCCCTACCAAGACTTCAGTTATATTTTATTCGTAGGAAAGCAAATAAGGTAGCTCATATTTCAGCTCGTAATACCTAAATTCCGTTTGTACTCTGTGAAGCTTTATCCGGCGATTTGCTAAGGAAATTTTGATTAAATATACTTAAATTCACATCATATTGGTTTAATATGCTCCATATTTTAAAATTGGACAACTATGCTTTTCATAAATTTCAAGGCAAATCTTTTTGTGTGTCAGGTTGTAATTCAAATTTACCTGAAACTTTGGAATCGCATAAATCAAACTAAGGAATCGCGATTGTTGTATCAGTGCCACACAATCATGTGTGGCCTTCACAAATTCAATAAAATCTTCAGGTTTTAGAACCCCAATTATGATTTTCTTCTCATCACTTGTCGGAATATCCAATCTAAAAAGTAGTTGATTGTAATTGCCCATGAACTAGATCGTAATCACTTGTAAGGTCTCTGAAACTAGAATTTATTAATGCCCGCAAAAAAGACTACAAAATTTTCAAGATCAATTATCACATACGCATTGTTCTTTTGGAAGGAAAAGTCTCTCGTCCTAACCTTCTCATCTGATAGTGCCGCAACAACATCATCAGTCCACAGTAAAAAAATATCCACTCATGCATTATAATCATGTAATTTTTCTGTTGAAATTTTCTTTTCCATTGATCTCTGAACTTTTCTACTTCATTTTTTTGTCTAAGGAACATATGCCTTCACACCCTCAACTCCTTGCACGGAAATAATGACAATAGAATTTAGGGATGTGAGTATACCATTAGACGCAGAGTAACGAACAGACCAAGTGACAGGCGTGGACAATGAATGATCTGTGGTACCGATTGAGGATTCCCATTTCAGAGAAATTGCGGGTTAAGATCACGAGATGAATGATGATGGATTTTTAAAAAAGATATGCTACGAGAACTGCACTGAATGGGGCAAAATATATCTGTACTCTCAAGAGAAGCATAATTTCATATCCATGAGAGAAGTAGAAGAGACTAGAGAGTAAGTGACACGGGTGTAAAAAAAGTATGTTTGAATCAGTAGAGGTATTTTTGTCTTAAATATTGTAAAACACATAGGTATCTAATTTTAAAGTATAAAAACATAGGGTTAATTGTTGAAACTTACCCTTATGTATTGGTCACGAACACTATGCTACCCTCCTTTTCAAAATGATATTTGCGCTACCTTATCTATTGGTCACGCGATTACGTTAAGAAAAATAGACGGTAAAATGCCGTTTTTTCCATTCCGTTATTCATATGACCTCAAGTGTCATATAATGGATGGTAAAATGACGTTTTTTTCCCTTAAGTATTTGACCTCTATATATTTTATAAGGAACAACAACGAGGGTGCAATGATAATGTTCCTTATAAAATGTATAAAAGTCAAATAATGAAGGAAAAAACGTCATTTTACCATCCATTATATGACACTTGAGGTCATATGACTAACGGAATAGAAAAAACGGCATTTTACCATCTACTTTTCCTAACGTAATCGCGTGACCAATAGATAAGGTACCACAAATATCATTTTGAAAAGGAGAGTAGCATAGTGTTCGTGACCAATACATAAGGGTAAGTTTCAACAATTAACCCAAAAACATATATATTAAACAAATTTGACATGTTTTGAAGCATATTTAATCAAATTTCTTTTATTATATCTCGAAATATGGTTATTTTGTAAATACGACTCATTTGTAGGACTATAATCATTGGGGGTGGGCATTGGGTGGTTAACCACCCAATGGAACCTTTTAAGAACTCAACCCGATATTATCGGTGTGACATATCTTGGAACCAGATTCAACTCAAAAACCAATTTTTCACAGTGAAACCAACCAGTTCACTGACCGGTTGATTAATGGTTTTAACCTACCAACCACTTTAGTTTTTTTTTTGAGAAGAACAGGTAATATTATTACTGGAAAAGGAAATAGGATGATGAGCACATAACTGTACTCATCGTACAAGATAGAATCCAACTAAAGAACATAAAGCAATAACATAAATCTAAAAGTTGCTCGATGCATAGGGGCGGTTGAAGGGGAAATCTGCGGTAACATCCAGGGAAGCCATGGATACTGATACAGCATACTTCTACCAAATGACATTGGGCGAGCAAGCCGAGTGAAAGGGAATTCCAATTGGACATAAATCGACTCTGAGGTGCGCTCTAGTAGAATACTGAGTCCTTAGAGTGACGTCTCGGACAGTCCTGTAACCAGGAACTGAAATGGCTCAGTTGGACATTGCATTCTCCCGAGGAATCAGCAGACGTCGTCCCCCCCTCGGATGATAATGAGGGCCTTTAAAAACGTATAATTGCTGGTTCCCGATCTGATTGAAGAATGTCGCGCCGGTACTTGGTGGAATCGATGCCACCCTACGTCCAGTGAGGCGGTATTACCGGCAAACCCCCACTGGACCACGAAGGACTCATTGATCTAGGCGAGGGAGCATTCCGCCCCTCGCCGTTTGTGGTGCTCCTCCATTTCTCGATCCCCGAATTCGCCCTGAAACCCGACCCGGGACCCTGCCCTTGGCCGATCCGCAACCCCGGTTGCCTGCGACTCGGGCCTGTCCAAACCCGACCCAACCGGGTCCCGGTCCACCCATCTCGGCCCAAGATGATTCTCTCGGAACCCTAGCCTCCCGTGCTTCCATTCCCGGCAGCGCCGCCTTCGTCTCCAACTGTCCTCCGGCCTTAGACAGCGACCTTCTGTTCCGACTACCTCCCCCCGCTCTCTGCTCAGCCAAAGACCGGCGACTCCACCAACCACTCCCGCAGTAGCGCCGACGGACGTGGGGCAACAAGCCGCGATTCCCCAACCCGGAATCGAGACCTAAACTCCATCGATTGAATCTAGAAACCAGCAAAATCAGAGATTCAACGAGAGAACACACGGACCTGGGGCTCCCCCTACTCCGTCCAACCGTACCGAGAACGCATATGCCATCCCGGCCGCCTACGACCGTCCCACACGGCTGAGAACTTCTCCTCCTGCATCGCCACAGAAAGTAGGGCCGGCTCTCGCGCGTCGCCACTGGTCCCTTCCCCGCAGCTCCCCTTTTCTCCTTTGAAGCCACACCTCCACACAATATGGCCACTGTTGCGAGGAAGAGAAGGTGAAACATGGTATAATCCATGGCATGAACCATGCCATAGACCTCCATGGTCTTCATCCTAGAAGCGGCGCTCTCGAACCCTAGAGCCGCTACGCTTTCAAAAATAATTAGTCACTTCTTAATCCAACCACTTTAGTACTTTACTACATATAAGTACAAATTTAGATACCAATAATCATACACATATTTCTATTTCAAGTCAAAACATATTACTACATTCCCCAAAACAAAAGAAAAATTACATATAAGTCATCATGTTCTATGTTAGCAATCCGTGTGACACAGAAGAGTACTCTTGTGACATTCATCAATATCAGATCAGTGACTATTATGAAGCCACATGTATATGATGAATAATATCAGTTTGGTTGGTTAACCGATGGTTTGACATTTCAAGAACCGACAACCAACCGTTAACTTTCCAGTTTCGGATTTTTCGGTGCGGTTTCCGGTTGGTGGTTGGTTTTAGCGGTTTCGGTTTTTTTTTGCCCACCCCTAATTATCATATTTATTAAATATATTTTTACATAGATAAGTTGGGTTTTAACCGGAAGACTAGTAGTGTGCAACCTAAAAAGTTATGAGCGAGGCAAAGACAGAGAGACAGCAGAGCGAAAAAAGCAACAAGAAAAGGAAGGAAGGACCAACTGTACATATTGCACAACCAAACTCGATTTACATAATTTTTATTGCTAATTCAGTCATTTGATCTCTTCTTCTTCAAATTCAATGCAGTTTCTGCTTCTGAGCCCTCACACAGACACACACCAGACCCGTCTCTCCTCTTTCTGCCTCCTCTCTCAATTCGATTTCTATTCAATCGATTTTATTCGGGAAAAGGGAAAATTGCAAAAACCACTGAGGGGTCGATCGGCATAGGATGCTTTGTTCTTCCCTGAGAGACCGAATACGGCCGTGGCTTCGCGATTACGATAGGCTCCAGGCCTTCGCTGTGATTCTCATTTACATCCAAGTATGTATTCGAGACCCTTTTCACTTCTCTGGCTCGATCAATATGTTTTGGTCTGGATTGGGATTTCAATTTTGGCTTCGAAATTCCTGTTTTTGGCCAATTGGGTCTTTTGTTACTGATGTTTTAGCGTGTATTGAGCTTGTTCTGATCTGGGTATTTGTCTGTAATGTTTGATTTTGGGTGCTAGATCGGTTGCGCATTGGTGGGATCTCTTGGGGCATTGTACAACGGGGTTTTACTTATTAATTTGGCCATTGCTCTTTTCGCTCTCGTCGCAATTGAGAGCAGCAGCGAAAGACTCGGACGCACCTATGCTGTTCTTCTTTTCTGTGCTATCTTGCTCGATGTTTCTTGGTTCATTCTCTTTAGCTATGAGATATGGTGCGTGTTTGTGGTTTTGGATCTATCCCTCACTATTTATCGCATAACCAATTGGTTTTGTGAATTGAATATGAGTTTCCCGTTTTAATGGGATTGTTTTGGGTATGTGCAGGCACATTTCTTCAGATGAATATGGGATGTTCTATATTTTTTCGGTGAAGCTGGCTTTGGTAATGCAAATTATAGGATTTTCTGTGAGGTTGTCTTCTTCGTTGTTGTGGATTCAGATATATAGGTTGGGGGCCAGTACAGTAGAAAGTACAGTGGCTCGAGGTGAAGATTTTGATTTAAGGAATAGTTTTTTGAACCCGACAACTCCGTCTGCAGATAGGCAGTCCTCAGGTTGCGATGATGCTTTAGGAGGTTCTATATATGATCCATCTTATTTTTCGTCGCTATTTGAGGACACACAAGAAAACGGGGTATGTATTCTTCATTTCTTCAGTGTCACTCCTTTATGTTCTTGCTTAACTTTATTTCCTTTGGTTATTGGTTTTTACATTGCCTATCCTTTATGTTGTTGGCCTTTTTATCTGTGCGATGAGTTTACGGTACACATTTAACTACTTTTCTTTGCATTTGGTAAAAGGATGCCTTGTAACTTATATCAATCATGTTGATGAAGTGATGATATTTGTACCTGAATCGAGATTGACTTTTGCTGAAAATACGTTGGGTTCATTATGTTTTGTACCCATAATTCTCAATTCATCCGTGCAATATCTTGATACTTGGGTAGATTGAATATTGAGTAACATGTAAACTGATATGGAAGTACAGACAACATAGGGCATCCAGAGAAGGCAGACAAAGTTACATGGTTGATGCAGTATGAAATACTTAGTATAATGCAGTTTGCAAAGCAAGTAAAAGAGGTGCTGCTGGGAGTGCATATTTGAAATTTTACTGTGTATGATTTTTGAGGGCAGCACTTTAATGTAGAGACAAGTAGCAGAATCTTATTGATCTCTTTCTTAACTGTTAGGTTAAAACTTTGAAATGGTCAAGCACCAATATGTAGGATACAACCACTGCTACGGCCCAACATTACTTAAATCATGAATTATTGCCTTAACAGAGTTATGGTTTTGCAAAACTTTTAGGAGTAATGATTCAAGCATCTGGAGCCAATTTATCACTCTGCAAAGTAAACATGTCAACTCATAAAATGAGAAATGTGATTATGTTAAAAGCACATACCCCGCTGCATGTGTAATGAATGTGGTAGGATTCGAATATTATTCCCTCTATATCTTGATGGTATGACACATGGTATTTCAGGATTCATTTCATCTTATATTTTCCTTTTCATTCAAGTGCTAGATTAGTGACCAGTGTTAACCAATATTGACCATAAACTTAAGTTATTTAGCATATTATGCCTTGCTGAAGGGAAGATACATTGGACTTTTCTTTCTAGTTACTGTTCTTGCTTACTGATAAGATCCTTTGTATTTCTGCATAGACATAGGGTGTCATCTTTGTAGGTCATCCAAATCAACTCCGTTATTCCTTTAACAGATATCATAGAGAAAACTGTAATTCTCTGTTAGGTGCCTGACTGATGGATCTCGTTATGGGACCTTGGTAAGACTTCAGATTAAGGGTTCGCTGGAGCGAATCCTTGTTCTTCCTCTTCCCAATGGTGTAGGGTACGAGCTCGTTATAAAGGGAACTCAAAGACCTTGGTAGAGAACTAAAGATAGTCAATTTAATTCTCAATGCTTTATTCATGTAGCTCTTGGGTATAAATAACCCAAGAGGTTTCCTAAACCCAATTCCTAACATTAATTGTAAATCTACCCAAATTCCAAATCCTAATACAACTTGATTACCAAGAAATAATTAAAAGGAAAGCTGTCCTCCTCCTAGCCGACTTCCCTATTCTTTTCGACTGGCTTCTTCCGCTGGTAAATTAGCCCCTTGAAGCGGCCCGGTCGGCCCATAACATTCTCATCTGTTTTTAATAAGAAATGGTGAATGAGAAGGGTGAAAAAACCCTTAAATTAGTGCAATTGAGCTGACCGAAGACTATCTTCTTTCAGTTCTTGTCAAGAACAAGGGTAAAATGGGACAATGGGGCATTGCATTTGTTACTCGCCTATGAAGGTATTCAACTAACTGGGTGTTCCAGTATGGATACTGATGCCTACTGTGAATCTGTTATCTGGTATTCATTTAATTGAATGTAAACGAGTAATCTTTCTGACAATTTTGAAAGATGGACTGAGTTCTTAACTGAATATCTGATAACGTATCATGTTACTCCCCGGCAACCTAAAGGTGTCCTCATTATCCTCTGGGTACTTGCTTAAAACATTCAGCATCTACTTTTATACTGTTAGCTGTTCATGAAATAATCTGCAACGAAGACAACATATTTATGTCTTCATATAGCATTATAAATGTGTTATATTTAACAGAACAAATAACTGCTGAAAAGTGTTTCGGTTGTCTAGCTTTGTCACTATACTTGGAGAGAAGAAGAATTGTAGAATTGTTGTGAAGCTTATGGCTTATGTTGTCATAAACAAGGTCATTTGGGTTCTAAAAATGTTAATGTCAATATGTATGAAAATCCATTGTTTAATTCCCTTTGCACTCCTTTTTGTTTTTCAATAATGAAGCCCAGACCCCACAAAAGTAGTCTTTACTTTATAGGCAAATCATTAATAGATATGTACTCAAATATATTTCTTACTGTTACAGAATGTTTTCCCATATATTCTTTGCAGCCTTACAATTCTATCGATCAGAAAGAATCTGCACCTGCTTCTGAAGATTCCCAGCTGAAGCTATCCATTGGCAGATCTTTCCAGTATGGAGATGTAAGTAGTTGACTCTGAGCCTTTTATTAGTAGAAATGGGTGATCGTTTCTTTCCTATCCGCCTCCTTTATCTTGGACGTATTAGTGATCAATTGTGATCTTGAGCCCATATACTGCAAATTTGCTCTTTGCAGTATGAAAAAAACTGTGTTTTTACAAATGTTAATATTTCAACAGTAATTTCTCATCGAAGTTACAACATACACTAATTGTCGTAAATTGAGTCAATGACAAACTCATCTGGGTCATCTGAAATTATTAGGTGCTAAAATATCAAAATCGGGTGATTTATTCAAGTTAATCAAGCCAATCTTATGTCTATATAAAGAACCAAGTGGTCTAGTGTCTCCCTTGCTTCTACATAAGTACATAAGTAAGGTCTTGAGTTCAAACCTTTGTTTGGTACACATTGGCTTGTATAAAAACTCAAGCCAATGTGAGCTAGATATCAAACATGTCAAGATCCATCCTTAGTGTGAACATTGTTACTGCTGAAACTTTTCTATGCGCATATTTCTGAAAATTGTCGTAATCATTTACAACTCTCTGAATTGTTGAAGTTGATTAGTTAGTTAAGAGTACATAGGCTTTCACTTTCTTATTCATCCTAACTAGATTTGATCATTGTTGCAGGTTGAGAATCCTGCAGACAAAACTCGTAGTGTTTAACAGAGGATGGCATCGGCTAAATTCTTCTGAAGATTCTTTCGTTACACAACCAATTTTTTCCATTGGAATGGTCTGTACAGAGTTGTCCATTTCAGCCATTTGTTACTAGGTAAAAGTTGCTAATTGTCATTGTTAAAGAATTGGTCATCCAGCTGACTATGTAAAAATACGATAATTATCTAAATTTTTGATGTTCCAGTTTGAGTGAGTGAAGAAGGTGCCAAGGTTGTAAATTTGATATCACTGAATGAATTGCCAAAATTGAAATTTTGAACAGATTAAAGATATCATAAACATTTATTCAAAATGAATATTTTTTTGTACTAATTTTGAACAAAAAAGTTTTGGATTGATGATCGATGGTCTCAAAATACTGACCTAATGATGCAACTGAAAATTAGAAACCACCTTGATCGGTTCAATATGCTATGCAGAAATTACCAATACTCACTTTGACAACAATGTAGAAAATGAAAACAACAACATTCATGCATTAGCAAATGCACTCTCCTGCTTTGAACTTTAACTAGGCAACAAGTTTAAGCCAAATTTCAAGTTTCAAAATCCAAAATGAATTCATGTTTATCAAAAGTACAACTGAGGTTACTCTGAATCAACTGTCACAGGGCCTTCCTGGACCAAAAATCCATTTAAAAATCGAAGATCACTTCACGGTCAAGATCTTGATCACAGAAGCTGTTCCAATGCGGTGAAGCACGACAATAGAATCTCCGTCCTTGCAGAGTCCCAAAGACTTGCCATGTTTCACAGAGAACTCAAGTGCCTCCTCAGTTGTCTCCTCATGAGACGCCCGAGCTGACCCTGCATATAAAGCTGGAAACAAGCCCCTGAAAATCAGGCTGTGCCTTGCCGGATATTCATCACTGCATGTCCAATCAAAGGAATCGGTCTGCACTTCAGGGACAACCACAGACAAAATCGGCATGCCTGGCCTGTACTTGGCCACCAGTTTTGCTGTACTCCCTCCTCTGGTCAGGACCAAGATGAGACTTGCTTTTGCTGAATTGGCGGTTCTCACAGCAGAGGAAGCAAGGCTCTCTAATGGGCTCATGGGCACAGGTGTGTGCTGCATAGTCCTCTTGAACACATCTGCATAGTCTAGTGTGCTTTCAGCTTCTACACATATTTTGGCCATAGTCCGAACAGCAAGTTCTGGATAAGCTCCTGCAGCTGTTTCACCACTGAGCATCACACAGTCTGAGCCATCGAGAACTGCATTGGCGACATCAGTAGCTTCAGCTCTGGTTGGTCGAGGAGATTTGATCATGGACTCCAACATTTGGGTTGCCGTGACAACGGGTTTTCCTTGAATGTTGCACTTGTAGATCATCACTTTTTGCGCAAGAAATATCTTTTCGATTGGGATTTCCATTCCAAGATCACCACGTGCCACCATAAATGCATCTGAATTCAGAAGAATGTCATCGAAATTTGCCACCCCTTCTTGATTTTCAACCTACAAGCAAATGCACATTAGATGATAATAGCACTAACAATAACTTTACATATAAGTTTTTGTACTTATCAATGATAATTATCATGTATTCACATTAGTACTCTATGGGTTATTTGTTTTTTTTATCTTATCCCTTTCATCTTACATTCAAAAAAGCCAAGTACACCATAACCTAAACATTACCAATTCATAAAAATAAAATCATACAAAAAATTGTGGAAAATTAATGTACCTTTGACATAAGAAGAATTTTCTTGGCATGCACACCAAGCAACTTCCTGACCTCCACAAGATCTGACCCTTTTCTAACAAAGGACAGAGCAATCATGTCGATATCATTTGGGACTCCCCATTGCAAGATATCTTCCTTGTCTTTTTCTGTCAAGGTTGGGAGATCTACTATAACCCCGGGAAGATTAACATTCTTTCTCTCACCAAGAACTGCAGAGTTTTCACAGCGGCAGTGAACCAAACCATTCTCTTTGTCACAAGATAAAACAGTAAATGAGATTGTTCCATCCGCGCAAAGGATCAAGCTCCCTGGGTACACATCCTCAGCCAACTTTTTGTAGCTCATGCAAATCATTTTATCGTCACCCTTTATACTGTAATCAGTAGATATTGTGATCTCTTGACCCTGTTTTAGTTGGACAGGCTTTGCATCCTTCAAAAACCCAGTTCGAATCTCCGGGCCCTGTAACATTGCACATATGTAGATGAAGTCTTAATTTTTCAATATTTAAAAGTTGAAAGTCAAACCAGTACAACTGGCCGAACTAAGATTTTGCCTCTGTAAACAAATACTAGCTAGATTGACTGTATTCACATAAGCACACACCTGCAATTTGGATCTACAACCCATAACTTACTATCGTAGAAGGCTAAAATTACAGAAACGGTGTAAGAAAAGTATCCAATGTTGAAAAACTACAGCCTTCTATCACCCTGGAAATTAAATAAGGGAGAGAAGAGAAAATAGAACAAGGATTGTATAACAGTAATCATACATCACAAAGCACAGCAGGTGTGGAAGAAAGAGAAGGAAACCTGCGCCAGACTCAAGTTCCTGTTTCACCTTTACCAAACTCAATACACAGGGAATTCAAGAAACAGCTACTGGACAATTTGAACTTTTCAGATCAAAGAGTTTGATACTAAATACGGTATCTCCATTAGAGATCTTCATATATAGTAGGTAGGTCCATAGAAAGACTAAGAACCAAACCAGAAAAAACTCTGAAAGCAAAGACTAAAAAAGACTACATCATGTGGTATTGATAGATTGAAAATAAACAACTGTTGTCGCATAGCATGCCAATCTGGAAAGAAGTATATGAAAACTTGTACATGAAAATAATTGCAACCATTTTAAAGAAAACATCAATTGCTCAACCCAGCTAAACATACTGATAAATTAACTAGATATGAACACCTACTATTTTCATTTCTGAGATTGCTAATGTCATTAAGAGGATTTGCTTCTCGAGAAACAAAGTAACTAGAACATAGTAAATGGGTTAACATGACCAAAAATGAACATCCAATATGCACTATCCTGGAATTTAGCTCAAACAGTCTCAAAATAGAAGATCTAGCACTAATCATAAATTCCACCAATAACCAAACACTAAGCAAAACAACCTTAAAACAAGGAGACATGACAACTACAGTATTAGGCATGAAGTAACAATTCGGTAGGTATTAAGGCACATCGTATGAATGTACACCTGCATATGGCCTAGCCATTCAATATATGAATCTTATACTTGTGAACACTACATGCACCAGTTATAAAGTTCGGGTCAAAGTCGAGACAGAAAAAAAGAACAATAGTTGATAGGGGTGCAACGGCCAGTGACAGGCACCAGGGGTTAGATCCCGCAACCATGGTAGTTGAGACCAATTTCCCAGAGATTGAAATCAAAGCATAGCAAGAAAGCTCGGTAATTTTCCGAAGGTAAAATTTATAGTTTCTGGTTCTAAATGATGGCCACCAAGCACCAGAAAGAGGAACATCCACAATATCAAATCTCCATAAATATATAACAGAAGCATTTTTTTTTCTTGCAATCAAACACATATACACCCAAAATCAGAAGGGAATAAAATGCATACCCACAATGACAAAACAATAGAAAGAGATTGATAACAAAACCAACCTAAATAGATCACATATCAACAAAGTATACAAAAATAGATCAGAAAGGACAAAAACATCGCATCAACACCTGGAATTGCACAAAACAAAGAAAAATAATCAAACTCCGACACACAAAAAAACACATCCCAGACAAGTAGCAACCAGTAAATGGAAGGTATCTACGAGAAACCCAGATCAGAAGTCAAAATCAACACAACCGATCGGTACCCACCAAAAACCAACCCAAATCAGATGAACAAATCGAACCCAGATGCCCAAAACAACAGAGACTAACACAGATGGGTAAAGTGAGAAGCAGTAACAGCAAGACGCAAACCTTGGTGTCGAGCATGACGGCGCAGAGAATACCAGTGTTGGACATGGCGGTCCTGAGGTTGTCGAGCGTTTCCTGGTGGTACTCATGAGATCCGTGGGAGAAGTTGAAGCGAGCGACGTTCATGCCGGCAAGGAGAAGCTTCTCGATCATGGGTACGGACCTGGAGGCCGGTCCGAGAGTGCAGACGATCTTGGTCTTGGGCTTGACCATAACTTCTCCGCAGCCGCCGTTGCTCATCGCCATTTCCGTAGGTTCTGCTTAGTGGGTCTCCGATTTGTACTCGACTCAACTTTCACGCTAACAATGACTTTTCACGACTTTTAAAACAGCACCAAAATGGCAGACCCAGATTTGGTTTCTTTTGCTTCTTTCTCTATATATAATATATTATATGTATTTCAATATAATTGTTTAAAACTATCTAGTTTTTGAAATATTTTGTTAGAATGAATCAAGTTTTAGAATATTCCATTGAAATGAATGGGAAATCGTGAACTGAATAATACATATCGATAGTTTTTACACGTAAATAATATATAGGGAAAATAATTTCGTTGAAAAAACTAACAAGTTACCATAATTAAAATATACGATGATTTTCGTATGTGAACGATATGTAAGGTAGGTTTTTACACGTGGACAATATATACGGTAGCTATAAAATTATTAACCCTTATATAATTTGAAGAAAAAAATACAACGTGAGAAAAAATAAGTTGATTTCTGTTTGTTTGTAGCTTGTTTTGGTTTAGTGTTGGTTTGTAATAGAATTTTTATTTTGGGATCAAAGCTCGTAAGAAAATGATATGTCATTTTGAATACCGGTCAAACTTTAAGACTTGTTAAACTGACTTTGATTTTTTTTTAATATTTATTGGCGGCATCCCCTAAAATAAATTTATGGATACGTCCCTATTGCCGACGCCGCCACCTCCATCACACCAGACCACGCCGCAATCACCGTCATCACCACCACTGCCATCCTAGATCCTCCCTCATGGCCACGACGATCTCTCCAACGAGGTACCTTTCGATCCCTTCTCTGATAATGTTGTCGAGGAAGCCCCTAACCCATGCTGGTAACAAGGGCCTACTCCCCACGACCCTTGTTCAAGGTTGCCACCATCGGAAAGGTGTTGCCACCTCCAACCACGACTCTGTCTCCTCCACAGGCAACGCAGGCAGAGGAAACCTCCGTCGAGGACGGCGTGCCTGTCGTGGCCTCGGAGGTCCATGGTCTGCCCTACCCCCGACACGAATTAAAGACAGAGGCCCTGCTGTCACTGATCCTTGTTCGACCGACCAATTTCAGTGATTTTGGCCTCGCTGAGGCGAATGTGAGGCATGTCAAATAAACTCGTTGGTCTCCATGAGGCCTTTAGGGTAGTAGAGGGTGTCACAAAGGAGCCACAGTCTGGTCCATGAGAACGGACACTACGTGTTCCTCAACCTCTTCCTTTCCCTGATTTACTCATTGTAGACAACACAAGTCTGTCCAAGTCGAACTTTCTCTCTCTAGCCTAAAACTCTCTCGCTTCTCTCTAACTTTCCCAACCCTAGATCGTTTTGTCTCCGCCGCCGGTGTTGAATCCGGTCTCCTCAGGAGCCGGTGACGACGCCGGTGGCTTCCTTTCCTTTACCCACTCCTTCCCCTTCCTCTTCTTCCTTTTTTGTTCCGTTTTTCTCTCTTCCATCTCGTCTTCCTTTCAGATCTACTGTGCTTCCGGCTTTTTGAGCCACTCTTTCAACGGCGGTGGTGGATCTGGTTCTTCGTGGGGCGTTTTTCAACCCTTGTGTTGATGGCGAGTTTTGGATCCGACACCTGTTGGGTTTCACGTCCTCTCCGGTTCTCGACTCCTCGCGGTGGAGGTCTCAGCCACATATCCACCTCCTTCCTCACCGTGTTCTCGGGGTTGTCCGGGCTTCGTCGGAGCAGCGAAGGGTTTAAGCCACGTTTGGCTTTGGTGTGGAGGCTTTGGTGGAGTGGTCGGGTTTTCGGTCGTGTTTCGTCAGATCTGGTGTGGCTGAAGCCTCTTCTTCTCAACTCGTCTCGGTAAGTTCCCGATTTATCCTCTTTTTCGTACATTTCTACTCTGCCCTCGTCAGATCTGTTCGTCAGGCTCTATTGAGCCTGGCCTCTCCCCTTGGGTCATCGGTTTGGTGTTGGCCACCGGTGAATCTCTTCTGAGATTTGAGAGGAACAGATCTGGCTCACTCTTCTCTCCATAGCCAAAATATTTCGGATCTTTCTCTCCTTTCCATCTATGCCTTTCTTCCTCCCCTCGGTCTCGGTTGAGATCGAGGCCCAATCGTTGGTGTTGGCCAATATTGGGTGAAGCCTAACGACGTGGGGAAGTTTTGTGGATAGGGGATCGTGGGAACTATTTCGAATCTTTTGGACACGGATGAGTCGCCCTAGTTTACTCAGTTTCTGGGTACTGGGAGATTGGGGTTGTATTGTTGTGCAAAAAAGTTGGATTGTTCTGGGTGCTGGTTGAGGTGAGGTTTGGAGTTTTGGTTGGAGGAGTGACTCTGGTGCGTCTGGTGGTGCGGGTTGGGGTTGTTTTGGTTTCAAGCTCTCGAATTGGCACTTAGGTTTGGTGGTGTTCGTCTTGGTCTGGCCGGTTTGGTCGGACGGTTTCCGGTGCTCTTCTTCTGAGGTGGACTACTGCAACTCTGGTCTGGTGGGTCTGCTCGGGTCGCGAGGTGGAAGTTAGTTTGGTGTTGTTTGACTGGGCCTTGGGCCGGTCTTGGTTGGGCTTTGGGTCTGTGTGTTAGTTCAGGTCTTATTATTTGCTGTTTTGTATTTGACCTCTGAACTGTAGTTGTTTAGTTCCCTTTGTTGGGAATAGGTTTAGTTGTTTTTAGTTGCCCTTGTTGGCGTTTAAAACTGTTTGCTTAAAAGTTTTATCTGGTTCTGAGACCATTGTAAGGTTGTCCCTTTGTTGGACTTGTTCTGAGGTCGTTTTTTAACGATGCTCTTGTTTGTAACTTGAGGGTTCGACCCTTGCCCTTCGATTACAATTTGTAATCGTTGGATTTTATAAATAAAAAACTGCTGATCAAAAAAAAAAGTCTGTCCAAGTCGAGTCGGTGAAAGCTTTCTGGATCTCTTGTGTCAAATATAGATAGAATAGAGAACCACTTCCTACTTTATTCCTTGATAGCACCCGACCAACTGTTATAGAGTTAGCATTCAAATTTCTCAATTTCTGAACCGAGTCTCACCCTCCTATTAGATTTCATATCGATAGTTTCATTTGATCTCTTATTATCAATAAAATTTCACGTTATATACTACAAAAAATTACCATATAGACACAAATTTCTGGCATTAATCAAACTATTATTCTATTACCGGAGTAATGGATGGTAGAGCCACCAATATAATTAAATGAAAATAAATTATACACCTATTTTGTTTCATGGCATAGAAGACTTTAAGAAATGTGGCCTTTGGGGGAGAGAGTGGCCCTACATTTATTGCACCAATTTTGATTTTGGCACCTTTAAAAAAATAAAATATTAGAACAGCAATCTAGATCAAATAGTTTGTGAGAAACCTTAGGTTGGATTTCAAAAATTAAAACGGATTAATCAGGAAAGCTTAAAAACCTAACAATAACTATTTCTAACATGGTTTGCGTACTCACTCATAGCTTCAGGGTCTATGTAACCACTCATAGCTTCAGGGTCTGCGTACCCATTCTTGGTCTTCCCCGGTGTGGGGATTCAGGGTCTGTGTACCCATCCTTAGTTTTCATGAGGCTAAGCGACATGCCAGCGCTCACTTCACTTGTTCCCTTAAAAGACGACTTTGAGCGTCTTGGGATTCCTTTTTGTTGGTTTGTAGCTAAACCTTTTTCCTCTTTCTTCTCAAAGAGGGTTTATAAAACTTTCAATATGCATTGCCAATAATAATAATAATAATAAAAAACTATTTCTAATATGATTCCAAGTAAAGTCTAGTATTGGAGAATTACATGTTGCCATATTACTAGGAGAAATTATGGATACGTATAAAAATATATTAAGGTATTCATATAAGAAAATTTGGATATTTGTTTTTCACATTTTATTTTTCACTTATTATTTTTAAAATATAATTGATAAGGATAAAATTGTTATTTTATATAGCTACAATAAGAAACTTCAGACTATTTTTTTGCCGTTAAAGAAAAAGGACTACAAGTTGCAACTTTTATACAATTATCCCAAAAAAAATGCCTGCAGGAGGCAGCTAACAGAGGTACCAGTTGGGGCAAAGCAAGGGAGCTATTTTGAATAACTTTGGCTCTTGCAACATTCTAATCAAGTAATAAGCATAATATCCATATGAAAAATCTTGATATCCCCAGACTCACTAAAGACAAGAGATGCAGTTCCAGCGCTCAGAATAACATTCAGTATCTATCATTCTAGTTTCTGAGTTTCAACTAAAAACAAGTACGAAACAATCGATAACATTAAGGTTAATCTTACAGAGCCGGATATGTAATATTTTTTTTTGCTTTGGAAGCCTCTACCTGTAACAAGAATTTTGAAGCCATCTTGTTTGCTAATGTGAGTTCTATAACCCAGGAGCCTAGTGATTGAGTACACTGAAGGATCGGTTTAAGCAATCTGCATAATCTTTGGACTCGAGCACACCTCTCAAAACATTTATAGTTCGTCATGGCTGCGAGGTTGATCTTTGTTCATCACTTCTAGTTGATGCTTTAATTCCTATCGTATTTGAAACATCGAATAAGCGCGTTACAATATTATATTAACAAGAAAGGAAAATTTACAGCAGCTGAAAAAGAGTACCTTCAGCTTTTCTTCTGAGCAAAGTGCTGGGGTTGCTAACAGTGCTACGTATCTGCCATCATAATTTGAAGTTAGAGAGGATCACGTTGTGTGTGAGTGAGAGAGGGAGAGAGAGTGTGTGTGTTCTTACTCGCAACGACTTGGTTCATCTACATCCGTAACCTCATTTTTCAACCCGCATCTTAGTTTTACCTGTAACAGCATGCAGATATCAGAAACGAATTGCAGCCATCCTTCTTTCTTATTACAAATCCAATTTCAATAGTCTATTATTTTTCATGAATGTGATGCTCTAAGTTCTACATTTCTCTTTCTCAATCAACTACCCCCAAGTTTAAAAGGTTTTTGACAACCCCCTAAGTTTTTTTAGTCTCCATTTATCCCAATTCCGTCAACTTTTGGGGGAGAGATGACAAAAATACCCTTATTTTTACATGAGGGTACTTTTGTCATTTCAAATCCAAAAGTTGACGGAATTGGGGTAAAGTGAGACTACAAAACTTAGGGGATTGTAAAAAAATAGTTGATTGAGAAATGAACATACTTAAGGGTAGCTAAGTGAGATTACCCCTAATTACTTTTCACGGAAGTGGCCCAACAGATCAAAAATAGCTATCACATTCCCAATCTAGAAACAAAATTTTCCATAAGCTCACAGCCTACCAAAGCAAAATCAAGACAATAAATTGTTATGCGACAATTGCTACCTTTAAACTTCTATCAGGACCATTCCAGCACTTATCACCATTTGAAAACAGCATGATCTTGTGTGACTGCTCGAATTTGTCCCAATTCCTATTAAAATATGGAGAAAAAGACAAACACGTGCCAATAAGATAAAATAACCATAAAAGTGTTATCTTCCCTATACCTTGAATTCCCCTTGGAGAAAGTATGTCATGCAAGAAACAGAACAAGTTTGATAAGCACCTACCCTAAACGAGTGTTACTGTGACCCTCCATCTGTGTAGCATGCTTATACGGGCAAACTTTGTAAACATACCTGAAGCAAAGATTTAGCCTTAGATAAATGAATTAGAAAGATTTCAACTGCTATAACTATAAACCTAACATGCCATGTGAAAAATTCGTAACTTGCTCTGCTTCCCCTCGAAACAGCGATCATAGAATGAAAAGAACTCCTTCTCTGGACCTGTGGAAATATCAGTCAGGTTCTACTATCAACAGATAACTAATTTCCAATGTGAAAATTTATTCATATACTTACCAAAATCGAGTTTTAATTTCTCGGTCAAACTCGATATTCTAGACTGCATTTTGGAAAGTTTGGCACTGGATTCCTCGTACTCCTTGCGCACACGATCACCCTCTACAGAAGAGAAGAAACATATCACGTGCTTCCATTTTGGTAGAGTGCTAGCAAAAGATAAAAGGATCAATTTGTACCTGAAATGTCCACTGGAGTCTTAAACGGATCAACAGCCTTTAGAATGCTCCTCGCAGTTTGGCGGATCTTTTCCCACCAAGTGGGAGTTGTAGTTTCTAGATTTAGGCATGAATAAAACTATTAAATACAGGCCAATCCCAAAATATTGACGAGAAATTGACATGGAATGAACAACTACTAACCTTTAAAGTCTGATTCGTCCTTGAAGTCATCTGTGTATGAGGAACTATATTCATGAGGCTCTGAGTGATCTTCATGTGTCTCATCTTCTACATCATCATCACCACCATCATATGAATCATATTTCGAGTGGTCATCGTCACTATCAGAAGCGTAGTGATCATATTCCTCATGAGGTGCATCCTCCGGTATCTGGACATCATCATCATTATCATCTTCAAGATGATGATCATCTTTTACCACATCACTTTCCTCACTTTGTTTGCCGGAGTTTTCTCCAGTCCAACGAGAGGCAACAAGGCGGCCTAATTCTTCACTTGACAACCCCTCAGTATTTTTAGATTCATCATTTTCCTATACATACAGTTTGGATCAAACGTTCATTAGCAGCGGAAGTAAGGAGCCAAAATGATAAGATCAAAGCATCACAATTTGTGTTTCCCATGACATTGTGAAATTACATACAAGAGGCATAAAAAAAATAGCCAATAAATGTGTTGGCAAATAGAAAAAATACCACTTTTTTTACTTCATCCAGAGGCTCCTTGAGTTCAGGATCGAGATCGACTTTTGATTCAACTGCAGAGTCTTCTTTACTTTCTTCGGGTAAAACAGTCTTTTCATCGCCCGCGTGCTATATTTACAAGTATGTCAACGAACAGGTCATTATCTATTTATTTGCCTCTTGGCATTGTAGTGGAACTATCTTGTTTATAGAGTATGATAATATAAAAAGGCCCAATAGAGATCACTTACTTTCTAAGTTGTCATAACAATAAGGTGGTAAAGCAAACCAATATAGTGAAATTAAATTAGCATGTAGTTTTAGTTAGAGGTTCTCAGTGCGCCAAACTAAAACCAACACAAGACCAACCTGATCTGAAAGTGAATCTTCTACAATCCCAATGTCATCATCAACAGTACTTTCCACTGGATTGTCTTTACTGTCAGCTTTCTCGTCCGCTTCCTCTTTCCCTTGCTCAACTTCCTTGTGATTGGCCTTCTCCTCAGCTTCTTTCTTTTCCTTCTCTTCTTTTTCTTTACGCAAACGCTCTTTCTCTTCTGCCTTTTCTATTTCTTCTTTGCGATCTACAAGATTAATTAAAAAAAAGAACAATTACTAATCAACATCACATGTTCTCATACGCACACACTGATACATGAACTTAGATTTGAGGTTTACATGCAGCAACAGTTAAATGCAGAGAAATAAGGGTTCAAACACTAAAAGACCCCAACGGAAAAAAAAGGAAACTGGGAGGTGGAGAAGCACGTGCAGAGAAAATGGACCAATGAAACAAGAACTTAAGGGAATGAAGAGATGATCAGAGAATTGAGAAGCACTCTCAGAGACAGGCAACAAACAATCTTTTAACCAATCAATAACTGCATCAAAAGCTATCAAAGAAATAGAATAAATAACCTAAAAATACTTTATGTGAACAGAACTTGGTTGATTGACATACAGATGAACCGGGTTTCACTACTCCACAATTTTACCTATTTGCTTAACGTCTTTTCCGGTTAATACATGAAATCCAATGTTAGGCTAAATGAAAGGATGAAAATGTTAGGAGCCCGACTTATGGATCGTGTTACGGGACCTTGATAGGACTTGAGATCGATCCCAAGGCTTCGCGCGGGCGAACCCTTGTTCTTCTTTCTCCCCATGGTACGTAGAATTCGAGCTCGTGAGAGAGAACTTGAGATCTCTTTATTAAGCTAATAAGACTAAGCTAATAAGACTACTGAATATGATTCTGCCTACTTTTTATTCATGTCATATGGGTTTATATAGCCATAGAAGATAACAGACTCCAAATCCTAATGTAGTTGTACCACTCAAAGCTTATCCCAATCCTAATACAAAATGTAGCTAATCCAAATCTTATTGTAACTAATCCAAATCTTATTGTAACTATTCAAAATACTTTAAGGGATTAAGATAAAACCCTCAGCCGACTTCACCATATTGTGTACCCATAACATCACTCCCCCCTTTCACACGGCGCTTGTCCTCAAGCGCATAGGGTGGATCCATCACATTGGCAACCCTGTCCTCGATCATTTCCAACCAAAAAAGTTTCGCACACTTGTGACCTGGGACGTAAGCTTCATCACAGTTGAAGCAAAGACCTTTAGCAATGCGATCCTGCTTCTCTTCCTTGGAAATTCGCTTGACAAATGGGCGGGATAAGGGACCCGAGGGTGACTGACGTTGCTGCCCCATGGACTCTTCCCGAGCCCGCTTCTCATAAAGCCTGGCAAGACCCATGGCTGTAGTGAGGTCGCGAGGTTGCTGAATTTTGACGTCAATGGCCAGAGTACCCCGCAAGCCACTGAGGAACAACGATATTTCTTGGTCCATCCTCAGTTCTGGAACCTGTGCCGCCAATCGCTCAAAATGAGCTGCATATTCATCGACCGATCCCTCTTGCCTAAGTTTTGCCAAGTTTCCCAGCCTGTTACCTGCCAAAATTGATCCAAAACGAACAGTGCAATACGTCTTAAAAACTGGCCAATTCATGTTAGGGTAATCTTTTTGTAATTTCAAGAACCAAAGTTGAGCATCATCTTCGAGATGAAATGAAGCCAGCAACACTTTCTCGTCCGCCTGTGTTCGTTGGTGGAGAAAATAGGCTTCGCAGCGGTTCAGCCACCCCGTGGGATCAGATCGCCAATCGAAGCGGGGAAATTCCAGGCGGGCGAAACGTGGGACCAAGTTGGCCCCGTCCCCTCCCAACCCCGCTCCGTTAGTTGAACGGGCGTCCGGTGCTGGGGGTGTGGGTCTGTCGGGTGGCCTGTTGTTGGATGGAGCCGAGCTCCCTTCGTTTGGTGGTGCCGGAGGCGAGATGGACCCCTCTCGGAGCTGCAAAACCAGATCCTGTAGGTGTTTCTGCATCCGCTCCTCGGACCGCTGCTGCTCGGTCCTGCGGTCAGCTTCGGCGCGCTGCTGGTCGGCCTTGTAGGAGACCAGAAAGGCCTCAAATTTCTGTTCCCAAGTCATCTGTGGTTCCATAACAGATGGCTCTGATACCAATATGTTAGGAGCCCGACTTATGGATCGTGTTACGGGACCTTGATAGGACTTGAGATCGATCCCAAGGCTTCGCGCAGGCGAACCCTTGTTCTTCTTTCTCCTAATGGTACGTAAAATTCGAGCTCGTGAGAGAGAACTCGAGATCTCTTTATTAAGCTAATAAGACTAAGCTAATAAGACTACTGAATATGATCTGCCTACTTTTTATTCATGTCATATGGGTTTATATAGCAATAGAAGATAACAGACTCCAAATTCTAATGTAGTTGTACTACTCAAAGCTTATCCCAATCCTAATACAAAATGTAGCTAACCCAAATCTTATTGTAACTATTCAAAATACTTTAAGGGATTAAGATAAAACCCTCAGCCGACTTCACCATATTGTGTGCCCATAACAGAAAACTACAAAGATGATAAAAAGAAGTATTGTTCACAAAAGGGGGGGAACATAACTCAGGGAAAAAGAGACCATACCTTTAAGCTGCTCGACAATCCCTTTCAATATTTTCTCTTCACTTTTCAGCTTTGATAGTTCTGCCTCATCTTTGGCCGTAGTTAACTTTGCTTGTTCAATGTCATGTTTTCGTATAGTAACACCCTCTTGATATGTGGCAATCTTTTTCTCCAACTTATCCCTGGCCACTTTTCCAGCTTCCCAACATGTGTTTGCGCACTTTACACTACCGTCATACTCATCACTCCCATCACAACAATCTATGCATCATGATCAGGTGACATAAAGAGAGCAGTGGGAGAAAATAAGAATAAAGGACCAAAACACATAATAGTGTAGACAATTCAAGCAGTATGATAGAGTGCATTCACTTCTATGTACAACTACAAGTTAATTAATCCCCAACGATTTAATAACAGTTTCCGTATCTATGTTGTTTCTTCACCCTATGACTTCATTCAGACAGTGAATACTTCTTTTGATTTGGCCCCGTGGAATGGAATATAATGAAGCAAGCGAGTAGGGAAATTTTTAGGCTTGTCATGTTTAGTGTTCTATAAAGGAAGAGAATGTTTTACATTACAACAAGATTTGCCAGGGGATTCGTTCTTTACTAGCAATGCCTACGAATATTTCATATGAGATATAATCCCGTCTAATCCTGACTAAAAAGAATGAGGTACTCAAATCTTGGTATACAGGAAAGTACAACCAATTATTTCCATAATGAATAAATATGAGTGTTTTAGCACCTTCGTTTCCCAAATAATTTTCGGACTCCTCAATAGTTGCAATTGGATTAGCATGCAAAAGATACAAATTATTGCAGAAAGTACTACAAGTGGCAGCACCAACAAATCCTTTATAGTTTGTTGATGACAGTAACCATACATGTAATGCCTTCGCTTCACTTTTCATAGCATACCATTATATTATTAGTATAGCTTTTTCCAGCATCATAACATCCATTTGAAGGGTTCTCATTTATACTGTAATAGTTTATTTGATTCTTGAAGTTATCTCAATGAATTATATGTCATGTGTGTATTATAGTTATCATACTCCACCTTTGAAATACACAAACGTATGTGTTAAGAGTACTGAATGATGCCTATCAGAACACGAAGTTTTCATGGTTTCTCATTGTTAATTATAAGTTGTTTTTAAAATTGATAGCCATATAGCAACTCTTGTTTCGCAGTGAAAAAAACTTAAGCCTGCAGTGGCTTAAAAACATACTTACCACATAAACCATCGTTCACCCTAGAAGAAAATATCAAAAGTGGAGCATGTCCTGCATTCTTGCAGTAGAATTTTCCACCTGGGCACGCTGATGTTCCTGCAACCCACAAAGTAACTCCCAACTTAAACAAATAGATCATGACGACGTATGAAAAAGTAAATCATACACCTCTATTCCGGCTAGATGATATAGTACATAAATACCAGACCCAATTGACTTCAGTAAAGAAACTAAAATTTAAAAAATAAAAAGTAAACAGGCCAAAATGAAAATCCCACAACTGAAATCCAATCTGCAGTGCCAGAGACTAAAAATAGGAACTTGCAAATTCATCAAGTATGAGCATATGAGCTCACTGAGCCACGATACATAATTCAACTCAAGGATCCAAGAAATTTTAAATTAAAAAAGGAAAACCTAACCTATACTGTACCTGGCTCGTCAGTGCCATCAGGGCAGTCGCAGAAGTCATCGTTCAGCTGAGCTCTGGTGAACTTCTTCGATCCACCTCTGCACGCGATCGTATCCGACGACCGGTAAAATTTCTCATCTGGGTATCCGAAATTTCCCCCAAAAAAATGTCACTTCGAGTACAGAATAAGTACAATTGTAAGCTAGATTCAACTGATAAATCAAATCACTGACCTTGAGGGGAGATTCCGAGAAATGGGTCTATTGGGGCAGCAGAAGAGGCTGATCTAGCAATGCACAGAAGACCCAGAACGAGAGAGATGCAAATGAAATCTACTCTCATCTTATACTGCTTAAAATGCTTCAGCGGATAGTAAATCTCTATGTTCAAAGTAGAAAAATATGAGATCGTTGCAAGAGAAAGCAGAGCAGAGCAGGTCTCGCCCAGGATAAGAGTGTGATGTATCTACCTAGAAACCAGGCCTGCGATTAATTCTCCACTGTGCAAGGGGTAGAGTCGAAGACGAAGGGTGAGGGTGGGCCTGAACGACAGGTCTTAAATACATGGCCCGTGTCGTTTTGATTTTTACAGTACGGTGTCGTTTTGATGTTGGGCTAGTGGGAAAACGACGTCGCTTTAGCCCGGGAGATAATATTGCCTTCACAAATACAGTGGAAGAAGATAGTGTTAGTTTTGTTATCTGTTCGAGAGCTCAGAGACAGAGCTCGAAGGAAGACAACAATGGAGGGAGGCTCGCTTCTAACCTTCTCTTCTTCTTCAAATCTCAAAACCCAATTGGGTTTTCAATATTCTCCTTCTTCTTTTGCTTCTTCAAGGAAATGCCGAGTCTTGACCTTCATGCCCAATTCCTGGCCCAAAAGCCGTGTCTCGGTCTCGTGCCCTCGAAGCTCGCTTCGCACTTCGTTTCTTGCTACGGAGGAGGCTTTGGAGAAATCCGTAGACTCCGTATCGCCAGAGACTACAAATGGGAAGGACATGTTACCGAAGATCGACATGAACGGCAGGTTATGCAGCCCCAGAGCCGCCCGCGAACTCGCTCTGTATGGCTCTCTTCCCCTCTTTCATTCTGTTTGGTTTCCGGGAAAATGGAAGAACATCTCGAATTTTCTCGCTTGTTTAGCAATTTGCATACCAGGCAGCAGGAGTAGAGTTTCAAAATTTAAACTTTCCGAGATATCAAATTGGGGTTTAGGACTCTAAATGTTTGTTAAGTTGCACTTCTGTGTATTGAATTTTGGTTTTGATGGAATTGGCAGGTCAATTCTGTATGCTTCATGTTTAGAGGGATCTGACCCACTTAGCCTATTTGAGAGGCGAGTAAATGCCAGAAGAGGTAATAATTTTTCATTCTTTCTCTTGAAGTGCTTGATAAGCTTCTTAAATCTTAATGGTCAGTTTTAGCTAAAAGCTCGTACAATTAGATTGAATGTTTGATTTGTAGTTATATTTTGATTCCTTGGACTGGAGGTGTATAGTTACCTCATTTGCTTGCTTATGTTCTTTTTTCAGAACCTGGTTATGAATTCGACAAAGAAACCCTATTGGAATACAACTTCATGAGCTTTGGAGGCCCTCCCGTCAAAACGGATACAATTGAGGAAGAGGCTGAGCTTCTGCGTGATATTGAAAATGAGTCTGCAATTGGTAATCATTCATTTCATCAACTCATGTTTCATTGTGTCCTAAATACTTATGTTTATATATTAAGCATTTAATCATTTTGCAACTTGAGAACTATATGCATTGTGGTGACAAACACTTTCCAACAAAATAGGTGTATTTGTATTTGTACCATGATCTGTGTGTGTTATGTGTAATTGTGCATATGTTTATTCACAATATACTTAGGGATAATGGCAGAAATATACTGTGTACTTTAATTTGTTTGCAAGTTATTACTGTTGTCTTCATTTTGTAGTAGGTTGTTACACTGTACTTTTTTTTGGCTGCACCGTTAGTTAAAATCTGTTAAAACTGGCAGAAAAGCTATTTAAGAGGGCACGTGACACACATGTGACCTGCTGAATTTCTAAAATCACAAGTTTAACCTTTTACCTCTTGTTTGGAACAGAGTTAAAATCGAGGGTATATTAGTCTTTTCAATCTGTGTTTAACTTTGTTGTAGACTGCAACTAAAAAAGTACAGGGTAACAACCTGTTACAAAATGAAAATGACCGTAACAATCTACAAACAAATTAAAGTACACGGTATATTATGTCATTGTCCTTAATATTTATGTGTACATGTTTAGAATTTATGTGCTTAGAGATAAATCCAAACATCATCTCTTTATATGTAAATGGCCGTCCTTAGTGTTAGAATATAAATATAATTGGGCCTTCAACTCTCAGCTTGAGCTTTTTGACATCAACTTGATGTCAAAAATGCTTTTCTCCATGGTGACCTCCACGAGGTCGTCTACATGAAACAACCCCCCAATTTCTGCGACCCCTCTCTTCCTAATCATGTTTGTCGTATCAAGAAAGCCCTTTATGGTCTTAAACAAGCCCCTCGAGCTTGGTATCAGCGTTTCGCTTCCTTCCTCCTCTCCATCGGTTTTGTTAGCAGTAAAGCAGATACGTCCCTATTCATCTACCGTCACTCCTCTCATACGGCTTATCTACTTCTCTACGTTGATGATATCCTCCTCACCGCCTCTTCTGATGATCTTATGTCTTCCATTACATCTCGCCTCAGCTCTGCGTTTGCAATGACCAATCTTGGCCCACTACACTACTTCCTTGGCATTTCAGTCACTCGTACCCCCTCTGGCCTTCTCCTTTCTCAAGAAAAATTTGCTCGGGATATTCTCGCACGGGCTAACATGTCTTCTTGTAACCCATCCCTTACCCCAGTTGACACTAAATCCAAGCTATCCTTCTCTTCCGGCCCCCCGTTATCTGATCCTACTCTTTATCGTAGTTTGGCAGGTGCCCTTCAGTACTTCACCTTCACTCGTCCTGATATCTCTTATGCCGTCCAACAAGTCTGTCTTGTTATGCATGATCCTCGTGAGCCTCGTTTTCATGCTCTCAAGTTGATAGTTGAAGGCCCAATTATAGTTATATTCTAACACTTAGATCCATGATGTGCTCTAATTTCTGGAGGCCTGAATTTATTTTGTGTTCCAGAAGCAGAGGTTCTATCAGCTCCTCCAAAGTTGGTGTACAGCAAACTAATTCTTCGGTAATTCCCCTCATTTTAATATAGTTGTCACTCTTCACTGTCAAATCTTTTTGTCCACAATAAGGGCATGTTTATAATCCTGGTGGATAAAGCTGTGATTTTTCTCTCTTCATTACAGCTTCACACGGAAACTTTTGGCTGCGGTTGTGGATAGTTGGGACGATCACGTCGGTGTAATTGACAAAGTTGCCCCAGACAATTGGAAGGTCTGTAAACACTATCAATATATTATTATGAGTAGATAGATAATAAGTTCGGTAGATCGATTGTGCATGTGTTTTGATCTGTATTTTTCACTGATGTTTCAGAACGAGCCAGTGGGTCGAATCCTGGAACTATGTATTCTCCACTTGGCCATGTCTGAAATAACAGTTCTTGAAACAAGACACCAGATTGTCATCAATGAGGTACTCCTCTTATTCACAGTTGACTTTGTCCCATCTCCACGATATGATGGATGGCTAAAAATGTTTATTTGTTCGCTGAAGGCTGTTGATCTTGCAAAGCGCTTCTGCGATGGAGCTGCACCTCGGATAATCAACGGCTGTCTCAGAACTTTTGTCAAACAACCAGTTAGGAGGTTATGAGAAGGAGATGACGACCACTGAAAGAGCTTGTATGTTCTCCTCTACCTGATTAGACACGCCGGAACGTGCATAAGAAACCAGTGTAAAATTACTTGCTACTTATTATGTAGGGCCCATTCTCCGATCTGCCGTGTAGCTTAAAACGCGTGCATGGTTGTTAGTACAGATAGTTACTCCGCCCTTTAGCTTTAGCGGATTTCTAGTAGTTTTATTGGGGATAATTTCATAATCATGTTTTGTAAAACCATTCTCGATTATGATTTCAGAAAACATATTTATAAGTTTGGGTGTTAAATTTAGCTGGAAGAGATCTTGCAGCGAGTGCGACAGAGAAGTAAGAATGGCTGTCAATCCATCTCAACTTTGCGTATATTAGAAATGAAAAAAATGATTTGAGGTAAAAAATAAATCGAGGAGAAAACCCAGAAACTAAAACCAATGAGTATGTGATGTTTGTCAAAGGTGCAAGGCTGAGCATTGCCTCTACCCAAGACTTCTGCAACCATTATGCATTTGTGATTAACCATCGAAGGAGATAGCTATGGACTCATTGAAGGGTTGCCTAATTCTGAAGGCAAGGATGGTATTTTGGTGGTAGTGGACAGGTTTACAAAGTTGGCTCATTTTATTCTTGTACAACACCTTTATTCAGCCTCTTCTATAGCTCAGGCTTTCTTTGGTCAAATGTTAGAACTGTGTGGAGCTCCAGAAGTGATAGCGTCAGATAGATACAAGTTGTTTGTCAGCAATTTTTGGTAAGTCTTGTTCCAGAGATTGGGAGTCAATCTCTGCTTGTCCACTGCTTATCACCCATAGAGTGACGGACAAACTAAGAGAATTAATCAATGCCCGGAGAGTTATATAAGGACCATGACTTATCAAGCCCCAAAGAAATGGAGGAAATGGTTGGCCATGGTAGAGTATTGGTACAAATACGATACTAACCACAACTCATCAATCAAAATGTCTCCTTTTGAAACTATGTATGGTTATCCTCCCCCTATTATGGGAGTGACACGAGTGGAAAGTAAAGTAAGTCCGTAAAAGAATTTTTACAAGGGGGAAAGAGGTCATGAAAATGTTAAAGTAGTTGTTGTGGTTAGCTCAAGAAAGGATGAAGTATTTTGCAGACAATAAGAGATTTGAAAGAAGTTTTGAAGTGTGAGAATGGATATACCTGAAACTGTAACCGTACAAGAAGAATTCTATAAATCTAAGGAAGAATATAAAGGTTGTTGCAAGATATTATGGGCCTTACCAGTGATTGAGAAGAATCAGACTGCCTGAGGATTCAAAAATTTGCCCAGTTTTTCACGTTTTTTTGTTGAAAATACAGCTTGGCAACAAGAACAAATACATGCACTCTTTGCATAAAGTCACTAGTGAGGAAACTATGAAGCTTTACCCTCATATTTTGCTGCAGACCAGGGTGATCAAGAGAAACAATGTTGTTGTGGTTCAGTATTTGATTCAATAGAAAAATTCTACATTGGAAGATGCTACTTGGGAAGATTGATGAGGGCATCGAGACTAGTTTATCCGAACCCGATGAAGAAACTATCAGCAACACCAAGAAGGAAGCTATCAACAGCATTCCTATCATGAGACTAGCACCAAGGACAAGGTCAGGAACTAGATCCTTACGAGAAGAATTCAACAAACAAGTGGAGAGCTTAATTACACTCATAGAGCATGGGGAACTCCAAGAATACGTGACCAGCAAGGCATAGCTTGAAGATGTTCAAGAAGAATTCAAAGCTCATTCAAATATGTTCTTGCCCGTTCTTAAAGGAATTAATGAAGTCATCTTATTCATCATTTCCAAAGACAAATCAGCCATTTAATTCACTCAAGGAAGATGAATAGTCAATTTATGTATTTGAATTCAGATTATTAATCATCTACTTTTGTTGTTTTGCAGATTTCCAACCTTAGGTTTATCAAGAGTCATTTAGTATTAATTAGAATCTCTTGTAATCAATTTTCGACCCTAGAAGATCACAAGTTGTTGGACTATTTGATAAAGTTCATTCTCAGCATGTATTATGCAAGTTCTATGAAATAAAAATTCGAGTTTTATTCTGGGAAGAATCCTAAGCAATTCAGCCTTCTTGTGTGTGAAGCCTTGAGGTTTGTTTGTTTCGACTTATCACAGACTTTCCATCATCCGTGGCGTCATTCAATCCACCATCTATCTTCTTAGTTACTTGGATTCTTCAAAGAGTTCTATACGGCCAGTTGAAGCAATCTCCATCATCGATTTCATCTTCATTCATTGATTCCTTAGAGAGTGTTGTACGGCCAGCTAAGGTTCTCGATCGTATCATCACTATCCTATTTAACATACCATCGAGGTTCTATCTCATCCTACCACCACGTTCATGTATCAAATATGCAGGTGTGATCAGAAGCCTATTCCCAAAGTGGATAGAAAAGTCCCAGGCTTAAGGACAAATCCTGTGAAATGGAAGGAGCTCTATCATGATTGTGAACCTTAGAGCTCAAGTTATGTTTTATGTTTTTGAATTTGGAAGTCGTTAGTTGCAGAAACGATAGTGTTTAGGGGTTGGGTTAGTAGTGCTAGTGAAACATTGTGGTTTGGTACGGTAGTTATTCATTAGCAAGCTAGAGAGGGAATTGTGTCTCGTGATCCTCTATTTTTCTACAGAAGTGGTCATGTGCTAGTTGGAGGAAGGGGGCTCGAGGTGGTGGTCCTAGTGATGTTGATGGATTTCAGTATTTAAGGGTAGCGATGGATCATTTATGGTTTGTCGAATTTGTTGCTTATTTACATTTCTTAGCTGAGTTTCAGAGGAAGGAATGTTATAACTCTTGATGTAAACGTTTATCCATTTCAATCGAAGTTTCATTATTTATCGGTTTTAGAGCTTAGAAATTGTTAGATTGTTAACATCTTCTAACCATAAACCCTAAATTTATCTATTTTTCGTAACCCGATTTTCCAAGGATAAACCCTAAATATTTTGGGTTTGGGGTCTTCACAGTCTCTCCTAAAATCTAGCTTCACGCATACAATACGAATCTTGGAGACTTATCATTGCAGCTACTTCCTGGCAACTACTTTTTTGTCGTCGAGTCTTATCCTCTGTTGCCCCGTCTAATTCTTTATTGGATCGTACTCAAGTCTCCACCTCCTCTCGTTTTCCTATGCTCTTCGTTGACCTCCTCTTCTCTTACTCTCACTCTCTTCCTCACTCTCTCGTACTCGACTCTTTTGTAAAACAACATAAAACTTTGCTTCTCCAATGGGATTATTTTCCCATTTAAAAGGATCGTTCCAACACTGTTATAAAACGATAGGCAATAAAACGAAAATAGATCAAAACCAAAAACAGAGAACACAACGATATAACGTGGAAAACCCCTCCAAACAACGGAGAGGAAAAAACCACGGGCGCCAACCAGCAAAACTTCACTATGGGGAGAATGTTTACACAACGCCGGGGATTTACACTGATTCAACTTATCCCTCATGGCAGCTTACAGGTGGTATTTATAGGAGTGGTGTAGAGATACTTCATACAAAATAGGGAAATAAAAATCTCTACACAATTAAGACCCAATTTGGGAAACAGGGCATAAATTCCCTAAAGTGATTACTTGCTAATCAAACCAAGACAATTCCCTAAATTAGTTGCTTGGTAACCAAGCCACAAAATAGCTTGAATTTGGATCAACTTTCAACAAACTCCACCTTGAGACAAATTCCTCCTTGTAGCATGAAACAGTATACATCTCCCTGAACGAACAAAGAAAAAACTTTCGGCGCCAAACAGCCACTAGGGCTAAACAGTTATACCAACTAAGCTTGAGCAAAGCTCAAACTTAGCAACAGGAACTGGCTTCATCATATCACCAGGACTATCATAATCATGCTCCACCTGTTCAACACAACTCAAAGCATAATGAACAACGTTACATTGTTCATTTAAACGAGGGTGAGGACTTTTGTTTCTCTACACAATTAAGACCCAATTTGGGAAACAGGGCATAAATTCCCTAAAGTGATTACTTGCTAATCAAACCAAGACAATTCCCTAAATTAGTTGCTTGGTAACCAAGCCACAAAATAGCTTGAATTTGGATCAACTTTCAACAAACTCCACCTTGAGACAAATTCCTCCTTGTAGCATGAAACAGTATACATCTCCCTGAACGAACAAAGAAAAAACTTCCGGCGCCAAACAGCCACTAGGGCTAAACAGTTATACCAACTAAGCTTGAGCAAAGCTCAAACTTAGCAACAGGAACTGGCTTCATCATATCACCAGGACTATCATAATCATGCTCCACCTGTTCAACACAACTCAAAGCATAATGAACAACGTTACATTGTTCATTTAAACGAGGGTGAGGACTTTTGTTTCTCCTCGGTCTATCAGCAGCAATGGAATAATTTGTTTGTTGCAAAACAGGTGGTGTAAGCTGAACATCAATGTCATCATTTTCATTATTTTCATCAACCTCATTTACTTTGTCGTCCAGGTGCTCCACCTGCACGCTTATCCTTTGTTGCTCATCATCAGAAAATTTAGTAACATCACGAACATCAGAGGCATTTATAGAGGAACTATCATTGAACATGACAGCCTCATTAAAAACAACATTTCTGCTCAACAAAATTCTTTTAGTTTCAGGATTTCATAACTTATATGCCTTTACTCTTGAGCCATAACCAGGAAACACACAATTGACAGCTCTAGGCTTTAACTTTCCATTATCAACGTGTGCATAAGCAGTGCAACCAAAAACTCTCAATAGTGAATAATCAGCAGGTGAACCAGACCATACCTCAATGGGAGTTTTCTTATCAAGTGGAATGCTTGGAGATCTGTTTATTAAGTAGCAGGCGGTGGAGGCTGCTTCAGCCCAAAAACGTCTGCTCATACGAGCATTAGAAAGCATGCACCGAGCCTTAGAGATGATGGTTCGGTTCATGCGCTCAGCCACACCATTCTGTTGAGGCGTGGACGGGATGGTGTGGTGCCTTACAATGCCTTCATTGCTACAATAGTTGTCAAAATCATTTAAACAAAACTCCATGCCATTGTCAGTACGAAGCACTTTTACCTTCTCCTCGGTTTGCTTCTCCACCATAACTCTCCACTTCTTAAAAGTATCAAACACATCAGATTTATATTTTAGAAAATAAGGCCACACTTTTCTAGAGTAATCATCAATAATAGTAAGCATGTAATTTGCACCACCAAGAGAAGTTTTACGGGAAGGACCACAAACATCAGCATGCACATAATCTAATATCCCTTTAGTGGTATGAACGGAAGCATTGAATTTAACTCTCTTGTGCTTACCAAAAATGCAGTGCTCGCAAAACTCCAACTTACTCATGTTGCAGCCATCAAGTAAATCTCTCTTGATCAACTCTGCCATGCCTTGTTCACTGATATGTCCAAGGCGCTTGTGCCACAAATTAGTTTTACTAGGTTCATCAAAAATAACAGCAGCAGTAATAGAACCATTTAAAGTGCTACCTCTAAGAACATATAATCTTGCAGAGTTCATATCACCTATCATGTTAACGAGAGAGCCTTTTGATACCTTTAGAATTTTCTGTGAACCGGAGTACTTGTACCCTTCATCGTCAAGAGTGCTGAGAGAGATGAGGTTTCTCGCCATGGTTGGTACGTGTCTCACATCTGTCAATGTGCGTACCATGCCGTCATGCATCTTGAACTTAACGGAGCCTATGCCCACAATCTCACGTGGGTTGTCACCTCCCATACGCACCACATCTCCACTCTGCAAAGACTTATAAGAACTGAACCAGTCTTTGTTACAACAGATATGAAATGAACATGCAGTATCAAGAATCCATTCATCATAAGCAGAAACACAGCCAACAAACACAACTAAGCAATCACTATCAGAATTATCGTTGGAAACAACGGAGCCTTACCATCACCATCAAAATTGTTTTTCGGTTTGCACGTACCGTTTCTTTTCTCCTTATTCTGAAGCTTATAACAATCTTCAATTGTGTGATTTGTTTTCTTACAATACTTGCAGAACTTGTCGCCTCCTTTGGACTTAGAACGGCCTCTCCCGTTATTGCTCTTATTTTTGTTTCCATAGTTGTTGTTCCTCTGCTCGGTCCTCCCACGTACCTGCAGAGCTTCTCCCTTGGAAGATGATGATCCTTCTCCCTGTACCATAAGTTTCATATGTCCCTCTGTTGAAGGGCCTCATATACTTCCGCAAGAGTTAGTTCATCGCGGCTCAATAATATGGTATCTCGGAAATTTGCAAAAGAACTAGGCAATGAACATAAGAGTAGTAGACCTAGATCTTCATCATCGTACTTTACCTCCATGGACTGCAAATCAGAAACGATCTCCTTAAAGACCGCTAGGTGATCGAGTAGAGAACCACCATCTTGTAGCTTGTGCGTGAACAACTTCATCTTCACGTGCAACTTGATGGTCAGATCTTTGGACATGCAGATCGATTCCAGCTTGAGCCAAAGTGCTGCTGCAGTTTTCTCCAGCAATACTTCCTGCAGAATATTATTTGATAGATGAAGATGAATTAGAGATAGTGCCTTACGATCCTTACGCTTCTCCTCATCGGTCCACGTCTTCGGATCCTTCTTGTTGAATCCATCCAACGCATCATCAAGGTCAGGATGCGCTAGAACGGCCCGCATCTTTACTTGCCACAGAGAAAATCGTGTGGTGTAGTCCAGCAACGGTAGATTGAATTTCAATGATGCCATATCGTCAGAAAACCTAGATTGAACAACCAGACTCTGATACCACTTGTTATAAAACGATAGGCAATAAAACGAAAATAGATCAAAACCAAAAACAGAGAACACAACGATATAACGTGGAAAACCCCTCCAAACAACGGAGAGGAAAAAACCACGGGCGCCAACCAGCAAAACTTCACTATGGGGAGAATGTTTACACAACGCCGGAGATTTACACTGATTCAACTTATCCCTCATGGCAGCTTACAGGTGGTATTTATAGGAGTGGTGTAGAGATACTTCATACAAAATAGGGAAATAAAAATCTCTACACAATTAAGACCCAATTTGGGAAACAGGGCATAAATGCCCTAAAGTGATTACTTGCTAATCAAACCAAGACAATTCCCTAAATTAGTTGCTTGGTAACCAAGCTACAAAATAGCTTGAATTTGGATCAACTTTCAACAAACGAAAAAGTATGGGCATTTTGGCCTTTAAATTTTTTTATCACTCACATGCACAATATAAGCTTTGACTCTAATGTATTCTATCATCTCTAACAGATTTTGTTGGTTTGCAACTATTATCGTTACTCTATAATAAAAAGCATAAAAACTCAAAATCGTAAGTGTTAATGTCATAAAGTTAGCCAAAAAACAGTTATTTTCTGGAGTTGTCCGTTTAATTATAGGGTTAAATATCGAAACTTACTCTTAAGTATTGGTCACGAACACTACACTACCCACGTTTTTTTAGTAAAAATGGACGGAATTTTCCATTCCGTTAGTCATATGACCTCAAGTGTCATATAATGGATGGTAAAATGACGTTTTTTTTGCCCTTAAGTATTTGACCTCTATACATATTATAAGGAACAATAACGAGGGTACAATGGTAATGTTCCTTATAAAGTGTGTAGAGGTCATATAATTAAGGGGAAACGTCATTTTATCATCCATTATATGACACTTGAGGTCATATGACTAACAGAATGAAAAATTCCGTCCATTTTTACTAACAAAATCGCGTGACCAATACTTAAAGGTAGTGTAGTGTTCATTTTGAAAACGTGGGTAGTGTAGTGTTCGTGACCAATAGTTAAGAGTAAGTTTCGATATTTAACCACTTACTCTTAAGTATTGGTCACGAACACAACACTACCCACGTTTTCAAAATGAACACTACACTACTTTAAGTATTGGTTGCGCGATTTTGTTAGTAAAAATGGACGGAATTTTTCATTTCGTTAGTCATATGACCTCAAGTGTCATATAACTAACAGAATGGAAAATTTCGTCCATTTTCACTAACAAAATCGTGCGACCAATATTTAAGGTGGTGTAATATTCATTTTGAAAACATGAGTACTGTAGTATTCGTGACCAATACTTAAGAGTAAGTTTCAATATTTAACCCTTTATAAAATTAGTGACATGTTAGTTTTGTGGAAGGCTATATAATCGGAACTTTGACGTTAAAAGACATTCCAGTAAATGCCTACAAACTACAAAACCACCGGTCAAAGGCACACACTATCTGTCGGCTAATCCATTCACCTTCACGTTCCCTAAGTGACAGCCTCGTCTGGTTACCAACTCCCAAATACATTCCCAAAATGCCCACACGCCCTCACAGCGTAAAAATCACGCGTGGGGGCTATTTTAGTAAAATCGATAGAATCCCACCTGCACAAAGCCTCCACAAGCTCCCAGAACAACAAGCAACGATATCTTCTTCTCCTCTCCGTCTCTATGCAAAAGCTCTCTCCTTTTTAAGCCTCCCCTTTCAAATTCTCATACCCAATCCTATAAAAGACCTTCGTCTTTGAAATTTTCCCGCCCATTACCTCCATTTTCTCCATCAGTTTTCCAGGAAAATCTCTCGAATCTCTGCTTCCGATCCCGTTTACGGCGTCCACGAAACCCTAGATCTTGAATCCTCGAGGTCTGGTTTTTCCCGACCTGTTAGATCCTTGGATATAAATTTGAGTTGACAAAATTTTACTGGGATTTTAAGCTTTAAAATCATCGACCCATTGTTGTGTTAGGGTTGGGGTTACTGTTGTGGTTTCAAATTGGTCCATGTTCGATATTATGCATGCTAAATCGGAAATGTTTTCGGGGAGAGTTTTGATTTATTAGTTTTCGGGAAAGATGGGGCTGGTTTTTGCTCAGTTTGCGTTGGATGAGAAATGAGATCTGGTCTAAATTGTTCCATGTTTGTGTTGTGTGTTCTTAGAGTGGACGCGATTTTTGCAAATTTCCCGGTGGACTTGAAATTACATGGCAGATCAAGGCTTAGAAGGGAGCCAACCGGTTGACCTAGCTAAACATCCTTCTGGGATTGTGCCTACTCTCCAGTAAGCTACCATTTTTGTACTCGGTTTTGTAGATGTGGATCTGGTCGGATTTATGTTGTGGAGATCCGACTTTGTGTCAATTACTGGATCCCATATGTAATTTTATTCGTATGTCATTGAAGAGACAGAGTGATGCTATTCGTGATTGGGATTATTGACTATGGGTCGTCATTAGAATTTGTGTGAATGATTTTTAACATGGTCAAATATGTGCACAAGCATGGCTCAATTGGGAGATTCAAGTTGCAACCTTTTGTCTTCTATAGCTGTGTTTGTTTCACATGTGTTTTGGAGATGTTGTGCTCTATAACATTAGGTTTCAATAGTTGTGTTTCACATGAATTTAGTTTTTTTTTTACTTTCTCAAAGCAATCATATAGTGAAATAAATAACTTATTTTTTTTATCGCCTTGTACTGTTATTTGCTATAAATTGAGTATGGATTCAGTCAGTGTAAGTTTCTAATAATGCTCTATACTTTCATGAGTCTTGTTTGATCAGTACGAGGAATATCGTTTTTGGAGGGGGTGAAAGTTGGTTTGCTTGTTGTATAGTAATAATTTATGTATGGTATGTCAGTTATATAACATTTACCTTAATGTTCTGACAATGGGTTAAACCCTCAAGGCTGGGTGTGGGTTATGTGAAATACATGTGATGCTTTGTGGAGTGTTATTGATTATGAGGTGGAAAAAATTAGTTTGCTCATGGTGGACAATATCGTATGCTAACAATGAATCTATTGGAAATCATTTACATTTTATGCTCTCATGGTGGTGTGAACTGCCATGTGGGGCCAGTGGAGTTCCTGTGTGATATGCATGACTAAATATTTCTTTTATGAGACGTTGAGACCTGGTTGGCTATTTGTGTGAGTGTGTATCTGATAAGTAATGTACTACATGCATTGTTTCTATGTCATATTGTTTTGTTTCATATGTGGTGACCAACCATTTAGGAGAATATTTCCCGTATAGTATCTGTGATGGATTTAATGTATGTTGTATACATATCCAGGAATATTGTCTCAACTGTCAATTTGGATTGCAAACTTGATCTAAAGGCAATTGCGCTGCAAGCCCGTAATGCAGAGTACAACCCGAAGGTATATAAAAAATGTACGAGGATGTGGCATATTTGTGGGGGTTTTTCTTCAAAAAACTCTGATTTGTTTTAATCTCTTTTACTGTTGGTATTTCAATACTTCAATTTTTTTTTGTTTCATTCATTTTTCTTCCATGTTTTCAATCATAACAATAATTTATTTGTTCTTTATTATAACCCATATAATTCTAAAATTTCTTGGAGTTTCGCATTAGCTTGTGCTTTGTGTGATTGATGTATTTGCATAATCATCGTGCAATGTCCTTATTGTAGTTTTTCTTCTAAATTGTGATGTCTTTGCAGCGTTTTGCTGCTGTAATTATGAGGATAAGGGAACCAAAAACTACTGCATTGATATTTGCTTCGGGAAAGATGGTAAGTTTCTGCTCTACTTGTTATTGGGGCTTGTGTGTTATCCTCATTTGATCTTGATCTTCTGTTACTCCATGAAAAAAATAGATAAATAATATGTTACTATATTGTGTAGGTTTGTACTGGAGCTAAGAGTGAACAACAGTCAAAATTGGCTGCGCGGAAGGTATTTACTATTTGTAACTCTTATTCCAACCCAAAAAGGTTAAGCTATTAGGTGAAGGATTCAACTAGTCACTAAACCCACATTCTTCAACATGTGGACCAAAAATATACGAACAGGGAGGAAGCACAAATAGGTTGCAGGCCTAATACCAAACCAGTCTATGATACCATGTTAAACTTACTCAAACCCTAAAGCTTAAGCTTAGGGGTTGGAGTAAGTATACCTATATTTAACACCCTTCTTGATATTTAACAATGGTAATAATCTTTAATTGTATAGAGATAACTAAGTCATTGAGTGGCAGCACTCATCCTGACTGGCTCAACCACTACTTCTTGTTGGGTTATTTATCTCTTGTCTGCATGTTCTCCGGTTTTCATATTTTTAACTTGAACATATTATTTCTCTTTCCAGTATGCTCGAATCATACAGAAACTTGGTTTTCCAGCTAAGTTCAAGGTAAACCTGTCAACTCTCTCTCTCTCTCTCTCTCTCTCTCTCTCTGCATGTACAAATACATGGGCTGTCTGACTAAAGTTAATGGCTTCCTTTGATGCAGGATTTCAAGATTCAGAATATAGTTGGTTCCTGCGACGTTAAATTTCCAATAAGGCTTGAAGGGCTTGCATACTCTCATGGTGCCTTTTCAAGTGTAAGTGCCTAATGTGGATTTAATCTAAAATATATTGAATTTGATCGGGTTTCTTTGTTTGTTATGATTGTCTAGTGCTATGGTGGAGTTAGATTTAG
The DNA here is from genome assembly GCA_963921825.1 of Erodium maritimum. Taxonomy (NCBI): domain Eukaryota; kingdom Viridiplantae; phylum Streptophyta; class Magnoliopsida; order Geraniales; family Geraniaceae; genus Erodium; species Erodium maritimum. Next base: position 7,360,567 of record OY997588.1, on the reverse strand, counting down.
GATGACTGGGTGAATATGTTTGGTGTAAATTTTACTATCTTACTCTGGAACTTTGCTTTAAAAAATATTGTGGATATTATCTGAGTGTCCAAAGTTGTTGATATTATGTGAGTGTCCAAAAGTATTTTTGGAATGAATTTTTGGCAACCATTCGGTAAAAAAAATCATGTAATGTCTTAATTTGTTCTGAAAATTGGGTTGCTTACCTCTGTCTAACAGTATAGGTAACAATTATTCCTTACTCATGATGTTTTTCATTTTTTTATTCAGTATGAACCAGAGCTTTTTCCGGGTTTGATTTATCGAATGAAACAACCCAAGATTGTGCTTCTCATCTTTGTGTCGGGGAAAATTGTTCTTACAGGGGCAAAGGTATGCTTGAATGACATTACATGGTATACTGGTTCATCACCTGATTAGCATGATTAATATTTTATATTAACTGCTCTGTAGGTGAGAGATGAAACTTATACAGCCTTTGAGAACATATACCCCGTGCTTACAGAGTTCAGGAAAAACCAGCAATGGTAATGCACTATGTTTGTGTAGAGAATTGAGCTTGCACACACACACACATTGTTTATGGTTACCTTGTTTGAGTATTATATATTTTACTACAAGCTATACTCATATCATATCTTCTTTAAACATTAAACAGATGTCGGAATATCAGCAATGAGTTGCAGTGAAAGTTCTGAGAACATGGACGGATCAGACTGTAAATACAAAAGCTGGTCGATCGTTTTGGAAAATCTAAGTTAATCAAAAACTGTGCTTTGCCTCATGTTCCATGGCAGTGATCAGTTTTCCCTTCCACCTCTTGCTTTTCTGTTTTCACATGCTTATTTAGTGGATATAATTAAAATATTTGTAGTTGAAAAATAGACCCATAATTTAATTTTTGAGATGGATTTTTATCACTTACTACCCAAGTAACCCAACTATGTGTCTTCAACCTATTTAATTAGCTCTATCATTCGAATATTTTTGTAGAACATTAACATTATGCTTATCTTAGACATTTATATTTATATTGAGGGAGAAGTGATTATAGTTGTCCAAAACGAACGTGTAAATGTGTAATAATGTTGCAAGATAAAATAAGAAATGTTAACTGTGACGGGAAATAAGAGTAGAAATGAAGTTACATGGATGAATAAAGAGTAGCGTTGAACTCCACGAAAAGATCTCTAGCTCTGCGTGAACCCACACTCCATGGCGGCGGCTGCCTCCTCTTAGCTTTCTCACGTTCTCTCTCATTCTTACCTCTTGCTTCTATAGAGTTTTCTCGTCCTGTCTACCCTTTATGGCCGGCAAGGTCGAGTTTGGACAAACTCACAGCCTCGCTATTCACCTCCCTCCCTCCTCTCATGGTCGTCTGTCGCCAGATCGTGATCATGGTTCGGGATTACTGGCCGGACCTTAGCTCCTCTATTGGGCTCTGACGTCAATAATCCTTTCACGATTTGCATTGGATAATTAATTGATTTAAGAAACATATGATATTTGCAAATAATACCATGGTACGTGAACCTGTTGGTGTCTGATCAGTATATGCATTCGTCACATACGTACATGAAGAGGTTAATTAACAATTTAGTGTTTCACAGTGTCAGTGGAGAAAGAGCTCTATCAACTTAAGTACTTACAAGTACATGATCTGAGTGTAGTATAGATAAGTAAATGACACATGATTTGCTTTCCCAGCTTTTTTGTTGTTTAAAATGGGTTATGAAAGAACTATCATATATATTAACTCCACACCACACCCATACAACTATCGTTTAGGACACAGTGGTGTCTAGTAAAACACTCAAACCTCAGTCAGACCAGCCTACTTCAATAAAGATAAGCCTTTGAAGATTAAAATCTACTAAGAAAAATGAGATGGACTTTCATTCGAAATCGATAATGTCAGCTTCAATAAGTTAATTTATTTCATTCATTAACCAAAGCAGCTAAAAACATTGGCACATATTAAATGAAAAACATTCTGCAACCACAACTACATAGCTGCACTACCTTCCTACCTCCAATCTCTCTTGAAGATACAGTACCAAATCCAGATACAAAAGATGGGAAATGGTCAAACAGGTCACCATAAAAACAAAAAATGACAATTGGAAGGAAAAAAATAACAAAAGCATATAGAAGACTTTTAAAAAAGTAAAGGAAAAAAACTAAGACCAATTTCTAGGAACCAGACCTGTTAGGTACTAATCACTGTAAAAACAGAACGGGATTTGACATTTGGATATTTAGAAGACTAGCCTGCTCAGATATGGGAGGATGATTTTCCATCCCTCTACAGGTCAACTGATTCTCCAGGCAAGAAAGAACAGATCCACTGTGGCAGCCAAATGATTGAGAAGAGTTTCTGACAGTTGAGTATGTGTATTCTATTCCAGCAAAACTTCTGACAAAACCACTTGCAAGGAGAGATCTATAATGAACATGGACCGCCTTTGAGAGGAGCAGAGTCTAGAACCCATTAGCTACTATGCTGACTGGTTTGGCAACTTCAGAAATATCCCCGTTCTGGGCCACCGTTACTCTCTCCGAAAGTTTGCGGTCACAATTGGCCAGGGCGGGTGGAGTTTGATCTGCAGCAACTTCTGCTGTTGCTTGCACGTTCAATTCACCGTAGGTACCTTCTTTCTTCTCTTCGGCAGTTTTTCCTTCCCACACCTAGATCATGAAACATAAGATGTAAAGGAGACAAGAAATACTCTGATGACTGGAAAAACATAAGAGGAACAATATGAATAAATGTATTACCTGTTTCTGGAACTGCTGCTGCTTAGCTTTCTTGTCCTGAATTGTCTTCTGGCGTGTCTCATAGAACCCAAAATCATCTAAGATGCATGTCTTACTCGAATGATCCTTGAAGATTTTAACTATTTTAAGCCCCTGCTCTAACTTCACCTAAACAAACCAATGCATGTATAAATACAGGTTATGACTAGGAAAATAAAATGAAATTGTTACAATGCATAATGATATGACGGAGGCACACACACCTCTTGAGTATCCCTACTGTTGGTAACAGGTTTGTTTTCATTGTTTTCAAGGGTAATGTGCTTTAACAAGCTGTTGGGCACATCTTTCACAATGTGCCACTTGACACTGAAACAACCATTCCACTTGTCTTGCTGCCAATACTCACAATTCTTATTGAAATCAACAGGTCCAACCATCTCTGCTAGACCAACAAACTGTCCACTGGTATTCACCTACAGAAGTATGAAAAGGATTTAACAACAGCAAATGGACGAAGAAAGAAAACCAGTTCGCTAAATATTGATGCTTACTGAGAAGAGAAGAAATATCGGGCAGCCTCCAGATTTTTCTTGTGCCTCCCTGTATGCAGCATCAAGCTTCTTGTTACCATTAGGTGTACTGGCCCAAACATTGTACTTTATGCTCTTATGAACATCATCCTCACTGTATGACTTAATAATGAAGAATTTAGCATCCACATATTCCTCAGCAAAATCAGATCGGTTGTATTGTTCACGGTCAGGAATAACAACTGAATCATCCTTGTCTTCATCAACTGATGGAGCATTCTGGGCTTTGACAGCTGAGGTTGCAGGCACAAAACCCTTCTGATTCTTAGAGCCTCTAGCTCTAGGTCCCCGATTGAGCTCATTAAGACCGTCCATGTTTTCATTACCATAACCAAAGTAACCATTTCCTCGTCCTCTTGGCTTAAATTTGTTGTCTACTGGATACCAACCACGCCCATTGGCTCTAGATCCATAAGCACTAGATCCATAACCCATACCAGATCCAAGGGTGTTCCCATATTGACCAAACACCTTGTTGGTGAACATCCTATTCACATACCCATGGGGTGTACTAATCCCAGACATGGGTCTATGATTCTGTAGACCCTGTGGAAAATAATACTTTCATAAGAGTCTGCGTGAAGTAATTTAATCATGTGGCTTGGAATCTTAAGACTAACATCCGGAAATAATTTAGAAAACAATTATCAAGTTTGATATTAGAAAAACAAGCTTATGTCACTCAATTGAATTCGGAGAAATATAACTGTAACATATGAGTGGTTAAAATGGTAATTAAACATTCTGCATACCATATAAGGAGAATTCGGAGAAAGATTTGGGTTCCTTGAAGATGGACCATTGGGATTTGAAATTGAAGGCACTGCAGAGCCAGCTGCTGGTCTAGACTGCCCATCTGAAAATATTGAGGCATCTATCCATGGGATAGGAGACCTTGCTCCATCATAATAATACTTCTGATCCTGATAGGGTGAAGCACCTTGCAATGCATTCCTAGAATACGTCCCGTTTGAATTGTAAGTGGTAGAATTCTGATATGCTGGTTTCAGATTAGCATTTCCCTTGACATTCCCATTTGCAATACCATTAGGTTTCCCATTAGCTGTTTCAGCAGTCAATGGTTTTTGATCCGCACCAACAGAGGAGGAAATATCACCTTGGGTTAGGGGAGCCTGAGTTTGTGTAATGGGTTGGAAGAAGGGTGTAGGATACTGGTAGTGCTGAGGTCCATATATCTGTCCATCATTGCCCATAGTTGGAACAGGGGAACCTGCAGGCGAGTAAGGGGGATATGCCGCATACCCATAGCCATGATACATATCACCATACATCCCCTGTAAATAAAGAACAAGTGTTCATTAAAAAGATAGAGTCTTTGTATAATTAAAGAACTAACAGGCATAACACGTACAATGGTACAACAGCCACATGCACCAATTTAGTACAAACACAGATTTGATCAATGGAAAAGTTTTAGGCTACACGCAAACTTACAGAAGTCACATCAACCCCATCAGCACTCAAGTATCGCGAGTAGTCATCCCACTCACTTCCAGTGCCATCATAGCCTGCAAGCATTTCAAGTAATGTCAATATTACCCAGTTATCTGTACATTCTGAATACAACTATAGCTAACAAACAAGTTACATAGTCAATTTGAACACAAACATAACTTACAGATGGAACTCCAATTACTATACTTACTTCCATAATAATAAGCTTGCGGGTAAGCAGCACTAGGGATATAGCAGACAGAAGGATCCATAAAATCTGTCAGCAAGGGGGTCAAAGATCGCTCTCCATTTGCAGCGACAGTTGAATCAGCAGAAGGCTGCATGGAATATATAAGAAACATAAGAAAACACAGACTATGTAACTGTATTGAGGGTAAGGTTATTTTAGTGAGCCCAAAAACTGTATCTACATTGACCGCATAATTATAATTATAATTTAAGAATAGTTCTCAACCAAAAAAAATAGTTTCCCCAGTAAGGCAAAGCTGATGGACAAATACCTTTTTGACGGGATCAGGAATTTCCACAGCCTTGGGTTGGGACTCCAGAGACAGCTTCTGCAGCAAATCTGTAGTTTCTATTGAAGTAGAAAGTAAAGGAAATTCATGTTTCAACATGATTGTCAATACACTGATACCCTAATCCAAAAAAAAAAAATTCATTTGAACCGCGCATTAATCCAAATCTTAATACAAGGCAGTAACATAGAACAATACACATATCAAATTGACTATACAAACAATCAAAAACAAGAAAACCATTTAACAAAAATACTTTCCTGTGAAAAACCCATACATCACAAATATCAAATCCGTAGATTACCAATCTATACGATAAAGTAAACTAAACTGAATAATATTACAATCTAAAGATAAACCTTGCCACTAAATTCACAAGCCCAACACCAAAACCCTAAATTAACAGCCACATATTACAAAACCCCGATCTGAAAAATACCATACAGAAGGATAAACCGAGTAGGGGTAGAAAAACACAAACCCAGTTCGATTAAGAAAAAGAAGAGTGAACAGATCAATAAACGCCCCACGAATCCAAATATGAGCTAAGAAATCTCAGATAAAGAGGATACGATCTGCGGGAGGAGCGACGGAAGCCATGACCAGACACGGATAGATCTGACGAAAATCGAGACTAAAACCCTAAATCCCAATAAGGGTTTTAGAGAGATTTTAGGGACGAAGCGAGAGCGCGAAGGGAACAAGGTCTCGCCGCCGCCAAGGGTTTGGATTTTCGGAGAGAGAGACTCAGTGCGAAGGAGGGAGAGAGGGTTTTGTCAATCCTGAAAGTGGTGATTCAAATAGCACCACGCTTCTCTCTTCTTCACTCACGCGCAGGTGAGGCTGTGAGCTAATCACTCGAATCTCATTGGGCAGAGTACCACGTGGATGGTTTTGAATAGACAATTAGTTTGTCGGTGATCGTGATAATATGACCGTGGTTGTTGACTATAGATTTCTGTATAGCAATCTAGGGATGTTATGTTGGTGGAAAAACCCTAACTATGACTTGACAAAATTGTCCTCCATTAGAAGTCTTGAACTCATGAAAATGATTATTTGTACCATTCTTATTAATTAATAATAAAATAAAAGAACGAAATAAATGAAGGAATGGAAATGAACTTGAACTCTTATTCATTCTCGAAATATTACAACCTAAAAACCTACACGTTGAAGCATACATCAATTGTCCTTTAACATATGAATATGAGTCTTTACCTCAACACATGAATCCCACACAACTCACACAACACTTGCACTGGGAGCTCTTTAATTTAACTCTAAGACTAATTATGTTAAATACTCTCAACCCACGCCTGTTGAAACCCTAACCCCCGCCCCTCTTCCTTCGCCGGCTCCGGACATGGCTGTGGCTGGCAAAGCCTCTCCCTTCTCTCCCCTTCACCTTCTCCTTCTTCGGCCGCCGCTCCTCCGACCGCCGTTCCTCGCCCTCGCCAGCGGTCCCCTGGTCTCTCCGGCGCCGCCCACGGCCCGTCCTCTCAGATTCGTCCCTCACGGTTACAGTCTCAGGCCTCTCCGGCTCAGATCTGCCGCGTCTCCGGCTGCCACGCCTCGTCCAGTTCTGCCCGACTCCAGCTCGCCACTCGACTCCTCTCCGACCATGGCCACGCTCCGGCCATGGCATGGTCAAATCTGATCGACCATGGCCATGCTCAGGCCATGGCCCCCGCCTCTCTTACCGACCATAGCCACGCTCGGGTCATGGTCCCTGTCACTTTGTCAGATCTAACCTTCTATACGCAGATCTGGACCTCCGGCCTACCTCTTTGCCTCCGGCTTGTTGCTGGCTTTGTCTCCGACCAGGGCCTCGAACTCCGGCCTTGGTTCCGCCTCCACTCTTCTTCTGGTCGGTTCTAACCATATCTTGGCAGAACTGGATCGCTCAGGCTCGGGCAGCGTCTTTGGAGACGGGTTGCGGGGCGTCTTTGGTTCGACCTTGCCGTGTTTCCCATCCCCTCTACCTCTTGGAAGAGTAAGAAGAGTTTTACACCTTACTGGTTTTTCTCTTCTCTGCTCTTACCTACCTCTCTTCCCTGTTCTCTTTAAGCTTATCTTCTTCCTACCCTCTAGTCTTCGGTTCTCGTCCTCGTTTTGAGGATGGGTCCTCTCAGTTGGTGCTGGCCACTTTGGGGATTTTGGTCCTTAGCCATTCTGAAGAAATTTTTGGTAGTGATTTTGTTAAGCTTTTGTGATTAGTGGTGAGTCTGGTTTGGTTTTATCCTGGCCCCTTTTCTGGGTTGCAACTACTGTTGAGTGGTTGCTAGGTTCCTTCTATGGTTCCTTTGGCTGAGGTGTGTGGTTGGGGATCTGCGTTCTGTTTTCTGTTTGCTTTGAAACTATGGCAGGTTCTTTTCTCTGGCTAAGAATCAGTACAAGAGATCGATCTCCCAGTTGAAGACATGGCTAACTCTTCCCACCTTCAGAAGCCCCTCTGTTACAGCTTCTCACTTGTTGAACATCAACACCTCTTGGCTAGACTTACTTCTTGGATATCCTCACTTGGACAACCTTGACACATTCATGTTCTTCTACAAGCGCTGGATTACCACACTTTTTCACTTGTATTGAGCTTTGTCTTTGATTTGGATTTGGCCTGTTGTTTCGCACAATCTGTAGTGAGATTGTGTTCTTTTGTGTAACCTTTTCCACCTCGGAATTGAGGTTAATTTAAATTTGCTTTCGCCGATCAAAAAAACAACAACTCACACAACATTGCTATGTGTCGTTCCATCTCCGACATCTTCGGTTCAGTTAGATTTCAAACATCTTGGAGATGCATTTCATTGTACTGGTTGAAGAGTTGAGCATTTTGTGGTCAGTGTGATTAATTTGTTCGCCTTCTTGGACTTTGATCGGTTCACATCTGTTGTGCTCGAGGCGCCTTTGCCTTTGCTCAATCCATGGTCACCATTTCTTCGGTATGCTCTTGGACACTCAACCCCTTCCTCTTCGTGAACTTCTTGCCCAACGACCGCTCTTCACGTCGTGGGACACTTCAGTTACTGTTCCCTCGGTCAGATCGCTGGATACCCAATGTGGTTGGGACTCACCACCGAGAGGTGTAGTATCTTCATCATCGGTGGGAGGAAAGTGGGTGGAGTTGAGCTGTAATCCCCAACTTCATCCATCCGTTGTCTTTGTGCATCGGTTGTGCCCCAACTTCATCCATCCATTGTGAAAATATTGTGGTACCTCCGCACCCAAGGGAAATGCTTTTTCTAGTGGTTCTTGATTTGCTTCCAATCGAATCGATGATGACGATCCCCCTCTTTGTATAGTTTAGCAATTTCTCCCAAAAATGTAATATCATATTGCTGGTTTCCCTTCGATGTATCTCTCGTTGTGCGTAGCCAAATACGTATGAGGTGTATGTCGACTTCATAGGTCCATTTTCTTATATACCCTTTGGTTTGTTGGGAAGGACCGATAGAGAATGACTAAGACGAAATTTGGATTTCGATGCTTTGACCGACGTTATATAAGGGATTAGGGTAATTGTAACAATTGGGATCGAGATTGGGGGAGGGGGTGGAATTTACCTGGGTTGAAATTAATTTAATAAAATATATTAAAACTCAACTAAGGAAATAAAATAAATTTGGTAAATGCAATGAAAAATTAATAATAAAATAAATAAAAAATTCAACTAACAAAATAAAAATAAATCTAGGAAATGAAATGAAAAATAGGGTTGAAATTACCTGGGTTAAAATCAGGTTGCAAGTAAGGACTTAGAAAAAAATCGGCTGACTGTATGAAGGGGTTGTTGTTCGGGTTGATGTTCAACATCCGTTGAAAACCGCCGAGATCGTCTAGGTTGAAATCGGGTGGTCCATTGTGTTCTCGTGTTGATCCTAATCGGGTGGACACGATGTCTGAGTCCCGTCATCGAACATTTTTTTAATCCAAAAACAAACATCAGGGAGATGGAATATGAGAGTTGAGGAATGAGGAGAAAATATGTATTGATTGATAAAAGGAATTTGGGGTATTTATAAATAGGTAAAATTAAATTTTTAGTGTTAAAATTTGGATTTTCCCCGCCAACGCTCATGACTCATGTTATGCTTCTATTAGTTGGCCTGCAATTAGGAAGTCGCGACTCGTAATTTAGTGAGTCAAAACCACGGAAGTCGCACGCACGCATCAAAACCACAGAAGTAGCACACACACCGTCCGACTCTCGACAATTTGAATGCTCTAACATCTATTGTGCAATTGGAAAAGACAGACTGATAGTAGGTCTAATCTTTTAGAATTTACTCAATTCAAGCAAAAGGATCGAACCAACAAGTAATAGCTGAAAGATGTTAATTCATTTCATTCATTAACCAAAGCAACTCAAAACATTGGCACATATTAGATAGCAACCTTCTTGTAACCTCTTACTGCTTTCCGCCTTCCCAACCTCGCACCTCTCTTGCAGATACAATACAGCAAATCCAAATATACAAGATAGGAAATGGTCAAAGAGGTAAACATAAAAAAGAAAAATAGCAAGGCAAAAGAAAAAAAAAAACAGCAAAACCATAACAAAGACTTCAAAAAGCAAACAAAAAAAACTAAGACCAATCCAAACCTGTTAGGAGCTAATAACTATAAAAACAGAAACGACAATCCCACCAAATCATGGGTTTTGACATTTGGATCTTTAGAAGCCTGACTCGAAATGGGAGGATGATTTTCCATCCCCTCCACAGATGACTGATATAATGGGCAAGAAAGATCAGATCGACTTTGGCGGCCTAAATGATTGAGAAGAGTTTCAGACTGTTCAGTATATGTATTCTATCCCAGCAAAACTTCTGACAAACCACTTGCAAGGAGAGCTCTACAATGAACATGGACCGCCTTCAAGAGGAGCAGTGTCAGCACCCATTGGCAACCCCATTAGGTACTGTGCTGACTGGTTTGGCAACTTCAGAAACATCCCCGTTCTGTGCCACTGTTACTCTCTCAGCAAGTTTAAGGTCACCGTTGGCCAGAACCGCTGGGGCTTGATCTGCAGCAACATCTACAGATGTTTGCACCTTCAATTCACCATTTGTCCCTTCTTTCTTATTTTCAGCAGTTTTTCCTTCCCACACCTAAATCATGAATCATATGAAGTGATTGAGACTACACATCAAACAAACTGAGATAACAAAATTAAAGAACCACTTCTAAATGAAGATGCAAGACACGCATGTATTACCTGTTTCTGGAACTGCTGCTGCTTGGCTTTCTTGTCCTGAATTGTCTTCTGGCGAGTCTCATAGAACCCAAAATCATCCAGGATGCATGTCTTGCTCGAATGATCCTTGAAGATTTTTACTATTTTAAGGCCCTGCTCCAATTTCACCTAAACAAACCGATTCACACATACAGTTTAGGATAAGGAAAACAAAATAAAATTGTTAGATACTCACAGTTGTCATAACTAAGCACACACATACCTCTTGAGTATCCCTACTGTTTGTGACAGGTTTGTTTTCGTTGTTTTCAAGGGTAATGTGCTTAAAGAGGCTGTTGGGCACATCTTTAACAATGTGCCACTTCACACTGAAACAACCATTCCACTTGTCTTGCTGCCAATACTCACAATTCTTATTGAAGTCAACTGGTCCAACCATCTCTGCTAGACCAACAAACTGTCCACTGGTATTCACCTAAAGAAGTATGAAAAGGATTTAACAACAGCAAATGGACGAAGAAAGAAAACCAGTTCGCTAAATATTGATGCTTACTGAGAAGAGAAGAAATATCGGGCAGCCTCCAGATTTTTCTTGTGCCTCCCGGTATGCAGCATCAAGCTTCTTGTTACCATTAGGTGTACTGGCCCAAACATTGTACTTTATGCTCTTATGAACATCATCCTCACTGTATGACTTAATAATGAAGAATTTTGCATCCACATATTCCTCAGCAAAATCAGATCGGTTGTATTGTTCACGGTCAGGAATAACAACTGAATCATCCTTGTCTTCATCAACTGATGGAGCATTCTGGGCTTTGACAGCTGAGGTTGCAGGCACAAAAACCTTCTGATTCTTAGAGCCTCTAGCTCTGGGCCCCCGGTTCAGCTCATTAAGACCATCCATGTTTTCATTACCATAACCAAAGTAACCATTGACTCTTCCTCTCGCCTTAAACTTGTTGTCAACAGGATACCAACCACGCCCATTTCCTTGTGATCCATAAGCACTAGATCCATAACCCATACCAGATCCAAGGGTGTTCCCATACTGACCATACACCTTGTTGGGGAACATCCTATTCACATACCCATGGGGTGTACTAATCCCGGACATAGGCCTTTGATTCTGTAGACCCTGTGGAAAATTATACTTTCGTAAGAGTCTGCGTGAAGTAATTTAATCAAGTGCCTTGGAATCTTAAGACTAACATCCGGAAATATTTTTAGAAAACAATTATCAAGTTTTATATTAAAAAAACAAGCTTACATCACTCGCCTTAATTCGGAGAAATAAAACTGTAACATATGAGTGGTTAGAATGGTAATTACACATTCTGCATACCATATAAGGAGAATTTGGAGAAAGATTTGGGTTCCTTGAAGATGGGCCATTGGGATTTGTAATTGAAGGCACTGCAGAGCCAGCTGCTGGTCTAGACTGCCCATCTGAAAATATTGAGGCATCTATCCATGGGATAGGAGACCTTGCTCCATCATAATAATACTTCTGATCCTGATAGGGTGAAGCACCTTGCAATGCATTCCTAGAATACGTCCCGTTTGAATTGTAAGTGGTAGAATTCTGATATGCTGGTTTCAGATTGGCATTTCCCTTGACATTCCCATTTGCAACACCATTAGGTTTCCCATTAGCTGTTTCAGCAGTCAATGGTTTTTGATCCGCAGCAACAGAGGTGGAAATATCACCTTGGGTTAAGGGAGCCTGAGTTGGTGTCAGGGGTTGGAAGAAGGGTGTAGGATACTGGTAGTGCTGAGGCGCATATATCTGTCCATCATTGCCCATAGTTGGAACAGGGGAACCTGCAGGCGAATAAGGGGGATATGCCGCATACCCATAACCCTGATACATATCACCATACATCCCCTGCAAATTCAGAACAAGTGTTCATTAGAAAGACAGAGTCTTTGTATTGTTAAAGAAGTAACAGGCAGCACACATACAATGCAACAGCCATGTACACCAATTTAGTACAAACATAGATTCAATGTATAGAAAAGATCTAGACTAGACACAAACTTACAGTATTCACATCAAGTCCATCAGAACTCATGTATCGGGCGTAGTCATCCCACTCACTTCCAGTGCCATCATAGCCTGCAAGAATTTCAGGTAATGTCAATACTACCCAATTATCTTTAGATTCTGAATATACGAAGTCAATTTGAACACAGAAACAACTTTCAGATGGAACTCCAACTACTATATATACTTACTTCCATAATAATAAGCTTGCGGGTAAGCAGCACTAGGGATATAGCAGACAGAAGGATCCCTGAAATCTGTTATCACAGGGGTCAAGGATCGCTCTCCATTTGCAGCAACAGTTGAATCAGCAGAAGGCTGCATGAAATATATAAGAAAAATGAGAAAACACAAACTATGTAACTGTATTGAGGGAAAGCTTATCTTAGTGAGCCTAAAACTGTATCTCCACTGAATGCAAGCTTATAATTGAAATTTGAGAACAGTTCTCAACCAAAAAAAATAGTTTCCCCAGTCAGGCAAAGCCGATGGACAATACCTTTTTCACGGGATCAGGAATTTCCACAGCCTTGGATTGGGACTCCAGAGAGAGCTTCTGCAGCAAATCTGTAGTTTCTATTGAAGTGGAAAGTAAAGGAAATTCATGTTCCAACATGATTGTCTGATAAACTAATCCAAAACTTTTTTCTTTGAATCACACATTAATCCAAATCTGAATACAAGGCACACAAATCAAATTGACTATACAACCAATTCAAAAAAACACTTTACTGTGAAAAACTCAGTCATCCCAGATATCAAATCCGAATAGTATCAATTAATACGATAAAACAAACTAAACTGAATAATATTACAATCTAAAGATAAACCTTGCTACTAAATTCACAAGCTCAATACCAAACCCTAAATTAACAGCCAAAGATTACAAAACCCCGATCTAAAAATACCATACAGAAGGATAAACCGAAAAGGAAGAGAAAAATCGAAACCCAGTTCGATTAAGTAAAAAGAAGAGCGAACAGATCAATAAACACCCAACGAATCCAAATACGAGCTAAAAAAATCTCAGATAAAGAGGATACGATCTGCGGGAGGAGCAACGGAAGCCATGACCTGATACGGATAGATCTGACGAAAATCGAGACTAAAACCCTAAATCCCAATAAGGGTTTTAGAGTGATTTTAGGGACGAAGCGAGAGCTCAAAGGGAACAAGGTCTCGCCGCCGCCAAGGGTTTGGATTTTCGGAGAGAGAGAGACTCAGTGCGAAGGAGGGAGAGAGGGTTTTGTCAATCCTAAAAGTGGTGATTCAAATAGCACCACGCTTCTATCTTCTCACTCACGCGCAGGTGAGGCTGTGAGCTAGTCGCTCGAATCTCATTGGTCAGAGTACCACGTGGGGGGTTTTAAATAGACAATTAGTTTGTCGGTGATCGTGATTATATGACCGTGGTTGTTGACTTTAGATGTCTGTATAGCAATCTAGGGATGTTGTGTTTGTGGAAAAACCCTAACTATGACATGACAAAATCGCCCCTAATTAGAAGTTTTATTTTGAAAGAAAGATTTGTTACTAATAAACCTTATATGAAATCGGAAGCGTTGTATCTATCTATCGTAATCAGGACTTTTAAAGACGACCAATGTGATGATTTCTCTCAAATAGCGGGTGTAACATCTGTAGGACGAAAAAACATACTCCATAAACAAAAGTACAACAAAGCGCCTAGACATCCAACCAAATTAACCTATTACAAACTGAATAATCTATGTGGTAAGTAATCAAACTCTTCGATTGGCTCTGAGTACGAACTAGTCCCAGACTGAGACCTTGATAGGGCCAATTTTGGTGCGCCGAAGCTTTTGGCTTGGATCACGAGCAAATTACTACATGGGTTGTTCAGGTATGACTACTACACGGACGATCCTTCTTATCAACGAATGGGGGAACCCATCGATAAAACGATCCGCTCGCACATGCCATCAGAGACAACAACCACAACTGCCGGAGATTCGCTAGATGAGGGTTACCAAACCCTTACCGACTCCCTGCAATGGGAACCTAAAAATAAACTAAACAAAAAAGAAATTGAAGACATCATAAAACTTTTCACAACCTTGTTGGAAGAAAGTCTGTGCAGCTCTATCTGGACATCGTTGGGGCTGCCGGCCGAGTGTGAGCACGAGAGCCACTACAGTTGGTATGCCCGACGCGAGGGGGTGCGGATTCGCGCTGAAGGGCGGCAGGGTAACCACCACAGTGGCCGGAGATATATGGACGGTAAAACTCGACGATCAGACGACCTGACCTACAGATCTTGGAGGGGGGTCTCCGATCTATGGCTAAAGAAGCCGGAATCGATGGGTCTCACCACTACCCGACGGAGCATAGGAGAGGCAGAGACGTCAGAGGAAAGAAAACTTCCCCATAGAGCAGGATGTGGCGGCAGAAAGCGGCGGATAATGTTGGACATTTCCGGTATGAAAGGGTTGGAGGCGATGAGCGAATCACGGGATCTCGTTGGAAATGGCCACGGGCCATGTTCCAAGAGGCCCATGAAAGGCCCATGCAACCAAGGCCCATTGAACTAATTAATCAAGTCTTGATTAATTAGTACTAAGTAAGCAAGACAAGGATTAAGGTGTTGGTGATTCACTATCCAACCTCATCTTGTCTAGCCATACTTTGTCCTATTTACACCTTACTTGTCACCATACGTGTCACATGCTTTTAGTTTGACAAGTTGATGGAGTTTATTATGTTTAAGTCATCTTTTTTCAACATAAAAAAACACAAGACAAGGATAGGAAACACAACTTCTCCCTCCTCTCCCTTGCAATTTTGGCCAAAGCAAGCTCCCACATCCACTTTTGTGTTCATGAGTCCTCAAAGAGAAGAACTACGTGGCTTTGATTCCCATGTGGATACGCAAGCGTCTTGGAGACTCAAGCCAATCATTCGTTACCCGGTGTTCTTGTTTTGGTAAGAAATAGTGTTGAATTTTTCTCTTGTGAATCCATTTTTTGTTAGTTGTTTTATCGTTTTAATCGTCTCTTGATTTTCATTGATTTTCCGCTATGAGTTGGTTCATCTCCAACCCTACCTCGAGACCTAACATTTGGGTGTCTAGGAGTTATAGAGTACCAGTGGTTTCTGGCTGTTGGCATGTCTTTACCGTTTAGCGGTGTTGACCGCCAAAATGTCGATGGTCACTTAACTCTCCGAGTTGGCGACCCTGATGAGATAAGGTGTTTTCTGCATGTTCAGGTTTAGTTTTGGGGTGGTTCAATTGAAGGTCGAAATCTGGTATGATGGTGGTTGTGGTTGGATGTTGTATGTCATATGAGGCTTTTGTTTGTTTCCTTTAGGCTACTTTCATGCTTCATGTTAGGAAAATCCGGTTCTTATACCTATTATTTTCATCGTTGTTTGTCACCCTTTTGTTGGGAATCCTGTTTGTTTCATGGTAATAACATCTAGGTATAAAACATGTAGGTATCAGGTTGGTATGCTCTGTCTTGCTTAGGCTCCGTCCTGGATTGTATATTGAAGAAGCTCTCAGATGATCATTGCTCTTTTCTTTTCTTAATAGATTGGGGTTTTAATACTATTACTTACTGATAAAAAAGAAAAATCCTTCGTTATGTTTTTATTGTTTTAGAAACAAAACTAAAGTTATTAATTATAAGAGCAATAAAAAGAGTACCGTAAACAGTGCATGGTATTCTTCATATGGTGCTCCCTATGGCGTTTAAGGTTTCGAACCCACCCCTATAGCAGGACCTTTTTAGATTACCCACACACCCGCGTCGTCGACGACGCTCCTCTCCAGGCGGTCCTTCCCGACCAGTCTGCCTTGCTCCTCCCTTTGTGTCTCCATTGCAACCGTCTCAGTCTATCTCACAACGGTTTCACCCCCTGTCCTTATTCTGATATGTGAATCTTGTCATGGAACTGGCAGGGTATGGATTTGTTTTCCTACGAGACATTGACTCCTGAAGCTGGCACGACGATCCTCCAATGAAATATGGGTTTTTAGGGTGGAGCTTGGGGCGCTCTCTTCCTCTTTGCGACACTGTTATGCTTCTTTGCGCCTCCACATCTCAACGATACTGTATCAGAATGGTGCTTGCGATGCTGCGCAACTCCCTACTGTGGTGATGATCACCCTACTCGTGTTAACCTCTCACGCCATAAGCGAACACACATACAAAGCAGGAGGGGTTTTCGTTGGCCCAAACAATTAGACGAATCAGACGAGGCCTGCTATAAAGCCTCAGTTGTCTTGGAGGACTGACATCCCACCCTTTCGACTTTCGGGGTCCTCCACCATCTCATGTACTCCCTACTTTTTCCAGGCGCCTTCCTCGGCAACTTAATGATTTCTTTTGAAAATCACATTGGTATTTAATGTACAGTGGTCGAGTTTAGGTCGAATCAGAGATGGTTTTGGTCTTGGTTTTCAGTCTTGTTCGAACTATATTTATTTTATATTTTAATTATTGTTTAAGTTGTTTGTAGTTAACTCACACAATAAAAACTCAACTATATCTTAGTTTTTTTAAAAGATTAGTTATAATCCGTCTTGGAACAAAACTACTTTCCTATCTTCTGGCACCATATTTCAATTTCAAAGTAATGAATTCTCTTATGCTCCAAAAATAACATAATTAAAGTTCGGATATTGATGTCTAAAACATTCATGCTTGTAACTTGGTTGCGTGTCAAATCACATATCATTTATTCTCTTGGAGAACTTTGGAGCCATCACTCTCTCCTTCTAGTTTGATCTATAAATTCCACTTCCTTCATAACTTTAAACGGTATTTTCTCTTTTTGTCAAAACATCAATTGTGGACCAAATAAAACTCACAAATCACAAACACGTCGCAGTCTGTTTTTGTTCAATAATAGATGGTACATGGGATAGTTTTGGTTGAAATTAGGACCTAAAATATAATTCCTTGTTTAATCGGATGAGGATGACCAAAGTTTGTTTGTCCAATTGGTCAAGCACTTGAATTTGAGTTCATGAGATTCAGTTTCAAGTCCCAACAGTAGTACATCAATCTGTTGGAATGTAATTCCTTACTTTTCTCATGAAGTGTAAGAGTATAAATACAATGGTTAATCATAGGGGGATGATGTCTTCTATCTGTCCTAGTGCTGCGGCGCCGCACAGAGTGGAAGGATGGACCATGACCATGATCAAGGCCATGGTCCTAGCCATGATGATGCTTCCGAGTCTCGAAGCAACCACCATCCATGGAGAAGCTATTCCTTGGAATAGGTTGGGTAGCAGACGCAACCCTATTAGGGTTTTGCGATCAGCGGCGGCTCCCGAGGGGGTCTTGTCGCAGGTGGGGGACGGTGGCTCCCGAGGGAGTCTTCGCCGCCGGAGTCCACCATGGGGATCGTTGATCCGAAACTGTAGCTGCCGGATTCCGGCGTGCCAGGAGGGGAAGATAGGCTGGCGGGGATCGGCGAGGAGAGCTCGTGACGGGGAAGTTCAGAGGTCAGGAACGGCGGCGGCGTCTTGGCAGAGGAGGTCGACTGCGCTGGATCTGTCATCGCCGGGGGAGGGGAAGGAGCCGCCCCTTGTGTTCTCCTCGGTCCGGCGATCGGTGGGTGATGGCCGGGGTGGAAGCGAGCGGGCCAGGCAAGGTGCTGGTCGAGATCGTGCGCCGGCGCGAGCGGCGGCTCTGGGGCTGGTGGTGGAACTCCCGTCGGCGGCGGCAGTAGTTAGGCGAAGAAGCCAGGGCAAGGGGGTACTGCACGGGAACCCTAACCCTAATGGGCCGACTCTGGGCCGTGGGGATGGGATGGGCTGCACGAATGGGCTCATGCAGGATGCGAGTGAATCACACGCAGCAGCGGCGGGGGGCTACAAGCACCCTCGCCTACAGGAATGAGTCTGAGGTGGCCCGGGGAGGGGTGGGTCGACTTTGACCCCTTCCCGGCGGATAGATGGTGACGGTTCCATCTTCAGTCGATAACTGTCTTCCCTACCAGTCCGGAGTCAGCAATCCCGCGTTCAGGAGCCCTACCAGTATCACTCAAGGGAGGACGACGCACGCTGACATACCGGGGGAGATGGAGGTCCACCAGTGTTCCCCTAAACGTGGCTGGCTCCGCCTCGTACCAATTGGAAGAAGATTGCTGTACCGGTGTCACCAGACGCTATCGCAGACTCCCCCTACTTCCGCAACTTTTCACTAGGGCCAACTTTTTTGCTTTTGTTTCAGTTCAGTTTCTTAGTTGGTTTGAATTATGTAGGTGGTGTATGATTACATGCCCACCCAGTTTGGTCTTTACCTTTGTAGGTGGTGTACAGTTTCAGTACCCACCAAGCTATTCTCTTATGATTTAATACATTTGCATGGTTATCCTCAAAAATGATTCAAATACATGATTTACATTATCACTTAATTACAAAATACAAATGAGAGGAGATTATCCTCTTATCTAACACACCCCCTCAGTCTGAACGGGAGGAGGCAGGACGTTCAGACTGTCTCTGAAATCTGTGAATAGCACCTGCGGGAGTCCTTTGGTAAAGATATCGGCGACCTGAGACCGAGAAGGAACATGGAGAACCCGAACTTGACCCTTAGCCACCTTTTCTCTAACAAAATGAATATCCAGCTCGATATGTTTCGTACGTTGATGCTGGACCGGATTGCCTGTTAAGTAAATAGTACTGACATTATCACAATAAACCAGAGTAGCTCGTGATAACGGAAAATGGAGCTCCAAGAGCAAGTTCCGGATCCAGCAGGATTCGGAGACGACATTGGCGACCCCTCTATATTCGGCCTCCGTGCTAGAGCGAGATATAGTAGGCTGACGCTTGGAGGACCAAGAAATGAGGTTGTCACCGAGAAACACACAATAACCGGATGTGGATCAGCGAGTGTCGGGACAACCAGCCCAATCAGCATCAGTGTAGGCAATCAAGTCCGAGACCTTGGACGCATAGAGATGAAGGCCCAAGTGGAGGGAACCCTGAAGATAACGGATGATGCGTTTGAGCGCACCCATATGAGTATCACGAGGGTCGTGCATGTGAAGGCAAATCTGTTGCACTGCATAAGAGATATCAGGCCTGGTGAAAGTGAGATACTGCAAAGCTCCAGCTAGACTGCGATAGAGAGTGGGGTTGCCATAAGGAGCGCCAGAAACCCCACTTACTTTGGCCTTAGTATCAACAGGAGTGGCAGACGGGGAACAAGAACTCATGCCAGCTCGATGAATGATCTCCTCATCATATTTTCGTTGAGACAAAAACATGCCAGCTGAGTGTCGAGTAACCGTTACTCCTAGGAAGAAGGACAGGGGCCCTAGATCCTTCATAGCAAATTCCGAATCCAACTGAGACATAATAGAGAGACGTAATGCATGACTAGAGGTGGTTAGAATAATGTCATCAACATATAACAGAAGAAAAGCGGTATCAGCGCCTTGCCGATAGATAAATAAAGAATGGTCAGATTGGCTATGTGAAAAACCAATGGTATTGACAAAATCCGTAAAACGCTGATACCAAGCCCTCGGTGCTTGCTTGAGACCGTAGAGAGATTATCCTCTTATCTAACACAATCTTTATTTATTCACAATTTCTATTGTGTTTCTCTTGATTCTGGTTTAACCAAAATCTAGAAAAAATAATCCAATTAATTAAAAAAAAATCTTATTTTCGATCTATCCAACTGGGTCAAGGATAACAAGTGGTGTCTACTTCAAGGCGTTTTTCTAGGGGAAGTCATAATTTTATTAGTTATCTAAGAAAGCAGTATAAACGAAATGACTTAGGAAAAAAGATCATTTGACTACTGAAGAACAAACATGGAACGAAGTAAAAAGATTTATTCACAATTCTTTTAACAAATTCGAGAGTTAATCTCTCTCCTTTTAAAGAAGTTTAAAGAAATATAAGCTAATAAATTGAGGAGAACCGCTCTGAGTGGTGCCTAAGCGCTGCTTGATCCTTACTTTCCAATGACTCTTTTCGCCGTGAGGAGTACGACCGAACTTGAACCCATCAGTAGTAACAGGAGGATATGCGTGAATCAAGGTTTCCTCCCGGTAAAAGTCTCTGAATCTCTGCTCACAGGTCATTAACCCTACAAAATAGAAAACAAATAAAGTAAAACGGACCCAATCAATTAGCCCGATCCAGAACCGAGAGAGAGGTCGACGAGGGTGCATCGGTGAAAGCCAAGGAGATGGACGCGCCAGAGGAATCTTCAGAAACGACGGGGATCGATCAGGAGATAGTGATAGTGAAGACAGAGAATGCACTGAAGATGGTGATTGAAGACCCTGGGGATCGAGGGCGGAGAAACAGCATTCGGGAGCATTGGTAAGGGGGATCGTCGCCATTCAGACGAAACAAGGAGACCAGACCTATGGCGAGAGAATCAACGCCATCTGTGAGGAGCAGCCACCTTCACTAACGGTTTCGAGAAAACCCTAACAGAGCTCGTTATGACTTTCATTTGTTCGTTTAATTCAAGACACTTAATCATCCCGATTCTAGTATTTCGATCCCACCGTTTATTGCGGTATATTTTTTTTGCTTAACTCTTTACCGTTCAATAGAAATATTTATTCGATCATAAACTTGATTATAAACCCTGAACCAAACCGACGATAAAATGATTGCGATTAAACTTAAAACTCTCTTGAACCGTTACAAGCAAAAGATGTGGACGATAAAGGTAACTTAAATGCTAGCACTAGAAGTCACCACATCAATGTTGTTCACGGACACAACCAGCGGACTCCTAACAAAATGTATCCCATCGGACCACACAATCTCCCCAAAATCAAACCTCCCGCGGGACTTCTTCTCCGGCCGCAGCGTCACGCGGTACGAGTTCTCTTCCTCAAAGCACGAGAACACTAAAACCCTCGGCCAGACCGTCACGTCGACCCCGTTCGGCCTCACAACGGAGGCAAAGTACACCGCGTCCGGGTTTCTTGCCACATTGCGGACCGTCCTCTTGATTGTCACGGTGGACCGGAGATTCGGTACGGAGATGGAGGGGTAGTTTATGTTTGTGTTTGTTTTGCGGGTCTTCGGACAACTCGGGACGGTCCCGGGAGAGGGAAGGACAATGTTGTTGATTTGGTCTTGAGTGTAGCCTATGTTGCAAAGGAACATTATGTAGTCTTTGGTTTTCATGTCGTAGACTAGACCCGGGTTCATTGCGCTTAAAGGGTTTATGTGGCCCGCACCAACGTCGAAGGGGTTAGAACCTTGCGCGGTCGATCCCCCAGGGAGGATGTAGTCCTCGCTCGTGTCCATGTTGTAAGCTGACAAAAACCCATAAAAAACCGTTAAATATACTGTACAATGAGTTTGAACTATCAACTTGAGTTTTTAATTGAATCGATTATATATATATAGTACCAAAGTCGAGTTTTTCCATGCACAGGCTAGTTGTTTTTTTTACCTATGCGATTTTTTTACTAAAAAGATATTCTTCCAAAAAAGGAATGCACGAATCCCAAGTCCAAGCAGAACCAGGACCAGAAACACACACGATTACAAGGATGTTGGTTAAAGATCTAGCATGATGTATTTTCTCAAGTGACGAATATAATCTTCTATTTGAAACGTGAGATTCTAACAATACCTGTGGTCATGAGAGCGGATTTGATGGCTGCAGGGGACCAATTTGGGTGTGCTGATTTTAGCAAAGCAACGACTCCGGCAACGTGTGGGCATGCCATGGATGTTCCGGATTGAAAATTCCAATCCACGGATAGGCGATCGCTAGGCAATGGAGTGGGAGAAACGTTGGGAGGCCATGCTGCCAATATGCCAACCCCAGGTGCGCTAACATCAGGCTACAAAAAAATCTGTTGGAAATCTCATATATATGAAATGTGTTTGATTGAAATATAAGACAATGCCGTACCTTGAGAATGTCCGGAGTAAGGGAACTCGGCCCTCTCGACGAGAAGTATGCAACTACTGGCGCGGGTGACTCTCCAATACTCGTTTTACCCGGCCTTATCTCAACTGTTGGGAGTCTTCATACATAATACATGTTACAACGCTTATTTTCCTCGGTTAAAATTCAAATCTAATTAGTTCAATATCGTACATTTACACGCACTATAGAAAGATTGTACTTCCGGTTGGAGATTATAAGAAGAAAGCAACAAACGAGTCAAATATGTAAGACTCGAAATCTCAACGTAGATTTGAACAACAATGAATTTCCGTTTATGTGATCGATCTTCAAGACCTATAGAGTGAAGTTTTTTTTATCAGAAAAGTTTTATAAGCCTTATTCTCAAAGTGAGATATAGGCAGCTTGCACGAGGACAGACTAATACCACGAACTACAAAAAACCAACAGTATCAAAAGTGAATATACCATCCAACTACAATACTAACTAAAAACACTAACCGAAAAAACAAAAATGAAAAACATAACCATCGGCCTAGATAGCCCGACCATGACCACCCGCCTATATATAGAATGGAGTGAAAACATGGCATGAGTGTATACCTTGGAGATTGAGCGATGTAGTGAAGGATTTTGGTCCCTTGATTCATATCGACGCGGACGGTGGGGATGAAATCAACATCAGCGATCTGCTTAGTCATGGGCTCGGCATAAATCAAGGCGGATCCGTTGGCTCTCCTTACTGCTGCTTGGGCAACACCACTGCTTGATATGGGTCCTATGGTAGAGAAGCACAAGACTATCTTCCCCGAAGCTGGCCTCGACTTTATCCAATTCTCCATCTCACAAACCCTACACATATATACATATATACATGATTTGTATGCACTCAAACATGGATGATGGGTCAAATGAGCATATATAAATATACCCGTCCTCGAAGTAATTGATTGCACTTGCTATTCTTCCTTTAATCTCTGTGGTGATCAAGCTCTCTCCCTATACATTCAAATAAACAAAAAATGTAAAGCATGATCATCCATATATGTGACATGAATTTTAAATACTTTATATTGTATAGCTCAATCTACATGTAAACGACTATAAGTATACATGTAGTTTTACACGTAAGAGAAATGTTGATAATCGCACATAAATATCACATCAATTAATACGATTGATTTGTAAGTTGTGAAATATGATTCCATATAAGTGACTCAATTTTATAATTCTTATGTGTAAATGTTTAAACTTACCTATGCATCTCAAATCTGTTGTCCTCGTTGTTGTTGTTGTTGTAAGGTAGAGCCAAGAATATAATTCGTAGATCGATAATTATTAAATATAATTTAAATTTGAAATTGTGCGCTTTAAAATTGTAAAGAAGGGTCAAACATGAAATAGATTTTCAAATGTCCATAATTTTTTTCATACTAACTCTAATTTAGACTAGTAAGATATAAATTAAAAAAAACTACGATTTTATAAAACTTTGTTGAACTAGGGTTTTCAATGGAACATCGTCTACTCCTCAAAATCTGGCCCGCCCCCTTGGTGATCTTAAGTTTGTAGCTATGACTCACTTATGTACGAGCATAGAGCTAATCCAATGCTAGTCTAATGGTTGTTTGATGGAAACAAAAATAGGAGAGAGAAAAGAAAAAGTAAGAAAGAGAAAGCAAAAAATAGGGTTATTTACGATAAGGTACCCTTATGTTTCGTCCACGAACGATAAGGTACCCTAATGAATTTTGTGTCCGATAAGGTACCCTAATGATTCGTCCACGAACGATTTGGTTTTCTGCTGTTAAAAAACTAACAGACCAAAGTGAAAAGACCATTTTGCCCTTTATCATTTTAGTTGACTTTTGACTTAATAGTGAAATGATCATTATACCCTCAGTTTTTATTTTTCCTTAATTTCTAATTACTTTTAATTTTCAAAATAAAATAAATAAATTTTCTAAAAACAGATTTTTTTTCTTTCAAAAATCAGTTTTTTTTTAAAATCAGATTTTTATATTTTAAAATCAGATTTTATATTTAATTAGTTTTATTTTTTAATAATTATTTTTTTTATATATAAATAATTTTTTTATTAAAAACAATTTTATATATATAAATCATTTTTATTTTATAAAAAAATTAATTTTATTAAAAAAAAAAATCTGGATTGAGTTCGTCTTCTCCGGCAGCTCAGGCGTGGTCTCCGGCCACCCGTCCTCCACCGGCGTCGTCCCCGGCCACCCGTCCTCCTCCGGCATCTTCCCTCCTCCCTCTTCCATCGCCGGCGTCTTCGTCGGTGATTTGGTTCATATCTGAACCAAATCACCGACGAAGACGTCGGCGATGGAAGAGGGAGGAGACGCCGGAGGAGGGGGACGAGACGCCGGAGACGACGCCAGAGCTGCCGGAGAAGACGAAGAAGCGTTCTGCAATTTTTTTTTTGATTTGGTTCAAATCTGAACCAAATCAACGACGCCGGCGGTGGAAGAGGGAGGAGGGAAGATGCCGGAGGAGGACGGGTGGCCGGGGACGACGCCGGCGGAGGAAGGGTGGCCGGAGACCACGCCGGAGCTGCCGGAGAAGACGAACTCGATCCAGATTTTTTTTTAATAAAATTAATTTTTTTATAAAATAAAAATGATTTTTTAATTTTTTGTATTTTAAAATATTTTTAATTTTTTTTTATTTTAAATAATTTAATTTTTTAATTTAATTTTTTTAAATTTATTTATTTATATTTTTATTGTATTATATAATTAAGGGTATAATGGTAATTTTGTCTATCAAATTTATAAGCTTAAAATAAGAAAGGGTAAATTCGTCATTTCACACCCCACTTAACTGAAAATGTCTAAGTTAGAGGAATATTCCGTTAAAAACTAACGGAATATGCCAATTTTAAACCAAATTGTTCGTGGACGAATCATTAGGGTACCTTATCGGACACAAAATTCATTAGGGTACCTTATCGTTCGTGGACGAAACATAAGGGTACCTTATCGTAAATAACCCCAAAAAATATATATTAAAATACTCACATCCGCCGGCAACACATCCGTTGACGGTAAGCTTAGCATCGATGCGACCATCCGACGTTTATAAAATTATGGAAAACTTAACAACCATCCGTTGGTAAGAACAAATTACCACGGTAGGTTGCTGGCTGATAGAAAACTTTAATATATTTTATTCGAACAACCAATATGAATAACCAATACCAACGGATTATAGTTGGAGATGCTCTAAGTCAAGTATTTAAGTGTATAATTTCACACCTAAAATAATATAAATCCGGTTTTAAAATTCTTTAGAAATACTAAATACCAACACAAAATAAAGAAATAAATTATATTACCACGATGGAGAAATTACTATCTATGAGTATTCGCGTGGGAAACGACCGATCAACCGAAGACGCAGCGACCGAAATGGACCAGGGAGCAACATTTTGCACGAGGGACGGATCCGGACCATCATTCCCAGCCGAAAACACCACACTTACACCTCTCTCCGTCGCGTGAAACGACCCAATATCCGCCGCCGACGCAAAAAAGGGGACCAACGGCGGAGAGAACCCGAACGACGCCGAGATCACGTCAACTCCGTCGTGCGAAGCGTCGTCGAAGGCGGCGAGTATGTCGGCCTCCGTGCACTTTCCGTCGAAGCCCTGCCTCCAGCATATCTTGTACACCGCGAGCCGAGCCCCGGGCGCGCCGCCCCTCGCCTTGCCCGGGGCGAAGCCGAAGAAGCTCGCGTTCTCGGCCACCACCGATCCCGCCGCCGTGGACGCGGTGTGCGTGCCGTGGCCCAGGGCGTCGCGGGACGATCGGTACTCGGAGTTTGTGCTCGTGTTGAGCTTGCCGTGCTGCTGCTCGAACCCTTTGAGGTAGTAACGGG
The DNA here is from genome assembly GCA_963921825.1 of Erodium maritimum. Lineage (NCBI taxonomy): Eukaryota > Viridiplantae > Streptophyta > Magnoliopsida > Geraniales > Geraniaceae > Erodium > Erodium maritimum. The sequence continues at coordinate 7,334,192 of OY997588.1, read as the reverse complement.
CGCCGATTAGCTTGCGGTTGCAGGCTGTTTGTGGGTTGAATTGGTCTCCCTTGACGCATGTTCCCTTCCATGATGAGGGGATTGGACCCGTGCGGTGGGTTTCTTTGAAGCTTTGTGATTCTGGCCATACACCTTCAAACAACAAAACATGGTTGAGTCCCGATGTGTATAATCAGAAGAGAAGTGTTGAAGTATGAGTTTTATGTTGAAAGTGCGTGGATAAATTGATCCATCATATAACATGGTATCAGCGCCTGGTTCGGTCCATGACATGTTTGTCACCTCCACCATGTGGTCTCAGGTCTATATGCAAATGTTCAGTTCTGTTATGGCCCACGTGTAGATGTTCAGCCCTACACGTGAGGGGAGTGTTGAAGTATGTGTCTCACATCGAAAGTGTGGGGATTAATTGACCATTTGGTATACATATTGATGTCTCCACCCATTAGTTCGAGCTTTTGGGTTGGATATGGCTTTAACACATCAATATATATTTTGATGTCTTCACCCATCAATTCGAGCTTTTAAATTGGATAAGACTTTAACATAGTAACATAATTGATTCGGCCCACGACCTGTTTGTCACCTCTACTCTATGGTCTTCGGCTCATGCAGATGTCCAATCCTGTTATGGCTCACGTGTATATGTTCAGTCCTACACATAAGGGAGAGTATTGAAATACAAGTCTCACATCAAAAATGCCTGATAAATTGACTCCCTGACATATACGTCAACTCAACCCATTAGTTCAAAATTTTGGGTTAAATAGGGGTTTAACAAATTAAAAAACCCCATATGAGATCTTAGATAGATATAACGAAAGTGGGCGAGACACTTCTACCACTTAGACATGTCACTATTCAAGTATTTGATCAGTTAAACAAACAAGTTTTACTATATATGAATTTTTATGATACTTATCCCATTGAAGTATAATGGTTTTGTGTTGGGCAACTCTTCTATATCTTTTTGTAATAAACATCTCAAAATCAGACAAAGAAAATGTTTTGTGAACTCTTAACAATCTCTTTTGTAGTTCAAGTTAACATGCATGCCTACTATAAAGGAGTCATAATGAAAGACCATGATATACATATATACGTAGAATCACTCTCCAATATAAATTATGTCTATTTGTGCAAATTACAAACAAGTATTATAATTGGATCCTATAGTATATTATCGTAAGAACATATTATACAAATCGTTGGAATTGTACAACGAAGTGTTAGAACCTGATTGTAGCACCAATAGTTCAACGATTTGTATTACAGATTCCAATGGTTTGTTTTGATAAGTTTCAGTCGTAATGGTTTGTATTACAAATTCCAACACTTTGTTACAAAATTCCAACAATTTACATGACACGTTCCAATAGTAATACTAATTCGAAGTTTGTACAATAAAATATATATAATGTACATTAATATGATATGGAATTGTAACTTTAATATAACTTGAGTACAAAACTTATCGATCAATATTATAATTACGTGATATAAGAACAAGACTAGTACGTGGACACCTAATCATATATATATATACCTGTATCAAGGATCCCGACAATAGTGTCGTCCCCATAAGAAAGCTGCAAAGGCACTTCCATATTATTCTCCAACGTGAGACCCATGAAATCCCAGCTTCTTGTCGTGTGCAACTTTAGGGTCTTGCTCCTAAACACGGATATAACCCCTTTTAAACCTGCAAATTTCCAATTACATCATCGAAAGGTTCATATATATATATATATGAATGTAATCGGGTGCAAACCAGCTGATACGATGTGAACCTTCGAAATCGTGTGTTTAGTGTATCCGGTTTGAGGAAATAACATTTTCGGTTTGAGGTGAATATTTTCAGACAAAAGAATTCTCAAACCAGAAACGCTATTTTCTCAAACTGGGATACTATTTGCTCAAACCAAATTCGGAGTTCGCAGGTTCATACCGAAAAGAAGGTTCACACCTGATTGTTTCCCTATATATATATATGTATATATGCAAAAGTTGATGAGTTTAACCTGTTAAGCTAGCTGCCTGGGTTGCATTAAGCACTGCTGCAAAACCAGAGAAGCCATGCTTGTAGCTATACACTACAGATTTCTTAGCGTCTTCTTCGCTAAACAAACAAAGTCGAAGGAAAATAAACAACAGTACGGTGTATCAAAATAAGTGTTAAACACCCTACTAACACTCCTCATGCACGCGAAACGATATATAGATCGATCGTTCTCTCGTGAGGGTTATACTACGTCCTTAGATATTTTAAACTGATAAATGAATCATTCAAGATATTTATCAAGTGATAACGGATTTTACATCTTTTAGATGTAAGATGCTGACAATATGAATTGCGTATACGAGGTATTTAGATGTTAAAGACCTTGAAAAGACGCTAGAAAGGAGGTGAAGATGGGATTTTGTAGCGAGTTCAGGATCATCAATCCGGTTGGCTCCCAAATAAACTATGTAAACCTGTATTGAGCAAGAAGACCATATAAATAATCTTAAAACTCAAGAGAAGGATATGAAACGAGACCATAGTTATTAGTTCGAGATGCAAAAGAGAAAGAAGAAGCACTTGGAGGATAACCTCAGATGTACACGCCGAGCGAATTAAAAATAATGAAAGTGAGAGCAATATGCCCCCAAAAGTAAAACACTTCACACAAGTAGCCATTGTGATCTTCTCCCAAAAGTCCCCAAGGTGGGTTGGGTTAAATACTGAAGCAAGGGGTAGTGATTTGTGATTTCCAACGTGGCTGCAATCTGGTAAGCATAGATAAGTCATATCGGGATTTTGATATATCAGCTTGAGTTTTTGACATTAGAAATCACAAATCTTCATTTTTAAAAGTTGTTCTGGTAAAGCTCGAAATTTTATTAATAAGATATATTCCAACATCAGAATCGGAATATTCTGATTCAAGAATAATCAGAGGAAAAGGACAACGATTACATACTATACGAGCTATCAAACAAAGCTAAGCGGTCAAACCAGTAAAAACAGAAGGATTATAAGTCCAAAAATAAAAAGAATCGAAACAAAATCACCCCTCAGCATCGTCCGAAGATTCAGCGGCCTTCGTCGGAGTAGGCCGAGCACTTTGAGTGTTACGAGCTTGCACAACTTGCGTCCACACATCAACAAGTCGAACAAGCCTTTCACGACTCAACAAACGAGCTATTGGAATAGATTTTACAGTACAGTAATCCGATAAATACTTAGGGGGCCGACTTTGACGTTTCGGAGGTTTAAGAATGATTTAAAAGTTAAAAATCGATAATGTATATGATGTTTTACGGTTAAAACTTGCGTAATATGTCTTTTCGGCCTGTTATGCACGTGAAGAAGCATACTCACGCATGTCTAAACGATGTGTATTATATCACAGTTTGATAAGTTACTTTGAAGTGTTTCACTACCGACCTAACCTTTTAAAGACAGCTTTTGTTTGAAGTTTCCCGAGCAACAAGAACACTTCCAAACCTCCATACTATGCCTATTATGATATTTTACCTTGAAAGCTAGTGATAGAGATGATAACAAGGCTCTCTCTTTCTCTCGTTAGTTTTGTTATTACCTCTATGTCATAGGTGGAATTACACTAAAGACTACCTTGGCGAAGCCTCATCATAGTTCCCATGTAAAGAGATGTATGCATGCGTCTACCATCATTCTTCCTCAAAACCTAAACTTACATACAATACCGTCTTTGGTGACAGTGAAGACAACTCAATTAAGAACTCAAACTGATAGTTGAAGGTCTTATATCCCGTCTCTCTTTTTCCTCGTGATGCTTCTGTCGGTGGATGATCACGTACGACGTGAATGGTATGTACTTCACGGATAAATCAACATGAACACAATAAACCTTTAAGAGTTCGGTTTTGTTATGAATCTGTTCTTCCTAATACTTATGTTCCTCACATGAATTGCCCTCGAAAGAGAGGAGAAAGCTTCAAAGATTGCCAAAGTGTATCGGCAATGATCAGGAAAAGGTCATTATGTGTGGTTTGTGGAACAATATATGTTGCTACTCTACCAAGAAATAGCAACTTGCCTCCTCAAAAGTAAATAAAAACGATCATTGTTCAGCTATCCCTACACCTATATGCTAACACGATGCTTGTGTTTAGCATGGTTTGGTCGAGTGATGGCTCGTGATTTAGCTTTATACTTAGGACGCACTAAGAACTTGCTTTCTTTCATGTTAGGGTTGGTTGATCAAAACCAACATTTTCATTTATATGATATAGTTTACAACTCTAATGGATTATCTGTTTAAGAATAGATGTGTAAAAGATAATAAAAGTTATCATGGGAGTTAGATATGAACTATAATTTCAGATCGATTTCAATTGATTGCCCCTAAATTTATAAGGCCCTCGGAATTGATGTAAATGTAATATGAAATGGCTATAATTAATATGAAAAAACTAACCAAACTGTATTTGTATATGTATACTTATTTTTGATCGGCGAACCAATCTTTACTATTCCCTCATGAAGTTCAAACCTAAGATGGAGAAGTTCTATACTATGGGGTGGGGAAAAGCACTACTACATCCCCTGGTTTCGAGCCTTTGACGTTAGATACCCTACCTAAGACGGCGATGCCTCGAAGAAGGGGGGAAATTGTAATCCCGGATACCCTACATAATCCTCAGGTAGAGGTGGAACAATGTGGGATACCCAGGGCGACGTCCATGGGAGGAGGTGTTGGGCCTGGCCCATTTGGGAGGGTACTTGGCCCATTTGTGAGGATGTCTGCCCCATCTGGGACGCTGTCTGTCCTATCTGTGACGTTGGGATTGAAGAGGGAAAATGCGAGAGAGCCTCGTAAAAACCAGACGAGGGTTGGAAAACAAACCCGCCAGTAGGAATGATAAACACTCATGGCTTCAGGGACTAACCCAGGGATCCCCCTGGCTAAAGCCTATCCTCCTAGTGTTAATGATGAGTTCATGTTCGGTTGCACTTCACACGACGAAAATAGTCATCTCCATTGGATGAAGCACCATTCAGACACCACCTTGAACAATCTTGTTCGGTTTTGTAGTTTAATTTTTGTTCGCCTATATAACTCTTTACAAACCATTTTAAACGATCAACCTGTCTCAGATTTTTTTTGTTAAAGAATCTTATGGGGCCCTAAACGTTATAATGACTTTTTATTATTATTATTAATAAAGTACATATTTTCATTCAAAATCTTTTTATTGTTTAGGGTTTGAAACTATTAATTTTATTTTTCTAATTACTATATTGAATCTTGATATCATATCTTGTAATAATTAATTATTTATTATTATTTAATATGATATTCATATTTTAAATATTACTTTTTTTAGAAGAACAAGAGATATTATTACTGAAAAAAGAGATAATTTGACGAGTGCATACTTGTACCCATCTTACAGGAAAGAACCCAACTAAATAACAGAAAGTAAAAGTTGCTCGATGCTTAGAGGTGGTTGAAGGGGGATATCTGTGGTAGCATCCAGTGGAACCCTGGACACCGATACAACATGCTTCTACCATATGACATTGGCCGAGCCAGCCGAGTGAGAGGGGAATACTGGTGAACTGCCATCTCCCCCGGTGAGTCAGCGTGCGTCGTCCTCCCTTGACTGATAATGGTAGGGCTCCTGAACGCGGGAATGCTGACACCGGAGTGGTAGGGGAGACAGAGAACGACTTTAGATGGTACCCTCGCCATCTGCTCGCCAGGAAGGGGTCACAGTCGGCCACCCCCTTCCTGGGCCACCTCAGACTCATTCCTGAAGGCGGGGGTGCTTGTGGCCCCCGCCGCAGCTACATGTGATCCACCATCGGACCCTGTCGATCCCTCTGATTCTTCTGGATCCTCCTCCCTGCCCAGACGCTTCTTCTCTGACAGCGTCGGACCCACGTCCTTAGCAACCCACTCTGAGGGGATGTCCTCCGTCCCTGTCGCATATGACAGCCCTGACGTCGGCCGAGAAGGCGTGCCCGGGCCCCAGGTACTACCCTTGCCCCTACTCCCAATATAGCTCCAATTCGTCCCAGGGACCGCCTTCCCGTGTTTCGCCTTCTCCAAGGCAGAACGCGGGTCATCGGGCGCTCGCAGCGAGTGACCCCTAACACCCCTGCCACCGGACATGAGGGGAACAAATGCCCCACACAGCTACACCCATAGCAATGGTCTGGTAAGTGTTCGTACGAGACCTGAAGGAGGGTACGTACCTGCGATTCCGATAGACGGAACCATAACTGACTCTGCAATGGGACGCGTATATCAGCCCGGATCCGAATCCGCATAAAATCTCCCCAGCAGTACCCCGACTGGTCCACGTCCACTGCGAGACATGTCCTCAATCCATTCCCCAGCCGGAACCCTACCTCCTTGTTCCAAGCCCCCACCAAAAGGTTAGAGACCCGAACCCACACCTAGAACTGGTGAAAAGTTAGGTCCCCACCTTATTACTTTAACTTCTAGTATTAGTGAAAGAAAAAATTAGTATTCCTAGCTGGCTCCACAACTGTTGGGGGATAAAACAGTGAAGTTTCTTTTTCCTAGTTAAACTGAATTTTAACATTAAGAAAACATGTCAAATATCAAAAATGCCATTTTTGGGGCACCATGCTCGACCCCAAAACAAAGTATCAATAATCTCAAAAATAGGCATGCCCTCTTGTACAGTTAAAGCCAATGGATGCTGTTGAAGACGTGAATAATGCCGATATTGACGGAGGAAAAGGTGGACAAAAGTGGCTGTCTGATTTTAGCATGTCATGATTTAGTGTGCACTTGTTTTTCACCAATAATAATAATATCGGTCAAGATCGATAGCGGATAGTTATTAGGTAATATCTGATTATGATTTGTACTTACATTAAACCCACACAAAATAGATATGATTAACGGTATACTTCTAGTTAAGAAACTCCTCTTATGATTGTCTGAAGATCATCAGTAGATTCTTTATTATTTTCCTTTTTTTTTACTGACCAGGTCAACATAATATGAAAATCAAAGGCTCCTAACTTGACAACTAAAAGCCATTGGTGTGACTTTAAGTAGAATTACTAACAAAAATTCGTTTGTTTAGGGTCTATATTTTGTTTTTCTTGTGCATAATGGTAGAAAAATCATGGTTTTAGACCTATATTTTCTTTTTGGTTTATCTGTCCTTAATGTCGGTGAAATCTGATTATTAGACCTCTTTCTTTGCGTTTTATCCTATTATCGAGATTGTGTTGAGGTTGTACTACTTTACCAGTGCTTGAGTTTGTTCGAGATAGTCGGTTTCATCCTATTTGTTTCATGGTAGACATATCTAGCTTTTAGACCTGTATTACTTATTGATAGATCTGGTAGAGATGTCTTGTTGACATGATCAATCTATTCGAGCTCTATCTTTGTTTTGAAAAACACTGTTTCTTGTCCTTCTTTTTCCTTAAAAAGTTGGATTTTTAATATATACATCGCTGATAAAAAAGAACAATCCGATTCCACCAATGTTTTTTCAATTTTCTCTTCCGTCGGAGTTCTTCCTTCCAAGCACAAAGTTCGGCTTCGAGCTTCTCTCTCATTTGAGCCTCGTCGTCGGACATTTCTTGTCATGAAAAATATGCAAATTGGAGAGAAAATGTTAAGAGAATTAGGAAGAAAGTTCTTATAGATTGGATGAAAGAGGGTAAATGGTATTTATAGGTGTTTGAGAAATGATTTTTGTATTTATTTTTAATTAAAAAAAAAGTAACCGTTGCAGTTGCAATGGTCGGCCAGGACACGCGGCAGGCGGAGAGAGGCGAGGCGCGAGGCAGAATTCTGCCCCGCGCTCCGCACCCGGCCATGCGGTGCTACGCTCCGACCCCCACGCCCCGCGTCCATAGCTCCCCACATGAAGGGGAGCGTGAATCCCAAATCTTAAGGCACACGCTCCTTACTCCCGCCCTTCCCTCACGCCCCTTTTCGATGTACATGCTCTAACAATTCCTTTTTTTTTCCATGCCTTGAACCTTAACCTACATTTAGGAAAATTTGGCCCCGACAGTTATCATAGTACTCATTATGACAGGACAGACCGCATCAACAATCAACCCCTCCCTCCCCATCATGGTTGTAGCCTGTAGGGCATAATTGCTTTCTTGCACAAACTATGTTTACCTTTTATGTAATTTGATCCTAAATTAAGTTATCATAACTGAGACAGAGTGGAGTTTAAACATATCAGGAAGATTAACTAAATGATCAATTTATTATTAGTAATCCATGCATGTTTAGTTTTTTTATTTAACTGGAGCAGTCAACCTATTTGAAGAGACTCATTGTACAACTAAATTGTCAAGCAAAAAGTTACTTTTAGTTGTTCACTATATTTTGATTTTATAGGCTGGTTATTTCTGAGTTGTTCACCTAATGGACAAGAGAATCAACTTAGCTATAATAGTAAATTAGAGGAGTGTATTGAAAACAAACGAGCACAACTCACCTAAGAGTAAGTGCAGTCGGTGATTTGTCGTTAGTATTTTAGGGTTGGTGTTTTGAAAACGTCGATAAAAACACTATGTGCACACGATGTTTTATTCGTCGAGAAGAAGCCGTGTTTTCACACGCGGCGTTAATAATATCATTCTTGGTAAGCATGACAACAACAACTAAATTGGTAGTTGACACCTATGTTATATAAACCCAGACTAGGTGCCGCCTAGTCTCCATTTTATGTCTAGCTGACCCAACTTGGTGCCTAGGCACCTAGAACAATTTTGCATATTATAATGACTAAATTACAATAATTAGATGGTTATCCAGAGTTGTCCGGTGTTGGTGATATTAGGGGTTGTGCTTCTAAGTTGTTTGGTGTTATTTTTATAGGTATTTTAAATATTTTTTTACCATTTCTAATATAAGGAAGTTCATATTTTGTTTCTATATATAGTAATATACATATTAAAAATTAAAAGTTAGAAAAATACAAATCCGATTAGTCCCGGATTAATCCCCGTCCAGTATCCGATTAATCCCCGAAGGCCATAACCGTCCGACTAGCGCTTATCGACTTTTAAAACCTTGGTTGACAGTCTGAAAAATAAAATAAAAAAACTCTTGGAAAATTTCATATATATTTTTGGTAAATTTTAAACTAATTGGACTAACAATTCCTAGAAATTTAGACACCCTTTCAGTTAAAAATCACGTCTATTTCTGTTTATGATTGCTTTTTAATTCATTTTTGTTATGCAATTCTTTATAGTTCTGTACTTATTAGCCTAACTTGGGAACTATTTCTTCGCCTATTTTCTCTTGTCGACCTGATTCTTTTTACAAATAAATATTTTTTTTCTCTTCAGAAAAATACATTTTAAATGCAAGCTATTATAAAGAACTTATTAAAGGAAAAGACCATGGCTATGGTCATGGTCTCTCTCATAGCTTATGTCATGGTTTTGTTTCTCTTTTCTCTACATCCTCCCATGCACCTCCCCTATGAGTTCTGGTAGGGTTTTTTTGCTAGGGTTCCTTTCGAACCGCCTCTAACCACCACGATGTTGGCTCCCTCACACCACCAACGAAGCGTCTCCCGATCTTATTCGGCCCCCCCCCCCCCCTCAATAATTCTGATGGTTTTCGTTTGGATCTCCTCGGCATCGATCGACTTCACCGCCTCAGAGCCCCGCGATATCCCTGTATCAGATCCTCTTTTCTGATCGACCCCCTCCGTCTTTGAAATTGTCGTCGTCGTCCTTGATGTCATCGCCACCGTCTCTGATGCCGCTGTCGTCGTCTCTAATACCGCCACCGACGTGTCCTTCTCCATGGCCTCCACCATCGCACCCTCCTCAACCCCTTTCTCGATTATGGCCCGGGCTAATCGAGTGGATCTTTTTTGTTTTATCTGATTTTGTTTTTGTAGGGTCAAAAACTAGCGAGCAGAGATTCAATGACTTTTCTTGGGACGGGTCCCTAGTAAGAGTTCTACCTCCCTCTGAAACTGATGAAAGAAAGTTCGGTCGCACTCTACAAAGTATGCAGCGTTTAGGCAACACCTTGAATAATCACAGTCAGTTTCGTCATAGTTTAGTTTTAGCTTACCTATATAGCTTTTCCAACCACGTTTGTAACGATTCAATGTTCTCAGAATTATTTATAAAGAAACCTACTGAAGCCCTATACAGTATAATGATTTTTTTAGTATTATTTTAATAAAATATATACACATTTTAGTCAAAAAAAATATATGGCGTGTATTATTAACTCTTTCTACATAGATCTATAATTTTATACACGTGTGGGGGACTGAAATTTATTACCCGTCTACACGTCCAATTTCTAGGTTTGACCCATTCTATAGAAGGTATTAAATTCCTCTCAAAGTTCAAAATTGAATAATCCTATATACTACCTCAATTCACCTACACTAGTATCACACACATAAGCTTCTAGTATATAGATACGTTCATATGTGACACATTATACAGATACAAAAAAATGGCCTTAATCTTGATGTTAGGGTTTCTCCAAATATTCTCGGCCATCACTTGTTCTCTCGTCCTATATCTCATCTTCAGTACAAACTCCGACGAGCTCCCAACAAACTGGCCGCTCGTCGGTTCGCTGCCGGATTTTTTCCTACACATCCGGCACCTTCACGACCGGCTCACCCAAGTCCTCGACCGGAGCGGGTGCACATTTCTATACAAAGGTCCTTTCTTCACCCGCATGAACTTGCTCCTCACCGTTGACCCCTCCAACGTGCACTACATCATGAGCCAGAACTTCTCCAACTTCCCCAAAGGTCGCAAGTTCCGCAAGATATTCGACGTTTTGGGCGACGGGATCTTCAACTCGGACCACGACTCGTGGAGGGATCAGAGGAGAGTGGCTCATGCAATGATGAACCGCTACGAGTTTATCTTGTTCTCTCAGAAAACGAACCGGGACAAGCTTTGGACAGGGCTTGTCCCGGTTCTTGACGAGTTTTGCGACCTGGGACGGGTCGTGGACTTGCAGGATTTGTTCCAGAGGTTCACTTTTGATGCGACGAGTTTGTTGGTCTCCGGGTTTGATCCGGAGAGCCTTGCTCGTGATTGTCCTGATGTTCCGTACATGAAGGCCTTGGACGACGTCGAGGAAGCGTTGTTGTATCGTCATGTCATTCCTAAAGCGTTGCTTGAGTTACAAAGATGGTTCGATTTCGGACCGGAGAAGAAGCATAGACTTGGCCGTGAAACCCTAGACCGTGTCATGATGGATTACATACGTCAGAAGCGATCGGAGCTGAAGAACAATAGTGATGATCGTTGCCTGGACATGTTGACCTCGTACATCAGATCAGGGTACGGTAAATTTTGTTTAGAACATGTCATTTATTATAGGAAAAACTTCAGGTACTAATTATTTTCGATTTGTACATCTCAAGAACTTGTTGCTAACTTATTAGTCGATCAGATCAGTACCCTTGACTTATGATAATTACACAAACTAACATTTTCCGCTAGAAATGACAACAAACGTTAAAAAAATCCAAGAACTAACTGTCATATGACTATTGAACTCAAAAACTAACTGTAAACTTATTATTTTTTGGAGTTTTTTCTAACGTTTTCTGTCATTTCTAACGGAAAATGTTAGTTTGTGGAATTACCATAAGTCAATGGTACTGATCTGATCGACTAATAAGTCAACAGCAAGTTCTTGAGCGGTACAACTCGACGATAGTTAGTTCCTGGTTTTGCCCCATTATTACACGTGTTTGATTTTCATAACTAAAATGTCAGACTTGTTAGTTGGATGTAACCCTAACCTTTGTGTATACGAACATAAACCCAACTTCAACAACAGGTACGAGGACGAAAACTTCTTGAGGGACTTGCTCTTGAACTTCATGACCGCAGGGCGCGACACGACGAGCGCGACACTGTCGTGGTTCTTCTACCTCCTCTCGAGAAACCCAACGGTCAAGCACAAGATCAGGGAAGAGCTCAATACAATCGATCATGCCCACAACGTCTCCGACCTAAACAAGCTCGTCTACCTCCACGCCGCGCTCTGCGAGACGCTGAGGCTCTACCCGCCGCTTCCCTTGCAGCACAAGGCGCCGCTCCGGGCCGACGTGCTGCCGAGCGGGCACGGGGTCGACCCGAAGACGACGGTGATCGTGGTGTCGATGTACGCGATGGGGAGGATGAGGTCGATATGGGGCGAGGATTGCTTGGAGTTCAAGCCGGAGAGGTGGGTCTCGGAGAGTGGGAGGGTCAAGCACGAGCCGTCGTACAAGTTCCTGGCGTTCAATGCGGGTCCGAGGACGTGCCTCGGCAAGGACATGGCGTTGGTGCAGATGAAAATGGTCGCTGCGGCTTTGATTCATAGGTACGATGTTGAGGTGGTGGAAGGACACGTTGTGGAGCCTTGCCTCTCCATTTTTCTCCACATGAAGCATGGGCTAAGGGTTAGGGTTACTAAGACGTGACATTGATTCTATTAAAAAACGTTAATCTACATATAAGTTAAATAACACGTTTGGTTTGCACTTATCAATTTAAGTATTTTAATAGATTGAGGTAGTATATCAACATTTCTAAATATATAGGAAGATAATTAATATCTTTAAAAGCCCATAAGTCATGAAATACGAAATCATGCCTCTCTGGTTCTTAGGGTTTCAAACCCACCCTTTCTCAAGATCGACCACACATGTGCGTAGGTAGTAGCGCTCCTCTCCAAGCGGTCCTTCTCGACCGATATGTCCTACTCCTCTTTCTTCGTTTCCCCTACAATCGTCTTCGACTATCCTATGGCTGGTTTCACCCCTTCTCCTTTTCCCGATCTGCGAATCTTGTCCTGGAGATGGCAGGGTATGAATTTGTTAATCTGTGAGACACTGACTCCAGAAGCTAGCATGGTGATCCTTCAACGAAATCTGGGTTTTTACGGTGGAATTGGGTCGATCTCTTCCTCCTTGCGACACTGTTGTGTCTTTCTCTCTCTCTTTCTCGTGGCCATATGTGAATCGGTCTAGAAAACAAATAAGGAGGAGAGTGGAGCGAGGATTTGGCCGAGAAAAAAAGAAAACAAAATTTATTATTTCATAGTACATAGGTTTTCAAGGAATGAGAGGTAATATTGGTATTAAGTTAGAAAAATATAGTCACATGTTGTGCATATGGGCAGTAGCGGAGCCAACTTTTTAAGTGAAGGGGCACCAATTTTTTTATACTAATACACAACGTTAAAATATTATAAAATAAGATTAATTACTAAAAAAATGCATTATGTATTGTACATGTCCAAAATTCTAATGAACATTTCAAATTTTGTAAGTAAACGAATGTGGTTAAAAGACAATGTAGTTTAAAAGCGTGGATAATACATAATGTAGTTTTTCGCATGTGGACAATACATAATATAGTTTTTAGCCATTACCCCATAAAATAACATTAAAAATATGAATATCATATAAAAATAATAAATACATAATTATTGTAAAATGTGAAGTCGAGCTTCCATAAAACTATTAGGAAATTAAAATTCATAATCTCAAACTCTAAACGATGGTTTAAATAGGAAAAAGTTTACCTAAACTAATAAGATTAGATAATTAAAATTATAAGAAAAATAAAATGAGTAGGAAACTACAAACTTTAGAGTGGCATAATTGAGGAAATTATAATGAACAGTAAGAAAAGAAATTTTACAAACTTTAAAGGGGGCACAAATGAATAATTAAAAAAATAGTAATTGTTAGTTTTAAAAAAATCAAAAGTCATGGATGAAAATTAAAACAAAAGGCCGGGGAGGGGTTAGGATATGATTTTGACAAATAGTTGAATCGAGGGAAATATTGACATTTTCTAATGTCAATGCAACTGTTCCGTCAAAATAAACAGTAATTGTTAGTTTAAAAAAAAAATTAAAAGTCTTAGATGAGAATCGAAACAAAACGTCATGTAGGGTTGGGATATGATTTTGACGAATAGTTGAAGGATAGGAGCGGCATTTATCCCAATTTCCAAAAGTTATTGAGTTAAAAGTATTTTGTGTTTTTTTTTTAAACTGGGAGTATTTTTGTCAAAATTAGACGAAAAAGTGTAATTTAAAAAATTGTATGTTAAAACAATGGGAGAAAATACATGATCTAACTATTATAAATATAATAGTGTTTTAGAATAGCTAACTAAAATTATCACAAAATTTATTTTCAAACAAAAATTAATTATAGTTTTGCCTAACATAACATGTGTTACTTAAAAAATAAGAGCCACTGTCGTGTCATGTAAGTGTGGTACATAGCACTACCGAACAAGTTTTTGATTACGAAGAGAAAAAGGATGGTCCAATGCCCTTCATGTTTGTCATGTCAATAAATATGGCGATGAAAAATCAATGACATTAGGCCCATTGATTCAATCTCTAAAATATGTCCTTATTTTTCGTTGTTGTATATTTTATTATTTAGTTTCAAACTTTAATTTTTTATGATTCAATTTCTTATTTATGTCATCCATTTCAATTCAATCTATACTTTATAAGATTTGCTTTCATTTAGTTGTTAACTTGAATTTTGAGGCCCGTGGGAAACACTACACATGAAAGTTTCATTCCCGACTCAATTATCTAGGTGAGTCGAGAGCGGAACTTTTATTCTCGACCCAGTTTAACTGTTGCTTATGTTCAATTTGCATGATATTTGATCATATTGAACGATTAGGTGTACGATTTTCATTTTTTTTAAACCTGTCTCAAAACTTAGTCGACTCATAAAATTCAATACCGACTCACTTACTGGGTCGATAATGAAAATTCATATAGTTCATTCTCGACTAACTAAATGGGTTGGTAATGAAATACATTCCTGACTAAATAAATGGGTCGGAATTGAAATTCATTCCTGACTAAATGAATGGGCCAGTATTAATATTGATTACCGACTAAATAAATGAGTCGGGAACGACCTTCATTCCCGACCCATTGATTGATTTAGGAATGAATTTCAATCCCAACCCATTCATTGAGTCGGGAATGAATTTTCGTATGAGTGGGAATTGAACATTTAGTCTCGACCCAATAAATAGGCCAATAACGAATAAGAAAATGAATATGACCGACCTTGTTATATTCATTCCCGACTCTATAATTAAATCAGATATGAGTGCTCCTGTACTAGTGAAGACCTCCTCAATCTATGCAAACTCCATTTGCCTACATGCCCTACAACAGGGTCCTTAGAGCCCGATAATGCCAAGAAATGGAAATTAAAGCCTTGAATCTCCAACACTAGAGGATGTGATCCACAAAAGGTCATATTGAAGAAATGGATCATGAACGTCTTTATGCTCCCAATAAGAGAACAAGATGTCAATAAAGATCAGGTGAGGGTTGCTTTACGATATTGTTGGATCAATGAGTCCTCTAAAGAGAATCAGGATGTTTTTGAGTAAAAATGTCTCGTCCCTTGTGATATCAGTCTTGATCAATCTTATTCCTTCGTCGTACCACGGGTTTTGTTGAAGTGTGAGTCCCACATCGACAGTATGCAGATAAATTAACCCCTTGATATACATCTTGATGCCTCCACCCATCGGTTCGAGCTTTTAGGTTGAATAAGGCTTTAACATGGTATCAGAACTGGCTCGATCTAAAGCATGTTTGTCAACTCCATCCTGTGGTCTCCGGCTCATATGGACATGTCCATGTAGAAGGTAAAAAAATCAAATCAATATAATTGATATGATTCGATTATGATGGTTAATTACATTGATATGTAATCTTTATTTCCTTCTCATAGTCTTGTAATCTCCTATATATAGTAGTATCAAATCACATTATAATATCAAGAAAAACATTTCATCTTTTATAATTTATAGTATGGTCCACATGTAGATGTCCAGTCATACACGTGAGGGGGAGTGTTGAAGTGAGTCCCACATCGAAAGTATGCAGATAAATTAACCCCTTGATATACATCTTGATGCCTCCACTCATCAATTCGAGCTTTTGGGTCGGATAGAGCTTTAACATGGTATCAGAGCTGGTTCAGCCCACGACCTCTTTGTCGCCTTCACCCTGTGGTCTCCGGCTCCTGCTATGGCCCACGTGTAGATGTCCATTCCTACACGTGAGGGGGAGTGTTGAAATGTGTGTCCCACATAGAAAGTGTGAGAATTAATTGACCATTTGATATACATTTTAGTACATCCACCCATCAGTTCGAACTTTTGGGTTGAATATAATTCGAGTCAAGACGTGGGTTATAAACAACGGACCTCAATGTGTCATCAAAATTTTAATCTTTACCTACTCAATACTCATAGTTAGCATATGTCCAAACACATGCGCAAAAAAAAATTATATTTCCTACATGCTTATAATTAGTATTAGGAGTCCTAACATACGTCGAAACACATGCACAAAAGACAGATAAACATATTTCATATTTCCCATACGCTCAAACATCTAGCATCTCTTGGTAACCTTAACCTTCAAGCCATGAGTCATATGAAGCATAATCGAAAGACAAGGCTTGATCGGATGTCCCTCCACCACCTCAAACTCGTACTTTGGAACCAAAGCTACTGCAACCATTTTCATGGTCATGAAGGCCACTTCCTTGCCTATACACGTCCTCGGACCGGCATTGAACGCAAGGAACTTGTAAGCCGGTTCGTGCTTGACCGTCCCTCGCTCCGATACCCACCTCTCCGGCTTGAACTCCAAGCAATCCTCTCCCCATATCGACCTCATCCTCCCCATCGAATAAATAGGAAACAATACGGCCGAACCGGGTTTGAGCCGGTGCCCGCTCGGAAGCGTGTCCGGTCCGACCGCGGTCTTCTGCTCGAACGCCACGGGCGGGTAGAGCCTCAGCGTCTCGCACAACGCCCCGTGTAGATACGCAAGTTTATTGTTGTTACTAAACTTTGTACCTTGCTCCTCCTTAGTATACTCTTCGATCTCTTTAATGATCTTGAGCTTCGCATCGGGATTTTTCGAGAGGAGCCAGAAGAACCACGTGAGAGCTACGCTCGTCGTGTCCCTCCCTCCGGTCATGAACGTGAAGATCGTGTCCCTCAAGAACTTGTCCTCGTTTTCGCCTAGTCCCATGTACCATGACAACATATCAAAACCATGACCTTCACCATGACCATGACCATGACCATGACTATTATCTTTTCTTTCCTGTCGTTTTTTCGATATGTAATTAGATATGATTCGATCGATGATTTGGCTGGACTCGCGCAGCTTCTTCTCCCATGCAACGTCCAGCCGTTTGGCCAACATCCACGTCCATTCGGGCAAGACATGCCGGAACACCACCGCCTCCTCGGCCTCCTTCATGGCCGTCGCGTACGGGACGTCCGGGAAGTCCCCGGACAGGCTCTCCGGGTCGTACCCGCAAACCAAAACGCTCGTGGTATCGAAAGTGTACCTCTGGAGCAAGTCTTGCAAGTCCACGACCGCTCCACGGTCGCACAAACCGTCAAGTATCGGCACCAACACGTCGTGGAGCTTGTCCCGGCTCATCTTCCTCGAGAACTCGACGAACCCGTCGTGGTTCATGACCGTCCGGGCGAGCTTCCGCTGACCCCTCCACGGCTCCTCGTCGGTGTTCAAAATCCCGTCACCCAAAATGTCGAAAATCTTCTTGAACTTGGGCCCTTTCGGGTAATTATCGAAGTTGTCGCTCATGACATGGTGCACGTTGGCCGGATCGGCCGTGACGAGCATGTCCGTGTTCGTGAACCACGGGCCTTTGTGGAGGTATGTCAGACCGGAGAGCTCGAGGAGCTCGGTGAACCGGTCGTAGACCCGGAAGAAGTTGGAGAAAAAGTCCGGCACCATCCCGACGATGGGCCAGTTGATGGCGAATTCATCTTTGTTGTGTTTGGATGCGTAGTAGCTGAGGACGAGGAAGCAAGTGAGAGCCAAAATGATTTCTAGAAACCCTAACGAGAACAAGGCCATATTTGAATTTTTGTGGGTGTTCTCTAAGTTTCTCTTTATATGAACTTTGCTGATCACATGAATGCATGTGTATTTATAGTTTAGTTGCATTTTCAAAGAATCATTTAATAAAGTATGGAAGGATAGTGAGCACGAATTGAAGGTAAAGGTTAATGATCGTTGAAAATTCGTGTATACGTGTACCAATTTAAATTAATGAAGTCGGTTGAGGCCAAATGTTACAATAGTATTGTATGTCAATTTGAAATAACATTATGATCTATACGATATCTTGGATTACTACTATAGTTTTTCCAAAAATAAATCAAGCTTTTTGATTAATTGTTCGATGAATTACCCGAAGTTGGACCATTATTTGGCTCGTTCTAGATACGGATTTGGTTAGGAGGCTAACTAGGACGACTACAATTAATAGTATATTTATTGGGCATGTTTTCGTGTTAGGACAATCTTTAACAGAGCTAGGGAGCTAAGTCAACTCCACTCCTTATTACCATTGTGATTTTTAGACACTACGATCCACTCTAGTAGAGGCAAAGAAGTGATAAATACGTATACTTACGATAATATATAGGGAGAGATGTCACGTCCCAAATCCGGTTTTGACTAGACTCGAGACGTGACCAGGAACAAACGAGGTAAAAGTAGTACACTTGAAATAAATTCCTTTAAAGCTGAAAACGATTCCAAAGTATTCCGCAATAATTCAATCTAAACTTCAAATATAGTGTCAAAACTTGATAAGTGACAAAGGTAAATAAAGTTCGACAATGAGGACCAACACATCTCTAATACAACTCTCAGGACATCCGGAAGCTCCCGAGCCTCGAATTTCCCAGATCCCGAGCACACATGTACACACAATAAGTAAACAAATAGGGATGAGCTTACGCTCAGTAGGGAAAAACATCGCAAATAACTTTAGTCTCCGAGTTTAATATTAAATCTGCTTTGAATCGATGTCACAAAAGTATTTAAAACCTTTAGACCAAAAAGTATAATAAACGAATAAGAAGCAGCGGGAACAATAACGCATTCTCGAGGATAACGATGAGCTCTCAGAGAATAAACAGATAACATTATACTAACATAGAAAAACGACACAACGGGAACGAGTAAATTCTATAAATCAATGAAATGTTATAGAATCCAGATAAGGAAATAGTATCGCTTTTTCCCAAGATAATAGTAACTTAAAAGAAGTTCATAATAAATACTTTAACGGATCAATAAGAGTAAAATGGGAGTAATCAATATCTTGCCAACCACTTGCTTTCTCAAGCCTCCGATCCATGGATAGATTCTGGGATCACCTCGGTTCCCATATTCCGATCCACCAGAGTATCCATATCATATCAGATTTTCCCTCGGTCCAGAGGAAGCACATGCGTCGGGGCACCGGAAACAATCCCAATTGGGCGCTTATCATCGGGATTCCCAGAAATGCCTCCAAAGGACCATATGTCATAGGGGACCAAGTAGTGCACCCACTGGGATGCAGTTCCTTGAGGTGAAACCATAAGTAATCCTTTCCCCGCAGGGTAAACTATCCAATTGCCCGCAGGCCCAATAACCAATGCCCCGCAGGGTCCAATAACCAAATGCCCGCAGGCCCAATAACCAATGAATATCCCGCCGGATCTGCCAATACTCAACTCTCATAATATCCAGTAACCAATGAATATCCCGCAGGATCTTCCAATACTCAACTCTCATAATATCCAGTAACCAATGAATATCCCGCAGGATCTGCCAATACTCAACTCTCATAATATCCAGTAACCAATGAATATCCCGCAGGATCTGCCAATACTCAACTCTCATAATATTCAGTAACCAATTAATATCCCGCAGGATCTGCCAATACTCAATTCTTATAATATCCAGTAACCAATACCCTCAGGCTCTAAACTCATTCATTAAATCACTGTATCTGTCCAACTCCAACCACCTCATCGGCACCGGATTACCCCCCCCCGGTGTAGTACCAAACCAAGCAAACTAACAGACAAACCAATCAACGAACATACATTCAAGAATAAGAATAAATGAACAAGCATTTCATTCATCTGTCAAGCAACACACATCGGAACACACTTTCATCACAACCAAGACAACCCACACCATTTCATACCTACCGTGTACTTACCTGCCACCAACCATCGGTACATCGATCACCTGATTGTACCCCTTTGGCACAATCAGTCATACTCGATCATCCGTTCAACCAACAATTATAGCAACATAAATACTCAATCAACAAGTATACAGTCAATCATACAAACATCATGTGAACGAACAAATAGTCATTCGATAAGGAAAGCTAATCTAGTTTCATTACACTCTTAAGTTAACTCAACAATTATCAATCAAGCATGTGAACCTAGCACACAACTAATCCGAGAGCTCTTCACAGCCTCTCTACCAGTAAATCATGTTCCCAAGTATTGAAAGCACACTTCACTAATTGTCATCGTCCTAAGCATGCATACTAGACTCATCCATTTATTAGTAGTTGAAATACGATTATTCTAGTTATTCGTATCCTATAGGCAATTCTAGAACCTTTCCGATTTTATTATCCAAATCATGCATACTAAGCGTCAATTAAGAAATTAAGACTTTCCCTACCTTGCGGTCTTCCTCTAATAATACTCTGATGAAAACTCGAGTGGCATTTCCTCCGTTCTTCACACGGGTTTCGGATTGGTCTTCATCTTCTCGGGCGGAGTCCCGTTTCTCGGGCAAAGTCCAAGCCTGGGTTTTTAACAGATTAAACTTACGATCAGATCCGGTAAGGCCCAAAGGGAAATCAAAACGTTGCCTTTTAAACTTAAACGGGATAAGAGCGGGATTAAACGACGAGTCGGGTTCGAGCACCCGAACCCCGAGCACAGAACCAGGTGCACGTTTCCCGGGGCACGTTTCCCGATGCACGAGTTCGAGGCCCGGGTTCCGAGGTGTCCGATTCATCGTTCCAAGTTTAGTCTCGTAAAAGTCTGATTTTCAATTGTCCCAATTAAACGTCCGATGTTCCAAAACTGTTAAAGGTTATCCGAAATCGTTCAAAAGTCCAAGTGCTAACCTTTTTCGTTTTAAAACAGTTTTGAACTCCTTTTTGTTTAAACTCCGATTTCCTCTTTAAAGTAAATCAAATTTTGGTTTCAAAACGTTTATGTTAATTAATTTGATTCCCAAAACCGAAGAGATTCACAACATACATTGCTTCTCTTTTCAATTACTGTCCAGATCTGCAAAGGACGTTTCAGATCCAACAGAAAGTCCGATTGAGGACAAAAGGGAACAGAACGGGGAAGAAAGGAGTTGAAGTTTGGGTCCGGCCGATCATCGGCGGTGACTAAACCCGCCGAGGTCTCACGGTGCGAGGCTCACCGTGGGGAAAAGACGACGGTGGCGGCGACAGCTACAGCGAAGAGGAGCAGTGGAGAACGGTGGTGGTTCCGCCTCAGATCCAGACGAGGCTCTCGGATCTGTGAGCGCGCCGGCGAGCTCACCTCGCCTCAAGACGCACACGGCGACGGTGAGGGCTCGACTGGGCGTGGTTGAAGGCGGCGGTGGCTGTGGCGTTAACTGGAGACGAAGCTCGAGCGTGGAAGTGAGGGAGCGACGGATCTCGGTGGTGGTGGTTTGGGGTTGAACGGAGAAGAAGATAAGAAGAAATGGAGGTCGGGTTAAGGTCGGCGTTTGACTGGAAGAGAGAGGAGATGAAGAGGAACACGACGGCGCGACGTGGCCGGCGAACTTGCTTGGACGGAGAGAGGGGAAAGAGATCGGCTTCAGAGAGAGGGGAACGAAGGTTCGGTTGCAGAGAGGGGTATGAGGGAACGGAGGCGAGAGAGAAGAGAAAATGGGACTGAAACCCTAATTTCTCAGCCTTATACTCGCAGCCCTCAAGGGCTTGGGCCAGCAAAACGGGCCGGCCCGAACACTCGGGCTTCTGGCGAAAACGATCGGGCCTGGCCTAACCGGGCCTGCGGTCTGGTTGGGTCTTACCGTCCCAATTCTTTTTTTTTAACAACACACTAACGGCAAAATTCTACCCCGATGTTTCCAATTCAAAATAATAGCCTTTTAAAAAGTCGGGTTTTACAAGAGATCTTTTAGTTTGTCGTCTGGATTAATCAGATTTTTAGCTATAATGTAAGTGTTCCAAGCTCGTCCGGACATATGTGTTGATTTTTCTTTTTCTTATCATAATGGTGATTTCACTTCCTTATGCTTAAATAAAGAAAAAAGACATTACATGCACAATTGGAAAGGTAAAAAAACACTTGTATGTACACTCTCGTTGTAGTTGTTACCCCTGGCTGGCCACCTGTCTACAGAGGGCTCGTCCTTGGTGGTATTCTCCCCAAGCCATGCATCGTCGGAAGTTGTCCCGGTCAAACCCAAGCGAGGATGCCCGTCTAGGGTTTTATCCCACCCGCCATCGCCTGCCTCTGCATCACCACCATCCAAGCAAGAACTTGATTCCTTAGTCTCAGAGACGTCGATACTCGATGGATCCTCTACCTCGTCGCCTCCTCGGGACCTGTCGCCATCAATGATGAATCTCCATAATTGTCTGTCGCCATCACGGATTGAGACGAGATGGAGGTCGTGGTTCCCTACATTCTGGCGGACCCACAAGTCTTTAGTCGCCAACAATTTTTTATGGTGGGTTGGATGTTGACACCAAAAACCGCCTCGGAAAGAATTCATGCTCGAGATCATTACGCGAGAATGGGTCGTTTGGCGTCGGGTTTAGTGGTAAACGATCCGGAACTCGGGATCTACGAGTTTTGTTTTGATCCTCAAGAGGCTAGGCTTGGGTTCACAGCAACGAGTCTTGGTGCTTTAATGGGTATCCATGCTAAAAGAGATAGTGGTCCTGATGGCTAGGGACCTGCCCAAGTTAGATCGTATCCAGGTATGGGTGCATGCATGGGGTCTTCCGTCGATCCGTACGAAGGCTATTAGGGAGTTTATCGGAGCCACACTAGGAGAGTGTGTGGATGTACCATGTGACCAGTGGGGATTGTGTTGGGCAGGGACTATCAAAGTTTGTTTCTGGATGGAACTCCACCGTCACTTATGCCGAACCATGGCGATGAGGTTTCGGGAGTTTCCAGAACCGATTAGGGCCACCCTGACCTATGATCGGCTCCCCCACCTTCTACTATAATTGCGGTCGGATCAATCATGTGGTCAGGGATTGTGACCTGGAGACGCCAGGAATACCTAGTTTTGACGATTCCCTCCAAGAATTCAAACCGAACAAGCTCGAGAAGTCTTATGCCACGGATTGGAGGACGATTGCAACATGACCACTATGCTCTCAAGGATTTACACCAATGATCTTGAACACTCTACGTACGGCCTCATCATCTCGGGGAAGGGGACCAACCGTAACCCCGAACACTCTACCTAGCATATGGTATGGGAGATGGGGATTGAGGCAAGCACGGGGCGAGGTCTGCTAGCCCTTCATGGATTGTCCCACTTACGACGATGCGAAAGAAAAGAGAATTTACAGGGGAATCTCGTGAAGACCAATCGAGGGCTGGTAGACAACCCCGCCAGAAGGAATGTTAGACACTCAAAGCTTCAAGGACCTACCTAAGGAGGGGTCTCTGGCTCAAGCCTATCCTCCTGGTATTACTGTTGAGTTCAAGTTTGGTCGCACTTTTCACGGCGAAAAGAATACTCTTCATGTGATCAAACAGGCTTTAGGTACTTCCTTGAGCGATTCTCTTCAATTGGTTATTCTAAATTTAATTCAGTAATCATGTTTTTTTCAAAACAGTCGATAGATACAACCAATATGTCTCAGAGTTATTAGAACAGAGACCTTCTAAGACTTTACTCGTTGTAATGATTTTTCTTCCTTATTATTAATAAAATCCACAACTTTCGTTCAAAAAGATATCGCGTGGTGTGATTCACATGGTACCAACAATACTTATTTAGAATCATTACCTACATGGATGGCACATTAATAATGCAAGGTTCCGTTCCCGTGCATAGTTTCACGACCAGAGGCGGATTTAGGGGGTTTAGGGTATGCCACGGCAAACCCTGCCCCGAGAAAATTGTATATAGCTGTAGAGCTTTCAGATATTTTCGATTTTATATTTTACAGACCTAAATCGGAGTTCGTATGAAGAAGTTATGGTCATTTAAAAATCTGTTGCGTGTATAACCTCATTTTACTTGAAAAGCGCTCTTTTTACACTCAAAATGTATATTACACTTTTCAAAAATCTTATTCACAGTTTTTTGTACGTTATATTTGAAAAGGTTACATGTAAGACATAATAGTACAGGGATATGCATTTATAAATATTTATAGTTATTGACAATAAAGTAGTTTTGACTCATTTTTAAAAGAAATCATGTCTCATATTATATCATTTACGTTATCATATACGTCGTATGACTGATTATATGTTTTTTTAGAGTGCTCTACCCATAGCGGGCCAAACAATGTATGGTTGATCGTTCGACTTGCACAACCTATATAGGATAATCGATTTTTTTTTTTTGGATAATCGCAAAAAAAATTATTAAGAAAAAATTAGATCCAAGCAGGATCTAACCAAAGACAACTATTACAAGAGAGCTCTCAGCAGGAGCTGCGGGAACAAACCCGAAACAAAACAAAAAGGAACACTAAATCACCCGTCAATAGTCCACTCTTCACCTTCCGAAGTCAAAGTCGGATCGTCAAAGGCTTTAGCTACATGAGCAAGCTGAGCAGCTTGAGTTTGTACACAGCTTGAGCGGAAACTATTGTCAGTATTCTGAGAGATCTGCTTCCCAATGTCCACGGGATTTATAAATCTCTCTCGACTCCTAGAATGGGTTGATTTGACATGTATTGTATTTTATCGATGAAATTTCTTCATAAAAGTTATAGATATCCGAATTTCATTTGATTTGACATATTACGGGCCCAAATCGAAACTCGTATGAGAAAGTTATGTCATTTGATAAACCGATCAAATTCCAACACTTCTTAAACCGAATTTGATTTTTTATACATTTTATCATTATCGGTGGCATACCCTAAATGAGTTTTCTGGATCCGCCTCTGTTCACGACGAACACGATTTCTTAGTAACCTTAACCTTCAAGCCATGCTTCATATGGAGAATAATAGAAAGACAGGGCTCAACCGGATGTCCTTCCACCACCTCAATCTCGTATTCACTGACCATTACCGTCGCCACCATTTTCATCTGCGTGATAGCCAATTCCTTGCCGAGACAAGTCCTCGGGCCCGCGTTGAACGCCGGGAACTTGTACGACGGCTCGTGCTTGATCCCTCCGGTCTTGGTGATCCACCGCTCCGGCTTGAACTCCGAGCAGTCCTCTCCCCATATCGCCCTCATCCTTCCCATCGGGTAAAGCGGAAACAATATCGGCAGTTTGGAGTCCACGCGGTGCCCCGAGGGAAGGGTGTCGGGTTCTGCCGCGGACTTTAGCTCGAACGGGACGGGTGGGTAGAGCCTCATTGTCTCCCACATCGCCGCCTGAAGATACACCAACTTGTCCTTACCGATAATGTCCTGCCACGGCCTGTAATACACAAAACGTTACGTTTAAAATTCAAAGGGTTGTATATTTACAAGTCATGTCATTAACGTTTTTATTTCAACGATCTGGTTTGTATTTTGGGAAAACTACAAATGACTACCCTTAGTTGGTACGTTTAACCGATGCTTACCTTAAATTTCAAAAACTACTAATGCATACCCTGAAGTTACAACTTGTAACTAAAAAGGTGAAGCTCATAGGTAAAGAGTCTATGTGATGAAAATAAATGTGTTAGTAACGTAACCTTCTTTGCCCATTTACAAACAGTTCTGTTTCGATCTCGTCTATAATCTTGCGTTTCACATCGAGATTCTCCGAAAGCAGCCAGAAAAACCAGCTCAGAGCGGCACTGGTAGTGTCCCTCCCACCGGTCATGAACGTCAAGACGGTGTCTCTCAAAAACTTGTCCTCGTGGAACCCTAATCCCA
Organism: Erodium maritimum; assembly: GCA_963921825.1. NCBI lineage: Eukaryota > Viridiplantae > Streptophyta > Magnoliopsida > Geraniales > Geraniaceae > Erodium > Erodium maritimum. Next base: position 7,308,214 of record OY997588.1, on the reverse strand, counting down.
TGTACCACGACAACATATCGAAACGACCCCGACCACCGTCGTTCGAACCGTCCCCCGCGAGTTCTCGCCGCTTCTTGGACAAATACTCACCAATCACACGATCAATCGTTTCCCAAGCCTCCCGGAGCCTCCTCTCCGGCCCGACGTCGAGCCACCGGGCCAACTTCCACATCCACTCCGGCATGACGTACCGGTACACCACCGCCTCCTCGGCCTCGTTCATGGCCGTCGCGTAAGGGATGCTCGGGAAGTCTCCGGACAAGCTCTTGGGATCGTACCCACAAACCAAAACGCTCGTGGCGTCGAAAGTGAACCTCTGCAGCAGATCCTGCAAGTCCACGACTTGCCCTCGCTCGGACAAGCCGTCGAGGATCGGTAACAAGCCCTTAATCAGCTTCTCGTGGCTCGTCTCTTTCGAGAACCGCATGAAGTTGTCGTGGTTCATCACTGTCTGAGCCAGCTTCCTCTGATCCCTCCACGACCCATGATCGGAATTTAATATCCCATCGCCCAAGATGTCGAATTTTTGATGGAACTCGGGGCCTTTGGGGAAGTTTTGGAAGTTCCGGGTCATGACGTAGTGTACATTGGCGGGGTCGACGGTGATCAGCAGGTCGGTTCCGGTGAGCCACGGGCCTTTGTAGCGAAAGGAGAAGTTGCATGCGTCGAGGACTTCGATGAACCGGTCGTAGAACTGGAAAATGGTGACGAAAAACTCCGGCAGCATTCCGATGAGGGGCCAGTTGACCGGTAGGACTATGTTTTTGTATCTGGCCGAACGGCGGCGGAGGATGATGAAGCAAGCGAGAGCTAAAGAGATTTCGAGTAACCCTATGATCGCCGAGGGAAAGGCCATTTGATTTGTTTGAGCGTTGAGGAACTTAGTTAAGTAGCTGATTGAGTCCATTTATAATCTGAAACGTGGTTATGAGGATATTAATTAATTGTCAATTTATGGGGCATGTATATTGTAAATATATTCGTATTCGTTCAGGATTTACTTATTGGCACATGTCACAACTTGTCCCATTCTAGGCATTTAATTGTATGTTCGGGCACTTCAAGTAAAAGATTAAATCATGTATATACATGATCAAGACAATAGCATTACGAACGGAATTAAATAAACGATATCCTAATACTAGTTTGACGAATGTATACACGAATATGTTAACTTAAGTCATCACATCGTTCCCTTAGCCCTAGATCAATATAGGTTTAGTTCATAGCACAAGAATAAGAACAAAATGAGATGAATAAATCACTGAAATTCATATTAAACGATGAAGAGTAATACAAATATAAGTTTGAATCCAATCTACACAAAACCTTTGATGTTCTAATCTCTTGCTTCCGATCCTCTCTCTGAATTCTCCAAGCTCCAAGATGTGTTTTCCTCTTCAATTTCGTGATACTCAATATAATGACCTAATATCCCTTTTATATGTTGAGTTAAATCTGATAAAAAACGGGAAACGCAACTGGAATTCGCGTTTCTGACGTCTGCACTATCGCATGCACGCCGTGCATTTCATGGTGCATCTTAAGTTGCACCGGTTATTTGCACAGCGTGCAACGTTCTGGTGCAAAAAAATTTCTCTCTGCTCAGGGATGCACCACCAGGTTGCACGCCCTGCAACAAGTGGTGCACTGCTTCTTTGCACCCCGTGCAAAGAAATGGTGCGCCTTACTAACACTTCTGACCAGCTTCCAATTTGGCTCCGTTTTGCTCCTGTTTCACCCCTTTTTGCTCCAATTGCTTGGCGAACTCTGAAATAAGATCAATTACACAAAGTGAGAGTAAAATGCATCATTTTATCTTAACTCAGGATTAAAAAGAACATAATTGTGGGCTAATGACATCTGAAATAGGTGTATTTTATGTCCACATCAACACCCCACACTTGAGCTTTTCTCGTCCTGAGAAAATTGAACTAACAAAACAGTAAGATATGTCCCGGTTAAACCCCGAGGTTCACCCTGATAGGAGGAGTCCGGGCCTCCTTTATTCAAGCATGATAAAATAAAGATGCAGCATGCAAAAAGGGTACGAAAATTTGGTGATGACTGAGTTAAAGCGTGCTTGTGGTTCGTAAGAGCTTTCTCAGAATTACACACTACAAGATCGAACAAAGTTCAAGAAAACACATAAACCGATGAATGCATATAAGCAAGTTGCTACTCACATTAAAGACCGACTCCAACGAGCACCTCCTCGTTCACTTTACTAGTATGCTTCCTCTTTTCCATACTACACGGATCTTAGAGATTCATATGCTACTAGTTAATCCCATCTCCACTAATCGTGGGGAATCATGGCAATCAAGAATCAAAAAGGACTTATATTCGGCTTGTAATGTATGGTTAGGCAAAGGGCATGGAAAGGATTTAAAACACGAAGCTCATAAAATAAAACGTGTCAAACATGCTTCATCTCACCCCCTAACCACTTTTCACACATTCCGCTTACTTTCACCTCAAGCCTCTACCAAACCATTTCTTAAACACTCTTTTTGAGTATACTTGTTGGGCTAATATTTTTTTTCTTTCTTTTGCCCCTTTTATTTCACCTTTTCGTTTCCCCTCTCTCGATTTTGTTTTCTTTTTCTTACCCATTAAATTCCTTGGGTACAAGAGAAGTCTCTATCTTATTTTCTTCTTCTTTTTTCTTCTTTTTTCTTTTCCACAAACCAAATGGCACATTATCATCAAGACTTCCTTTTCCTTGTAATCACTCAACTCACAAATAAATCCCCAACACCCACTCTCATGAAGCACATAAGACACGAAATATAGGTTCAAAAATAACGTGAGGATATACAAGAAATGATGGGCACATAGGTTTGTAATGTAATGGTTAGAAACGAAAGGCCATAGGCTCAAAATGGGTGACTAAGAAAATAATGTAAGGTTAGAGATTTGGCTCAAACGTTCCAAGGATGGCCTAAAATCATTTTCTCAATTTAACCATGTTCCTCATTCTATTTCGCCTCGATTGGGATACACAAGTAGTTCTAGACTCAGCTTACAATGCATAGGAATCAAAGGAAGCAACGACTAATCAAGTAAACACTCAAAGTGCAAGCAAAAGAGCGATCTTAATGCATGTGCCTACTCTACTTAATTGATTCATGCTAATCTATGTATTATTTGAACAATGTAAGAAATTGGCATGTGTAACAGTTCAATCATCGAAGTCCTAAGATCCTGCACTCTCTTACTCAATCATATCACCAGAAAATATTTTTTTGATTTTTTGATTTTATTTTTTTTCAATGCAGCACAATATGCAGACCAAAAGTGTGAAATGAAATGCAAGCACCCCACCCCACACTTTAAAACACAGCACTGTCCCCAGTGCGACTCTAACATAATTGACCAGATGCATCCCACAACAAATATTCAGAACATGTCACCCCACACTTGTCAATTAGCATAGATTCAACCACCATACAGTCCTATATGTTTATACTATCAACACAACAATTCAGGTGCTCGGCACCCACCAGATGACATATAGGAGTAAAACAGCGAAAAAACAATAATAAGTAAGATGGTAAGAAAACTGCCCCTCAAAGAACCGTTGTGTGGTACGCCACTGACGTGGGGATCCTGTGGTGCATAGATGAATGGAGAACTCCTCGCCCGATCAAGCCCGTAGGAGCCTGGCGCCTCGCGTGTAGTCAATATCCATACGCTCTCCAATCCATAGTTGGGGTGCCTCCCAACAAGCGCATTTGTTTAACGTCGTTAGCTCGACGAAAGGGGCGGCCTAAGCCCCCCGTTTTATCCTCTGAAAGGTTCATTGGAAAGTGATGCGAGGCTTTCTCTCGCCCAAACACCTTCACTAATCTCTTCCGGCTTCTTCCACACATTAACCACCAAGCTCAGGTCATTCTCCACCAGGATCCTGCACATGCAACAAGAAGGATTACAACCTCGAATATGAGTTAAAGTTTCACCTAAAACTTTACTCTTTTCCCTGAGTACATTCAACAATTCTCCTTCCCTGCCATTAGATAAGTCACCTGGTATTACAATAGGGTACAAGTCATTCTCATTCAGATATACATATTTCAGATTATCAGGAAGAGATTTGAGTTTGACTTTCTGATCTGTTCTAACAGGTTTTTCTAATTCAACTTGTGAGTGATCTACACTAGCCATTTGGTGAATTCTGGATTGTTGATCATCCCTAATACCTACAGACTCAACTTTCGAGATCTTATCTTCTTTCCTAGAGTCAGTCCTATCCTTCAGTACATGAAACACTTTCTGATGCTCACCATATCTCACTATTATTTCTCCCTTTTCTACATCAATAAGGGCTCTAGAAGTAGCCAAGAAAGGTCTCCCCATAATAAGAGGAATTCTATGGTCTTCCTCCATATCCAAGACTATGAAATCTGCAGGGTAGATGAAGTCCCCAACCTTCACAAGTACATCTTCTATGATTCCCCTAGGGTACTTAATAGATCTATCCGCTAGTTGTAGGGTCACAGAGGTTGGTGTAAGTTCATTCCCAAGTCCTAACTTCCTAAACATGGATAGTGATATTAAATTAATACTTGCTCCTAAATCGCATAAGGACTTGTCAAATTGTATGTTACCTATTTTACAGGGAATCGAGAAGGTGCCTGGATCCTTGAGTTTAGGTGGGAGTTTATTCAACAACACAGCAGAGCATTCCTCATTCAAGTTCACAATTTTCCCCTCTAATAATTTTCTCTTGCTACCCAACAAATCTTTCAGGCATTTAGCAATTTTGGGCATACTAGTTAAAGCTTCAAGGAAAGGCATAATAATCTCAAGTTTCTTAAAAACATTCAAAAACTTTGCATATTGATCATCAAGCTTGTTTTTCTTAATAACTGAAGGAAAAGGAAGAGGTGGAGTCCAAGTTTCTGATTCAACATCGGACTCCCTTACCTTCTTACCTGAAGCGTGCCCCTCGATCTCTACTTCCTGTTTTTCCACTTCTAATACAGCTTGTGGTTCCTCATGCGTTTGGCCACTACTCAACATTATGGAATTGACACTCTCCCTAGGGTTCCTTTCTGTGTTTCTCGGGAGGCTTCCAGGAGCCCTCGAATTCATTGCATTGGCCAGTTGACTCATCTGGGTTTCCAACTTTTGGAACCGGGAATCATTGTTCCGGTTCACTGTCTTCTGCTCTTGCATAGCTGTCTTCTGCTCTTGCATAGCTGCCTTGTGCAGCTCACTATCCTCCTTCATCTGTGCCATCATAGTTAGCATCATCTGCTCTAGTTTGGAGAAAGACTCTTGTGGTGGTGCATTATGTGGCTGCTGATTCTGAGACCTTTGCTGATACTGCTGGTTTTGGGGCCTTTGTTGATAACCCTGTCCTTGAGGTCTCTGTTGATACCCAGAAGAACCCTGATTCTACCCTTGGGGTTTCCAGGCCATGTTCGGGTGGTCTTTCCATCCTTCATTGTAGGTAGAGGAGAACGGGTCATAATTTGGCTTCCTCTGGTTGCCCACAAAATTTGCAGTTTCTCCCTGAGGTTCTCCAATACCTTCAATGTAATCAATGAGATCTATATATGAAGGTACCTGCATGGCATCCAACTTTCTTGTCACACTCTGCACAATCTGGTCCACCACTTTGTCCATTGAGGATGACTCCACTGCATTGACCGTCCCCTTAGTTCCTGCACCTCTTATGCTGGACTGCCAGACTCTATTAGAAGCCATCAGGTTCAAGAGAGCTACATTGTTCTCTGGAGTCAATTGCACAAAAGAACCTCCAGCTGCTGAATCCAGCTGACCTTGACTGACTTTATTCAGACTCGAATAGAAAGTCTGTAGCTGCACCCATAGTGGTTGCCCATGATGTGGACACTGCCTCAGCAAATCAGAGAACCGTTCCCATGCATCCACCAATGTCTCATCACCTTGTTGGGCAAAGGTGTTAATGTCTGCTCTCAGCTTTATTGTCTTCGTAGGTGGGAAGAATTGGTTCATGAAAGAATCCACTAACTGGTCCCATGTTCTGATGCTCCCAGTGGGCATTTCACGTAGCCACTTACTTGCTTTATCCTTCAATGAGAAGGAAAAAGCCGAAGACGCACTGCATCACTTGACACTCCATTATACCTGAATGTGTCACACAGCTCGAGAAACGTTGTTAAGTGTTCCAACGGATCCTTGTGTGCATTCCCATGGAATGGGTCACCTCTCACCAGGTTGATAACTGATGTCTTGATCTCAAAGGTCGGGTTCGTGACTGGCGATGCGACAATGCTGCCTTCAATGCCTCGGAGTGATGGAGTTCCATACTCCATCAATGCCCTTTGCCTTGGTGGTTCTTCCGGAGCAAACAGTGGGTTAAAACCCGGAGGAACCCGATTTTGCTCCCTAATTGGGTTTTCATTCCTTGGCTGGATAGCTTCCCTTTGAATATCATCACGGTTATCTTCATTGTCTGAGTGATGACTCAAACCAGAATGATGACTTGAAGCGGAGTGATGACTCATAGCTTGCTTCCCTTGACGCTTCGCAATCCGAGCGTTTCTCTCGACCTCTGAAATATCTGAAGTCAACAAGCTCGGAGAGGGGTGAGACCGCAATTGCATACACAAAAGTAAATTAAATAAAATAAATAGAAAATGAAATATTCTTAATACGAATTATAAACGTATCAGAGTTGCCTTACTTGCTCCCCGGCAACGGCGCCATTAACTTGACACTCTGAGAATTAACTCTCAGAATGGCATGGCAAGCGTACCGATCGTCAAGTAGTATTCGGGGGTTAAGTCCGAGATATCGTACCCAAGGGAGCAAATAAGCAAGCACTTTAGTTAGTTAATCCGATGGTCAAGCTATTCCTATACTGGTGATTGGTTTGGTTTTGTAAAATGTAAATTCATGCAAGTAACGAGATTATGTGAATGATCCGAAAATAAGCACAAAGTCACAACAGGATTGTAAATCAGAGATAAAAGGCGATCTAGGACTTTAACGGGGTTCGAATGTGATGAATGATTTAACGGGATTCGGTATACATTTGCAACTAATATTATTCTAAGGGCAACGGGAATTCTCTCGATGTAGTCCTAACCATCTCTCGATCGTATTAGGACCCTAACATACTCGGTCCACCTAATTATCTCTAATCTAGGTGTAGAGCGGTATATAGCATTATATTCTATGAATTCCTCTAACTTTCGGGTTTTACTCCTATGGCTATTGCACTCGTGTCAGTCTAACCATATTCTGGCTTAGATTGAAACTCGAGCTATTTAATTCCTCTTTCCTCTTCCTAACCTCATTTCTCAATTGTTGGTTAACAAGATTAAATCATACATATACGTGATCAAGACAATGTAGCATTACGAACGGAATTAAATAAACGATATCCTAATACTAGTTTGGCGAATGTATACACGAATATGTTAACTCAAGTCATCACATCGTTCCCCTAGCCCTAGATCAATATAGGTTTAGTTCATAGCACAAGAATAAGAACAAAAGGAGATGAATAAATCACTGAAATTCATATTAAACGATGAAGAGTAATACAAATATAAGTTTGAATCCGATCTACACAAAACCTTTGATGTTCTAATCTCTTGCTTCCGATCCTCTCTCTGAATTCTCCAAGCTCCAAGGTGTGTTTTCCTCTTCAATTTCGTGATACTCAATATAATGACCTAATATCCCTTTTATATGTTGAGTTAAATCTGATAAAAAACGGGAAACGTGGCTGGAATTCGCGTTTCTGACGTCTGCACTATCGCATGCACGCCGTGCATTTCAGGGTGCATCTTAAGTTGCACCGGTTATTTGCACGGCGTGCAACGTTCTGGTGCAGATTTTTTTCTCTCTGCTCAGGGATGCACCACCAGGTTGCACGCCGTGCAACAAGTGGTGCACTGCTTCTTTGCACCCCGTGCAAAGAAATGGTGCGCCTTACTGACACTTCTGACCAGCTTCCAATTTTGGCTCCGTTTTGCTCCCGTTTCACCCCCTTTTGCTCCAATTGCTTGGAGAACTCTGAAATAAGATCAATTACACAAAGTGAGAGTAAAATGCATCATTTTATCTTAACTCGGGATTAAAAAGAACATAATTGTGGGCTAATGACATCTGAAATAGATGTATTTTATGTCCACATCACTACACAACATGATCGTTGAGGATGAGCGGAGGTCGTGGCCCATTGATCTGTTTGCAGATATTGGTGTCCCAGACCCAACCGTCCGTAGAGGACCACCACCAGCGGTGACCAGGGAAAGTATCATGGGCCATAGATCAAGGATTCGGGATCGGAATGTTCATCACCAACTCCACGATGATCTCATCGAACACATTTGGGCTAAATTTGGAGATGGCGGCCGCAATTAAATATTAATTATCAATGTTAATGTAATTTTTATTTGGTTTGAAATAAAAAAAGTTATTATGCAATTCATATATGGTTTTAATTAGAATTGTTACAAATATATGAGTTGTTTTTTTAATTATTGAAACTGTCCTGACACTACCATTGGAGGAACAGTGTCAAGAAGCAGTGTCAGGAAGGCAAATATCACTCCCCGACACTGCTCCTTGACACTGCGCAGTGTCTAATCATTGTAGATGCTCTAAGTAGATCAGGTAAAAAGCATGTCTTGAGCCCTTTTTTTTATCAGCAATGTTTTATTAAAGAACCAGATTTTCAAAATGAAAAACAAGGACAAGGGTTCCCCCTCATCACAACCACGAGAATGTCATGTAGACATCTCAAACCAGAATCTAACCCAGAAATGGGTACAAAAAGGGTTTTAGTACCCAAGTTTTACAAACCTGAAGCAAACAAAAGCCCCTTCGTTTCTTATCTTACCGGAGATCTCCTTAGTCTCATTTTCCTTTCGCTTCTTCCTCCTCACTAGCTTTATTCCTAACAAAATTTATCATGCTCTTCCCACATCAATTAGCTCATGCAAAACCAAACGCCCCACCCCTCTTAGAACCTCGAACCCCACTTCGAATTCCTGTCAACCACCACCACCACAAACACCCAACCCAACTCAATCGACTTCCCAAACCAACATGCAAGTGTCTCTTTATTGGGAGAATACCGAAACCCCCATCTCAACCCCCTCATCTTGGCATCAAGACCCAATCGACACTGGGCACATGCTCAGCAAATATAGAAGTGGTGCAAACAAAGATAGCAGAGGTCTCCATCGGGACCTTCCCAAAAGACGACTTCTATGAAGACGATGACACGGTGATTGAAGTCTCTGTGAATATGGTCCCCTCTATTGACGAATCCTGTTACCGATTTGTCCTCGCTGACAAACTTCTTCTGGATATACGAGTAAGGCCCTGATCTCCTTGTTCTGTTATTGTGAATGTTTGGAATGTGGAAGATCTGATGGTTCATTCACTAACATAAAAAAATAGTGGTGTTCTACTTCACCTATGAGGAGGAGATGGAAGTCCTTAGAGCTAGGGAGTCGCGATCCTTCTATGGAACGGTGTTGCTCCTAACGCCTCCATCACCACGAACTCAATCGAAAACCCTATGCTTCTGGTCTATCTGAATATCGATGAGAGCCTTTGAAATTCTAGTCGAGGCTAGGACCTCCGAGATGAGAGCGTTCATTATCTTAAATCCTGGGAGGGAGGTCGAGATCTGGAGAGCAAATGCCCCGATAGCCCCAAGTAAGCCGCGAGGCTGGGACAATTTCCTCTGTTCGGGTGGAGATGGATGCTACAAGCCCGCTCCGTCGTCACTTGATTCTACATATTGACGCAGATACAAGGCCCTTACCAGGTTGTTCCTTTAGGCCCTCATATAGTTGCAGATGTTGCTCTTGTTCCGACGACTCGGTAGGAAAAAGTGACTTTATTCAAACTGTTTTAGAAGGAGAAAGATGTCGACGAATAAGGGATCGTTGGAGAGTCTCCTCCATTCGATGGGGGGAGATGTTCTTGGTAGAGATCACAACTTAAGGACTAGGTGGATGTTGTAGACTCAACGTTTCACGATGTTTTCACAAAAAACGCTCATCTCCAGCAAGTGTTTTAGTTGGTTGGTGTTGATCAAGGTGACTCATACTCTAGTGTCGGTCAGCGTCACCAATCTCCTTATAGGCGCATAAAACCGTCAGGCGGGCTTCCACACTAAAAACATCTTGAGGGTTTGTTAAGAGGTTGATATCGACACAACCAGATTATTCATGAAAATGGCAAGTCCATGGGCAAGGGGTGGGAAACAGCGGCGGAGCTAGGTTTTTTGCTGAGGAGGGGCACCAAAAAATTTCAATAGTAACACACAACGTCAAAAAAAATTGAGGAGGGGCACCACTAAAAAATTATAAGGATTTAAGGGGTATTTATCAAAAAAATTCAAAAATTAGTAGCAAAATTTCAAAAAAAATATATATTTGAGGGGGGCCACGTGCCCCCCCTGGGCCCTACCTAGCTCTGCCACTGGTGGGAAACACCCCTACATAGCCTAATGAAAGTACCAATGACTTGTAGAAGGGTTGATACTCTTTATATATCGTTCCAAAGGTTGAACTGACACCACCTGATACGTTATGGCTTTCTTTGATCAAGTTGGATTTATCAAACCAGTCACTTTCAAGGCCCTCATACATATCCGATAGAGAACGACATATGCTAATCTTTAGGAAGAAGCACAGTTCAACAACACCAGACCAAATCACTCAGAACGGGCAAGGAAACCCTGCTTTTTGATCGACCAACATATATCGCTTGAGTGGTCGTCACTCAACTAGTAATGTTCCATTATTGGAAGATCTTAGTATCCCGATTGACACGCTCTAAGTTTATGATAACTTATGTTTTTGTATTCCAGGTTCTATTCAGTAACCTCTAAGCTACACGAAATAGTTTTATAGCCTCCGGACGGTTATTCACATATTAATATATTGGTTCTACACGTAAAAAAACAAGTGATAATTTTCAAGACATTTTTATTATTTTGAGACCGTGGATAATTTCGTCAATAATAAACTACTGAAATTAAATGTTTGTTTGTCTATATTAATATTGCGTAACTAAACCAAAGTATATGATCGTGACTATTTTCTTTTTTCAGGTTAAAATAGCCTTCCTTAGTCTTCATTTCATTGAAGTAATTACCAAACATAATTAGACTTATCAATTATTATTTTGAATCAATTACATTCGTCTACACAAATGTTTTTTTTTTATCAGGGAGAAAGAAATGCATTAAAAAGGAAGTGTGGGTCCTGGGTTAGAAACCACAACAACCAAACCAACGTCCAACAAAACGGCCTAAAGGCCGAAAGTACCAAAAGAAACAAACGAACAAACAAGACAAGAAAGCCACCCCGGTCCACCACAACAACTACACCAGACTAGTGAACAGTACCTCAGGAGACCGCTCGGGCAACCTAGGTCGGACTAGTGAACAGTACCATAGGAGACCGCACGGGTGAATCCTCTGGCCTCAAGAAGGCTAAGTGATTCGTGCCCCTCCACCCAAAATAGGCAGATCGGCCCCAAACTGCGACTCCGGAACAAGTACTCACCGGACCCTACCAAGGTAAAGCAACCCCAAAACAACTCCTGAACGAGCACTCACTAGACCTGATAAGAGAACGAGGAGGACCGGGGGAAAAGGTGCTGAGTTCCTCAAACATGACGCAACAAACAACAGTCCATCCTTAGGCGCTCCTAGTCAGCGCAGCACCCGGCGCCTCAACCCACTCGAGGAAGGTGAAAGAACGACATGCCGCTCCCAAACTGGAAAAGGATCCATGTTGAACCCTAGCAAGCAGAATGCTTGGTTCGATAGCAGCTGACCCTGAGAAGACACGGCGGTTGCGTTCCAACCAAATCTGCCAAAGACACAACAAACTGATACCACTCCACGCAGACCTCAGCCTACGCGAACCCAATAGAGAGATCCAGGACTCAAGAAACAGAACCGGCGACATCGGAAGCACGCCCACAACCCCCCACCAACCCAAAATCAGAGACCAGACCCTCCAAGTCCAAGAGCAAGTGACAAACAAGTGACTAGAGTCCTCCCCACCTGAACCACACAACCTGCACCCCCAACTAGCTAACGGTATCGGCACTCCCCTATCCACCAAGAAGGAGATAGTGGGAACCCCACCATGAGCAAACAACCAGGCAAATAAATGGATATTGGGAGGAACAGGGGCTGACCAGATCACAGAAGCCCAGGAAGTGACCTCCATATCCACCCAACCAGCAATCACCTGAAAAGCTCTGGCTGACGAAAACCCTTTCGAGTCCCAAGCCCAGACCAGCGTATCATGACGTTCGCGTACTAAACGAACACCAACCAAGCGGACCCTCAACTCCTCCAACTCCACAGCATCACGAACCCGAAGATCCCTATCAAACAGAAAAGCCCAGTCGCCATCCACATAAAACTCGGCAACTGACCCATGATGTCCTGCTACCAACCGGTAAAGCCGGGGAAAACGAGTCGCCATTGCTGTATCAAAAAGCCACGGGTCCTCCCAAAAACGAATCGTGGTGCCAGAACCAACCACCCAGCTCAGAGTACCGGGACCAAGCACCCTCGCAAACACAGGGTCCCGATCCAAACGAACTACATGTCGAATGAAAAAAGAGGACGACCTTGGGGGAACAGGAAGCGATCCCAAGTCCCACTCAGTCTCTCTCCACCCAAAACAAGCACAAATAACACGCCTCTAGAAGGCTGCCCCCTCAGTAGCAAAACGCCACCGCCATTTCAGGAGAAGACTGGTGTTTACCTCCGAAAGAGAACGAACACCTAGTCCTCCTGAGTCCTTAGGCCTGCACACCACCTCCCACGGAACTTTGGAAAGACACCTCCTTTCACGCCCTGAACACCAAAGGAACCTCCTATGATACCTCTCTAGCAGTCGAACCACCTTATTGGGGGCTCGAAACAAGGACATGAAAAAGATCGGCAAGCTAGCCAGGGTCGCCCTAATTAGCGTGTGGCGCCCTCCCAAAGAGAGAAAGCGAGTCCGCCACACCGCCAGCCTCTCTCTGAACCTATCTACCACTGGGTCCCAAAACGAAGCGAGACGAGGATTGCCTCCCAGAGGGAACCCAAGATAAGTGAAAGGGAAAGAGCCCAAAGAACACCGCAAGGCCTCCGCAAGATCCGTGCACACCCTATCATCAACAGAAAGAGCAACCAGAGACGACTTGGTGAAGTTGATCCTCAGACCAGACACCAACTCAAAGGATTGGAGAACAAACCTAACAGCTCGAAACTGATCCACCCCTGCCTCAAGGAACAATAAAGTGTCATCCGCAAACTGCAGGTGAGAAACGCTGATGGTTGGGCCAACCCTAATGCCACCGTACAAACCCTGCCTGATACCAAGCTCAAATAACTGGTGAAAACCCTCAGCAGCTATCAGAAAAAGGTAAGGCGACATCGGACACCCCTGCCTGACTCCCTGTAAGACCTTAAACTGCTCGGATGGAGACCCGTTAATCAGCACAGAAGAGAAACCCCGGAGACACGAGGAGATCCAAAAAATCCACTTCCCACCAAAACCCATACTCCGAAGAACATGAAGCAAGTAAGACCAATCGACCTTATCGAACGCCTTCTAAAAATCCAACTTCACCAAAGCTGCTGGCTGGTGACAACGTCGCACATAACCAAGAACCTCCATAGCAACAAGGACACTGTCCGACAACTGCCTCCCCTGCACACAAGCGGACTGAGTAGAGCTGATAAGGTCTCATATCACCATCTTCAACCGCCTTGACAAGATCTTAGCTAAGATCTTGTACGAGGCTGTCGTAAGACTAATAGGACGAAACTCTGAGAAGGAGCGAGGAGACGGGACCTTCGGAATGAGAACAATAAAGCTCGAGTTCACCCCCCTGCTAAGCTGAAACGAGGCATGAAAGAAATGAAGAAAGCTCAAAAAATCAGCCCGAATGATTGGCCAAGCCACTCGAAAGAAGACCAGATTGAAACCATCTGGCCCAGGGGCCTTGTCCCCAGAACAAGCAGACAAGGCCTCCAACACCTCAGCCTCAGTAAACGGAGCCTCCAACATACAAGAGTCCTCAGCGCTTAACCTGGAAAACGGCAGCGCAGGTAAGGTATGACGGGTAGACTGGTCAGAGAAGAAACGAGCCCCAAAGTGAGCGACAGCCTGGGCCTTGACCCCTGCAGGGTCTGAAAACTCAGTACCGTTCTCAATCACCGAGAAAATATGATTCCGAGCACCATGGGACTGAGCAACCCTATGAAAGTAGGCTGAATTACGGTCCCCATCCTTACCCCACTTGACTCTGGCCTTCTGCTTCCACAAACTAGATCTCTGTCCTGCCTTGGCGGCTAACTGGGAGGTGCAAAAGGCTCTCTCGGTCAGCTCAACCTCCGATAAAGGCCTAGTGTCAACCAGGGCATCAAAAGCATCAATACGCACCTCCAACTCTGATATACAAGTGTCTAAATGCCCAAAAACCGACCGATTCCATTCTCGCAGATCATTCCTCAAGGTTCGCAACTTGGTCCACCAAATGAACTCCGGATCTCCATGAACCACATAAGAGGACCAGCGTTCACTCACAAAAAGGAGAAACTCATCATGCTCAACCCAAGCATCAATAAAACGAAAAGGCCTAGGACCCCAGTCGACTCTCTCAGCAGACAACAAGATCGGACAATGATCAGAGAGGGAACGGGTGAGTCCCTTTTGGACCGGTCCAGAAAACATGCAAAGTAACTCAGGAGACAGAAGAAACCTATCAATACGACTGCACCTAGAAGCAGGACTGAACCAGGTAAACCGCCTATTGGCAAGAGGGAGATCGAGTAACCCTGTTGCCGAAATAAAGTCGCAAAACTCAGAGCTGTCACCATGCAAAATCCCCCCAGAAGAGATCTCCCCCTGAGAACAAACCGTGTTGAAGTCCCCGGCGACAAGCAACACAGGCCCAACACTATCAACAAGAGAATGGAGAGACGTCCAGAGGTCTCTTCTCGCCCCAACAGAGGTAGGGGCATACACGTTCAGGACTGTCAAGGGAGTTCCCGTAGGCAAATGAACTCCAGACCAGACTAGAACGCCAGGTAAAGGAAACACCTGACTCACCTGATACACTCTGCTACTCCAGATGGAAAGAAGACCCCCAGACAAACCAGCAGATGGAATAAAGCAATGGGTGAAATCAGCTCCCAAACCACACGAACGAGCAATACTAAGGCTAATATCCGTCAACTTCGTCTCCTGAATCATAACAAAGTCAGCCCGATGAGCTCGGACAAGAGAGGCCAATAGACTCCTCTTCGAAGAGGAGCCTAACCCTCGAGCATTCCAAGAGAGGAAAATCATGGAGTCACCGAGGGGTTAGCAACCCCGCTACTATAAGTATGGCTAAGCACCGCCTCGACCTTCCTAAAACCCTCCTCAGCTGAACCCTTATAGAAGACCCCCATGCTCTTAGCGAACCTCGCCACTGTGTGGGTGATGCTCTCGCCCGTACGTCCATCAACAAGATCCGACTGAAACTCCGAAAAAACCAATGGGCGAGTACAAGCCAGGGGCGCAACCTCCTCCCCAGAAGAAGACCCCAAACCACCCTCACCACCACCCTCAAACACAGAATCTGTAGGGCCATCAAACAAAACTAAAGCAGCCTCCAAACCAACCTCCCCAGCCCCCTGCTCCCGATCCAACACAGACTCGGAGTTTCGAGTGGTGTCACCAGCGTCCGAGAAACACTGCTCCTGACTACCCCCAGTATCATCACCAACTGGTTGAGCCTCAAAAGGAACAACAGCCTGGGACGTGGTACCTGCTGCGGATCTAATTGGTAACCGCAAGGAACGCGGCATGGTCGTGAAATCATGAATGATCGGATCGATACCAGACCCCAACGAAGCAGCCGGAGGGTGTCTGGGGGTAGGGCACGGAGGGATACTATCAACATGCGCCCTCTTCACTACCACCTCCGTAGAATAATCGTCCCACCAAACCGGCACCGACACACTATGAAAGGAGACCTCCGAAGTATGAATAAGAGCTAGGGCCCTGGACATCTGGCCCGAGACCAAAGAAGTCGGATGAACAGCAATCAGATGACCAACCCTCTCCACAACACGGACCATACTATCCCTACACCACCTGTAGGGGGGTAAACCATAGAGGTCAACCCACACCAAGCGCCCCCCGGATAAGACCCTATCCAAGCAGCTAGAAAAGGAGAAGAACCAAGGCCGCAGGCTGGCCCAGTCATCCTGGGACAAGATCTCCCAGATCGAATGATCGGCACAACTAAGAAGAAACGAACGCGAACCCAGATCGAAAAGCTCTATGCCAGTTATCCCTGATCTCCCCATAGCAGCTACTATGGAGGAGGAAGAGGACGAGGTCGCCGCTACCACCAACACTCTAAGATCGGTCCGTCCAACCAAGGAGGGGTTAGCCGCGGGAAGACAAACTACCTCAACGCAAGCGGAAGGCGCGTGTTGCTCAACCCCATCGCCCCCTTCCCCAAGACTAGTCCCGGGTGGGTTATTCACAAAAGAGGGAGCGATATTCCTAGCAGAAGTCTGCTCTTCCGGAACAAGGTTACCCTCGGTACTGGGCTTAGCGCCAACAGGAACCACTGGAGGTTCTGACCTACTCGGCTGAGAGGAAGCCAAAGACCCAGCGCGTCTACCCAATTCCACAACTAAAGTTTGCGAACCCCACAACGACCCATTCAAAGAAGTCACAGCTTTAAGCAAATCAGAATACAACGCAAAGTAAATAAAAGCAAAAGGCCTACCTCGTGAAGAGAAACGGGGAGAGAAACCAATCCCACGGAGTCGCCCAAACTGACTAAACAGGCTCCAAAGCTGCTCTTTTGAAGTCGAATTGGGAAAATTAGCAACAAAAGCCGGAAACCCCCGATCCTGACTAATGGCATCCACTTTACGAACCTTCGCCTTCTTCGACCTTCTGCTCTGGACCACAGTCCAACCATCCTCCTCAACCCTCGGAACCACCTCACTCGCTTCAAGCACGGGGGCAGGTTCGGAGTGAACGCTGCCTTGCTTAAGAGCTCGATCATTGGTGCCCTCGCTGATCGGAAATGGGCCATGGTTAACAACGAAACCCCGATGCCCCACTCCGACTCGCTCATCGGGTTTGAAGACACCCAACTCCGACCGCTTCCCGCCTTTCTTCTTCGCCGACACCGGCCCAACCACCACCACTCTCGGTCCATCATCAGCACACAAGGACACGGTGGTGCCTCCCGGCGACAACCGACGCCGAACCCGTGACGGTCCGGAGCGGGCAGCTCCGGCCATGCTCGCCCGAGCAGCTTCGCCCACACCCTGTGGCAGCACCGGAGCACCCTCAAGAACCCCGCCCACGCCCTGAAACTGTGCCGGAGCAACCCCACGAACCACTGCACTGAGGAACGTCGCCGGCTCCGTGCTCCTCTTGCCCTGGCTCACGTCCGGCAGGCCAGCAACACCACCACGCACAGACGGCCGAGAACGAGACCTGCTGCGCGATGCCGTCCTCGTAACACCACGGGAGGAGCTCCGATCCCACGTATCGGAATCGCCGGCCTCGGAGCTGTCACCCCATCGCCGGGGATCACGGGCCTTTCTGCCAGAAACCGGCGCCGCCGCAACCAGGTCACCGGGGCCGAGTTGCCCCAATCCCATCGTTACTGCACCACGAACCAGCAGCCCTCCTTCAGCACCCTGCTTCTCCACACCTGCCCAAACTCCCTTCATCTTCCGGTCAATCACGCCGGCCGGCAAGGAACCTCCCGGAACAGATGAAACCGCCCGATCGGAGTCACAGCCGCCGTTCGAACCCAGTGTCTTCCGCTCCCTGCCAACCCAACGAAGCCGGCCATACCCCTACACACCACCAGACGCTGATCAGAGAAGACCCGAGTCCATGATCCTCAGAAAACTGCCGCCGCCGCACGCATAGAACCCTAGGACGCTGTAACTTGCGTTGAGAGAGAAGTCAACGCAAGTCAACGCTATAATCAAATTGAGAAAAAAATCATAGTATTGGTCGGTTCCAAAAGTACACGAAACACGTTCGTTTTAGTTTATAGGTTACAAAAACAAGAAATATGAAGGATCAAATCTAAATCTTTTTTTGTTCCTTGACTTTATTTTGCATCTAAAGTAGTTTTTTTTTGTGTTTTCTCCATCGTCATTTACTTTAAGAAATAGCTTTACAAATTTAAGATGAACGATTAGTTTTTGTATATATTAGTAATATTATTATTTTTAACAAATAATATCCGTCACGTTCTTGTCACCTGCAAAATTGGTGAAAACAAATAGAAAATTTGCTTTTTTGAAAAACGTTAATGTCACACAACCATGGAAACCTAGATCATTAAAAAGTTTCCACAAAACGATTTTAATTTAAATTTGTTTTACCGATCAAAATAAAAAGACCATCGGATTCGGAGCCTTTGCCAATAACAACGTGGGGATTCAGTAGTACTGCCGACAGTAGCTGTAGTGTCATTCCATAGTACAATGAAAATAACAAATAGAAAAAGAAGAAGACAAAGAAGTGGAACCCAAGAGTTGAAAGACTCGATGTCCATGTATACCATCACGTATTATATTCATCCATTAATCTTTTATTTGATTAATCAACAGAGTATTTATAATATTCATAGTAAAATATGTTTTTTTAAACTGTTATAGTAACATTGAGATTTCAATTAGCTCAAAAAATAACTATCCAAGCTTGAATTCGATTCAACCCCTTTCGGATAGCTTTTTCGCATAAAAGTCCGGTTAAAAGTTATTTTGATTTTATTGAGTAAATTATGAAATAAGACGGTTCCTGTGTTTGACTTGTTTACTAAATGAGTACAATTTTGAACTCGATCTGACTCGTTAAGACTTGACTCATTTACTTATAAGTGTTTTGTCATCTTTTGAAGACGTCATTAGTATCATCAATTATAAGTGTTTTGTCATCTTTTGAAGACGTCTTTTTATTCATTAAACCTATTGATATTGAAATTGTAATGTTGTTTGATGTATTAGTTTTTTTTATCTCGTTCTTTCTTATTTTTTTGAATCCAACAAGTTGTCATGTTTCTAGTGCGTTTTAGACTCGTTTGTTAGATTTCAAATTCGATACCAGGAAGATTTAATCTTTCTTTCTCAAAATATATCTTATCTTCCCCTAACACATTATCGACTACCTTGTCAAATTTATATTCGAGAAATCTTGTCATCAACATATCATGTGTCGCGGGGTTTAAGCTCTTTAACGACTTATGTGGATTCAAATCAAACCTAAACTTTCTTTGAGTCCCATTTTACTATAACGGTATGGAGATATAGAAACATGTATTGCATATCCAAAACCTTTAACACCTGCTATTGTCCATGAAACTCGAAGCTTGAGTTGGTTCCTTTTTTTTTGTATGCGTATGAGCTTCAAAATATTCGAATCTACATGTATTCAATCAAAGGTTGGGATGTCAATTCCTTTGTGTTGTCTATAGTACTATTCCTTTTAATAATTGATGTGAAGATCATGCTATCAATAGACTTATTGAGTAAAAGTCTTATTACAAACGCAACGTAGTGATTGAATAAGAAAAACACACGAGACAAACATGTCAATGCATTTGATAGGGTGACAACTCACAAGACAACATATATCTTCTTGAGTCCGTTTTCAAAATGTCGGACACTCAATCACAGTTTTTTTTATTGGAGATAACATTGTTATCTATTTTCTTTGAATACAAGATAATAATATGGATGATAAAATGTTATTCATTACAAGATGTTTAATGTCAATCTCTCCGATTTTCAGCATCATTATAAAACTCGGATGATCTAAAATATCATGTCGTAATTTGTTGAGTGTGTTGATTTTTGTCCATCGCTACAAGGTTTATTGCAACAAAATCCAGATATATATGATTGGAGGTTTACTATTTTTTTTTAGCATATGGGGAATATTATTCAATAAAAGCGACAAACGAACACAAGACCGAAAAGATAACAACATAAGGATTTTTTGTGTGTGTTGTTTTTGTTGTTGGTTTCCTTGTGTTTGTTGTATTGTTTTGCTCCGCATTTTTTATCTGTGTTTTGGGGGGATTATGTCCTCGTTAATGGCATGGAACTATCGGGGCCTAGGGGCTGATCCGCTAGCAGCTCTGGGACCCTGTTAACCGGATCAAGTCTGACTTGTTATTCCTAACTGAGACCTACCACTTAGAGTCTCGGCATTCCCCGTCCAGGCTAGCATTACTTCATCGCAACTTAGGGTTTCACGGGGGAACTAGACTGTCGGCCGAGGGGAGAAAAAGAGGCATCATGCTCTTGTGGTCGGATCGTTGCCGGGTTGATGTGATCACAACTGCACAAATCCATATTGATGTGTGTGTCTTATTTTGTCATGAACCTTTGTTTCGTTTTACAGGAATTTATGGGGAACCGATGCGAGAACACCGGGACCGTACATGGGAGTTACTATGTAGACTTGGTCATGGGACTCATACTTTGTATTATGTTCTCATGGGAGATTCCAACGGCATACTCCATCCAGAGGATAAACGAGGAGGCTGACCATACCTTATGCACCTTATTTAGAGCTTCTGTCATGCTTTGACGGATATTGGAGTCGAAGACTTGCCTTTGGAAAGCTACCAATTCATCTGGACAAAGGGAAAGGACCTAAGATCACGGCTGGAGGTCAGATTAGACCGAGGGCTCATGTATCCATCTTTTCGGGATTGTTTTACTCAAGCTCGGCTCCGTAATATTGGGTACACTACATCTGACCGTATGTCGATAATGCTCACACTAACTTAGGAGAAGAGAGGTCTTATGGAGAGACAATTTTGCTTCGAGAATGGGTGGGTTGAGGACCCGCATCGTAGAAAGCTTATACAACAGGAATGGGCTCAACCGAGGGGTCATCACATCAAGACCGATGTAATGGAGATTGGTCGGTCATTGTATATTTGGGGTCAGACGGTCTATAAAGAGACGATCAATACAATCCGTAGATGCCAACGTATTCTGATAGAGCTAAATGACTGACGAGATAGGTTGGGTATCTAGTTGAGATTGGCCATCCAAAAATAGTACGCACGGGCCTTATCTAGACAAGAGAGTTTCTGGAAGCAGAGGGCAAATCAACACTGGTTAGCAGATGGGGACAGTAACATCAAGTTTTTCTATGTTACGCAGACCAAGAGGCAAAAACAAAAGAGTGTTTGGACATTAGAGACCGATGATGGTACGAAAGTGACACGGAATACAGGCGTGCAGGCTATACGTGTCCACTATTTTGAGCAGATTTTCATAGCAGGGCCAGAATGGACGCGAGAGATACCCATTGTCATCCCTCAACTAATTATAGTGGATCAGAATATATAGTTAGGCATGAAGGTATTGGTTGAGGAGGTTCGAACGACGGTTTTCCAAATGGGGACTAATAAGGCTCTAGTACCGGATGGCCTTAATCCCTTGTTTTATCAACATTGTTGGCTGGTTCTCAATAAGGAGGTATAAGATTTTGGTCGGGAGGCATTGGCAATAGCAACAATCAATCATGAAGTCAATCAAACGACACCGGTTCTCATTCCCAAGAACCAGAGCCAGAATAGGATTGTGGATCTCGACCCATAGCGTTGTGTAACGTAATCTTCAAGATACTCTCAAAGGTCATTACAAACAGACTAAAACCACTCATTGACCCCATTATTTCAGTAAATCATGGTACCTCTGTGCCGACAGGGCTATATAGGACAATGTACAACCATTGCTTTTCCCAATACAACATTTTTGGCCGAATCGATTTCCTATAAAAGGCAAACCCTCCTCATCTAAAAAGGCAAAATCAAGTTCTTCCAAATTAGTCCGGCATAAAGTGATGGATTTCGAGAGCGAAAGTGGTGTTTCACATGATGATATGGGTACACCACCATCACTATACATGAGCGAACGAGAACAACGCCGTCGTGGTAGGTTTGAGCGCACATGAGCAAAATTTATGAAGTACCACCTGTTGTGGACCAAACAATACGCTCAAGCAGGTTCTCTTGACACATCCGACTGGACCCCGCTCGAGAAGGCCAACCACAAGGCTCTTATGTTCGATATGCTTAGTTATGAACCACAACTATCATGTTCAATGTCCTTATTTTGTATCATTGTACTCGGTTTCGAACATGTTCTATTTCATTTTGTACTCCCCGCAATGTTCAAAATAAGTGCAACCTTTTAATTTTGTCTTGTGTGACTGATTCATCACTTGATTGCATGCAGCGAACATGCCATCATAATTGCTTTGACCGATTCTTCACGTTTAAAATTTGGACCGATTCTATCCCCTTTGGATGTCAAACCCTACAATTATGTCTCCCTTATTCGAACAATTCCCAAATAGACAATCAGCATCAACTCTTCCTCTTCAATTTTTTTTTGTCCAAAAAAGAATCGTCATCTCCACATATTTTCTCTAAGACCAAATTGATGACGCCTACTTGGTCAAACGTGGAGGAGAGGCGACTCGTCGTTGAGGGGATGATTCACGACAGTGCCCCTAGAGAGTATTGGCACGATCTATACGAGGACTGGAAATTCATAGCCATGGAACCATATTCTCGGTCCGAGAAGCAGCTGAAGGATCACTGGCAAAAGACCAATGTCCAGGTGAAGCGATTCGAGTTAGTGTTCTTGCAAGCCCGACATTAGCTCGGTCCAACCGCCACCGATGCCGAGGTGCTCCTCGAGGACAACCGGACGTATGCCCGTAATGTCGTTCTCCCCTTCAACAAGCATGACTGGTGAGTGAGTGTTCGACAGTGTCCGGAATGGAGCCTGATGAACAGGTTCCTCAACCTCTAGTTCTCATCCGCTCGAGTTGCTTGATGGTGTTTTTTGTTGGTTCTATGGTTATGACTATTCTCAATATTGCGTTGTACTTCAATTTTCTCGTTTCCGGAATTAATAATATCATTCCCGATATAAACGCTTATTTTCTTTAATTTTAGCTTAGACTTTGAATAGACGAATCAGACATATTCCCACTGTGAGGCCTTTGGATGAGACCAACAAATTGGATCCATTCTATCCACTTTTTTTCTAAATTTTAATATAATTAAAACGATTCGGTCTAATCCTACCATACAAGACGTGGAAGGTCTACCACGGAAACACTGCAACTTATTCGAAAAAGTATAAATAGTGTGAAACATGAACCAGGCAAGCCCATTACGTACATATGGGCTCATGAAGGCCCACTAACGGTATGTTTTCCAGACGTGTATTTGGGCTCAGGAAGGCTCATCGATTCTACAGTATCAGACTTTGACTCATATCCATTTTCTAAAATTTTGTAGTTCAACTGCAAGAGGTAGTAGTTCTAGAGAGTTCCAAAGAAGCACAAAACTAACGGCCAATGCTGAGATCTAACGGCTTATATTCACTCTCTGATCCAAGAGAAAATCTGGGCCGTGTGTTTCTCTCGGCTGCTTATAAGTTATATATAGGCTCAAACCTAAACTCTAACTTCAGCTCCACAGACAATTACAAAGACACGAGCGCAAGCGTCACTGCTCCTTATCCTAAACCCGCTCTAAACCCTATCGCCTCTGCTCAGGTAAGCTCTCCAATTCCAGCTTACTTACTGTTTGTTTCCCTGGAAAATCCGCTTGCAGTGATAGCTACTTCTCATTCGAGGAATTGGAAATGGATTTGTCTTCTGATTTGGGTTTGCCTTGAATCGAACTTTTGTTTTCGATTTTGATATGGGTCGTGCTGTGTTACTCTCTGGATTGTGTTTTTGATAGAAAGCTAGCTTATTGATTTGATTGTGTTTTTGTTTGTCTTTCTGGGCATTTTGGGTCGGGGATTTAATCGTCAAGGAGTAATTGTATCTGATGTTTTCAGCAAGACTTTAGAGGGTAACCAGATTGCTCCTGAATATGTTGATTTATTGCTAGACTATAAGGTTTTTGGATGGTTTTTGTGGACACCAAGTGATTTGGATAAGATATGCATTTTGAATTCACACTCTTATCTTGATATATATTTTAATGTTGAATCATTACTCTATTGCAAGTTTTGGTTTTTCACAAATTTGATGGTCATTATATGCCTGGAAGCAATTTGGGTGTAGTTCAAGCTCATTGAATTGTGACACCGTATAAAGAACCATTCACACCCCTGTCATGGCAGTGGTTGTTGTGTAGCTTCTCCTAGTCATGATTGAGTCATGTCACCTATATTGAGGTTCTGAATTGAGGATATGTTCTTGTACTTGCATAATTTAAATGATGTTTATATGTTGTGAGAATCAAACATAATGTTCTGTTTTTTAAGTGGTAGTTGGGTGATTCTGCTGGGACTCTCTCTGACATTTGTAATTGTTGCACTGAGACCACCTAACATTCTCTTATCAGTTTTGAAGGTAAAAATGGCATCTTTCACTGCAATGTCATCAGTTGGCTCTTTGGTTGCTCCCAGCAGTTCCTTAGATAAGAAGCTTGGGGCTTCTTCAAATAAGTTGTCATCTTTTGCTTCCACGCCCTCAATCTCATTTGGCAGGAGACAGAATGTGATTATGAGGAAAACGCGTACACCTAAGATCAGCGCAGCAAAGGATTTGTATTTCAACAAAGATGGGTCAGCTATCAAGAAGCTCCAAGTGAGTTTTAGGATTAAGATTTGCTGATAATTTTTCTGCATTTTATTTAGCTCTTATTGCAATGGCTTCTCATTAAAAAATGTACCTAACCTCCTCTTTCATTGCAGATTGGTGTGAACAAGCTCGCAGATCTAGTCGGGGTCACTCTTGGCCCCAAGGGCAGGAATGTAGTTCTGGAGAGCAAGTATGGCTCACCTAAAATTGTTAATGATGGTGTGACTGTGGCCAAAGAGGTAAGGTTGCTTATATCAGTCATAGCTCATTTTTTTACCACAAAAGTGGTTGTTGATTTTGATGATATTTTGTACTTGGTAACTGAAATGTATCATTTAAATTTATTGGGTCTGTGGAACCATGTTATGTAGGCATTTCCCTTGGATTCCATTAGTTACAAAATTATATGCTCATAAATTTAAGCAACTGGTTAATCCATACAAGGTTTGATGTACCTATGTTTTTGTATGTATCATATTTTTAGTCTCTGACTTGAATTGTTTCACATTTATCCTAGGTTGAATTGGAAGATCCAGTTGAGAACATCGGTGCCAAGTTGGTGAGGCAGGCGGCTGCTAAGACTAATGACCTGGCTGGTGATGGAACAACAACTTCTGTTGTTCTCGCTCAAGGTCTTATAACTGAAGGTGTCAAGGTGTGTGTTCGTTCGTTCTAGTGGTTCTACTCTTCTGTGTAATTGATCACCATGCAACATTCTACATGATTGAATGGGTTAAATGGTTTAGGTGGTGGCAGCTGGGGCAAACCCCGTTCTTATCACACGGGGCATAGAGAAGACGGTGAAAGCTTTAGTAGCTGAGCTTAAATTGATGTCGAAAGAGGTAAGAGGAAATTATCTTCGTCACATTTAATCGATTTTGGGATTAATATGTGGTAATGATGATAGAACATTCCACCATGGATTTGACTAGAGTTGAATGGAACAACAGGTTGAAGATAGTGAACTAGCGGATGTTGCAGCTGTTAGTGCAGGAAATAACCATGAAGTTGGATCCATGATAGCTGAAGCCATGAGTAAAGTTGGTCGGAAGGGGGTGGTGACCCTTGAGGAGGGAAAAAGTGCTGAAAATAATCTTTATGTTGTTGAAGGGATGCAATTTGATCGTGGGTATATCTCACCTTACTTTGTCACTGACAGTGAAAAGATGTCCGTTGAATTTGATAACTGCAAGGTACAATATGCATTATATTGGTTGATCATTGCAACTTGCTCCATGCCATCGTACGTGTTCTAATCAGTGATCTTAATTTATGCAGGTTCTTCTCGTTGATAAGAAGATAACAAATGCAAGGGATCTTATCAGTGTTCTGGAAGATGCCATCAAAGGAGGATACCCTATTGTGCTCATTGCTGAAGACATTGAGCAAGAAGCCTTAGCAACTCTAGTTGTGAATAAGCTCAGAGGAGCCTTAAAGATTGCGGCACTTAAAGCTCCTGGTTTTGGCGAACGCAAGAGTCAATACCTTGATGATATTGCAATTCTAACTGGAGGTAAAAATACGTTATAATTTCCTTTATTGGCTCTGTCTTCCACAGATGCACCGTGCTATGCTATCATTCATTTTTTGTGTGGATGTTTTTTTCCATTGATGTTGAGAGATTGTTTTCAATTGATGAGCAGGAACTGTAATCAGAGAAGAGGTGGGACTCAGTCTAGACAAAGCTGATAAGGAGGTCCTCGGCCATGCTTCCAAGATAGTGCTTACCAAGGACTCGACCACAATTATCGGTGATGGAAGTACTCAGGAAGCAGTAAACAAGAGAGTTGCACAGATTAAAAACCTTATTGAGGTCTGAACATCTATCTCTCCATGTACATAGGTTACTATGCATTGTTTTACGAATTTGGGGACTAAGTTATTATTTTATTATAATTTTATACAGAATGCTGAGCAAGACTATGAAAGAGAGAAATTAAACGAAAGGATTGCAAAGCTGTCAGGTGGTGTTGCAGTGATACAGGTATAAATTTTCCTCAAGTTCTTTATATTTGTGGTATTTAGGAAAATGTGCCTTATGTATCTTGTTTTCTGGTTTCATTTCAAAGGTTGGAGCTCAAACCGAGACAGAACTAAAGGAAAAGAAGCTGAGAGTTGAAGATGCCCTTAATGCAACTAAGGTCATATATTCATACTATTTCTTTATTACTCGCTTGTGAAGAGACTACACAAGACAACCAATGCACTAGAGACTTAGCAACTTGAATGATTTTCAGGCAGCTGTTGAAGAGGGTATTGTCGTTGGCGGTGGGTGTGCTTTGATCAGACTAGCATCAAAGGTAGATGCTATCAAACAAACCCTTAATAATGACGAAGAAAAGGTACTATTTTGTTGTTCATTAAGCTTGACTTTTTGGTGATTCAGTTAATTGTTGGTTTGGTATCATTACTTGTGAATAATGGTCTTTTGGGTTGTATTATCTGCTGCAGGTTGGAGCTGAAATCGTTAAAAGATCTCTGAGCTATCCTTTGAAGTTAATTGCAAAGAATGCCGGAGTCAATGGGAGCGTGGTCAGCGAGAAGGTAATATCATCATGTCATATGCTGCAATCCGTCTTGATAATATATAATATATGCTGCTTCTGATTTAAAATTGTGGGTATTTGTTTGTTTCAGGTTCTCTCAAATGACAACCCAAAATTTGGATACAATGCTGCAACTGGAAAGTATGAGGATTTAATGGCTGCTGGGATTATAGACCCAACCAAGGTCAATCTCAACATCAAGTAGAAGTCACTTTTTTACGTGGTTATAGAAATTATTTATCATTTCTGTTTATCTTAATCCAGGTGGTGAGATGTTGCCTTGAGCATGCCGCCTCAGTTGCCAAAACTTTCTTGATGTCAGATTGTGTTGTAGTTGAGATCAAGGAGCCGGAACAACCCATGGCTGCCGGCAACCCAATGGATAACTCGGGTATTTAGTTGTTGATTACTGCAATGTCTCATTATCCTCCTCTCCAAATTCTTCCATGTAATTTTCTGGCTTCTTCTTCCACAGGCTATGGCTACTAATCCTCTCACGGTCAAGTTGTGGAGTGGGTTCTGAATAATGAGGCAAGTTGAGGAGATCACACTAGCAAGGAAGATGGTTATGGAGTATGGTTTTGTAAATTTAGTTGTTGGTGCTGGTAGGAAATAGCTTGAGGGGAGAGGGTAGGGCATTTGGTAATGGGAACTCATCATTTCTTTGAACTTGTAACCCAGTCATAATGATAATGTATCTGGATCTTGGTGTAGGACAAATAAAATTTATTGGTGGATGGTTTTGCCTTTGCATTTTTTACCCTATTATGGTTTTACCATCTTCTTTCATCCTTCCAAAGTTGGCATAAACTGAACATGCTCATGTTTCTTCTCTAGTCCTCATAGGAGAGGCTCCTACTCCTAGTTTAATACAATTTAGGTGAGCAACATGTATGATAAGTATACCTTGGTTCTTCCAAACTCTAGATACACAAATTAGTACAGGAGACATGCAAAGTGGTGAGAAAAACATAGTTTACAAGCTCAACATTTTTTAGAGGATTCAATCTGTTTTTTTTTGAACATAAAGATTCATCAATAGTTAACAAATCTTACATATCGAACAACACAACCAGACCAACATAAGCGTTGCATCCACTAGTCGTTCTTGGAAACCCGAAAGACAACTAGCGAGATGAATAGCTCTAGACAAAGGCGACGCAGCGCCTAAATAAACAACGACTACCAAGTCGGCCTTTCTTATCGACTCTCCGGAGAGATACGTCAAAAGAAAAGTCCGACTGGACATGCCACCAGAGGCAGCAGCCACACCTACCGGAGATACGAGATTCCGGTTGGGGGAACACCAAAAAGCAAACAACATAACCAAAATAAATAACAAAACCAACAAGCAAAAACTAATCACGGTCGGCCTCCGAAATCTGGAGCGAGGAGGGCGGCGGCGTCGGGTACAAATCTGATCCGCTTGGGGCTGGTGCACGGATCTGGTCGGATAAACACGATAATATGCAGGAGCACGCCTAAACGGCTCAGATTGCGGTGTTTCGACGGAATGTGGGCTCAGATATGACCGTCTGACCTGAGAGGGGGCGTGGCGGGGGGCTCGGCCGGAAAAGTTGTTGTGTCGGGACAAAAAACCGGAAAATAGCGCTGCTAACCGATCGTCGTCGGGGAAAAAAGCCTGAGGAAAGGAATAGGGCGGGAGGCCAAAGGGGTGAAGAGGGAAGAGTAGATCTGGCCGGGGGACTCGCCGGAACAGTGAGCCGGTGGGTGGGTCTCAAGGGAGGGGTACTGGGTGGCAGAAAAAACGGGGGCAGTGGTAGAAAACGGGGGGCGGTGTGGGTGGCAGAAAGGGCCGACGAAGGTCAGGGCAGGGGCAGAAAAATCGAGGGACGGTGTGGGTGGGGCGGATCTGGCCAGTAAGGCGTAGATCTGACCGGAAAAGGGGTGAGGATGGCAGGCTATGCCGGAAGTGGGTGGTCGGAGGTGTGAAAGGGGGTGGATCAACATGAACATATACATACAAACGGTTAGACAATACATTCTAGACTAGTTGGATAGACGGACAGCCAATACATTCTAAACTAAACTAGTTGTATAAATTCCATGAGGCGCAATACACTTTACAACAACAAATGCACATAAATGCAATTATCTGTCAAGACTCGAGTCTTAACTCAAGACTTCTCACATGAAGTCTTGAGCCTTGACCGCTGAGATGTTCCCTTAAAAACACAAAGCTCGTCGTATTGGTTACTTAGTTCAATACCCATTAATATTTTATTGTACTATTTGAGATGAAAATAATACAAACCACATGATTTAGAGATATGCTAAAATGATAAAAAAAAAAATCAGCTACCATTAAGCATACACCATTCTCAAATAATTACCCCTGAGCTTAAAATGGTTTTGACAACTTCCCAATATTTGTTGGTATCAATTTATCCCAATTTCGTGTTGAACAAACTTCAAATACTTTTTTTTACGAGGGTCATTGTCGTTTCACAAGCAAAATTAAACATGGTTAGGGTAAAAATAGACAGACTCAAGAGAGCTGTTTAAAACGTTTTAAACTCAGAGGATAATTATTTGGAAGTAGTTCATATTTAGCGATAATTGAGTGTCATTTTCCCTGATACATATTCAATATTAAGCTTTTTGAATGGATGCGAGTAATTTTACACCTGGACCCGTGCTCACCGGTCACCCTAGCATGCAAATCAAAAACTATTTTTGTTCAACTATGAACAAGGACAATCGTGAAAAAAACTAAGAATCATATTCTTTTATTTAACTGGGAAATTTCCAAAATGTAGTAAACGAGTTGTTAGTCCCTTTGGCCAAGATATTTCTCATGTTCTAAACAAACTTAACGTACAAGAATTGATGTCACCAAGGAAAAATATCCAAACAGTTTGGTCATGGAAGCTCTCTGACATCACTACAAAACACAGCAGGAGCCTCAACCAGACTTCTATTGGCGAAACATTATTGCTGAGCCTTAAGGACTGGGAAAGCAATCACATCCCGAATACTGGCAGAGTTTGTCAAAAGCATCACGAGCCTGTCGATCCCCAGTCCCTGAGAAATGAAATATTTACATTAGGATCCATACCAGAAATAGAAGTTGACGCCAAAGTGAGTACCGACCAAGTTATAGTTAGGGATAATTGCAAAAAATAAATCACGAGCCATACACTTGTTACAATTATTCAAGAAGATGGTTACAACTTGTAATAAGTGAATACCCCAGGGTATTTTTCTTTCCAACCCCTTATAATTACTTGAAAATTGAGAACTTAGGATTACATGAATATGATTAGTGAAAATAGTCCGCACTACAGGTTAAAATAATAGAGATCAAGTAAAAATTGAGTTCACTCTACCCCTAACGCAGGTAGGCAATAAATGTCAATTTTTTTCTTTCTTTCTTCACAAATTTATTCAAATTCTGGGTATTCCACTGTATGTCATATTAGATGTTTGGAAGTAGAATACCAAAGAAGGTCAAGTGAAATCAGATATTACTACAGAACACCAAATAAAATGGATGCAAAAAGGAGGGTCATACCATTCCTGAAGCTGGAGGCATTCCATATTCCAATGATGTCAGAAAGTCATCATCAAGAGTTACTTCATATGAATCGTCTTCGTCGATCTTGCTTTTTTCTTCTGCCCCATCTGTTTCTGGATCAGCTGCTGCTCTCTTCTCATTATGCTGCTTCACTTGCTCTTCCAAGCGTTGTCTCTGCCACCGACTCGATTCAGTGTACAACATTTTATGAATGTATTCTTACTCAAAATAACTATGCATACAAACGGCATAAAGAACGAATATGATACATAACCTGGATTCTACTAACTGTACAAAATTCAATTTGAGGTGCTGATTTTAATAATATCGGACCATCGGGTACGTTAGTTCTGAAAAGCTCTGTTTCCAAGTTCGACAAAGGAGAACTGTATAAGTTCCCAAGTTTATGGGTTTCACACACGACCAGAATATCATCAGAGGTTTTGTTGAAAGTATAACTTTATGACTAAAACGACAATTAATCAGCAAATCCTAGTGTTCACAAAATAAGAGAGAAGGCCCCGAATATTTTCTTGAACCTCGAGGAAGATCGTGGTAGTATACTTGAGATTTTAAAATTTCCATATTCTCCTCGAGAGTTGAGGACTTGGAGACGATAAATAACTGGAGTTGGTAGTCTGTACAAAAGTAGAATAAATAATGAATCCAGTCACTACTCACCTGATCCATAGGATCTGTCAGCTCTGAGAATGCATTGGCCAGTTCACGGCCGCAGATGAAGAGTTCAAATCTCTCAGTCAAGCCCGCATGCCTGAAGCAGAATGGATGACAATAAGATGACAAAAAATGTGTACCACAAACTAGTTTAAGATATTATTAGGTACAGGAAATGAAATTTTGATCATACGTAGACAAGTCAAGAGAACAGCCATGCTTCCACACACACTATAATCTAAAATAAGCTCAGTAAGCACAAATGGAACATAAAATAAAAAAACACAGCATGGTAGGAGTCATAAATTTGTAGGAATCGCCAAAAATTTAGGGTATCCAGTGGAGTAACAGACTTAAGTGAGAAACAAAATGTAGCAACATGCTGACATGTAACCATGCAATGTTTGTCTATTTACAAATACCTTCGATGTGGCTTGGCGAGCGGGGATATCTCGATAGGATAGTCCAACACAAATGTAGGTTGCAAGAGCTTTGGTTCCACAGCAATCTCAAAAACCTGGGTGGATAATACCACAGAAATATGTTACAAATTGTTGAAAGAGAAAATACAAAACACACACATAATCTACATATCAGAAAGAAAACTCAATTTGACTTTTATATTTTGCAATTCTTCAACAAAGTTATAACCAAGCAATTTAAACCAGCACGCGGGTAGTCTTTGCATGCTCGTATATAACAGGAAAATGGAGACAAAGAGGAAGGTCTAACTATTTTAGCCTGTTTGTACAGAATGGTGATGGGGTCCCCTGACCTCATTAACAAGGTGGCCAAGAGATGGGCAAGCTCTGATGGAAAAATTATCCTTGCTATCATGGCCAAATCCGAGTGTCTTCAGAGTGACTTCTTTAGCAACTTCAAGATCATTGCCGAACTCCTTAAAATCGATCCCAGTGGCTTCTTTAACAAGATTGTGCATGGTTTCCCTCCTCCAAGGCCGCTCTAGGCATATGTCCACCCCCTGAATCAATGCATTATAGCTGTTATTGACAATTGCTTTGTCTCATAACAACTTTAAGAATCTGAAGCATCATCACTTTTCATGATCACATGCAAGAACTGTCCAAGACTAGAGAAAACAAAACTTTTTGACCATAGTATTTTAATCAAAACTATAAAGACCACAGTTATAGCAGTTCTAATAATTTTTAAAAATGTAGTATAGCAGTGCAGTGGTTGAAATTTTAATAGCTTAAGATCCACTGCAGTTAATGCTTCTACAGCTAATGTTTTCAGAATTCATCACCAAGTGCAAGATTTCAAAGCTTGAAGTGGTTATAAAATCTATATTACCTAAAACCACTACAAATGAAGAAAGGTGCACCCCACCAAATTTTATGTCCCATTAAACCTCCATGCAATTTATATTCTTCGACAAATGCAATAACAAGGATATTATAATGCAACTTAAAAGGAGAAGTGCATTTACCTGGTAATCAATAGTAAGCGTATCATGAACCGCAAGAGCACAACGAGTAATAATTTCCTCTGCCATGTTCATCATGCTTTGGTAGTCTGAATATGCCTCGTACATCTAAAGATCAAACTAATACAAATGCTAATTAGAACTTCATTTAATTAGGTAAGTTTAATTTACTAGGCTACATGTAAGATCTTGAGCTTCACAACTAAAAGGTCAACCTGATAATTGGGTTTGACTTTAGCCTTCGTAAGCATCTTTGTTTTTCACTCTTTCAGCCAAGGTTGTAAAAAACATTAGGCGCTAGTCGGGCGGGAAGAGGTCCTAGGCGCTAGGCGGAGATTAATCGGATTATTATATATATATATATATATATATATATATACTATCAAATTTTATATTATACTATATAAAAAATATTAATAATATCAAACATTAAATATATTAAAAAACATAAACATTCTACTGAACTAAAAGTATCATATAATTCTTAAACGAAGATCAATAAGTATGACTCTATCAACTCAACTAGTACATACTTGTGCATTTTTTATGTTTTGAAAATAATAAACAAATAAAATTAATAGCATGAATCAAACTCAGGATGTAACACTTGAACAAAGTGTGCTCGACCAACTCAACTAGCGTAACTTTATGGTCTCACTTAGTTTTTAGAAGAGCAGAAACAATTTTTTTTTTTTTAAAATTACAAATCCGACCCGCTCAATTAATCGGTCAGGCGGCGATTAATTGGTCGAATCCGGGATTAATCGGTCATATTTCGCCCAAACGGCTTGGAGCGCCCTATGAGGATAAATCGGGTCGGCAGAGCCCGGGCACCTCCAGACGAGGATTTTTACAACCTTTCAGCAATGCAGGACTTCTAGTATCTGACACACTACCCTTGCATGCTAAATTTTTTTATCGATGGACTCAACAAGCGGACAATTTTCACCCCCCATGCATAGGTGATTTTCTTTCACATGTGGCCACTATATTGGATCAGAATCCCACAAGGAAAGAAGCCCAACATTGCCCTCATGTATTAGATATTGTTTTGTACACATGGACCCGTATGAACTAGAAAGACACTTGGAAAGTGGACAAAAGTCAAAGAAGGAATCATTATAAATGGGTCATAGGCTCAAATGAACCCAACTCCGATACCATGGGAACGTTGAGACAATTGTGTATAGTGACAATACCCTACTTGTACAACGATATTAAATCAATCTTATAAACTCATGATTAAATCAACCCATGATTCTTGACCCCCTGATGACTAACTATACACCATAATATTGACAGATTCTAATAATTAGAAATGAAAAATAGCTCGCCTAAGGTTTCACAAATAAAAGTTAGAATCATGTAGAGGGTCAAGCAAATCTGCAAATGTAATATAAGTAGGTTACCTCTATGGTGGTAAACTCAGGATTATGGCGAGTTGAAAGGCCCTCATTCCTGAATATCCGCCCAATCTCGTAAACTTTTTCGAAACCCCCAACCTGTCATCCAGATGCAGTAGCAGCACTTAAGACGTACACATATATGCAAAAAATCTCAGAAACCAAGCTTGTATCAGCTATAAGACAAATTAATGGAGAGCAATGTTAGGAATCAAGCTGCTATAAGCAGTTGCGTGACACTAACAACCATGTCCTAGGATAGAGTATACATAATTAGCGAGTTCGGGCAGAAAAGAAGCCATATGAAGCATGTCGGTGAGACATAATTTCAAAAAATTACTACTTAACTTGTAGCAAACAATATGAAGTAGAAGATGACTGTTTAAGAGAATCATTATGACTCTAGAATAAGGATAACTTCAGGACAGGATGTATCAAGATAGTAAGGTACACTTCAAAAGTTGAAGGCAGTGACATTGTTAGAACTGGAAATAAGAAGATAAGGGAAGCAAAAAGGTACCAATTGAAAGAGACAAAATGAGAGACAAAAAAGAAGGAAAACAGCACTAACAATAACTAATCCTTTCCCCCAAAACTATGGTGTCAGCTATGTGAATATTTTAGCTAAATAATTGGAATCCTCAACATGCCACAAATGCCCTACTCATATAGTGGAGAAATGAGGATCATATTGTTAGGAGCCTACATGTGAGTCTTGATGCCGTATAAGGAAATGTTAATATATATGTTGAATACATAATTTGATAGGCTAGTTTTTTAGGTCAATGTGATGCCCAGCATATATATCATGGGTTCGCTTGTTGCTCTTCCTTGAAAAACATAATGTTTGTCCAACATTAAAAAGGTGCAAGGAAGGATATTGAAAGAGCTTTCGGAAAACTATAGCCTCGTGGCACATTATTACCCGGCCAGCTCATGAGTGACGAAAGCATGAGCTTTCGGAGCTTTTGAACTGTCCAATTACTTCAAAAGCAACCTAGTAACTAAGGCATCAATAGAATATATCATAACTTATAATAAAATAAGGAAACTAAAATTTGTGTCTCACCAACATTCTCTTTAAGTGAAGTTCAGTTGCAATTCTCAAATAAAGCTCCCTTCCTAGAGAATTATGGTATGTAATAAATGGCCTAGCTTCTGCTCCACCAGCTGCACCCTAGATAATTATATCAATTAAAAATCAATTGAAGATACTAACAGTACTTGCAGAATTTATAACATACGTTGCGTTTGCGAAGAGGGCAATTTTAGACAACAAAGCAGCACTACTCATTCATTCATGAGAGAGAGAGTCCAAGAAAATAAATCAAGAGGTGTACTACATATTCCTTTTTAATAAACAAATCCAGAGCATGTTCACAGTGAGAACAAGAATTTTTTTATCACTATTTATTGATAACTTCAAGGTTTAGCAAGCTGTTGCAATAAAATGTGACTGGTCGTGTTGTATCAATGTAGAAGGTGTCATTATGCTCTACTATTGCTTCTAATAATTTTTGTATTTCTAGCATGGTATATTCACAAAATTATCAACATTTAGATACTAGAGCAGACTCAACTTTATTTCGACACTGCTCCTAACCCCGTCATAAAAGAAAAATAAAAGACCATAGATCTATGATATGTTAGAAAAAGGACACACAAGCCTAGACTGGCAAAGTTAGCACGAAAGTAGCAGATTATATGCTATTGTAGAGATTTATTTCAAAGAAACACCTACTGAGATAATTAAATTATGTCTTACAAACACCAGAAATAATACATCAGACTGTTGACTCCAACAAATAAGTCAAATCCTAGTATAGCTAATACTCACTGATCATCTTCGATGCACATATGGCCATATTAATAGCACATCTACTGCACTGCAGTACTAGGATCAAGTGCTTACATGGCTCTACTGAACAGCATATGCTAAATTCCAATAAAAATGGAATAAAGATAATAATAAACCTGAAGAACTGGGGTTTCAACTTCAATAAAACCTTGAGATTCCACTGTCTTGCGTATCTCTGATACAATCTGCTCATAGAAAATATAAAGTAGAATAGCATTGCATCATTAGAAGATTGGTTCCTTAAGCATATGAAAGAATATTATATCCATCCAGGGCATTCATGCATTATAGCACCAAGAGACGATTGGGGTGCAGGAAGGAAACAAACCCAACCTTTGCTCTGTTCCGGAATACATCAGCTACTTCAGGATTCGCAATCATATCAACATACCTAAAAATGATAGTATTAAGTACATGAGATTAGAAGTAAAAGAAAATCCAATAACAGGTTCCCTCATGCCAATGACTAAGAATATTTTGTAAGACACCTTCAACTAAATCTGCTTTTAATATCAATACAAGATTCTATTTTTTCTCCAATTTTCTGGATCAGTAAATATATCTGAAAATCAATTGTTAGACCGTGGTATTTATCTGGCAGTGGGAGCAGTGACGGTAAATCACCTTTGTCGGTAGCGCTTCTCCACATCTGTTAGACCATGATATTTATCTGGCAGTGGGAGCAGTGATTTTGTGAGAATTGCAAAAGAAGTCACATAAACAGATAACTCCCCTGAAAAATAAACAAGGAAAATGGATGAATCAATAAAAGCTTTGAATGAACAGGTGATAAAATATAGCTTAGGAAGTAATATTAGCAAAAAAGAAGAAAGGTCATGTAATCCCCCAGAGACTCGTTATTTACAGAAAATGATTAGTTTTTATACTACTCCCTCCATTGCAATGTATGTGTCCAATTTACAAAGAATAAGAATTCGTATTTTATAGTTTGACTTGCCACCCTTGTGTTCATACGTCTGCACTACTCAATTTGCTACAACTGACTTATGGGGGAGGATAGCATTGGAAATCCAGGGCTAATTAACCAACTAAAGTGAAAATGAAACACTTATTTTGGGGCAGAGGGAGTAAATGTGATTCAGTCAAATATATCTGGACAACCGTATTTTGATTTCTCGATACATACTTCTTCCACTGGCAAATTGTATGGTACAAATATAAGAAGGAAAAATGCAATAAACATTCTGTAATAAAATATTACTCTTCAGATTCTAAGAATATAGAATTCGAGAAAATGCAATCAAAGTTAAGTTTCAAGCCTTCTACAAACCAAGAAATGGTGTTAGCATCTAAATTAAGAAAATTGCACAGCTCACCTTTCTCTGTACGCTTTATTGAACCACTTGCACCAAGTATATCACCGATGTCAACAAGTGTTTTTAACTGATCAAACAGATCACTTAAGAGCTTCTCCTTCGCACAGTACAGCTGAAAATAGATTAACTTCAGATAGAGTCCTACAAAATGTCAATAAGAAAAATGAAACAAGTTACCAAGCAAATGAATAAACCTGTATGGTTCCCGAATCATCCCTTATAGTCAAAAAGGCTAGTTTTCCAAACGCTCTGCGGGCCACAATTCTCCCCGATATAGATACATGATCTTGTTCAGTGTCTAACTCTTCACCATCCCCTAGATCCTTATACATCTCTTGGAGCTGCTTGGCAGTGTGAGTCCGATCCCATTTGTAAGCATAGGGCTCAAAGCCCTTGCTCCTCAGCTCTTCTACCTATAAAAAAGCACATCAATTTGCTATTATACCAATCACACCCACGCATACAACAGATCAAATTTACTTAAAACTTTAGAATCGGTTGGTTCAAAGTCAGAACTCTATTATATGCTCTCACCAATCCATCACCAATAAAATAGTTCAGCCTCAACAAGACATGTCAAAGTTGATTCTCCTGTAATCATCTCCTCTACCAAATACCAATTTGTGAACTATTTTCCAAACCAGCATTTTCCTGGAAAAACATCATTCCCATGTAACTAATACTCCTAAAAAAATTAACACCCAAGCTCCAAATTGAGGAGCAGGCGATTAAGGACTAGGATCCAATGTTACTTCCATTTTTTTTAGAGCTAAATCAGTGAATATGTGGGTATTGGGAACAAGGCTTCACCAAATTGACAGACAAGCAACGATTACATTACCTTTTTAAGGCGAATGGCGCGAACAGCCTCGCGGTCCGAAGTCGAGGTGGAGGAGGAGAGGCGGCGATTCCGGCCACCGGGCTTGGCGGGGGAGGAGGTGGCGGCGCAGCAGC
Source organism: Erodium maritimum (assembly GCA_963921825.1). Taxonomy (NCBI): domain Eukaryota; kingdom Viridiplantae; phylum Streptophyta; class Magnoliopsida; order Geraniales; family Geraniaceae; genus Erodium; species Erodium maritimum. The sequence continues at coordinate 7,269,797 of OY997588.1, read as the reverse complement.
GGAGGAGTAGAGTAGAAGAGGCGCGTCTTGCGGCGGAGAAGTGAATGAAGTGCTTCAAGGACTGTGAGGATAAGGTCCAAACTCTCCATGCCTCCATTTTCTGCGAAACTCTGGCTCGTCTGTGAAGCTCTGCGTTCGCTTCGGCGATAAATAACCACGATTATGTGATAGCAACATTTTATTTTATTTTGGTAGTACTCTACATTTTTTATGTATCAATTCAGTATCTTAAATTTTTGTTAATTTTATTTTAGTATTTAGCGTTAATTTTTCATTTACTTTTGAATAAAAACTCGTCGTATACAATAAACATCAAACATGACTCTAATTTCTTTAATATTCTACAATTATCCTCTTGACTTCCTAACCCGAAAAAACTCTTTTAACTCCAAGCCTTATTCCTCTTTTAAACTCCGCGCTTTTTTCCTCGTTCGTCTTATCTTTTTATTATTGCTCTATTTGAACCTTTCTTTTATACTGGGCTCGGAAAACTTCTTTTGCTCGTTCGCGAATCACCTCAGGTGTCATCCAGTAGGGCCTCCCCGCAACGGCCGTGAGCATGGACAAGGATGACGAGGACGATGGGTTCGTAAATGGACACGGAGACACCAAAGTTAGGGAGGACGGTTTGATTCTCGATATTGATTTCGTCGATGTCAGATTGGGAAGAAGAGTGGAGGGGGATCGTTTGATTCTCTGTGTACTCGCAGATCCGGTCATGATGTCGCCAGATCTACTCGCATCGGCCGAGAACTTGTCGAATGTACACCTTTTAGGGTTTGGTAGAGGTGTTTTGTCATCACCCATCAGTTGAACATAGGCATTGCATGCGTCATCTCTATGAGAATTGGTTCAAACTATTCAAGTCACATGAACTGAAATTGCAGTAATGGAAATGCTTTACGGCCACGAGTATTGAAATGTATGAAACTTGTATGAAGGAGCTGAAAGCTATGAATGAAAAAACATATGCGTGGTTGCTCGAAAGACCCCCACATAACTTCTTTTTTTGAAACGGGTAACCGGAGACTTTCATTAATATCAATAGGTAATCAAACAAGATGAGGCGTGACCGCCCCAGGTTCCAGATGTATGTCCGGGCCGACCGTAGCAAGTCTGACGCTCATGGACCCATAATAATAGCCCACTTGAAATCGTGGGCACAAACTCAAGACAACTCCTTACCAACGTCTCAAAACGGCGAGACTTGAAATGAAAAGTCTTAATCAACATAAGCAATAGAAATTCTAACCAACAATTTATTCGACCTAAAACAGGATAAAAAAATAGCACACGATCGAAAGAGCAAACTACCAAATCTGCGATGTCAGTTCTTCTAGCCCCCGTGCCATTGGAGCGATCTGGTATCGTCAATTCTTCGTCTTGATTCGCCCGGATCTTTCGAAGTAGTGCGGAAGACGAGAACAACGATTCGATCTGCAGCGGTTTGTTCGAGATCGAGGGTCCCGACTTCGGGTGTCGTGGAGACAGACCCCGACTTATCGTCCTTCCCCCCAGATCCCAGATCCATTGAGGGAACGGACCCATGCCGGCGTTAGGTGGCTCTGGGGCGGGAGGCCGCTGCAGATGGAGGACGGCGCATGGAGCCCGTAACCCGAAGAATGGCAGGAGGGCCACGGTTGCAGAGAGACGGCGATGACAACGATGACGACGGCGGCGATGGACGACGATGACGGCGACGGCGACAGCGATGAACCCTAAGTAGGGTAGAAGGAACCTCACCTAGAGGTAGTTGAGAGCTTGGAAGCCGGGACTTCGAAGGTGGAAGCAGAGAGTTGCCATGGAGGAGGGTGGGGAGGGGTTGCGCGCAGAGAGAATTAGGTTTCTCTCTGCCGCAACCAATTGTTATAAACCACAACATAACTGATATAAGGCATACTTCAAAACTAGGGCCAAATGTGAAGCACATACAAATCACATCTGGGAATCCTTCAATTCATGGATAGGGAAGGGATGGACCTCCCAATTATGAATTTCTTATAGTTCTATCGCAGGAAACTGATGGACTGATTCAACAAAAAGGAAGGTTGGTCATAAGTGATGATGCTTTAGTATACCCAACGATCAAAGACATGCTTGATTTGGTAATTATGAAGGTTAGGAAATGCAAAGTAGCTTAGAGTGGGAGTATTATGTTTGAGGTTGAAATGTTCCAAGACACGTACGGAATAAACATTTACGAGAAGAGTTGTACTTTCCTGGACTGTCAGTTGATAGAGATTTTATTCTTGTATGGTGCAGCAACTTTGTTGAAGGCAAAGGAGGTTTTTCAACATGTAAACTCATATTATTTGACTTCAGCTTTTCGTTGGACATATAAAGGACAAATTTACCCTGTGGTTAAGTTAAGTAAGTGCAAAAACGTGTTTCTAGAAGGACGCATACTGCCTCCTGATGTACGTAAGCAACTGGGTAAACCCAAGAAATCAAGGAGGACGGATTTTATGGAGCGAAAATATTCAAGTCAAAGTCAGAATGAGCATCACAAGTCAACAGTTACAAGGAAAAGAGTTGTCCTCCGTTGTAGCATATACAAAAATGTAGGCCATAATATCTGAAGCTATACCAGGAAGGAATATAGGAACAACCCAACACCTACAAAGAAGGTTTGCAAAATACAAAGAGCCCCATCTCTTTCGCTTCAAGGAGAAGGGCTAACAAATAATTGCTGGTAAAAATTTCAAAGGCGGTGCGTTTTATTTCTCTTAATGGAGAACTCTCATCCAGTCGTTCCTCGACATTTTCGATGTCTACGATGCTGTTTTTTTGATGTTTTGACCCCACCATCTCTCTCTCCTCCACCACCCTTTTTGTTGCCACAACCACCCTCATTCCCGTCTTTCTCACCGGCTTCATCTACTCTACTGCATACGACACGGTCATGGTACTAAGGACCGTGGAACCCATACCAACCACAATCGTTCACGACGATTTAGTCTCCCTCATGACCATCGTCATTACCGCCATCTCTGAATTAGCCACTATTAGGGGGCCAGGCCAAATCGTCCCGATCTCGCCCATCGGTCGGATCACCGTCTTTGTCGACGCCGAAGCTTCCATCATTGCCTCCGGTTCAACAAGCAACAGTGACATGGTCCCCGCCTCTACCATTGCCTATACCTCTTTCTCCACTAGGATC